>OX461808.1:39028517-40315517 GCA_949802685.1 Dicyrtomina minuta | reverse complement strand
CGTGTTGTTAATACAGAAGCTTGCGGTGGATATGCCTTTGCTAAACAATTGCGCCGCTTTTTATACCCCAAACGTTCATACTGTCCTTCCTCTTGCTCGCCTGAACACTTCACTGTTTCAGCTTAAAAGCTTTAAGTCGGTTAATCTTCTTTAGGGTGACGAATGAGGATTCCAAAAGAAAAAAATGTACGAGACTTAAATACTTGTGAAAATACTGGGATGAAAGATAATCATTACGAGTCAGTAATAGTCGACTCAAAACTGGCGCCTTATGCTATCGTTCTATTAGGAGTTTCATCAAAGCATTAAAATGTAGTTGTATGTGCAATGTGAAAATGTTATTCATCGCACACTGTAAACTGTTTTGGTCACTTATTAAGTAGACTATATGCGTTTTATTAGTGCAAAGTAGTATTTTCCTATATCTTATTACTTACTTGGGTTCTTTTAATGCATTCACTGCTGCTTTTTTAACCTGACCTGACCCACAAATGCAACTTATATAAATTGACATTTAGATGCGTTTATTGACTAAAGAATAATAATTACGTGGTGTATCACCTTATTTCTGAGCACGTTTAGCTAAATGTGTTTCTAGTTGTACATTATTGTGATGCATATGTTTCAGACCTGAATTTAGTAAGTAAAGTATTAGATACGTTCTGTATCTAAATTAGGCCGTAAATGTGTAAATGTACGCACTAATGCAATACTGCACATAAAAGTTGCTGGTAATCCGTTATCAGGCAGCAACACTAAAAACACACACTTGTTGGTGAGTGGTTAGACGATCAGAGGAAAATTTTAGTTTCCGATGCACTAGCAAATATATGTATAGCGCTTAAATGATTTAATTACTTATCTTCAAGTTATTTAAATGTTTATGATTATGCGGCGCTAGTTAAACAGTAATAAATTACAACTATAGAGCGTAAATTATTATTCACAGCTTAAATGACTTGACGTTTCCCTAATTCCCACTAATAAATCAATTTCAGCTAAAGCTTAACTATATTCTACGTGTTATAAATTTTTGTTTCTGCCACGCGTTTTTACTGATAATGAATCGCCTGTAACAATGCTGAGTATTAATAGGACACTTTAACACATGGAAAAAATTTTGCAAATTTACGATTATAACATATAATCTGGAATAATAAACTGTGCCCCTACCGCAAAAATCGACGTTTGCAATTTAACTTTATAAAAGTTGCATTTGTAATTCAGGTCAGGTCAGGTTTAGAAAGCAGCAGGGAATGCATTGAAAGAAACTTAGTCAGTAATAAGATGAATAAATAATAATAAATAATAAGATAATGAGCAAACACCTTGTCCTGTAAATTTTACAGAATCTACTGACAAGTTTGCTTTCTAGTTAGTTAAAATTCTAGTATTTTGAATTCGACATTTGCTAAATGCAGTGCTTAAATAATTTCAAGATTTACGTTTATTACTCATAAATAGGAGCGATACCATAAGGCGGGCGCCAGTTTTGAGTCGACTATTACTGACTCGTAATGATTATCTTTAATCCCAGTATTTTCACAAGTATTTAAGTTTAACCAATAATTTAAACCAACTCAGCCACCAACTCAGCCACCAACTCAGCCACCAACTCAGCCACCAACTCAACCACCAACTCAGCCACCAACTCAACCACCAACTCAACCACCAACTCAACCACCAACTCAACCACCGACCACCGTGGCACCAGGCGATGATTGTAATCCTAAAGATTGTTAGTTGAAGGGCGAGTGCCTGGAGTACTATCTCTGCAACAACATAACAAACAAATGGGAAGAACACAAATGTGACAACGATCTCTTCTGGAACGATGATGTAAACAACATTCATGGCGGTAGCTGCGACTTCTTTCTGAATCTTGACGGCACCACTCAAGACAGATACCGTAACAACGAGACATGCATTCCAGGTTGCGCCTGGCTACAGACAGAGCTGCAAGAATGCACTGGAGAGTACACTTACAGAGAACCCTTCGATAACCACACATTGAAAAACCGTGAAACTGACTTGGTGTGTCCATTATTAGAAGAAGATGGCAAACCAACTATCGCTCTCGTCTGGGACCAAAACACCAGAACCTGTAGGAGATGCTCTGAGGCCACAGATCATTTAGGAAACTCTTGCTCTGATTCAGGCAAATGCAAATTATCATAATCATTCACGGTGTATAAAACTTTTCATAACCTATTTTCTTCACCACTAAAAATAATTCTATCAGATTCTCTACCTGTGTAAAATGTTCAACTATGCTGGCAGTTTAATAAAATTGGTGTTCTTTTCATTGCATGATAAATGTTGTACGTATTTATTCAATTTGGCTCAGATTTTTTTAAAGTTTTGCATTGAAAAGTTTATTGTTCCTAGCAACTGCATGCAACTATTGTACTCATTTTGTTTATAAAATGATTCCTTATTGTTAGATTGAATAGATGATAACAATCTAGGTCGACATTGTTAGCTTGTAAATCACAATATGGAAATGCACTCTTATAATTTGCTATTCAGTTGAGCTTGCTTGAACTTTACCATATGAATTGTAATGATAGCGCACTAAGCTGTCTATGTACTGATAGCAGGACGTCAAACTTTACGATTAAAATTCTAGGTAAAGTGCATGTTAATACAGTTGTATCAGTCGTATTTAAAATATGCGGAGTCGAAAGCATAGCATTTAGACGAAAGTTTTTGTAGTATAATAGGAATGCAAATTCAAGCTGCAATAATTGCTGAGGTACCTTTATCTGGATATACTTTGTACACCATTGTAGTGAATTATAAGGTCTCCACAGCCTAATTTCCACGCCTATAAAGGGAAACCTGTAGACTTAAATATAGAAGAAACGCTGAGTCTGTCACTAGACAATTATTTAAACTTCTCCTAAAATTAATTATTTTTAACTCAACTGCTACGAATTGTTCTGGGAATTTGCACTAAAGTTATTTCCTATGTATTCCAAAAGGCAGTAATAAAAACTGCATGCGCAGTAAACAAATGAACAACTTCAAGGGAACACTAAATATTAGTTTGTTAGTTTAAATGAATTTATACTCCTTCATACAATACAATATGATATTTATCTAGCTGCATGCATCTTGACAACTATTCAACTACTACTGGCCACACCAGAAAGCTTTTTGTCCTTTACTGTGACAACAGGTCGTTGTAATGGGAAAATCAAAATTTCAATAAAGAAGTAGTCTGTTGTAGGCCTATGAGTGGCCTGAGCGGCATCTTGCATAATGTTATACCATGCGGAATTCTTTCAAATACAATGCAATTGATTGCTTGGTTGTTTTGGGGAATTTAAAATTCAGTTACTTCAACGTCACTCACCTTACTGCTTGCTCCCCTTAATGCACCCGCGTGTTTGATGTCACTTTCTAATGCAATTACAATTGGCTGACATTGTACTATTAGTGTTACATAGATCAATTTGTACTTATAAAGGAACGAAGTTTCGTTAGAACTGTATGTAAATGCTATACTTGGCACGCATTTTGGGTCGTACCCAAAGTGCGCCACTGACGCTCAGGGTGGGTCACTTGGAAAACCATGACACAAAATGTTAAACAAATAGCCGTTTACGCAGCGCTTAAGAGGTTGACAAGGTAGGTGGGTTGGTCAAAACAGTTATGTCTGGCCCATTCACCCGTATTTGCTCAAGTTACCTTCTATGTGTTCTGACAAGGAACCATTAAACACTTAATTATAACAAATTGGCCAGTTTGAGCAAAGTAAATAAAAAACACAGATCTGCCTGCTCGCATTTGTGGTCACGTAAAAGTTGTTTGAACAAAATCGGTTTCATACTATGTTCTGTAGTGTACGGCAAACAGACGGATTGACGGACATGACCATTTCAATAGATGCTTAAGCTCAGCATCTTAAAAATGTTAACGATGTGGCATTAGGGTGGGTAGATTGGTTCAAGAAGAGTAATGAGGTTGACGCTATTCACAAACCATCCCAATCAAATAATAACACGCATAGTGACGTCAAGTATGGACCACACTAATAAAATAGTGAAACAGAGGACCTAAATTAAGGAATGTCGCAATGAAATAATGAGTTTTAATGTTGTTGCTCAATAAGTTCAGTACAGAAGCTGGTTTTTTGTAACATCTGCACAGCGATATTAAACTGATTTTAAAACAAAGGTCACCAAGAATTTAAGGTCAAAGTCAACACACAGTTTATTTAAGAATGAACCACCTCAAGATAGGGCCTCGAGCAGGAATTGAACGTACTGTCGGAATACAAAGTTGAGATAGTGGAAAAAGTTTTCCCGTCGATTAATAGTTTCCACCCATCGCATCCAAAGTGCACTTGGTAGGCTCCGCCCAGCAATGGTAAGGACCATCTTTCTCACTATCTTGACTTTGTATTCAGACAATACTACAATCTGCAAAGAGCCTAGTCCACTAGGCCCTTAGACATTTAAACTATTTCCCCTCTCCTAACAAAATGCGTAGATATGCAAAGGTACCACAGGTGATTAGAAACAAAATTCAATTGGTTTATGCGTTCTATTAAAGAAAGCAGTAGAACTTACACAAAAGGAACGCATTCTTTGCCCCAAAAAATAAAATGCATAAAGCCCATTAAAGATATACAGTGCACTCACTGTAATGCTTTGGATGGAAACCATAGTGCGTCTTATAGACAGCACGCTGTATAAAGGGTTAATATTAAACATGCTTTATAAACTAGGCTAAACTAGCTTAAGAGTACGCATTAGCGATGTTTACGCAAGAAGGAGGTACGCATTATTGCGAGTGTACAGTAGTGTAGTAGTATCAGTAAACCCGGAAATGGTACTTATTAGTCCCAACGGAAAAGTGATGTTAATTACGTAATAAGTTTTCTGATTTTGCAATCAACATTATATTGATAGCAGAATTAAGGAGCCAAGTAAGGTGTTAATGGCAGTGGTCATCACATTTGCAGAGTGACCACTACTAAGAAAAAGGTTCCTACATATCTCTACCAGAACATAACATTTGCATTGTTGACATCATTTGTATGGTATGCCGTGCCATTCAATAAAGTCTAATTTAAATTAAAAAGTTATAATTTACTGTTATTATCTGTCCGCTGTACGGGCCGGGTCACTTGTGTCCTAACAAACTAAAAGTTCAAAATATAATGAAACAAACAAACAAAATAGAAAGCAAAAAAGATAACCTCGTTATAGAATTACCAATGTATAGGTAACTTAAGGTTAATGTGAATTATTCGATTTAAACGTTAATTAGGATAGTAATTTAAGTAACTTTAGTATAAAGTCTACCGTCTTACGTACATATTAGGGGGAAACCCGATGAAATGTAATGGTCGTTGTAAAGTTCTAAAACACCAAAATTGTGACAGTTACCATAGAAATTACACAAAATTGTGACGGTAACTGTAGAAATAATTACAATTTTATATTATTTCTACAGCAACCGTCACAATTTGGCTGTTTTAGAACTTTACAACGACCATTACATTTTATCGGGTTTCCCCCTATTATGTGTGATTTTGTAGGTTTATTTTACAATACCTACCGTTGCAGCTGTGAACTATTGGGTTTAACTTCTAGAACTTCTTTGTTCATACCTCTAATTTTGATTTAATTAGGCCCAAAAAATGTCATAAATCATGTTTTCATTTACAGTCGTCGTGTCACAACTTCGTTACGCTAAACAGCAACAAATCAGGGTACAGACAAACAAAAACCAAAAATACGTATTTGTAATACGAAAACAGGGACATTCAAAAACTGCCAGTTGTGCCACTTGTGTGACATATTCAATTCGAAGCGTCACTAGCTGATGAATTTAATTAAAAGCTAAGCCCGCCTGCTTAAAAGTATATCAAGATAAAGCCACTTCAGCAATTATTTAAACTTGATAATACGCTTGGATTTGCATTCTTAATATGTTGCAAACAATTTCGTCTATATGCAACGCTTACGACTCAGCATATTTTACATACAACTGATACAACCGTATCAGCATGTACTTCAACTATAACTTTAATCATAAAGTTTGCCGTCCCGCCTGCATGAATCTCAATTAAATTACACGTCTGTATCCCTAAATATATCATTATATAGACTTATAAGCGCGCCATTATTAAACTTTATATATAAAAGTTCAAACAACCTGTTGTATTGTCAACTGAATTTCACATTCTAACAATGAATTTCCAAATTGTGATTAAAAAGCTAAACATGTCGACATAGACCTTTATTATACATTTAACTTAAAAATAAGGCATCATATAATAAAAAAAATGAGTATAATGGTTGCATGCAGTAGCATAGAGCAATCAAATCCTTTAATGGAAAACTTTAAAAAAACATCGGAGCCAAATTAAATGAATACCTACAACATTTATCGTGCAATGAAAAGAAAACCAAATTTAATGAACTGTCAGCATAGTTGGATATTTCACACAGGTATAGAATCTGATAGAATTATTTTTAGTGGTGCAGCAACTGGGTTATGAAATATATATATATACCGTGGATGATTATGATAATGCGCATTTGCCTTAAGCAGAGCTAGAGTTTCCTTCATGATCGGTGGCCTCATAGCATCTTGTACTGGTTCTAGTGTATTAGTCTCAGAGTCTTAGACGAGAGCGATAGTTGGTTTGCCATCTTCTTCTAATGAGGGACACACCAAGTCAGTGTCGGTTAAGCGACACAAGCAACGTAGTGAGTACATTTTGTGGGATGTGGGTAGTTTCCGTCCACCTTTCCAGAGCAGTTTTAGTTGAATCCGGGAGTTCCTCTTTAGTACCACTTCTCACCATAAGACACGGCTAAATGATTTCCCAAAGTGCATAATTTAGACTGCTACGAAATGTTCTGGGAATTTGCACGAAATTTATGTTCTATGTTTACCATGAGGCAGTGATAAAAACTGCGTGTGCAGTAAATAATTGGACTACTTTAAGAGGACCGCAAATAGTAGTAATATTTTGCAATCGTCAATAAAGGTAAACGTGCTTTTAGTTCCTCATTTACCTCAAGCAGAGGAAAACAGATACATGCTGCCAGGAAAAAAACTTAGAGGGGAAAAATTTCAGTATCAACATTGGAAATCAAAGTTATCAACCTCAAAGTTCCCCAAACTGCTGTTTACATTAAATGTGAGATTGTATCAGCTATAATCATAATGATTTATTTCGGCGCCACCTAACTATTTAACAGTGCTTGGAGTTAATAATTTTTAGTAGCAATGTGGTATGTTGCATCTTTTATAAGCTACCAAAAAAATGGAGTCCTCCCCTTAACCACCGTTAAAATTATTAAACTTCAGTACGTGATTATTTACTAATGAAGTTAAAATCCTCCTATTCTGCCTAGTACGCATTTTTTGTCGCAAAATTCCTAATAATTTAAGCATTTGGAGAAAAATAATTATTTTTATTGCATATAAATAGTAATTTAGAAAGACTTATTTATAAAAATAGACTTTTAATAGGCCTATTCAAACATTAGGCTTTTAATAGGCCTACTAAAAATAAGCTTTTAATAGGCGTATTTAAGAAACAGGCAGTAGGCAGTCAAATTGGTCAAAATAGGCAATAGGTAGGCTTAAAATATCGTGGAAAAAGGATATGCGATAGGTAGGCGGTAGACCAGTTCAAACGCTGTTCTTAGATTAAGTAGTTAAAGTTTTGAAGTCGTTTAAAATCGTAACAGGAGTTTTTACATATTTTAGTTGCAAAACCAATTATAAAAAGCTTTTTGTTTGGACATTTCCTTTAAAAAACAATTTTATTTACTTCCTTTTTCTACGAAAGTTACGGACATGTTTTGTCCTATGACGCGAACAACACTTAACAGTGTCTTCTTCCACGGAAGGGTTTACAAACACAACTGCCAGTGCCACAGAATGGTCAACAATTTCTTGTTTTTTAAAGCAATGCCTACGGTTCAGTATACTTTGGAAATAATTAAAATAAATTAGCATAAAATTAATTTCATAAAAATAAATAAATTTTTAAACTCAGGAATTAGCTCATTTAAAATACGCGTCCGTATCTCAAAATATATCAGTATCTCGTCTGGGACCAATATACCAAAACCTGTAAGAGATGTTCTGAGGCCAACGATCCTAAAGGAAACTCTTGTTCTGCTTCCGGCAAATGCACATAATCATAATCCTTTACGGTGAATTAAACTTTTCATAACTAATTTTCTTCAATACTAAAAATATTTCTATAAATTTCCTTGCGTGTGTAAATTATTCAACTATGCTGACAGTTCAATAAAATTGGAGTTCTTTTCATTGCATAATGCATAATGTTGTATGCATTCTTTTACCTTGGCTCAGGTTTTGTGTAATGTTTTGCATTGAAGGAGTTTATTATTCAATGCTACTGCATACAACCGTCGTACCCATTTCTTCCATTAAGTGATGACTTAATTTTAGATTCTCAGCATAGCAACGTTCGACATTGTTAGCTTGTTAATCACAATTTGGAAATTTACGATTAAAATGTGGAACTCAGTTGACAATGATAGAGAATACAGATTGCTTTAACTGTTAACTGTAATACATGAATTGTAATGTTGGCGCCCTGTAATCTGCTGTCTATATATGTATTGATATATTTAGGGGTACTGACTGTATTTTAAATGAGTTTTATGCTGCAACGACGGCAATCTTTATAATCAGTTTTAGTTGAAGTATGTACTGATACAATTGATTATATGTGGAGTATACTGAGAGAGCAGTAAGCATTACTTATAGACGGCATTTGTTTTTTCTACCTATTTACATAATTTATTACACTTTTGAAATACTGGGCCGATTTTAACGAATTATAGCCTATTTTAAAGCCCTTAAAAAAATAAAAACATTGGGGAATCTATTTTTCACTTTGAGCCTATACAACACTTATAAGACGGAATTTTCAACAAAAAAATGGCTTTTTATAGAAAGTTCTGAAACTGTTAAAATATCTCGCTGAACTCGAATGCAGTTTTATTCTTCTAATCATTGCCGTTTGAATAAGGTATTATTTGAACTCATTTTCAGTGAGTGACCGGTCTAAAAACCGAATTTTCAGTTTCGACAAAATTTTAGCGGGACATTCAAACTGTTTCATTTTATACGGCACACAAACATGCACATAAGGGGCCGGACACAAATGACGCCACTCACTATAGTGGGTTGGTCCCAAAAAGCGCCCCATTTAACGCAAAGTTAAAAGCGTCACCTATAGGGGTGACAAATATATAGTGGGTCCCAAAACTTGATGATGATGGGTGGCGTTATTTGTGTCCGGTTCCTAAATGGTGCCACCCACTTTGACTGTGAGTCAGGTGCAAATAAATTACATCCTATTATAAGCATTATCATTTTTTTATTATGTTTGAGAGGATGGCTCAATAGGGGGGTGGGTCCCACAATATGCTCAAGTTGGCTGACGCCATTTGTGGCCGGCCTCATTCTTCAGTTTTTTTGATGTAGGTACAGTATAGTTAAACCTTCCGTCTGGCGTTTCATAGTATTAATCATGAAGTAGAAGAAAGAAAATGAATGAATGAATGAATTAATTTGTAATATTAATTTTATCTATTTACATTCAAAACAAAATTATGTAAATAGGTAGAAACAATAAATAATATCTTACCGCAATGTGTGTACGTAGTGCCAATGACCAAACCTCATCCCAACATGAAAATACAGTACTTGCATTTTACAACAAAACCTAATTATAGTTCTTCGTAGCCTTACCATTGGGCCTATGATCTACCAAGCAACCAGTTTAAATACTATTTCAACATTCATGATAAATTTTTATCTTTGCTTCTACCGGCCAAAACACTTGCATTATAGCTTGAAGTTCTTTTTTTACCTATTTATTAATTAACATAAAAGTACGTCAGCAATTTGACACTGCTTTGTTACTAACCGAAAATCAGTTCCCTACTAGCATGAAGCTTCAGTATCATCCTTCTCATTGGTTTGTATAAGAAGTTCAAATACAAAATCATATATATACTATATATTTCTGCCCTATATTACTGTTAAGGCTACCATTAAACAAGGGGCTCAGCCCCTTGTCACAATTTTGAAATTTACGATAAGAATGTGAAACTCAGTTGACAATGATAGAGAATAAAGATTGATTTAACTGTGAACTGTAATAAATGAATTGTAATGTTGGCGTCCTTATCTGTCTATATATTGATATATTTAGGGATACTGACTGTATTTTAAATGAGTTTTATGCTGGCATGACGGCAATCCTTATGATCAGTTTTAGTTGAAGTATGTACTGATACAATTGATTATATGTAAAGTATACTGAGAGAGCCGTAAGCAGTACTTTTAGACGGCATTTGTTTTTTGCAGCATATTAAGGATGCAAATCCAAGCACCAATAATTACTGAAGTACCCTTATCTAAATATACTTTTGAGCAGACAGGCTTAGCTGTTGATTACTTTCATCAGCTAGTGAGGCTTTCGATCGACCATGTAACACTAGTGTTAATGTGAGATTTTGCATCTGGAAAATGAAGGTAATTTAAATTCTAACCAGTCTAGATGCACCTATACCTATGTAAATAAAATGTAATAAAGTTTGTACCTAATATACTTTGCTGTCCAATGTGCGGTGTGTTGCACTATTAAGTTAACCACTATAAATATTATTCAACTTAAGTAAATGATTATTTACTACTCAAATTAAAATCTGAATCTTAATAATATTCAAACCTGAATCACAATATCAAATCTTCCTAACAATAGAACCCAAATCAAAATACGTTTTTTCCTTCAACAAATTTCAATTAGTGTGAATTGCAAAGTGCAAAGTTGCTGGTGGAATAGGCCCCTGGTTAGGGTTGGTTAAAAATAGAATCTGATTACTCTGTTGTAGGTTATAGCATTTGTTTTGGTATTCTTTAATTCAATGGAAATCACTATATAAGCTGTTACTTTCCGTCCGCAGGACGGGCAGCTTTACTTGTACATAATTATAATGTAGAATGTAGACTACTTATACAAAATAACGATAAATACTATATGCTTAAAAATGTAATTAACTAACCCTATTTTTTTTTGCTAAACCCGTGAAAACTTCTTCAGCTGTTTCTTTCATACACTACTGTCTTTACACGTGGTAGTTTTTTTATTCGGTTGTTATAATTAACCTTTATACATTGATCCTTGATGAATACCTAGCCAATATTTCAAATTACGATACTTATAGGTTCAGGCAGGATAATATCGATCCACTGATGGATTGGTAGTATCACGATTACAAATTAAGTGGAGGCTCTCAAAAAATTCTCAGTAGTAATTTAATTATATAAATATCGGTAGTAAAGTTTTGAAGTAGTTTGTAGGAGCCAGTTTTTAGAGAAGCTGGTTACGAGTTTCGTAGTTAAATTCGTACGTTAAAAGAAACAAAAAACAAATATTTAGTAAACTATAGAAGTTATATAAGCACGGAGTAATTATTATTATTCGAAAATTGATTTGAATTCCTGGACAATAGTATACAAATAATTACCCTTAGTAATAAAATATATCCAATCTTTAAAAATGAAATTTTGTCACATCGTAATTTCAATTATTATTCTATTCTCTTCGGTTGAGATTAATTCTCTAAGTCAGGGGTCGGATTTACAACCACTGGTGGAACCGAGCGTAGAATATGATCGGAAGGAGATCTTGGAGAGTAAAAAGGCAAATGTGACGGTATTATGGCATGTGGATCTAGAAGAAGAAAACATTACATTCACGTTATTAGCTGACACTGATGCATGGGTTGGTTTTGGATTCACCCATGACTCTAGCAGTATGCGCAATGCAGACATGATCATTGGTGGTGTTTATGAAAATGGCACATAGTATTTTGAGGTAAGTTCCCTAAAAACTTCTTTTTTTTCAAATTCTGAATTTTAATAATAATACTATTATTCAAACAATGTTAACTCATTTACTGCGGTGTATTGTTTTAATTGATAATCTAATATCAACAATTTAAATATATAATTTACAAGGACCGGTTTGGTGACCATGAAACGAGCGAACCAGGGATTGATAGGGACGATGGGAACGATGAAGATGATGAATGTAAACCCTTATCAGGGCGAGAACCGGATTGGCATTTGATTGAAGCATCGGAGACGTTGGGGAGTAATCAAACTAATAGATCAATTACAACATTAAAATTTTGGCGACGATTCGATACTGAGGACCCATGTGATTTGAGAATTACGGTAAGTTACAGTAAACTGGTGATAAAGTTCGGGTCCTTGTACATACTAAAGGCCATATAAGCAACATTCTAAATATAAATTAGTTTCATTTATTTAACTTTTTTGTAGAATGAAACTGTTTACGTCCTTTGGGCTATTGAGGATTCTGATATTATCAGTAGGGAAAATGCAACTCACGTAGACCTTCGAGGAAGTAAATTGTTAATTTTCTTATCGGAGGAATCCTCGGAGGAAGGCAGTACCACTCTACCAAGCACCACTTTCCAAAGATGATAATGACAATTTTTCCGAGTCAACAACATCTGGCTCGAGATCCCAAAATGGCAAAAATTGTCTACTTGTTAAAATATACATAGCATAGAAGAGGAAGGTGTAATTATAATTAGTATAATTATGCATCTTTTACCTAAATTCTATTATCCGCATTCTATATAATTTGAACAGGATATTGTGCAATAATGGTGATCTCATATTATGGTGAATATTGAAGATCGACCATTCCATTGCAGTAATTATTACATTGGAAATTTAATATGTTGCATTCTACAGAGAGAAGTATGTAGAGACTTCCTCTCTAGTTTATTTATTAATTGGTTATAATAAGGAATAATGTACACGATGCATTCCACTGCAATGTCATCGTTCATTCCGGTTGCATAGTGAGGATCTTCAATCCTACTATTGCATTAGATGTTTTTGCCACTCAGCTCATTATGAAGTGAGAAGGCCACCACATCCTTCTGTTTCACAGGATGCAGTCATTGTTACAATGCAATGATGCACATTGCTTTATAATTAGAATTATTTGTAATTCGGAAATTATCATGTACAAGCATACAGCTCAGCATGAGCTCATAATTATTTGGAATATATTATTGGATTAATATTCTTTTACAGAAGGAAACTACAATTTCACACATACTCAAGGATGTTGAAATTGACATCATTCGATCAACAATTATATTATTTATATTGTACAAATTACGTTGTTAAAGTTGAAGTCAAAGAACCAGTATTAAATAAATTAACAGTTGTCTTAGAAAACTCAAACGAGTAGCAGTTGAATCTTATCTCCTCTCTAGTCCTTAGACTATAGGGCACTTTATTATTCATCCTTTCTATGGCACTGCCACCAACCATTAATATCTTATTATTATAAGTATATTATATTACGTTATCAGCACGGCTGAGACAAGCGGTCACAATTGACCCCGCAGGTCAAGCCAGATATTAGCACGGCACGAAGTAGCAATACCAGCTCTTCGTGACTTTAGAATTTAAAACTTTTACACTGTAGTTAATCAGGTAGAAGTAATATAATTGTGGTTCCCGGCCGGGCCCCAATTATCAGTTTTTGAAAGTGCTAGGAAGATTGTCAGAGTTGTTAAAGATCAGTCTGAAATCTTTAAAAATCTCATACTTACCTATTTAATCCTCTGGACAAGGTACTAAAAGTATTGAGTAAATTCCCAAGCTAAACAAAATCAAACATTTCATTACTAACCATAGTGTTACTGTTTGCATTTTACCTGTCGAATTAATAAAACCGGTAACCAGCCCTAACAAGGTTGACTTATTGGTAAAGAAAATTTGACGAAGCAGAACAGTCCGTTCTCTCCCAAGGAACTTAGGCACCTAGACGTATAAGAGTAGGGCCGTAAGGTAGGATTGAAAATTTACAAATCCGTAACCGAAGAGAAGAGGCACTACCGCCGAACCTCATCTAAACCGTAGTCAACGGGAAGAGACAATACCGTCGTACCTCCAGCTACGTACCCGAAGCGAAGAGGCTACCGAGCCGAACCGCCCGAATTACTGCACCCGTGAAGAGGCAATA
This sequence comes from Dicyrtomina minuta, assembly GCA_949802685.1. Taxonomy (NCBI): domain Eukaryota; kingdom Metazoa; phylum Arthropoda; class Collembola; order Symphypleona; family Dicyrtomidae; genus Dicyrtomina; species Dicyrtomina minuta. The sequence goes on along the minus strand of OX461808.1, from coordinate 40,301,419 downwards.
CCGCCGAACTTCCCGCAGTAATATTTACCCAAGAAAGAAGAGGCACTATCGCCGAAATTCTTACTAATTGAAGATATCAGGCAGACAAAGGCCGAACATATCAATAGAAGAGGCAATACCGCCGAACTTCTCATTTACTGAAGATATCAGGCAGACAAAGGCCGAAAATTTCGAAAGAAGAGGCGCGACCGCCGAACTTCTATCAATTGAAGATAATAGGCAAACAAAGGCCGAAATTATCAAATGAAGAGGCAATATCGCCGAACCACACACATACGAAGAGAACAGGCACTCCTGCCGAAATTCTCAAGAGAACAGGCACGCTTGCCGAATTCTCAGCGAAGAGGCAATATCGCCGAACTTCCTATTTTTGTACTCAACGTGAAGAGGCAATACCGCCGCACCACCAAGTACTTACAGAATCGAAGAGGCACCACTGCCGAACTTCTGATTACTCAACTGAATTGAAGAGGCAATATCGCCGAACTTCCCATCTCATACTCGAAGTGAAAAGGCAATACAGCCGTACCACAGAGTACTCAACAGAGTCGAAGAGGCAGCACAGCCGAACTTCCTATTTCGTACCCGAAGTGAAGAGGCAATATCGCCGTACCACAGGGCACTCACCAAATTGAAGAGGCAATATCGCCGAACTTCACCAGAAATAATAGACGAGACGAGGCCAAATTGCCGTACCTCCTATTAAAAAGAAATTCTAAACTCAAAGAAGAGGCAATACTGCCGAATTTCCTACATCAAGCTCATAGAAGTTGATGTCAGACGATCAGAAACCAAATCTTGCTCAATTATTTGACAGTTTCGAAATCGTAGAAGGTTGTGAAGAACAAATCGCTCATCACGAGCAAGTACTCACTCTCAGAGCAACCGAGGAACTTCCCCGATATAACGGCGAAGAAATTACCCAGAGAGTTGTTAATACTCGAACTGGTGAAAATAAACTCAAGTTTTGAAGAGGTGTCAAAATCACTGATATTTTTGACAGAGCCTACTTATTTTACGAAGTACAATTTACTACACAAATTCGGAAATTTCAAGATAGAATCCTAGACGCCTACGGGATATTGAATTTTTCCCAGGACATTAAGCCCATGTCCGGTGTTAACGGCCAACCGCCGCCAGAAAACAATACTACAGGACCAGGTCCGATTAATATTGAAAACCCCGACGTACGTATTCCGGGAGAAAACGATCGACAACAAGATCGACAACAGGACGACGAGGTCATAATGGCACCTGCAGCGTCCACCGTGTCTCCGGTGTATTACCAGACACCGAAAATTACTTTTAAGAAGCTCACACCATACAATGTGTATGCGATGTGGAAATCAAAACTCCAAATGACCCTAGAACAATTAGGAATTTGGGGAATTGCAACTGGAGATCAATTGAATATTACAATTGGAAGCGACGATGCTACAATCAACACGAATACACAAATCTCCAACAATTGGAAAGCCGGGGATGCCTGCTGTCGAGCAACGATAACCGCAGCAGTGGACAAAATTATTGAACCCCGCATTTCGAATTTCAAGACGTCTCTTGAAATGTTAGGGCAACTTGAAACCCTATACGGAACTGCCAAGACAGATCTCCGTGCAGACTTAATGGTGAAGCTTTTTGCTTTGAAAATCACCACAACAGGGACAGATTATGTCACCGAAGTATTGAATCTCAACGTGAAGATTACTGAGACTGGAGCAGCAGTACCCGAAGATATGCTGGTCAGTTTAACTGTTCATCATCTGAAAGAGACGAACAGGTATGTACACTTTCTCGACACTTGGTTTATGAACAAGGACGATGACAAGATCAAAATGAATGTAATTCAGAAAAGTCTGAAACATCATGACGACAATGCAACGAAGAGTCCCCGAGTCGGAGCAAGTCAAACTGGAAACGCATTCCAAGCTCAGCGACAAGGGCCTCCAAAGGGATCAGTCCAAGAACAACTCCTGAACCGAAGAAACGCACACAAGAGTGCCAAGCATTCACAAGCCGGGAATGAACTACATCCCGCCGCTCCAGGTGGAAACCGAAGGAGACAACCTGGAGAATATGAATTCCAGGGAAGATGCAACTGGTGTCGATACAGATTTCACAAAGAAACGAATTGTCAAAAGAAAGCTCGTGGCGATCCTAAGGCCACGGAAGATCCACCAGAAAAGGCCTTCTACCACCCTTCCCCAATGCGAGGAAGACGACGAGGTAGAATGGCTGGACGAGGGAGAACAGTTCCCGCATATCAAGCAGCTAACACAGCTCAACGAACCCCAGGCGCACAGTCAGTCACCGCAAACGGGAACGGAGGACAGAACTCGACACAGAATAATTCTCCTCCACATAACTCGCCTTCACAGCAAGGAGGGAGTCCGAATAATACAACTGGAGGAAACAGAGCAAGAATTGCTATTCCTTATTCAGATTTGATGTTGGACTACAGATATTCTCAGTCACATCCAAAACTCTATCGCGATGCCGTGTTCACCCCGACACAGGCAATCAGAATTCAAGCTGGAGGACATGCACATATGATCCGACCATGCACAGCTCTCGAAATGAGACAGAAAAAAGGAATTGAAGAAAATTCCGGGGAGGTCGCAATACAAGACACTCCAACTAAAAAGCTTTACAATGCAGTAACATTTTTCCCCATTACGGACTGCTACATGGTTTCTGAAGCTCCATGTACACTTGAGAAAATTCTGGAATTATTACCAGTCAATTTTACTCATCATGACTGCGCATCAACGCCGCAATGCTATCCAGCAGAAACAAAATTGAGAAAAGAATTTCTCGAACAGAAGAAGGATACAGATCCGAAAGTCAGGCAAGCCAAGACTACCTGCACTGAAAAAGCCCTCAACATAGGCAACAAGACCGAAATAGACAGGTCAGAACTGGATACAATTATCAAGTACAATCCTACTACAGATTGCTACCTTATCAATGAACTTCCCTACGCACGGGAAACTATCAAGTGGATTGAAGGAGCCAAATCAAGCTCCCTCATTCCAGTGCATATCAGTCACACTCAAGCCTTGGACGCCCCAAGCACTGAAAATGAATTGGAAGTTGAAAGCCCAACAATTGGGAACAACAATGAAGAGGCATCACTCAGTGAAGATAAGCCCTCAGAATCTATAAGCCCTATCAAAGGCACTATACAGGAGGCAACAACAGATAAGCCCTCAGAACCTATAAGTCCTATCACAGGCACAATCCAGGAGGCAACAACAGATAAGCCCTCAGAAACAATAAACCCATTCATTGGCACAGATCAAGAGGCAGAAACTCAACTTGAAGTTATTAAGCCCTCGAAGGTAGAAGCTCTCAACCTACCCCATGCATTCATGATCAGAACTCAGGCGGACTCAGAAAATTATAAGATTGACAGCCTGAAGAGACATTTCCTCAGAAATGAATGGAAACATGTACAGACTTTACTTGTACCGAATATGGAGACAGGATGTCTCATGCTAGGTCACAGTCACCTACCCTTACAGCCGACAAGTGGACCACTTACCTACAGAACCACTTGGCACGATTGCAAGACAAATCCTTTTTGCATTCGATATGACGATACCCTTCAACTTATGCAAGTGAAGGAGGGGAACATTTTTCGCTCAACAAGAGATTCATCAGAAAGCAGTACTGATTCGGAATGGGATATGGTAGATCCGAGAACCGGAGAATCAGTCGACATGGACAACGAATGGTCCATCAGCAGAGCCCACGGTCCAAGAAAGCAAGGACGAAGAGCTCGTCGCGCATTGGAATTATTCTCACTCAGCGCTACAAGACAGAGTATGGAAGACTGGAATTGTCAATTACTCGACCCAAGAAAAATGTACCCGGGCATCACTGAAGACATTGAATTCGCCCCGCAAGAAACAAAAGAAGAGTACGATAGACATCTACTCAATTTCCTACGACAGGAATGGAAGCCTACATCAGGCAAATATTATCTAGACAAGATAAAGAATAAGCCTCAAGCAACATTGAGCAAAGTCACCATTGACAGGTCAATACAGACGACCGGAAAGCACACTCCTCATACCAATGTCACCCTTCAAGGGGTGGGAGGGGCAGCTGCGCAAGCCTACACAACTGTAGCACACAGACAACCAGACCCACCGAAGACACAGTCAGGAGGGCAGAGCGTCACTCAGAATTTTCATTCGCAGAGGACGGCTCCACAGTCGAAAGCACGGTGGAAGGAATCGGCTTATAAACCGAATCCGTTCACTCGTGATCGACGGCCAACACAGAAACCAAAACTAGAAGAATGTTTCTACAGTCCACCAACTAAGAAAGAAAGAAGAAAGGGAGCAATTGGATATTGCCCCACCAAGCATAACATATGCACTACTAAATGTGGACACGATTACTACATCAAAAGATGTGAAGATTGCACTCGAAATTATCAAGAATGTATGGATCGAAATTGTCATCCATTCCCGAGGGAAGACATGGACAGAAAAGACATAGATCCAAGAAACATGGATCGAAGAAGGGACCTTCCCTCCAGCCTAAGCATATCAAAGCAACCTGGAGGCTCTCAGAGTGTTTATAACTTACGGTCATGTCAAAGGGAGGACAAACGTCCGAAACCCAAGAAGAACGCGAATCAGCCTGGATCGTCAAGTCAGACTCCAGCCCGCATACATCAAAGAATTGAAATACAACAGCCTACCCCAGGGGGTAGCCACATCAGAAACAGAGCTTTCTTAGCTAATTACAAGTACATTCGAGCAGCAACAGACAAGTCAGAAACCGAATATGACGATTATACCCCAGTCAAGGAGCACTTCGTTTGGCCCTGTGATACTGGAGCTTCCATGCATTTATGCGGAAGAAAAGAATGGTTTTCATCATATGAACCATTTCCCGATGGACCGAAAGGGATTCGACTCGCAGATAATTCAAGCGTAGAATCGCCAGGATCCGGGACAGTGGTAGTCTCAGCCTTTAATGGTCACAGCTGGGAACCACAAGAACTGAATGACGTTTGGTACTGACCAAGGTCAGCAAATCTATTTTCAGTCTCCTCAGCATGTAAGGACAGGAATTTAGAATTCATGGGTGGAAATGAGGACATCAATTTCTATCAAAATTACAATGAGAATGGAGAGCCTCTCAAGAAAAAGAGACTAATATTCCGAGGAATCATGGTTCGACAAGAGAATGAAAATTCTGGACAACTCACCATGATGTTCAAGCCTGTTGACAAATTACCCCAAGCTATGTTAGCCAGAGGGATGGTGCTAGGCGCAGTTCAACGCTGGCACGAGAAAATGGGACACATTAGTCATCCATACATTGCGAAGACAGTTAACACTGAAGCGGCTTCACTAGGAAAAAGAGGAAAACTTGAACCTCCACACGATTGCGTTGTATGCAATAAAGCGAAAGCAACACGTCAGCCTTTCCCAGATCAAGACGATCAAGACACATTCGAAAACGGAGAATGTATTCATGCAGATTTAGTTCATGCCCGAGTATACTCAAATCAAGGGAACAGATATTTCCTACTCATGAAAGACGATCACTCCGACTACAGGAGAATTACATTTCACTCAAACAAGAATGGAGTTAAAATAGTACAGAAAATTATTGATTTCGCCACATGGCTCGAAACACAGACTGGAAACAAAGTCAAATTTATCAAGACGGATTCTGGAACAGAATTCAACAATCATTGGATGCATGACTATGTCAGAGAAAAAGGAATTACGTATGTTCCGACCCCTGTGGAATGCCCACAATCAAATGGGAAATTAGAAAGAGAAGTCCGCACTATCAAAGAAACCGCAACAGCAATGCTTATTGAAGCAGATTTACAAAATAAATTTTGGGAAGATGCAGTGGATACAGCAGCATATCTACACAATCGCATCCTACACAAAGGGAAGACTCAGACACCCTTTACTATGATTCATAAGAAACCTACAAATTTCGGACACATCCATATTTTCGGATGCAACGCAGGCGTTAAAATTATGAAAGGTCAAACATGGATCGGGATATTCGTCGGATATGTGGAACACAACCGAGAATACAAGTTTTACGATGTCGAAACCAAGAGATACTTTTATGGTAGACATGCTGATTTCTTCGACGCCCGTTTTCCGGATCAACCACCCCCGTCACATTTAAACCGGGATGATGAGTGGTATGTAGGACACAAATACAAGAATAACAAAAATAAGACAAAGGGCGCTCAAATTGGAGAATTCAGAAGGACCCTCGTCCACAAGAGAGATATCAATGGAGATATAATAAAAGACAAAAATCAATCGGTTCACTCGGAACGAGTACCGAATTATACGAGCTATGATACGGACGAAGACGACAATGAAGTCACTACCGTCATACAGCCAAGCCTCAGACAGACACAGCCTGGAGAAAATAATCCAGACCTATCAGACTCCAATGGGCAAGACACAGAAGCCTCATTTATGGACGAAGGACCTGAAGGTACGCTTGAAGATTATTTAATCCCAGAGATTATAGAAACTGACAGCCAAAGCGAGCCAGTACCTATACCTGAGCAATCTCAAACTGAATCAAGAGATAACAAGAATGTACCGCACAGAGAGCAACTCGATACGACATTCTTAGAGCAAAACGCTATTAATTGGAGATTACCAAAGGATGGCCCGGCAGCACCCACAGACGTTATGGAGTGCATCGTAGGAGACGAGCCGCCAATTCCTATAATAAAGAAGAGAGGCAGACCCGCTGGAACTACAGTGAAGCGGAAGGCCACTCCACAGCCTACTGATCGAACATTGCGGTCAGATACAAAGAAATCTAAAATTGAAACTCCAGAAGTTATAGACCTGGAATCTAAAGCCTCGGAACAGACCATGTTCGCAGCGAGCAAACTACCTGGATCAATCCAGAAAACACGCTTACCAGAAGCATCAGAAAAGGTACCTATACCTCACAGAAGGCCAGTATTCATACCTGCCAATTACGAGCAAGCATTAGCCTCAGTGGACAGGAATTACTGGATAGAAGCTATGAATGAAGAATTCAATGCACTCATCAGCACTGGAACTTGGAAGCTAGTAGAGAGACCCAAGACAAGATACATAATCCCCTGCATGTGGATTTATGGTTATAAGCCTGATGGAGACCGATACAAAGCCCGACTTGTAGTACTCGGCAACAAACAAATCAAAGGAATTGATTATACTGATACGTTCGCCCCGACCGCAAGATATGAGCTCTTTAGACTCATGCTGAGCGACGCCGGAATGAATAAGAAGTTCATCACACAGCTAGATGTGAAGACTGCTTTTCTACACGCCGAACTGGAAGAAGAAGTCTATATGCACCAGCCTCAAGGTTTCAAGGAAGGCAACAATAAGGTGTGCAGACTCATCAAGTCACTATATGGACTATGTCAAAGTCCAAGAAACTTTTACAATAAAGTACGGAAATTCATGCTATCCATTGGATACAGACAGAGTGACTATGATAAATGCCTCTACATCCTCAGATACAAGGATACGAATGGAGAGGAACACACTACATACATTTGTTGGTATGTAGATGACAGTCTAGCCACATCCACTCACAGATACGACATGGATGAACTCATACGGCTACTGAAAACTGGATTCAACATCACTGAATCAAGCGACGTTTCCAAGTTCTTGGAAATGGACATTCGCATCACGGACAAGTACGTCCAGATCAATCAAGTGACCAAGATCACAGAATTGAAATTGAAATTCCAACAGAAAGGGAATTACAGCAAGGTTACCACACCTATGAGAAGAGATTACAACCCACAGAAGAATATTGTGGAGGAATTACATGAAGATCTACCATTTCAGTCATTGGTAGGATCACTCTTATTTATCAGTCGCCTTAGCCGACCCGACATCTCATTTGCCGTACAGAAACTTACGCAGAGATTCGCTAACTATGATCAGAAGGACTATGAAGCAGCCCTGCACGTCCTTCATTACCTCATTAATACGATCTATCAATCGATCAGATATTTATACTCAGAAGACGGAGTACTTGAATTTGAAGTACAGTCAGACGCAAGTTTTGCGGACGCACCAGGAGCAAAATCAATTATGGGAGGATGCATATTACTGAACGGAGTAGTATGGCTTTGGACCTCAAAACAAGAAAACCTGGTAGCACATTCAACATGCATAGCAGAAGTCTATGGCATCAACAGCATGGCAAGATCAGCCATCTGGGCACACTATTTATTGTGTGACATGGGATTGAGAGAATGGAACGAGCTAATCCACCAGTTCACAGATTCAGAAGCTGGTTGGAAATTGATTGCGAATATGGAAGGCAATCACGAAAGGACCAAGCACGTACGCACACGAATATTTTGGGTCCGGGAGCTAATTGAAACTGATCAATTAATACTAGCTCACAAGCGCTCAGAAGAATTACAAGCTGACATGCTTACGAAATCCCTACCGCAACCGAGACATGGAGACCTCATGAAGGCCATGGGTATGGTTGACATCAGCAAGCCGACTAGAATAGAAGCAGTCGCAGGCTACATACGCCCTGAATCGAAATTTGAAAGATTCACGAGAAAGAAAACCACTGGATTTTCTACGCTTTGGACTACTATGAAAATGGCATTATTACTCATCGCCGTGCTCCTGTCAGGAGGGCTGAGTTCGAAAATTGACGATGGACCACCGATCATTTGGAGAAGGTTAGACCATCCAGCCATTAGCAGATACAACACTGTGAAGCTAAAGATACAGTTATTATCCCCCTGCCGATTGATGATACCGGACAGACTAGTAGCCACTGAAAGCTCATTACTATCGCTCAGGAAAAGATGCGATCTAGAATACCGAAGGACGTTCCAGACGGAACTTAAACATATTTGCCCACCGAAGGAGGTGTCCACGGCACCGCACCGGGAAAAGAGATTTGTATTCACAGCTCTGGCAATTACAGCTATGTTTGTGATGACCAGCGCAGGACTAGGTATGTCCATGCACGCCGCACATCAGGCCCAAGTAAATCAGAAGCACACGTACGATTTGGCCCATCATTTTAACTCACTTGAAGCGAAAGTTCGAGTTCTCACAAACAATCAAGAATTATTGAAAGAACATATGGCAATATTGGCATCAGAAATGAACAACATAGTAGCTGAGGTGAACGGACTACCGAACGTCCTCACCGATATGGAATTCGATATAGCATTCCTCGCAAACAGACTCTCCTCCAGCGTAAGCATATTAAAGCAGACTGGAAAGTTGTGGAGGAATTTCAAGATGGACGAACACTTTTTTGATTTCCTTAATTTCACCCTACCTTGTGGAGACAATTGCCCCATGATTATGGCAGACTTCAGATCGTGCCACGCGGATTTTGATTTAGAAAATATCTACATGGAATTTATCATTCCCCTCATCAATCCGAATCTGACAGTAGTAGAAGCTGACCCATTCACTCTACTTACGAAGCAGAAGAATCAGACTTGCAATCTCGAATATATTGGACCGAGAAATGCACTGACATCAACAGTTGAAGACTGTGTATATGATACAGGTTTAGAATTCAAATATAAAAACCGAGTATCTGCCACGACAAGGCAAACCTGCAGACCACGCAGTAGTTTCAAAGGCGGAAAGGATTTTTACGCACTTACGAATTGTCACCCGTCTACCCTTCATGATGAAGAGGATGCCGTACAAGTAAAGGCATATGATGGCAAGTACTATATTTGCTGCCCCGGACTGGAACTAACAGTCAATGATAGACGGAAAATAAAATGTCCAAACAATGTCATTACGCTAGCGATTAGCACGACCTTCCGAATTTTGAATAATACTTACCAGGGAAGCGTCATGGACCTCATCTTTATTGATAGAGAGGATCCGACATTTGTTGAGAAAATAAGCTGGCATTTAACGCCACAACTGGACATGAATCAGCTGAATGTAACATTTCCTATACGGAACAGCGACATAGACCAGATACACTGGGATGACCCAATTGACACGGGAGGAAATTTATCAGCCTGGACTGGAATCGCCGTTGCAGCGATCATCTGCTCAGCTCTCATTACCCTCTACTGGAAGTTTGGAGGAGGAGCCAACATGCTCAGAAAGAAGCATTGTAGCCGCAGTCGTAAGCCGGACACCAAGCAGACCGAGCCAGCATTCGAGGAAGAAATGAATACCCTCACTTTGAAACGAGAATCCAAGCTAATGGATCCTGAAGACATGTACATTACTCTCCCACCGATTCCACTCGCCCGAGTGATGCCCGGCCAACTAGATCCGGAGGATTACCGAAACTCAAGACTCAATCTGGACCAGCACCGAAGCGCAGCAGATTTACGAGCATGATTATTGATTTGGCATTACATGATTGGTTTTATTAATTGAATGAATATGTATTTGGCTATATGAACTATGTTACCTATCTATGTATCTTCCGTATTGGATCAGTAATTTTTAGATTCCTAATCCAAAGAAGGGTGTTAAAATATACATAGCATAGAAGAGGAAGGTGTAATTATAATTAGTATAATTATGCATCTTTTACCTAAATTCTATTATCCGCATTCTATATAATTTGAACAGGATATTGTGCAATAATGGTGATCTCATATTATGGTGAATATTGAAGATCGACCATTCCATTGCAGTAATTATTACATTGGAAATTTAATATGTTGCATTCTACAGAGAGAAGTATGTAGAGACTTCCTCTCTAGTTTATTTATTAATTGGTTATAATAAGGAATAATGTACACGATGCATTCCACTGCAATGTCATCGTTCATTCCGGTTGCATAGTGAGGATCTTCAATCCTACTATTGCATTAGATGTTTTTGCCACTCAGCTCATTATGAAGTGAGAAGGCCACCACATCCTTCTGTTTCACAGGATGCAGTCATTGTTACAATGCAATGATGCACATTGCTTTATAATTAGAATTATTTGTAATTCGGAAATTATCATGTACAAGCATACAGCTCAGCATGAGCTCATAATTATTTGGAATATATTATTGGATTAATATTCTTTTACAGAAGGAAACTACAATTTCACACATACTCAAGGATGTTGAAATTGACATCATTCGATCAACAATTATATTATTTATATTGTACAAATTACGTTGTTAAAGTTGAAGTCAAAGAACCAGTATTAAATAAATTAACAGTTGTCTTAGAAAACTCAAACGAGTAGCAGTTGAATCTTATCTCCTCTCTAGTCCTTAGACTATAGGGCACTTTATTATTCATCCTTTCTATGGCACTGCCACCAACCATTAATATCTTATTATTATAAGTATATTATATTACTACTAGGCGTACTTCTCTGTGTGACTTCTTTCATTGCTAATTTGGTACTAACATCATCACATAGTGAAGCAATTACACATTTAATATAATACAATGTGAATGAGAATTTAAATGAATTTAATTTGGAATTATATTCCCATTTTAGACTTACTATTAGATATATTATTGAATATTACAGCATTAATAAAAATTAATATGGCCTATATTAACTTTAGTTATGAAGTTATTATTGAAAAGATGAGAAAAGTATAATTCCATATAGGGAACTGTACATAATTACTGAAATAAATATGAAACATATTGTTCAAATTAAAAAAGGTAGGTATGTGTATTTTAAATAAAAAAAACAGCATGCGTCAACATTTACACGTACTATTATTATTACCGGGTGACTACTACTAAAATATCTGAGATTCAAATCAGAACTACCCACCTACCCACCTACCCACCTACCCACTTCTGCGCATGCTATTTAGGTTGTTTACATTCTGCGGGATTCTTTTTAAATAATTTCCGTCATCAATATTATTCATCCCCAAATCTCATCCTTCACATTTATTGCTTCACAATTCACTACACATCTTTATTTATCTGATCTCATTTTAATTAATCAAAAGTGCCCATAAGAATAAAGACAAGATCAACCGCTAATTTAGACTGTAACATTGCTAATGTGAGTTTTATGGACATAATTAGATTTTCAATATGACAGTATTTAACGATTGGTTACAGTGACTTAACTATTTATTAAATACAGTGACGTATGGTCAACTGATGGTTAGATGTGTAATCAATCAAGAGAATAGTAAATTATTATGATTGTTCAAACTTGAACACTATTATCAATTAATTATCTCTAGATTACGCGTAACACATGCTTCTAACTTCAAGGATATTTTTTCTATAGTTGAATATTTCTGCAGTCAGTTGTTCATTTATTTTTTATTTTATTTATATAAATATATATGGAAGTATCATTCTGTCTAGGATTTACTTTTAAAGCATAGAAAGATAAGATATATAAGATAAAAGCATATAAGATAAAGAACACAAACAATGCATCCTATGTATTTATTTTTTATCTGTATGCATGTAATTTGCGTTTTAAGATCTACAGAAAACAGGAATAAATACGAAAAAATAGTTAGATGAATGTTGTTATTCTTTGGTATTGAATTGTTTTCTTGAGACACTTAACTGAGCTGCGCGACTGATTGGCTTAGTTAAGCCTCTGTTGTAGAAGCGACATCATAGCCATTAATTAATTTATTTAAGAAGGTGGGTTAGAAATCTGCCACGATCTGATTGCATGTTTTAGTGTCTTGCGTTTTACTCCCAGTTCAAGAACAGATGAAAATTTAATTTTTTGTCATTGTTGTCAGGTTGGTAAGTTTTCAAAGGGTTAATTAAAGTGAGCACAGGTGGGAAGTGCTATGGATCATGAGAGAATGTTAATATCAACGATATAGCATATGAAATACTTCGCTCGTAATGTCAGAAATGCTTCCACTTTAAGTCAGAAAATTAAGTAATTTTGCTAAACATGTAGCAGTACATTGAAAAAAGAAATTAGTAAATACTCAAATCAAATACTAAGTTGTTGTCGATTTTAACAAAGTTGACCATCAGTTGACCATACGTCACTGTATTTAATAAATAGTTAAGTCACTGTAACCAATCGTTAAATACTGTCATATTGAAAATCTAATTATGTCCATAAAACTCACATTAGCAATGTTACAGTCTAAATTAGCGGTTGATCTTGTCTTTATTCTTATGGGCACTTTTGATTAATTAAAATGAGATCAGATAAATAAAGATGTGTAGTGAATTGTGAAGCAATAAATGTGAAGGATGAGATTTGGGGATGAATAATATTGATGACGGAAATTATTTAAAAAGAATCCCGCAGAATGTAAACAACCTAAATAGCATGCGCAGAAGTGAGTAGGTGGGTAGGTGGGTAGGTGGGTAGTTCTGATTTGAATCTCAGATATTTTAGTAGTAGTCACCCATTATTACCAGCGTATAAGCATCTTTTTAAGTTGAAATAAATTTTAAAGCCTACTTAAACGATTAGAGTTAAGTATATAGAGTATAGGAAGTGCATTTCTGTTCGATTTTACAGTATCTATGTAAGATGGCTTAAGGGTAGCATCTGGAAACATGTGGTTAATCTCTATAATCATTCCAATACAACCAGCAGATGCACGTACTCAAAGGCAAACAATCGAGTTTGCAAGTAGAGGTCGTGTAATTTCTTATTCGCATCTAATAAAATCCTCAGCCATACTGTGAATTTGAATTCCAAATACATTTTCACAAATATGTATGCGAACATACTATTATTGCCAAAGGGCTGACATGAGTTTCATTTTCATCAAAAATGATACTTGAAATTAGCGCTATTTAAAACTGCTTTCTAGAAAAGATTAAGCAACTGTTGAATACCTATACTTATATGTAATTCCCTCTTTATTGTTAGTCAGTAATAATATAGATCAGTCGATAGTAATAAGCATATTTCGTCTCTATTTTAGAAACAAAAATATCTTATTACATCCTGCTTGAAAGTCCTTTGTGCTCCTACGCCTCAAGAAAAGCTGACTGTCCTGTCCTCTGCAGTTTCACGGTCGTTCGAGATCAGTGACTTTACATTTGAAGCATCCTGTGACCTGGTCCACCTGTGCAAAGCCTGACATGAACGATAAACATATAATGCTACTTGTTCTCCTCATATTGATGATTTGGTATCCCGAATGCAATTTAAAGTTAAAAACATAAAATGGTCAATAGTCGTGGGAATATCCCTATATCGCTAGTTTTTTTTAAATATGGAAATATCAATTAGCTCTAAAGGAATTAAACTAATTATTCTACAATAAATTGAGCTTTTCAAAATACAAGTGCATAAAATTTACACTGACAAACGGCGCATTTGCTCATGCTCATTATAGATTAGTCAAAGGTCGGCGCCTATCCTATAATATAGGCAAAAATATATGTGATAGGCAGGCAGGCATACAATTAAAAAACAAAATTGTATAGGCAATAGGCAGGCAAATTAAAAAGGTGATAAATATAATAGGCTACATAGGTAGGCAACGACGAAATTCTGCCTAGTGGGCAGAATAGTTATGATTTGCATTTTTTCATTTTTTGCTTTTCTTGTGTCGCAAAATCCCTAATAATTTGGGCATTTGGGGAAAAAAATTTATTTTTATCGCATATAGATAGTAAATAGTAATCTAGGAAGGCCTATTTATAAAAATAGGCTTTTAATAAGCTGATTTAAAAATAGGCAGTAGGCAGGCAAATCGGTAAAAACAGGCAATAGGTAGGCAAAAAAAATCGTGGAAAAAGGATAGGAGATAGGTAGGCGGTGAGCCAGTTCAAAACGCTGACCTTTGGATTAGGTAGTTCAAGTTTTGAAGTCGTTTAAAATCGTAACACGAGTTAATAAATATTTTAGTTGCAAAACCAACTATAAAAAGGCTTTTGTTTGGACATCTTCTTTAAAAAGTAATTTTATTTACTTCTTTTTCCCACGAAAGTTACGGACGTATTTTTTCCTATGACGCGGAGAACACACCACAGTGTCTTCTTCCACATTAGGGTTTACATACAACTCCCAGTGCCACAGAATGGTCAACAATTCCTTTTTTTAAGCAATGCTTACGGTTCAGTATACTTTAGAAACAATTAAAATAAATTAGCATAAATTCAATAATTTTATAAAAATAAATAAATTCTTAAACTCAGGAATTAGCATAAATCTCATTTAAAATACGCGTCAGTATCCCTAAATATGTCAGTATCTCGTCTGGGACCAAAATACCACAACATGTGAGAGATGATCAGAGGCCAACGATCCTAAAAGAAACCCTTGTTCTGCTTCCGGCAAATGCACATAATCATAATCCTTTACGGTGAATTAAACTTTTCAAAACCCATTTTCTTCAATACTACAAATAATTCTATCAATTTTCTTGCTTGTGTAAATTATTCAGCTATGCTGACAGTTCAATAAAATTGCTGTTCTTTTCATTGCATGATAAATTTTGTATGCATTCCTTTACTTTGGCTTAGGTTTTGTGTAAAGTTTTGCATTGAAGGAGTTTATTATTCAATGCTACTGCATACAACCGTCGTACCCATTTCTTCCATTAAGTAATGACTTAATTTTAGATTCTCAGCATAGCAAAGTTCAACATTGTTAGCTTGTAAATCACAATTTTGAAATTTACGATAAGAATGTGAAACTCAGTTGACAATGATAGAGAATAAAGATTGATTTAACTGTGAACTGTAATAAATGAATTGTAATGTTGGCGTCTTTATCTGTCTATATATTGATATATTTAGGGATACTGACTGTATTTTAAATGAGTTTTATGCTAGCATGACGGCAATCCTTATGATCAGTTTTAGTTGAAGTATGTACTGATACAATTGATTATATGTAAAGTATACTGAGAGAGCCGTAAGCAGTACTTTTAGACGGCATTTGTTTTTTTGCAGCATATTAAGGATGCAAATCCAAGCACCAATAATTACTGAAGTACCCTTATCTAAATATACTTTTGAGCAGACAGGCTTAGCTGTTGATTACTTTCATCAGCTAGTGAGGCTTTCGATCGACCATGTAACACTAGTGTTAATGTGAGATTTTGCATCTGGAAAATGAAGGTAATTTAAATTCTAACCAGTCTAGATGCACCTATACCTATGTAAATAAAATGTAATAAAGTTTGTATAGGAAGGCTAGTGGGCTCAGTGGTGCACGGTGCACGTCGAGATACGAGTTTTCGAGGAGCGAAAAGCATATGTAGCAATACATTTTGCATGCGAGATACTCTTATCCACTAGTCTTCACGTGGCTGCCTTCTGCTGTCTCTCTAGATTTGCTGAGAAAAGAGGGAAACAGAGGTATAGTGTGGGATAGACAGATTAGTCAAAAGTGGCTACATGATGAGCGATTATGGACATCTGTGAGCGGAGGCACGTACTCCTTAGGAACACGTGAGCACTTCGACCGAGACAGAGCCAAATCTTAATGAGGAAGCAATAAATACCTCAGCTCAACTCGTGGTGCGTCACTAGCATCTGTCCGATCACTATATATCCTCATTCCCCCAATTCGATATAGCAATGTCGTGGACGTCTCATAGATAGGCAGTCACATACTTAGGAAGGTGAAGGGTGACATAGAGTGTTCTCTCTGACTATGACTTGACACACCATAGAGATTGGTTTACTCTGAGCACCACGGCCTTTAAAAAACAGTAACTCATGTCTCCTTAGCTAGGAGCTTAAATATCGCGTCTTAAAGAGTGCGGCGTTTTCGAAAGCCCATATTATTCGGTATAGTCTTCCTAAGTAAGCTAGTAATAACATTTACAGTCAGCGAGCTCTACGAGTACACTAGAATAGTGTATCTCAAGAAGTGAGCTGTAAAAGTAAATAGTTCGAAGTGTATATAGGCTTTGGCCTGCAAGTACAATACTTCTAACATACATACATACATAATAAAGTTTGTACCTAATATACTTTGCTGTCCAATGTGCGGTGTGTTGCACTATTAAGTTAACCACTATAAATATTATTCAACTTAAGTAAATGATTATTTACTACTGAAATTAAAATCTAAATCCTTATAATATTCAAACCTGAATCAGAATATTAAATATCCCTAACAATAGAATCCAAATCGAAATATGTGCTTCCTTTTAACAAAATCCAATTCTGGATAGGGTTGGTTTAACCTAAAATCTGATTATTATGCCGGAGGTTATATCATTTGTTTTAGTATTGTTTAATTTAATTTAAATCCCTATAATGTGTTACATTCCGTCCGCAGGACGGGCCGCTGTACTTGTACATAAATATAATAAAGACTGTTAATACAAAATAACGATGAATACTATACGCTTAAATATTTAATTAACTAACCCTATTATTTTTACTAAACCCGTGAGAACTTCTTCAGCTGTTTCTTTAATACAATGCAATGCCCCTACGCGTGGTAGTTTTTCTATTCGGTTGTTATAATTTCCCTTTATTCATTGGTCCTTGATAAATACCTAGCCAAGATTTCAAATTACGATATTTATAGGTTCAGGCAGGATAATATCGATCCACAGATGGATTGGTAGTATCACATTTACAAATTGAGTGGTGGCTCTCAAAAAATTCTGAGTAGTAATTTATTTATATAAATATCGTTGGTAAAGTTTTTAAGTAGTCTGTAGGTGTCAGTTTTTAGAGAAGCTGGTTATGAGTTTTGTGGTTAAAGTCGTACCCTAAAAGAAATAAAAACCAAATATTTAGAAAACTATAGAAGTTATAATAAGCAAGGAGTAATCATTCAAAAATTTGTTTTGAATTTCTGGACAATATTATATACACATAATTATCCTTAATAAAATATATCCAATCTTTAAAAATGAAATTTTGTCATATCGTAATTTCAATTATTATTCTATTCTATTCGGTTGAGATTAATTCTCTAAGTCAGGGGTCGGATTTACAACCACTGGTGGAACCGAGCGTAGAATATGATCGGAAGGAGATCTTGGAGAGTGAAAAGGCAAATGTGACGGTATTATGGCATGTGAATGGAGAAGAAGAAAACATTACATTCACGTTATTAGCTGACACTGATGCATGGGTTGGTTTTGGATTCACCCATGACTCTAGCAGTATGCGCTGTGCAGACATGATCATTGGTGGTGTTTATGAAAATGGCACATGGTATTTTGAGGTAAGCTCCTTATTTAACTTCTTTTTTTTAAATCCTGAATTTTAATAGTAATACTATTATTTATCCAACAAAATTATTAACTCATTTACTGCTATGTATTGTTTTAAATACAATTACATTATCAATTTAAATATATAATTTATAAGGACCGGTATGGTGACCATGAAACGGGTGAACCAGGGATTGGTAGTGACGATGGAGACGATGAATGTAAACCCTCATCAGAAAATGTACCGGATTGGCATTTGATTGAAGCATCGGAGACGTCGGGGAGTAATAAAACTAATAGATCTAGTACAACATTAAAATTTTGGCGACTATTCGATACTGAGGATCCATGTGATTTGAAAATTACGGTAAGTGGTGGATAAACTGATGGTAAATTACGTATAATTACACAGCACTTAAAAATTACAAGTACCAGTGTGGATATCCAGGAATACAGAATCAACTGCAATAAAATTACAATACATAATTCATTAACAAAAGGATTATTCAATTAATCTTTTTATTATAAAAAAATGTGCTAAAATAGAGTATACATTTCAAGGCCATATAAGCAACATTCTAAATATAAATTAGCGTAATTTACTTGATTCTTTTTTGTAGAATGAAACTGTTTACGTCCTTTGGGCTATTGGGGATTCTGATATTATCAGTAATCACACAGACCTAAGAGGAAATAAATGGTTAAATTTCTTATCGGAGGAACCCTCGGAGGAAGTCAGTACCACTCTACCAAGCACCACTCTCTCCAAAGACGATAATGACAATTTTTCCGAATCAACAACGTCTAGCTCGAGATCCCAAAATGGCAAAAACTGTCTACTAGGCGTCGTACTTCTCTGTGTGACTTGTTTCATTGCTAATTTGGTACTCACATCATCACTCATCACATAGTGAAGAAATTAAACATTTAATATGAGACAATGTGAATGAGAATTTTAATGAATTTAATTTGGAATTATTTCCATTTTAGACTTACTATTAGAAATATTATTAAATATTATAGCATGAATAAAAATTAATATGGCCTATATCAACTTAAGTTATGAAGTTATTATTGAAAAGATGTGAAAAGTATAATTCCACATAGGGAAATGTACATAACTACTGAAATAAATATGAAGTATGTTGTTCAAATTAAAAGAGGTAGGTAGGTGTATTTTATTTAATTAATCAGCATATGCGTCAACATTTAGACGCAATATTATTATTACTAGCGTATAAGCATCTTTAAGTTGAAATAAATTATTAAAGCCTACTGAAACGATTAAAGCTATAGAGTATAGGAACAGGAAGTGCATTTTTGTTCGACTTTACAGTATCTAGATGGCTTAAGCGTAGCATCTGGACACACGTGGGAAATCCCTAATAACTGCAAAACAACTAACAGATGCACGTTCTCAAAGGCAAACAATTGAGTTAGCAAGAAGAGGTCGTGTATTTTCTTAAAATTTGCATCTAATAAAATCCTCATGGCTATTACTGTGAATTCCAAATACATTTTCACAAATATGTGTGCGTACATACTATTATTGCCAAAGGACTGACATTGGTTTCATTTTCATCAAAATGGTACTTGAAATTAGCACTAAAAACTGCTTTCAATGAAAATATTGAGCAACTGTTGAGCTGTTGAGTACCTATACTTGCGTAAGTAATTCCCTCCTTAAGTCAGTAACTGCATATTTTGTCCCTATTTTAGAAACAAAAATATCACATTATAATATATTTACATCCTGCTGGAGAGTCCGTTGTGCTCCTACGCCTACGCCACAAGAAGAGCTGACTGTCCTGTCCTGTGCATGTTTCACGGTCGTTCGAGATCAGTGACTTGACATTTGAAGCATCCTGTGAGCTGGTCCACCTGTGCATAGTCTGACATCAACGATAAACATATGTTACTTGTTCTCATCATACTATTGATAATTTGGAATCCAGAATGTAATAATTAAAATTTAAAAGCATTAATGGTCAATAGTCGTGGGAATATCCCTAAATTGCTGGTTTGATTTTAATTTGTACGAATCAGTTATAGCTCTGAAAGAATTAAACTAACTATTCTAATAAATTGAGCCTGTAAAACTACAAGTGCATGAACTTTACACTGCAAAACGGCACATTTTCTCATGCTCATTATATAGTAATGTTTTGTTAGGTCGTTAAAGTTTTGAAGTTATTACAAATCGTTACACGAGTTAATAAATTTTTTAGTTGCAAAACCACTTATACAAAGATGAATAGTTTTTTGTTTGGACATTTTCTTTTAAAAGTAATTTTATTTACCTATTTTTCCCGCGAAAGTTACGGACGCGTATTTTGGTATGACACGGAGAACTCAACAGTATCTTCTTCCACGGGAGGGTTAACAACTTCCAAAGTCACAGAATGGTCATCAATTTCTAGTGTCACGGAAGTGTCAGCAACTTCCAGCTTCGCAGAGCCGTCGCCGTCGTCAACAATATTTACTACTTTTCCACCAGACTCAACAGTGACAAGTGTCACGGCAGGGTTGTCAACAATAATTTCGACGTCGTCCACAGACGTTTCAACAACAACTGAAGTTCTTTTATTCACAAGGGAAGAGCAACTTTCAGACAAAATAAGCGTATCTTGGTACGTGGATCCTGACATTCAAAACGTGACATTTACAGTTATAGCTAATACTACGGGATGGGTTGGGTTTGGAATTTCTAAAAGTGGAGGACACTGGGAAGCAGATCTTGTCATTGGTGGGGTCTATGTGGATTTTGATTGCGATAATAATGAGACTATTTATTTTGACGTAATTAATTAATAAAAATAAAATTCCATGTTCATACCAATTTTGAATATGTACACCTGCCTTTCCTAACTCCGTACTTACATATAAGTTTTGTTTACCTTCGATGCATACATTTAGAGGTCAACTAATTTGCATAGGTGTTTAATTTAATGCATTAAAAATAAATGATGCTATTATTTTATATGGTATCTATATTACAGGACCGACACGTTGTAAATGTATTTGACACCCCTGAAATCGACAATGTCCAAGACTGGAATCTTTTGTACGCGATGGAGGATGTAGATTTAAATGTTACAACGTTAAAATTCTGGCGTAAGCTTGATACGGGAGATATTGCGGAAGATATGGTGATTCAGGTTAGTGTACCTGTAGGTATAGCTGATTAGAACTGATAATTTAATTTTATAAATAGAAATATAGGGTGTACTTCCAAGTAATTTTCTCGATTTCTATATAGTACGAAAACATTGAATTTATATGGGCTCTTGGCACAACTGACGAGATCAAAGATCATGGACAAGCTCCCTTTAGAGGAACATTTTCAGTTAATATTTTGGAGGGATTTCTTGACCCAACCAAGAAAACCACCCCACCTCGTACAACTACTCAGAGTTCAGCCTCACAAAGTACAGGGTTAACCGAAACCAAAGGACCACCATCAAATTTTAGCACATCATCAACGCGAATACCCACTCAAAGCACTGATTTTACCGCGAGTACACGAGTACCAACAGAAATAACTACCGAGCTTCCATCAAAAGATTGTAGCAGTCAAAACAGCTTAAATTCGGCTTTAGTTCTACTCTTGATTATTTGTATGATTTATTGCTAGTTATTTTTCACTGACAATAAGCAGAAACTTATATCAATTATTATTGCAAAATGAGCTATCTTGTACCAGTATAAATTTTTAATTGACATTATTTAAAATTAGTTAAATAGTACAAATGTAATTTTGTAGGGAGTACGGTATAAATGCGTTATGTAATTATTATTGATTTTTCCTAATGGTGTTAACTATGTTACAAATTTTACAAAGTATTAACAATGTTTTAAAAATATGTAAGCTGCCACGGCCTAATATAACAAGTGAATAAAATAATATACTCTTCCCTTAAGCGATATAGACGCCCAGTTGTAATTTTATCAGTAATTTATTCAACAAAAAAAAGTTGTGAAAACCGTGTATGTTCATGTTTAATAAATTCAAACTTCATTTGAAATAACTAGTTTAGCTGCCTGTGTGAGTTGAGTGTCTATGTGTCTATATGCGCATGCATCTTAAACACGGGATCAAAATTACACTGAATCCTTAATTAAATGAAATCGAAATTATTTCAAATCCGAGGGAAAGCAGGAGCCATCGCAGTCGTAATCGTAATTTACATACAAGACGTATGTCTGGTGTCTTGTCTGTTGTCTCCAGAGGTTTCAGAGTCCACAGACGTTCAACGTTTACCTCCATCATTCATAATACTGATATTCTGCTACTGTTAAACATACTACTGACACTGACAGTGTACTGACTGTTTAAAGTTTTATAAGTGTTTATAGAATATGTGCATGCATTCATACTCGATACTCGGTCAGAAACAGAATGAAAAGGATGAGTATAAAATCGGATGCCTCTTGAATCCATTATTATCAGAGGATATTATACAGAAGTGTTTGCAGTAGCAGTTGTTCCTGTCCAAAGTTTTCTTGGAGATGTGTAGATTGTGCAATTATAAAATTAAATAATGAAATGGTATTAGCTCGTCACTTGTCACGTCATCAGAGTCAGTCGCCAGTGCGAGTGCGAGTGCGAGTCCAAGGCGAGGTAAGCAGGGCGAATATATAATAATTATTGTATCCACGAGTATTTCCAGATCGTGATATTTTTCTCGTTCCACATTTACCTACTTGCTTAACCTGTAAGTAGTCAATTGTGTGAAATGAATTAGCTGACGATGAGTAAATTATACAAAATTCCAACTAAATTGTACATACACACGCTTGTACAAATTTACAATCAATGGGTATATAGACAAGTATATAGAATGTTTCTAATGGCAAACCGTGTTATCTGAGCTTTTATGGAATAGCAAACTGTGTAATCTTGTGTGAATTTAAAGCTGTGTCCATGTGGTAGTACTTACCGTGTTTCATATTATAGTTTAGACTTAGACCCGTCTATTATTCAAATTCCGACCTGCCAGACCCGCCTACAATTAGAGGCCCGTCTACTATAAAAGGCCCGTCTACAGGCATACTATAAAGTGCTAAATAGACCCGTCTACTATTCAAACTCCGACCTCCAAGACACGTCTGTTATTACAACAGGAAATACGGGGCATAAGGAATGAGCACACAAAAATTGTCTTTAAAAAGTTTAAATCGCTTTTCACCCTTTTTGAAAATCTTAAAATTGACTTTTTCACATTTTTAAAAAACCTTAAATTGACTTTTTCGCATTTTTAAAATACCTTAAATTGACTTTTTTACACTTTATAAAAACGTTGAATTGACTTTTTCACATTTTAAAAAAACCTTAAAATTGCCTTTTGCCACATTTTTGAATACCAGTAGTTATGTTTCGTTAATTTTAAAACATTTGAGTGAAAAAAAGTGCATGCCCACGCCACCTAGCGGATTTTTTCGGAACTACTAACCTAACCTCTAGTTCCCAAATCTGCCGCTAGGTGGCGTCACCGCCTAACCTAACCTAACCTAACCCATCTCCTTAACCTAACCTAACCTAACCTAACCTAACCTAACCCATCTCCTTAACCTAACCTAACCTAACCTAACCTACCCTAACCCATCTCCTTAACCTAACCTAACCTAACCCATCTCCTTAACCTAACCTAATGGCGCTAGTGTCGCTTGGCGTTGGTTCTGGTGTTGGCATGGAATTGGTCCTGTAGCACTAGTGTCGCTTGGCGTTGGTTCTGGTATGGCTTTGGTCCTGTGGCGCTAGTGTCGCATGGTGTTGGTTTTGGCTCTGCCTGGTCCTGGACTCCTATTGGCTTCGGGACACTTAAATGGTCTGTATGGAGAATTATTTGTCTTTTAAATTAAATGCTTTATGTTTTTATATGTGAGCAATGCATGTATTTTTATTTTTCAAATAAACTCATCAACACATGTTTTTAAATGCCAATTGTTTTTTTATTACAGTTTTAAAAATTTTGTTTACAATTTTTTTAAATCTTATTTTCTCAAATGTTTACAAATTAATTTTCTTACTATTTTCTTTAAAAAATGTTTTTTTAATCTTAAGTTTTCTAAAAATTTTACAAACTAAATTATTTTTTGTTCACTAATTTTATTTTTTCATAAACAATCTAAATTATTTTTTTTACTTTTTTTAAAAAAGTAGATTGTTTTTTTTTTAATTATTTGTTATAAGTGTTTGCCTACATAATGTTTTTAGTTTGCAAACTAAATTGTTTTTTATAAATGTTTGCCTACATAATGTTTTTCGTTTACAAATGTAAATATTTTTTTCTACAATCTAATCTTTTTTTTGACATAATTTGTTTTTATTAAGTTGTTTTAAATTTGTTTTGCTATTTTTTTAACGTGTTCGTTTTCGTGTTCATATTTTCAATGCTCGAAATGTATTTGTTTGTTCCGATCCAGTTCAAATACTCCTTGGTACAAGCAATAGACGAGTACAGTTATGGCTTTGTCTAACGGTTTTTTGAATTTCAATCCAATTTTTACTTGACCTTTCTGACTTACAGACAGGGCATCTTCAAAGTTTGGTACAAGTTCCACAGCAGTGAAAACGTTACCTGTAAAATACAAAACCGTAAATATATAGGTATGCTGCGGCTAAGCTAGCTATGCTAAATCAAAAATGTGTTTTTATACGTTACCTTTGAGATAATTATCTCTTGAGATTCCATTTCCCAACGTTTTCAATGGGATCGTCTTCCGCAACGTTCTTAGAGCAAGTAAAAAGTTGTCACCTGCTGTTGCGTCATCACCTTTAAAACTGTATGGAATAACACGATTTTCCCCATTCCAAGTGACATTTAGCTCACTTATATTGAAATTTACAAAATTAAATGCTGATTTTGTCATATTTCAATTGAAAGCTTCAGAATCCAACATGCAGAATACCATTAGTTTGGGTATTTTTCCAATAACAATTCCGCCAGAATTTACTGATGTCATTCCTTTTGGTACTGAAATAGCTTTCATTTGGACTTCGTTTGTTACATATTTAAATGTCTCATCGTCTGATAACTGTTCTCGATGTAAATCCACAACATCTTGCGAAACTGTCTTCTGAGCAGCATAAAAAACAGCGTCTGTAATTTCTGCTTTATACGGACAGCCCGAAAATCCGGCTTTATCGTTTTGTGCGCAATCCAAGTACAAGTATGGATCGCTTCGTTTTAAGACAATCCGACATTCTGTCCCACTTGGAATATATCTGTTCTGGTTGAAAAAGTTTCCAAGCAGAGATCCAAGTAAATAAAACTGTGTAGAGTTTTTCGTCAATTGATATCTTGCATTAAATCCAGCGTCAGTGACTGCAAACGTATTAGGTGTAATATTTGGATACCACATTTCATCTTTCAAGTATCCATCTTTTTCAAGTTGACTTGTTCCCAAAGCTCTTTGCAAGTAGGCTGACCATGGATAAAAATTAGATGTATCCAGTACCAGCTGCCCGTTTAAATACAATTGAAGATTTGAAAACAATGCATGGAAAAACAAGTTGGTTGGAGCCACGACGTCAGATGCTTCGCATGCTTTACCATCCTGCTTGACAATTCTCACGTCTAAACCAAGCATAGATTCTTGTAGCAATCCATAGTCGTCATATATCCATCTGAACTCAAGCGGGTTGTAGCTATCCTTAGTACTTAGTAAGGAATAGCATTGGATATAGTCTGTACTTGCAAGTTCACTTATATTAGTAGGCGGTAGCTCTACTAAATCTAACTTTGAACTCAACGACTTTTCAGACGTTTCGTAAACGGTTGGTTCTTCTTCAAAATTATTGTTGACATCCATGATGAGAGATGTGTTCACCTTGAAGGTTGGTCTATGAATGAGCAGTAAGGGTACATCTGAGCTCAATTTATACTATTTTTGTGCACGACAGAGCTTTGAGCCTTGCGAACTGCAGCTGCGAGCTTCCCCCAGGGGGGAGGCAGACTCCCGCCACGGTGGGGGCAGACTTCCCAAGGGTGCGGGCAGACTTCCCTAGGGCGAACGCGGGCGCAGGGCAGCAGCGGGCTCCCCCTAGGGCAGCGGCTGACCCCCGAGCGGCGGGTTCAGCGAATTTTGTATAAGTTATCGCTGAAAATGCAAAATTTTGTATTGATTTTTACATAAAAACCTAAATTTATTATTGATTTTTAGAGAAAATGCAAGATTTTATATTGATTTCTAGATAAAAACCTAAATTTACCATTGATTTTAGAGAAAATGCATGAAATTTGTATTGACTTCCAGATAATACTCAAATTTACCATTGATTTTTAGAGAAAATGCAAAATGTTGTATTGATTTCCAGATAAAACCTAAATTTTTTATTGATTTTTTTATTTAATTTAAACTTTACCGCCAACTAGACTGTCAACTGGACTGCGACAGTAGCGCCACACGATCAATATCATACCGGAACCAACACCAGTCCAAGGCGACACTAGCGCCACACGTGCGAGTCCAGAACCAATGCCAGCCAAGTCGAGTGCGACAGTAGCGCCACAGGACCAACACCATGCGACGCTAGCGCCACACGACCATTGTCATACCGGAACCAACGCCAAGCGACACTAGCGCCAGTTGGGTTAGGTTAGACGGTGGCGCCATTAGGTTAGGTTAGGTTAGTGAGTTAGGTTAGGTTAGACAGTGAGGTTAGGTTAGGCGGTGGCGCCATCTTACAACAACTTTTATAACTATATGTTAGGTTATAGCGACACTAGCGCCACCTTACGGCAACTTTTGGAACTACAGGTAAGCGACACTAGCGCCATCTAGCGGTAAAAGGTTAGGTTAGTAGTTCCAAAAAAATCCGATAGGTGGCGTGGGCATGCACTTTTTTTCACTCAAATGTTTCAAAATTAACGAAACATAACTACTAATACCCTAAAATTGACTTTTTCACATTTTTAAAAAACCTTAAAATTGACTTTTGTCACATTTTTGAATACCCTAAAATTGACTTTTTCACATTTCTAAAAACCCTAAAATTGTCTTTTTCTACTGTTCAAAAAAGCCTTAAATTTACTTTTTCACTTTTAAAACAAATTTAGATAAAATGCTTTGCATTTTCAACCAACCGAAAATCTTTGATGGTATATTTTACATGTTAAAATGTGCATAATCTAGGTGCATAATAACTTAATATTGTGAGGTTGATAATTTTTAGGTATTGCATATTATAATGTAAGTGCAGGGAACTCGCCCATCTTCCGTTCATAACGCTCTAGAATTATCTCTAGCAGGCTTAATAAAAAAACCAAACTGTAATCACATATTATACAGGTAATTAAATGTTTATATCATATACATGTAAATAAGTATTTAAACAAAATACTATCAACATGTGAATTGTATCTGTACTTATGTAAGCTTCACACTAAATAATACTAAATAACTAAACATGAATATGCATATTTGAGTTGAGGGATGCGGAGTCAGCCAATTATTGTTTACATTAAACCGTCAAAATGCATAATTCGGTAATTACAGGAACATATATCTGAGCAGCCCAACAAATAGAAATACAACAACACCAACAACGACAGCCACCGCAAGGCAAAAATCAAACCCAGTCAAAGAGTCAAGAGAACCAACAACAGATTTGAGTTTTTCAGATTTTATTTCATAGGCGAGGAGTGGAACAATTAATTATGACTCCCATTCATAATATCGTTTCACTATCTATAATTTTATTATAACACTAAAATTTGCATATGCAAATTCCATAAGCAATTATCATTATCTTCTATTAAATCCATCATTCATCCATGTCCAAGTCCATGCGTATCAACAAACAAATCTACACTGACGACTCACGATGACTCACGTTGCTCACGTATGCGCACACAAAAATGTTGAAGTCCAAGTTTAGTATGTAGTACGTAAAAGTAACTCGGGAAATTAAAAATAAAAACTTACGATATTTATGTATTTACCAAAGTACTTTCAGCATTCTGATAAAAAGGTATTTATTTAGCCTATACTAATATATATTATGATACAATGCCTTTTCAAATACAAGCCGGGTCTTTAATAGTGGCTGAATCATTCCCATAAGCAGTAATGCTTATACATTCAGCTGAAACCTCGTCTTTTTAATAGAATTTAGAATTTAGCAAAGGAATAATTACGGTACGGTAATAATAATGATAAAACTAATAAATTATTTATTGCGATAAAATTTTGTTTGCTTACAGATTGCCCATATATTACATACATACATACATTACATACATACATTGGCAGTATTATGTTTGTAAAATTTAATATCTACGTACTACAAGTATTATTTCACCTTTATTATTTTAAAAACTATGTAGTCACGGAGAACAAGTTTCGAATTGAAAAGTCATAAAGATATAGGAGTTTTCATGACAGATGACAGATTGCAGAATATATAGGTAGGCTCATCCACAAACACAAGTTACTGTATCATGCAATCAATATTTTAACATTAATACTGATTTGATTACACCAATGACGATCTACTATGTCAATATTGAAAATGGGTAGTCTAAATGTTGATATCTATCTACCTTAAGGACCCTATAGGGCTCAGCCTCATACGAACTAATGTAAATACACGCGCGTGTCTTTTATTTACATACATAGTATAATATTAGAAACGAACTAAAATTAATCAAACCAATTTTACTTTACTATGTGAGTAGAAATATTTTATATTTTAATTTTCAGGAGGACGGACGGATAACTATTAGTTAGTAAAACCAATTGCTACCAGTACTATTACATGTAGGTAAAACTATATATTATACAATATTTTCCTTGCCATCAACTAAATCTACCTGTGTGCAGTGATAAGGCTAGATAAGCGTGATTAACTTCAAGTAAGTCAATTCTGACCAGCAACCATTCCTGTGTTTGCATTTTTCCGTAAAAATAATTTTGCATTAGCGAATTCACTTCGTGTTACAGTTTTCACCTTTTCTCCCCTGCAACATTAAAAATGAAAATATTTTTTGCCACCATTTTCTTGGCTACGTTAATAACCGTTACTTATAGCCGATTTGTATCGCCAAACCAGTTGATTGATCGGGATGAGACACTTGATCAGGATGGTAAAGTTCGGGTAAAATGGCACGTTGACTCCGTAACTGAAATGGTTTCATTTGAAGTTATTGCACAAGCGACTGGTTGGGTTGGATTCGGTATTTCACAGAGCGGGGGGATGTCTGGGGCGGATATTGTTATTGGTGGCGTGGGTGCTGATGGAAATAAATATTTTGCAGTAATTATATTAATTCTATTATATTATTAACTTTTTCTGACATAAGTGTATTTTCTTTTCTCAAACACTCTCAATAAATCGAAGGAGTATAAAATACGTATTTAAAAAAGCAGAGCTGTAGTTAAAATGAATTAGCAATTTCATAATAATTTCTAATGATTATATACTTTTTGTAATAGGATCGATTCAGCCCTGGACCATCTGGACTACCTAGAATTGATGCTCAACAGGATTGGAACCTTGTGGACGCAACTGAAGCTGCTGGAGTTACAACCATTGTCAGACAAGTAACAGATAACGAAGTAATATTCGTTCGTGAACGAAGCGTCGTTCTCCCAAACCCTCGAAGTCCTAGGCTCCCGATTTAGAAATTGACGAAGGCAGCTCCAAGGCACGGCTCCAAGAAGCTCCACAGAGCTCCTATGCGCCTTGGTCCCTAGAAACGCTTAAGGCAAAAGGGGGTGGTAAAAAAGTTTTACCATTGACGAGTCAAGGTATATATTTTTGACGTGTACATTAGAAGTACCTAACTACATTTTACTTCCACGTTCCTCTTTTACTCCTACGTATGTAATAGTATGTATGTGACATGTAATGACATGGCTATGCTTTACAATATAGAATAGGAAATATTTATTTTTATTATTTATTTTGTATTTATAAATTTTTTACTGTGTACCTTTAAATTCTTAAGAGATTGGTAAACGAAAAACATATAAACGTAGTGTTTATGCCAAAATTATAATAAAATGAATTATTGCTTAGCTGCAATTACAATTTTCTATAGATACTTGAGATATTCAATAAAAAATATAAATTTACGTTAATAAAGATTAATGCAGTAAGTTAAAATAAAGAGCACAAAACGGCAAATCATATTGCTAATACAATAGTTATACCTAACACAATGATAATGAACGCAGAATACATAATATTATCAATCAACCCTAGCATTTTTAAAATGTTAGGGTTCATGCTGGAGGTACTATCTATTCTGTTTTGAGTCTTTCAGTAGCAATATAAAATACATACACGTATACCAAATTTTGAAATAAGTTTTCAGTGTAACAAAAAAAGATCAAAAATGAGTTTGGTGTAAAATATTAATATAAATGAATAAAAAATTCTGATATATACTAAAATTCAGTCATTTATCAATTTAAGAGCAAACTTAAAACTAAAAAAAGCAGAAAACAATTACCACGATTACCAGCTTTACTTTTAAGATCATTTTAATATAAACTGGTTTTGCAACTATTTCTATGTTTAGGTAGACTCGTAAAGTAAACACGTTTCAGTTTTTAGTGGTCTTCAATCTTCAACATTTAGTTGTACATGAAATATATCTACAGCACTCAAAATAAACAAAAAGGTTAATTTAAACTGTAAAATGGCATTTATTTATTAATTGTAGTTGCAATAGACAGTGCCATTTGGGTTGCACCATTAGGCAGTGGTAGATCAATTGCAAAACCAGGCAATGTTGGGTGAATTGCACGATCAGGCAATGCCAGTTGGGTTGCAACACCAGGCAGTGTCAGTTAGGTGACATGACCGCGCAGTGTCAGTTAGGTTGAACAACAGGGCAGTAAAAGATCAGTTTCGTGACAACGCGGTGCCGGTAACGTTTTACTACCGAGTACGGTCTGTTAGGTTGCACGACTGGGCAGTGTCAGTTAGGTTGCACTACCCAGTAGTGTCAGTTTGGTTGCACGACGGGCCGTTACATTTAAGTTGCAACACTGGGCAGTGTCAGTTAGGTTACATGACCGCGCAGTGTCAGTTGGGTGCACGACGTGGCAGAATTGGTTTTAGCGCACAACTGGGCCGTGTCGGTTTGGTTTAACAACCAGGGTGAGTCAGTTTGGTTAAAAAGCCGAGCATTGTTTGTTAAAAGGCACGACCGGGCAGTGCCAGTCACGTTCTCCGAACGTCCGTGTTAGTTGGGTTGCAACACTAAATTTTTCTATAATGTTGCCCAACCAGGCAGTGTCCGTTAAGTCCCACTACCTATACGTGCTAAAGGTTGCACCACCTGGCAAAGTTGGTTTCGGCGCACAACTGGGCATTGTTGGTTTGTTATCACAACCAGAGTAAGTCGTCAGGGTTAAACGACCGGCGATTGTGTGTCAAGATGCACGACCGGGCAGTGCAGGTTACGCTCTGCAACCGTGCGTGTTAGTTGGGTTGCAACACCAAGTTTTGTCTATTGAATTGCTCAACCGGGCAGTGTCAGTTAAGTCGCACAACCTGAAAGTGCCAGTTTGGTTGCCCAACCTGGCATAGTTGAGGTTAGCGCACAAACGGGCCGTGTTAGTTTGATATTACAACCAGAGTGTGTCAAAGAGGTCAAACGACCAAGCATTGTGTGTTGAGAGGCACGACTCGGCAGTGCTGTTTACGTTTTGCGACTATTTGGTGTTAGGTTGGTTGCAACACTTAGTTTTGTCGTTTAAGTTACGCGACCAGGCAACCAGTTAACCGTTACAAAATAATACAAATAATGATAATCTAAATATTATAAATGTTAAACTTGACAATGACACTAACACAGGCGTCACTCCTTCTATAAACCAATTTTATAAACAATCCACAACATTTAACATTGTGCCGCTAGAAGTTATAAAGTAGCAGTTTAAAGTAGTTTAAACAAATAATGGCTATTAGTGTAGACATAGCAATTGAAAAAAAATTGTCCGTCACCGACAATTATTGCCCCGACATTGGGCGTCTTATTTAAACAAATATAAACTTGATGGTTAAAATAAAATAATAGACCGGATAGAGACGATTAAATGTAAAGATAAGTTTGCTTATGCTAAGGATAAATCTTTAAAAAAACCTAACTTACTTAAAGTTAATTGTATTGCAACTGCAGTTGCAACCCCAGATGTTGCAACACAAACACAAGTAGGAGCATGCCAGGGCATTAAAGTTGAAAAAAAAATTAAACAAACTTCTGCTCGGGTTAGGGTTATTATGCTTGTTTAATATGTGACGCTGTAATATCACGTAGAGACACGTATTAGCGTTACGTGCGGGGCACAATTAACAATGTAGTTGCTCCAACGTAGGTATTATTGGCAAATCTAAAAATGACAAGGACAAATAGAATGCAATACCACTAATAAGTTTTTCTGATTCAGATTGTTGTGGTTTTGATCAGGATAATAATAATGTAAGTGAGTCCGAGGCTAACAACCTCGACTCTGATAATTATAAGCAGACACCAACTTTGAAAAAGCATAATTTTACTAAACTATTACGCACAAAGTTGGATCTTGATTACAAATAATTTATGATTAATATAATCTGTATTGGGTTATTAATATTACATTTTTTTAAAGCCCCAAACACTTATTTTAGTTTCTTAGTATATGATTTACTTTTATTTTTTAAATTTAACTTCGTTGTCATTGATGTGTTAGTTTCTGACAGTACTGCTAATTTTATTTCATGTTTTCGTTTTCGATTTCAATTTATTTTTTTATAACTAATTATAACAATAAGTACATGTATAATAAAAGAATAAAACTCACAAAAAAACAAACGTGGCTTTGGGTTGTTATACTGTATTTTACTACTTACTTATAATAATAATATAGTTCAAATATAATAATAAAATATTGTTGCATACGCATTAAAATCTTTAACATACAGCAATATTTAATATAATTAATAATTATTAGTTGAGTAGTTGAGTTGTAACACTAAATTATTTTACACGTTGGCCACATGCTTTATACTTATGACGTATATAAAAATATACTATATATGCAGTGATAAGCATTAGCGTACAGCATTAGTATTAAATATATTAATATATACGGCATAGGGTAGGTAGGTACTACTTTAGGTACTTAGGTACTCCACGGTAGTCTACACCGTCCACAGTACTTCACAGCGTATAGCGTACAGTGGACGAAAAAAGATGCTCCTATAGTCGGGGGTCGGCTCAGAAAGCAGGCGGAGTGGAAATTTCATAGTTGAAGGCATGGGCTCCACCAAGCTCCCCAAAGCTCCAAAACTCGAGAAGTCCGTTTTATTTTTCTGGGAGGGCTCATATGCGCTTTCTTTTCGTCGAAAAAAAGACCGATCAAAAAGACGAGAACGACCTCATTTCGTTCTCGATTGTCTTACATTGGTTACAACTTTGAAATTCGAGAGAAAATTTGACACCGGCGATGAAAAGGAGGATATTGTTATCGAGGTATATACTTAGCTAAAATTGTTTAGTATAAACAGTAGTTCCAAATTCAGTTGTTTAATGTAATTTTAATCACGCGCAATTGTTCAGTGAATGAATTTATTATTTAGTACAATTTTGTGTGCGTAAACCGGTCTCGTAAATTAATGGACGAAATTCCATACAGGGCTGATAAATATATTTTGCTTAATTAGTGAAGCGACATAATAAATGAATTTGAAATTTTTCCCAAGCCGATTTAATTAAAAGTATTCTACATTTCTACTGTTTGTTTTTGCTTAATAGAACGATGTCGTTTTGTTTATCTGGGCACTCGGTGCAACTGACAAGTTAGAGTACCACATTGGGGAGAGAGGAACATTTGGAGTCAATATTTTGGAAGGTCTTATACCAGAAGAACCAGCATCGACATCAACTGAGAGGGAGATTCCCGCCTCCACTCCAGGTAAGGTTTCGAAAGTTATTGTCTATTTTATGCACATATAGTTGTGTCCTTGTATCTATATGTATAATCACAAGATTCTTATTACCCACATAATATCTACTATAATCTACATTTAAGATTACGACCGAATTGATTTTACTCGCACGGAAATACTCAGCAATTCATGCAAAGTTACCTGGACTGTGTACTTTAGTCTGGAGAAAATTATTTTTGAAGTAACGGGAAACACTACTGGTTACGTTGGTTTTGGGATTTCCGAGAGTAACAGTATGGTCAACGCAGATCTGATTATTGGCGGTATCAATAATGATGAAACTCCTTACTTTGCGGTGAGTCTTATTATACAATCATGAATCTTTATGGACTTGATTTTTGTTAATCAAACCAAAATAAATTGTATGTTGCTTCGATTACAAATCTTTTCTAGTGAAATTTTTAACCTAATTAAAATATTACTTTCTCATCGTTAGGATCGATGCTCCACTTGGTACTCTACCCCTAGAGAAGACATTTCCCAAGACTGGGAATTCTTAGAAGCACAGGAGACAGTCAATAGTACGTATCTGCGATTCATTCGCAGTTTTAACACTTATGACATTGAAGAGGATATTGAAATTACGGTAGTTGATTAACTTAAATTATATCTGCTTATATTTTTATTACATTTTATAATGCATTTTTACTAACTAGATCTAAATAGAAAAAGGTAAAAGTAGCGTTTTTAGCTGTAGTTGTAGTTGTTGTGTAGGTGATAATAAAAGTGAAATACATTTTTATGCTTTGATTATATTTTATAGTATAGAAACATTTACTTCATATGGGCACTCGGCTCATCCGACGACATAGAAAAGCATGCAGTCAGTGGATACAAACGTGTCAACATTCTTGACTCTAATATTCCGCAAAATTTTAACCGGACGGAGCAAATCGGCGAAAAGGTTACAGTCACCTGGAGTGTCAACTTTATTACTAGAAAAGTTGTATTTGAAGTACTCGCTAATGCTACGGGGTACGTCGGCTTCGGGATTTCTCCCGATGGGGGCATGAATGGTGCTGACCTCGTCATTGGAGGAGTCAGTCTGATCTAACCCCGTACTTTGAGGTAAGTTTAATCATTAAGTTTAATAATTTTCGTTATGTATGTATATATACGTGTAGAGCGACTTTCAATTTTTAAGAGGCATTGAATTGTGCCATACGTGATTACATAATTTTATAAACAATTTATGAATCATTAATACAAGACGGTGAAAAGTTAAAAGTCAGTACCAAAGCTTGTAAATTAAATTGGTGGTGTATACTTTTGCGGTGTATACCGCTCATAAATAATAATGAATGAAATTATTATTTTTATAACTTTTATTACATAACACAGGATCGGTATTCCGACAGGTTTGGTGAACCAGTAATAGATGAAGAGCAAAATTGGATATTGCTGGCTGTTCGAGAGCAGAAAAATCAGACTTACCTTCGCTTTATTCGAGATTTTGATACAGGGGATGCAATTCAGGATTTAAGAATAGTGGTAATTTAATTAACGTAAATATGAGCGTGTAGTTTGAATCAAACAAGCGCCAGACCAGACGAACAATAATGTGCATGTATTATGGCGGAAATCGAGAGTTGGTGCGCGAGCAGGGTAGGAATCTTGTGGTGTTTCTATGGAATTCGGTATTCTACGATATTCTTATTATCAAGGGCGGATCCAGGGGGGGGGGCTATGGTGCTTTAGCCCCCTCCATGAGGAGATTTTTTAACATGGTGGAGATAGGAGCGGCCATTTTCCAAGATGGCGGCTTAACAATTTTAACATTGTCAGCACCCCCCCATGACCCAATCCTGGATCCGCCCCTGCTTATTATTCCTTATTGCGCGTACAATGTAAGTACATACTGTGTTTTGAAACTTTTAAATTATTTTTCATAGGACGAAGACACAAACTTTATCTGGGCCTTGGGATCAACAGATGACGTTCAGCAACACTATGACAGAGGAACGTTTGCAGTGAACATTCTTTCTGCTTTTTAACGTTTTACTGACACTCCCTATACATAATTTTGAAAGCCAATGTGAATGACGAGTTTATTTTGTATCAGTGTTTAGGTAAGACGCAAAACGAGAGTTCCCAGCAAACCACGGAAGGCAAATTAAAGTACGTTTTTGGTCAGATAATGAGTGGCTTGTCGGAACACGGTTGGCCATGGATAAAAGTCTGGTTATAGAGTCCAAACACTAGAGGCCTGACATTATAAGACGTCATATGGCCCTGAGGATGCTTATTCTGTTGGCCCATCGTCCGAAAAGTGTCCGTGGAAAAGGCAACATTTTCCACTCAAAATCTGCTAATAAGCCACCAGAGTTTTTCAGTCAGGAATAACGGGTGGATTTAAGTTGGTGGCCGCGGGTGGACTGGCAGTAGTTTTATCGCTAAACGGCTCACTGCTGAGAGCAGAAGTAGCGTGCCGAAGTTCAGCTCAGAGACAGTGTAGAATGCCTCGCAGCCGCAACGCAACAAAACAGTAACCGACAAAATACATTCTTCCAGTACAAATTAAGTTATTTTGTGATTACTGGAGACAAAATCAAACTTAAAAACAAACCTGGGGGTTTACTTTGCTTACACTCAAGTTATTTGTGTGATGAGTGTGATTTGTCACTACTTCTTGACTACTAAATCAAAAAAATAAGTGAATATTTTTCACTTTTATCTTTATTTTATCATTTAGTGCAGTGTCGTGTTCTGTGCACAGCTTGTTCTTTATCTTATGGCATGTAACATTGTAGAAAAGTTCTAAGTCAAATTGCGAAGTTCATTATAGTTGTTGACCACATACTCAAGTGTTAAATACTAAAACGTAGAAACAAAATAGGCCTTGCACAGAATACAACACTGCAGTTTAAAAATTCGGCGTGTCGGACACGGCTATACTATTTTATCCTAAAGTTTAGTGAATTTTACATTTAAATCATCCAAACTACCAAAGCAATTAGTGATTTTCTCAGGTTTAGAAATTTAGGAACTTGCTATGTTTTATTCTATGTGCGGCACTCGTCATATAAATCGGAATTAATGTCATTCGTTCGCAAACCACTATTTTTGTGCGCCATTCCCGCACGTCGTATGGGAGTAAGAACTCGATAGAAATGTGAAGTAAGAAGCATTCTATGTAGAAAAAAAATTATTCTACATAAAATACAAAATACATAAAACTAAATTTACCACACTCGTCGAAGTTTTTGCTAAACGGATATTTTAGAATCACACCTGGGTTGTTATAAACACTCAAAAATGTTTATATGCAAGAGTATTAAACTAGTGCTTGATGTGTATGGATGAATTTATGATTTTTTATGATATTTAGGAGGGTTTAAAGGGGATGGGAGAAATGGGTGGCTACGAGTCCGGTAAAAATATGTACTTGAGTGGGTGAATGTCTGAAGTAGGGTGGTTATTAGATGGGTAGCAGTCGAGTATATAGCAGATAATTGTTGGCATAAGGACTAAGCGGTGCATGATAACAATCGCCCCATTGGCGTTTTAAAGTCGTTCCACCGGTGGGCCGCTGGTATTGTAAGATAGTCCGGCCACCAGTGTTCGCGGCGACATTTCCAACTGTCTGCCTCCTCAAATCGTGACCAGTGGTCCAA
Source organism: Dicyrtomina minuta (assembly GCA_949802685.1). Taxonomy (NCBI): domain Eukaryota; kingdom Metazoa; phylum Arthropoda; class Collembola; order Symphypleona; family Dicyrtomidae; genus Dicyrtomina; species Dicyrtomina minuta. The sequence continues at coordinate 40,263,759 of OX461808.1, read as the reverse complement.
CCATTATCCAACTATTATTTGCCTAACGTGGTTTGCTGGGTTAACAATGAGAAATGAGTAAAGGAAAAATATTTCGTCAATTTAGAAAACCAATATTATACGAATAATAATTAATAAGAACAAGCCAAGGGTGTCACAATCTCTGATTTGTATAGGATTTACTGTACCGATTTATTTTTTAACAAAAAATAGGTACTGTAAATACCATTGTCGTAATTCCATTCAATTGACTGCACTAGCAGTTATTTACTCAATAAACTTGCGACAGAATTATTTTAGGAGTTGTATGGACTTACGCCAAAATGGTTCTTAATGTAGGAAATTAAACAAATTTAAATTTAAAAACTTAATTTAAAAAACAAATTCAAAATTTTAAAATTTCAAAATTTTTTAAAATTTTAAGTTTGTTTTAGATTTGTTTTCTGTGGGGATAGACTAATTTGCTTTACGCTTTAATTTTAAATCATAGTTGTTAATAAATAATTTTAGGATTGACCAGAAATCTAAAAACTGATTTTTGTTAGGTCATTTTGTAACCTAGCCGATTTCAATTCATAAGGTGTCAAATAAATCTCCCAGAATTTGTCTTTATTTTGGTATATTGTTTGTTATATTCGAATAATAAACTTGGATTTTATATAGCCAGTTAGAATCACGCGGAATAAATGGCCCACCCTGTGAATACAGAATTTTAATTTTAAAAAACAGATACATGCGTTTAACAGAATAGCAAGTAAGGCAATACGTAATATTATTATTATTATTTCCGCGTGGATTTAGTTACAAATTACATCAAAAATTTTAATAAACTCAATGATGACAAAAGAGAATTACGGAGAAAATGGCAACTCATGTAAGGTTTTTATAATGAAATTTCTAGCATGTGTTGGCATACATATAATTTATATACATAGTACATATTTACTTATGCGCTTTTAATTTTTAAAATGTTTACAATCTAAGTACTCGAATAAAATTTACATTTATGAAATAAAACTTTAGTTGAATTTCAAAAGTTGTGTAACTACATTTCTAGTTCAATACTGACTTTCCATGTAGCTTTTTTGACATTTCAATCAGCTTAGATTTTTGTTAAATAAAAATTAGTTTCGATGTTCGTGTAGCAAGTGACGCTTTGGAATGAGTCAGTTGCTCACATTCCTTCATAGCAGTATTAAAATAGTTATCACAGATCCAGGTATTGGGGATGGGACCTTCACGGCAAGGAAATTTAACACGAGAAAGTATATAATTTTGAAGTCCTTCGCATCCATCTGATTTCAACTTATTTCCTATTTCAAGTTCGTACAAATAGGGGTGATGTTCCTTGTGTAAGTTGCTTTTGGCATTATTAACTCTTGCATGATAGTAGGATAGACAAAATGTAGTCGCCAAAGCACCCCAAAGACACTCAGCCAAATCACGAGGCATATCTTAACATTTAACATTATATGGAAACAATAGAAAGTTAAACACAAGTAGCCACTTTATTTCACACCTCATTTATTACTTTGAGATATAATAGTCATAACATAATTACCTCCAATGCAGCTCAGTACTGATCCAAGAAGAACTATTCCAAGAAAAAGTGTCCTTAACATGTTATAAATGTAGTTTGACTTTTTTACCTTAAAACAATATTAGTTTAATTATTTTAAAGTAATAACATGAGACAATTTAATAAGGTTTTAATTTTTAAATGATTTATTTACTGTACCTGAATCTATTAGGTTCTACTTTAAAATTCTGTCTGAAGGCCTACAGAGTTTGCTGTTTGAATTATGATTTGCACGTATGACACATAAATAATGTAAGTGCTTCCTAAAGCGCACGAATCAATGTAATGATGTTTTAAATCGTGACGCGATTACTTTTATACGCAATTTTAACATTAATTTGGCTGACGACGAGGTTAAAAGATACAAATTAATTGTGACACACTTGCAATGATTAAAATCTGGAATCTAGCTTCTGAATAATTTATTACGGAAATAAATTCCCACTATTTTTTCCCCATTGTGGAATAGAAACAATTGAACTTTGTGTTTTATCAGTGCAATAACTATTTTTTATTAGTGAGTTATAGCGTGTGAACGTTTGAGAAGTTAACTGGGTTAGTTGACTTGTTTAAGTTCAATTTCCAAGGTTATTGTTTATAGTTTTCACGTTTCCTCCTCTAAACGTTATAATAAAATATTTGTGTAGAAGGGTCAACGTCTCTTAATTCGCCTTACAGTACTCAAATGGGTAATCGGACAAAGTCTCCCTGGACATTTTCCCCCCGGACATATTACCCCCAGACAATTTCCCCCGGTCATTTTCCCCCCGGACACTTTCCCCCCGATAAGTAACAATGGACATTTTCCCCCCAGTACTAAAATGCAGCAACTGGTATGTGGTAGTTCAGCATCGTGTAAAGGTGCATACTTTGAGAAGATAGCGCAATGTTGTAAGCTATAGGGCTAGGAGCTGGTCTTGAGTATTATTTTACGATTTGCTTACTAATTACTATGCACATTTTAATGTTCTGTTATCTACAAATCTACTTAAATTTGCATACTTTAAATGAATATGTTAAATATTATTTAATTTTCCTCGTGACTCGTGAGAAGTTACTTTTTTAGTGTAATAGGTTTATAGGTACTGTGTGCATACATTATTGTTAGTTAAATTTTTTTTACCTTATAACTAAGCATTTTTATACGATGTCAGGATATAATCATGTAAGGAAGTTTTAGCCGTATTGAAAAATAGTATAGTACATACAGTGTGTAATTTTACTACTAACTTCAATGTTTACAATTTGATTATGGTTTAACTACTTACCTTTATTTCCAAAACTTTTTAAGTTAACAATTCAGAATTTATGCATTTTAATTAATTCCAAGCTTGCAGTATAATAAAGTATATTTTGCATAAAATGGGTGAGATAATACACTTAATTAAAACACATAATATTCCTATAACCCAACGTTTTACAAAGCATCACTTCATCTTACAACATAGTGCACTCTAACATAAATACAATTTTGGGGGGAAAATGTCCATTGTTACTTATCGGGGGGAAAGTGTCCGGGGGGAAAATGACCGGGGGGAAATTGTCTGGGGGTAAAATGTCCGGGGGGAAAATGTCCAGGGAGACTTTGTCCTACAACCCTCAAATGTTATATTTGTAGAGTTATTTGACGTTATTCCTTTACAACAAACTACAGATAATTTAAAATTGTATGGTTTTAATATATAAACTGTGTAGTTAGAAGCACATGCTATAGTGTAGTGTAATTTGTTTCAACAAGAATTAAATGCATTCTAACCAGCTGCAACCTCTAAAGCTAAATTATAAAATACTCACTAGTAAGTACAAGCATTTAAAGTATTCGACTTCGGCAAAAACTATAAATGTTGCTAAAATTGTTAAAAAAACTAATAAAATATCTACATGCAAAAATTTATTGGGCGTAAAATGTTTACACCGGTTTTTATTAAGTTAGGTAATTTTATGGCTAACAACAGCTGTAACATAGTTCAATAACATTAAAGTTCCAGAAATATCGAGTATTATTAATGCTTCTAGATTCCATTTGTATTAATTGCTTTTGTACGCTGTAATGCACTGATATGAGCCCAAGTTTTATAAGTTCAATAAACAGATGTTGCGAAGGACCTTGAAAACAAACATTTATTTCCCTTTATCTATTGCTTATTTTATTTGTAAACAGAAAACAATTAAGTACATTTGGAAATTACTAAACATGCAGAATTTAGTTTCATAAAATAGCGTAATTAAACTTTTTATATTAGTAACTCTTTGCTGTGCACTAGTTTTAGTCAATTGCTAAATATTTTATCGTAACCAACTCCACTACACGAGATACATACAATTTGTTTGTAATCTTTTTACTGAATACCTATTTACATAATTTACAGATATTTTGAAATACTGGACCAATTTGGACATGAAATGCACCACTAGAAAGGTAATGATATTAAAACATACATATATGAGTCCAAATGTCACCAGTATTACTCATATTATGTTTCAACTGCGTACACCATACTTACAAGTACCTACGTAATTTTAGTTTAATTTATAAGTATAAATTAATATTTTTCTATAAGCATGTTAAATGCCTGTATGAGCATGAAGAATGAATGAATTATGCATGTATATTGTATTTTATTATGAAAAGTATTTATAGCATGCCTATGTATTATTTATGCACGCGAGTATTTAGTTCACTTTTGTTTGTACACAACAAACTGCATGTAGAGCACATATTTCGCTGAATCACAACTGGTCATTCTTTACACATACTTATTTGGTTTGTCTTATAATTCCACAGTATATTATTTCAGTGTTAAATTATATTATTATATTGCGTAATTCTAATCAGAGATATTTTCAGATGAATTTAAAACTAGTTCAACTATTTAAATTAGGCAATGAACAACTATGTGGTCATTGTGAAATATCACAACAAATTATTTATTTACAAAATTACCAATTGTTATGCGAGTCCGATTGAAGGAGAATTATGGGATGAACCAGGAGATTGATTAAATCATTGCTTATGAGAAGTCGTGTGTTTTTCCCTTTTTCCGTAAAAAGCCAACTTATCGCTTGAGACGTCTTGGATACAGTTTGAGCTTCAGCATACAAGTCATATAAATATTACTTATATTCTTTGTATCACCTTTCTCTATCATCTTCATTTGCGTTTACTTGCACCACGATTATTATTTCATAAAATCACCAAAAACCGCGAGGCTTTCCTCTGTTAATTTAAACCACTGAACTAATGCGTCAATTTGGCCTAACAGCCCGTATCAGCACATAACAGGCCCGATAGGTAGGTCTGTCTAATCTCTTTACCTTTATACGTTACTCAGCCCGTCTCTTAACAGAGGGTTAGCGTATTCTTTATTTTCTTCGAAAAAGTGCTAAATACGTCATACGTAAATACGTCTCTTTAATAGAGGGTTAAAAAAATACGAAATTTCTACGAAAAGTGATTTTTAAAATTTTCAAATTTCCAAATTCTTCAAAATTCGAAATATAAATCGTGAACGTTCAGAGAGTAAATTTCCATCAAAACTATCTTGTTAGACGAGGGCATAGGTAGTTAGCAAGTGAAAGTTTAGATAGTTTAATAGAGCAATTATTTCAATCCACAGACTCCACGACTGAGATAGCTTCCAGCGTGTAGAGCACCCCCACTAAAGTGAGTAGAACATTACCCTTAGTGAAGAATACAGTGACCCACGTAGTTGATGAACTATCCAGCTCGTAGAGGTGTATTTAATCCCACATACCAAAGTGTAGAAAGTTCCATATGGTATAGTGAAGTACATTCTTAATTTCCCCCACATCACTGCCACAGTTCCAGGGTGTGGTCATAAGTGAAGTTAAAAGTGACTCTGATAAAGTGTAGAACTATAATCCCATGTCAGGTCAGAAACCAAAGACTGAGAAAGTGAATAATCCAGAACCAAAGGTAGAGCAGCCACAGCCACCACCGAGTTCCAGAGTTCCGGAGTCTTCCCCAGTCCACCAAATCTTTACAGGCAAGATTGTAAAGTCAGGCCCGCAGACCAGAAAACGCACGGAGCCTGTACTCACTGCAGACCAGGCGGTAATTGAAGCTAACAAACATTACGCGATCGAGGTACGTAAAGTTAAGTTCTATTATCATAATAAGGTAGAGGAACTGCAAGCCAGGTTAGGGGCATCTGAACACCAGCTGGCTGACCAGAGAACAAGCGTACATCTGCAGTTAGAGAACGCGGCATTAAAGTCTAGACTCGCATTACTTAAAGCCGCCACCCAAAAACATACTCAGGACAATATGTTGGACACAAGGACCTTCAACAGACCGTTAGTCGACTTCGAAAAATTATCAGGACCATCAGGCTTCACAAGATGGCTAGTCGACATGAAAATGGCCTTAGGCACCGTTCACTTAGGAGTCATAGTGGACGGATCATACAAGAAACCACAATTTGCATTGCCACCCACAATTACAGAAGCTTCGGAGATTGCAAATTGGGAGGCAGCTAACTCAACCGCTGTTTTGTCTATACATTCTGGCTTACACCGAGATGTGCTCCATAAAGTACACCATATTGAGTTGGCCCAAGACCTCATGGAAGAACTCGCAAGAATGTTCGAGCCCAAGAAAGAGGATGAACGAGTCCAACTTGCAGAGAAATTCTTCAGCCTCCGCATGGAAGCGGGAGGCGGCTACAGGTACTTAAACGACCTGATGGCCATCAACAACAATCTCGAAAGAGCAGGACGGAAGATGAAAACCGAAACCATCCTCGGTCTCACCGTAAGCAAACTCTCAGATCAAGAGGAGTACGTAGGATTCCTTCAAACTTGGCGTGTTTCCCTCAATAAATCACCCGAGAGCCTACTTGAACTATTGAAAGCTACAGATCTCAACCGCGAACGAGCAATAGGAAATGCCGTTTACAACCCACCCCAGCCCTTCAGAGCCCACCAGGAGGATAAAAGAGCCGGAGGAAGAGGAGGGAGCGAACGCGGACGCTCTCGTTTCCGTCAAGCCAACCGTGGAGGACGTAGAGACAATCGTGATGAAGACAGTCACCGGAGTAACGAAAATTTCCCACCACCAGGTAACCGGAACCACCCTGGAGGTAAATCAAAAGCAAAATCAAAAGGAATTTGCTCATACTGTGGAAAACCCAACCATAAAAAGGAAGATTGCAGATTTTGGTTGGACGGAGTGTCTCCGCCAAGGAGCCGAAGAGACACGTCATCTTCCACCGCCCGGAGCTCGCAAGACCGCAACAAAGATGGAAGTAGGTCAAGGCGTGGCACATCACGTCAGCGAGGACGAGGTTCATCTCAGTTGACTCATCGAGCCAATGCCCAAGAAGCCAACACCCATAGAGACAGAACCCCCGAGCGTCAACAAGCACACAATAAAAGTGCCAACGGACAGGAGGGAACAGGAAACAGAAATAACAGACCACCACCCCCCGTCCACCTAGCTCAGGAAGATATTAGCTTCATAGAGACAGCTAACAGAGCAACCCACTCCACCCCGTGGAAAGGAAACGTACACCAAGGAACGTCATCACGGAGCAGTAGCAGTGAATGGAGCGATAATTCCACCAAGCCACGGATGGTGAAGAATTATGACTCAGATGCCAACACATCTAAAGTTGAAGACCATAGTAATCAAATGGCACACCTTGGATCCCCTGTGTATCCCCTTTATCAAGACTCGTCAACAGACTCGGAGCAAGATTCAAGAGGGGAGAACTGTACGCAAGAAGGATCACCCCACCGACATGACGATGTTGGACCAAATTGCAACCAACACCATGCACACCTACTCCGCCCGGGGCGCAGAGTAGAGACTCTGAATCATTTAACTTCAGATTCAACGGATAGCTCCAGCACAGATACTGATTCGGATCTGGAACCTATTGAGCTACCACCACCACCAAATGGGATGATTAGGACTAGGGTAACTAGGCAGGAATGGGATACAGTATTGGCATCCAGACGAGCGCGAGCTCAGCATATTCAGACGACTATTAATCCCTATACGCCCTTAACTCAGTCAGCACCCACCACACCACCAACAGTCCCTCACATCGGAGTAACACCACCCATGGAGGAAGACTTACCACACAACGTGGAGGCGGATGAAGGTCAATATTTACCCACCGCAGGGAGGAACTCTACTCACACCAGTGAGGAATTAAGGAGGGCCCCCACCACCGGAGCACATACTCTCGAAACGGAACACCTGAGGAATAACTCACCCGAACTGGAGGAAAGTACACCACTCCCAGCTAGACTGAGGATTAATCCAGAAACGGAGGAGACTATCCAACCCACCGCTGGAGCCTCAGGGACACAACATTTTAATAGACATTCTACACTAGACTGGGAAAAAGAAGATCAAGGAAAACCTTGGATTCAAGAACCAAAACATGACATAGATCCAACACTAGGACTTCACTCCTTTCTGCACCCTAACAATATGGGAACAGATCAAGACTTACCATGCGCACAACTGAACAAACCCTGGAATGATTCAAACAGGACAATCCCGGAAGATGAATTCGAGTTCAAGGAATACCTCCATGACTGCATCAAGGCGGTACAAGGGAAAGCCTACAACCCCAGAACTATGAAAAAGAAAATAGACCGTTTAGCATGGGTGGAGGAAGAAGGAAATCCGGAAAACAAGGATATATTCTACCGGATGTTCGGACATTTACCATAAGCAAACCTTACCATCCAGGAAAGCTTTGAAATTTTGGACGCTCGGTGGAAACGAAAGGCCCGTGTACAAGCTGCCCAAGCATCGAAACCAGTAAAGGAAGACACCGAGATACCACTTGTAGACTCTTCATGGAATTTTCAACCATCAAATCATCTGGTTAATCACTGGAAGAATGAAACACGAAAATTCCAACGCTTGCTGGACAAGGACACAGCACGTGAAAGAGATAACAAGGACACCCGAGTATTGGTAAAAATGTTTGGACATCTGCCTAATGCATTCCACACGAAAACTGAACGTGTAGAGGATCAAATGAAGTTCTGGAAAAGGAAAGAAAGATTAGCAAAACATCCTGATTCCCTACAGATTGACAAAAAATTGGTTGATGGTTTTAGGCAAAGCTGTCTTACACCAATTCACAAACGGAAAGCAATAGTGAAACAACTAATTGACATTCAGAAGAAAATCTTGTTTTCTAGAACAAAACTGCAACAGGAGCCGAGGAACAAAACTCTGCCCACTGAAACAGAACTGATGTTGAGTTTGCGTCTAGGAGTTCTAATTGGTAACTATAGGCAAGAACTGGAAAAGGAATTGTCCAAGAAACTGAAAATTAGAGCGTGCGAATTTCTATTCGGAAAAATGTCATCCAAACATCAGGAAGATTTTCCTCTACAGCTATCAGCAAATATAAAAAGACATGGAATGATTGAAGGTCTTCAACAAACTTGGCTCAGTATTCCACTGGCCATGAGGAGACCAGTAACAGACTGGGACTCCATTAAGGACAATGACAATCAGGAATATAAATCTACACCATATAAATCGGAAGAGGAGAGAGAGGATGATCTATTCAATCTCAAACGAAAAAAGGTCTTTGATATTCTGCTGGGTAGTAATCGGGGATCAGAATACTCCCAATTGGAGGAAATATTGGATAACAACATCGACCATCATGGCCTAGAAAATGGAGCAATGATCACATGGGTTCAAATGACTTTCTCCTCTAAAAAGGAGACCCAATTAAATAAATTACTGCAAGTCTGGGATATTCAGTTACCGCGCCCTTCAAAAGTAAGCAACAAGGCACTAATGATGAGACCAGTAGAACACCAAGCAATTGACACATTCTCTCCATACAATCCTGACTCTGCAGATCAACCTGGAGTCAAGGAAGACACAATGATCAAGACAGACAAGATCAGTCTACATTGGAAGTAACAATACAGAGAAAACCGATGCCAGGAACATGAAAGGGCCTATGATTTTGTCATGACCAGAATGCACACTTCTATGGCTGAGTTACTCAGTAGAACTCTAGCGCAGAGATATTTTGGTTACTATGAAACCAACATGGCTGTGGACCTAATATTGAAGCAAGTACCAGAGTTATTACCAAAATGTGAACGGGACGGGTTCATCACACTGACGGACTTACCTTCCCTAGTCCCTCGAGATGAGGAAGACGCGAGACTCCTTCAGAGATTGAGAAACAGGAAAGAAAAACGAGCCTCTCTTGTTGAGACAACCGGGGAAGATACACCTTCCGCTTATACATCACAGAGCTCAGACCGGCACGTACCAGAACAAGAGTTGAGCACCCAAATGTCCCTAACCACAGAAGACTTATATAATATGGTACAATCTCACGAAGAGGCAAGGGTGTGCCATATTCTACTCACAAGAAATCTGAGCAAAAATACAACACGTTTTGGAGGCTTTGATTTTCCAGCCGCAGTGGAATGTACGGCAAAACAACTTCAATCCTTAAGAAACTCACAGAAAAAGGACATACTTCAGACAATTTGGCAATACGGTCAGACAGGTCTTCAAAAGGAGATATACCAATCCGGACCCATCGCAGGGATGAATGTTAAGACAATAATGGCTAAACTCCACAATCATCAGGAGAAGTTGTTATTGAAGGATCTGTTGAAGCAAAACATACAAACCAAAACTTTCCAAAAAGCGGTTGATCATGCCTGGAAAGAGATTCTGGACACACGTCTTCGAGAACATGATAAAGGATTGGATATATTACTGGAAGACCTATTACAGGAAATACCACCGACACCAAAACCGGAGGACTCGGAGGAAGACGAGGACTCTGAAGAACCACATCGTGATGAGCACCGTGCTTACATGGTAAGAGTGGTAGAAAAGAAAAGTAGTAGGAACAGCATCTACTACACTGATAGAGAGGAGCAACGGGAGGCTACCAAGGTCATCTGAAAACATTTTCCAACTGCATTTACATCCCTATCAGAACGAGCACGAAATTTCATGGACTCTACAACCCACCAACGAAAAGTCAAAACAGATTGTGTTATCTGCAAGGCCAAAAGAGCTGAAAATTTCTTGTGCACCCCACCACGACCACCAACACCAGCACCGGAGCCAAAAACTCGACCACAACGGACGATATAGTTAGATGCTAACAACAAGAAAATTGTTTTCGAAAAAACTCCGAATTCCATCCCCACCACCACTAGTACCAAACGGGTACAAAGTAAGGAGGGAGGACGTCAACATGAGGACTCGGAGCACAACAAAAAATCGAAAAAGACTCCATCAACCACCGGACCTTCCACCGGCCCTGGAGCACAAAAAGAAGACTCGAAACTTCATGGTCAAAGCGGTAAGGAGGGATTAATTTTTTCTACTAAGAAGGAATTATACACTTCCACCGGCCAGGAGGGAGCACACTCCACCAAGGAGGGGTTTTCAATCTCCCCTTCCCACTCCATCTCCACCAACGACACCACCGGTCAGGAGGGAGTTTACGACAAAAAAGGAGCACTCTCCACCAAGGAGAAAAAATCGAGCTCAAAAATATGGAAAGAAAAACCTTCCACCCACTCCGAAGCTCATCACTACCAGGAGGGAGGAAGACGAAAATATACACCGACCACCAACTCAAATCCTGCGAACGGCCAGGAGGGAAGGAGGGCGAGTGTAAAACAAGGCAGAAGTACAGTAGGAGCACTGAGTACCAAACTTCACGAATATCAAAACGGGGAGCGAGGCCACGAAGCTGCAACTACATCGTTCACAACCCCCACCGAAACTCACAAAAGTAAGGAGGGAAGGAGGGCGAGTACTTCCACCACCAAAAACAACACAACACATGAGGACATAGAAAATCCTGTTCCAGACAAGAACGGACAGGATGAAACTAGACGAAAACATGGAAAGTCGAAACTGCCTACAGCAAGGAGGGACATGGAGCAGCCACCACCACCGAAGAGAACGCGCAGTCCTACCCACACTACACTTCCTATGTATTTTCTGATGATTATGTACTTCATGATGTTGATATTTGGCGAAGAAGCAGAAACGGTAGACGAAGGGAATCCGGTAATTTGGAGAAGGTCAGAAAATCCACCGTTGTACGGCTACAATTCCTACAACATCAAAATTCGTTTAATTTCACCTTGCGAATTATTGACTTATCCAGTTACAAATATTCATAATTCGGGACATGAACTTAAGAACCAATGTCAAAGAGAATATCAAAGAACTTTCCTTCGGCCTCTCAAGGCGATCTGTCCACCAGTCAAAACCGAAATCAGGAGACAAAGATCCGTATTCACCAATGTCATTATGACGGCACTTGCTGTTTTCACCAGTGCGGGACTTGGAATGTCGTACCAGGCCGAACACCGAGCTGAAATGAATAGTGAGCACACGTTAGAATTGGCAGAACATTTCAACAAGTTGGAATTAAAGATTAAAGAGGACACACAGAACTTTCGGGCCTTTTACAAACAGATGGCTAGAATTACTGATGCTGTTAACCAAATAATCAGTGAACGGAAAGACTCACCTGAAGAGATAGAGAGATTAGAGTTTGATATTGCCTACCTGGTATCAAGACTCACCTATAGCGGAGCAATGATTCAACACACCAAGAGGATCTGGAGCCGTGGACATATGGATGACGAATTTTTCGACTTCCTCAATTTCACTTTACCGTGCGGGGACTTATGCCCACTGGAGCTCGCCGAATTTAGACAATGTAGGAGTAATGTACAAATGGACAATTTACACCTTAATTTCATTGTGCCACTCGTCAACCCCAACCTGACACTTGTCGAAGCGGATCCATTCACACTTTTATGGAAAAAAGGAACTAGGACGTGTGATTTGAAATATCAAGGCCCACCGAACGCTCTGATTTCGAGAAAAGAAGACTGTGTAATCGATACAGCACTCGACTGGAGTTTCATGGACAGAGTAATTGCAACAACAAAACAGAAATGTAAGCCCAGAAACTTGTATGAAGACAAACTCAAGTATGTACTTCAAAACTTTCAAAATACAACAGCACACGAAGAGGAGGGATATGTACAAGTCAAAGCGTATAATGCATTCTTTCACATTTACTGCCCAGGCTTGAACATACGTGTAGGTACAACACGCCACACTCCCTGCCCCAATGGAATCTTTTTACTCCCCATCACAACAACCTTCACCGTAGGGAACAACACATATAGAGGAGACGTGCTTAACATTATATTTAACGAGCATGAAGACCCCCTATTAGTGAACTCACTAAATTATCACATGGAAATGAAGCTAGATATGAGCAGCTTGAACATCACATACGACGAGAAGGACAATTCCGTAGATACGTCATCATGGGAGAGAGACAACAGCATCCCGTGGTATATGTGGCTGATTTTAATCATATTTATTTTCTTGTGTATGGCTATTACAGCTATATACTTCAAATGGAAACTTAGTGCAGCCTTCCTTAAACGTGGGTGGAGAGGAGATTCTTGGACGACTATGAAAGAGAGTGAAGGAGAGAAGGAGCAGACAGCAGAGCTGCAGTTACTTGATAAAACGGAGGGACCAACACCTGTAGCCCCACCGAGACGAGTACGACCCACGAGTAGTTACTTGGACCATCCCACCACCCGGAGCCAAGGAGCGATTCTTATTCACAGACGAAGTGGAGTGGATGAGAATGAGGAGCTACGCAGGAGAAGTATGCTGGCTACAGCACTACACGACCCAGACCAAGCTGAGGATGGAAATGTTTCTGTACACATACAACAACAGGCACCACCAGCCGTCGGAAACGAGCACGATTCATTACCCATCGGACTTAACTATCTGAGATTTCTGGAGGTGGAGTTTACTGATGAGGACGACTAGATAAAGACAACTACTATTTAGATGAAGAGGGTTTTTTGCTTGTCGTATACCGCCTGTCAAGACGACTTCAATCAAAAAAGGAGGGTATTAAAATATACATATATGAGTCCAAATGTCACCAGTATTACTCATATTATGTTTCAACTGCGTACACCATACTTACAAGTACCTACGTAATTTTAGTTTAATTTATAAGTATAAATTAATATTTTTCTATAAGCATGTTAAATGCCTGTATGAGCATGAAGAATGATTATGCATGTATATTGTATTTTATTATGAAAAGTATTTATAGCATGCCTATGTATTATTTATGCACGCGAGTATTCAGTTCACTTTTGGTTGTACACAACAAACTGCATGTAGAGCACATATTTCGCTGAATCACAACCGGTCATTCTTTACACATACTTATTTGGTTTGTCTTATAATTCCACAGTATATTATTTCAGTGTTAAATTATATTATTATATTGCGTAATTCTAATCAGAGATATTTTCAGATGAATTTAAAAGTAGATCAACTATTTAAATTAGGCAATGAACAACTATGTGGTCATTGTGAAATATCACAACAAATTATTTATTTACAAAATTATCAATTGTTATGCGAGTCCGATTGAAGGAGAATTATGGGATGAACCAGGAGATTGATTAAATCATTGCTTATGAGAAGTCGTGTGTTTTTCCCTTCTTCCGTAAAAAGCCAACTTATCACTTGAGACGTCTTGGATACAGTTTGAGCTTCAGCATACAAGTCATATAAATATTACTTATATTCTTTGTATCACCTTTCTCTATCATCTTCATTTGCGTTTACTTGCACCACGATTATTATTTCATAAAATCACCAAAAACCGCGAGGCTTTCCTCTGTTAATTTAAACCACTGAACTAATGCGTCAATTTGGCCTAACAGCCCGTATCAGCACATAACAGGCCCGATAGGTAGGTCTGTCTAATCTCTTTACCTTTATAAATGACGAGTAGATTCCGATGTATGAAAGTTAATCGACACACGTTAGGAAATTAAAACTAAACGTTTTTTTTAAATCAAGCCTATAAAGTATTGTGAGGACAAGAAGTTAAAAACAAGAATACTGTTTCCGTAGTTTTTATATTAATTCTGAATATTGTAATATTTGTTTAAATCCGTCAATTTTGACCCACAATTATTTGCACTTATATTTTTTAAATGAATTTAGAAACTAATTATAATGAGACTTGGAACTACAATTTAATAAAACTGCCCTAGTAATTTCAGTTTCAATAGTATGTTGTTCACGTGGGCCATCATTTAGTAACCGGTCGAAATATAAATTTTAAGATTTGCCGGGATAATAAAACAAACTGTAATTTTTATAGGGATAGTCATTTAAATCAGGTTAAATTTCAAAATGTTAGCATAGGAAAAGAGTTAAATTAGGCAATATTTTGTTTGAGAGTTCAAGTACGATAATGTGTTCGTACGTAGTTTGTTGATATAAATGAAAAGTTTTTGGCAAAACGGGATAAGTCCAATTTTTTAAAAAATGAGATTGTTCGTGTTATTTGTTCTATTCAACTAGATGCATTACTGTGTTGAATAGTAAAGATCAAAGTTCAACCAAATCAATTTTTTTAAATAGCCCAAATTTAGTTTTTTGGCAAAATGGGATAGGCCCATTAAACTGTTTTTGGAAAAATGGGATAAGTCGACCGATGATGTAAACTTGGTTTTTGAGTGTTATCGTAGTTTGTAGAACACCATTGCAGCGCGTTAATGTTTTTATGCAAAGAAGGATAAAAAGTTAAGAAAAAGTTTGTTTTCATTCAAAACGATTAAAATTTTATGTCGCAGACTTTTTACCCCATATGTTAAGTTATTGATTTTTTGGCAAAACGGGATAAGTCCGCAAATTAAAATTTTTAAAAATTGTCTAAAAAATTATAGAGTCCATCTGAGAGAGAACATCGAAAAATCCCGAATCTTTTTTCTTTTTTTCTTAAAATTTAAAAGTTCTAAATCTGTAGCAACCCAAATTAAATTTTTCACTTTTTTTGGAAATTCATACCATAACAACGTAATATTAGTATAATATTACGGTGGATCGGACTAGATGCTGTAGAAGAGATTTATTAAATAATTAATAGTAGTAGTTAATTAAACTAATTAAGTTAAAGTTAACATTAAGAAAGATTAATATTTTTAGTGGCAAGGCGGAGAGTTGGATCTGCTTTTGTAAAGAAACCTTTGCATAATGTGACTACAACACTTTAAAAATTAATTAGCTTAGCATTAATGTAAAGTGTTAGGGCCATTAATTTATTTTTTCATAACGTGAAAAGACAAGAAAACTCACACTAGTACTTAATTCTAACGGTTACAAAACACAAACAACAATCGGTAGGTTCTAATTATCTGACCGGCTGGATCTCAAAGTACAAAAACAAAATGCATTAATCTTTGTAAGACTTCCAACGTTAAATTAATATTCAATTCGACCATTTTTGCCAGCCACGGCTCAAAATAACAGCCGGCTTAAGTGCCATTTTAGCCAGCCGGTTAAAGCCACCTCCTAACCCTGATTTCCTCCCATTTTCAATCTTCCTAACGTGATCATCTCCCTGTCTTACACCTCTCAACATGAGCAATGGATATGTTGAAATTGGATTGAAATTGTTCAGCCTCTGCAAGCACTCACGTACTACATGCGAAAATTCTGAGTAGAATAATTATTTATTCTAAAATAATCGTTAATATTATGAGAGAAAGACAACTTTATTAAAATAAACTTGACACTGTCGTCCAACAACGATAGACCAAAGGACTCAGTATACGGTTACACAATTTTGTTAGACACAGTTTATGCTTTTTAGTGTAATAAATTGTAAAAATTATTACACACCGCAGCGTCACAAAACATTCCGAATTTCAATAATTCAAGCTTTCCGTTTGCCGATTTTGCTTACTACGAGCGCATACGATGTGGTTAAAGGTTTCCGGACTGCAACAAATTGATATGGAGAATACATAAAGAATTCTTCCCGTACTGACTTTTTGACGATCTGCCGTACTTACTTATTATTACGATTAAAAACCAAATTATCATAACAGCTAATTTCCGAATAAACTGATTCATTGAATGAAATAAATATGTATTGAGTATTGAATTTCTATTATATCACGGTGTCATAAAAATCATAAATCCAATGCCATAGGTTCTATAAATTAGTGAACAATTTCCATCCAGTCTTTGAATAATAGTAATAATAATAATGATGGGAGGTATCAGCAATAGTGTACAAAATTATAAGTTTATTTAAATAAAGTTTTGGTGTATATTGTTTAACTATTATAACAATGAGTATCTACATTAAAGTTTGCTTATAAATGGGCGACCATAGGCTCACAGTAAAGTAACTGTGAGCCTTATACGGTAATTTATTTAATTAATAATATTACACCAACACCAATATTAAGTAAAGGAGTCAATAAATAATGTATTAAATGTACATCTTTCGCCATCCGGAGTACAGTAATTCCTTTATCCATTTATTTCGAAAGACAGTAGTGTGTAATATTAATATCTATACTATAAAAAGAATTACCCGACGCCGGATGACGAAACATTTACTGTATTTCCTATAATATTACACCCCGTGTACTATTCAAATTAATTTTGACTTCCCAGACCCGTGTACTAATAAAGGTCCGTGTATTATTACAGACTCACGTGCTACAATATAAAGCAGTGTTAAACAGACCCGTGTACTATTCAAACTCATACCTCTTAGACCCATGTACTAATACAATTACGGACCCGTCACCCGTGGTCTAAAACATGAAATACGACTTAATTAATACATTTTTTATTGACTCTTTTATCGAATATATTTATTAATATTGGTGTATTATTCTTAAATAAATAAGTTACTAAACAGGGCTCACAGTTACCTTACTGTGAGCCTATGGTCACCCATAATTTATACTAAAACTTTAATGTGCATAAAAAATTATGGGGCAGAGAGGTCCATTTAGTTTTAGCTAGATGGAAGTTTTTAGGCGGAGTTTTACAATCATCGAGCGGCAGTAACGCAAGAGATAGCTTCTGGTAGACTTTGACAGCTGCAATAAGCCAATGACTTGCGTAGAATGTAATCTGAAATTGAAATAAATACGGAATTACATTTAGTGGTGGCAGTGCATAGTAAAATTCCCACAGGTCAGAGCGTTATATGCATCAAGTATTCGAGGGCATGATTTGTGATAGCTTTAGTTTTGTTTATAGATATTTTAAAATATTTACCAATAAAATTGTCATCATCCAGATCCAGGTAATGATGTAGGAGAAGGTAGCTAATTACGAAAGTAATAGGGTACCAACTTTCGGACAAGCTTAGAAAAGTAAGAGTGAATTGACTACTTTACTGTTAATTTCTAACTGCTTTCTTGTCACATCCACAGTGAATCCTGTTAACCACGGTCAACAGGATTATGGTTAGTGATTAACAGTGAAAACTGTTAGACTGAGTATACTAGAACGGTGTTGGATCACGCAACACTAATCCTGTTGAAAGATTTTATTGATTAAAAATAACTCCAAAACTGAATTCGAACCCCTGGATTAGAACCCACACCCTTGGGAATACGAACCTGGCTCCTTAGCCACTAGACTGTCACAACACATTAACTATGGATTACTAATTTAGCATACATATAGTGATATAAATGCTTCAACAAGTTTACTGTTGATTTTAACAGGTTTGGTGTTGAGTTTTTGCAACAACAGCCTTGTTGCATGTGGTTAACAGTTTTCCCCACCCTCAAAAATTTCAAAATTTACTACTAAACGTGTCAAAGTTGACAGCTTAACCTGTTGCCACAACCTAACTACATTCGTGTCAAGATCTTTTCTAAGCGTGTATTCAGACCGTTGTATTGAGTGTAAAACGCAATAAAAGATTCAAGATTGAAACGACATTGAGTCAATAAAAGATTCGTGCTGTATCCATTCCCATTTCTTAATAAATAAGTCACAATCACTGAAATGCAATTTGGGAGATACAGTCAAATCCGGTAATAACATACAAACCTTACTTTTTCCAGGGGGGTGTCAAACGCTTAAAATTAAGATTTTTGTAGGGGGTGTCATTTTTAAAGTAAATTTCAGGGTTCTTTTTCAATCGTGTCTGCAACTTACATTTTTCATCACATTTCAATAAAATTTGAGATTTTTGATCGCTATGTTATTATCTTAAAAGCAATATCTGGGATTTTGAAACTTCGAAAGTTTTCATTTTTTTCAGAAGTACTTTTTGTAAGGGCACTCAAAGTTTAAAAATTTTCATTTTTTTTGTAACCCTGTGGCCTCCGTCACTTTTCATCCCATTTTTAAAAAATGCGAAGCGTTTTGAAATTCATATTATAAGGTAACTTTCCTGGTTAGTAAAATTTCGAAAAAAATATTGTTTTGAAACAATGAAGTACCACACAGCCACTGACCATAGTTTTGTTATGAAATAACGCTTGTTTTAAGAAATTGAAAATTTTTGAACTTTCAAAGTCCCAGAAATTACTTGCAAGATAATATCGTAACGATCAAAAGCTTCGAATTTTATTAGAATGAGAAGAAAAGTGTATGTTGCAGACACAATAAATTGAAGACCTATAGGAATTTAAAAAAAAATGTCCATTTAAGTACATTAGTAAGTTTATTTTTTAAATAATCCGAAAGCAAGTCAGTCCCATTCGACAGAAGTTTTTACGCCATTCATATTCTTTTGACATACTCTTTTCAGAAAACTATGCACTTCAAATAGGGATTTTTTTAACCATAAACTAGCAGCATTAATTTTAAAAAAAATAAAATGTGTATTTTAAGTTCAAAAAACGGGACACGTTTTACATAATAATGCTCACTTTTCTTTCGTCAGCATTCCTTGCAATTTTTAGAGTGCTGAATTTTGCATCGCAGCCAACAATTAGCTTATCGTTAGAGCTTGCAAAATCAAGTGAAACTTTTTTTAATGTCTAAGAATGTTAGAAAGCCTTGATTTTCAAGATTTACTCTAAAAGACAGCATTTTGAAACGTTTAGCAAAACTCTAACAGAGCCAAGCCTTGAATTTGCCAAGACTATGTTTATGCTACTACTTTATGCATTTCAAAAACTAATGCGACATTAATGGACAATCCGGATAAATTCCCTTTAAATTCAAAAGTGACACCTCTGACATTTTGCCATGTCTTAGGGTAAGTACAATATAAAAGGTTTTCAAAAACTATTTTGTTTTGAAAATATTAAAATTATGATAGCCTAACAATTAAAAATTGAAAACTTCAAGTGACCAGCCTTCGGGTGGTCATCAAAAATGGGTGTCCGGCCTTCGGCCGGCCACTCGGGGTCATTTTTTTGGCTTCTCCAGCAGGGTGTCTAGGTAATCCCGTGAGGTTTGTGTCTAAGGGGATCCGGATGAAAGGGAAATCCGGATTAAAGGAACAGTTTTAAAGATTGTGTGGTCAGTCGTACCCTGATATGTAACTCGTATCCTACCCAGCCGTACCCTGACCATTCGTACCCCGGAAAGAAAACAACAAAATAATAATTTTCCTTTATCAGCTGTTGGCAATGCAAGAAAAATGTTGGTGCCGGTTGTTGGCAGTGCAGGGAATAGTTTGGTGCCAGTTGTTGGCAATGTAAGTAAAAAATAAAAAAGAGGTCGTCCTCCCAAGAAACACTAAGAACCTGCGAGCAACACTACCACTGCCTAAATCAGCTCCTCCAGCTGAAATACTTTTGCGAAAATCAAAGAGGTTTTGCAGCAAGGGGCAAAAACTAGCATCGAAACACGAGGTCTGCAACATTCTCACTCAACAATGCTAATTGATTCCATTACATAATATTCTATACCATACCATACAATTCTATTCATACTAATCATGCACAATAAAATCGTTAAAATAAAGTAGTCTACATACAGTGTAAAATGAAAAAAATTATTTTGTTATTTTCTGTCAGGGGTATGAATGGTCAGTGTACGACTGGGATCAGGGCACGAATGGTCAGGGTACGACTAAGAACATGGCACGACTGAAAACGGGGTACGAATGAGAACAGGGTACAACTGAGAACAGGGTACGACTAAAACAGGGTACGACTGAGAACAGGGTACGACTAAAACAGGGTACGACTAAAACAGGGTACGACTGAGAACAGGGTACGACTGAAAACAGAGTACGACTGGTCATGGTACGACTGGTCAGGATACGACTAAAACAGGGTACGACTGAGAACAGGGTACTACTGAGAACAGGGTACGACTGAGAACAGGGTACGACTGAGAACAGGGTACGACTGAGAACAGGGTACGATTGAGAACAGGGTACGACTGAGAACAGGGTACGGCTGAGAACAAGGTACGACTGAGAACAGGGTACGGCTGAGAACAGGGTACGACTGAGAACAGGGTACGACTGAGAACAGGGTATGACTGAGAACAGGGTACGACTGAGAACAGGGTACGACTGAGAACAGGGTACGACTGAGAACAGGGTACGGCTGAGAACAGGGTGCGACTGAGAACAGGGTACGGCTGAGAACAGGGTGCGACTGAGAACAGGGTACGACTGAAAACAGGGTACGACTGAGAACAGGGTACGACTGAGAACAGGGTACGACTGAGAACAGGGTACGACTGAGAACAGGGTACGACTGGTCAGGGTACGACTAGAATGGCTACCGTTTTAAAGCATTTGGTTGGCGTTTCAATGTTAAAACTATCCGGATCTAAGTGATCCGATATAAGGAAAAATCTCGTAAAAGGGACACATTTTAGACCACTTTTTGGTGTTTTAGTCCACTTGTTAGGGAATTCGCAAGAAAAACAATAAAAATATATCGGCAAATAATGATGACGCAATATTTTCAATTCTATATCCCATGACCATGCTTTGACTCAAAATACAAATTTAAAATTAAAATTATGTATTGTGTCCACTTATAAGGGAAATCCCTTGAACGGTTACAAGGGTATCCGACAATAAGGGACCGATTTTGCCAGTCCGGCAGCGTCCCATACGCGGAAATGACTGTATGATATTATATAGTGCCGAAGGTGGCCGGCTTCTTCAACTAAAAAAGCCTAAAATCCGTCCCTTACAACCGGATTATCTCTTATATCGGTTCCCTTAAATCTGGATATTTTTAACATCAAAACATAGGCTGACCAACCAAATATTTAAAAAGCGTCCCTTTAAGCAGGATTTCCCTTTAAACCGAGTCCCTTATAACCGGATTGTACTGTAGTTATATTACACATTTTTTTCCTTCGTCAGATTCAGAACTCGTAGTAGGTACTATACGGAACGAACAGGAACAAAAAATTGTCGACGACAGAAAGCAAAAATACAAAACTATAATTACATATTTTTCTTCGTTTCTTTTAGTGTTGTAACTTGCTTACAAAGAACAATTGTTTTTTACTTTGTGATTGTTCTGTCACAATCACAATCACAAACTACTAAAATTGGATTGTGCACAATCACAATGTGCATCACAATCCGACAGGAACAAACAAAGGTTGTAGGATTATTCCTACCCGGACTTTTCCTACCCGGACGTTTTCTACCCGGATTATTCCTACCCTGACTTTTCCTACCCGGGCTTTTCCTACCCACGACCAAACCTAGGACTTTTCCTACTTATGTACAAAAAAAGTAACTACACATCGCGCAGATATCTTCTCAACTTTTGTAATGTATTATAACTTTGAGTTGTTTTAAATATAATATACTTGCTTGTAAAATAATCTTTTTTTACTTTATTACTGCAGCAATTGCTAAAAAGGCTAATAATGCATATTTGCGACTTCGTTAAATGCTGCCTAATTTGAATAGATTTCACTGCATAAATAATCATAAACAGTTATACTTGTATTTGTATTTCTAAATTAGTCATGGGCATGGGTAGGAACAGTCCTAGGTGTGGTCGTGGGTAGGAAAAGTCCGGGTAGGAAAAATCCGGGTAGGAAAAGTCCAGGTAGGAAAAGTCCGGGTAGGAATAGTCTGTTTACCACAAACAAGAACTAGCCTGATTTTCCCGTTGACTCTAACGAACGTTTTGTGAACAATCACAAACGATCACAAACACAAACTGAGGCTATTAAAATGCATTGTTAACAACTCAGTTTGTGCACAATCTTGGACTTGAAAATCACAATATTCACAAACAATTGTGAACAAATTACAACACTAGTTTCTTTTTGCCTGTCCTTTCCAAATAGATGAACACTTTATGTATAGTTGAACTTTTAGTAATGGTGGCCGGTTTTTCCTGCACTTTCAGTGTGTTCAAACTTCCTTTAGCTAAAATGATTACTAACTCGCACAATACACCTTTTGATCGTTTTATTATTACACAGAATCATCAGAAGTTTTAAATGTTTGGGATCAAAAATAGAAAGAACCAGAAGAGTTACTTTTCTATTCGGTTAAAATGACGAGGATGGCTAATATTTCTATTCGGTTAAAATGACGAGGATGACTAATATTTCTATTCGGTTAAAATGACGAGGATGACTATAATATTTCTATTCGGTTAAAATGACGAGGATCGCTATAATACAGGACTTGAGTCAAAAGGCCTTCCTCGCTTTTGTCTATACAAAACGGACGAGGACAATGAAAGTTATTAAACGCGGTCGTGGTCATTGTGAGCTAAAGAGGACATGCCACGTCCACGAGTCAGAATTTCCGCGAATAAAAATAAAAATAAAATCAAAATTTTAAGCTGCTTCAGTTCACAATGTCCACCATCGCCATGTTTCCACCACCCACCACCCACCCTTCTGGTCTTCTCAAAGGGATCGTCTGTAATTGACATTATCAACTTTGCTCTGGACCATGAGACCCCCACGCTACACATTTATAATCACAAGTATGAAGTCACCCCATTAACCGTACCGCTGACGTCATTTATGCGCGATTCCTAATGATGTAGATCCTAAGAGGCGAGGCTTATGATTTAGACTTTGGTTTTCCAGAGAACAGAGATCTGAATAGAATAGAGAATAGTCAACTTAGGCTAGATATTTTGCCGACTGCTTTTGCATTAGGCAAATGGAATTTGGGGGAGGGGCCTTCTCATTACTGAATGGTGATTAGGATTTTGCCGGTACTCCTCGGTGCTTATTGGCTTTTAAAAAATAACACGGGCAGAGGGGCCCTAATGGAGTTGACTATTGTCTATTCTAATCTCTGTTTTCTGTTGGTTTTCGACACAGCAGTGACTGCTGTGTCGTGTGCCGTGTTCGTATTTCGCTATTATTTTAGCTGAACATCCTCCCGCAGTCGTTGTCATACTTACAAAGAGCCGGCTAGCAAATTTACAAACAAACAAACAAACAAAAATTGATGGACTGTGTCGAAAACTAAAGCCTTAATCCTACCCCTCGCCCCTAAGGACCCACATCATGAGGGATCGCGCATACAATGATATCAGTGGTAAGGTTAATGGGGCGAAGTGATATCCATTATAATAAAGATGCAGCGTCCCCCACGTCCCTCATGGTCATGAATAAAGTTGACGATGTCATTTACGGACGATCCCTATATAACAAAATCCGACTGCGAGAAGCATAAGCGTGTGAAAATTTTGTCATTCGAGAAAATTCTGAGGCTGGTCATGACATGCCGTCCTCTTCACTCTTCCTCTTCAGCTCATAAATCATAAATTATTCTCAATTTCTCAATGTAAATAGTTTTCATTAACTCTTCAGTCAGGTACTCAAGTTTCTGGTTATTGTGATTCAAATATTTAAAATTCTGATTCTGTCGAAAATAATGTGAATTGCGCGAGACATGGTTCAATAATTCATGTTAGCTAAAAAATTTTGAAACAAAGTTGTAGCAATCAACCGGCCGCCGTAATGTGTATCAAATATCACCCAAGATTCACTTGCGCAGGCACCGTAAAGCTTCTAATAGAACCCCGGGGTTATATTTTAAAATTTGATCCGCGACCCGGGTTGTATTACAGGCCCGGGTTATACCCAAAATCAGCGATCTCAAAAGTTAATTTTAAAAATTAAGGGACATAAAAAGTAAAAGTACTTAAACTAAGGCAGTAAAAGCCAAACCGTAGTTGTAGTATAATACTGCTCAACGTTAAACCATATGATTGTGTATTGAAATAGAAGCTGAGAGCTAGACCAGGCAGGCTCGCAGTGTATTAAATACCGGTGGTGTCATGGATATCCGGGTTGTATTAGAGACCCCGGGTGCATATGAATATACTCAGCTAGACCCGGGTTGTAATAGAGACCCCGGGGTGTACTATACTTACTGTGTGGCGGACAGAATAGCAGCTATCTATTATGCTTCGTTTAGAGTTGGTAACTCCAGTTTTTTGGATGGAAATGGAATGGAGGAAAAACCGTGGAATGCGCTAGGTGCGTAAATAAAATAATGGGAAAAATTAGGGTGATGGTGCCTAATTGTGGCTGGTGTCCTACTTGTGGCCACCATCTGTATATTTGATACGATTAGATGTATAATGAGATTCCTTTTTTTGTTTGTAAAGTTCGGCTTTCGCTTTTTATCTACTGATTCTGCCATTCTGTAACTTTGAGTTTCAAAAGTTTTCAACTAATAGGAATTTAATCAGGCGGCCACAATTTTAGGTTACCCTTACCCTACATTTTTATTTAATGATATTATTCTCATTTTTTATTGAAGTAATTACGACATTAGGCGTCGTGCACATATTGCGTATACAAAATAGGGGGGGGGAGGGAGTCTCAGTGCCTGATACTTTTGTATACTATAAAACGTAGGGGGGGGGAGGGTTTGAGCCGTTGATCACGAATACAACACGAAATACTCTATTTCCAAAGAATTTAGTTAATTTTCATTTATTTTTTTCGATTTTATTTATGTTATTTTAATGTGCAAAATAAAATTTTAATTTATAAGTGAATTATATATTTTTATGCTAGTATAGAAAATCGCTTTACCAAAATTAGTTCCTTTTTAACAACATGGTACTGTTAAAATAGTGTGGAAAATTATTTATACCCTTGTTATATTATCCTAAAAATCACATAAAATTTCGAGAATTTAACGCCTAAAAACTTTTGCAAAGGAGCTTTGCTCAAATATAAGACCTTGACCCCCAAATTTTGAGTCAAAGTTCAAACATCGAACCACAATGGATTTATACCAAAATTCACTTGACTGGTGTATAATTTGCTGTTAATTAACGTGGTGATCCTAATTTTGTCAAAAAACTAATGTGTGGCTCTAATTTTGGATTGTTTTAAACTTTGACCTAAATAAAATAAGGTCAAAAATTAGTTTTTTTCTGAAAGTAAAATCACCTCGGTGTAGCAAATTTTGCAAAATTTTTCACCTTTGGCCCAGAGTAGGGTCAACAATTAAATTTTTGCCAAAACAAAGACCACCGTGTTAATCAGCAGCAAATTCTACGTGATATCTGGTATACTATTATTTTGTGGGGTAAAATGCGATTTTATATTTGACATGTGACCCGAAATTTCGGGGTCAAGCTCTAAAATTTTAGAAAAGTTCGTTTAGAAAAGTTGTTAGCGTTAATTTTTCTACGATATACCGATTATTGACGGGAAGGGTCGCATGTCTCTGACAAGTAGGACATCTGATCAATCTAATTATTATTTTATTTGGCAACAACTTCGTAATCTATGACAATTTCAAATTTTATACATTTTTTTGGCCGTTTTATTCGTTTAATAAATTTATTTGGCTTGGCATACGGTACAATAGACAATAGTATGTAAACTGTATACGAATAGGGGGGGGGGGGTGGGTATTGGCGCTGATCACTATTGTATACTTAGGGCGAGGGGGAGTACAAAAAAGTCGAAAAAGTGTATACGCAATATGTGCACGACGCCTTACGAGGTACCAATGATGATCAAAATAGATCCCGCGGGGATATTATAAGGTATTACTTTTTGCATCCCCGTTACCCCCATTACCACTAGTACAGACACTAACAAACATTGAATAATTCCAGCACCGTTGGTATATACTGCAGAATTCCACCCCACCATTATACCCCCACTAATTAACACTGTTGACTGTTGAATTTCACTACCACCATTTTAATTACAATTTTACTTTGTAATGATGACAGTGGAATTCAATCTTGTTTATTAGTGGGGGAACAATGGTGGGGGGGGGGGGGGGGTGGAATTTTGCAGTATTTATCAACGGTGGTGCTGGAATTATATAATTTTTGTTAGTGTTTGTGGTGGTGGTAACGGAGGTAACCTTGGTACAAAAATCAAAACCCTATTATTTCACCTATACATTGCATTTTTTATCTTCAACTCCGACCCTATTCTCTTCTTTTCACAGCGATATAGAAATGACACCGATTTCTAACTCTAGACTACTGGAATCTTGAGTAGCACAGACAGTACCTAACGAGGAGTGGCGAGTAACCGAGTAACTGTTGAACTAGAACATTGAGACGGGTCAAGGCTGAACGGTCATTATTACAAAAGGTAAACAGAGAGGAATTTAGAATTGAGAGATGCATACAAATAAATTACCATTATCCCTCCATATTGTTTTTGATATTGCTATTTTACTTTGTTAGAATTGGAGGATAATGAGCCCCTTGCAAGAATTAAGAATAGAGCGTCTGGGGGAACAACAGTGGACTAATTATGAAAAACAAATGCAAAATCATACGTATTTTTAAATGGCTTTATTTTCAATATGAGGATTATAGTATAAAATTTAAGATAACTGCACAATTAACAGTTTAAGTTTAGGATCAATAATTTGTAGGTACTGTCTGTGTTGACCCTACTGTTCTTTGATAAGTGCTGACCAGGTCGGGAAGTGGAAGTGCTGGCCAGCTTTAGTAAGTGCTGACCAGTTTGACTTTAGTGACGGCCAACAAAAAATTCTAGAATTGGATTTAAAATAAGCCCAGAACGTTGGGAAAGAGTAAAAAATAGTATTAATATAATATAACATTGTACATAAAACATAATATAATTCCTATAATACTATAAAATAATGATTAGGTGTACAATTTTCTTTCCAAAAGGTAAATGTTGTGGAGGAAGTACAATATGTCAAGTATAGTTATTAGCAGCAAAGTTGCTTAGTTTAAGGTAAAAATGTAGTTACCTTCGTTTTATTCTTACACCTTTTATTACTGTTCACCCTACTTATTCACACTTGGCTACTGTTTGTAGTTTGTTATCTTTGAGGTTAGGCTAGGTTGGGGGGGGAGGGGGGGGGGGGGTAGGAGGTACTGACTGGAAACGCCGAAGGAAAAATATAACCTATCCGTTTTCAGGCAGCTTTAGGAGCCTCATTCAGTGTTGCTTCGGGTAAATAGTTACGAAATACTATTTTCCAACGTTCCGGGCGCAGTTTTAATCCATTTCTAGAATCTTTTGTTGGCCGTCACTTACTAAAGTCAAACTGGCCAGCACTTATCAAAGAAACCTCCGTAAAATTGATTCTTAGGTCAAATTTTAAATCTTGAGCCCGTGAAAAGATTGACTATGTATTTCAATGAAATCCCATACAACTTTAATCAATGTATTTATCAATCTTAGGAAAGACATTGATTAAAGCTGTACGGCATAGGCAAAAAATAGGCGATAGGCTAGGGTGCACCACCATTTCAAGCAATAATAGGCTAGGCGGTAGATAGTCCAAGCCAAAATAATGATTGATAGGCTAGGGTAGGATAGGCATTAAGAAATTAAGAGCCTGCTAGGCAAAAACTGCCTGGTAGGCATTTTTGGCCTGTCACACTGTACTTCAAACCGACGCTCGGGACAACTGTTAGTTTCATTTAGTACAGCGCGGTTAATTGCTTCCTTTTTCATCATTTACACATTTCATAAACCTCAATCGGTACTTAATTACCAAAAAAAGTCGTCGTTCGTTATAAAAATAGTCCTTTGGTAGGCTAAGTAAAAAATAGGTTATTCCTAGGCTAAGGAAATAAAAAATAGGCGATAGGCAGTCAGAATTTTGAAAATATGCGATAGGTAGGCTGTAAAAAAGGTAGCCTGATAGGCTAGGCGATAGGCTGCATACTGATTCTGCAAAAGAAAGGCCTGCATACCCGGCAACCTCGAATCTTTCCAGGGGGTCTAAAAAAAATAGACCTATCCTTATAACATTGTGGAACTTCCAATTCGGGGGGGGGGTCAGAATTTACCATTGCGACTAAAGTTTTCAGAGGGGTCTACCGAGACAGCCCGAGATAGACCCTTGCCGGGTATGAGGCCTAGCCTATTTTTTGCGTTTCAAAGTCCGATCTTTGTTGTACGGGATTTTGATTGAAATACATAGACATTCTTTTCCCGGGCTCAACACGCTTAGAAAAGATCTTACCACTAATGTGGTTAGGCCTTGGCAACAGGTTAAACTGTCAACTTTGACAGGTTTAGTAGTAAATTTTGAAATTTTTGAGGGTGGGGAAAACTGTTGGTAAACGGATTTTTCCTACCCGGACTTTTCCTACCCGGACTTTTGCTACCCAAGACCAAACCTAGGACTTTTCCTACCCGAGACTATTACTTATGTAGAAATAAAACAGAAACACAACTATTTATGAGTGTACCGTAAATTAACTCCAGGTTATAATAAAATGCAAAAGTTGTGGGCATATCTTTGCGCAATGTGTAGTTTCTTTTTTGTACATGGGTAGGAAAAGTCCTAAGTTTGGTCGTGTGTAGGAAAAGTCCGGGTAGGAAAAATCCTCGTAGAAACCAAATGGGTAGGAAAAGTCCAGGTAGGAAAAATCCTACAACCAAAACTGTTAACCACATGCAACAAGACTGTTGTTACAAAAACCCGACAGCAAAACTGTTAAAATCTACAGTAAACCTGTTGAAGTATTTATACCACTGTATATGTATGCTAAATTAGTAATCCAAAATTAATGTGTTGTGTCAGTCCAGTGGTTAAGGAGCCAGTTTGGAATGCCAAAAGGGTGGGGGTTCGAATCCAGTTTTTGGTGCCTAACAGTATACACTGCAAATCACTAACCATAGTCCTGTTGACACCGGTTAACTGGATTCACTGTGGATGTCGGAGTAACAAGAAAGCAGTTAGAAATTAACAGTAAAGTAGTCAATTCACTCCTATTTTTCTAAATGTGTATATAATATTGTTGTGGAGCCGTAATATTATGATTATGATTATGATTATTTTTATGAGTATAGATGCAATTCTTGCCTTAACTAGTCCTGGAACCCGGATGCCGTATATTTTCTGGGACCTGCTTTTTCCACCGCCCTTTTTACCACCACCACCACTGCCAACTAAAACCGCAGAATTCAATTCCCACCACCACGACCGCTAACAAAAACCGTAGAATTCAATTCCCACCACCGCCACTAAAAAATTGTAATTGTTATTATTATTTTTAAATACTTACAAAAGGGTGCTTGTGGGGATTCGATAGTGTTTTTAGTTTTTTATTGGTGGTGGTGGGAATTGAATTCTACGGTTTTTCTTGGTGGTGGTGGGGATTGAATTCTACCATTCTACGGGTTTTCTTGGCGGTAGTGCTGGTGGTAGAAATGGTGGTGGAAAAAGCAGGTCCCTATTTGCTACAATAGTACACCCCGTGTACTATTCCAATTCGGACTTCCAGACCCGTGTACTAATAAAGGCCCGTATTACAGACCCGCGTACTACCATTTAAAACAGTGTTAAATAGACCCGTGTACTATTCAAACTCATACCTCTTAGACCCGTGTACTAATGCAGGCATGTGTACAATTACGGACTCGCAGTCTAAAATAGGAAATACTAAATAGGGTAGTTTGATACGTGT
Source organism: Dicyrtomina minuta (assembly GCA_949802685.1). Lineage (NCBI taxonomy): Eukaryota > Metazoa > Arthropoda > Collembola > Symphypleona > Dicyrtomidae > Dicyrtomina > Dicyrtomina minuta. The sequence continues at coordinate 40,233,491 of OX461808.1, read as the reverse complement.
TGCTCAGGTCGGAAAGTCATGCCCTGAACAGGAAGTCATGCCCACTTCGTTTAAATTTAATCTTTTCAATGTTATCACATTAAGATAAATAAAATAAAACAAAGCTTCAGAAATACAGCCAAACTAATAAACGTCCCTTATAGAATCTGAAAAACCAAAAAAACAAGATTAATAAATGCTAAACTTTAACGCAAAATGCAACCATGAACGAAGAAAAGGCCGTCCCAAAGTGGGTTAGTTCACCCAAGGATGACCGACTTTGTGATGTCAGAGGCGCTAGAGTGCTAAAGTCTTTCCTTTTCCCCGTCCATGTTTGCGTAGCACCTCTGATAGCATCACAATAAACCACTGAACCAAATAAACAAGTTCTAAACAAAAACGTATTAAATTTTTCATGCAAAATTTAAATTTAAAATATGCAACTTATATGCAAGTCAAAATGGTGCGAAAAGTATCAAAATCTCTTAAATGTGACTAATTTAGTTGCAAAAAATAATTATTTCTTTTCTGCTCTTACTACAGAATAAAAATTATTTAGGTATGCTATTTAGCAGGTATTTAAAGAATTAAATGTGGAAAAACTGTTTCTAGATAAACTCTTTTATTAATCGTTTAAACAAAGTAAACAACGTCATATACTTAAATTGAAGCCACTTGTATTTATAATTATGCCTTTAAATAGTTACACATTGCATAATAAACAAGTTCCTCCTATTCAAGTACATGTTATGATATACATATTATCCAAATTACTTTTAACTAAAGTCTTAAGTACTAATAATGTTTTAATGGGACAGTTTTAAATATAACATTATAGTTGGAATACAATAAACGTTTAATTGCACTGTCTCTAAAAGTTCTTCTATTCATACAAATTATTATAACCAAGTGTAATGCCACGCATTTTGGACCCTACTTTCAAGACTGTGTCGCAGTTTCTTCACATGAAGTTATCAAGGTATCAAAGAATGTCCTTCTTTCAATCGGAATAAAGGCAACAAGTTTTTTTAAGCAAGTTATTAAATGAAGAGAGGGTTTGATGATTTCTGATCTCAAACCTTTAGGAACAAAATCTATTAAATAATCCTTAGTCCACTGCTGTCGATTTGAAATTCGCTTACGTGTGAACGGCTCTGTGATTAGGTGTTCTTCAAATTCCGTCGTTAGTCTAAAGTCTGATTTGGTTCGGTATACATTTGGAGATGACGAGTTTGAAGATATTATTTTGCACTTCGTAACCTGTAGTGATTTAGGCATGGGAATCAGTTCTTTGAGCTTGTCAAAGTTTAAGAAGTCGCTAAATTTAAACTCAATGACTTTAAAAGGATTCTTCAGTCGGGCTGACTTAATTATTGCTATCCAGTCTAGCGGGCTGTAGATTCGTTTCTTTTTTGCAGCTTTCTCAACCATGGCGAATGCCCTGTCACATGGAAGAAAACTGTGACCCGTGAAAAGAAACTTTTGATTGATTTCTGTGAAGTATCCTAAGGAGACAATATATTTGTACAGGGCAGCATTTAAATAATTATTATTCTGCCCTGTACAACGGTCTGGAAATATATTTAATACTCGCTGTTGCCCGTCTTGGAGAAGCGTAAAATTATTGAGAATATAATGGTGGAGTATCGATGAAATTTCTCCTTCTCCTTTTTTACCATCAGTAGAGTTGTAAAAATACATAGTTGTGGAGTCATCTAGAGTATTGGTAATACCACAATTATAAGAACTAAATTTGCTGCTATAAAAATCCTCGGAGCAGTCCAGCTTTGGAGACGACATTATCTAAAATTATGGTTTGTATACGTTTACATATTTGTAATAATTTTACAACTTAGTAATCAGTCATGTTAGCAACTCAAAAATATTTATATTACTTGTTCCATGTCTATACAAATTGTAAAGTATTCATCAGGAAACGCTGCTGCGAGTATGGTGTCGTTTTCAAGCTCGTCGTATGCTAATTGAGCATCATCCTGATGTTTTCGTATCGCGTTGTTGATTTCTTCAAACTGTCGGACATTTTTCAAATCTGTTGCTTTTAACTTAGCATCTAGTTTAGTACACTCATCACAGACATCGGTCTTGGGAGAACCGATCTGTAATCCGGATTCCGCAAACATATTCTTATAAAAGGTTTTTGAAACAATCTCGCTGCTTTCGTTGATAGTCATCATTTCAACGTAGTTTCGGTACATCTCTTCTTGAGTTAACTCTGGATCTAAAAACTCTTGCAATGGATTTTCGTCCTAAATTTAAATTTGTTATTAATTGTTTTAAAAATTTTTATTATACAATATTCCAGTAGGCCAATTTGGCAATAAACATGGTTTAACTATATATAATGTACAATATAAATTCTAAAAAAATAAAACTTCTAGTATTATACACCTAAATGTAGTACCGTACAGATTGAAACAGTTTATTTTAGTGCCTAGTAAAGACTTAATTGTTGGTATGAAATTTAGGTTTTTTAACGCGGAATTTAACGGAGGTTAATTTAGTTCAATAGCTACTACTTGCTGACTACATTTATACCAAATTTAGTTGTATGAAATTAAGTAGTAAGCATACCTTATTAACAAATTAATTATCAATATAAGATATTTATTGACTCATTTTACATACCCTACGATAATAGTGCGACATGCATCTTGGGAAACTTAAAAAGTGGTCCCTAACTATCTGCTTTCCTTCATCGCTAATTGCAAAAGGATTATTGCAATGGGTGCCACGCAGATCTTCTATGCTAAGATCACCAAGTTTTATACGATTTTGAATGTAGCTCAATCGTGACCCAGAAATTTGTAGAACGTTTTCAAATGTTGCAGAACAGACTTTTACCTTTCTGCCATTAGATAAGGGTAATGTATACGACCACGTAGCCTGGCGTCTACTTGGATGATTCGTTGTTGCTTGAGCTGGTTTGTCCCAGTTAAGGTAGCCTTGGATGAGACTTTGTTGGGTGTTATAATTTTCTGGTCTGAATTGAGGTATTTCTTTTTTCCCAGGCCAGAAATTCAGGTGAATCCTAAGTTTTTCTTCGTAGGACATTTTACAGCCTTCAAGGTCACATCTGACTCTTTTGCAACATTTTCCTGGTGAGGGATCTTGAATTCTTTCGTACCTTTTTCCATTTCTATCTTCATGCTCAAGTCCGTTCTGTTTTAATCGTTTTCTTTGATTGTCGATCCATAATTCTCGATTTATTTTCCTCTTTTTGCCAAAGTTAGAATTAAACGATGCTTTTTCTGTCAAAGTAATTCCGCCCACGCAGAGAATAAGCACTTTCAGTATGAATCCTTAAAGTTTAAAATTTAAGGTAAAGTAAATTAAATGTTTTGCAAAAACCTTTTCACTCTAATTCTGATACTTCTGATTTCAGTTAGTTTTAATTGCACACTTTTATGCATTTAAATAAATTATCTTATTAATTTAGTAACTATTATTAATTGGTAGTTTATTATTAATTGGTAATTTACGGTACTTTTGTAACGTAAAAGCTGTTAATTTCGGCATAAATTAGTACTACCACAGTAAGGACCCTGCATACCACATTTAACGGACTTCGCAAATTTTCCACGAACCAGGTCGTACAGTTTGAGCAAAAGATGCAGTGGAAGAATTATATGAGATTTGGGTAAAGTATTTAGTAAAGCATGTCTTTTGTGTCAAGTTGAAGTCAAAACATCACTTTTTGATCAAATTGGGGGGTCCAAATTCGGTTCAAACCCAAAGTTTAAATGGGCAGGTTTGGACACAATAATTTTTTGAATTGGAGAGTCAAGCAGTACGTAAGTGAAAATACTTTCTTCGAATTAAAATTAAGCTTAAACGATTTTAACAATTAACTTTGATTGGCAACTACAATTATTTTAGCGAAATATCTCTACTAAAGTCAAATTTTCATCCTCATACCAAAGGAACACCATTGGTATTTTTTAATGTTGTTAGCATTTAAAACTGTAATATATTGGTCATGAAATCGTTTACGGCTCGGTGTTGTACGGTAAACGTCACTGGATGGTTGATTGAAAAAGCAGGCGTGCTTGGGTGAGCGGTTAGGACTGCAGACTGTAACGAACTTAACAGTCTCAGACCTGGCTTCGATCCTCGGCCACTGCTAATCGTTTACGGCTCGGCGTTGTACGGTAAACGTCACTAGATGGTTGATTGAAACCCAATCTCCTTCGGTGCTCCTTAGTGACCACTACTTACTGTAGGAGCCTAGGGAATGAAACTCCTTTACTGTGGAGGAGGGGACGGGGATAGGTGAAAGGGTACAAAGACCGAGACGATCAAACGCGGTAGCCTCCTATTTCCTCACCCACTGACTTTTTGAGTCTGGTTGTAAGAACTTCGGTTATATCGACTTAAGGAGTATTTATTATTATTACATTAGTCATGAATAATAATTTCTTGTTTAAAAAAATTTGGGATCATTTGACCTTGATTTCACTACCACCTTATCTATAGGTATTTTATCTATAGGTAAACCACGATTTCACCAAGGAGAGTGGAGTAAATTAATAATCTATTCCACTTTCCTTGGATTTGACACAGTTTTATTTTTATCGATAGGTAACTTGAAAATGTGCTACTCCCTGGGAAATGTGGAGGTTGCAAGGTATGTGTGTCGGTCATGACCATGAACTTTTGCCTTAATCCTATTTATGCAACTCCATTGGAGTAACTAAAAATGTCATAAGATGCATGTATTAAGTTACATGTATTAAGTTACATTATTATTAAGGCGGGGACGCGTCCGGCGGCCGAGGGAAAAACACAATCTAACCGTTTCCAGCCAGTTCTTCCTACCCTCCCCCCCCCCTCCAAAGCTAATCTAACCATAAATGTAACAAACTTCAAGATATGGAAAAAAAGTTGTAGCCTCATCAGTAATGTTGAAATATGGTAGGGTCCGGTCTGGTACTGTGGTAGTCCGGTAATAATTATAGTAATGCTAAACCACAAAGCAACGAACGACAGCCTCTGTCAAAGTTTGTTTCAGGTCACTCAACTACTCATTGAGTACCTCCTGGTTGATGTTCCCCACGATAGTCGAAAATTTGTAGGAGACGAAAATTACAAAACTTACTGTCAGTTTAACTAGTGAGGGAAACTTATTTTCATTTTCCTGAGGGCCCTGTAATTACTGTTCTAAAAACATTCTCACCGAAACTGATAGCGGAGAGATGATATCGCCAGTGTTTGTCGACCCGGAGTTCGTCGGCTCGTGTTTCGTAGGAATTTTTTTCGGGGTTTCTTCGGAAACTCATGCCCAACTTCGATAACTATTGCCCAACTTCGATAACTCGCGCCCCACTTCGATAACTCACACCCAATATAAAATTTAAAAACAACGAAAATTGAACTGAATCAACACTAAAACAGGCTCCTAAAGCTGCCTGAAAACGGATAGGTTATATTTTTCCCTCTCGCCTTCGGCGGGGCCTAATGCAGGCACGTGTACAATTACGGACTCGAAGTCTAAAATAGGAAATACTAAATACGGTAGTTTGATGCGTGTTGCTCAGGTCGGAAAGTCATGCAGTGAACAGGAAGTTATGCCCAGTTCGTTTAAATTTAATCTTTTCAATTTTGGGGGGTGGTGCAGCCCCCAAGACGCCCAAAATCGTGAATTAAAGCGAAACGTCTTCGGACAGGTTATAATATTCTCCCCTCTTCGGCGGCGCGGCCGAGGGAAAAATGTAACCTAACCGTTTCCAGTCAGTTTTTCCAACCCCCCCCCCCCCAACCTAACCTAACCATAAATATAATTAACTATAGGGTAGCCAACAGTAATAACGTAACAGTAATTAAATAAGACAATGTTCAAAACGCTTCATTCAGGGGGTTGAATTATAACAAAAATATTCAGAATAACAGTAATAATGCATTGCTGTGAACATTGTGCGTTTCAGTTTATTTATTTTACAACATTATAATTATGGACATGAGTTATCGAAGTCGGGCGCGAGTTATCGAAGTGGGGCGCGAGTTATCGAAGTTGGGCAATAGTTATCGAAGTGGGGCGCGAGTTATTCCAGGAAACATTGATGTCGGCGGATGTCGGCCCACCATGCGTTTTTGCCCAGCGGCGTCAACAAATGATGACGTAAATGGCGACGCCTCTGGACAAAAACGCATGGTGGGCCGACATCCGTCGACATCAATGTTTCCTGGGATCGAAGTTGGGCAATAGTTATCGAAGTTGGGCAATAGTTTTATCGAAGTTGGGCAAGAGTTAGCATGTTGGGGCATGAGTTTCCGAAGGACACCCTTTTTTTCGTAGTGGCGGGTTTCGTAGTGTGGTCTTTTTCGTAGACGGCGGTTTTCGTAGACACAACAATTGCATCGTAGTACTATTGATAATGAAGATGTAAAAAAGTCGGCAAAACCCGGAAAACCTGACAGTAACCAAGCACACTACGAAACCCGCCACTACGAAAAAACCTACGAAACACGAACTGACGAACCCCGGGTGGACGAACACTACCCTAGCCCATGAGTTTTAAAGCGAAGAAATAAGTCAACTGTTCGGTGTTTTATTTATAGGCAACAATACTAATGCGAGACATAGTATTAATGTGAGCCGATACTAATAGCATTATTATATTCTGTTGGATTATGGAATACTGCATGCAACCATAGTATGCATAAGTGAAGGAATTTAATCTTATCCCTTTCCAAGAGTTTGAAAGTTCTGTGTTACTCTGTACTCTGTACTAGTAGATTTATTTATTTTTCATCTATTTATACAAATTAAGCTTCAAATTGATTTTTTTCTTTGACACCAAGTTTACTAAAGTTGGACATCACTGACTTACCGGCCTAGATATCACCTATCAAAAACAGCGCAATCGTAGGCATTTTTGAATCTCCGTCCCCCTTACTCCTCGTCACAGCGGAGTAAAACTAGATTCAATAAAACTCGGGGTGTTCTTCGGAAACCCATGCCCAACTTCGATAACTCACGCCCCACAATAAAGTTTTATTATAATATTAGTTTATGTAGGGCTATTGCTACTTTGTCAATATTGCATTCCCCACGAGGGTTGTTATCTTTGACGTTAGATTAGGTTGCTGTTCCAATGTCATTTCTACCCACTGCAACTACCACTGCTCCTCCTCCGTCAGCTGTTGTTAGTGTCTATTCTCCAGCGCCAAAGCCGGTAACGTCCGTAGTTGCTAAAAAGTTCTTGCCGAAATACATTGAAGAAAAACTAAAGCTGAAGAAAACGTATGCTCGTGGCCCACGAAGGACTCCAGTGAAAAATGCAACTAATCAGACAAAAGTAGTAACCCTCTTCACCGGGAGTCTGAATTTCAGCTGTAATGTTTCTTCAATTCCAGTAGTCCATGGAGTGATAGTTGCGTCCCCGAAACCAATCGTTCCAGCGGCCATCGGAATCACGCCCTCAAGTCAAAATCAGAATAGATTTAGTGAATAATTGTTGAGGTTCAAAGAGGAGTCAAAGAATTCAATAGCTGGAAAGACCGCAGCAAATCCTCCAGTTTCAAATCTGAATGTGGCTGCCACAAATTTCTCCAAGCAGCGTCCCGACGCCAAAGCCGATGTCAAAGCGGAAAACCGACTCCTGGAATGACAAAAATGCTAAGTCCAAAGCAGTACTCGTTCCTCCTCCTTCTGTGGGTGGTACCCGGTATGAGACCATGGAGTCACTTTTACCCAGTAAATCCAAACAGCAGCAGTATGATCAGCAACAACATACACACGTGGTTGTAGTAGCTGAATAATCACCGCAGCACCGCAGGGAAACAAGCAAACGAGTTTCCTACTCGCCTCTTCGAGTAGTTTGAGTTGCGCCGGTCACAGTTTCCACCTTTTCGTTCACACAGCCCTTCAAAGCCCGGGATGACCCTGTAAATCTCCCCGCCAAAAGGTCTGAAACATCTTTTGATAATTCGTCCCCCAGAATTCCTATTCAAATCACAACCACAACAACGCCGCCGCTGCAAACTCAAGCGAAAGGGAAGGGGAAGCAACAGCCGGAACAGGATCAAAAGAATCAGCAACAACCACTTCCACCGTCAGCTCCACCACCGCTACAACACCATCATCCACAAAGCACGAATCTTCAAAAATCCACTTAAAGTTGTAGTGGCTGAAAAATCACTGCAGGAAAACAAGCAAACGAGTTTCCCACTCACCTCTTCACCTCTTCGAATAGTTCGAGTTGCACCGGTCACAGTTTCCACCTTTTCGTTCACACAGCCCTTCAAAGCCCGGGATGACTCCGTCAATCTCCGCCAAAGGGTTCTGGAATATCTTTTGATAATTCGTCCCCCAGGATTCCTATTCTAATCACAACCACAACAACGCCGCCGCTGCAAACTCAAGCGAAAGGGAAGGGGAAGCAACAGCCGAAACAGAATCAAAAGAATCAGCAACAACCACTTCCACCACCACCGCTGCAACACCCTCATCCACACAGCACCAATCTTCAAAAATCCAATGCGCTAGAACCGGTTAAACTCCAGAAAATTAAGCCTTGTGGGATAGCTGCTGCATTACCACACACCTCCACTTCTGGGTGAACCCCCTCTTCCTCGTTCAGGTAATCCCATGTCAACTTCACACACTTTACCCGGCATTTCAATTGGAGTGGCTCTATCTCCAGCCGCAGGGGAAACATCGCCATCGCCAAAGAAATTGAAAAATAATACTACGAAACAGGAGGAGTTGAACTCAGCAATGCAAGTACAACAAACTTCTAAACCTACTGCAACTTTAGCAAAAATAATTCTACTACTACATTCGTACTCATGTTGGTGAGTTGGTGAGTGCGTAGAGTTTAAATCTACACTCACGCTCATGCAAAATTTTAAATTGTGGAGGGCGTGTTTTTTTACTTAGCTTTACTTTAAATTCATCACTATAATGCTTATGCAATTATTTAATAAAATTATAATTACAATAACTTATTGTTATTAGTCAACTTACCGAAATTCGCCATCATGAATGAAGATGGTAATGGATATGACGGATAATGAATAGGATAAGGATGGAGTCGCTTATGAAAATGATAGCAATAATAATCAGTGATGAAAGAATGAAACTTAATAGAAAACGATCATCAATGGAATTGACACCGCGGTCAGTTTAAGCCTAGTTCGTTTTGTTAGTGTAAAAAAACAATTTTTTACTTAACTTTACTTTAAATTCATCACTATAATGCTAATGCAATTATTTAATAAAATGAATTATGATTACAATAAATTATTGTTATTAATTAACTTACCGAAATTCGCCATCATGAATGAAGATGAAGATGGTAATGGATATGACGGATAATGAATAGGATAAGGATGGAGTCGCTTGTGAAAATGATAGCAATAATAATCAGTGATGAAAGAATGAAACTCAATAGAAAACGATCATCAATGGAGTTGACACCGCGGTCAGTTTAAGCCTAGTTCGTTTTGTTAGTGTAAAAAAACATTAATACTGAAAGTTTTTCTTTTTGAATTTTATTGATTTTGGTTGTTGATTGTTTAGCGATTTCAAAATCAACAAAATAAATTATTTGTTGATTTTTTATGACGCAAAAAAAAGAAAAATTTCTCTGTTCTTCGATGTTCTCTCTCATCTAGAATTACGAAACTACTTGTAATTACGCTAAATAATTTTATCGACCAAAACTCTTTAAGCGCACCATGTTGTTAAGCAAATCTAAGTTATTGTGGATGCTCTTTGCAAACAAAAATATGGCGGGAAAATCCGCTCGGATACGTTGATGCGTATTACTCGTGAGTTGCTTATTGAGAAAATGTAGCGTAAAACTAAGGCATACTTACAATACAAGAAGAATTGTGTTCTTTTTAGAATTTTTAGAACTCACTCTCAGACATAATTCAAAACTTAATCATTACAACTACCAGTTAGATTGCACATTACGAAAAGTTCACTTCATGCTAATGACAAAATTAAACATAATAACCTGCATCTTACATTTTAATTTCAGTTGACACCAATTTGCAAAATCCGTTAGACACAATATGCATATTAAAACACAACACAAATTGTATAAACACGTACACAACATAGTGTTAATACTATAATATATAATGTTTAATGTAATGTTTACTAAACAGAATATAGTTCTCATTGTTATGTGTATTGCACAAATCATATTAAATTGTTTAGAAAGTTGACATTGTTGCAGTAATAATTTATCGTCCATAGGAAAACTGTACTATTAAAGAAATTAAAAAAACAACTTGATATATAACATAAAAGCTGTTTTGTACAAACTAATGAACATTTTTCTTCAAAAATGATTAAAATTTAGTCATAATTTTTGAATTTTTGTGATTTGTATAAATTGAGCAAGTCAGTTGGAAAATTAATCAAGTGTTTAAAATGTTGCTCAATCGACAACCTCAATCCAAACTGTGCCAATTTTATTTATTTTTATTTTTAGTCAACGAATTTTGTCCGATGCAAGCCCCAGTTTCAGGTGTTTCGTTTATACTATGCATTATTAAGTTATTAGTCAGACTAAAATTAAATCTGTTTGTGTAATAATTTATCTAGAAAACGAGTTGTGTTCCGTTTACTCATTTAAAGATCTGTACTCAGGTTCTAGAAGATTAATATCTTGGGGTGTGTCAAAAGCTATATGTGTCCAGATGTCATTACTTTTTAACAAAAATCAATGGGGTTTGCCCCTAAACAACAAATCAAAATATACGTCAACACCAAAATCAGAATGCTTGAATCTTGCATGGGCTCACGATGAGTGTGGTAAGAATAGAAGCTACCACCAGATTTGTTTCATTGTCCAATATCTAGCTATTTTAACTTAAAATATTTTGGTGAAAGTTCATATTTTGTTTTGCATTAATTATGTTAGGGTCCATTGGACGTGGATGCAGCGCATTCCGATGTGTTGCTCAGAATATTCTTGTGAGTCAAAATCCTAGGCCAAACTTTCCTTCCGTCCTGCCCCTGCCAACGACAGACATGGTTCGTTATTATTATTGGCTACATAGCAACGCTGATATTAAATCTTAAGGAGGCAATAATTCTGCTCAGCAAAAGTAAAGCGATAACTTAATTCCTAGTCGAAAAAACCAACCGGGTCTCTTCAATGGATGGGAATCGATCCTTTTTTCCGTAAAATACAAAAAACCTCGCGTGGGCCACTAAAAGATGATCCTTTGCTTCCAGATGACGTCGTCCCAACATCGTACACGCTTCGGATTAGACCGATTCTAGACCCTAATGATGCAACAGGGAAGCAATGGACCGCCCCGGGCAAGGTGGTCATTGACCTCGCATGTGCCAAAAACACGATGCAAATTGTCGTTAACAGAGACGCCAAGGTTGTTCTTGAGGAAGACACCATCCAGGTAATAGAAAAGAATAATCCAAACAATATTCGTGAATGGTTTTACAGACATGACATTGTCTATAGTGACAAGAATGAGATCGTTGGTTGAGACGCAACGTATTTTTGTCAGTAACGAATCGCTAACTCTGGCTCACGTGGCGCTGACAGGTGACTGAGACCGGTGGTAAGAGCGGCGTTATCCCAGTGACAAGCAAAGAGTATGACGTAGCAACTACGTTCTACACGATAAACGTGGGAAGGGAACTGGTCCAAGGAGAAACGTACAGGCTCTCAATGTCTTTCACTACATCCATCGATGCGACAGACGAAGGACTCTACAGAGCAGAGTACTCTGATGAGAACGGACAGCAATAGTAAGCACCAGCAGAACATTGGTGAATAAAAAACAAATCTCCACCTGCTTGGTTTCACACAATATGAGTAAAACATATTTTCATGCTTAGCCGTCTGGCAATGACTCAGTTTGAGCAAATAGGGGCTCGACAGATGTTCCCATGTTTTGATGAACCACGATGGAAAACGCCCTTCAACGTGTCAATTGGCTACAAAAAGGGAATTTATAACGCTCTCGGGAATTCTGTAGCCCAATTCATAGCTCAAAAAGATTTGACGTAATGTCATATTCAACAATTTGTAATTTATAATTATTTCTGGTTTTAAATTCATTTGTAAATCTGCCCTAATGGTGTTAATAATTGTGGTACTTTAACTGTTACTTTTTAGCCTAGAGGGGTGGGTCTGGGATCATTTGAAAGAGACAGTTCCGATGCCCACGTATCTTGTCGCGATTGTTGTGTCTACCTTTGACTTCGAAGAAGCTCCACGTTCTATTTTCGAGAAACCTGTTCGGGTAAAATTGATTAAACTAAAATGATTTGTTGAATTACATTAAATTACCATTGAATTATATAGTTGTAAATACTAAAAAGTCCAATATGATGATGCGGATCTTAAATTAGGTGTACGCCGAGCCTCGCTACATTGCCAAAGGGTGGGGGGTGGCCCCTGCGAATGAAGCTGCACGTCTTCTGGCTCGACATCAGAAGAAATATGTGCATCCGTATGAAATGCCTAAAATGGACTTGATCGCCATTCCGAATCCCTTTTTCCCAACCGGAGGCATGGAGAACTGGGGCGCTGTTATTGTTACGTTAGTTTTCATGAATTATCTGATAATTTTATTTCGTATGTATAACGTTTAAACATGGATTTTAAAAAGACTGGGTTTTCATGCTTTCTAAATATTAAGGGAAGACTCGCTTTTGTTCAACGAAGAAGAGCAAACGTGGAGAGGAAAATACGTAATAACATCAACCAGTAGTCACGAGTTGGCGCATCAATGGTGTACAATGCAGTTTACAACTTTTTTTAGCTTAATAGTTTGATTATGGACCACATTTAAATTTGAATTCCAATTATTATAGCCATGAGACAGAAATGTAAAACGTGTCCTTGGCTTTTAAACTATGACAGGTTTGGGAATCTGGTCACGTGTCGATCATGGGAGAATCTGTGGCTCCATGAGGGCTTTGCAACTTACGCGGGTTCACACGGCGTGGAAGACATTGCGCCTGAATATTACGAAAGATATGCGCGACTGCAGACCACTCACCAAGCATTGCAGTTTGATTTACAGAGTCTCGCTATCCATAGTTCGTCCGCACATCCTGTTATCAATTATTTTAAAGGTTCGGCAATCATTTGCATGATGGAGGGATTTTTGGGGGAAGATACTCTCACTGCAGGAGTTGTCACCTACTTGAAGACATTGTGAGCCCTTTCAAAGTCTCAAGTGAACTTTAATTAATTTTAGCTTCAAAATAATGTGCACATTGTACTGGACATAATGGCACAAAAATTTTCAATTATGCTCAGAGCGTACAAGACAGCAGTGCAAGACGATCTCTTCGAGCATCTGACAGCAAGCGCCGTCCAAGATGGAAAACTCCCGCCAGGGAAAACAGTAAAGGACATCATGGACACTTGGACCCTTCAGCCTGGATTTCCTTTGATCCGCATTTCAAAACTTAGCGCCTCCCAAGTTCAAATCACACAGGCGCGTTTCCAAAGCCAACACCAGTCCAGTCCCAGTGTAACCACAACCACCAACATTAGGCAGCAGGAACTGTTTGAAGTTCCGCTTCCAACCGCCACCTTAGACAGCGCCATATTTTCAAATTACACTCCAACTATTTGGCTGTCTAAATCAGAGACATCCACAGTTCTGTCTCACAACACTACCAAATGGATTTTCATAAATCCAGATAGAATGGGTAATTGTTTTCGAGTAATGGGCCATACATTTGTTACGTAGCCAAAATAGAGCGGTAGGAGGTTAAAGACGCCTTTTAATTTACAGCACTAAAGGAACTACGAGCCTTTTAATTTTTTTATTACTGTGATTCAGTGCTATATTTTTAATAATAATTAATTATTTGAAAACCAGGATACTACCGCGTTTTATACGATAAAGATTTGCTGCAACTTATTTTGAATCAGCTAAAAATCAGCCGCAGTGCGTTTAGTCCCATTTCTAGATGCCAGCTGATTCAAGATTATTTCGAATTCCACACGACTGGTACCAATTTTAAGCAATGCTCAATGCACTCAACCGTCCCATGAACTTATTACGCGCGTGTTTAAATATTTTTTTTAAATTTGTCTGCTTGTTTTTGCATTAAGGTTACGTTTCACTTGAAGAAGCATTGAATGTGACAAGCTTCTTGAAGAACGATGAGGACACTGAAGATGATTTTTCTACTTGGAATTTCCTGTTGGGACAGTTGACTCCGGCCTTTGGAGCCTTCCAAGCTTTTAATTCTGGACCCAAGCACTCTCTTGCAGTTACATTAAGCTTTCATCAATTATTGTAGAAACATAACATGGGCTCCGTTTTATTTATTTGTACATGGTTCTGCCTGCCATCAGTATTACCAGTATTTTTCACAAAAATATGTGCGGAATCCCAACAATTTATTATTTTGTTAAATTCAGGAATATTTTAAACCCAAGATTGAAGATACCTTACGGAAAATTGGAAGTTTTCCAAAACCTGAAGACAAAGGAACATTGGTTTTTTTCAAAACAATTCTTTTGAATTGGGCATGTGCGTTTAACAGTGACATTTGTTCCACGTATGCGAAAGAAACTATAACAAAGTGGAGAAATGGAAACAAGAATCCGTAATAATTTAACGATATGAATTTAAAGTCAGCTACTTCTGGAAAAAAGTGGATTTGGCACAAACTATGTTACTTACTTTCACAATTTTTATAGATTTTTTCCTGACACACGACTTGTGATGTACTGTTCATCTGTGGCCATGGAAGGCGAGACAGTGGTGGACTTTCTTCGGAAACAGTTTGCTCAGGCGTCATTCGGACCGTATTCCCCTAATAAATTGCTACTTATACAATCATTAGGATGCGCACGGGATCCTGCACTTTTAAAACGGTTTGGCAACACTTTAAATATGGACTTTATAGTTATATTAGGAAGGTTGGCTGTAGAAAGTGTGCTGCAAAATCAAGCAATTTTAATTCACTTACTACTTGAATTTTTGAATTTCAGCCTTCTACAAGACGCAATGAATAAATCATTGGACATTGGGCAAAGCCAGGAATTTAGCCTGAATCTGTACCAAGGAGTTGCTAGAAACCCAATTGGACGTCAAGTGCTGTGGCAATTTCTGGATGAGAACGCTGAAAAAATCAACGCCTACTTTCAGAAATCTTACGCTCAAATTTACATGGCTCTGGGCGACCACATTTTCACGGAAACAGAGCTAAACAAAGTTAGTTGAGCTTCAATGTTTTGTATGTACATTGAACATTATGTAATAATAGGGCACCTTACAGCAATTATTATTAAGTTAGTGTCACGAACGTATTCAACATGCGTTATTAACTACGTAGTTTTAGCCGACGAATATTATGACCGCATTTCTTGAACAGTTTTATTTCTGCTATTATTTTAGTTTACGGAGGTGATTCAAAAAAACACAAACCTTGGGAACTCTTTACTGCAACTAACAACAAAAGCCAAGCAGAACATTGAATGGATGAAATGCAACTATGCAGTGTATGACAAGTGGTTTAAATCCCATTCTGATGGTGGTGAGAGTGAAGATTGTTAAATAAATTACTTTTATAAGTGGAAATATTAACTTGAGTAATTAAAAACGCTGTTGTATTCAACACATCACCTACTACCACACACAAAATTAACTCATTTAAAATAGATAGGCACACACACACACACCAATAAAAAATTTATAAAACCATGTCAAAACAATAGTATGTATACAGGATGCCGCAGATGGCACGACAACAATCACTCTAAAATATAAAATAAAATATTTATTCCTTCATTTACTTGGCGACATTGTTAGTTCGTAAGATTTCAGCCGTGCAATTGTAAATTGTAACTGACTTTCTTTGGTAGTGCTCGACAGGTATAGTGTTCATACTTACAAGGGAATGACGCGACTAGACCGACCCAGATTTTAAAGAGACCCGCATTCCAAAAAATCAGACTACTTTTCACTAGCACATATCCAAAACAACTCGAGTGCATTTTGCGTCGTTTGGCAACTGCGACCCGGAAAAGTTTAAGCAAATTCAAATTTTTAAACTTTGCCGCCCTATAACTTCCTTTATTAGTTCTCATCCGACTTTGATAAAATTTGAGTTTTTCTAATGCTTAGCCAATTGTCTAAAAGACACTTGGTTTTGTTTTTAATTAAAAATTTAATCATTTTTCAGAAAAAAAAACAAAAATATATATTTTTGAGGCTCAAATTTTGAGACTAATTTTTCCAAAAAAACTAAAAGTTTTGAATTTCGAAAAACCCTGAAATTGAATTTTAAAAAATTTCATAAGCATTAGAAAAACTTTTTTATCAAATTCGGAGGAGAACTGTAAAAGTTATAGGGCAGCAAAGTTTACAAATTTGAATTTTTATAAACTTTGGCGGGTCACTGTGAACAAAAAACGCAAAATGCCCTCGAGTTATTTCGGATCTATGCTATTGAAAAGAAGCCTGATT
The DNA here is from genome assembly GCA_949802685.1 of Dicyrtomina minuta. NCBI lineage: Eukaryota > Metazoa > Arthropoda > Collembola > Symphypleona > Dicyrtomidae > Dicyrtomina > Dicyrtomina minuta. The sequence continues at coordinate 40,217,066 of OX461808.1, read as the reverse complement.
TTTAGATGCTGAGCAAGCATCTAATGAAATGGTCATGTCCGTCTGTTCATCTGTCTGTCCGTCTGTTGGCCCCACGCTACAGGTCAAACCGTTTACACTATTGTCTTACAAGGAAGGGTCAACACATGTGCGCCGACTTTTAACTTAAGTTTGTGCGCATTAGACGTGTATATGGCAACTAGTAAACGTGTGCTAAACCATTTTTTTCACAGGTCCAAAATTCGCCCACAGTAGCCCGCCAAAGTTTTAAAAAATTGAATTTTTGGTTTTTTGCAACCCAGTAGCTCCTACAATTTCCATCCGATTTTCAAAAAATTTGAAGTTTTGTGATCTCTGAAGCACATTGCCTAGAAAGTAATTTCTCGGTTTTTGAAAATTCGAAAATTTAAATTTGTTTCAAAAATGAGGCTGATATAAAGGCCTCTGAAAAATGGTTTTTACAATAATTTTTTGAAAAAAATTTAAATTTTCGAATTTTCAAAAACCGAGAAATTACTTTCTAGGCAATGTGTCAGAGATCACAAAACTTCAAATTTTTTGAAAATCGGATGGAAATTGAAGGAGCTACTGGGTTGCAAAAAACCAAAAATTCAATTTTTTAAAACTTTGGCGGGCTACTGTGGGCGAATTTTGGACCTGTGAAAAAAATAGTTTACCACACGTTTACTAGTTGCCATATACACGTCTAATGCGCACAAACTTAAGTTAAAAGTCGGCGCACATGTGTTGACCCTTCCTTGTTAGAACTTTATTAAAACAATCACAAAAGCGAGCCGGCAGGTCAGTATTGTTTTTTCACTGTAATCGAACTGACCATTGCTTAGCAATTAAATGTTGAACTGACAAAGGTCAAGAAATTTAGAAGTAAGCACCATAAAAACGGGGGTAGCGATAAACATAGCTGAGCGCAAGACATATGCCCAGCTATGAAACGAAATACATAGCACCATTTCCAGCCAGGTTCACGTGAAAATTTCTTTTAAACACCCCCACCCAGCTGCTATTGCATTCACATTTGGTAAGCAGCCCAGGGGTGACGCGCAAATGACGTCACGTGAAAATTTCTTCTAGACACCCCCACCCAGCTGCTATTGCATTAACATTAGGTAAGCAGGCTAGGGGTGACGCGTAAAGGACGTCACGTGAAAATTTCTTTGAGACAGTCCCACCCAGCTGCTATCGCATTAACATTAGGTAAGCAGGCTAGGGATGACGCGCAAAGGACGTCACGTGAAAATTTCTTTGAGACAGCCCCACTCAGCTGCTATTGCATTTACATAAGGTAAGCAGGTTAGAGGTGACGCGCAACTGACGTCAGGCAAAAATTTCTTTTAGACACCCCCACCCAGATGGAATCGCATTCTTATTAGGTAAGTAGGTTGAGGGTGACGCGCAAATAATGTCACGTGAAAATTTCTTCTACATGTCACGGACTGACCTATATGTGTTATACATGTTCAGAGAACGTCCCTAATAACGTCCTTCAAATAACAATGTTTCTAGTATCCCAAGTCCCAACGTTAAATTTGTTTTCCTCCTATTTTAACTACATGTCACGTACTTACCTATAAGCGTAACAGATATTCAGGGATTGTCTATAATGACGTTATTTGTGATTGGTGCAATTTATAAAAAAATTCAGGTATATTAAATTACATGCTACGAACATTGGTATATGTCTTATTGATTGTAGAGGAGCTTCCATAAATCTTATATCATCTTTTAGCGTAATTTAAATTGTCTTGCGCCTTTGTTGAAGCTCAGCATCTACTTCGGGCCAGCCCACGGTCGACAAATCCGGCGCGAAGCGCCGGATTTTTTTAGATGTGTCTCTTTGAAGTCTGGTGTATCATGTGACGTCATTCCCTTGTTAGTGTAATTGATTTACCCACCAAAAAGTACTACAATAATCCAATAACAACTTACGATTAGTTGCAATTTGCGCCGTTTGACCACAAAATCAATGAAAAATGAGTGAGGGAAAAATATCTCGTCAATTTTAAAATCCAATATTATTGGATTGGACATTACTGAAAGTTGATGGAATGGGCTCAGCGGTACGTTACACTCCGGAATGTCCAATCTTAGACGTTTCGTGACCCCGTGGTATGACCTGAGTATTAACTTACACACTGTTTTGCAGACAATTTAATTGTGTTCATACCGACTTTCTTTATATTTCAATCGGTTGACATTTGCGCATGTACATAAGAATTTAGTGATGCAAGTCGTGATTTTCCTATCTTATCAAACGGGGTAAATAGTTGACATGAAGTTGACCCGTCTTCTTCAACGCTACCAGTGCTACAGTAACCTGATGACCAAAGTTAATAATTCTAGTAATAAGTAGTACGTGTGAGTGTGAGTGTATGCATACCAATTTTCGTAATTTTTCATGGGTTTACCCGGGAGATATTGCTATTTGAATTAAAAATACCGTGAAGTGAGTTTAAAATTTTGAGACACCCGATTTTCGGTTTTTAATTATTTACATGAGAACCACGTGACATCTGTGGGTCAATCAAAGTCTTATCCTAATTAATTGTGGGATGTCATCTAAAAATAAATATCGCAGCGGAAAATTCCTTCTTGAATGAAAGTAAACCCTATAAACCGGGGTGAGTTTAAAATTTTGAGACACACTGTATAACTTCCGGCTACAAAATTAAATCATAATTTATTCAAATAGTGTTCATCAAATTATAAAATAAATTCAGTGCAATGAAATGTGACTATAGTATTTCTATGTAGTCAAATATGGCAATTACATACAATAAAGCGACCTTTAACTACTCTATATACCTTTACTTGACAAACACGCAGAATTCAAATAAGCTCTAATGCAATAATTTAAGTAGAAATATTGAAAATTAGAAAATAAAGGTTTTGTGCATCGCTAAAATCGTCGTCTGAAATCTGAAACGCGTAAAACATTATATCCTTTCACATTTCATTAATAAAAGCTCAGCAAGCTAATAAAATGTTCGACCTCTATAAAGATAAATAATCAATAAAGCAATAACTTGTACTAATATTGACATTGCACGTGTAAGAGACAAAAGGTCGTGATTCCCATTTTATGATAATTTTATAAATGGCTAAGAATTGCATTGTTAATAATGACACTGATACCTTTCAGTTTCAATATCAGATATTAAAGCTGTGTTTTAGAGTTATTGGGATTTTATTTTAAAAAGTTTGCATGCATTCATTGCACTCAATAGTTCAATAATCAATATTTATACACATTTCGGACACGTGCTTACACTTGGCGAAAATTGTCGCAGTGATATGATGACGGATGTGATAATCAGGCAATTACTTAAGAAATAGTTATCGACGTAATAATATCTACCTACATACATATAAACTTGGACAATGGACTTGGACAATACTGCACAGCACAGTACTTCACCCTTTTTGAATGTCACGAGCTGAAACTGTCTACAGTTTATGCTATACTAAAATTGTCCACTGTGTTCCTTCGGGTCTGGGGGTATCACACAAAGAAATTCTAAAACGTTTTGGTGTAATCTAATTACAATAGAAAATGTCAAGTTTATTACAACATACTATGTACGTGTTATCTACTATCAAAAACATGGTCTCCACACTTAATCTCAACCTCTCGCCTCGCCTCTCGATAAAAATCAAATTTACATGGATTCACCTTCAGAAACTCATGGCACGGTTATTAGTACTCATCATTGTTTCAATGACCAACCTACTTACATATGTATATAGTTATAGAAACATTATCATAAGTACACGTACTTCAAGATATAATTAATTGCATTGATCGATTTGGCTTTAATTTACTCTACATTTTTTATTTTTAGCCATGAGCTCACGATAATTGTATACAATAGTATGGGGAATTTCGAATTTTCATACCTATCTACCTAAGTACTTAAGTTTAATTAAATATCGACGGGAGAAAGGATTTAAAACTGAGCCTGTAGCTTTTATTAAACACTCCTTTTTCAGTGTTTATCGACTGTAGACTCTCTTATACTATTGCTTTACGCCATAGTTTGTGAGGTGCTATCGATTTATATACACTGAATTGTACATCGGGGCTTTTTTAAATAGATATTTTTATTAACAAAACATGAAGTCAATTTTAATAATTAGCCTATTAGTGACTTATTTGACACTGTCTCAAGGAAGGTTTCTTTATGATTCATTGAATCCGCTAACAGAGTTTGATAGGGAAGAGCAGCTAGATCAGCTTTGTCGAGTATCGTGGCATGTGAATACGGATACAAAGACAGTGATTTTTGAAGTTGTTGCACAAACCACAGGATGGGTTGGTTTCGGTATTTCGAAATCTGGGCCAATGCCCGATTCAGATCTTATAATGGGGGGTGTGGATGGAGGAAATAATAATTATTTTTCGGTGAACTTATTTTATTTTTTTATAACTTTATATATTTTTATACAGCGAATTAATAGCACAGTTTAACACCGCGTTGATAGGAATGTCAAGTGCACACATAACGGGGTCTGCAATCTCGTCTCTGCCAGGGGCGGACTGGCCATAAGCAATTTCGGGAAATTCCCGATGGGCCCCCAATTCCTTATACATTGCGTAAACGGGAGCCTTGGGCCCCTCCGCTCAGTGTGGGCCCCCTGATCGCCAAACCTCGTAATTAAAAATTCCCGGGCCCTAAAAGTAACCAGTCTGTCCCTGGTCTCTGCTATTTATGAATGAATAATTGAACTCAAATCTTATGTTTGTAAACACAATAGGATCGACACGCTGTTGCAAGGTCTGAGCCTCTGATCGATGCTGTGCAAAACTGGGAATTAATTAGTGCGTCCGAAGCCTCGGACGTCACTACTTTGAAATTCCAACGTGCATTTGACACTGGAGACGCAACTGACGATATTCCTATTGAGGTAAATTAAATAATTGCAAGTTTTATTTTCCACAGTAATTAGCTACCAACTTCAGTATAACCTAGCTCTAGCAGTTAAACTTATACCGTATTTCCTCTAATAGTACGCGGGTCTCTAATAGTGCGCGGGGGGTAGCTGCCTCAATTTGGATAGTACGCGTGTCTATTTAACAAACTATTAAACGCCAGTGCGCGGGTCTCTATTAATACGCGGGTCTCTAATTATACGCGGGGGGTCGAGGCTCGAGTTTTGATAGTACGCGGGGCGTACTATCAGAGGAAATACGGTACTTTTATTGTAGCAATAGTTTGTTATCATTAGGGTTGTATCTTTTATCGGTTGGAAACAGCCGAATTTCAGCGAAGTTTTGATATGATTTTTGTATATTGTATGTCGTGATAACAATAATTTATTTCATTTATTTCCGAATTTAGATTTTTGTAGTATTAATTTTAGTTTACTTACCTAGAATTATTTTGAATTTTATTGTTTTATGTTGCAGGACGCTGATGTTTCATTCGTATGGGCGCTAGGAGCCACTGATGATACTACACAGCAACACGTAAGCAGAGGATCGTTCCCTGTAAATATTTTGAGGGCTGACGTCAGTGAAACTTCATCGCCACCCCCATCAACCTCAACAACTGAAGGTAAGTGTATTATTTCTTGAATCGTGCCAATTTTACGAATTTTGTCAAAACGCTGTAAAGTAAAGCACAATAATGGTTCACAACACTAAACAGGTATAAATGTCTTTTTAAGGCAACACACGTTTTTAGTAGTTTTCAAAAAAACCAATTGGGTGATAATCATAACAACCTAAGAAAAAAACGATACAGTGCAAAGTAAGATAGTATTTTCATGCATAATTTTATTGTACAGCTTCTTCCGGGTCAGACTTTGTGCGAAGTTACCGATTTAACGAAAACTTTACAGCAACATGGCAAGTTTATGCAGACCTTAAAAGGATTGTATTCGAAGTTGAGGCAAATACAACTGGTTGGGTTGCATTTGGTATTTCTGAAACAGGAACTATGACAAATGCTGACATGATTATGGGAGGGATCCATGACGATAAAACACCATATTTTAGTGTAATAAAAATTTATAAGAAAACGATTTCCTAAATATTATTTATCTTCGTTACGAGTAATTAATTGTATGTATCGCAAAACTTTGTCTCATTTATATTGTATTTTCTCTCGTCAGACAACCTCGCGCCTGATGAATTAACAGTATATACAACGATTAATAAGCCAGTTAAAGCACATGCTTTTTTTTAATGCTTTAGGATCGATTTTCAGCGGGGCACGGAGAGCCAAAAGTTGATGACGAACAAAACTGGGAATTTTTGGAAGGTCGAGAATCTGAAAATAAAACGTATTTAAGATTTGTTCGAGATTTTGAAACGACGGATAATGTCGGAGATATTAGCATATCAGTAAGTTTCGCCGGTGGAATCCTATTTAATTTGAAAATTCAATAGTTCAAAATATTTGTATTATGCTTATGGTTAAGCAAAATGTATCTAAATATACCCCATTAAATACATGATTTATTTCATAACTGGTGTAAATTACATTTGTTTAAGCACTAAGCAGTTCCTTTGACACATGCTTTAAAATATTCCACAAGTTTAAAATATAGTACAATTGTATTATTGAATATTAAAATTTGAAATACAAATAGGATAAAAGAACATATTTTATTTGGGCCATTGGATCTTCGGATAATACCTCTGGGAAGCATGCAAGTCGTGGATCTTACCGTCTTAACATTCTTCAAGCCGTAACTCCACTGAATTTTGTTCGTACAGAAGTATTAAGTGAGAACTTGACAGCTAGCTGGGATGTGGACTATGTGAGTGACTCTATTATCTTCGAAGTTTGGGCTAAAACAACTGGATATATTGGTTTTGGCTTGAGCGAGTCTGGAACTATGTCCGGCGCGGATTTAATTATTGGGGGTGTCAGTGACGACCTTTCGCCCTACTTTGAGGTCAGATTTTTTCAGACATACCAATTTCTGCATTCGTGTGTACTCACTGTACTGTAATTAAAAGTGATTTTAATAATAAATTTTTTAATTGAGATATTTACTACAGTTTTTTCAATACAAACATTCCAACAGCTGTATAAATACAACTTCATTATTTATTACAGGATCGATTTTCCCAAAAACACGGTGTCCCAGCTATAGATACAGAACAAAATTGGATATTACTGGCAGCTAGAGAAGATGCAAATGAGACGTATTTAAGATTTATCCGAAATTTTGATACAGGGGATGTTGATAATGATTTTCCAATCTTGGTAAGCTATATTATCAAATTAAATTACATATAAGAGACATAGTTATTTCCAAATGCTGTGAAAATCAAGCAGCTAGTATTAAATACAATGTTTTAATTTTAATTCGTGTACAGGATAGAGACACATATTTCATATGGGCTATAGGAACAACAGATAATATCGCACGTCATGCATACAGAGGATCTTTTCTTGTAAACATTCTAGAACCCTCCAAGCCTCCAACTACACCTACAACTGAAGGTTCGTACCTACCTTAGTAATTAATAATTGGCGGAGTAGTGTATTTAATTTTTGTAGTTTTCTAAAAAATGGATACTCTGAGCCCTGAACGTTTTTTACCACCAACAATAAATAGTCCTTCAATTAGCGATGTATATGTGTATAGTATTACAAATTGATATTTGTTTGATTTTATTCCTGAAGCTCCTCCAATCCCAGACAACTTTGTTCGCCAAGTTCAGATTAATGAAAACTTGACTGTGGAATGGGCTGCTGACTTTCAGAATAAAATTATTACATTCGAGACCATTGCACTTACGACTGGTTATATAGGATTTGGTATTGCTGATTCAGGATCCATGACCAATGCGGATCTAATAATTGGGGGAGTTGATGAACATGGAGTAGCTTATTTTAATGTAAGTAGTTTTTGAGTAGTGTAGCCATATGATATGTTGCCATTTTATTTTAGTTTCATGCAATTCTAACAGTAAAATTTTAATTGATTGATGTTGCTAACTCTGTAAATTAAAAATTTCAAACTTACTATTGATATTTATTGTCCAGGACCGATTTGCGACGAGACACGGAGTGCCCAATATTGACACTTACCAGAACTGGTTCTTAATAAGTGCATCCGAAAGCAATACTACAACTAGACTTCGATTCACTCGAGGATTTGATACTGGAGATACTATTGGAGATTATCCAATTGAGGTAATGTATATATTGCTATTATTTATATCAACTTGATTTACTTTAATTGTTTGCTATTGATGTCCGTGGCATTCCAAGATAGGGTACGGACGTAATAGGTAAAGTTTAGTTTATTATTATTTTATTTTATTACCCCACCTATACTAATAATACATCAATATACTGTAGGATCGTCAAACAAATTTCATCTGGGCCATTGGTTCATCGGACAATTTACAAAGACACGCTACACGAGGGGCGTACCCAGTCAATATTTTGGAACCACCCGCAAGTTTACCCGGGACGACTTCTACTTCTACAGAACGTATTCCAAAGCATTCAACATTGACTATAGTTTAGACGAGCGCCGTTTACATAGCCCACATCTGTTCATCTTTCCAATGCAAATATGTCACCTTTTTTTATGAATTTTTAATTCCAGGAAGTACCTGTGATGATGTGTACAGGCGCGAAGAAGAGCTGAGCACTACCACCCCCTTCGCAGTCAGTTGGGAAGTTGATTTAATTAAAAGCTACATCACTTTTGAAGTCACGGCAGAGACCACAGGTTTTGTCGGGTTCGGTTTTAGTGATTCTGGAACCATGAAAGATGCGGATCTTGTTTATGGCGGAGTAAAAGACGGAAACGTGTATTTCCATGTAAAAATTTGAGACTCAACATACGGTTGTGCATTTGATAATACATATATTGCCTATATATTTAGATGGCGTAATATTTAATAATTATTTTTAGGCACTAATTTATCAAGAAAATTAAATTTTAAAGTATATCAACTGCAACGTACATCATAAAAAAATATGAAATATAATGTGTGAATTAAAAACCACAGGATATGTTTGCATCCCAAAATGGAGCCCCAGCAGAAGACTCTGAAAAAAATTGGGATCTTATCAGTGGAAAAGAAGATGTTCGGACCACAACTTTGAAGTTTGGGCGAAATATTGTTACCAGCGATGCTGTTCAAGACAGACCAATTGAGGTATATATGCCCTAATACATTTTAATCAGGAAATATTTATTTTAATTGTAAAACTTACCTATAGGCACAAGTTACATCTCCCTTGGTAGTATATCATAACCTAAACACAATGTTATGAGCATTTCCTTAATAGAACATTCCTTATACTGAGAATGAACTTTTAATTTATTTTAGAATAAAGAAACATACTTTATTTGGGCGATTGGCGCGACAGATGATCTTAACTATCATTCCAATAATCGCGGTACATTTCGTGTCAATATTCTGGAATGCGAGAATGGAAATGGACCCACTACTGGATCAACCACTAAAACTACAACTGAAGGTTTAAACCTTAATAATTTATAATTATTAGCATAGCAATGCATTTTTTTGCAGTTAAAGCTTGCAAAAGTTTTCCAAAAATATTATTATACATATATATTCAGTAGGATTTATATCATTAACACTATATACATTTTAAACAATGCCTCATGCAAAAACGCCTTCTTCCAAATTTTCCGTTTTTAAAAATTGGAAACTTTAACCTGCTACTCTCTGTAATATATGTATATTATTTTTGATTGATTTTATTTCTGAAGCTCCTCCAATCCCAGACAACTTTGTTCGCCGAGTTCAAATTAATGAAAACTTGACAGTGGAATGGGCAGCTGACTTTCAGAACAAAATTATTACATTCGAAACTATCATGCTTACGACGGGTTACACAGGATTTGGCATTTCTGATACAGGAACAATGGCAAATGCGGATCTTATTATTGGGGGAATTGATGAAAATGGAGCAACTTATTTTAATGTAAGGAATGTTTTGTGTGGTGCAGCAATGATCTGTCACTGTTTTATTTTACTTAAATTGTAATCTATAACAATTATTTTGAGGGATTTTGCAAATCGCTACTGTAACATATCTAAGTACTTAGCTGTGGGCTACTTAAAAGTTTCAAACTTGTAATATTTATATTTTCTGCTCAGGACCGATTTGCGACGAGACACGGAATGCCTAATATTGACACATATCAAAATTGGTTCCTAATAAGTGCATCCGAAAGCAATACTACAACTAGACTTCGATTTACTCGAGGATTTGATACTGGAGATGTCATTGGAGATTATCCAATTGAGGTAGAAAAATTATATTATTTTTTTTTATTTTTATAAACTTGATTTAAGGGATTTTAAAGATTTGGTTTATTTGTCCGACGCACCCAAATATTTATAGGCAATACATTTTTAGTTTATTCTATTACCCCACTGTAACTTGACCTGTTTTAATCATACACCAATATCTGTAGGATCGTCAAACATACTTTATCTGGGCCATTGGTTCATCGGACGATATACAGAAACATGCTATACGAGGGGCATACCAAGTCAACATTTTGGAGGCGCCCGTTGCTGTACCCGGACCTTCTACTGAACGTAATAATAGTTATTCTAAACTTATATTCAAGCCTACTTAGCTATAGCTTGAGTTGACGCCACTCCTTGTGAATAATTGATTACATCTAATTTTATGTTATTCCTTAATTGATTTTTAATTCCAGCAAGTACATGTGATGGTGTGTACAGACGCGAAGAAGAGCTGAGCACTACCATTCCCTTCGCAGTTAAATGGGAAGTTGATTCAGCTAAAAGCTACATCACTTTTGAAGTTACTGCAGAGACCACAGGTTTTGTCGGGTTCGGTTTTAGTGAATCTGGAACCATGGAAAATGCGGATCTTGTGTATGGTGGAGTCAAAGATGGAACTGGATATTTGCAAGTAAGCATTTAGGAATCTATACTGTTATTAGATTTAGTAATACAGTCGAGGAGCATATGTATTTTTATGGGTGGATAATAGTTATATTTGGATAAAAAACTTTCAAGATCATTATATTCTAACGTACCTACATCATAGTAAAATATGAAACATATCTAATGTATTAATTAAAAATCACAGGATATGTTTGCATCCAAAAATGGAGCCCCAACAGAAGATACTGAAAATAATTGGGATCTTATCAGTGCAAGAGAAGATACTCTTACCACAACTTTGAAGTTTGGGCGAAATATTGTTACCAGCGATACTGTTCAAGACAGACCAATTGAGGTAATTTATTAGGAAATAGTTATTCATACCTATCTACATAATATTAATTGTACAACTTACCTATATACAGGCACAATCTACACCTCCCTCAATAGTATATCGTAATCATTCCTTAGCAAAAAATTCCATGCAATGTGAATATGAGCTTTTAATTTATTTTATAGGATAAAGAAACATACTTTATTTGGGCCACTGGCGAGACAGATGATCTTAACTATCATTCCACTAATCGTGGTAACTTCCGTGTCAATATTCTCGAATGTGAGAATGGTAACGGACCATCTGGATCTCCGACTATCAGCACAACTCCGAGCTCTGGAGGCAAAAATGTTATTAGCTTAACACTCCTCGCATTAACTTTATTTTTATTTTTGTACTAGATTCCAATAGGCTCTACTGATATAAGTAGCTCGGAAGAGGCATTTATTTGAATATACATATTCGTATCGTTCATACTGATAAACACTATTACGAAAACGCACGTAATTTGTGCCTAGTTAAGTACTATCTGTGCTATTCAATTTACCTACTAACATAATAATGTGTTCAGCGCTCAACTCCCATAGCTGTGATATTGTAAATAATTTTAACATTAGGTCATCTAAACACTTGTCTATAGGGATTATTATTCTTCTAGCATAATATTTTTTCAAGTGTTGTGATATCAAAATGAATGAATATTTTATTAATCTAATTTTGTGTAAATAAACAATACTCATTAAACTTAACCTTGATGAATAAATAGTTTTTTGGACATAGAACATTTCAAAATTTTTGCATTTTTAGTTTCTTGAATCTAACCTTAACTTTACTTTATTCATGTTTGCTTTTTAAATTTAAACGTATTCTACAGCGTATGTATGTATCTATAAGGGAGAATCCTCCTGGACAATCTGTAATCTGGACTTGGAAACTTCGAACTTGAAAAGAGTGAAGTAGATAGAGCATCATAGAAGCTGGAGGCTGTAAAAATGAAAATTAAAGAACAGTTGCTTCGTCATTCTCCTTGTTATTGTTGTACGTGTATCAATTGATGTACATTATGTACCTATAGCTATATAGAGTCCATCATTTGAAACGAAACTTCAAACAATTTCCAGACACTTCTAGGACGGGGACCAGAACCAGAACCAGACAAGAGTCTCCAGAGTAGTTACTCGCAGCCATAGTATCTGTAATACGGCCGGTGCCGGCCATGTCATACACAGAACATACATATAGTAGATACTGTGGATTCTGGACAAACTCTGACTATGAGAGACTGACTATAGTGACTATATAGTTAGAGCGTTATTATTATTACAGTGCACTGCTACATTGTGACACTCGACGTAATGACTTATCGGTGTCCGAACAAATGAAGAAGCCAGTCAACCAAGTCCCCTCTCCGCATTCATACAATATTCAATCGCAAGAGTATAGTATGAGTCTAACTAAAAGGAAAAAAGCTTCATCCATTTCAGTCGATTCACTCACTTGACGTTCCATGAATTTTCTGATTTTTCTCTTTCCCAACTGAACGTCATTGTCCTTCTTTACTTTACATTCCACTTTACAGCCCCTATATCAACAACATGATGTACTATAATATGTATTAGAATTTTGTATTATTATATTAAAATTGAACTACTACTGAATACCGATATATTGTACCTACATAGCTATAGGGCAGTAGCTAATCACTTATAGAACCCTATATGTCCAAAGCAAGGTGTGCGTGTGGTGTTTTTGTGCATATATACCTTGGTTCCAGAAAAATATAATGTCATCCAATACAAATCCGATCCACCATCGACGTCCACGTCGCAATGGATTTGGAATTACAGAATGACAGTAAATTTCAATTTTCAAATGCAAGTAAATAAATAACGGGCCATAGAAATTAAATCATATTGTATTTTATATTACATTTTATATTTTTCAGAGAATTCAAAGAAAGTATTGAAGTCAAAGCGACATACATTATGTACTACTCGTGCATTCCATTTTAAGCGATATATGAACACAGCATAAAAGTGACTGTAGTACGAAATAGCTGTATAGGTGGTAAATAATATTATTCTATACTCAGAGTTTTCCTGTAAAGTGCATCTACGAAAAATCCGAAAACTGACAATAACAATCATAGAACCATGATGTTTAACACATATGAAGCTAAAGCGCATAGTAGATGAACGAAATACCACAAAGAATGTAAATGTATTCGAAAAATAATTATTGTACTGGTTAGTCATGGCATACCCTAGGTTCATGAATTTCAAAAATTCAAGAAAAATGCTATATCATTGATTTACGTAGCATGGACATGGGAAGCGAAATTACGAATGTGATTATAAATGCATATATGCTTACTTTGTATGTATACACTAAACCTCTGTTTCACGCAATTCTGTCATTGGTAGTTGACACATTTTTAACATTCATCATTCTGTAATTCTGTAAAATGTAAACATGAATTTTGAAATTTCGCTTACAATGATAAAATCTTCGTTCGTTTTTTTTTAAATTTTGGGACTAGAAAACTGTAAGGATAAAAAATAATAGCTACTTATATATCTATAAACGTGGGTAGAGGTACTTTTAAACCGTGAACAACAGTACAACACTATTCCCTTAAATACCTAACTAGTTAAACTGTATGAAGCTTAAAAGCTTATATACAACTTTAGACTTTGAAGACTTCGAGTTGGACTTTAGGCGTTGCTGGTAGTTTCTGCTTCAGCTACTCTCTGTCATAAATTCATAAAATTTATTGTTTATAGAGATCTGGACGATGTGTCGCATGTCACATGTCCAACAGTGGCCATTTATTTTATTTTCGTTTTTATGTTTATGGCTACTGTTTGCTGTTTACAGATAAACTCAAAGACTCAAACTAAAGCAAAAGCTAAATGACATGCAATAATATTACTATCAGTCTGCCAGTCAGTCATCCAAGGCAATGAGTTCAAGAAGCTTCCTCACTTTCATTTATCAGCATTTCAATTTTTCACGGGGCTTCCACGTCTGTCCAATTATTGTACGGTCCAAGTTTATTTCAATTTCTGAAATTTACAATCACAATAAAAATATACAAGAACAATTAAAATCAATTGCTTGACACAACTAACAGTTCACAATAGACAATGAATAATACAGCAGTAGAATAAAATGCAACACACGCATGTCCTTCGGGTTTTAAAATAAAACTAACTAAAACTTCAAATATCAAGATTCGATTTTTGAATCTTAATTTCAAATATTTCAAATAAAATTTCAAGATGTTTGTTTTTGTTGATAACATTTATCGGAAAACAAAAAGTAGACTATATGGTATCGATCGGCTGCTTACAAGATTTTCGTATAATAGGCGTATTAGAACGCTGTAAGTATGTCTTGTTTTATTAGAAATCTGAATTGGGCTTGTAAAATCTAGGATTTGGCTATAGCCGGGCTTCAGATTATTATAATAGGTACTTTTCAACTTTTCTTTCACTTAACTTGTCACAATATTGCGCCAGCGATATGAAAAAATTAAAGAAACCGGTAGCATAATACAACCATGTATATATGTAAGTATGTTAAAATTACACATATTACCCTCAATACAATTCACTTTAAAATACATTGAGCATCGTTAAAATTAAAAGTGCAATATACCCATTTAATATGACAGTTCAGATTGAAACTATAGTGTAAATGTATGTTATCACATACATAGTACAGTATTTTATTTTGTTGAATGTTCAAGTTGAAAGGGGCTCATAAATAATGTCTGTAAGATTACTTTATGATTTTTATATGACCGAATGGAAATCTTATGTAGGTCGGTACTTACTACCTATCCTTACACTTTATACAGATATTGTTGTCATTGTTGTCTGGGGGGAAGCAATAAGAGATAAAAATAAAAATTCGCTGTAAAGTACGTTTGGTACAATGATTCCATTTTGAAGCTGAATTCTTTGCAAAGCGTCGATTGACATTTTGTACTACGGTCAAATTATATATTTTGAATTTCGACATAGTTCTATCAAAAGATTTCTACAGATCTTTAATATTAAGATCTTCCTGAAAGCAAATTCGTATTTTTCCAAAAATGTCTAAAACCAATGGCGTATCTTTCAACTGCTTCTCAGGAAAGATACGAATTTGCTTTCATAAATTGTATCTACACCGATGATACGGTTGCCGGACATTTTCCCCCCGGACATTTTCCCCCCGGACACTTTCCCCCCAGAAATTGTCCCCCCGGACATTATCCCCCCGCGCAATTTTCCATCCATGCAGTAACCCCGGACGTTTTCCCCCCGTACCCTTATTTAAGATGCTAAGATGCATATTGCTATACGAATAAGTGACGATTAATTGAATACTATACTCACAAATCTAATTCAATCTGAAGTTTATTAAACCTTAAGTGAGATCTGCATAGTGAAACATAAAATATAAATTCAAAAACCTAAAAAAGGATATTTAAAAAATAGCTTAGATCATAATAATCATGAGAAAACGAATCAACGCTTCGACGTCCTTAGATGACTATATTTGCATTATTTTCCTTAAACATTAATTTACCTTAACTCTTCAGTGTACTTGTCTATACAATTAGTTTTATTTTAGGACTGGGGGGAAAATGTCCGGGGTTACTGCATGGATGGAAAATTGTGCGGGGGGATAATGTCCGAAGGGGACAATTTCCGGGGGGAAAGTGTCCGGGGGGAAAATGTCCGGGGGAAATGTCCGTATACCCGATGGTACGCATAATGAAGTGGAAACTTTTAACTTTTTAACTTTTGTAATACGATGATGGTGTAATGTTAAAGTTGAAAATCCACACCGAATTCAAATAAAATGTTGTTGTTGTTAACAGCAAGCAACTGTAAAATAAACGTACTTACTGTAATACATCCAATATCAAAAACAGCTAGCTATCAAATAACTGCTTTAAAGTTTATAATTCCTCTCTTTACAATTTTATTTATTATTATTACTTACCTACATTATTGTCAGGCTACGTTTTATTACATTTATTTTTATTGGGTGATATATATTGTCACGTTGACAGATACTAGAACTAACATTTGAAAATAAAATACTGAATTTTAAATTACTGTCAAAAATTCACCATTCATGCGTTGAAAGAGAGTCACACTACTGACTGACACCAATTATAAGCAATTAAATAGAAAGTTGAATAAATTAAGTTGTTGTTGTTTTCACTTCGTGAGCCATACAGTTGAACTGTAACATTGTAAGTACATTAGCAATAAACTTATTTGTACGAAGTTTAGAATTGTTGGCTAAAACCTGAATAGTTTACGCCCTTATGCCTTATTAATTATGTTTTGATTTTATGATGTCCAATATCCGGAATATCCCTAAGAATATTTTGCACTTACAATAATTAGTTTTCAACTTCCCAACCAATGATTGAGTATTGTAAGTTTAGCGCAGAGTAGTTCTAGCTAGAGTAGTAGCAGAATAGTCAATTCAATCAATGAAAAATAGATTACAGATTCGGATCAGTAGGTACATGTTAGAAGAATCTTGAAATCTTAAAATTATAGTTTTCCTAAGTTTAATCTTAGTTACATATTAGGTAATCTAGTGCGATTCATAATTTAAACAATCCATTACTCATTACATACGCTATATAACAATGCCATCAATTAGATACCAGTAATTAAATGTACAATTTACCATGCAAACTTAAACGTGAAAAAAAAACAGGGATATTTACATGTTTAACGTTAAAGTAAAGTATATCTGTCATCAGTTCTATTAACCACTTGTAAGTATAATTAATTATCCATTGTAAATTGTATAGGAAACCTTACAGAAGCCGCAGTCTACTCCATAATCCAAATCCATACAGTACCAAATGTCGCGGCTTCATTAGTTTGTATGAAATTCTCATTACTATTGTTATCATCATTAATTCAAACAGGGGAACAATGAAGACGAGACAAGATGACATTAACATTAACTATTGAATTTTGAATTGAAGCATACTACACGCCATGTAGCATCCAGCATCGGAGAAGTAACAGTAATTTATTTGGTAAACGGACATTTGCTACCCGGACATTTGCTACCCGGACATTTGCTACCCGGACATTTGCTACCCGGACATTTGCTACCCGGACATTTGCTACCCAAACCCCAACCTAGGACATTTGCTACCCAAAACCTAGGACATTTGCTACCCATGGCCAAACCAAACACCCTCCCCTCTCCCCCCCCCCAGAGTTTCAACTTTTTTAACATTACGGTAAACTTAATATATGGATTCGGTACATTTTATAGTGCTGGACTCACCATATATTACTCCAGGCTTTTCTTTGCAGGTCGCCGCTTTTCTTCTCATCACATTACGGACGGGTTTTAGAAATAACAATAGCAGAGTCACTTGGTGGATGATTGTGGTCCACACTTCGGCTTGGAGTAATCACTTTAGTTTTACTACCACTACTAATCATAGCACCTTTGCACCCTTTCCTGTGCTTCACGCATATCCAGCGACTACGATTTAGCGATATTGGCTTTTGCCAAAAATATAGATAACCTTCGTGGGCTACTTTCTTGCCACCTCTTTTAGTATCTAGTAACTCGGCCTTCATTTTGAAATATAAATCAAAATTAGAGGTGCTTAAACTCAAAGTATATTTTGAAGACGGTCAGCAGTAGCAGTACACTGGCAATTGACAAAAGTGACTGAGTCGCAAAGATCGTTGCCTTTTCTGTCTTTCGTTGGTGCATTGAATTTCGTAAATATTACCATAAAATGCATATCGGTTAGGTTCGACTGACTTTGAGTATTGTGTCTAAAACTAAAATACATGCAAATTAAGTAGTATAAAGCTGAACCCCAGATTTGCATCTTTCTGTCATATTAGCAATGCTGTCATGAAAAGAAAGACATTATTTTCCTAGCTACGTTATGTTATGTAGACCAGCTTGTTATAATAAATATGTTCGGGTATTCTTTTCAGCGAATTGTAGTTTCTTTGTTTTTGTATATGGGTACAAAATATATTTCGATGTACGAATTGTTTTTCTGACATATTTTTGGTAAAATGACAGTTTTTAGTTTTAAAATTATATTTACTTCTTAGGTTACGTACCTACGTTTAGACTCATATGGAGGTTTATTTATTTTATTAGGTCTAAGATTATGTTATAATTATATTTTTTACCGTTTTTCGTCTTTTAGTAATTATTATTGTAGCGTGTCTGCAATTCTGCAATGGCTTGTTATTGTCTGGTTCTAACATTTATACAGCAATCAGTTTTTAACTGCAGGATATATTAATTAGAACTTTAGAACCATTAATTGTAAAGATATTATTCATATTATTTTAAAATATTATTTTTGAACGACTATTTATTTACAATTACACCATCTTTTATCATTAACAATAATAGAATTAATAAAATATTTCAACGATGCCATGTTGTGCACTCATAAATATTGTCAATGCAATTTATTTCTACATTAGCCATGGGTAGCAAATGTCCTAGGTTTGGCCATGGGTAGCAAATGTCCTAGGTTTTGGGTAGCAAATGTCCTAGGTTGGGGTTTGGGTAGCAAATGTCCGGGTAGCAAATGTCCGGGTAGCAAATGTCCGGGTAGCAAATGTCCGGGTAGCAAATGTCCGGGTAGCAAATGTCCTACAACCATTTATTTTACTGGAGAATAGAAAGTACGAAACAATATTCGATATCGCCTTCCAACTGACAATACATCTTCCTAGTAGCTAATTCCCATATCCTACAATTTCACACTATATTTTAACATTTAAACATTAACATATATGTAGGTACATACAATCTAATGGATCCCCCATTGTATCAACACAGATATATGGAGCCCTTATATAGCTTCGACTTCAACATGCAGTTAAATTTAAGCTCAACATCGAAAATCGAAACATCAACAAGACATCCAACAACAACAAAATGCGTTGCTATACATGGTTATTTATACAGCATAGCCTACACATATTTTTATGCATTAGTATTATCGTCATTTACATATTATATTATAGAATATACAGTTTACTACACTACTATCAATATATGAAGCTTCGAAACTTGTGGATAGGAACGAACGAACAGACGGCATTACAACAAAGGCTTCAAATTACCAATGAATGGAACAAAGTAAATGTTAAAATGTTCAATGCTGTTCAACTGTTCAATATAAAAGTCCAAAAATCCAAATCCAAACTATAGGCAAATGTACCTATGTCTTTAAGTACATAGGTACTCATATATTATGCATAAAATATGTACTTAATCAATAGGCTTCTTTCCGCTGGTCAAAAGTTGCCGACTCGGGGACGACGACGACGACGGGGCAAATACTGATTACTGTACGCAGAACATATGGGAATTTACATGCGTATCGTATCACGGTATTAAATCATGTAGGTACTGTACTTACAGACTACAGATATACCCTTATGTCACTTACTATTAAGGCTCTCCTTGTCCTTCCTTACAATCCAAAAAATCCTTAACAATAAATACTGTTAATAATTTCCAACTTCCAAATAACAATACTCTATATGCACATCAACGTAAGCTCCTAAGTACATACCAACTATCTGGAGTCTGTAGTCTGGAGTAAGCACAACACAGCTGGTTTAATTTCAATTTCTAAGAAAATTTAACAATGCATATTGAGACATATAGTGGTATCAACATTACTGATACATAGTATAGATACTGTATTTACATAGGGGTATTATTCCTGTTCTATTCATAGTAAAGCATAGCTAAGAAACATATTGTCTATTGTCTATCAGATGTTCACTGTTCCGCTTATCAACACTCTTTCAAAAGATATCAGTAAAACTTGTACTTAGAAAACTGGATTTTTGTTTTTAAAAAATTTAATTTTGAGTTTAAATAGTAAAATATTCAACGTTTTACCTCAGAAATATGCAAACTTTCCATTCATAAAATTTCCAATAAATAATATAACGATTTCGAATGACATATTCGTTGCTCTTTTGGCTCGTAGCCTGTAGCAGTCTATGCGGCCGCAGGAGTCCAGGAGTTCATTGGTTTGTAATTTTTCTTCAATTTTTACCATCCACGCTGTATTATATACATACTGAGTGCTGAAATTTACAACGAAAAAGAATTGAAATCGGAAGCTCATAGAATACCTATAGCCTAGAGGTCAACATATAATTATAAATACCATAGCATTTTAATAAAACCAGAAGTTTGGTAGGTAGATAGATAGGTAGGTGTATGAAATGCATGAGCACTTAAATACTATACATATAACGTTTTTTTCCTTGAGCCGTTGAGTGACTGCCGGGCCCGGCCGGGCGACGATGGGCTGTACTGCTGCTGGTTCTGGTTCTGTTGTCTGTTATTGTCTTCCATGTCATGTCATAAGAGGACTAAACCAAAACCAACGAGGAGGTATTATCTTTCATTTTTCATGAAACTTGATTCTACTCTAGTACACTGTATTGTATGTGTTTATTATGTACTCCTACTATGGCTTAAATTGAAAATCTATAACAGTTATACAGCTGAAGCATGAGTTAATTACATTTGTCTCACCTCTCCACTTCAATCCAAAATATGTATGAAGCAAAGCCAGATTAACAAAACCGCCTTAGTGCTTTTAAATCTATATAATATGAATATCAAAAATCCATAGGAATATTATTATAAGTGTAAATAAATATTTTTTACAATGTGAAGTATAGGCAGACACTGCAGTCTTTATTTAGGTCTTACGTATTTCAGGATTCCATTATGCGTACACAAGCATTCATACACATTACCTTTTGTGTTCAATTTTTATTTTTAAGTTTCTAAAGAAAATCTCCCGCTCACATTGAGCCCAGATTCCGAGTTCTATTAAAATAGACGAAGACTAAAAGAAAAAAAATCTGTATGTTATTTGATTATTATACATTCCTCGATTTCGATTTCGGTCGTAACTTGATTGTAGATCATTACCAAAGTAAGTAAATGAACTACTGTGTAAGGATACAGATTAGATAGTAGCTCCTGGCTGGAAGTAATTACAGTACGACGAACTAAATATATAGCGCTACTTGCTGCCGGCTATGGTACTGGCTGCTACTGCTACTTGAACTAGCTACTGGAAACGGGAACTGAAACTGGAAATTTTTATCTTCACATGTTTTGATGTTTTTAACAATTTACCTCTCTTTAATTAAAAACATCAGAGATTACACATAAGTGGCATAAGGATGCGGACGATGCTAGCTATTTTAATTTTGGTTTTAATGCCTGTGCCTATGCCATAAGAATAAAGTCCAGTGAAGCCAAAGAGCATCACGAACGACACCCCATGTTTATGTATGCAAGAAATTAATTAGTGCAATGTAAACGTAATTCCTTTAATAATAAGGATACTATGATACTTTTATGCCCAAATAATCCCTACAAAATTATTTTTCCCTCGACATTGAATTACAATAATGACTACTTTAACTAGGTTCTTTTATTATGAAATTCTGCAAGCATAATTAGAAACCCCATGCCATGTTACCAGTACCAGCATACAGTAGGTTTTTTAATTAATTTCATTAAAGTTTGTCGCTGGTGCACATATATATTTACAGCGTCCGTATATTACAATGCAACGTCACTAAACATTGCAATGTAGCACGCCGTTGTAACTTTAATGGCACGCACCATGCGCATGATAACCTTTAAAAAAGAATTTTGAGATTTTCTGAAATGAACATCAGCAAAAAACAGACCCTTATACCCGTGTAATTCTTTTAGTGTGCCAATGAAGACAAGCGAAAATGTTCATAGTCCATAATTTCATAAGAAGCTTTGTTGATGATGCTGTTATTATTGCCCTAGGACTGCGTTACTTGAGACGAAGACTTGAGCTAAGCCGAGCCAAGATGATAAGAATTGTGCCAGGTCAAGATTATTGACTGAGCCCAGTCAATCCTATTCACAGGGAAAATATCAAGTCGTGTGTTGGTCTGGCCTGGATTCCTGGATATCTCCTTTTTGCTTGACATGCATTCATAAATATAGTATTGACGCGTCTGCACTCACATGTCAGCTAAGAAAGAGCGCATCTTGTTTTCGTTTCCGTATGCATAAAAAATGAAACAGCAATGAAAGTAAGTATATGTATGCGCCTATAGGTGCATACTGTTCTATCTAGATTTTAATATCGTGAGTGAATAGAATCAAAATGAGCTCCATCCACACACGCAAAACAGGAGATTAATTTGCAAGATTTTATAACTACGGATTTTTGAAAAGTGTAAATCTTTTTTTCATGTTTTTGAAAATTGTAAATATTTCGAAATTTCATATTTTTGAAAAGTGTGACTTTTTATAAATTTCATGTTGTTGAAAAGTGTAATTTTTTATAAATTTTATGTTTTTGAAAAGTCTAAACTGTTCTAATTTCAGGTGTTTTAGTACTTACTTAAATACATAATTTATCAACCTTTTGAATCACTTGGCAGATTTTGACACGTGATACACCATTTGAACGATAATGCTTAGTAGAATCTAATTTTTTAAATACAGTTATAGCAGCGATCACAAACTGTGTTTTTACATTTTTTTTTAAACCGTTATTTGTTTTTTTAAACCCTCTCTTAATATTTGTGTATGGGTAACGCGTCAAAAAATAAGATGTGATTTCTCTTTTTTTATGAGGATTAAAATGATGTAGTCGATCAATTGTCCAAAAACCCGTGTTTTTCATAGTATAATATAATGCAGTAAATAATAACCAACTAAAATCTATTAAAATTATTTTTATATAAGACATTTTGATTTTAGCTCAAAATTAAAATCGACATCAGTCATTTTGAATCTTAACTTCTGATATATGTAAGTTGGAATGCTCATCTTTACATCCCATCTCGTCACAAAAAATATATGTATAACTCTCCAAAGTTGAAGTCCAATGAAGTTTGAACTTGAAACTTTATCTCACTACACTGCACTGCACTGTGACTGTGAGTGAGTGAGCTATCTGACGAGATGCGTGAGTTTTTTTATGCGTCAAATATTTATATAATCCAATACTGTTGAGGAGGTCCATGTCCATCTGCTCTGTATCAATTTTTCTTCTGCTTTTTTGTTTCAGCCTCGCAGCTTCACAAATCTCCAGAATCCACTGAATATCCAGAGAGAATATCCAGAGCCAGAAACCAGAAGCGGGACTCTTGGGCCGAATTACATGATGTACAGAAGGAGAAGAAGGAGAACTAAGGAAGCCTAGACCTATCCCAATATTCCATACGTAAAACAGAAACAGAAAGAAAACAACCAGTTTAATTTCGCTCCACTTCAACTTCACACATCAGTGACATTTCTTACACGTAGCATAGTACCTACCTACCTTCCTTGTTTCCCATCTTCATCTTCATGTAAAAAAATACAAAAATAAATCAGTTTTTTACATAGTATGCTTTACAGTGTACAGGCTACGGGCATAATGCAACAGGTATAAGAATAATAGCAAGAGTAAATTTTGTATATAATAAAATTAGATAGGGTAATTACAATAGCAATTCAATAATACAAGGGAAGGCAATGAGCGAGACACACTGCAACGCAATACTCTATACCTGCATTCTAATGGGAGGTTCTGTTCTGTAGTTTGATTTGGATGGGAATTTGAATCTCCTAGTCATTCCATCGCATCATTCTTATAAAATAAAAAAAATCTTCCCACATTAGAATGCACAAACTTACTATCAGTATGCATTGATCAACCCACCAAATCCCGAAGGTTCTATGTACAATGATAATAATAATTACCTATGCATTTTTACTGTTTTTTTTATTAGAAGAAGATACAGGTCCAATCAAATATTATAATTACGGTAGAGTACATATAGTTATATTGTAAAAATAAAAGGACCTATCTTACCATAAACATAATACAGCTGTGCGGCTATATAGACTGTAGATGTACCGTACCTGACTTGGTTGGTTTGGTATTGGTAACATAACACTTTAGACAAGGATTATGATTTTCTCCACAACGAATACGGCCGTACCCTATATCGTCAATATCGACTATCGACTGTGATAGGAGATCCACGTCTACCTGTTCTCATTATTTGGCTTTTTAGTTTTTGTACCCACAACAAAACCCATGGCCCATCTTGAATAAGTATCCAAATCCAACACTCAATCCCACAGTGACGACAGAAAATTATGCATATGTGGGACACAGGAGGCATATGAGGACCTTCCCCTCTGCCTTCGATCATCTCTATCACGAAGGAAAGAAATTGAATATTAAATATATGCAAAGTAAGTGCGTGTACAGTCACTGTGACTGGAACTGGAGTCGACGGCGTACCTACCCACCCGACCCGTACACGACAACAATTAGCTTTTTAAGGCGCTTTTTCAAAGGGTTTTCTGGCTGAGTACTGAACCACGTTCGTTGACGCTGGATGTTGGGGTTGGTCCGGACTCCGCGGTTGTATGAAATGCATTGTAGAAGGATGTGATGTAATGTTATGTGAGCAACACTGTCTACCTTGTGCCTTGTCTCTTTCAATTTACCTCAACGCAAAGCAATAACCTTGTTCTTGTTGCTCTCATATTTTATTTATGCATGCACATCGTATTCGGTTTGAATTTTGAGAAGCGAACCTTAAGAGATGCGGGACGACCGACCAATAAAAAATACAGAATCCCTTTGAATCTCCAATTCGGATCAGAATAAATTACAATTATAAAAATATATATACCAGAGCACAACAAAATTACATGCTGATTTTACATATAGCTATATAGATACATACAATGGATGCATATGGTATAAGGCATAAGGTGTATTTTTACCTACGTAAAATCAGTAATGTGTTGGTTACAAACAGGCTATACTTATATCGTTAGTATATATAGTTATATTACTTTTGACTTGCTCAGGCTTGAATTTCCAATTGGAAATCACTGAGCACACAAAAACATATATAAATACAAAAGAATCTTCAATCAGTAATTCAGTATACTGCCTTCATTTTGATTTAGGCTGAGAATTTTACCTTGAATGACGTTCCACATAATATTCCCATTTAATGTACCTAGTCAACAGCAGAAAAGAAGGAGAGAGAGAGAATTTTCAAAATTCAATATAAGAATTGACAATTCAACTTTGTGTCTGGCTGGTCTGCGTGCACCGACCATATAGCACAGCGTCTACGTCTACGTCTAACGTAGCGTGAGGATGATGATCCAAATCTCTGTAAGTAAATTCAGTAGATGTCCAACGTATGACGTATCTGTATGAGCGTAAGCGTAGTAAAAGTAAGTGTACAAGTCTACTGTCTACTGTCCTTTGGTAGGATCGGCGGATCCTTTGCCTTCATCTGTCTGTCTTTATATCAAGTACGTATTTTTTTAGTAGGCAGGTACATATAGTAAAATAATGCATTACTGCATCGCATATCACAGATGAAACTTCAACAAAATCAATTCACACTTCATTCTTTCCCGTCGATGCGACTTCCTCCAGTTCCAGTCCCAGTACCAGTCATCAGTTGCAGTAAAGCAACAATTTTTGTAAAAGAAATTTACACACGTTTTGTTTCGTCTTCGTTGTATCCTGCAGATACAAAAATATAAACAATAACAATGTCATTCTACAAAAGTATAAGAAGTACGAGCCGACAATATGTATACTATGTATATCTGGCAAATTGCATTGCGATTGCACCCTTTAAAAAAAATGTTTCATTGAAAATTAGCTTATGGGTCAGGTCAGGACTAAATTATATACAGCAGGAGATTCAAAGTTCAAGTTGCCCAATCCAACACTTGCATCAGCACCTTTTTACAAAATCATCTCAACTTGAAGAGATCCGATGCATGATGCAGGACGATAAAAAAAAAGAAAGTGTTCACGAAGCAATTTGAATTTCAATGTTGTCAATGTTTTTCCTATTAGTCATTAGATCCACATGAGTGGGTTATTTATGTTGATTCAAGTGATTTGAAGTGCAATATACTTCTGCCGCACTGTCAATGTCAATTTGAAATCTGCAGGAACTGGAACTGGAAAGCCGTGTTCAACAATTCTACGGATTTAAACTTGAACAGTGCCGTTTCAACTCAACTATTCAAGGACTGTTTCATAAGAGCCTAGTATGATATCAGCTGCATGTGTATATTTGTTGTACCTAAATATTATGTAGGATTTGGAACGAAGCTGATCTAGCTTATCAAAGCCCCATGTAGAAAACCCATGGAAAGCCAAATCCAAAGCCAAAGGGTTGAAATTTAAGTGGGTAAAAAAATGCTCTTAAATACTCACGATTAAGCAATGTTGTTTTTCTCTGGATTTGCGTCTATGGAATTGACATTAGCTCCTCTAGGAAAGTTGTTCAGGTGGAGCGGTAAACAAATAGAAACGAACGGGCAACGGAAATAAACTGTCACCAAGTCGTCACAATTTCAAAAGGCTTGTGAGAGGCTGTGACGATTGACGACGAGAGAGAAACTTATTCCAAACTAAAAAGATAAAGATAAAGATCCGAGTGTTATTTTGTTTTGCAGGTATAACATCTCTTGGACTCTACGATATGAGATTCTGGCTCTGGCGTTGCTTTGGTTGAAGAAAAAATCTCGAGTCTGGTCCTGGTCCTATGCTATGGTCCAGGACCTGGAGTCTGACGAAGAATTTGGAGGCTGGTTGAACTATATGGATCTGGATCTGGAATTACACATGCATGCGATCATTAGTTCATGCTTGTTGTGAGTCTAGCTCTGAATTCAAAATGAAAGCAAAAGAAACCGCTCGAGTGTGTAAAATTCGGGTAACACAATACACGCAGAAGAAAAAGTGTTTTGTAAACCGTAGACTGTAGAGTTCAGCCGGGGCCGGGGCCGGGACGGAGGGCATGATACAAAATACAAAACACTGCGTGTTTTCATTTTCGTTTGTATAGTTTCGTTGCGTGTTTGTTTCAAGAAAAAAAATAGGAAGCGCTCTCAAGCTCAATGTTTTCGTTTTCGTTGTCGTTGTCGATTTCTTCCCCCTATATATGCTGCATGTAACATTAGGATGATGCTGATGATAATGATGATATGGTGAAGCATGATGAATCGTGATGGTGAATGAAGGTTCTTAAAAAACTGGGAAACTCCGAAAGGTTTATCATCTATAAAGAAAGAATAAGATACACTTTTAGACCTTACCTACCTCACGCTATATTTTGTTACACAAAAAGAATTTGTGGAAAATATATAGTGAGTCTAGAGCAGTGCGGGACATGCGTGACATGACATGACGTGAGATGCGATATTCATGTTGGTTCGTATTTTCGTTAAATCCCTTGCAGTACGCAGACATTCAGCGAAGGACATCCATTTCTATAATAATTTCATTTATAATCTGTATTAGGTCTTTGTAAAAATTTGAAAATTCCTTATTGTTTTAAAAAATTTATAACGATCACAATCTACAATTTGGTTACAATTACGACTTACGACAAAACCTTCTATGTAGCTAACTGGTACGTTATTACTTGAAATTCGCAAGCATTTTTTGGTCTCAAAAAAAAAGTATAAAAAATGCTAAGATATTATCTGTTTTTTTTAAATTCGCACTTACAAATTAGCTTTGTAAATGTATTTCTTTAATTTAAAGCGGTTCAAGTTAAAATCGAAAAATCTGTTTTCGTATAGTATTAATATGCCGTATGGTTTATAAAGGAAACTTACTGAAATTGGTCCTGCGGATTTACTTATAAAATTACTTGTTGCGTTGTGGTGTTTGTATACCAGAGCAGATTGACATGTTGCACAGCGTCCAGATAAAAAAGAAGACAAACATCCCAACCCATGCTTCCTTATTACAGTGACAAAATACATAGAATAATAAGATAAATACATAAAGCCTTAAATATTTAATCCTAAAATCCTTATTGAATAATCAAGTCTGAAAAATTCACAAAAGCAACAAAAACGAATAGAGGTGTACAAAGCGCGTAGCTATAATCTTAAAATCCTAAACAAATAATAGAGATAGAGATACAGTAGTCTATATAACAGGGCAAAAATACAAACACAATAAGTACACATGGTTCGGTGATATGGCATCGCTATACATCGTTTTGTACGTCAGTGAGAAAATTCGACTTTGACTTGGACTCAATCATTTACTCAACACACACACACACAAAGAGACGTCGTACATCCGAGTCTCTCAAAGTCCCAAAATGTCTAAACCAAACAAAGACAAAGACCACAACTGACATTGAATTGAATGGATAAGGAAGGGACCAACGAAACTGAAATCAAAACTATATAAATTTAAAATTGTGAAGAAAAATTGTCCCTCCTATAAAATGTGTGTAAGGTTTATTACTGATTCCCACTCCGCATAATTTAAAGTGCAAAATATTGCATAACGCTTACGAAGTTTGACGCAAATAATACAAAATGCAAATTGTGGTAAGCTTAATTAATTCATATACCCATGGCAGTTTTATCTAATTGGTAGCTACAGAGCTCCATACTTTTATAGAAGTTTTACTTTTTTTTCAAAATCTAGATCGGTAATTAGCCCATTATGATTATTATGATCTTCCTGGTTAGAGACCTTAGGTTTTCAGTTTTCCTTAACCCAACAAGCTGAATGTTTTTTACGTATCTTGTAAAACGCACATTGTAATATTTGGATGTGTTTTACACTACTGAGAATGATATTAATTTTCATATATTATTAATGTAATTACCAGGATAGAGATGTACTAATGGAGGCAAATGACATACCTTCACCATAGAAATTATATGGGTTATTTACTTAGAAGCATATCGGTATTGGTATGTGGCCACCGTAATTTCCTTATACTGATAGATATCTTATCACGTAGGCTCAAGTCTAGTGGCTATATCAGTAGTCCCTGTCCCTTACCTGTACCTGTAAAAGATATGGGTGACTTCAGACCGCGTGCCCTCCGTACCCGTACTCTGAGTTCTGTAGTCCATATGTTTCCCTTTTAAACCTCCAAATCCAAAAGGGAAACATCTCAAGATCTAGATTAATACATGAGGAAACACATGGGAACACCCAGATCATTTTTTATAGAGGCATTTCATCGGCATCGGCCTTTCCCATCATATCTGTATCCATAAAATCAGTATATATTAATATGCCCTATATCCATGCCCTAGTATAGAGTACAGAGTTTCTGGGAACATTTTCCATTACGTTAGACAGTACAGTTTTTGTATGAATTTTCCTGGCACTATGAACTATAGGAAGGGAGCGTGCTATACGTAAGTTAGTTCACAGTAATGTTGGTAGTAGATACCGAAACCGAAATACGGTCAGAGTCAAAAAATTGAGCAACTTTCATGTTTTATGCATGGCACGTGGTCACTGGGCCTGGGATTGACTGAAGAATGAATTACTGGGTATTTGGAACGTCTCAATAATAAAATTATAAAATTAACATTTTTATACCAACCGTTTACTTCCTTTATTTAACGTTGACTTGTTACAATAATTATTACCAAATTTTGAAAACAAATAAATCATTTCGAAAGTGCTATTTTTAAAAGCTCATTAATTAGGAATATGCATGCAGTTTTCTATTTTACAAAGCTTTACAACTAATGGTGATTTAATTCGGTTGGTTTAATTTTAGCAAGTGATGGAAATTTAAATTGACTGTTGAATTATCAGTACAAGCAGTTCGGAAAATCAAAAATAATTTTTTAATTTTTTAATTCTAATTTTGATATGAATAAATATCAATAGTGGGCATATCCATACGTTAGGCAGTCTGGTTGGTTGCTGATGCGCTCCTATTTTTCGGTCTCGTCACAATTCCTATTTTTTTCTTAAACAAGTATTTATTTAAGGAGATGTGAGGTGTTCGCCTATTATACTCTTACAATAAAATAGATAATACTTATCCTATAAAGCAGTACACAATATATGTGGTTATTATATGAATCGTGCCCCCTCCTCAACCTTTGCTCTACGTTGACGTTATACCTTTTTTTGTGTTTTTATTTCTTAAGTTTCTGTTTAAGGTTTCTATTTCGATTTGTGTGTATGTGGAAGAGGGTGACATGACAGCGGACGGCGGACAACCTTATACAGATATTACTTTTACGCAATTCCAATTTCCTATATTCCATAAGCCGCCCCAACATTTCCCATATAGCTTTTCATTGAAACCGCACACGAGCGGTAGCGGTAGTGGCCTGTGTCTATAGTGATCGGCATCGGATATAGTCATAGTACCATTGCCATGTCAAGTATTAAGGGAATCTTCTGCCCTAGACCCGAAAGTGTCTCAGGTCAACTTTGTACTTTGTAGGTATCTGTAATAAGAAAGGGAAGGGAAAAGGAGCCATAATTTCAATGTTAAATGTTAAGTGACTCGAACTGAAAATTTAGAAGTAAGTCACTGTAAGAAAATCGGAGAAAACTCATTGGTATGGGAATGGCCATCTCCAGGGTCACATTTCACAGGCATATCGTGTTTGAAGAACCAAAATGACCCATATCCATTTTTAGTTTCCAGCAAAATGCACTATCTACAGAGAAAATTAAAATAACATGTTCGTGAAAGCATCTAAATATAACCTTGTGCATTTTCCAAAAAAGCAATTAAATAAAATATTTTGCACTTTTCAAAAAGCATGTAAATAGGACATTTTACAATTTTGAAAAACATGTAAATAAAACATTTTGACCTTTTTAAAAAACATGTAAATAGAACAATTTGACCTTTTTAAAAAACATGTAAATAGAACATTTTGACCTTTTAAAAAAACATGCAAATAGAACAATTTGCTCATTTTAGAAACTCGTGATTAGCATTGTAAGCATGTATCTTATTTACTCAATTTTTTTGACATAGTACATTTTAATTCTAGCATAAATTGGAAATACGTCATTTTGGTTCTTCATAGACGATATGTTGTCTATTGTAGCTACATATGTAGCCATTGCCATCATCCATGAGATAATGCATTGTGGATTAGGATCATGTGAGCTAAGCTATATCTACGCATTTACAAAAATAAAAAGTGGTATTTCCAAGAAATTGGTGCATTTATATTTATCTGTAAAACATATTTTAGTTCTGATTTTCGGTGACGAGCTAAAATAATTTTATATTTTTATATTTCTTCAAAGAAATCAAACCTGTCAAAAATAATTTTTTATTAATAGTCCAAATTAATATATAATTATGGTGATGCTGATTATATATGATATTTTATATTTGCATATTTTGTATTTTTTTAATGTATGAGCTTGAGGTATGGAGGCACTTGCAAGAGAAGAATTTTAACCTTTTCCACCGACACCGGCTTTGAATAAGACCAACACCAACACCAGTACCTACCATAATCTTTACATGTAAATAATATAGTGAGGTCAAAGATAAGAATTTAAAATAAATATATGAATAGTAAATTCTACTATCATATTGTGCACTATGTGTGTGTCCTTATCGACCTCATGCCCCCAACTACATATCGTACTCCAAGTCCAAGTCCAAGTCCAACCCGAAACCTTTCCCAACAGTCGACAGTAGCTTTAGGCACATACCTTCTACCTACTACGTACATAGCTTTCGTAACCCGCACTCTTTCAGGAAAAAAACCCTGTGTGTGACTTTGTATAGCAAGTGCCATGCCGATAGGATGCCCCGTCCCAACAAAACCCATTTCTTCACCATTCCTGCCCCTAATTGCCCAATTACGATTTCCCTAAACTATATAATAACTCCATATGCTATATTGATTCTATTTTCTTTTATTTTTGATTGTTATCAAAACCCAAGTAACAAAAAAAGCAACGACAACAAAGTTTTTCATGTTCAGCCACCTACCTTATAACATGAGGATTATGACATTATGACTGCACCTCTCAGTATGTTGCCCTTTAGTATCACACCCGTTGGGAAAGATAACCAATTTCAGATGTTGGCATAGGCAATATGCATTGTATTGATCTTCACCTTTGGTTTTGCTTCGGTTTCACGCCGCACTACTATGCCATAGGGAATTTTACTCGGTGACAACTGACAACTATCAAAAAAGACAGCGCGCTCGCCTCTGTTTATTTTGAGTTTCAATCTCAACAAAATGGTACATCCTTATGCACATGATTCATTTTTAAGACAAGTTTTTGCTATATTTCATTCATTGACTATGTGTGCCGTGGTGTGGCTTTTACATTTTCTATTAAATACTCCCTTTAGGTTTTAGGCTATGATTTTTGTTTGCGAAGTGTATTGCCTTTACGAAACCAGTTGCGAAATTCATACATTGCTATATTACTATTAAAGTCATTCATAAGAATTATGATGAAATTATTCCGCTTCAAATCCCATTCACTAGAATCTCATTCTCTCGTTCGGTTTACCTCGAAGTCGCGAACTTGCACCAACAAACGCAAACAAGTTTCTATAGTTCATTCATCAGAGAAGATTTAAATAAATAACTATATAAGAAAAGAAGCCACCGTGAATCTATTAAATATACATTTTGCACACCTTCAAAAAGGGAGAGCATCTGCAGCTGGTACTGGTACTGGTGCTAAAAATCCGACACGATCCACCAGCCTCTAGGTGAATACAAAGCTGAAAAAAAAATCTACACTAACAAGAAAGAGATGATAGACTATCAGTATCTGCTGAAGGAAATGTCCGTTACAGAATCTGGAATTTATTCACTAATAAAAACATAACTTACCTAAGTATAACGTGCATCACTTTATTATTATTGTAATTTAAATGATTGCGTGACCAGTTTAAATTATTTTCCTACTCTGTTTTTTCTTTGTCTCCAGATGCAATATTATAATGAAAAATGAAATCCCTCCAGAACTTAAAAAATGTAACCTACAAGTAACCAAATATCCATGTGCAGTCTTTATATGTAATCTGCCAGTCAATACTTAGCACATACAAAAGCGAAAACGAAAACGAGATCACCAGCTTGAGTCTTACGATTGAGTTACTCGCAGGCTGAGCTTGCTTTACAATAAGCAAGAGTTTGCATAATTATTACTGAGTACAGGGGAGAAAATTCAGATCAATGGAGTCACTATAATTTTATGCGTATACTACGCTCAAGAAATAGTACAACGAACGAGCATCAGAATACAACAATGGAATGACAGGAACATCCTTAAAATTATCATCAGGAGTTTTTATAAAATAGTATGTAGCGCATATAAAATATATATTAGAATATCGACAACGAATTTGAATGAAAGTCCTTCGTTACGTACTACTTATTACATACATATTTGGATCAGAAACTCTCTATCAGTAGTAGGGGAAATAAAAATAATAATGAAATACATTCAGACATTATAAATGAAAAAAAAAAGAAAACGAAAGAACGAAAGAGTTACTTAAGTAGGTAGTACAGATATATTGTGTCTCAACGCTAGCAAAAGTTGTCCGTTAAATAATTGCAGAGTGAAAGGCAGCAGCAGCAGCAGATCCGATCCGATCCGACGATGAATTCCATTCAAATTCAATCTTGAATTGAAGTATATTGAAATTCGAATTCGAATTCGACAACGAGACAAGAAGGACAAGGAGAACGACAAGGAAACATTATTGAAGGGAACGACAAGGGCGAAAGAACGGGGAGGCTTGTATTGGTACTTGGTGCTCGTGCTCTCGATATTCGATAAACTCGATCTTCTCAAATCTCCATCTAACCGTAACCGTACATACGTAAGCAGTATGTACATATAAAAAAAGTACTTTTAGATTTTTATATATAGGCACAAGAATTGAGCGACATTTATAATGTCTACATGTATATGTACAAAACATAATAGTATACATTTTAAAGTGTGTTCACATTATGCATAGGTAGGTACCTTATGCGTACAGGAATCGGAGTGTACTCAATTTGAATTGAAATTCGAATTTAAAGTCGAATAAAGAATAAAATCCACATTGAGGACCGGCACCGGCTCCGTCTCCAGTTCCAGCACCCGTTCCAGCATCCAAGAAAATAAACATATGCATGGATGCATATTATGCATATGCATAATACATGCAAAGTAAAAAAAAACCTGCTGCCTCCTCTCAGAATATAAAGTACCTACCTACCTTGAATCTATTCCTCTTCTCCCCCCACGTTTCTCCCTCGACGTTTCTCCCTCAACGTTTCTCCCCGACTCATTTCTCCTCCGTTCCGTTTCTCCCCCTACCTACTTCTCCTTTGTAATGTTTCTCCCTAGCCACATTTCTCCTCCGACCCACTTCTCCTCATTTTATTTCTCCTCTGGTGCCATTCTCCCCCAAAGTTCTCCTCCATTTTCGTTCCGGCTTCGACTTAAAAGAAAGTCAAGTTTACTGCTTCCGTTCACCGATTAGTGTTGGATTGAAAAAATATTAAGGCAGATACTTTATCTACTCGAATTGTTTGGCTTGAAGCCTCCTTTAGAATATTTAAAAAATATTGCATACCTAATGAGAGTCAAATAATACTCCTAGTTTTGTCTTACCAACGGCTTTTATTTTTAAATAGACATGTTATAACTCACAAATAATTATTAAAAATAAAAAAATACCTTAATATACTGAAGGCTTAGCGCTATACTAAAAAACGAGGATTAGATAAGACAAAAAAGAAGGTATGGGTTAGGTACCTATTTACCATATATTACTAGTTTATGTAATTAACTTTTATTAAAAGCTTTTATTTACCATATGGTTTACTCATAGTTTATTTAGATGTTACATTAGGGTTACACCACTCTGCTCTCATCGCCTCTCAAACAGTCTCAACGCTTTTCTCAAATTGCTAACATAGTAAATGTGCAGTATCTATGGCAACAATTTGAGAAATTTAGCGTTGAGACTGTTTGAGAGGCTTTGAGAGCAGAGTGGTGTACCCCTATTGAGTAATTTGAGTATTTTAAATGCTATAGTATGTCAAATGCATATCTGATTGTATTTTGAGTAAACTAATTTAGGACATAATTAGATGACAGTTTTGCTAGTTACTTACTAGTAGAATTTACTATTATTTGTTTATATTCCTGTTTTACCAGATAATTTCAGCCCTAAATAAAGTGAGCTAAATGTGTAATGCCTTTGTTGTTGCGTACTACTGGCTTTTATTTTTAAGGTTTCTACACCTTGCAGTCACATAAAGCTCATTCTCAATACGTCTAATGTTCTTTATAATACATAGGTACATAAAATGTCATTCCGTTTTTTGCTTGTACTTATTTGCTTTAACCACAATTCGAGTAGATAAAGTATCTGCCTTAATATTTTTTCAATCCAACACTAATCGGTGAACGGAAGCAGTAAACTTGACTTTCTTTTAAGTCGAAGC
Source organism: Dicyrtomina minuta (assembly GCA_949802685.1). Classification (NCBI taxonomy): domain Eukaryota; kingdom Metazoa; phylum Arthropoda; class Collembola; order Symphypleona; family Dicyrtomidae; genus Dicyrtomina; species Dicyrtomina minuta. The sequence goes on along the minus strand of OX461808.1, from coordinate 40,181,514 downwards.
CGGAACAAAAATGGAGGAGAACTTTGGGGGAGAATGGCACCAGAGGAGAAATAAAATGAGGAGAAGTGGGTCGGAGGAGAAATGTGGCTGGGGAGAAACATTACAAAGGAGAAGTAGGTAGGGGGAGAAACGGAACGGAGGAGAAATGAGTCGGGGAGAAACGTTGAGGGAGAAACGTCGAGGGAGAAACGTGGGGGGAGAAGAGGATGGATACCCCTACCTTAGCTCGACGTACCTTTAGCATAACATAACAAAAATATCACCCCATCATTCTATGTAGAAGATTCTGTACGTAAATATACACGCTCTACATCGTTGGAAATTCTCGACACAAAAATAAAATGTTGCAGCCGGCAATCTACTATAGGTACTCGTACTACAGTATACTATATAGTTTGAAGCTTCCAAAAAGCTCAAAAGTCTAAGACTCAAAAGGTGAATTATCTCTTATTCATCAAGTTGCAGCTTTTCCGGTATGGCTTCAATCTTCCAATTGAACTCTAACCACCAACAAGACCAACAAGAAGACCAAAAACCAAAAACCAAAACCGAAAACCAACAGTCACCAAGGAAAACGAACCAATGTCAACACAAAGTATCCGCATATAGATGGATAGAGACGTGAAGACAGCATACAGCCCATATAGCATATATCAGTAGGTTTTATATAAACACTGCAATCCAAAAAATCATCCTCGAAAATTCAAATTCAAATCCAACTCTAATCATTCAAATCAAATCCAAATTGAATGCAAAGAAATGAAGTAAATGATTGAAACGTTCAAAAAATTGCTCTCGCCAGTCTGGAGTTCTGGAGAAGCACCGTTCTCGAATTTCGAGAATAATCCTGGAAAAAATGTGCATGGTAATAGGTAATGGGAGTGGGAGCGGTGGTAACTGTAATGGCTAGAAAGATACGTATACTCAACTACAGATATATTATAGTAATAATAATGTGCTTTCATTCTCGATCTCAGTTCACATTTTGACACATAGTGTACTTATAGGTAGAAAGGTACAGGTACAGGTACAAAGGTGGGATGAAAAATTTGCTTTTCTTTACTATGTATAAACTTGGTCTGACTGATGTCTGTCCTTGCCCTTTAGTTTTCGCATGTAAAACTGCATGCATTGTATAAAAACTGAAATAAAAAGCAAACATTTTTGAACTTTCATCCCGTTTTCGGCGTTCCATAGCAGTATGTATTTCGGTAGACTTTTCCCAGTGCTATAGTTCCAGTTCCAGCTTTTTTCTATGGTTGTGTGGTTGTGTGAATTGAAAATTAAAAAAAAGAAACACAAAGACAAACAACAAAAGTCGAAATCAAATGTAAAATCATATAGTCAACTTTAGACAAGATGCGTAATGTATCACCTGACATAATGCATATATCTAAATTTGATTTGTTTTTCTGGCCAGGACCGGATAATACGACCGGCGCAGGCTGCCTGAATTTTCAACAAAAAAAAACATGTAAATGAAACATTTGTCATTTTTCAAAAATATGTAAATAAAATATTTTTACTTTTCAAAAAACATGCAAATCAAAATTTTGACACATTTTAAAAACATGCAAATAAAATATTTTACACTTTTCTCAAACATGCAAATAAAATATTTTTCAATTTTCTCAAAACATGGAAATAAAATATTTTACACTTTCCTCAAAACATGTAAATAGAATATTTTACACTTTCCTAAAACATGTAACAAATAACACCAAAGAAAATCTTCAATAAAATCAAAATGGTGCTTTTTGAATGGAAGCAAATTGCTCCCTAAAAGTAATTCCTTCGTCCGGCTCTGTGTCTGTCATATGCAAATGTAGGGGGAAACTTTGTATGTAAAAATGCCTGGAGTGACGGAGATGTGATAGTCCTATGGTGACAAAATGAATCTACACAGGTAGTTTTGGACCTGATATCGATATCAATATCTATGGCTTTCATTTTAAATATTTTTTTTTAAATATATTATTTTTTTGTTGAAAAAATCACTTCCACATATCCCAGGTCCGGATCCGGATCCCGGATGCTCTATATTTTACGTAACATATTAATGTAATGATATTCAATACATATGCTTCAACCTTCAGTCCATCAACATATATTAATATTCACGTGGTGGTTGGTTCACGTTTTGGCTTTGGCTTTTGTTAGAATTATAATGTATTTTACTATGTGTACTTCCGTATTTCAACACATAGTACCTACCAATATTACCTATGTATATAGACGGACACAGACTACTACAGGCTGTACATGCAGGCTCTGTCTGTAAGGGGGAAAGGAAGAAACTTTAGGCTTTCCCAATTTACATAAAGCATCCTTCTCGTATTTTCGTATATCGTGAATTGAATAGTTAACAGTGTAACACAGCTAATACTTTACTGATATGTATGTCAAATATTCGTAGTACTACAATTTAGCATCGTACACGCATACATATGCATCTAGCAATGTAATATATTTATCGTTAGCTGTGTTTGTGTTGCAGTGTTAGTATATCTACTACATACCTATCTCTGTTTGTATTTGTAGTTTACAATTTAGAATTTAAAACCTTATATCCTGTATTATTGGAGATGGACGTATGGGGAGTTTGTTGGGACACTGTAGACAGTAGACAGAGGCACCTCTACTATATAACTACTGATATATAGTTTCATAGATTGTCATTGTAGCAATAGAGATACATGGACTGTGAGTTTTAACATGGAATTGAATTGAAGGAACTGGAACTAAACCAAATATATACTGTTTGATACCGACTACTACGGAGATACTTTTGGAATAAGTACCCGCATAAAATGCCAATGTGTGAGCCCTGTTCTAACTACCTACCTGCATAGTACTGTACACGGTAGCAGTACTAGTAGTAGTAGCAGTAGTAATTTTAGATAATATAGGCTACATAGGTACCATTTCAAATTTCAAAGATCACTCTGGCTATACTCACTATACTGTACACACACAGTAGACTGTAGACGGAAGATTATATGGGGTTGTTCGTTTAAAGGTTGTACATATAGCATATAGACTGTCGAATTTCTTTCCCTGATTTCCTTTACTTTACTTTACTTTACATTACATTGCACTGCTTCCTTGCTTGCATTACATTTACAGCTTGCTTGCTTGAATGAGCTTGAGATTTGGTTCGTTTCCCCATGTTTGGTTTTGCATTAGGGGAGTCCTGCCTCTCTCCTCTCTCTCCACTCCGCTCCCTTCTTCCTATTTTGTTCCTTCAACTTGAAATTCAAAAATGTTAAATGTTAAATGGAAAGGCTGGAGTATCTTTCTAAATGGAGGAATGGGGGGCCATAGCATAGGACCAGGACCAGGGTGAAACAGTCTCTCTCTCAACTCTCCCAAATCCAAATCATCATTGCCATTGCACATTGCCCATACCTCAACTTTACTTTACTCGGCCGTCTCGGTATTCAGAATCACAACTCCGTTTTCGACATACGACCAAATCCACTACAAGGACTTTTGATAACTACAACTAAACTAAACTCAACTCAACTGAACTGAGCTACTACCACTTTATAATAATAATGCATTGGTTATATGGTAAAAGTAAAGTAAAGGAAGATATAGAAACTTATACATGGCTGTTCCAATGTTACTTTACATTACGGCGTCTCCTTTTGCTTCCCTGCGCTATCGCTGTATCTACATTCTCCAGCAGCATGCATGATGGTGCTAATGCAAAAGGAATATAAACGAAAATACCGAGAGACCGAGACCGAGACCGAGACCGATGAGAGACCGAATAACGACAAGGAATCTACTTTAGTACATTATTTACTTATCTCCAATCTTCATCAGCCATCATTTTTGGATTGGACGGAGAGAGACAGACAGAAAAAGATTATTCATGTACCTAGCTATTCTTCCATAGCCATATTATATAGTTATTATTTTTACATGTACCTATCACAATAAGGGAAGGATTTTATGCTGAGGGTACATACGGAGATTGACCAGGATCAACAAGACTTGGCTTCGATCAGAATTCGAGAATTCAAAGTGGAACGTGTATTAACGCAAAAGGGGGATGTACATACCTATTTTTGTAATAACTACATCAAGGTGAGCACTCATCAGTATCAGAATTAGGAGGAGCCACATCTTGAAATAGACACAGCATTTTTATTTTAAGGTGCACATCCACCTATATATCCCATATATCCTGGACCTGTATAAGTGGTGGACATCTACTACATGGAAATCCAAGTCAGGCAGTGCAGAGTAGATTTTAGATTTGTTTGGATTTGGAGAGGGACTTCTTGGGCTGACTGGACTGGACGACGACAGGGACAGGGACTGTGTGACTACAGGACTGGAGGATTGGAGGAGTGCATCTTTCTTCTTTTAGCTTTGGCATTTTCATTTCTGTTATGTGAAGTGCGCGGCTTTACACTTTACAGAGTGGTAGTGGAAAAAGTCCTTGGGCTAGGTCCTAGGTCGGAGACGATTCGACATACTTATACACAGCAGAATGCATATCATAATTTCAGAATCAGAATCAAACAGTACTTTTAAGTAGGTACATAATATGCCTTGTGCTATGTGTAACTATGTAAGGTTACCTACTTTTTAAGTTTGTTATTACGTTGCGTTAAAATAGTTGTATTTAGTTTTAGTTGCAGGACCAGTGAGGACCAGGACCAGAGAGCCATGGTTTGATTTATAAAGGCCGATGCGGTGCGCGATGTTGGATTTGGATGTGCGATCCCATATCCCATCATCACAACTTTTACCAACTTACATACCTATATGTAGATTGTAGATGCTACGCATAATATATGTACATATAAAATACTTGTTTTTGTGGGTTAGTTTAGTTCGTTGGAGGATACTGTAGATGTGGATATTGAGTTGATAGTTTTAGGAGCCCTTAACACATACCACTCCAGTACCACAACCACAGTACCAGTACCAGTGAATATTATTGAATTGCTTCCTTGCATTTGGATTTTGTACATGGTAAATAGTACATATGGCATACTGTTGTTAGTAGGTAGGTACTTTCTTTGCCTTCGCCTTCGGTTTCGGTTATACTATGTATATTCTATAAGGTAGGATATAAGTACCGTCTATGCTCAAATAAAGTCCCCCGGGCCCTAATTTTTCCTTAGCATTTAAAACTCATTTCGTACATACAACAATATCCCATGCCCGGGCTGGAGCTGGACTGGAGACCCCGGCTCTATTTGGCTATTTACGGTACCTATAGGCTATATAGGTAGTAGGTACATCGGGAGGCAGTTGAGTAATGATGCTGGCTGTAGTGCTGATGCGTAAGTTGATGTTTGTTGAGATTCAGATGCTCGATGTGAGCTCATCTGACTCTCTGCTCCTCTCGCTCGCTCGCTCGCTCATCGTTCTCCAAGCTTTTTACTTTATTTTCGATGGAATCTTTGGAGGAACGAGAAACGAGAAACGAAACGAAGGATGAGATGAGATGAGATGAGAGAGAACGACTCACTCTTTCAAAACTCAAGTCTCCTAGGCAAACTCTTCTAAAGTGATTCACTTCACTGTTTGAATTTTCAAAGAGGGGAGAACAAAGTGAGTGAGCACTGGGGAGGAATGCATCCATAACGTCGTATGAAAATCTTGAAAAATTTTACAAAATTTCAAAACTATATCACATCGTGAATAATTATGGAGCAAATAATTAAAAATCCCTTATTTAAAAAATAAGGGATTGAGCAAAGTAGATGCCCTCCCCCCAACTCCCCTAAAATGTATAACGTCATGGATGGAAGCTCCCTGAGGAGGGAGTTAAAGGCAGTATGTACTTACCACTGCTGTGGTACTGATGGTGGTGGCCAGGACCAGGACGTCCATGCGATTTCCAGGGCCAGGAGCTTTGGCCAGGAGCGGCAGGCAGGCAGCAAATAGAAGGAGCATTTCCAGAGCCCACAGACTTTGCCTTCCTCACTTAAACGTCACTCGGCTCACGAGACACACGTACCTCTATATTCTTTCTCTGCTGAACTCTCTCACATAGGACAGAGCAGTCAGAATAGAAAACATCATCTTCAACAAGTTTTATTAGTTTTACGTCTGTGTCGTCATCTTCCTCGTCAATCGTGTGTACTAGTAGTATTATTATAATATTTGTATTAATCATGTGATTCATAAATTATTTAATTAACAGTATTGACTTTGATTAGTAAGTCCCTTTGTTAGTACATGCAACACAGTTGACAGTAGAAGTCAGTAGAAGAGACTCATTTTCAGTTGTCAGCTATAATATTATTGTTTTTCTCCCTCTGTCTGTTGACTTGCTCGTCATTTGCCAGTTCACGTTGTTCGTCAGTTCGTGTGTCAGTTACTATATTGATTGTGATTCTGGAGATTTGGGTTGTTGATTTTTTGAATTTTGACTACCTAATTACATTTTTGAGCCGTCATCCGTGTCCGTTGAGTTGTGCAATTGCTACCTGAGTTTAAAACAAAATAAATAAGCACACCAATTTCGTATCTGATTAAAAAAATTTCCACGATTTGTCTGTCATCTGTGAAATATTTTGAACAGATTAAAAATTTGAGTTACTTTTCTAGATTCTACTATGACCTGTGTTTAAGATGTTTGATGGTTGATGGTCATGGTGGTGGATTTTCTGAGTTCTTTTGTGTCAGTAGTACCAAAATACATACATGCAGTGTACTGTGGAGGAGGTTGGAGGTGTCTGTCTGTAATCCTTGAGAGAAATTCATTTCTGTCTCCATTAAGGATTGAAAATATATAAAGTCAAAAGTACATATACAAGAAGAGTGAGTGCAGAAGACAAGAAGAAGAAGAGGAGGGTAGAACAATGAGACGCTTCTCAGACAGACAAAATGAATGGACCTTAAAATTAGGATCTTCCGTGAAATAGAATATGTGTCAGATTGCTCTTCTCCTGTGCTGTGTTGGTTGGTGTGTGTGAGGAAATGTATAAAAGATGTAAGCATTTCTCTATTAACTATTAGTATTATCCTCTATTTCTATGTATATGAGTAGAGTTTGAGAACTTTGAGATGGGATGTATCCTCGTGTGAAGGTAGTCAGTAGTAGTAGGTATGTAATCTGTACTAGTATGGTTTTGTTAGTGAGAAAAGACGCAATTTTAGAACTCGCCCATAAAATATCTTTACGACGACCCTTATTATTATTATCTGACGGTTTAATTCTATTGTAACGCTTTTAGTATTCTCTCTGTACAGTCTCCTACTATACAGCAGAAGCGGTCCAACGTTCCAAGCTCAAAGTCTCTCATGAAGCTAAAACTTTAACAATTTCGAATTCACATTCACTGTGTCAGTTTCCTTGGCTTCGGTTTCGGTTTCCGTTTCGGCCGCTCTACAGACATCATTTCAGTCAGGCAGTCAGGAGTGGAGCATATACCTAAAAGCTTAACAACATCTAATATTTATAAGTACCTCACTAGATCTCTATAATCTCTGATATGCAACATGTATATGTACCTAGATATGCAAACTATGTAAAACCGTTCTTATTCATTCTCTTGTTCTTAATTTTCATTCGTAGATTCGTGTAGTAAGTCGCGGAATGGAAAACTACGAGATACAGAGTGAGAGAGAGAGAGAGAAATAGAATTCACTTTGGAATTTTAGTAGTCCTTTTTAAAACCTTTGGTTTGGCTTTTACTGGGCACTTTAAGTATCCGTCCGATGCTGCTGCTGGGAGCTGGAGCTGAAGTGTTAGATCCAAGTTTTATGCACATGTACAAAATGATGATTAGATTTTTTTTCTTTTACAATTCATTCTCAACTTTCTGCATACAGTTATATTTTTTGAGAGAGAGATTTGTTATTTTTTGCTCGGTCCTTTATTACCACACCAGTACCAGAACCAGCCAACCTACCGCTTTGTTCTTTGTATATAGTAGTATTTTTGACCCGCTGGCTTACTGACTAGTAAAAAAATTCATTTCGCACTAACATTATACCATATACAGAGGGACTTGTAATAATAACAGTTTCTATTTTTTTTACTGTGACCGTACACTTTTAACTTCCATTACATGCATAATACTGCCTGTGACTTTCTTCATTCTTATTATCTATTTTTGTTTTTACATGTAAGCGATTATGTAATAAGCTAGTAGGTACATTTTCTACGTTGATTTATGCTTAATAACTTTTTAATTTGTTGGGTAGCCTCTAATGCGTATCTTGTTTTTGGATTATCTCTATACCACTTCATTGTGAAGTGTGTGCCCAAAGTAATTATTATAAAGTGTATTACTTATTATTGAATAGGCCCAATTATAAATTTTCTGCTACTTCCGGAGGTTTTGTTTCGAAATTAATTAGTGAGGAGGGTGATGGGAGGGCACTGTATAGGAATATCCACCTCATGCCATGTCGTGCCATGCCTTGCCTTGCCTTGCCAGCCACCACAAAATTTGAAATCGAAAAAATGTGACCGATTGAAATGTCCAAACATTATTTCATTAGGTTTTAGGTTTATAAAGATGTTATGACCCGGGCTCGTAATTGAATATTTCCACGCACGCCGAAGGGAAGTTTTGGAACTTAAATTGTAATTCATCAAATAGAAATGTTTGATTGCATGTACCAGTATTAAGTATGCACTAGATAGTACTCAACATTTATTACTTTGCACGCTGGGTAGCAGCTCAATTACATATTATCTCACTTGTAGTTTGTAGACTTGAAGATAGATAACCACATGAAGATAGCACAGATACTTTGATAAGATGTTCAAAAGACGGGAAGCAGACGATAAATTAAATACATTTTTTTTCCTCTAAATATTCTGTAATCTTGCTTTATTGCTGTAATTATTCTATCTCTATCTCTATGTCTATAGTCTACAGATAATATCCATTTGGCGCTGTTTATACAAATAGGTGGGAGTATAGTGTACATATTTCAATGTTTTGTTTTCTTTTGTCCTCAGTAGTTTAAAATTTTTCAGTCGTCCAGTTGTAAGTACACATTACATTTGAATTTTGAAGTGTAATTAACTTTTCTCTTACAAAATGCCGAAGTCAAGCTGGTGCGGTGCGGCTGATAGGAACAAAAATAACAATAGAATTATTTGAGAACGTTTTTGACTTTAGTCTAATTATACTGATACCTATATTAATGTCCAGTGTGCCTGTATTATAAATTATTATAATACTATCACCCTGTGTTTTATGGCTTATTATCTTATATTGTAAGTGTATTTTCTTTGCTAAGGATGTACGTTAGTAGAAAGTAATTTATAAACTTCTTATGTTTTTGTGTCACTGTATACAGATTCCTGGCTCTCCAGCAGTCACCAAAAGAACCAGGAACTTTCCATGTTTTGAAGTTCTAATGAAGGCTGTTGTACTCAGTTCATTGTAGTCAGTTAAATCGAGAAATTAATTTGTGCATCGTGAACTTAAACTTTTGTCGTTGTCATTATCATCATTGCCGCGTTGTCTCTACTCGTACTACATAGTCTCCAAGTCTATGGATTTGAAAATATATATCAAACATAGTGAATAGTCAAGTTTCTTTTTATGCTCAAAGTTTGACAATTGAAAAGTGACCCAGTTTAAAATTGATTTTCACTTATACAAGAGAGTTAATTTTTAGGCTATGGAAACTGTACTCGCTTCCAGAAGCTTTGTTTCAAAATCTAAATCCCTTCTTCTAGAAACTAACAGTATTAATTACAATAATTCAATGCGTTCACAGTTATTTTCCTTCCTCTTTCAGACTGTTGAGACTGAAACTGTTCTAAGTTTAATTGGACTTATTAGTAGTGGAACTTATGTGGATAAGTGAGATGGCCACAGCTTTCAGTACTCATAGTCTTCATCTCCAACAACATCAGCAACATCTCCAACAGTCCGCAAATTCTTCAATTCAAATCCAGCATCCGATCCCTATCCCTACTTCACACCATCATCATCATCATCTCAATTTTAATACGAATACAACTCATAATCATCATCAAAATCATCAGCAGACTTCACCAAATCATCTTCATCAAGCTCAAAATCCAAGTCAAAATCAACTTCCATCACCCACTACAGCTACTGGTCATTTTTGTAAAGATTGTGAAGTAATGTTTGAGAGTGGGACGAGTTTAGAAGTACATTTAAGTTATCACAAGGAAAATCTATTGAGCCGATGGGCTACACAAGACTCAGTCTCCTCCTCATCTAGTAGTGGAATAGGAAGTTTCAGTGGTAGTGGTGGTGGCAGTACGGCGAGTAGCTCATCTATCTCTTCCAATTGCTCCTCATCCTCCGTCTCTGGAGTTCACAGTTATAGTAGTTCAGCGAGTACGAGCTCCAACATGGATAAATCTATGACACACACACCGTCCCCACAGGCTTCAGGAGACTCACAGCCCGGCTCCGGCTCCGGTCCCGGCTCCGGCTCTGGTGGGAGTCAGCCTAATCCCAATAATAATCCAAATTCGCATCATGTTCAGTATTTCCTCGACTTTGTTCCAAGTCACTATAGTAATAATAATAATCCTGGAGATCATCATGTGGAGAGTCTCTCTTCGCCGAATCGCCCAGGCGCAAATCATCCGGCCTTCCACCCACCTGTTGTTGACCCACATGGTCATCCTCTGTATGGAAACGTGAACATTCTACATCACCAATTTCCGCCGCAGTACATCTTCTCACCCACCGCACATCATGGACAACCACCAATGCCGATGCCCAGTCCAAATCATGGTAGCCCTGGTCCTGGTCCTGGCTCCGGCCCTGGTCCAAATAGCAACAGTGGCACGAATAATATTGGCTCAAATGGTAGTGGTGAAAACGGTCCTCGTCCTCCTCCTCCTCCAGGAGAAAATCCAAATCCAAGAGAACCTGCAGAAATCTTAGACCTCGATAGCCATAAAGTTCATATTTATCAGCAGCAACAACAACAGCAGCAACAACAACAACAGTTAGAACGAAATTTCTTCCACCGTCCTTATCTCCAACATTTATTGCCTCCACCAAATTCCCATCTACCCCCACCACCACCCGGCTCACGGGTAGATAATGGTTGGCCGGATCATCAGTTTGGATTCCCACCACCGCCCGGTGAACATCCAAATCTAGCTTATGGAATCCCACCTCCACTACCACCATCCTCAGGAGGACAACTGTCACAGCAGAGCGGGAATCCGCACGCATCCTATGAATTGATCCGAAGTGAACCTAATCCAATTTATTCAAATGATCCTTCCATCCCACCACCTATTGGGAGTGTGATCGGCGGTATTGGCGGCTATGGACCTCCAGTAGTTGTTGTACCACCTTCGGGAGGACCTCTTCCTCCTCCTGGAAATCTTGGTCCAAATGCAACTGGGAATCCTCCGCAAGGCTTTAATAGTGGAAGTAATGGACTTCGACCTGGATTCACAATTGGCATCGGAAGTAATGGTAGTGGTGGTCCGGGAGATAGAAGGTCACCAGTTCACAAGTCTCCTCCTATTATAGCTGGGAATGGTGGATTGACGAAAGCCTCCTCGACCATTCCACCCGCCGCTCCTCCCAAAACTAAAGGATGGAAAGGTGGAGAATGCAAACGTCCCAAAACTTATAATTGCTCCGCTTGTAATAAATGGTTTACGAGCAGTGGTCATCTCAAACGACACTACGGGACCACGCTACACAAGGTTTGTAAAATGAAGTATTTATCATATAGATTATAATCCATTAAACTTCTGTCTCTTTTTTTAATTTCTTATTTTTTAATATGAGGTCAGTTGTTTAGCGTGAGGCTTAAACCGTGTACCAAATTACCTTCAACTTTACTCTTTATATATTATGCATTGTTTGCTCAGGCGGAAGTTAAGAATATAATTAGTTTTTGTTCCGAACAACAACTTTTGAAGCCTCCACTGTTACTATTACTATTAAATATGCCAGGGGGTGGACGTGAAAGTATCTGCTGAAAAAAAAGTAGGTGGAGGGAGACTGTCATTCAGTTTAAAAGTCTGATGTTTTTCTCCTAATTTTCTTTGATGAGCGGTTTCAAAGTGTATCTTGTCCATGTCGATGTCGATTTGAGAGTTGTCTGCCTACTATACCTATATTGAATATTGAAGAAATACATGTAGGAGTTACTTTGGCGCGTCAATTGTCTAATTCGAGAAATATATGAATGTAGCCTGTTGTTGTTGTTTGTGTGCGTCTGTTATTATCTCAGAAAGAAAATGAGAGAGACATTCGTAAATTTTATGGCTTTAATTTTGGCTTCAAACAAAACTCAAAGCTCTACTTGAACTCACTCAGCAGGGGTTTTCGTAAATTTATATTCGCAACATTATGCCTTAGATATTATGCTAACCTATACAATATATAGTTTTCCTCGAAGTTAAGAAAATTTTGGAAATTTAAGATTTTGTCCCATATTTCTTCTTGTTTTTCTCTGAAACTACACTACTGTGAAAAGCGTCGGAACCAAAAGCACGACTCATTGCTCTCAAGACTCCGCGAACTAATTTTTATTTTAGTTTTAATGTTTCTAAAATGTCCAATCCCATTCCCCATTTAACGTCACGGATCATTCATTTAGCCTTATCCAGTAAATAAGAGGAACATAAAATTACTTTAGGTCTCAAACGACGAAGACGACGACTACGATCGTTTAAGTTTCGCAGAAGGCATTAATAACGTGAACGAGAACTAAAACGAAAAGAGACTACAGATACACATTTACTATTTATCGTTATTCTTTAGGCATATCCAGGAGAGGGAAGTATAACGTGTTCAATATGAAATACGAGAGTAAAGTTAAGTCACTCACTATTTTCTGACTGTCGGCTTGAACTTAAATGGGTTTTTGTATAATAAGGGAGTTACAGATAGAAAGTAGTAATAGTGAGTGTCTCGGTGGTGGACGGATGGTTATTTTACTTAGGTAGGTAGGTACACCTTCTGCTATTCCTATTGCTTTGACTTGACTGACTGCGAATGGAGTTGTTTGAGAAGTTAGTAGTTCTGACTGACTGTATGAGTGTGTACTATGGAGCTTTATGTGAATGAGAGGGCTTGGTCTCTTGGTCATTTCAGTTCAGAAATTTCAGCCATCATCTTCTTTCTATATAGTGTGCCGTGTAGGAAAATTTTCTTTCTTCTTCTTCTTCTACGTCTTCGTCTTTCTTTCTTTTTCTGAGCAAACCACTGCTACTACTCCCTAGCCAACCAACCAGCCAGTGTCAGTATCCACATTAGCGTCAGCCTCACAGATGTTCTTCTCTGAACGAACGCTCATTACATGTTTCATGTCAAACAACATAGTGATTGGCCAAGTGACTAAACTAAAGTATTTTCTAATGGAAGCTTTGTATTTTCTATTTATTTTACTTTTAGTATTTTTCTATTGCAATATACTACTACGTCGAGCTCAGTATTTTAGTTGGAGTATTTTTTTTTTTTCAAAATGTATTTTAAGTCAGATGGTCAAAGGCATAGTATCTATATTATACTGTATGCATGTATCCATCATTATCTATTTTTGAGGATTTTTAAAGGGGGTATAGGTTACGTGTAGGTAGTTTGTATGTATGTTTCATGTTCAGCTTTCAGAATAGTTAAATGATGGTCATTATTACCGACATTCAAACTTTTAAACTTCAAACAACGACTTTCAGCATGTCAGGCCAGGCCAGGGCTGCACGCATATGGGACTGTATACGTTATCCACCTACCTAACCACCTCTACCTCTTTTAAGTATCTAATACAAAACACTAATTCCATCTAAACTCACAGCGCACTATCTGTATATATCAAGCCACATTTTACATAGCAGTACATGTGTAGTACAGACAGCGTTGGATGCCATAAGCCATAGGGCGAATGGCTATAGAAAATTGCTTCGATAGTTCGATACTGACTGATAACAAAAGAAAAGCTTCAAAATGGCAAATGAAATAGAAATACAAATAGAAATAATGTCATTTCTTATGAGGATATATGGCGAGTTTATGCGCGAGGAAAAAAAGTAGAGATTTTTATTATTCTCGTTTCTTGTTGTTGTTCGGGAAGAACGGACTAAAATTTAGCATATTATGTATGTAGTCTCCGTCGGCAAACAGACACGGAGCTACTGTACGTGATCTGTGAATGGAAGCTATTGAAAATTTCGAATCCATTCATATATTTGAATTTAAAGAATAAGAAATGAATCAAGCCTGTTACATGGCATTGATGGCATGCATTGCTAATGTTGCGTCAGACTCTCTCAAGTCTGTCTGTCGCCTGTTTACACATTAAAGGCATTATTTCATGTATGATTTACGTATAGGTACTTTAACTTTAGTCTTTATTCACAACAGGGAGACTCGTTTCTATGTCGCGTTCATACCATACCATACTGTCTTTCTTATCGTTGTTTCTGTGCACTTTGTTCTCTCGGTGTATTGCGATATTTTCAATTTAAAAAAATCAAATTGCGTAATTAGGTATGCTCACAGCTCACTATGTACCGTTGACTATTAACGTGGAACAAATAAGATTTTAATATAATAAATAAAATGCGTAGATATCTAGTTTAATGTTTAATTTATGTGTGATCCGAATTGCGTATAGATTTGTTTATTCTTTGAAGTTACTGTATGTTATTAAGTGCTTACTATTTGGTTGGTTTGTATATTGTAGAATTCCATGAAGCAAAAAGGAGAGACGGTGGATGAGGGGCCACCGCCGACGAAGGGAGCTGGTGGGAAGAAACATCAGCAGAGGGATTTGAGAGAATCGCAACAACAAGCACAGCAGCAACAACAACAACAAGCACTACCGCATGGTGGGGATATTGCCATGGAGTCAGCGGAGCCAGCCTTACCTAGTCCAAGAACTATAGTAAAGATTGAGACGGACGGGGGTGGTGGGACAGGGAACCGTGGGAAGTCAGCTACGTCCCCTTCCTCGTCCCTACCACATGGGCCAGGAGGTCCCATGTCATCCATGACGTCAATGTACGGTGGTTCGTCCATGACATCCACCACTCTGTCAGGTGACATTAAGCCGTTCTCATCATCTTCCAGCTCCATCAACCACCAGAGTTCCAGTTCCGGTGGAGCACGTGTGCCTTCCCCAAATGTGAGTAATTCCACTGGTTCTCATCCGCATCCATCTAGCTCACCGTACCAAACCATGCAACAACAACAACAACCCGGTCCAGGCTCCGCTTACCTCCCAGCCATATCACCGTATGGTAGTGGCAATCCGCAACAGTCTCAGCAGCAGCAACAACAACAGCAACAACAGAATCAGTATCTTTCGAGCCATAATAACTTTCACGCCGTGAATATTCACCCCCCTGTTCCTTTCTCAAATGGGTACGCGCCGGAAACAATGCCTAATCCAAATAGTCACTACTCCGTCCCATCGCCGATCGTCCCCACAACTATGTATGGTGGCTACTCGGTGATTAACATGAATGGAGAGAATACGCCGCTCCCTCCCTTCAGCACTGTCGGTTTTTCACACTATGATCCCAACTCGTATCATCACAATCCTCCTCCTTCACAACATCATCAGCAACATGGTTCAATGGGTCCGTATCCTCCAACATCCTTGGCCAGTTCAAGTCCGCCGAACCGAATGACACCGGGCGGGCATCAGCCTTACTTACCGCCCACATCTCCAAACAACAGCGGTGGTGGTGGTGGTGGTGGCGGCGGCGGCGGCGGTGGGAACAGTGGTGGTGGTGGTGGCGGTGGTGGTGGATCCAGTGCCAATAATGGTAACAATAACCAAACTAACATGAACATCCTGAACAACAACCATTTAGAAAATTCATTTGACTCTGAGAGCAACCATAACAATAGGGATAGCCCAGAAGAACTAAGATCCGCCTCGGGCTCAGCAGATGGGAGTTTAGACGGACTGGACGGGCTTGGAAGTGGCGGCAGTGGCAGTGGTCTTTCCATGTCGGATGACGGCAGTCCTCGTGGTCATCGTGGCGGTATTGGTGGTGGCAGCGGCGGTGGCGGCGGTGGATATTCTTCCGGAGAGTCTTCCTCACATGGGAAAGGAGATGGAGAGAGCGAGGGAGAAGTTCTCAAATGTCCAGACTGCTCCAAAACCTTCGGCCGAGCTTGCTACCTCACTCAACACACGAACAGTTCCCATTCCGGGGGTAAGCCATTTAAATGTCCAACTTGTGGCAAAAGATTTCCAGGAGCACCCGCCCTCTCCGATCATGTGGCCAAGCATGGCTCGGACAAACCATACAAATGCGATCTGTGTCCGAAGCAATTTAATCATAAGACAGACTTACGTCGTCATCTCTGCTTGCATACGGGAGAAAAACCCTTTGCCTGTAACATCTGCGGTAAAGGCTTCATTAGGAAAGATCATATGACAAAGCATAGTGAGACTCATCGGAAGAAATTAGCCCATCATAGTAATAATTCTAATAATTCCCATTCCCATACAAATAATAATAACTCTTCTTAGTTCTATATAATATTACATGTCTTTCCCTATATATATATTATTATGCGTCTCTACATACTACTTGTATTGACCGGTGGTTCACTTAATTATTATCTGTTATTATTTACATTAATTATGTAGGTAGGTAGTAGGTAGGTAAATGAGTAATTCTCATCAGTTTTATTGTTTTGTTTGTTTTTTTACAATTAGACATGAATGAGTAAGTATTTCGCCATATACATAGGTAGGTATGATATATCCGGACTTGTTGGTTTTTAAGTTTCCCCTCTATATACCACTGCCATTATTGTCCTAAAGTCCAGAAAAAAAAACTGTCCGTACTCTTAAGTTTTTAATAAGTAGGTACCTTAAGAAAAGAAATGCATAAGTTTACAGCTCGTTTTAATTTATCCGTGTACTGTAGACATTTATAAATGTAC
The DNA here is from genome assembly GCA_949802685.1 of Dicyrtomina minuta. NCBI lineage: Eukaryota > Metazoa > Arthropoda > Collembola > Symphypleona > Dicyrtomidae > Dicyrtomina > Dicyrtomina minuta. The sequence continues at coordinate 40,164,655 of OX461808.1, read as the reverse complement.
AGCTTGGAATTTACTAGTGAAAAAAAGCCTATGATAGCCTACACAAATTCACCCCTTTCATCTGCTGACTCTCCTGCGAGATATTCGTACTGTAGAAAAAGAAGCTAAACAATATGCTACAATATTAGCAAGATGCTGCTACTGAAAAGGCAGAGCATTTAAAATATTATTCATAGGCTTAATTATATGAGTGTAGTCGAATGGACGAAAACGAAATAGAAAATAGGGGGTTGATATGGTTTGGAGGAGAATCTATATAGCGGGGTTGTATAAGTAGTTTATATACTATATAAAAATTACTTAAATTATATTATAAGTTTAATCACGATGAAGCGTGATGAGTACGCGGAAACTTTTATGTAAAAGAATTATGAAAATAATAGCTATATTATTATCAAGTACACAATATATTATATAGACGTTCACATTTTGAATTATGAATATACAATTTCAATATTTCAACTGTTTACACTGTAACAATTATGACAATGGACGGGCTCATTATTCCAAATGAGATCCCGTGTCAACGAAAGTTCCTCTGATGTTTTATAATCATCACTAATTAAGTATATGTAGTGTACATTATACAGATATAAATATATTATAAAAATATATCATACTATATAAAACTATCATAGATATTCAGACTAATCACGACTCTGAATCTGATACGTTCACATATGCCAAGCCAGTATACTGTACATAAAACATATAAAATACATAATAATAATTAATTATTGCATACACACATATGTATATATACAGATAACATCAAATCAAAAATCATCTCTACGTCCATCATGGATTCCAATAGTACTTTTTTTCATTTTACTTGTAGGCCTGCAGAATATAGAAAGTACTTACACAGAAGCAAACGCTTTATCGACGACGATCAATAATTAATTAATCGCTATAATATCTGCTGTTAAACTTTAATATTTTTTTTACCCTTCAGATAATTACTTAATTGTTAGAGGAAACTGTGTGTGCAGCGTTTAGTTGTTGTATTGCGTGATACATAGTAAGGAATTCAAAAGCTCTGAGTTTAGGCGATTCATTGTAAAAATATTATAATGCATTATTAACGTTGTTTTAATTCAGTCTAATTGCTGATATTAAAGATACTCGATGCGCTGCAATTTCACTAGCATCTTACCCTATGTAGATAGTATGTTCTAGTACTATGAGGACTATATGAATGACGTGCTGTCTTTAATAGTTTAATAGGCGAAGAAACACGAAAAACTAACGAACGAACGAACGATACGCTATGCAGTAATAGAGAGACAAAAAGGAGCAAGGAGCGAGCTTCAATAGTACAAGACATAATATATAAATTATTATTATATTACAAAATAGTGTTGAGTTTTCTTCGTAATGTCTAATTTATTGTGTAGTATATAATAGAGAGACTATCAACCTTCCTATTAAATTCCTGTTTGAATCTCATAGACTTCTGGACAGGGAGCTGCTAAAGAATAATAACAACACGCACACACACAGGGCATCTTTCATTTGCATTTAATTTGATTTGACTATCTGTCAAATTTCTATCGTTGAGTTTGCTTCTTCTTTCTTGTTTTGATTTTTACATATCATAGCTCAGCATCTATGTATCCGCAGATCTGTCAGTATAGGAAACCTATATGCGTTTTTGTACCTTTTTGATTTTTGTACTTGTGCCTGTGCCACGCCACGTCTGTTCCTCTCTATTCTCGCCCAACTAGTTTTTTTTCTTCTACATAAACTACTACCAATCTTTTGTAGTTCTTTTTTGTTACGAGCCAAGTGTCAGTCAGTCAGTCCGTGTAAACTGTAGACAGATCAGTCAGTGGTCGCAGTAATCTACTGTACATTTTGATTTTGATTTTTGATCGAATTTTTTTTCTTTTACTGAAATTGTAAGGCTATAAAATTACAATAATATTATAGGCTTTGTTTTCTTGAATGAAAGAATGAATTATTTTTTACTGGTTTTATTTATTTAGGTACGTACCTAGGTAGTTTATTTGGTATATAATTCGTCTATCAGTTTACAGATTTGATATTTTTATATCACTAATACCTCACAGTGTCATGCCAGCCTAGTAGTGCTAATTGCTGTCTTGGTGACGTGGTATATTATCGTAGGGAATTTTAATTTTGAAAATACACTTTTTTAGTTTGTTGTGAGGAAAAATACTATTGGAATCCATTATGAGTATGCAAAATATGTAGTAGGTACATATATAATTGTAGCTATACATATAACAGTACACAGCATGTATGTAGCAATAAATGGCCTAATCGTAAGAATCAAGTGAAAGTAAAACAAAAAATAAAATTAAAGAGTATTCTATAAGAAAAAAATACTTTTGGGAATGCAGATATAAGTAATAAGTTGTACAATCTATAATACTAAGACAGATAATTAATTCATTAATTAATAATAGTAACAGTAGGCTAATGATATGAATATCATAAAATGCTATACATGAAAACTGGGCAATAATAATGACATAACATAAACTGTGTGTATGGACAAATTAATGGGTCCTACATATTATGCAGTATACATCTGTACAATGAAAATGTCATATAGTTAAATTTTAATTTTTTTCCTGACTCTCGAAATCACAATATCACTGTTGAATTTTTGAAGTCATTAAAAGAAAAGAAGTTTGATTTTTTGGCAATATATAATCGCGAAATGCAAATGCAACTTGAAAGTTCCTCAAAACTGTGCTGAAACAGAAATACTATATATATATGTACATAGATAATACAAACAATGTACTACTAAGTACTTGTTTGCATATAAAATATATCATGTAAATTTAATTCAGTAGGTACTATGTAGTTTGTCATAATATTATAAATATACTCTGTACATCATGTACATACGAAACGAGACAAAAATGCATACATACAGATTTCTGTAGTAAATATTAGACTATAGCTATTTAGGTACATTGATATTTATCAGAGGAATAGAAAACACAAAAAGAATTTACAAATACACAATAAAAAATCTGATACTTCAGCAAGCTTAAAATAAATATCCCATTTTTTTTGTAATTTAGTAAGCTGATTTTTTTTATAGAAAAAATACACGAAAACATTATTATGAGCTACACTGTATAACTTTGCAGTTATGATTTTTTGTTGCTTTTTTATTTGTTTTTTTTTTACTTTATTTATTGTTAGGTTTCAGGTTAGTCGACTCTACTCCCCATTGAGTCCGTGTACATAGGATCACGATCACAGACATATATTAGCATTTGCACTTAATTATATTCATAATGATTCTTATTGTTAGTATTATTATGTTATTACTACTGTAAGGAAGGATAAGACCAGCTTATCAGAGTAAATGTAGGGTTTATTTTACACTTTACAATTTTCTAAAAGCTCAAAGCAAAAAAGCGCTTCTCTAAATTTTCAGTGACCCATGTGTGTGTACGTATGTATTGTGTATTACGCGATGGCGTTGATTGCCAAATAATTCCAATTAACGATCTCCACTACTAAAATCCAACTTACATATATATGCACACTAGAGGTATACAAAACAAAACACAAACAAAGAGATTTTATTTAGTATTTATAAAATACTTTTAAAAAATACTGAAATATATTATATATTATAGTAATTATTTAAATAGTAGTAGATCGATCTTTACTTAGTAGGTTGATTCATAGTCGAATCGCGTACTTATATACCTAATTTCATAAGAGCTTTTTTCCCCTTTACTTACGAGCAAAATGACACGGTATTATTCTTTATAAAGATAGAATTTAAACACATAATTCTCCCATAGCTTTTTGAGTTGTTTTTTGAAAAACTCGGATTGTGAACTTATATCCTGCCATAATGATTCCAATGTATTGTATAATTAGGTTTAGGTAGGTAGCAATTATTTATATCATTAATCATATTGTGCCCCACTCTACAGGTTTCCATTTTCAATATGCTATCCTACAAGTTTCAATTTTACTTTTAATTGTGATTACAAAAGCATTTTTGACGACTTTACTTATTTGTGAAACAATGTATTAGGAACTCAGGCAGCGTCTGTCTGTGAACAAACAAAAATGAATCTCATTAATATCATGACATTTACACTGTATTATTAAATTCAGCTCTAGTGCAACACGTTTGGGTCTGATAATGTTAAGAGCATACATATACAAAAAACTTTTTGTCTGATTTTTTCTCTCTACTGTTGTATAGTTATATGAGAAATGCAGTAAGTTATTATCATTAATTGACTGTAGAATACAAATAATTTCTTGATATCTTTCATTATACAATGATTTGTGGTAAAAACATTCCGTACATTTACTTAAATTAAAAATATTAGTGATATTATAAATGGCTGCGGCTATGAAAATTAAATATTGTACTAATAGTATTATCATTATTAGTACATAATCTCAAGTGATTATCTTTGAAAAGTGCCAACTAATTAAGAAGCAAAACTACCGCCGACTTAGCATCGGATATGAGTAGGATTTTTTTTGCAAATAATTTTTGTTATTAGTAATTAATTAATTATATGATCTGATCAATACGACATCTCTAACTGTAACGCTAAGTGGTAATATAACATCGAAATTATTGCTTACGATTAGATTACAATTAAAACTGTGTCTATGTATTAAGACAAAAAATGTAATGCAAAAACTTTCATATTATAGCATTTATTAAATTATTGTGATTATTATTATTATTATATAGTTGTTGTGCATAAGTAATTACTGACATAAGTTCATATGTGTGTTAATTTAACACTGTTAAATTTTTGGATAATTTCTTTGATTTTTTGGCATTTGCTCATGTTAAATGGTATGGTACAAATTAACTCAATAATTAAGTTTGGGAATAAAAGGTCATCCACCTTCATATCGCTCGTCAAAAACTACACTATGGTATAGTACTGTTTACACACATCATTTAATAACTTAATTATTTTAGTTTTTCCTCATCAGTCTTGAGATCGATCAGATTATTTGTATGGATTTCCCTATAGGATTTTGTGTTTTTACAGAGAGCCTCTCAAATAATAATTATGTATAATTATTTAATTGTGTAACGTGTAGACGATGTTCATATATAAAGGGTTGAGAGAGATGAAGCACAGAAGGTAATTATTATTCAAGGGTAATAATTATTACTGTAGAGTGCTCGCATATTTTCTTGAGAAGAGTTTAAAATATGAATTCAAATTCTTTATTTTACTATTGATACGATTTGAGTTTGTGATTACGATTATGATCAACGAATATACGTTATTTATAATAATATTATTATGATTGCACTATTTATCGTGTAGTAGCATTATATAATACTTATTTTAAACAATTAATTAATTTTTCATTGTTAAAGTTAAATGACTAAATAGATACAACATTGTTAAAACTACATACAATAGTATGATATTAGACACAGAGTTTGTTTGTATAGTCTACGACACACAGAGATAGGCTCAGAGGGGTTGTAGGACAAAGTCTCCCTGGACAAAGTCTCCCCGGACATTTTACCCCCGGACAATTTCCCCCCGGTCATTTTTCCCCCGGACTTTTTCCCCCGATAAGAAACAGCGGACATTTTCCCCCCAGTGCTAAAATGCAACAGCTGGTATGTGGTATTTCATTATTGTGTAAAGGTGCATACTTCGAGAAGATAGCTCAATGTTGTAAGCTATAGGACTAGGAGCTGGTCTTGAGTATTATTTCACAGCACATATTATCTTACGACACATAACACAATTACGAGTTTGGGGGGAAAATGTCCGCTGTTACTTATAGGGGGAAAAAGTCCGGGGGGAAAATGACCGGGGGGAAAATGTCCGGGGGTAAAATGTCCGGGGAGACTTTGTCCAGGGAGACTTTGTCCGATTACCGCTCAGAGGTTAGACGCTCAAAAATATCCAAGATACTTAAAAATGCATTCAATTTGGTTGTTCTACGTGCATTTGTTTTGTACTACGTCTACAACTATACAATTTATTACTTACATTATGTATTATTATATTATATTAAAAACACAACAAAAAACAAAGCATTTATGAATATTACTCCTGCTCACTCACTATTATATTTAAATATATATTACTATTATTTCCTGTATTATAAATGCAGAAAAAAAGAGCGGTTGTTGTAGCTCAAATAAAAGAAAAGCGTGACTGAAATTGAAATTTGAAATACTAAATATGTGAATTTTTCCTATGACGCATTTTTATTTCATATACATATTGTAATAGGAGGCAATCTTGTTAAAATGTTTGCTTGTTGTCCAATATATTTTCATACTCAACAACTGTCATGATGAAGTGCCTTATATGTTTTTTGAATCAGTTGGTTTTATATTATTTATATTTGATTTTTGAACTTCCCCCAAGCAATATATAATCTCACAAGTCTACAGCTGAATGCACAGGCAGATCTAAATAAAAGCTTATACAAATATTTTAAACAGTTTTTGTATTGTGGGTAGTATTCAACAGCATGGCATATAGCATCGAATGCCGAAACCGAAATACCGAAATTGATATAAAATCAAATTGGAAAGTCACACCACCACTTGGAATTTGAAATTTCAAAAATTTCATGTATAGTACATACAGCGATAGTATGGATATTTAGACTTTTATATGGGTATGTAATGTTATATGACATATAGGAAAATGCATAGCATCTACTTTGTTTACCTACTTTACTTCAATTCAAATTCAATACAATGGCATTTCTCACATAAATGTAAGTAGTGAGCCTGTCCATCATTTGACATTGACGTTTCAAGTATTCAAGTCTTCAGGATTTCATTTTAAATTTTTCTTACACAAAATAAACCGAGCTCGTATTAGACAGTACGTACTCATGCATGCTCATGTTTGTCATATAAGGTTAGTATAGTATGTAGCAAAGACAAGAGAGTACTGATAGACTGATAGTGTAAATACAAGGAAATCTCAGGGGGTGTGGGAATTTTGGGAGCACACAGTCAACAGTCAGTGTGGAATATTGTAGAATCCGAAACAAATAAGTTGATTTTGATTTTGACTTTGACTTGCTCGCGATTGCGACAATGATTGGCATTTCGAATTCCGTGTCCATGGTCCATGGCAAATGTAGTGTTCAGTGTATAATGTAAAGCATGGAGAGCATGTAAAATGTGTGTAGAGGACCTCAACGTGGGTTGAAGCTGAATGGAGGCAGGAGGGCGGGGGAGAGAGACTAAAAGGATAAAGGATCATACTCATTTCCATTTAACACCATCACTTTGTGCACTTCCCGAGTTCCCGATCCCGTCCTGCTGTAATGCTCCATGCTGCTGCGGCTCTTGTATCTGAACTGGAACTGGAGAATTTTACTGAATACTGGAAACAGAAAAGAGAAAAACATGGAATTCTCGTCGATTTCACAATTTAATTATTATTACAGTCGCTGTTGGTTCAACTTATTTCACATACTTCCGTCCGATGCACACAAAAATAATAATTTCTAATGATAAGTAAGATGATGGACTTCAAACTTCATACATATAAATATTATTGCCGTTACCCCCTACAATTCATTGACATTTTGACACCATGTATTCATGCTCCCTGTTACCGTTAATTTTTTTCAAAATTCTGTTTCCAGTTGTTTTAATTAAAAATTTTTAAATGTTATTGCTATTATTGGCCGGTTCTGTTGAAATTCAACGGGCTAAACTACAAACTCAGAAATATTTTATAATTACATGATTTTGACTGACCGTGACGTGAAGTGCTGGTTTAGGTTTAGGTAAAGAACATACATCAGGATCAGTAATTACTCGTAAACTTGACATACTGTGTGTGGTACGACTTTGACGTTTGCAATGTTCCTTATGCGTTTAGTGTTGATTCCCTTTTCTTGCACGCCGTTTTGATTTTAAATTTCAGAATTTACTGTGAAAGGTGAAGGTACTATCTTCTATATCTAGGTAACTAGGTATTTATATGGGTACCTGTACAAAAGACCTCCATATTATACATAGATATAATTACACTGCTAGAAATCTTGCATACAGATGACAGGAACACACCATCAAATATCTGCTGTAGTTTTGAAGTAACAGAGCAACAAGTAACACATAATAATCATCATAATATATAAGCAGAGTGGTTTGAATTCTGACTAGTGAGTGAATTCTCCGTGGATGTTTTTGAAGTAGGTACAGAGCTACATACAGATTATTATTATGAGTCTCTGGTCCCATGGTCTGGTCTGGTCTGGTCTGGAGTGGAACAACACAGGAGTGAAGAGCGAACATTGAGACATGGACATAACAGCCACATCCACCACTTCCACGAGGTGAGGTAGGTACATCTTCTACAGGAGAGACGACGGGTGGAAAGAGCGTCATGTTCATCCTCCATCCCCATAATGTTGAGTAAGGAACTAAAACACAATAATAATAATAAGTACCTAGCCGAAACGAAAAGTGTCTTCAATCTACCCATGGCTATATCATTCTTTATCCTGTCCACTTTATACCTACCAAGGTACCTACCTAATTTTTGAAGGCTACCATTAAAACAGAAACACACATTTTGCTAGGGAACGTCTTCCATACACTAACCTACTTGTCCGTTGTACATACATCTATCAATAATCATTTTTCTTTTTCATGACCGGGCTATATAGCTGTATGCACATACATAGGTAGTTTGCAGAGCAGAGCCACGGCCATACGGGCATAAACTTTAGTAACTAACCTAGGAATTCAAATAAATATCCTAGCTACACTCTGTACGTACAAAGATGCAAAGGCGTAGGCAGCAAGGGCGAATCCAAGGATCCACGGGAAAGGGGGGGGGCCACGGGCCGATACAGCACTTACCATGACAATTTTTTAGCACGGCAGAACATGCGGGCATTACTATTTTAAAATGGCCTAGCCCAGCAACATTTTCTGGATCCGCCACTACCTAAATAGTAAGCAGTAATAGTTTATATTGAAAGTTATACGTAATATTATATTACTAACACAGTCTACGCATATACCTGTGAATCTTACTACGTAGTTTCGTTACTCGTTAGTCTCTTATATTTTGTAGGAGGCTGAAAATGAAATATGAAATTTAAGGCTCTTGTTGTTGTGTGATCTCGCCTCGTGAAAAGAAAATGAAGTTGGATAGACTCCGATATATTGCATTGAAATACTCCGTGTGTGTAGTTTGGATTGGAGGGTGAAACATTATGTACCTACCGATATATGTATTTTATTTTAACGGAGCTGGAACTGGAACTTATACTTGATGACTGTTTTCTCTGTTGTTGGTTTGATTTTGGTAATATGCTCACTATATGAGGGAGCGTCGTGGACTCTCGACATCCATTTCGACTTGGACATGGACATGGACGGAGGAGTACTCTCAGAGAGAAAAACAACTGTGAACTCTGAATTTAGTGTCTGTTGTGTGTCTGTCTCTGAGGAAGCCCTCAGGTCAATTTCTGTTTTCATCCTTCGGAGAAAAAACAACACCAGCCCAGAGCCCAGAGCACAGTCAGTCGCTCACAGCCAGCAAAGTCCGCACAATAATATCCCCAAGTACATACTACAATGCAGTACAATAATACCTGATTGTATTTTTGTGTGTGCTTACATTTTTTTTCTTATTCTATATAATATTACGCTTCAATTCTTTCCAGTCAGCATAGTACACCTTACTTATTACTTCATTAGATGTTCGTACCTACCTTCCTACGTTCTGACATTAAGGGATGTATATATGGTTATGGCTATGATTAAGGTATGGGGACAACATGAATTAAAAAAACTATACTCAGCTTAGAAGACAGATTAAATAGGAGTAATGGAATTTTTTAATTTTTAGGTATTATTTATGTGTTATTGCAGCTCTCCTTCCTAATAATAATTTTATTATTCCAATATGATTCAACAAAAATTACTGCATACAAAAGAAATGTAGGTTTTTTAAACTTGAAATTGGGTAATTATTGCTGATTTGGTCGGCTCAATGAGCTTTAACTTTAAATGCATTGGCAGTTGCAATCCCACTACTACACTGCTATGTCGTTGCACTTAAAACCAAATGTCCAATAAAGCGTGACTAACTGAAAATTCCAATGAAAATAAAAATAAAAATATACCTTAATATAATGCCTTAATCAAAACGTTGGGCAAGCCATATGGGACAAATTACTGCTGAAAAATGTCTGAGTATGACTGAGTGAGTCAACTTGTAGGTAGGTAAGGTTATGTATCTGCTTGTATGTATGACGAGATGCGGTCGCGGTCACGATACACAAGATACATTAAATACCTAACATAAATTTGGTTTTGGTGGGTTAAATTGAATAGTAGATAGCATATGTAATGGTTATACTGGGAGTGAATAGTGCAACAAGTAATAAGGTAATACTATGTTCAGTCTTATAAGTTTTTTCTACAGAATGTATACTCTTAAAAATATTTATTTGATAAAATACATAGACATACTTACAGTATAGTTACTATAATACGAACGTTGCCACAGTCAATAATCAGGAGTCAGAAGTAGTAACTGAGAATTTCCATTTTACTTATTGGTAACTGCATCCACATAGTGTATTAGTATGGCTGCTTTACTACTTCAACTTCAGTTGATACTGGTTTTTGGTAAGTTTTCCAGGAATCTGAAGAAAGAATTTTTACTTGGAATTATCTGTATGTATTTTACAATTTGGAATGAAGAATGAAGAATGTGGAGACGACTAATGTAGAGAGAACAGATAGGTCGTACGTACCTTGAAAATATAAAAAGTCAAAAGAACATTACATAGCTGAATCGGTTGTTGATTTGTTGCATATGTAGACTGTATGTGGTTTTTTTAGTATTTAAGTACCTATATACGCAAAGTAGGTAGGTACTTGTACAGATATCTAAAGACCTTAAATTGTCTAAATAATTTATGAAATGTATATAGAATCCTACTTCAGTTTGTATATGTATCTTGTACATATAATTTGCTTTTAAAGTTGTCGTTGAACGCATTCCGATAGTTCCAATTCCATCGTTCATGCCTCAACGTAATATTTTTTTTTTGCTGCCGGTATTTCTTGAACGTGCAATTTAAAATTAAATTAATGGTATCGGTAACTCAGAAATATCCTAAATATTTACCACATGTTTGTGTAACAACGTGTTGCGACCCTTATATATGGAAAGCGATCGATAGGCCATTGCCATTATGTAAAATAGAGTGTGCCTACACATACATATTTATTTTTGTAATTATCACAATACGAACTGGACGAACAATTCGAACGGCTAAACTATTTTATTTTATTTAAAAAATCGTGTTTTCTAAATTGTTTTACAAAATTTTGATAGTTTCTACTATATTTTATTTATTACAAGTTCAGAACATTAGATGTTTAATTTTATACATGGTTTCAAAAACAAAAATAATAGCAAAATTTTCGATTGTCGATAGCTATTTTCTGCTAAAATTTCTTCAAATAAGTTAAATAGAAACATCAAAATTTTGTTTTAAAAGCCAAGCGGTTTTGGTACTGCAATACAAATGCAGATTTTAGTACATTCGTATTCGTATTTCGTATATACTACATATTTCTTATTGTAGATTTCGGACTCCCAGTTGATTGATGTTGAAAACCCATATTATAGATGATGTAATGTTACAACAACAGACACATTAAAAATTAAAGCCTTATTACTTCACATTTTAAGTAGCATACGCTCTTTTAGTGCAATTCCTGCTTGCAGCTGCACCTGCTAATAAAAAACGAAGGGAAAACACTTTAATTTAAAAAACATTGAGTTACCACATTACTGGTTTAATTGTGCCCCGACAATGTGTTAAAAAAAATAATGTCTGCATCTTGTTTACGCAAAGAATACTTATGTTAAATGTAAAATACAATCGTCTGGGACGCTATCGCTCTGTCAATTAAATGATTCATTTCCAGTCAGGTTCCAGCAGAGCTTGAACTGTCTACAGTCTAGACTGGTTTGAGTACAAGTATCAAGTAAGAATGTATAGAAACAAACAAACAAGTCTGGCTTGACATCTATTATTTTTCGGGTTTACCTTGTAAGCACAAGAACAAATATAAAATTGAAAGTTAAAACAATTTATCACACAGCTGTTGTATTTATGTGCTCTTAAATGTTAAATACGAATTTGAATGTTACTACTGACAGCGACGTAGAGAGAAAAAGATTTCAAAGATCTTCACCGGTCATTTAAAACTATAAAGGATCGCACCGTGCCGCAGAGCCGCAGACCTTGGGATTAATATCATGAGTGTAGTGACTAGTGACATTCTGTTTGTTACCTTGTTAATGGATTTTATTTAAACGTAGTAACTAAAGACGCAATAGTCACACAAACTTTTATCTATTCTGCACTCTTAAACTCCCAAATTTTAAAATTAATTACCTATAGGTACCCATAAAATCCAGAGAAGCTGCTTATTAAAATGATGTAATCTTCTGCTGACCTTCAAAGTACGGTGGACTGCTGGTTAGTGGTTCATTAGTTTACATTCACAAAGTATCCGGAACTACAACTACAACCACTGATTGAATACTGAATCCTGATCAAAATATTATAATAATTAACTAGTAAGTATTACATAATTAACCAGTAAAAAACTGCTACTCACAACACAACAGGTACTCGTCCTACATACAGCCACGGATGGCTAAAAAGCCAGTGAATATGTCTCACTAAAGACTAAAACTAGTTGGCTCAAAACCACTCAAAACTGAAAAATGGCGAAAACTCAAATGTGCGCGCTATCTTTTGAAATTATTCTGTCACAGACAGAAAATGACAAATGACTAAAACTAATTAAATTAATCCTTTTCCTTAAAATTACTACATCTTAAATGTTCAACATAATTGTTTGTAAACTCTGTGTATGATGGGCAATGCCCGATTTTATTGCACAATAAATAAATAAATAAATAAAATTAATCCATGAATCAATGGTTGATGGTAGATGATAGTGGGTGGCTAGGCTAAACCTATTGGGATTTTAACCTTTTACTAGAGAAATCAGTATGGAAGTTTAAAATGTGCATTTTACAGGTATTTTACGAACTTTTTTTGTGCCGAGAAGATTCATCAACAATCATATGAAGCAGACTTTGGGTTTGATGAGCCTTGAGCTCGACCTATTTTGCGTATTTACTGTTTACTGTATTCATCATTTTTTACTGGCTAGTATAGTGAGCGCTTCTTGTGCTTTTGTAGTAAATAGTAAGACAGTCAACAGCATATAAACTGAAAGACATTGACATTCTTAAGTTTATCGGAATCGGATTCGGAATACAGATGGAAGGTGAAAGGGTTGCTTTGTATTGTAATTTCGTTGGAAGTTTCCATTGAAGGGCAAAGGGTGAGTATCAAAAACAAGGAATAACGGTGTGGTATATTGATTTATCCCATGTGATACACTTTGTATTCGTATGTATTTGCTTTTTTGAAGATTTGAACTTTAAAATTATATATTACAGGTTTCATTCAATGTTCGCCCGTGCCGTCGTCCGATCAGTATAGTATATGCTACTACATAGGGTACGGTAGCGGTATCATTATTAAATAAAGGTCAACCCTAAAGTGTGCATTTCACCCTGGCTTGCTGCCTGATCTACTTTTACTCACCATCAGCAAAAGCTAGTGTTTTACACCGAAAGTCAAAGTTGGAACTCTAGGTACTGAAGCTGAACTTCCTTTACAAGGGTCCTAGGTCTGTTTCAGAATATAATTACAATTACAATACAGTTGCATATCACGGTTTTTAGTTCTTCGACTATTAGACCCTTAAATCTTCCTTACTTCTTCCGTATTTCGGTGGGTCGGTTTGACGGTCGGTTGTTTTCTTTACCTGTTCCTCGATGTACGATCAGTAGTAGATGCATTTAGGCTATGCTTTTATGCATTATAAAATACGCGTTCCATTTTTCCCTCGATGTGCGTTTTATTCCACAAAATATATGCAGGTAATCGTACAAGTACAACACTATTAAAAAGATTCTATTATACGACTTTTATGTATTATGTCAGGTAGGTACATTACATTTACATTACACAATCATTTACAATACGCTTTTATATTTTACCTTGTACTTTCGATTGGAAGGAAGATAACCTTTACCTTATAAAAGCTTTTTCAACGGAATCCAAATGTCATGAATTGTGAATTGAGCTGTAAAAACAGTGGTATAAATGAATAAAATGAATTTAATTGAATTTTATCTATACAGGTAGGGAAGTTGATACCTGCTCTAAGGTTCACTGTCCAAGCCAACAATTGGATCAACACCAAAGTAAAAGTCAAGCTACTTTTAAGAATCAAGAATTCTTATCGACAGTAGATTGTCAAATGATAAAAATATTATCGATGTTGAAAATCGAATTCAAGTAACGATGGAAGCTAAACACTAAAAGACAACGATTTTAATTTTCCAAGATTATTGAGGATACTACTGATTATACTTGTAATAAGTTTTAAGAAAAGAAACAACTTTCAAATTGCATGCTGAAGCTGAATATATAACACGATAGAGCGGAAGATTGAATGTGAAACTTATGGATGAGTGGGTGTTTTCCATCTTTCACCTTCCTCATTACTGCAAGTCATAATTGGTTACCAAAGGTAAGGGTTACGTATACAGTAACTACTTCCACGATGTGTTCAATGTCCATGTCGATGTCGACGATGCACGTCTTCCTTTCATTTTTTTTATCGTGTATCCAAATCTAACTATCCACTATATGTTCATATATAGTGTTTCTAACCATCATATCCATACTCGAGGAATGTCTCAAGAACTACTATTACTGTTTTGTGGTGTACTGTAGATCTAACCTCTACAATTTTTTAAGAGAGACTGTATGATTAGGGCAGTCTGAGTCCTGTGTATAGAATATTTATTATCGTTTCTTTTCTGACTTTTGAACATTTCTTTTTTCTTCTTTCGTCTATAGAGGCCGAGACGGTGGCTTTATGCTGTTCCTGTATTATTGAGATAGTCAAGTGAGTGAAGCTGAGGGCTATTTCATGGCAGGGAAAACGAATCGGTCAGGAAAGAGAGCTCGACATTAATAATTTTGATGTTAGGGTAGGTGCGTGCTTGGAGGCTCGAAACGCATAGTATATAGTAAGTACTTTACATTTTACATAGTTCCGTAATAAGTAGTGCAATACAGCTAGCTAAATGATGTATTATATGCATCCTTTTCTTCGTAGTTATTTGAAGGTTCAAAATACTGACTAGTGAGTAGTATAGAAGACACATAAAATATGGATATACAGAAAACAAAGAATATTCGTAGAAGAAAACTAACAACAACTCTAACCTAGACCTAGGTAGGTAGACTTGAGACACACATAGCATTTACTTTCATTACTTCCTGCATGTGATATGATTTGATAAATGATGCTTGCATTAGCTTTAAAAACTGAAAATTATTCATAATAGCGCTCGCCACATAAATCTTTTAAATCTTTATCTTTACTCCACACAATCCATGTCCATAAAGAATAGATGACGTACACAGTGTTATATAATAGAATACTATTCTGATTATGAGTCACTCTTGTTTTCCATAATAATATAGGTTTGAACTGTTTCATTCAGTTAGAATGAATCGATGTAGTCGCGGTCGCGGTGTTCGTCTGGAATTAGAATTCGTCTTCAGCTTGCAGTACTTAACACAATACGGATACGCTTATCATGAAGATCAAATGAAAATGAAAGCGTTTTGTTTTTTGAAACTTCTTATAGTGTTCTCTACATCCATGAAGCATGAAGCATACAAACATAAGGCTATTTGACGAGAGCAATAGAACATTTTGATGCAAGACTCACTATTTAGAAGATTGACTCCAGGTTTCACACTATGGAGATACAAGCCTTGGGAGTTACTACCCTGAGTGATTCCTCTTTGAGCTTGAGGTTTTACATGTAAAATGTGGAAACTTTGAAAGCGCTACCTAATTGCTACCTACCTGTTGATTGTAGGGCCTATCTAACCTTTTATTGCTCTACTCAAGCTAGACAGAGCTTTAGATTGTTGACTATGGCTGTACACTGTAGAGATGATGGTCTCGATATATAGGGACCTAAATGTAAAACCCAAGTTCAAGATCAATTTTTCTAAAGATTCTGTTGCATGCGGAGAATAATAAACAATTTTAGGAGTCATAATGCTTGTAGTTCTGACTGTTTAGTGGCAGTTGCAGTCTTCAATGCACATCTTAGGCCTCAGTATTATTATTCATTGTTTTACATTTACTCTTTGCCTCGCATGGTTTGGATTATTGTTATAATATTGTGAATGATTCACGAGCCGTGGCCATTCCCATGATGGCCACGGGTTCAAATAATGCAGGGATAAAATGGGTTGTTGCATCAGGAAATCTATCTAAATCGAGGAACATATTTACTATTTTGTGTGGTAACGTTTTAATGTTTTCTGTCTAATCGAAATTATATTCTTTCCCCTTTTTAATTATATGCTGTCACTTAAGTTTCTATATTCTACTTTGTGTTTATATAAAGGTGCAGGGAATAATATATAGGTAAATAATTATAGGGGCAATGATTATTATTATTTCAAATTTACTGATTTACCAGATGACAACATTTGGCATCTGACAATCAGTATCAGAAGCAGAATCAGATGTTATACCCGGAGAATCTTGCAGTAAGAGAGTGGTTTACAGATACTAACAAAAAAAGTATTCAGTGGTCTGGTCTTTTCTTTTTCGTTTGTTTGTACTTTTTTATTTAGACAGACCTGTTCCAATTTTTACTGCAGCCTTTCAAAATTTAAAGATCATGTACAAATTCGAATATTTAATATTTTTAATGTAATTTATTTAATGAATTTTATTATTCCTGAAGTGTTACTGAAAGTCTTTTCCCCAAACCGTATGCCCAAAGCAAAACACCTTTCCCATAATAAATGAGAATTTATAAATCAGATGTTCGCAAATGTTCTCAATACAGCAATTTTCTATTTAGCTTCTCATGTGTGTGGTGCCGTTTAGATAAAGTAACAATAGCCAGTTTGCACAGTGTTTCGCCACTGAATGCAGTGACTACGTAAGCAAGGCAAAGAATGTAAATGCGGTGTTGCCGTAAATTATTTTTACATGTTTGGTAGGAGGGTGCACATTGTGAATGTAAATGCGGTGTTGCCTTAAATTATTTTTACATGCTTTCGGCACATAATTTCATTATTTGTGTGCATTTTCTATGATGTAAATACATTTAAATTAAGGTACTCTACTTACTTAATGAGCCCAGGGCTGATACTTTATTTTAATCTCCTAAAATTGGTAATGTAATATATTGTATTTTTCCATGACAGCTTCTGGCTGTCTCCCTCCACTCTCGACCTAGATTTATTCTTTTGTCTGTCTATCTTTATAATTAAGTACAAAACTTATTTCCTTGTAACAACATTTATCCCGCTTCCAGTTTCTTTATTATAAAGTTCTAATTTGAAGCAAAACATATAACAAAACTTTACTTGCAATCTTGGTCAGGCAGTGAACTCACCTGTCTGTCCCAAGCTCTCTGTTAGAAGTCAATTACTTTGTAAATTCAGTAGACACATTTACCTACTCAAATCTTACATTGGGGCAATCAGCTCTACCTTTTCTTATTAGATCTTCGTTCTTTCTCAGTTAATTTAATTGTTTAATAAACTCGTAGTTTCTGTTGTTATTAAGAATTCTGCATTTAAACAATCACCTATTTATTAACGAGCATCAAAGTTGATCATTCAAGAAATAATTACTCATACAGTCTGCAGTTCCCTCACCATATCAATTATCTACATTGATCCATTGAAATCTGCATACCTTCAATCTCTCATCACACCCCCACCAGCCATCTTCTCATATACCGACTCCTAGCCGCCAAAACATTGGTCCTTCGCAACACGGATATTTATTTGGATTATCCCTTCTCTGAGACTAAAACTTTAGTCTTTTCCTGGAATTCAGATTTATCAAACTCAACACTCTCGGCGAATTACTAGGATCAATTACTAAAGAAGATGGTACCTACACCACTTGAAGAAGCCCTTATCAAAAGGGAGAACATTCTCAGCATCATCAATCTAATTGGGAAGAAGATTGCCACAGACGATTTTCTATTATGGCAACTCTCAACAGTGCAGTACGAACTCGCTCTTCTTCATCGTCAGGAAACTGAACTTATGGATCTTCTGTACGATTTAGTTCTTTATGCTGTGGATGGCGCGTCAGATCATACTTCCAAAGAATCCATAATGTCCGTTTTTGAAGAAGCAGGCATGGAAATATCAGTTCTTGGAGACAAGCTTGCATCTCATCCTAGAAGTTTAGAAGCGTTGGCTCCATCACCACCACAGTTCAATCCAACAATCAGACTGCCCGTCATCAACCTTCCTCAGTTAAGAAAAGGAAGCCGCAACAATGACCAGCAGCAAAAGAAGACTTGTGTGGGAACTCATCATGCAGAAATGAAATATTCATGCAACATCTGCAACAACAATCTTCACAAGTCCTACCAGTGCCATCAGCTGGAGGCTCTCTCCATTGAAGATAAAAGGAATCTACTTCAGACCATGGAATGCTGTATCAACTGTCTTAGGAAGAAACACTCTGTGCAACAATGCAAGTCCAGGTTCAGCTGTCGAAAATGTCAAGAACGGCATCACACATCTTTACATGAAGAAACCAGCCAAGAAGTTCCTGTCATGAAAGAAGAGGCATCAACCCGTATTATCGAAGTTGAAACTACCAGCCATTTGGACATTAAAGTTGCAACTACCAGGCAGCCGGAAAATGAAGTTGAAATTTTCAATCCATCAGACATCTCAGTCGCAGCAACCAGTAAATTCAACATCGCAATTCCAACTTCCGTGATTAAAATCAACGACAACACTGAAGACATCATTATGTTTGAAGATGCAGTTGACCAGGGGTCAGAAGCCACCTTCAGAAAAGAAAGTGCTCACCGATTGAATTTATCAATTACCCCTGCGAACGCGACTGTCTCTGGACATCAAGGCTCTTGTGTGGACACAGCAACAGGCAATGCAAATCCAGGAATTCAATTTTGTACTGATAAGTTTTCCACCAAATTGAACTTATACCTGCAATCCGAAAACCCATCAGGACCTTTGCCTGCTCATACTCCATTACTGGTGTCATGGCCTTACATCCTGAATTTGAAGTGTAGCGATTCCTTGTTCCGCATCTCCCCGACCTTTCAATCTTTTATCCGTTCTAATCAAGATGCTGAGGTTCTACACCACTCCAGTATTGACCGCTTTCATTATAAGCCTCCAAACGTTCCCATTACTCAAACCTTGATGTTCAGCTGGCTATCAACCTTGCAATTGCCATCAATTAGTTTCAAGGCATTGACAATCTTAATCGACCACACCTTCAACATTAAGGAAGAATCACAAGAGTTTGGGCGACTGGATTATGTGCTAAAGGTCAGTCCTAGAGACCAAGAAAGGAAAGAACCTGCAAGGCATTTTGCGAAAACTCGAATTAAGTTTTTAGATGACTCACATAAAATAAGAATTCCACTCAAGAAGAATTCTTTTTCATCAGTATCAGTTGGAAAAATTGTAGTTCATCACTTCAGGCAATTAAGGCAAAAGAACATTAGGAAGTTTACCTTGTCCAAAGTTCAAACCAACTTTATTGACACTTCATTTCATCCCGTGGTTCTGCTCAGTCACGCTATATTTGATAACGGAACTCAGGGGCAGCATCCGACAACAAATTATTACCTAATTGAAAAGGAGGAGTTTCTCGTTTACCTAAACCAAGAAGAGGAATCCTCCGCTTTACAAATCCGAGATAAAGAGCTGGTCAGCAAGCTACACGTTGACGCCCATCAACGCATAACCATCTACGCTATGGCTAAATCACACAAGGCTACTTCTTGGATCACAGGTCTACTTGCTGGGGCATACAACCACACGCAAGCTACTGGACTTTTTGGCTCGTACACTACTTCCAATCTACTTACTATTGTTTCTCTGGAAATGACGTCCTCTCAGTTCTTTTGGATTCTTGGAAACAACCGTACATATGCTAATCTACTTTCGGCTCGACGACATTATCAACCGTTCTCGGATATGCAGATAAGTTTTCAAGATTTCCATCATCATCTGTATGTTCCTCATGGATTCAGACGACCACACCAATGCTACCGCATCGCGATGGGGACTCAGCTTGGATGTCATCTAACTCAACAGCATCATAGATGTAAAGGAGGTCAACCAGCGCAGCCAAACAAGGGACTCATTTTCATTGACTCGTTTCTTGATGTATTCAGATTTCTCATGGCCGCCGAAGTCTACATTTACTTCTTCGATACTAAGGGAGTTATGGAGCTACATATCTTCCGCGGGCCAGTACGAGATGTTTTTCACTCTTGGAGCCGAACAATCCAGCCATTACGATGAGCCTCCCAGATTCTCCTACAGCAATCACCAACACTGTAAATCATTGAAGAATAGCCGCTACCGTTTTTTTCCCTCAAAGGTAATGACTTCTTCTAAATGTGCGTTCACCTTAAGTCAGGCAAAGTTTTGTCTACATAAGGATGACGTCATTTTGTCTTATTACTGGAACTTGTTGAGAGGCATTCAAATTGAAACTCTTCAGATTTATTTTCTTTAAAACTAATTATATATCATTAAGTTAAGTATTATTATTTTTCACCTACACCTAAAATTAATAACATTCTCATAAATTATCATACTTACTTACCTTGTATGTTCTGTGAAATGTTAGGTCGCAATATATATTTAAACACTTATATTTATCTGTCGCACATCAATATAACTTATACCATTATATATACTGTAACACATGCTTTAATTCTTAAGGTATTTTCTTTGCCTATCAACAGTCATGCAACGTCAACAAATTGGGTATTTCAGTTTCTAGTATGATTGTCTGTATATATAGAATTTTTTGTCTACTTAATATATAGCCATAAGGTTAATTTTTCTTAGCATTAGTATTACGTGGGAAATTCATGGAATTTCGGCCGCCGATGTTTCGCCACTGAATGCAGTGACTACGTAAGCAAGGCAAAGAATGTAAATGCGGTGTTGCCGTAAATTATTTTTACATGTTTGGTAGGAGGGTGCACATTGTGAATGTAAATGCGGTGTTGCCTTAAATTATTTTTACATGCTTTCGGCACATAATTTCATTATTTGTGTGCATTTTCTATGATGTAAATACATTTAAATTAAGGTACTCTACTTACTTAATGAGCCCAGGGCTGATACTTTATTTTAATCTCCTAAAATTGGTAATGTAATATATTGTATTTTTCCATGACAGCTTCTGGCTGTCTCCCTCCACTCTCGACCTAGATTTATTCTTTTGTCTGTCTATCTTTATAATTAAGTACAAAACTTATTTCCTTGTAACAACATTTATCCCGCTTCCAGTTTCTTTATTATAAAGTTCTAATTTGAAGCAAAACATATAACAAAACTTTACTTGCAATCTTGGTCAGGCAGTGAACTCACCTGTCTGTCCCAAGCTCTCTGTTAGAAGTCAATTACTTTGTAAATTCAGTAGACACATTTACCTACTCAAATCTTACATTGGGGCAATCAGCTCTACCTTTTCTTATTAGATCTTCGTTCTTTCTCAGTTAATTTAATTGTTTAATAAACTCGTAGTTTCTGTTGTTATTAAGAATTCTGCATTTAAACAATCACCTATTTATTAACGAGCATCAAAGTTGATCATTCAAGAAATAATTACTCATACAGTCTGCAGTTCCCTCACCATATCAATTATCTACATTGATCCATTGAAATCTGCATACCTTCAATCTCTCATCACACCCCCACCAGCCATCTTCTCATATACCGACTCCTAGCCGCCAAAACAGCACAGTCTATTAGCCAACGATTTCACATGCGACTTTATCGATGGATGAATGTTTTATTCATTGATCAAGTTGCATTTAAAATCCGAGTACTATCATCATTAAGTATTAATATTAAGATGATTTATAAACTGAAAAAATACTTGGGGAAAGATTGTGACGCGATATCATGTAAAATGTAAAGAGGCTGCACAAGCAAAGCGTTGAATTGACTTAAATTTTATTAAGTAGATAATAATTTAAAATTTTTAATTCAACATTCTCTACGGAGTTTCAATTGATGCAACTTTTAGTGCAGTTGATGGCGCCTTTTGCTTCGCTGTTCAAGAAAATACGCTTGTCAAGTTGGAGCTCTACATTTTTATCTGTATTGTTCTACCGACAAAGAGAGTTTTTGTCCCGTATTCCTATTCTATATTCCTTTAAAGAAGTTTTACTTAATAGAAATCGAAATCCTGATGCTTATTATTCATTCACCTCCTTCGTTCAATAAAACATTAAGCATGTAGTGCAGGCATACATAGTGTGCTAGTGGGAAAACAAAAGAGGCATAGTATAGGTATTCTGTATGTGTTTAGTTTTACGTATATTTACTAATCGTATAGCTGCTCTTATAAATGGTAAGAGAACGAGCCATACAATATTTGTCTGTAGTTTTTATGTAGGTACCTACCTATATAGGTATCTCTGATTATAATGGTAAAAAATGTTGAATGTTACATTTCATAATTGCAATGCTACTTGGTCTGGTCTCTGTTAGTGAATGGTGTTTGAAGAATTTAATGTGATGTTTTGATGTTACCGGTATTTTGTATAGCTAATGCTGTGCTATATATTGAATGTTTATGCTATAGTGTAGTTAGAAATATTTATTTTGTGCATACTTTTTACATTTTTTGGTAAATTTGTGTACCTATACATAGTATGTAAGTAGGTACCTACTCCTTTATTATCTTTTTTCAGTGTGTTTTTATTTCCGAAACAAGGAATAATGAACTCTGTCAAGATTTATTTATGTAGACAGAGCAATTTGGATCCCAGACCTTGTCAAAGAAACCTCTGTTCTGATACAGCCTAATTTTACAACAAACAATACACTGAAAACTGATTGAACCAACATTTCAAACCATGACCAGAGTCAACAGAGGAACAATAGGACCCAGTCAGAGCCAACAATGAATTTCATTTTTAACGAAAATTAGAAAAAGGGGTATTAAGTTTTGAAGGAATTCTTACAAGCTCAATCCAAAATTCAAAATACAAAATAAGGTAAGATTACTATTACTACTACTACGCTCAATTTCACTATTATCACAATAATTATCTATACACAAACCCGTAGGCTCAGGCATAATACTTCAGATTAAATTTCATTGTGAAATTTTGAATTTAAAATACAATATATAATAACGCAGCTACCAAAACATTTACTATATACTAATGCGTCGGGCTTCAAGTGCTTGAAATATCCATTAAAGCTAATTTCGTTAGCTAAAGTAATAAGTTTGAAGTTAAAATCAACAAGAAAACTTTGTGAATTTTTAGTTTTATTTTCAGGCTGTGTGCATTTGTACTGGAAATAACATTAAACTTGAATTCGAAAATCTGACATATCTAATTAAACCTACAAGAAATTAAATAGAACATTTTGAACTTATCAAAAACATTTGGGAGTTGCTTGGCTTGGAAATTAATACTACAAAACATCTGTAAACTTTCAACTGTAGAATTGAGTCACTTTACTTTCTTTGTATTAAGGATGTCGAGTTTTCCATGTAGTTGAACATATTTGAGTTGAAACTCGGATTAATGTACCAAAGACAAGTAAGTAGGATTTTTGTAAGCTCCATCATAGCTCCGCAGTCTGGAGCTAAATCCATAGTCTGTAGACTGTAGCATAGTGAGTTATGGGTCTTGTGAAGTATTGTAGACAATAGAGAGTAGACACTTTAGAACTGTAGACTTACGATTTATTTCCGTTTCAATATTGAAATGCAAATTGTATCAACTCTCAAAAACTCAAAAACCTCCTTTCATTTCCTCTGTTTCTGTTTTCAGCTTTCAGTACTTTATGTCCTGTCTTCACAGTTCACACAGCCTTGGTTTTGGTCCAAGTTGTTAGTTCCTGTATCACATAGTATGATCTCTTCTCGCACTCTCCACTTTTCCCACCCTTCGGAATCTGTATCCACACACAACATCATCCTTCGTCCTGGATACTTGGATCTCACACTACTGGTACTGGTTCATACCCCCTAAACCATGCAAGCTACGTGAGTAACTATATACCTAGGTACATCTTTCCATACATAGCTTCACATAGAATGACTATTATCTCTTCGTATGTTTTCAATATTACCAAGATCTTGCTTCCAAAATACAAAACATGCTATCTTTATAGTTACAAAAATTCAAAATGTCCTAGCTGTTAGAAAAATATCGTTACAAACGGTATTATTACTACTGTGCACAATTGCAATTGCAAAATTCCTAGCTCTGTTTACAGTAAACATCACGTAGCTTACTTAGCAAAGTGAAAATAGCATGTTGAAATATTTGTTTTGCAGTTTTTTCGAAATTTTGTAAAATCCCAGTCATTTTTTTTAAATCTAACAAAAATATTTCAAGTTTTTAGTTCATTTAAAACTATATTTTGCGTTAAAAAACATAAGATGTAAATTAAATTTTGTGATTTTGCATTATGAAAATAGCTTAGTTTTACGTATTATTACAATTTCAAAAAATCAAAAATGGTTGAAACACATGTATTATTTCAAGTTGAAATTTTCATTTAGTAGTAGGCAGGAAACAGACAAAATTCGTAAAGATATTTCTTCTTAAATACTGCTTTTTTACTTTAAACCTAGTACATATACCTACTTATTTATCCTTACTAGTTAGCAAGTTTTACACTGTTTAATAAATGTAGATAGAACATCCTGCCATATTCTCTACACCTTCAACGGTAACGACCATATAAACATAGTAATATACGTACCTACTATAATGACGTTCTTTATATCTATTTATACTAAAGTACCACAGCCGAAATAATACTTGTATTGCAACCTCACCCCATACCTATAGATAGGCCTACTTACCTATGTAAACTGGAAGAACTGGAAAATCTATTTATGCCTATAAGGTAAAATGTAGGATAGAATAGAGACAGAAAATTCACCCAAAAATGAAGAATAAGAGTGCATTTGAGTGTGGATAATGTAAATGTTAAAAGTAAATAGAAACTGGAGAGAGAAAGAAAACGGTGGTGTTAAAAAAGTAAAGAATAAAAACCAAGAATAATAGAAGAGAGTTGCCGCATCAGTTCAGGAGTTTTTTTTTCTTACACTACAATGCTCCAATCATTCGAAATTCGAATTCGAATCCAAAATCCAAAGCTTGGTTTTGGATGTTAGATGGGGATGAGACATCACGCGAGTCTCTCTCAATATACTACTCCATGCAATACAATATGTCGTAACACCAACACTAAAAGACCAAGATCAACTAAAGCTAAGTAAAAGTGCTATACAGACACACATACAGGACAGGACAGAAACCAAATCATGCCAATTCAATTCTGATTCTGATTCTGTGGAAGTAAAGTAAAATAAAATAAAACGTGTGTGTAAAGTCTTCACTTAAAAGTCTGCTCTTAGCTCTTACAGTACACTCTACACACAACTCGAACATGTCAATGCTGATTTTCGATTTCAGAATTCGATTTTGAATTTACAATGAATTCCTTCCCTTGTGGAGAAAACTCAGTTTATTATGAGAAAAGTGCCAGATCAAGAATTTGGAGAGTAGGATTTCAAATTTTGAAATCGGAATCAGGAATTCTCCATGGCTGAACATTTGAACAACTCACATAATATATTATAGTGACGATGCTTGCAGATCGTAAAAGCCAAGAGACTAGAAGTGCTACGGTAGCATGCAGTTCAAGTTCCCCCATTGAAGTTTCAAATTTTGCAAAATATAACATTAACAATAAGTACAGCGTATCTGCAGACAAGTAGGTTGGCATGTAAGATTTTAGTGGTAACTATGTTTCTAATAGACGTGGCACTGCTCATCTTATGATTAAAGTCCAGTTTCCAAGATTAAAATAAAAGAAATTATTTTTTGATTATGGGTGCCACATTTTCATTTATTGAAATCTATACCATAGTAGTACCATTTATTAAAGGCAAATACTTCTTTGAAACCTTGTTTTTTTAAAGATGATATTGTACTTTTGTAAAACGTGTATTTAAATACTTAAAAAGCTCAGATTTTTTCAACATGTGTGTACCTTACGTAGTTAATTCCAAGGTTCCTGTACTTTTCAAAAATGAGGATATCCCATTTGCTTCTTCTGATTCACCCTTATATTCACACCAATATACCTTAGAATTGCTGCTACGAATAGGGTCTATAATAAGTAATAAGTCCCAGGAGCAGTGTATAGCGTGAGATCAGAGTCAGAGATTATGATTGTTCCAAATGCCAGAAACTAGAAATTCCGTACATAAATTGCCGTGTCATAGATCATATGCAGTGAAACCAGATCTTCATAATAGTTGTCCAGTCACCATGCCATATTCCATATACCATAGCTTTCGTATAAACTGGAAAGATTATTTATTGTACATAATATTATTATTCTTTTACAGGCATTGGAAGCAGCTGCATAATGTATTTATCAAGTCCTGTGCAGTTGAAGTAGAAATGCAGTCACATTGATTCAATTCGTTCGTCTATCTCTTCTTCTACACGTTTCACTCTAAACTCTAAATTCTGTATTTACTGTGAAACTGAAACCGCCGACTTGAATGTAGCAACGGAACGGAATGAAAATGGAACGGGGTCTGTCTCAAAATCATGAAGCACACCACCGTCATCCCACCACAAGGAAATACATACGAGCAGGAGGAGTTCCCATCCAGTATCCAGTCAGTCAGTTCTAGAATTCTAGACTCCAGCAGTCCAGCAGATCTCCATAGGTCCTGAATATCGTAAACACCTCTGTGTGTAAAAAGCTATACGTAGAGCCAGCTCACTCCAGCTCCAGCTCCAGCTCTATACAGCCACAGCCAAAGCATTGTTTCCTACTTAATACAGTGTATCTGTGTCAAATGGAGAAATAGAAGTGCCTTTCCTCTTTTGTCCTCGAAACTAGAGTATTTACTTATGCACACACTGTGCCCTATGTGCTTTGAAAATAAATGTGAAATACTCGGATATTATTTGGTCCATTGTGTCTACCTGTGGCCTATGTGAGATGTGCGACCAGATCTTCTGTAATATATGTGTCTTACCTGTAGAGTAGACTTCGAAATTATTATTATGTATGTAGTGATTTTTAAAATTCAAAGAAAGGAAAATGTAATAGAACACCGGCACCACCAACCACCACCACCGACGACGACGACGACGACGACGAATGACATTGACATTACATGACAGCATATCTACCGTAGTTACAATATGACGAATGACGATGTAATACTATTATTTGCTATGCTGATTTGATTTGTATAGATGTGTCATGCACATTTCTTTCTAGTCCCTACCCATTTTTCGTTTTCTTTACAAACTATCATGTTTTTGTTTTACTGCAGAAGTTGAGTTTAATATTCAAACTTTCAAACCTTATATAGCAGCTATTACAGTGGGCTGGACCTGGACCCCGGCAGTCTAAAGTCTAGACAGGATAGTAAAATTGTTAAGTAAAAAGCATTTCAGTCTAATAAAGTGTAAAATGTGGAAATGTCAAGAGTCTAGATGTCTTGAAAATTGAGGGTTCAAAAAATATTATTTCAATTTTGCCGTTTTTTTATAAGATTAGATTATGGATATTTTCCTGAATGCAAAATTTTGATTTACTATTAGATTAAAGTATTAATGCAGTAAACAAATACAAATGTAGATTTTTGAACTTTTACCGACCGTGCGTGATTAAGTAGCATGGGGATGTAAAAAGCAGTTTTTTTTATATAGCTGCCAATTATATGTATCGCTTGAGTTTCATTTTCCCCATTCCTCCAGTTGACACGCTTGTAAAATTTTGGATAGATTTGGTTTGGAATTTATTCATTGAGAGAAGGTGCTGACTGCTCACTTGAGTAAATAAACCCAAAATGTAAAGCAACCCCAAAAATCTAATTGTAATGCCTATACCTCCCTTGAATTTCGTACAGAGATATGTTTCATTTTACCTAGGTATAGGCAACCTATCAAATACGACTATGTATACTAGGTAACCTCCCAGCCAAAGTTACAATGTTGCAGAACGGCTGATCCATTATTATATGCATCAAGCGTAAAAGTATCACTTCTACAATCGTTTATTCTCTATTATATTTTTCATGTTATTTCCCCGAGTTTTGTTTCTCTCATATACCTATGTATAGCAATATTGATTTGAATTCCGAATCACAGTAGGTAGGTACTTATACTTTGTAAATTTGTACACTCATTCGAAGTAGAATTCGTCATGCTGCAGGACTGGAACTGGATGTCGATTTTCGTTTGGGGAAAAAAAATATTGATAACTTTGTAAAAACCATCGCATTCTGCGTAATGCTTTATAAGTATAAATTATTATTATTACAGTTATGGACTTTGTGCGTATTAGAAACAGAGTTCTCTGTGTGTGGGTAGAATTCAATATTCAACCCTATATCACCCTGTAATAAATCCTCCAAGATCGTCATTTAATATGCATTAAAGTAAAAGCTTAGAGAGCAAAAGTGTGTGGGGATGTAGAGAAGAAGTCCCAATGCCAATGCCAATGCCAACAACGCCACGTCAAAAGGTAATACAGAGACCACAGCAGTATAATATATTATGTAGCAGTTTGTGTGTATTTTCACTTTTTTTGAAAGTGTTTGGCTTCTGTCTGATCTGATGTGAACTGTGCTGTGTGTACTACTACTAATACTGATGCCATTGTACTACTGTCTATAGCATATAGTATAGTGCCTATAGGCCTGCTACTCTATATATGAATGAATTGGCTTGAAAATTGGAATTGTGATTTTTGGGGGAGAAAACAGAATATAATTCTGTCTGAGCTTGCTTCGCTCAGTTCCGTTCTTCCGTATTTTGATGTATTTCCATACTTTGCAATAGTTTCCAATTTCTAATGGATTTCCCGTTCCCTTTCAGCCCAATACAATCAACTATCAACATCAACAATACTCTCAATATTCTATCATTCTATGTGTGTGTGTGTCGTATGCGTCGTGTGTATGTGTAGCTCAATTCAGCCTTTTTTTTCAAAAATCGTAATCGTGGAAATGCGTGTGCAAGTACTATGCTGTTGCATTACATTTTGCTTCCATGCCTTCGCACTATAGCGTCGTCTTGTCATGAAGTTGTTACTTTTACCATTCTACTTGCGTGTGTGTGAGGAAGTTTGCAATATTTTTCACCCCCTTTCCCTACACTCCCTAATGCTTTGGCTTGACTTGACTTATTTGTCCTTTTGATTTCGGTGTCAGGAAACTCTGTTGGATTTCCTTTCAATTCAGTGTTATCAGCTTGAGTCTTCCAATTACGATAATGATTATTATTACTGATATTATTGTATTAATTACACTGATACTGACCTGACGAACCTACATATTATACGGACCAACATCTACAATCCACGCAGTAGTTCTATAGTGTCTAGAGTCTAATGATATCTATGTAATGAATGAAATTTTTCAAGTTCATAGTTTTCTACGCAGTTTATTTCGATGTCGATGTCGATTTCGATGTATTGGTTTTGAATATTAAATTAGAATGATCATGTTGAAGCAATTATGTGTAATTATTTATTCAAATCAATGCGATTAATTAAGTTCAAGTAATACAAAGTAGTATAAATTTTGACTGTCAATAGGAATTATAATGGATGTAGATTACGCTAGATTTTTGTAGATACACTTGCGATTAGTATCTATAAAATGCGTATAGGTAATTATATAGATATAGATTTATAATTTGGACAGGCAGGCCAAAGCCAAAGGGACACTCAGACACTCACAAACTACACTACACTCACAATCACATTCAAACTTGGCCAGCCAGGGAGATTGAGTGAAAAGCAGACATTCATTCTCATTACATGTGATGTGATTTCCCATAGCCATTAATTCCCTGTCTTCTCTCCGTCTCCTGTCTACCGTCTACTACACTAAATGTTTAATGTTTATAATGTTAATGTTTCAGAAGTTTACACAGACAGAAGCCGAATCGTGGAGCCTATGGGCCGAGCGTTTAACGTGCAAAACTGGTGTTTCATCTCGTTGACTCTCTCTCTCTCTCTCTCTCTCTCTCTGACTTTCTGTACATAAATCAAATGTCAATGGAATGGATTTGAGCCAGGACCAATTCCCAGTTCACTGAGCAGTGAGCGCGGTAGTGTGTACTGTGTATAGTCACACAAAATGGAAACGAAAATGAAGGGAGCTACTAGCTATACAAAATAAATGTACATATAGCTAAAGAAGGTATGTATTTCTATCATATATAATAATATATGAGCACTGATAGTCCAAACATTAAATAGTTCAAAGTCAAATATTATACTTGTATATGTATGATGTATGTAGGTAGGTACAAACTGAGCAATATCAATATGAGGACCAGTATCAGTACCAGTACCAGTGCTAACGAAAGTCCAAGTCATATCAAAAGAATACTAATCTATGGAACCGAACAGAGAACAGCTGCTTATCCGAATTCGAATTCAAAAATTTCGACGAGAGAGAATAATGTAGCAAACAACTAAACAAGCAATAAGGAAGGAGAACGAGCAGAAGAGTATAGGACTAGGACCATAGGACTAGGCACGAAATCAAAGGACTATAGAAGATGTAAATGTAATGCAAAACATTTAACATTTTTATACTTTATTATGTTGGGAATTGAGAATGACCGCTCTTGCGCTCACACTCATCAATACAATATGTAGACGCGCATTTCAGATTTTAGTGTATATTTCTAGATTTTTTTTTCTGGACTTGGGTAATTACTGTAAACTTATTGTATTAATTGCAGTGGTTCTAATAATAATTATTGATTGTAGTATTTACATTATTAATGAATTTAATATAGGTAATTTAATATAATTGCCAATCACCATTAAAGGAGCAAGTTAAGCTGCCTCTGTTTTATTTGTGTTAATATCGAACCTAGCAATTTAATTTTTTTAAATGGATTAAAATTTAAATAAATATTTCATTACTTCTAAATTTGAATATAGTATAGTAAAAAGTATTAATGCAGAATTTTAATAGTTTTACATTGAAAATTGAAAACGTTAAAGATTTAAACATTTCTATATACCTTGTTTTGAAGATTAAAAAAATATTTAATTATATTTAGTAATATTGACGAATAGACGTGTTTCAAGAATTTTCTAAGATTGGCGATTTCAGTTGATGGGTTTTTGAGCGTAAAAAATGTGAAATTTACACTACCAAAATCTTGCATATTTTGTTAAAACGGTCAAAAACGAATGTTGCACGCTTCAATATTTTAGTTTATATAAAGCACGGCTAGTTTTGTACCTTCAAGTTGATATAATATTATGGATTATTAATGCATTTCGTATAAATTTAAAATCGTTTAAACTCATGTACTCGCACTTTTCCCTATTTTTTACTTGATTTTTTTTCAGTCTCTTAAACCAGTAAAATATACAGATTGTAGATACAGAGAAAGACAAGACAGGAGTCAGGAGCTGTTTCTGTCTGTGTAGCAGAGCTGCTGTTCTTGTTCTTTCGTTAATTATCCTCTCGCCACTGACTACTGAACTGACGACTGGCTCCTGACTCCTAACTCCGGACCAGTTGATTTTAATTTATTCAAATCTTGAAAATCTTTCTTATTTGAATTTCTTCATATATTCTTATATTATAGAAATGCAGAATCCAGAACGAGCATAAGGAAGTAAACGGGACGGGAAACGTTCAAGTACATACGATAGGATGAATTAAAAAAAATTACAAAGCACGAGAAATTACAGAAGCGAATTAAGTTAATTACTAAAAAAGACGAAAGTGGCACTTAAGCTGCCAATTAAGCACGTACGCAAGTATCTTCTCTAGAAAACTACATGCTCACCAACTGTTACCCAAAAACTCCAAACGTCAATAATGCCATGGGACGTCAATCAAAATTATAATTTCCAATTTCAAATGTTCCAATAATTTTGTACTATTCAGTGCTTATATTCAGACGTTATTTTTTTGTGTGGATTCACCGCAAACTCGTTCCAATTCAGTAGCAATTCAGTTTTGCTGTATTTTGGTTTGTATAAGTGGGTATATATTTATATGCCAACTACAATGATTGTTGTCGTGACTACAGTATATTATATCGTTGATTGGAAGTAAAAGCAGAAGGTAAATATGTTGGTACGTTCAAAGGAAAGGAAAGAGGGATACAAACAGTGCAAAGCTTGCATTTCTATGTTTTGAAAACAGACAAAACGCTTTAATTTCGTTTTTCGAAAACAGTTAAAATGCCTTAATTTCACTTTTTCAAAACAGACAAATCGCTTTCATTTCGTTTTTCATGCCTTAGTTTCACGTTTTGAAAACATAAAAGGAGCATTAATTTCCCAATGTTTGAGTTGCAAATAACAAACGTAGGTAGGCTGGCTCTGCTCTAATTTGGATGTCATTTTATTTTTTTGTAAACGTGAAAACAGGTCCGAAATATTCAATATTGAACATTTTCATTTGATATTGCCCACGAGATAATTATATTTTGCGCAAAACAATAATTATTATAAGTATTTTGCCTACACAATGAATTAGCAGGAACCAACGCAATAAACAAATACTGCATTAGCAAAATACATCTAAGCTAAGATTTAAGGGCTTAGATATTACATACACTTAAATACCGTGTATTCTAAATTGATGCGCAGGTCTGAGAGATCCACCACGGTACACTGGTGCATTTTGATAGAATACAAAATGTAGCATGATTGCAAAGATAGCTCAATAAATAATATACAAAATAGTGCGTACACAAAAGCCAAGGAAATGGATAGCCTCAGATTACAAACGACTGTACGACGAACGAAAACTCATAAAACTCTGAAGGGCAACAGTCACGACGACGATGACTGCTGGGCCTACTGGCCAACTGGCCTCCCGATCCCGATATGTAATGCTATGTAGTGTGTAGTATATGATAGCATATAGTATGTTACATAATATCCGTGTCTGCGTATGTCTATTGAATTACATTTTGCATTGCTTTATTATTATTAGTGTCCCAATCAGAAGGATGTAATCGTAGAAGGACCAGGCCCAGTACCAGAACCGAGCCAGAGAAGTCAAAGCTGGAGAGATAGAAAAGCCGTAAGCTAATAAATTATGTGGATGAGGAAATTCAAGCTTTATAAATGAGGAGGAAGAGAAATCATAATGAGATGAAATGCAAGTGTAACTCGCAGTACACGTCCACAACAGTCAATATCGCCGCCGCGTCGCGTCCTTCATAATCATAATATGCATGTAAGTAAAGTCAAAGCGAACATATTAATCTACCAAAATTCTATATGTATTTTTACTACGCAGTATATACTACATATTGTAATACAGTTTTTGTATGTATAATCGAATTTAGGTATACAAATATAATTTTGTATTAAATACGTTCTCACGTTATGTGCATACAGAGTCCTATATAATATAGATCCATGCTGTAAAAGCACACATCTCATTCATGGAAGCTGAGAATGAGAATCACACAAGTTGAACAATAAATCAAAAGAATATTATATCATTCTTGCACTTCTTTTATCTGCGTTTGTCGTGGCCCACGTTCAAAAGTCTGCATACAGCCGAGGCGGTATATTACCAGCAACTTGAGCAACGGCTTCCAGTGATTTTTATTTTTATGCTGGAGCTGGAGCAACTGGCGCTTATACACATGTAAAACGGCCCAGATATTTTATGTATCTATGTACGTAAATATACTAATTATATTTTATGTAAAAGGGTGCTGGTGATTGGTGCTGGTGTCGAGGTAATACACTGCCTATATAGTATTGTCAAATTGTTAAATATTTTCCAAAGTGAGTATTTCATAGGGATGTTGTACGTTGTACGATGATCAAAATAAGGTTCGACTTCACTGATATATTTAGCATCTAAATATAGATCGGACACTGCGGTGTGTTGGATCTGAGCATCTGGGTGAGCAAAATAGATTATAATTGTATTGTATGCTGCCTTTTTATTTTTTGTAGTACATGTTTTATATTAACCTCGTAACAAAATGTAACATATTACAAGCGTGTTATCTGTTTTATGCGCACCAACCCGTGCTTCCTAAAATGCGAAGGGGATGTTAGTATATTGTTTTACCCTTGTTAGATAAAAGCTGAAAGTAGAAGATTATTTTGAAAATCTTAAAAATGTGTGCTTAAGTAGTTATGGCAATTCATTAACTTGTAAATAGATTGCTTTGCAGTCGTTAGAAATGGTAGATAGTTGCGTTTGACATTACATTAGCAAGCCACATATACAGGGCCGAACGAAGGAATTGGTTTTAGGCAGCAATTTGTTTCCATACAAAAACCACCATTTTGATTTTAATTGATGGTTTTCTTTGATAAACCAAAATGTTGTATTTACATGCTTTTAAAAAGTGCAAAATGCTCGATTTACATGTTTTAAAACAGTGCAAATTATTCTATTTGCATGTTTTTGAAAAGCGTTAAATGTTTTATTTGCATGTTCTTGAAATTGTACACAAAAATTTATTTGCATATTTTTGATAAGTCAAAATGCTCCGTTTACATTTTACATGTGTTTTGAAAATTCAGGCAGCGGGGGCTACCTGCGCTGGCTGCATTATCCAGCTCTTTACAAATAGAATGTTTATAGCGCACTGCCTATAAGAAGGAAATAGGAATGAAATTAAGCTATAGCACAACTACACGACAGCAACTTCGATTACGGCCACCTTAACGCTGCAGTATGAACTCGGAAGTGTGTGATTTATTATTTGTACATTTTTTACGTAAGTGATACTGATCTAGTTCGAGACCTAAACTTAATTTTGAATTTTCCTTGTATAGGTCTTTGAATCCCTCATCTAGAGAATCTGGATTGATTTTTTTATGGATTGAAAATTGAAATAATACTATTTTGAAATCTATAAAAACCGGAATGGAAGAAGAAAGAACTGTGCGTACTATACTACGCACTACGAAGCAGGAAGCAGATTACAATTTGAAAGTACTTCCAAAAATCTATTCAATTCATACTGTCTCGGTCTCATTTATTTATGGAGAATTTATGCGTAATGAGCTCCTGATATTTGATACTTTCACTTTCCTCCTATATATATTTTTCTATATTTGAGCTATGTGTACTACAAAGGAAATCAAAACCGACAAACGAGTCCACAATCAACAGGAGCATATACAGATAGGGCTAGCAAACTTTTATCTTCAGTCTTCACAGCGTTACTTTTATTTGTATGACGATGTGATATTAGCCCAGAGATTTCTAATGCTTATTATTACTCAATACAGACTACAGATAATACTGATCTGTATTAAAGGACATGACTGCTCTATAATATTTATTTGATGGTTTCACATGCCTCCTGGAGGATGCTTCATTCATAACACAAATATCCCAAGGGTATCAAAATTCAAAACCGGAATCTAAAATTAAAACTTGTTTTAAACATAATTTCTCTGTTGCCTCCAAACTTTACATTATTACGATGCTAGCAACTTTATTCCTAGCTGTCAGGGCCGGATAATGCGGTCAGCGCAGGCAGCCTCAACTGCTTGATTTTTCAAAAAACATGTAAATAGAACATTTTGCAGTTTTAAAAAAATATTTAAAAAGAATATTTTGACTTTTCAAAAACATGGAAAATAAAGTTTTTGTACATTTCAAAAACATGCAAATACAAACATTTTCCACCTTTCTCAAAACATGTAAATAGAACATTTTGCACTTTTCTGAATCAAGTAAAAAGAACATTTTAAACTTTTCTAAAAACATGCAAATACAACATTTTGCTTTACCAAAGAAAACCATCAATTAAAATCACAATGGTGGTTTTTGTATGGAAACAAATTGATGCCTAAATGCAATTCCTTCGGCCGGCCCTGCTAGCTGGTGCCTGTTCCACTTACTATTTAATAACATTATTTTGCAATTAATACAGGAAATCACTCGCATATTTAAAATTTAAATACTTAACACCTTGTATGTAAATGAACAGAAATTGGAATTTAATTCTTTTAACAACTTACATTTAATTGTTGTTTTTTAATTTAAAAAATGTATTTTTACTCTATCACATTTTTAGTCTATTACTAGTTTTAATTTCAGCATCAAGTTTGAATATATAAGTGTTGATCAGTAATGATAGAGACATGGTAATATATGTACAAAATTAATTACTTACCGGAACAGAATTCTGAGTTTTGATATTTTAACTACATACCCGCCGTGTTGGTTTTATTCCAAAGTTTAGAGTTCATATCAGCATAAAATCATAAACATACAACGAACCAAACCAGGTCACTCGTCAGCTCTAAATCTATAAAAGCACACATATAGTAAAATATAGTAAAGCTGGCAGTGTGACGACCATGGAACTGTCTGTATCCTATGCACTCCGTTGCGTTAGTTGTGCTCTGAGATGTAAATCCTACAATGTTATATAATGTTAATGTGAATATTTATGACTTAACGCAAGACTTGGCGCAGGGAGAGAATACAATTGAGCGCCATATAGTCAGCTCTCTGCTTCGGCTCCTGCTTTATTGCTTAGAAATCAGACGAGTCTGAGGAATTAGTATTCACGACAGATCCGTAAATTACAATTACACCGTGTGCCGGGTATTATAACATTAACATGATAATTTAAACCATGCTGCTGTCTATATACTTTACTGTGTGTAGTCTGTAGAGATTATGCACTGGATTGTAAATTACAGATTTAGACATAACCTATATTTACATGCACCTATAATATCAGTATATCAGCAGACGCGATGACGATGACGATACCCGCTGTATCAAAATAAATACAGTTATAGCTCAGTACTCAGTATGTACATTGTGCAGTGTGCATATTGCAGTTTGGTTTCGTATCTCTTACATGTTTAATGCTTGTAACATTCCTATTCGTGATGTACCTACACTAACGTACATAGTTGAACTTCACGACTCAGTGAGTTCAAATGGCGAAAAAAAATATATTACCATCACCTTTACACGTACGTTACTTTGCCTTTGAACTCGGGAGCTGAGGATTTTCCTGGTTCGGTCTTCTTTTCTTTCATGTTTTAAAAAGTCCTATGTCCGCATTTTACAGAAGCCATTAAACTTTGTCTTACTATTCATACCGCTATATGTACCTACCTGTGTTATATATCCTGCGGAAGTAATAGTAACTGCCACACTGCCACTGCACTCATACCACCTTTTTGTTTCACTCATTCATATTTTACATTTTTTTATACGTTTTATTCAAAAATTCTTTGTTACTTTTTACCAGGCCATTACCATATAGTGCATTGGTTGGTGGAGATACAACAGGAGGCAATATGCATATATTTGTTTTTGAATTCAATTCGAAAAATGCAGTGGACACATAGTACAAGGAAACTGAAGGATACAGAATAGGATATGATATTACTATATAGCTGAATGCCAATGCCGTTGCCGTACTTTTGTATTCCGTACAATCACAATGCCAATGTGATAATGAAATTGGCCAACTGGAACTGGAGAGCCGCATGGACTGCTGGCCTTTAGTTGGAAATAAAATTCATGGACTAATGCAAAGTAATGTAGTGTAAACTAATGTATAATGTAATGAATGGACTGAGAGCGGAAAATTCAGAGTGCATAAAGAGTATAATCAGAATTTTTAATAGTAAATATGCATTATTATAATCTACAGTACTGACTAAAAAAAGTTTTTTAATACATTTATTATTAAATGGCTTAGTGCGCGTGGCTTTCGTTGCAATAGGATACTTCCAGTACAATACACTTCTGTCATCGTTTTGTGCATTTTTACTTCCTGTTCTTTTTTGTGGCAATTAATTATGGTGGAACATTTTATAATCTGTATGCACACAACATTAAAGAATTAAAACAAGAAGACGCTACAAGGTCCTTTTTGCACAGGAGCAATTAAAACGTAAGTATTTTTAACGATAAAAATTTATATTTCTTGAAGAGTGAATTTTTACAGTTTAGATACGGTATTTAGTGTGTGGGTAGTTATAATTATTTGTAAAATGCATAGATAGATTCTATGTACGCTTTAAAAATCAAATTACTATTTCCATTTCCGAATGCAGAAAGGTATGCATGGGTATCACCATTGTAGAATAGATGGCACGTTCCACATTCCACGCAGGTATATTATTACGAATTTTGATACAATTTATTATATACTTGTGAATTTTACCCACCACAGATATATAAGTGTGCACTTACACAAAATAATGTATGTAAAGATCAATGGAAGTGGAAACATATTTATGAGAGTGTAGAATTAAAATAATTATTCTTAGTTTTTTATCCATGTTTTTTTTAGTACGGGTACTGGACATCATCGCATCGGTTATCTTGTCTCGTCTGGTCTGACCTTCTTCTCTCTCTACATAAAATGAACCTTTTTAATTTTTTTCGACGTGGGCTACCAACACCAACACTACGGCTACCGTCTACCGTCCACCGTTGCGTTGGTTGTTTTTTGTGTGTGTGTTCCTGTGTTGCATAATACCTGCACATCCGACATCCATCGTCGTGTGTTTGGTTATTAGACTATAGGCTGTCGACTGTCGGCAGACTACAGGCTTCGGTTTGTGTTAATTCAATATTTTTTTTTCACATTTTTTAATATGCACATGAATGCACTGGTACAATTTAATGTTAATGTAAAATGGTAAAATGAAAGAAAGGGCTAGAAAAAAGGGTTTCAAAATGTAAAAATCCTGTTTAAAACTTTCAGTCCGAATATATATTATGAATTGGTGAATATTCATAAACTGGCAATTTCAAAGTCCGAGGGTTTTTTTTTCAATTTCCATTTGTGTTTAAAATATGAACTGTTATTAATTATATGAGAAAAAATTTCTTCACCCAACCCATAAATTGATATATAGGTGTACATCAGTCCTATATCAGTTTTCAGTTAGGGAAATATATATATGGAAAAATATTCAAACTTTAAACACTATGACATCTGCCTAATGGACATTAACAAAATAGAAACAACATACAGCTAGTACACTGCACCTATTTGATTTGGTGAATGCAGGGAATTACATTATAGAAACAGTCGCCATAGCCGTATTCACTTTCCCTTTGGGCACTGCATGCAGTCATCCCACCTGCGATTATTTAGCATATACAGACAGACAGATATATTATTTCATATACATTAATTTTAATATAAATTTTAAACGTTGGCCTGCTCTAAACTCTGCGGAGTATATAATGCTTTTCTTTTATAAAACATTTTTATTTTACATTTTACATAAAGGAAGACTGTTTAATGTTTATGCTGATATTTATTTGTGTTTTTATGCAGTGCTCGTGTGATGCTGCTGTGTACAATGTAACAGATAATGTTTCATCCATTTGTTTGATTCTGTGAAGGACAATGGAGGGAGACTGGGAGACGGTATAAAATGGACTGCAAAGAGATACAAGGCTGTGTACAATTTCAACAAAATAACGTTGTACGCGGTAGCACTCGCATAGTGCTGGAAGTGCTGGAACACTGGTAACTGGGGATGGGGAAGTGAACGAAAGACAGTGAAAAAAATAAATGGTTAAAAAATAACAACACGAGTATATAAGCATGAGCAGATGACACCTTTTCCGGAATAGAAATTGAATAAATGAAAATGATATTTATGTAAATGGTCAAATGGTGAGTAAAAGTAGGGAACTATAATGGATACCGCAGGACCCTGGACCATAGGACCAGGAGGCTGGTCTAGTCTTTAGATATTGTAGCTGTAGCTTCCATGTCTGCCTGATTTTTATGATTTTCAGCTTTTAATCATTACTGATATATCGACTATACTGAAAAACTGACAACTTTCAAGGCAAACACAAACGGCCTCGGCCTCCCTACTAGGTGCCTTGAATGGAGAACAGATAGAGTGATTAATTCAGATAGATAGAGGGACATCTCATTGTCATTTCATACACTTAAGCCTTTTGTCACGCCTCTTATAAACCCAACCGAAAATTGACTCAAAGTCAGACCAGAGATTTTACACGTTTTGGATAATAAATCGATATATTTGATAAATACATACTAGAGATACTTCTGTAGATACTGTGATGTGTAGACTACAGTACTAATACACATTTAACAACTAACTACTTCTACTATAAACTATCTGATTTCGTCAGTGAAGAATCAAAATGACTCATATTCATTTTAAGCTATGTATAAAAAGCACTATCTACAAAGAAAAAACAAACAAATCCGCTTAGATCTTGAAATAATGCAAATAGGACATTTTGCAATTTTTAAAAACAGTTATGTAAATGAAATATTTTGCACTCTAAAAAAATATAAATAGAAAATGTTTTGTACCAACATTTCAAAAACATGTCAATTGAAAATTTTACATTTTTCGAAAACACGTAAATGGATTAATTTGGACTTTCAAAAATAATTGCATTGAAAAGTTTTGAGAACTTTTAAAAATCTCGTAACTCACATTTTTCGCATGTATCCAATTTAGTGTTTTTTTTTCACATAGCCAATTTTGATTCTAGCTTAAAATGGATATGGGCTTCATCCCAGATGATATATTGATTGACAAAGCTTGCTCTTAAAAATTAAAAACTTTCAAGATTGTCCTTATAAAATAAAATACGTAACACACAGTAAAAACAAATATGAAAGCGAAACAATTATAAAAATTTTTAAATCAAATCATTCGACATGTGAAAGTATGGAGCGAGGGCAAGCGTAAAATTTATAAAATACCCTCTTCGTAATTTTAGTAATTTCGCCTTTGTTTGAAAAGGTAAGCCACTAATTTACTATATACGTGTATACCATTATACCTATAGGGAAACTTATATACATGACTCTGTGTATATACTGATAAACCTTAAATATAGTGATAGCTGAATGATACGTACGTACATCAAAGGTAACCCGATCTTTGGAATTAGAAATCGTCCATTTCCGGTCCAGTTATATAGTGTAATGCAATTACATCTTACAAAGCCTATATCCCTCAGAAACACTAATTGTAAGTGCAGACAAAATAACACCCAATAAGTTTAGATGACACTACAGATATCTTTCCCTTACAAATAGCGTACAAGAATTTGTAAAGAATTAAATATGTATTATGTAATGTAATAGGGAATCTCGCGTCCTAT
The DNA here is from genome assembly GCA_949802685.1 of Dicyrtomina minuta. Taxonomy (NCBI): domain Eukaryota; kingdom Metazoa; phylum Arthropoda; class Collembola; order Symphypleona; family Dicyrtomidae; genus Dicyrtomina; species Dicyrtomina minuta. Next base: position 40,123,320 of record OX461808.1, on the reverse strand, counting down.
TCGTATTGTTGCATAATCATCACTCTGCAATTACATCAACGATAACTCATATTCATTTATTATTATTATCTCGACATGCCTTGAATCTTAAACGAAGATTATAATGTATAGCAAGTACATATAGCTTTATAGTAATATAAACAGATGAAGCAAAAGTAATAAAAGAATAAGAAAAATACAAAGTACGCTGCCAACAGAGGCAACAGGACAGGAGGGAAGGAAAAGCAAGTGAGGGGGACAAAAATATAAATAAATGTTGAATCAGCTAAATCTTTGAATGTGTGTGTTGATGACCGTCTCAATGAATTTCTATGCTCAGCTGTTCCACCAATCCCATCGTACATATCGTAATTACATATCTGTATTTTGTAGTTGTACACATATGTGTTTTTGAACGCATGGTTTTTGAATAGGAGATGTGAGATTTGTTGAAAGTTGTTAAGTGGCTGTCTAAAGTTCTAAAGTTTTTCTTTTGAGTTTTCATCTTCAATTCTTGAGTCTTGAGAGTTTTTCATTCATTCCTCCCGTATCATACATATGGAGACAATGCTCAGTTCTTCACGACGACAATGGCCTTCATTTTCCGGTTCCCAGGGAACTTTTTTCGTTTGTTTAGTATTTCATGTTTTCCAGTTCTACTACTATACGGCAGTACGTGTGCATAGCAACTATAATAGTCAAGTATATAATTTTTAACATTGTACATAGGTGCCTATATATGTAGTGTTCCCTATTCTTGCATACTGAATTTTGGTGATTGTTGAATCCTTCCGTTTGTATTTATTTCCCATAGAGGCAACTAAATACTCCTCAAACAATCTAAAGAAAACCAAAAACTTGAAACCATGCGTAGGATTTATGTACACGCGTGCTTATAGTACATCATAATAGTTAGGGGAAGTACTATGTAATTATTATGACTATGCTGCATTAAACTTTTGTGTTTAAAATTATTGCATGCAGAGTATACTGACAACTGATAGAAATCTATAATAAATATACCTACCTACACACCTACGTATATTATGTAATACTTTTATTTACTTTTACAAAAGTCAAATATTGAATATTGAATGCTGAAATACTGGGAAGAAGAAACAAGAGATTGAATTTATATTTGACTAAGGTTTTTTGTAAGTTCAAAATAAAAATCATGAGGAGACTATAATAACTGACCTATCCTATCCTAGGCTTCTGTATAACCACAACCACCAGCGCCGGACGAAGGAATTGCTTTTAGGCAGCAATTTGTTTCCATACAAAAACCTCAATTTAGATTTTATTGATGGCTTTCTTTGGTAAAGGAAAATTCTGTGTTTGCGTGTTTTTTAGAAAAGTTTAATATGTTCTTTTTACTTGATTCAGAAAAGTGCAAAATGTTCTATTTACATGTTTGAAAAGTGTTAAATGTTTTATTTGCATGTTTCTGAAATGTACAAAAACTTTAATTTGCAACTTTTTGAAAAGCCAAAATATTCTTTTTACATATTTTTAAAAACTGCAAAATGTTCCATTCGCATGTTTTTTGAAAATTTTAGCAGCGGGGGCTGCCTGCGCTCGCAACATTAACCGGCCCTGACAGCCACTGTGGCCATTGTTAGAGCACGAGAGAACCATGGTATTTTAAATATTCAGAAACTACTTGAGCTGCAGTTATTCAGATCCAATCACAACAGAACATTGTCAGTAATATCGCTAAAATCGCTATTAAAGAAATTTTACACTGGTCAACTGCAATGTTAATATTTAGCGGATTGGCCTCGCTCCTTCCTCAGTGTCGATATAATTATGGAGATAGTTTAATAGTATAGATTACTATTTGCTTCCTCAATTTATTAAAACAAAAAATGAATAAAAAATTAAATACGAAGTTTTTAAAATGACAAGAAGCAAAACCATCACCGCTCCCGTAAATTAAACCCTATCTCACATTTTGATATTCTAACTTGTAAGAAATAATTACATCTATCTGCAGCTGCTTTTTGCCTCTGCCTCTGAAATAAATCTGCTCTACCCACATGCCCATAATATTGTATAGTTCTAAAAATAAACCATAATCAAAATTTGAAATTTGAGATCTAACTTCTGTACCTCGTCTCTCGATCAGCTCCATCGCCGTCGTCGTCGTCGTCAGTCAGTAGTCAGTAGGGATATAATGTGCACTTAAGATTGTACCTCCCATTGTTTTCATCGCCCTACCAGCCCCACCATAACCAACCAGTCAGGGTACCAGTACCAGTGCCAGTATGTAGTAACAGCTCCTACTGATATCCTTTACTCCTGTCCTGTCAGGCTTAATGTCTCGAAAGCGGACGTAGGTACTTAAAGAGAAAGATACACAGACACTTTTGTTTGTGTATGTAAAAGTCAGGAGTCAGCAGTTGTGGGATGAGGCTCCTAGATGATTGTAAATTGTAATGCGGAAGTTTAGACTCTTGATAAGAGATTTGATTTGATCTTTTTATAGTTGAATAGGCAATTCAAAGAAAGCTCAAGCCAAACTCCAAACTTACCTTCCCTCACCAAAACCTATACAAAAGTTTAACACTTGCGGTAGTAAAAGGCTCGGAATCGGAACACGTCGAGAGGAGGCAGAAGGGAAAATATCTGTACTACATACTCACAGACGACAGACACAGATACGGATAATAATAATAATACAAGAAAGAACAAGACAAGGAAGGCTTTAAAGGCAAGATACCACCAGCATCAGAATCATCCCCTGTACCAACACCAGTGCCAGTACCAATCCCAGTGCCAGGCATATGGCAAGGCATAGGTGCTCAATCAACCCCACAATGTTACATAAAAAATTCTCTCCGCATCTGCATCTTTGTCATGTCGTACAGCCTACCTCGTACGCCGTACTTCTTGTACTAGTGTGTACAGTATATAGCTAAATAAGGAAAACTATACTGATAATAGACGATAGACGGTACAGTGTATAGTGCAGTATATAAATATCTAAATTCTAAATCTAACCCCTTCACTTTCCTCCATCACTTCCAACTTCCACATTCAAATCTTTTCCTTTTCTTTTCGTTCAAAGTTTTGAACACAGATTTTTTTATACGGTTTTCACACAGATAATCTTTACATATATGCATTCTATTCTATAGTTTGTAGCAACACTTACGATTACCATTACGAATTACGAGCTCGCAACGGCGGCTGGTACTGCGGTGCTGGACTGCCTGCCACATATCGTCTGTGAAGAACCAAAATGACCCATATCCAATTTAAGCTAGAACCAAAATGAGCTAAGTCATAAAAGCAAAATGAGAAACACGAGTAAAATGTTAATTTAGAGTTTTTGAAAAGCGTAAAATGAGCCACTTAGATGGTTTTGAAAACTGCAAAATGTTTGATTTAAATGTTTTTGAAAAAATATAAAATTCTGTATTTACAAGTTGTTGAAAAGGGTAAAATGTTATATTTACACGTTTTTTTCACTGCAAAATTTTTAAATTACACGTTTTGAAAAGTGTAAAATGTTGCAATTAGATGTTTTTTAAAATTGTAAAATGTTGTATTTAGATGTTTTTTAAAAGTGTAAATTGTTGTATTTAGATGTTTTTTAAAATTGTAAAATGTTGTATTTAGATGTTTTTTAAAATTGTAAAATGTTGTATTTAGATGTTTTTTAAAATTGTAACTTGTTCTATTTACAAACGTGTTTTTGAAAAGTGTAAAATATTGTATTTAGGTGTTTTTGAAAATTGTAAAATGTTGTTTTTACATATTTTTCAAAAAGTGTAAAATGTTATATTTACATATTTTTGAAAAGTGTAAAATATTTTAATTAAATGGTTTCAAGGCATGTTTCAATATGTGTGTAGATAGTGGATATGGTTTTTTTTAGTTACAAATGGATATGGGTCATTTTGGTTCTTCACAGACGATATGTTTCACAATAGTATCTCTTTGGGGATGGTACTGGATCCTGGATTAAAGAGGAAGAAGAACCAGAGGAGATGTTTATACACAGTGTATTTTACGCTGTGTGTTACATTGCTCCCTGTAGGCACCTTCTCGTTTTCGTTTTCATTTTCATTTTCTTTCAATTTTCTATCTTGTGTCAGTTTCACTATACTACTATACTCTCTGCTACTACTCACTCAGCAGTACTTTTATCCTTGAATGAAATTAACAATCCGCTTTTTCTAAGAGCCATGTATTTCATTCTTGTTTCTCATTTTTCGTCTTTTTTTGTGTACAATTATAAAGTTTTCCTTAGTGCTGGCATGACTTCTTTATGGAAGATAATAGACACACATCACATTACATCACGCGAGTCCCGAAAGCCCGAACCTTTTCATATGTATGTGTCCAGCATGGCTGATAGAACTTTTAAGAAGGTAGGTAGGTAGGTACTTCCTATACTGATTAAAAACAAGAATTAACAACAAAGTAGAAAAAAAGAAAGAAGTACGGCTACGGAGAAGGATGCAGCAAGATGACGACGGCACGTTCACCTTCATAACTTTAACTCTTTGACACGTAATATACCTGTCTTTTGGTCTTGTCTATACTGTGTAATAATACATTTTTCAGTATCTGTATATAGACTCGCGTACTTCGTAATCGCAGTCCTTATTTTGGTTGTTTAGGGTGATAAGTAGGACTTCCACGTCTCCAGTCTCCACATCTTCCACCACCATGTTCTACCTCAACAGTGTTTCGGTTGATGGTGAACTTGAACTGATGCAAGGCAATGCAGATGTATAGCAATTTGGACGTGGAGTAATGCATGCAAGAGAAATACTAGACAGCCATTATTTTTATTCAGGTATGTACCTACTTAATGCGCATCATAAAGTGTATGCATTCTACATGCGTAAAAGAATTTGAATTTTAACCCCTCTTCAATATGTATCTACTATATCTGAACTGTTTACTATTAGTAGATACGTATTTTTATGTTCATTTCAGTTTCAGTAACTTTTTTTTTGTCCAGCCAAGATTCCAGATGCACTTTCATTTTCACTCTGTATCTAGCCTGTTAGCCTCTGGCTTTATTTTAGGCTGTAAAGATATTTATTTATATTTATGTATATCTGCTGTAAAGCAATGGGAACGCATAATACACGATTTCCACCTATCAGTCTATTTACATTTGAACAGCCTATATACATACAGATATATTGGCAGAGGGATAATATTCCTTGGCTGTGGCTTCGGCTTTGTTTAAAATTTGAAAGTTTGAATTTTGAATGCCTATGTAGCAGATTGAAATCTTACATCTAAATCTGAATCTCCACAGTCTCCAGTTCCAGTGTGAAGTGCATTAGTGCCTTAGTGCTTATGCCCACATATGTAATGCCTATACATTTGACATTTAGGCATCTCGGTATTTAAAATGTAGATGTTGCCTTTTGAATTTTGAATTTGGATGCTGCTGGATTTGTGTATAATCCCAGACTATGGCTCCGCCGTCTGTGTTTACACTGTATACAGTGTACAATTAACCAAATATGAAAATAAAATACTGTGAAGAGTGCTTACAGTGCAGTGCATAATATTATAGAAGAGTGAGTGCCTCAGACAACAAAATGTACGTTGAGCATCTGGATGGAGGAAGCTTAAGGACAAGGATCCAGAATCTAGAATCTGACTGACTCAGACTGAGGATTGTCTTTAAGCAGAATTGGAAATTCGAATTTCGAATCAGTTGTTTACTATGCGGCTGTAGGCGACATATGTATGCACATGGCTCTATCTATTACACATTCCTATACATAGCTATATAATATGTAATAGCTAAATCATGGAGTGAAATGTGGTATATAGTTAAGTAGTTAAGATTCTGATAATGCAGAGAGAGAGAGAGAGAGCGAGTGCTGTTCGAGTTGGAAATTTGGAAATGGTAATATTACTCACACTGGAAACTGAAAACTGGAATTATGGAACTGGTCCTGGACGCCTGGACGCTCGGCCCGAGTTGGAAAGAGACGCAACTTAAAATCCCGTGTCTTAGGTTATGCAAGATAATAAAGTACAGACCTACCTCTCTGTATTATGCGTACGCAATATCCTATATCTATACACTTCACTGGTACTGGTACTATTGGAACTGGTTTATAAATTTAAAAAAAGTACCCATATAATAAAACTATATGCGCGAGGAGTCTTGAAAGCTTTCAGAATCAAACAAGAATTAAAAGCTTATATATAGAGGCGTAGCATATACAGTATATACAGGGACGCACAATCTATAATCTAACAAATTCTACATTCTACACATTAAATTTAAGAGGACAAGATGCGTTTGAGTCAGCCTCGCAGCAGTCGCAACGCTCGCTCCTTTTCGTTTTCATTTCAACGACTTTCGTCGTATCATGGGATTCTGAGCAAAACATGGCTCAAGGCTATGACAGACTTTTATAGTGTCTGTTACTCTGTTCACTTCTTGTTGTTTGTCTGCGTCTACTGTTGCTGTTTCTGGGCTCTCAAATCTCACTGTACTTAAATGCTATATACGCATGCTTTTATTCTTATGTAGGGCAATGGGGCTGACACTGCACTAGGCTGGGATTGGGATTATTTAATTATTTTGTGTAGGGCTATATAAGTACGCACCGTATTACAGACTGTAAACTACTGTAATTACATCCAAATTTAAGTTTCTCGCATACATTGAACAGGGTATGTAGAAGACGAAAGGAAATCATGTCTTTATTGTAGTTAGTATTATGGTAATGATTATGACTGCAGCACTACGCACTGGCGTCACTCCTGAAATATTGGGTACAAATTAAGGTGACTGACTATAATTTCAGTTCACCCATAGGTAAGAGGTTTAATTTAAAATTAATTTTTTAAAGTTCAAGAAAAAACCAAATTAATGCCAAATACTGCTATGTGCAGCTGTTTTTCGTACTTCGTTTGTACTGCTGATATTTTTGTAGGTCTCGTGCTCAGGTAGTACATGGCACGCAGACCATGACGAAAACATAATAATGGACAGTGCAGATTGCATAGGGACTTCATTATAAAAATACAATTACAATAAATTCCACCTGTGTGTCTGGTTGGTCTAACTGACTAGTGAGTCTCAATCTCAAATGCCTCTAGAGTTCAGTTTTTTAATGGCGGCTATTTTTATTTTCAAATCATGTCAATGGGGTTATTACTGCGGCCACGTTTCGGTTTGACGTTACGTCATAGCATCACTACACAATTGACGATTACAATAAATTACTATGAGTATACACAAATTACTACAGTGGACAGGCTCGGAGAGTGTCAGTGTACTTAAGCGCTACTGTAAGAAAGTAGACGACGGGCAGTGGGTCATTTTTAAATGGGAGTTAAAATTAGAGTCGATTAAAATGTACAAGAGAGAAAATTGGAGGTGCTGCGCAATGTATGTAATGCTGTATACTTGACAGTCAGTGTTCATATCGCTTCCGGTGAAATGATTTTATTTCTTGGAAGGGGTGATCAAGCTTCAAAAATTGAGATTGAGATTGGGGCAGCAGCAGCAGACATTTTTTGTAATGAAGTTTTGATTTTGATTTAAGTAGGCAATCGTTAATGATATTTAACATTAAAACATTATGTAGGTAGCAATGTAATGTGTACTGTAAGCTACATAGTATTTGCATCAGAGCTACTGATAATTAGGTGCCTACGTACCTACATAATTATACAAGAAAGATGAATGTTTTTGTAAGATCTAATTTCAATTCCCCAAAAATTATGTGGCCGTAGCCATTATAGTCGTGGACTGCATACACAAAATATCCGTATTTCGTACGAACAAACAGACACACAATTAAATTTACTTCATATTTTGTAGGTAATATAATATCCCCAGATCCAGGTGCTGAATTATCACTACAACAAAAGAAAAATGCATGATTACTATATGGGTGAGCGGGTGAGCATCTTGAGCTTCTGGCCCTTTTAAAATGGAATACAAGAAATCTCAGCACTTATTTCAATTTACCTACAGCAATGTTTTTGATTCAAGTAATCAAGCCACAGCAGGAAATATTCATGGGGTGCTTAGCATTATCATTAGACAAAATCTATAGGAGCAGTCGCATCGGTATCGGTTTCGGCATTTTAGTACAGATACCTACTATTGGTATTTAGTAGTTTGGTAGTGCGCTGTGTGCTACACGAAACTGAGAGGTAATTTGAAACTATATGAAACTGAAACTATATAGATGTTGATGTTTTGATAGTTGAGCCGCTGAGCCGTCGATATTTTTGTGAAGGGTTCAATGATTTTCGATTCTCTCGTCAGTTTTGAATCAGATTTCTTGCAATGTGTAAGTGTAAGTAGCAAAAGTACCTAAGCAACCTAAACCTTCAGTACTTACTATGTCTACTTACTATACAGTGTCATTCCTTGTTATTTGTTGTGAGTTAAGTTGCATTCTATCATTATAAAAAAAATACGTCCTTGAAATTAAATATAAAATTCAATATGAACTTCTTATCGTAAGTTTGCATCTTAAGTACATGACTATATTTTTATTGATAATACTTTTATCATATATTCTTTATGTACAGTTTACTGTTAAATCAATTATGTGAGACTACATACTTCTAATACAACTTGAATTCACGATTTCTATAAGTTCTATTTGTATATATGTGGTTAACAGTACTAATTTCTATTGTATGACTTTAATTGGGTAAATGAATAAAAAATGCATTATGTTGATCTGCAGCTCAAAACGCAAAAGTGTCTATTGTTTAAATTCATTGTTTTTTTCTGACTGAATAAGATGTTATCTTTCGCCTATTTATTGTTTTTAACAGTACAATTTGTAATATAAAGCTTGTATAAAAAAAGTACGGGAAGTGATTTATTTTTGATTACTTCCAGTTTGAAACGTTTCTATCCTTTTAATTTCGAGCATTAATAAAAGATAAAAATCTAGGTACTTATCTATGTAATTTAACTATCATATCAGGGTTCTTTTATCAGAATTTAAAAATACTTCTTCTTAAATGGATTGTTTTGCAAAAGTAAGAATTTTGCTAATTTATTATTCTCATTATGCTGCCTCGCATAAAAAATTGCAAAAAAACACAGGTATTTTTTTTTGAATAAATAAACGTCAATTTTATAAATACAATAAGGCAAAAGACTTTGAAATTCAAAATTCAGAAAGTTATTTTTTAAATTGTCATGTTATTACTGATAACAAATTAATTATATTCCTTTAATAGCTTTGTGAAAATTTGTACGGTAAGATTCAATTCAAATGATTAGAAAAAAAGCTTCAATTAAATTCTGATTAATTGCTTTTATACTTTGAAATAATCGGTGGGAATAGCAAGCAATCAGATATCAGAATTTAATCAAATGATAGGAAATCTCTCATTTGACTGGTTTTGATTTACATTTTCAATCAGGAGCTAATTTTAAATAAGCAAATACAAAAAATGCAACGTTACTACAGACACTATAAATATTTTCATTACCGACACTCTAAATCTGCCGCTGATGATATAAGGTTAAAAATAACAAAAATTGTGTTGAATAAATTCATAATAATAATATACGGATATTATGTACCCCACGCTAATTAACGCTCATGTTAAAAATGGTTAAAAAAGCACCATACTGTAACCGTTTAAAAAGCTGCTGACATTGACATTAAAATTATACTGACCGCTCCAAGGCTCCTCTTCCAAAGTCATTCACAAACTTGAAATTCAAATGTACCTAAAATTATATATATCGTTTTGTTATCTGAAATGGAGCTTTTAATTACATCCTACAGGGATCACGGAGGTACATTATACATTACACAGTACACATTACCATTAAGATTAAAATAATGGCTATAAGATTGCATCTCTCAACCGATCCGAACCTTAGTCAACGCAGGCAACATTATGTGTGGCTTTATTTCTGTCTGAACTCCAGTAATGCAATGCTACCAACCATTCTTCAATCGCAACTGTCTGTAAACTGAGCAGCACTTACTACGGAGAGCAGATTCTGGTGTTCCCTTGAAAAAGCATTAACAGTCTAATTAAACAGATAACTCTAATTCTAATTAAACCTTTGGGAACTATATAGGCACTACGAGCATAGGGCATTGAATAAAGCGAGTAAGAAATGCATATTAAAAATATTTACTTTTACAGAAAATTAATTGCTCAACCCACTATACCTATGCAAACGTGTGGCACAGTTACGATATACATAGACCCCTACTTAGCTTTACGGATGAAGTCTTTGTCTCTGTCTGCGGTTAGGGATCGTCCATAAATAACGTCATGTGTGGGGTCAATGATGGGTCCACTACAATACTTATGACATCCCATATTAAAGTTTAAAGATAGCCGTTCACCCAATATTTAAGCTGATGACAGAGGGATCATAGGGTTTATAAAATGGGAATATTTGAATGACATCATTTATGGATGATCCCTTGTACAGGAAAGGAAGAGATAATAAAGGTGCTCACACATTTATCCGAGAGCTATGCCCAGATCTATCTCACCCTATAAAAAAATGTGCGTACACGGTTGACGTTGGCTGGATGAAACTAAAAGATAAAAGCATCTTGGCTTCCAGCTCTGCTGTACTCTGTCTGTAGCATCCGCAGATGTGAATTACAATCTCACATCTTCCTCCTTTCGTTTCCTCTTCCATAAAATAAATATACGTTGGTGTATATTATGTAGCTGATAGAAGATAGAACCGTATCACTGGACTGGACCTGTTACATTATACGCTATAATACTGCAATGAAGATACACACAGTCTCACTCCTTTACTATTTACATGAGTACGTCCATAGCACCAAAGAAGCACGGATACGAATCCCCTAAGTTTACGTGCATCACAATCAAAAGCATCTCTATTATCACCTTTGGATTTGTATTTCTATTGGTATGTACTTAGATACCTATGCGACTTACAGAAGCCTAGTACAGCATATGCGTACATCCTTTTTACAGTTGTACAATGAAACCTCTGCCTGTACTATGTACTACAAAGTATAGAAATAAAGATGCTCATATCGTCAGTGAAGAACCAAAATGACCCAACTCCAATTTAAGCTAAAATCAAAATGAGCTATGTCATAAAAACAACATGAGTGACATGCGTAACATGTTAATTCAGAGTTTTTGAAACGAGTAAATTGTTATATTTTAATGTTTTTTAAAAGTGTAAATTATTCTATTTACAAGTTTCAAAAAGTGTGTAAAATGTTCTATTTATGTGTTTTGAAAAGTGTGTAAGTTGTTGTACTGACATGTTTTTGAAAAGCGTAAAATGCTCTATTTACATTTTTTTGAAAAGTCTAAAATGTTCTATTTACACTATTTTAAAAGTTCAGATTATTCTATATTTACATATTTTTGAAAAGCTCAAAATGGTCTATTTATATGATTTCAAGACATATTTAAATATTTTTGTAGATAGTACATATTGTTTTTAGCTCAAAATGGAAATGGGTCATTTTGGTTCTTCACAGACGATATGTGTAAAGGTAAGATAGAAATATGCACTGCTACCGCTTCTATAAAGCTCACGTTGAAATCTCATAGGCTCATATATAAAATAAGAAATGATGATCATGATCCTCCTGATCATCCTGCTCTGCTGCTGGCGATACGAAGGCGATACAACGATACATTCAGTTCTTTCTTTTTTCTTCTTGGATCCTTTGGAATGGATTGGATGAGTAAAGATATCTATTATTGGAAAGATGACGAGGCGATACGAAAGCTGTTTGAATTCTAAACTGATTTTATGGTACGGCCACCGATACCGATTACCATTACGATTACGCTCTCATCCTTTATATACCACGACGATTACGATTATTATTTTAGTTTTAGACAGACAATTTTAAATTCACCACACGACGACCTATAACATATTACATACTAATATACATTTATAGCAGGCAGCTTGTTTGTTGTTTGTCGTACTGTAAGTAGAAGCAGGCAGATGAAAGGTGCTATGTATTTACGTAAGAACTTTTTCGATACAGAGATAGTAAGAGTAACTTATGTAGGTAGGTAGGTAGGTACATACTTTTTATTGATAGGATGTTTATGTTCAGAATCGGATGTGAAATCGAAATCGATTCAAAACTACATATATCAGTAGAACAACAGATCCGATAGACACGGGCGAAGACAATGCAACGTTACGTCTATACTGACAGTATAGTTAAAAGACAACACAAATGCACGGGTGAATAAAGATCCAGCATCCAGACCGAGACCTGTAATCTTTATAATAATATTATAGCATCGTACTTGCCTACCTACTTACTACGTACTTTTGACTTTTTCCTCGGAGTCGGGACTCGATTGGCTTTTAAGTAAAAGCCCATTGCTTAAGAAAGTGGGTACGTACGGCAAACGGCAACGGAGCAATAATAAAAGCAGAGTCAGATCCCGTCCCGTACTTGGTATCGTAGTGCTATAGTTCTGGTATAGGAGATTACATATCGTAAATGAAGAACCAAAGTGACCCATTTCCAATTTAAGCTAGAATTAAAATGAGCAGTAAATAAAATACATGCTTACAATGCTAATTACGAGTTTCTAAAATGAGCAAATTGTTCTATTTACAAGTTTTTAAAAAGGTCAAAATGTCGTATTTAAGTGTTTTTTCAAAGTTTAAAACACTTTATTTACATTTTTTTTAAAAGGTCAAAATGTTCTATTTAAGTGTTTTTTAAAAGTGTAAAACGTTTTATTTACGTTTTTAAAAAGGTCAAAATATTCTATTTAAGTGTTTTTTGAAAAGTGAAAAAAATTCTATTTATTTGTTTTTTGAAAAATGCACAAGGTTCTATTTACAAGCTTCCATGAACACGCTATTTTAATCTTTTCTGTAGATAGTGCATTTTGTTTGAAACTAAAAATGGATATGGGTTATTTTGTTTCTTCACAGACGATATAGGGATAATTACATTGTATGATGCATCATCTTGAATGATGTAGAATGAATTAAAATGGAAAAGAATTTCACTGACCAACTCAATATAATTCAAAGGAACCTTTTTATTGCAGGGCAGTGCAGTACAATCTCATGAGTAACATCTCAAAATCTCAATTGTTTTACTCTTCCTTAGAATTATCACGTGTAGATTGTAGACTGTTCGACTGTTGACTATACTATTTCGTACAAGATAATGATCTGCTGTACGTTAAAAGAATTCGTCTGGCCGTATTGCCTGTAACTGTAGTATATTGTAAGATCGTTGTCTTCGTGGTCGTCGTCGCATTTATCTGTAATCTATAATTTTGTGAACTATCAATAAGTGTGCTATATGAATTGAGGAGATCAAAAATCAAAGTCAAAGTCCAAATATAAACTAAGAGAGCCATTCATCATTCTTGAAGAATTCCAGTCTTATCCACAGTATAATAATATAGTGCTGGCGACAGATGGCTGCTGCTATTTTGGTGCCTGATCCTGGCTGCATTTATTGAGGGAGGAAATCGAAAGTATATAGATATAGATAGCAATTGCGCTGACTATTTAGGGTTTATTACATAAATAAAAAGTATGAAACAAAAGCGAAAGGATCCATATATATAATATATAGGCAATTACTTAAAATACAAATCAAAGACCGCAGGAGAGGAGGATCCGATTTTATTGCCTCAAATTAATGGTATTTAATAATGCTTCTGGCTACGATTTAAAAACGAATTCTTACTGTCAATTTTTTCAAATAATTCGTTTAATACTAATGCTCGTGTGGGCTATTGTAAATGTATAATTGGCATTCTATACACTATTATACTACCATTGTACGCTGATTTAAAAAAAATAAATACCAGACAAATTTTAGTTTGGAATTATAGCCAAAGCACTATAATAAAGTAATGGAGTAGTTACGAAACGAATGGTTTAATTCAATGCTATGTTTTTGAATAATGTTAAAATTTGACTTATTCAATATTTTTTAAAGAAGATCTTTCCAAAAATGTCTAAAAGCCAAACTCCACTGACATTTATAAGCATTTTTTTTTGACGTTTTTGGAAATATACGGGTTTGCTTTTAGAAAAACTACTAAAAAAATAAAAGTAATAATAAGTAGTAAATTCAAACTGTATTAAAATATAAAATGTAGGCTACTAATTTTTGTTTTTATTTTTGATCCAGGATTTATTATTCAATTTCCTTTACCCACAGAAAAGGACGGCGGTGACAGTGACAGTGTTTTAAGTGTTATGTAAGTAGAGTGTAGAGCCCTATGTATTCTGTTTGTATTTAGAATATGCTCACTCGACAGAATACATGCCTACCTACTATCTCAGTGATTTCTGAAAACTGTATAGGCAGAGTTCTCTCTCAGCATGAGAGGCAATAAATGCTGACAGATAGACAATGAACCGAGATGTGGACCAACTGCCTTTATATATACTTTTCAGAGACACGAGGGGGAGAGCCTAATATACGGATAAGGCCATAAGAACTAAAACTACAAACTTCCATAAAACTAACTAACCTTATAATATGTACATAATATTAGCCCTACTTATCCAATTGTACCTTTCTACGGAAACACTCCCATAGATCTGTCTTGCAATAGCGATCACGCACACGAATTCGAATTCGAAGTCGAAGTCGACTTTGATTTTAAATATTCTTAAGATTTCTTAAACAAAAAGCTTCGACTCCATATAGTAATATACTGTAAGTCACTAGTCACATATATAAGTGAAATCCGTCAAAGTTCAGTATTGCTGCGGTGTTATTCTGTACCAGAAACTAAATCTCGAACACTGAACTACACCATATACGATGGCAATGGCAATCACGAAATTGTATAATCTGTACAGTCATGTACTACGCGATACACAATAATAATGCAAGACAAGGACGACTCTATAGGGAAACAAAGGACCGATCTAGAACTCGAGTTGGCTGACTGAGATAGAGACTTTTGGACGTGTTACCTTTTTCAATCTTTTTTTTCTTCTTCTTCGTCTTATTTTACACCAGATTCAGTTTCAGTTTCAGTTTGGAGTTTTTTTTCTCACCTTAAAATGTCTATCAATTCTTTCAATTAAGTAAGATACATGTATTTACATAGTAATAGTACACACGCCCGCTCCAGAATATACGAATATACCTGAAACTTCGCCCAAGTAAACTCTTACGCCTATCATACGTAACCTTTAGAATTTGTAAAATGTGCAATTTACAATGGAATTGACAAGTAATTGGGGATATTGCAGCAGTACGGCGTACGGCGTTCGGCGCTCAAGTGGGTACAATAGATGAACGTGCGATATTTTAAAATGCGTGAATGCCAAACTGTAATCTGTGCAGAAAAAATCCCACTTAAAATGTATGCATATTTCCCATAATTGTTCCAAATTGCGACATAACATTTACATGTATTACTCTATATATGAGTAATTTTACAAAATAGTCAAAAGCATGGGGTATTTGACTATGTTAATTAAATGGGATACAAAGTATTATGTACTTTTAGATTTAGGTACTACACACATATTAGGGTTGGAATCGGAACGAGAGTGAAAATAAAATCGAGTTGTCCTTAACTTCCTTATCCTTCCAATACCGTCACTCCTTTAGTATATTTCAAATTTCAATCCAATCAAAATCAAAACCAAACAATCATGTGAAATCCTGCAGAAAATTATTATATTATAATAATTTATGCTGACGCAAAAAAAATTCAATACTTTGTAAATCAAATGCCAATATACTACTAATATTGCAATTGACAGGATAGAGTACCTACATAAGTTAATACCTGTGCGTTAGTGTTAGTAGGCTACTGGGTAACCACAAAATAAAGGCTCAATCCTTTTGTGCGGTTGCTTGGTTGGAACAAATGCCTTAATTGTGCATGACATTCGCTGTACTTACCTCAATTCGAATTCGAATTCGACTTCGACAGGAGGAATAGCCAGAGTCAGAGCTGCTATGTGAATTGGGCAACTTGTCAGGAATATTAAATAGTAGTACATAAATGTAAATTACATAATTATATTATGTGTATTAAATCAAAATCAATGGACTGCCCAAATGAAAAGCGGTGACTTAAAAAATATAGGTACATACGAAGACAGAGGTAAAAAGCTTTCAGATGGAAAATATCTACGTCCGCTACTACCATAACAATAATGACAGATAGACACAAAGAGACACACACTAACAAAAACACAAAGATCCACGATCAACGTTAATCAAGTACATACGCAAAGTGCGCCGTACGTAAGTACGTGCTAAGGATACACACGTGACGGAAATAATTACGGAAACGTCCATGAATCATTTTGAGTGTTTCGATGTCGATAATACTCCACACAGTCGATATGTTATAATTACATATTATGCTATATGACTATATACAGAGCATATAAGGATTAGATTAGTCTATATGTGTCAACATTAACATGTGCACTTTTTTTAGTGTACTGTATATTTCATAATTTGAATGAATTTCAAATTCCACCTTAACGCTTGGTTAGTTAATAAAATTGGAGTTTTAATTAATAATCTTGTGTACGATCTTTCCTCTTAGCGTCTTAAGTGTCTTTCATGGCTATATGGCTTTATACTTTGAATTGAACGCCCTGCCTGTCTACCATATGCCATATTGTGTTTTAACTCAAGCCCAAACAAAAACACAAAAGCGTGTAGGAATACGCTCATATCTGAATCTACAGTACCCCAATTAAAAATAGCACATAATAATATGATCTGTCTCGTTCACATACTTGGACATCTGTATGTACCTAGATTTGCTTATTTTTACCACAAAACTTTAATGGAATTTTAAGGATTTCTTGCCTTTCTGCCACAATACAGCACACAAATGACAGACAAAAAATAGAAAATGACCAAATTAAATATTTTTAGCTTATTGATTCATGGGCTGGGATTCAGAGTGCATGAAATTCCATTCCCATGAATTAACTTTGTATAAAAATTACATGCATTGTCTTTCACACAATGTACATAATTACTTTCGCAGCATACCAACACTTAATTTAAATTAAGGCTATGCAGCAAGATTGACTTTTAGGATTATATTAGTGAATTAAGACGTAACTGTTAGCGGCTAAATTTTTTAATTGTCATAATTATAGGTATGAAGGAAATAGAATAGGGAGTGTGAGTAGTGTAGTATTCGTGCACATATGTAGTTTAAGGTTATATTTCTTTATATCATTATTTTACTTGTAAATTCAAATTCGTTTTCCTTTGAATATCACAGTTTCAGAATTTTCAAGTGATGCATGCTACAGAGTCAACAGATGTATTAGTAGAAGCCGAATACTTTCGTACATAGATACTTTGTAAGTTTGTTGTATTTTGTATTTTTGTCAGTTGTGAACTGACAATGGGTTGATAAATGAGAATAGAATGACAAAAATCTGTGTAATATATTATAGTCGTGTCTCATAGCATTTAACATTGGTATGTACGTAGCATGGGGCATTTGTAGGAGTATCAGTAATGCATGGATGCATTGAATTTCAAATTGTTAATGGCTCTATGGAATGGAATTATGGTTTCTAACGGTTCGGTTGGTTCGGATCGGATAACGGTTATCCGATGCTACGGTTCGGTTCGGTTGGACAACCCAACCGAACCGCGGCGTATACGGTTCGGTTCGGTTGAGGTATCGGTTAACCGTGAACCGTCACGGTTATCCGTTCGGATAACCGTGAGTATAAATGACATTTTAGTTAAAATTATTTAAGTAAATTTTTTAGTATTCTTTTTTTCAAATCTTTCCTTCAGCTAACCCTTAAGGTATTTTTCCCTCTAGTGTTTATTATATTTTCACTTTAAAGTATGAAATCATTGCTAAATTCTCCGCTTTGATTTTGCATTCGAAATAAAATGCAGAATTGGTACCTAAATTAAAAAACGTTATTTTTATACTTGTTTTCACTTACTCTTAATGTTAGTTTATTAGCAGACTAATTTGTTCAACATTTTAACTTGTTTTGTCTTGAAAATTGATATGGTATAAATATGGGTCGTGTCGAACTGACCGAAATAACAAAACAATTCAAGTATTTTGGGAAGCGATACCATTATGTGGTATTAAAACTGAGGTTTTTTGTCTCAGTTCATTAGATACCTGATTAAAGGCTGATTTTTAAATGCCTATTATTGTGTAAGACCATTATAAATTCATTAGCTTTAAGGAAAAATTTCAAACATACGAAGGTTTACACAAGCGACTTCGGATAACGGTTAACCGTCGGTTCGGTTCGGTTGGGACTTTTAACCGAACCGTTTAGTTACGGTTCGGTTCGGTTTTCGATTTTTCAACCGTTTGGAATACGGTTCGGTTCGGTTACGGTTCGGTTGAGCCAATATCCGATCCGTTAGAAACCATAAATGGAATGGATGTATATGCAAGCAACCGTAAGAGTAACAGTTGTTCCCTTGTTTTGTTGCACTGTGTGTATAGTTTTGTGAGTTGTATTCTGTCTCTATGGGAGTATAATATAATGCAGCAGGACGTTCCACGCACTGCTGGAGATTATTGGAGTTTCGAGTTAGAATTTTGGAATTGGAATTGGATTTAGAATATTGCTACACAGTCACTATGAAGTGGAACTGGTCACTATTTGGTGCTGGACTCTCGACTGCTGGTGGGAGTATAAGTTGAAATTGAAAAGTTTTATGAACCTCGGCTTTTAGTTGAGGACGACTCCTGGACTGAGAGAGACTGAACTGGACTCTGGACACCGCTGGTACTACAGTGCTGGAGCTGGACAACAGGATAAGGCGGAGTTGTTCACTCGCTGTCTATGTTGTGGAAGATCATAAATCTTGTATGTTCAATGTTTTTCAGTTTTTGCAGGAAACATTTATGTATGTATGTATACAAATCAAAGGCATTTAAGTATGGAATAGCATTGCTCGGAAATGCTCAGTCAGTGTAGAATATACCACGCCACGGCGGCTTCATCTTCTTTCGTTTTTTTTCTTCTGTTCTCAAAATGTAAAAACTACTTTAGCCGATTCTCACAGTATTTCGGAACGTACCTAATTGCCCTTTTCTTCGTTCATAGTTAATAACCTCGTTTTGATTCGAATTCTTTTTTAATTTTTAAGGAGTTGAAGGCAGCTATTGTCAAAATCATATTTTCTGACAGAACCTGAAAAAATTAAAAGTATCGGCTTAAAATGGTTATATAACGAGTGTACCATGCCTACATAATTCATAATTCATAATCGCAAATTAGCATAGATAAATAGTTCAAAATTAAATTATAAATAAGCTGAAAAAACAAAGACGACTAGACTTATAACATCTAAAAAACTGCATTGGTAATAAGATAGCATAGCTTGCGCGATGGTCCTCAGTTTTCAGAGATATATCGACACTCAAAATCTACTGTCTACACTATTATTTCATTGATTACATTATTTAATATATTTATATAATTCCTCAATTAGATGCAACTGAGGAAATAGTACTACTCTGTATGTTGTAACTTGTAACTGTACGAAAACCAAAAACTGACCACTATATAGAGATTACACTATGCACTGATACCGACACCGATACCGATACCGATGCAATCGTCCAAACACACCCACATTGTATGATACCTAGTTCAATTATTTGACTTGTTGCACGAGTAGTCAGTAAATTAAAATAAAATCGTAAACAATTCAATTTAATCCCCTCGCACGTCTGAGCCTCTAAATAAAAACTCTAATAACTAACAAAAACCGAGCAAAGCCACATACTCACGATCATGTCTCATGCAATACCCTCTCTCTCCATCATAGCAATCGTATCGTAATATAGCAATAAATAGGAACATATAATGTAAACATTACGGTTATGATGGTAATAGTAGATATAGTTGGTTGTATTTGTAATACATATATTACCTGCTTATATAATATTATATATACTGCGTCTTTCTGAGCGTCAATGCGTGACTGAGAAATCATAGGAATTAAGAAATCATCGAATAAAAATCCAAACTCTACGACCGTAATTTAAAATAGTGGGGGGAAATAATAATAATAACAACAACAACAACAACAACAACGAAAAAACCTTATTTTATACATACATATTATGCTATTATCATATCTCTTTCAGTTCAACTTATAATTTCATCTCTCTCAACATCTCTTGTTTGTTGTGTTCTGATTCTGATCCTGATGAGTTGGTCATACCTCTGCACATTGCATGATTTCAAGAGTGAAACCAAAAGCCAAAACCAAAGCCAATCCAAATCTCAAGCCAGGTTATTGGTTATGGTTGTTGTTGGTAATACAGATAAAATAAACTGCCACTGACTTCCCGCATGTTATTCTTATGCGCCGTGTCGTGTGTCTGTAAATACATGTATACTTACGTAGTAGGTAGGCACATTTACTTTTATTTTCAATTTAGACATAAATCTATCTCTGTGTGTCTCAACTTTTAAAGTCTGAAGAACACGTACCTTGAGCTTGAGCTTGGAACTACAGGGATAAGGATAAGAGAGCGATATAAAATATTATAGAACGTATAACTTTATGTTTATAATATTACTATTATGTAAAATGTAAAGTAAAGGTAAAACTGAGCATACTTACGTGTGCTTTGGTTTTATCTGGTGAGGATGATAAAAATACATACTGCCATGTTGATGTTACTTACAAACTTACAACAAGTAACAAGTTAAATTAATTCCATATATTATAAATATTAGAAATGTATATTACATAATTATGTAACAATCCCAAAAATTATATCCAATTTTTGAATAAATGTGACCATATATCCTAACAGAAAAAAAAAAAAAAGTAACAAGTAAGAACAAGGGAAGTGATGTGATGTTTAGGCCCGAGCCCGGCCGGGTTCTATATAAGCTTATCGGCATGGCTTCCCGGATCAAATTTAGATTCACAGTGGATTGTGGATTGAG
Source organism: Dicyrtomina minuta (assembly GCA_949802685.1). Taxonomy (NCBI): domain Eukaryota; kingdom Metazoa; phylum Arthropoda; class Collembola; order Symphypleona; family Dicyrtomidae; genus Dicyrtomina; species Dicyrtomina minuta. The sequence continues at coordinate 40,102,430 of OX461808.1, read as the reverse complement.
TTGGTTGTTCGTCTTTGGATCTTGGGATGTGGAGGGGGATGAGACTGCGAGAGAGAACAAGGGATGATGACACATGCAATGGAGCGTGTGTAATAAAGGGAAGAATTTATTTGACAAGATGTTTCAACTTGATATCGAATATAATCTTCACAGAGCTTTCTTCACTTGAAATCTAAAATCGAAATCGAAAAAAAAGAAGACAAAAATATTACCATGTATGTACCAATAGGTGAAGATCGAGTATAAACAAATAAACGCAAAGGATCAGACAATCACGATAATCTTCTTTACTTTTTTTTACCGATGCACAATGTAACCTTCAATTACAATCAATGCACCTATACGTACTAAACTAAATGGTATAGCTTGGATATGATATAAATATTATGTATGATTATCTATACTGATTATCCCTTCCATTTTAGGCTATTAATTTATACATTAGGTATGCCAATCTAAACTCGACGTGTAATATTATATATATGCTAATGCATTTTATTATGCTAGAGATAATCGATTCGAAAATTTAAATAATAAATTTAGAATTTTGGAAAAAAATATCTCACATGTTTTTGTAACCAATATTACCTTCAAACTTTAGCAATCAACTTCAATGTTCAATAATCTAATTGCAAGTACTTAGCATATTATTAATACTCTATCGACTGTACAGTTTAAGTTGTGCGACTTCTAATTCTAATCGAATGAACTAATAAACTAATGTAATGTAAACACCAGCGTGTAATACCTAAACGTTTATTAGCAATTGAAACCACAATCTACACACCACATGAAAATATTATACGTTGCATTAAGCAATGTGCTAGCATTTGCATAGTGCCTATTATTCCTATTGTTATGACATGTAAATATTTGAGACCAGCGATTGGTGAATTTAAAAAAAATTTAATTATATACCTATACTTGCAATCTCTATGCAATATTAGCTGCACACTGTTACAGTTAAAGTAAATATGTACAATTCAAAACTAAATAATGAATCAGCTGGAGGTGTCAGTGCCAGGTACGAAATTCCATGAATGATGAACTGAAAAAAAATCAAAATTCACTCACTTTTAACGCTCGGCTTTGTTTCTGTACACCGTTTAAAGATCCAACCAATTCAACTAAATAATGAGAGATTCTAATTGTAAATTTGTATTTTAAGTAGTGCATATACGTTATTCGAATTTTATAAAATTATACTACTGAACTACGTTTCTTATCTCACGAATGCAAATGACAAGAAATAATTAGAGAGAAGCATGCTGTTTGGTATTTGCATACGACTCACAGTACTCATTGTGCTGCGTAGCAATTTATGATACAATAATTTTGAGGAATTTTGCTGTCCCTGCACAATGTTGAACTTCCAATGTTGAGTACACACATTGGAAGCACGGTCTTTTACTAGTTAGCTAAACGTATTATTATTATTATGTGGCTGCGGTTTCACGGTTAGAATAATTGTAACTTTGGTTAGCTTTTTTTTTGAAAGACAGCTCAAAAAGTAGGTAAGGATACACTGCATATACAGCATCTACTTAACTGTTTTATTATGTAAATATTATGTACAAACTATATCTGTAATTGTTAAAAATGTAAAGCAAACAAAATTAGTTTTGAATTAGTATTAAGTGCCCGCCACGTGTTACGTTCATTGCGGGGGTTACTTCGGAAACTCATGCCCAACTTCGATAACTCATGCCCAACTTCGATAACTCATGCCCCCACTTCGATAACTCATGCCCCAATTTAAAAAGCTTAAAAACCTTTAAAATAATCGAAATTTAACCGAATTAACACTGAATCAGGCTCCTAAAGCTGCCTGAAAACGGATAGGTTATATATTTTTCCCTCCTGCCTTCGGCGGAGCCGCCTCCGGCGGCTGAGGGAAAAAATATAACCTAACCGTTTCCAGTCAGTTTTTCCAACCCCCCACCCCCCCCCCCCCCCAACCTAACCTAACCTCAATGATAACATACTTCGAGGGGTAGGCAATACTGACAAAATAAAAAAAGCACGGAAATATGGCTCAAAATTATATTATTTTACGAATTTATTGTGGGGCATGAGTTATCGAAGTGGGGGCATGAGTTATCGAAGTTGGGCATGAGATAGCATGTTGGGGCATGAGTTTCCGAAGAACACCCTCATTGCGGCGCGACGGTCAAAACTAAATATCGTCAGCGAAGAGGCAAATCTGACTATCTCCTTTTGGTGCTAAACGCGAAACTGACTATTACCATTTTTTGCTAAAAGCGAAAATGACTATCTCCATTTTTCTCGAAATACCATTAAAAGAAGGCAAAAATCTATATGTACCAATGCAGCATGTTATGAAGTAGACCTTTTTGTTTAAGGGTCGTCCATAAATGACGTGACAAAAATTATTGCTCTTTAAGAACCCACCTACTTTCGAAAAATCGGGAGAATTTTCAATCCTAGATCCAGTAGCCTATTCATTTACTTGTTTCTAGTTATTTATCATCTGACTCAAAGCAAGCTGACTACCTACGCAGTTGCCTTGATAAAAAATGACATTGTTAGTGACAGTTGAACGTTAACACCGAGTTCAGTCAGTAAAAGGTTGACACATTGATTTAGATTACCAATAGCCAATGATAAAATCAATGGCTAAAAATTTTAAGATTGCAATATTTTTAATGAGTTGTCTATAAATAATGTCACACTTGGCGTGTGTGAATCTTGTCTGGTATTTATGCCACGCCTTGTTACAGTTGAGCTGTTATAATGAGAGTAGGTGGGTTCTTAAAGAGCAATAATTTTTGTGACGGACGTCATTTATGGACGACCCTTTAACAATACCGTATGCTTTATAACTTGCTGCATTGGCACATATAGTTTTTTTGCCTCCTTTTCATAGTATTTTGAGAAAAATGGAGATAGCCATTTTCGCTTTTAGCAAAAATTGGTAATAGTCAGTTTCGCTTTTAGCACCAAAAGGAGATAGTCAGATTTGCCTCTTCGCTGACGATATTTCAAATGAAATAAAGAATTCTACTTACTATATTTTTTTTGCTGGCGCTGTGGCCTGTCATTGTGTAGCAATCTTAAATCGTCAAATTAAATTAAAAGTTGGACAGTTGAACCGTTTGACGTAAATTGTTAAATCGTATCACATTATTTTGTTCACTTTCAATGTTTCAGCATGAATTGGGAATATTAGTAGTGTACCTACACATATAAATGGTAAGTAAATGCGATGGGTGATTCTTTTTTTCATTTTTGTCAATCTATTCTATAGCATAGCATATATTAGGTTACCTAATTTAGGTACTTTTTAATGGAAAAACGTATATGAATTAATTAAGACTTTATAATTTAACCTTTGCTTTGTGAGGTGATTAGTTCTAATTCATTTTCATTTTAGGGATTGAAAATTGGCGTTGTAAAAATCACAACAAAGGAAATAATATAAGATACAGATCAGTGATTCTCGTCCTCCTCGTCATATTCATTTTTAATTTACGTATTTGGTATTCGTACAGATAATATAGATAATCCGTAATAATTAATGTACAGAATTTAGGAATGTTGAATGTGTAACAGTCGGCGACGGGGATGTCATGTCAGGAATGAATGGCGCAGAAAATTAGCTCTTGAGTCTCTCTGTCTCTTGAGTGTAGGTCGATTAGCTTCTCTGAACACTCTCAGGACGGCGAGCGAACACTGACTCACAATCTGGGCTGAATTGTGTTATAGCTCAGCTTGGCATTTTTTCCCCCTTTAAAAAGAGGAAAATACCTCAAATATATATTATGCACGTATATTTACCACCGGTGCCGGTACTGGTACCGGTGCAGGAGTGTGTTGCTTTGATAACAATGCATACATGTTTGGCGTTAAGTTATCAGTTTATTGTTACGTGAGCGTTGAGCATTCAATCTATTCTGTATTAAGTATTATGTATTAGCCGCAGCAATTGTTGCATGGCAAGCAATCTACAATCAAAACTCTATATATGCAAGCTAAGCAACTATGTAATCGTAATCAAGGAATACATACTACATAATAATAATAATACAAAATACTTTATTAACATTATATATACCTATAGATCATTTTATTCTATGGATATGACTCACGTTAAACGTATAAAGCATATATGGCAAGTGTCGTTGTAAATTCTAAAGGCTTTGACTTTTTTTTTTACTTTTACTTATAAAACTTATTATTACATTATACATTATAGGCGGTATAATCACGATAAGATACGATATACTTTGTGCGTTAAGTTTGACAGGACAGGTAGCGGTAGGACCATAGGACCATTACCTCCTGTATAGGTAGGTACTTGTGACTAGTTTTTAGCTAAGTTAAGTCACTATATCATTATTATTATTATTATAGGTTGTATACAGTAGTATAGTTGTAGGTAGGTAGGTACACCAGATAAACCTTTCATTAGTCAAGTCAAAAGCTGGTGTGTGTACTAACTAATACTAAATAGGTAGACGGATAGAATATAGTAGCTAATAATAATAAAACTAATAACAATAATAAGGAGTGTGATACATAGTGGAGTTGAAGTGTGTGTATATGTGTGTAACAATCTCACATCTTATAACAATGAATGAAAAACTAAGACGACAAAAATCTTTCAATTTGACCGTGGTGCACTGTGGTGATTGGTGTTGATTGTTGGTCAACAATTTTTGGGCTTTTTGGGAGTTGTGTGTATAGAACATAGGAGTCTCGCCGTCTCTTGTTCTACTATATGTCTCTGCTGCAGATCCTGTGCTTCTTCTGGGGCTCAATGAAATTTCATACTGGGGTATAAAAGTCTGGGGAATTTTCAACAATAGTCACAGTTACATTCATACCTCATCGTAGAATCTTAAAAACAATTTAATAATTCTCTCTTAAAAACTTCCAAAAAACCCAAATTTCAACATGGTTGGACAGGTAAGCTTGGAAGATTTTAAAGCACTATAATACTGTACAGGAAAAGTTTTATCAAAATTTGTATCAAAAGTTTTGCCATTTTTGGATTTTTTTTGTGTTTCGATTCAAAATTTTCAATAATTTGAAATTCATCCCATTGGATTTTGTAACTCAAAAAGTGTACACCTTGAATTGTATATAGTGTTCAGTTGTCTGTCGTCAGTGAGCCAGAGTATTATTACAAAACCAGGATTTCGAGGATTTTAAAACCTGAAAAACAAATCAAATTTAGAATTTTGTGAATTTTATATAATATAATATACCTTTATTCATTCAGTACACAGTCGTATTTTATTTGAAATTTTAACCTTAATAATATATTAGTATATATTCATAATAGTTATCAATAGAAATGTAATGATTAAATACAAATTAAATTTCAATTATCAAATCCTACATAGTAAACTCTAGTTCAGGCAAATAAAGCTGAATGGTTGCTAGCCTGTCTGCTCATTAAAGAGTTTTGCAATGCTAAAAATAAAAAAAATAATTAAAATGTTTCATTTTGTTTTTAACTCTGACAGACTTTATCTTTGTTGGTTGGAGTGATCTGCATCGCTTCCTCCCTTGCCGGAGTTCCTCATGGGGCCGTTGACTACTATGTAAGTCCTTTTGTTCATTAGTATCTATATCTATAGCTGTCTTGCATGAATCCACCATTCTATTGTTTTTTGTCTCGAATTATCCTTATTACAATTGACATCTTAATGCGTAACCAGAGGAAACCACAACCGTGAACAAGGACTAGTAACTTACGCAAGGTTTGTGTGTGTGTTAGTGTGTTCGTTCTCAACGTATTATATGCGTTCTTGATTAAAGTCGATTGTACGATGTAAGCTGTAATTTTGAGGTGAGAGTGTCACTGTCATGTCTCGGTGTTTCGTAATCATTGGCAAAACAAAGCGTATGAGTCATGGCCTTAACTGATTACTGGTTGGGATTGCACAATTTTAATTACCTACTAGTTCTGTTGATTCCATATAGCAATTAGCTTTTTATTTTGACTTTTAAATATCTGTAACGTTTATATTGGCAGGCTCACCCAAAATACAGCTACAGCTACGGAGTTAAGGATGCCGTTACCGGAGATGTCAAGTCTGCCAGTGAGACCAGAGACGGTGGTGTTGTCAAGGGAAGCTACTCTCTCGTCCAACCCGATGGTGTCTTGAGAACCGTCAACTACGTCGCTGACCCCATCCACGGATTCCAAGTACATACTAATTGCACACAATACATTTTTTGCAAAAATTGGCAGTTATTAAGCACTATGATGGATTCATTGATTCATTTTTACATTATTTCCATTCAGGCTCAAGTTGTCAACTCTGCCCCAGGAGTTCACGCTGTCAAGAAAGTCGCTGCCATTGCTCCAGTTGCCGTCGCTGCCCCAGTTGCTGTCGGTTATGGTGGTCACGGATATGGCGGTATTGGTTATGGTGCTGGTTATGGAGCTGCTGGTTATGGACATGGAGCCGCTGCTTATGGCCCAGCTGGTTATGGAGCTGTTGGCTATGGTGCTCATGGTTATGGTGGACACGGATACGGAGCCGCCGTCGTTGCTAAGCCCGTTGCTGCTGCTTACGTCCAATCTACTGGTCCCATCATCGGTCACGGACACGGACACGGTCTTGCCTACGGAGGTTATGCCGGTGGTCTCCATGGCGGTTTGGGCTACGGACACGCTGCTTACTAAATATAGAACTATATAACAATCCCATAGAGAAACCCTTATTATTTTAACATGTAACTAAAATTTATCCATTGTGATCTTAGCAATACTAATTTTAGTTATAGAAACACTCAACTCTTCTCATGTCTTGATGTACTTATAATATATATATTATTCATAATTTTATATGTACTGGATGGAACCTTCAAAACTGACTTTATATTTTTTAAATAAATAGAGAAATTTTTATGCAAATTATAAAAAAAATTAGTTCAAATCGTACTGTGATTTCATAAACCTGCATTACGCATCTATAGGTGCTTGGATGCTACTCTAACAATAAGGGATCTACATACATGAAATAATGAATTATAATACGTGATATCAGTATATCAGTGGCCTATGCTTTGCTAAGACTTAATAACAAGAATATTTTTCGTATACAATAGCCAAACACTAAACTTACTTACAATAATGTATTACTATAGATTACAACCATTGGGTTTTTCTCCACACAGGGCCGGACTAAGGAATTGCTTTTAGGCAGCAATGTGTTTCCATACAAAAACGATCATTTTGATATTATTGATATGGTTTTCTTTGGTAAAGCAAATTATTGCATTAACATGTCTTTGAAAAATTTTAAACATTCGTTTTACTTGATTCAGAAAAGTGCACAATGTTCTATTTACATGTTTTGAGAAAAGTGGAAAATGTTTTATTCCATGTTTTTGAAATGTACAAAATAAATTTATATGCATGTTTTTGAAAAGTAAAATTGTTCTTTTAACATATTTTTTAAAACTGCAAAATGTTCCATTTACATATGTTTTGAAAATTCAAGCAGCGGGGGCTGCCTGCGCTAGCCGCATTTTCCGGCCCTGTGCCCACATAACATTCATACCCTCAATATTAGAATTAACAATATAGCAAAAATAAGACGAGTTAGCTCTTTTAGTGAATCATTCTCTGCTGTTTATTAATGCCTTCCTGTTTATTTATTAATGCCAAGTTAATGTCAATGGCCGTGTTAATTATTAGTTCAGCCCCAGTCACTATCTGTATATAGGTTTCAACTGCTCAACTGTCATACACTTAAGAACGTTGGCTTTAGTTTAGTTTTATGATCAATGAATATATTTTACTTTTAATTAATTATTATTAAATATGCATGTAATTGGTTCATTCCGATACCAAGAAATGACGTACAATGTTTTTTACACTTCAACTATCTGCATACTGACATTAGGATCGTTTGATACTTTGTTTTAAACAGCTGGCGCTGACTGGCAATGTTATTATGTCATACTACAGGAAATAGCAAAATAGATGATGGCTTTAAATCTATTGCTTTTATTTAGACGTTGATTAAACTTATACAATACATTATGCTAACCCATTGCTAATTAAAATGTGCTCAGCTACTATGTCCCAAATAAATTTGTATAAAACATTTGCAGGTTACAGGATGCTATGCGAAAGCTTTTTATATCGCATATTGCTTGTACATATAGTAAAGAAAATCCAATGAAAACATTTTTCCTACGGAAATTCGTCAGCACGTACCTACACAGATAATTAAAAACATTTATGAATTAAAAATTCATTAACTAAGAATGTCTTATGAAACATTTCCGGTATCTTGTATGCATGTAAAACATCTTGAGTTAAGGATGTAAATCATGATATTCAAGTGTGTAGAGTATATATCATCTCGACCAATAATATTTACGAATATAGTACACACAGGAATTTAAGTTTGACTAATAACAAGTCATTTTGCAATACACAGAATACGTAGAATGCCACCCCAATTACAAGCGCAGGATAACTATAGGATTAAAATTTACAAACAGTTTAATATTTTTGACCTTATTTCTCAGCTGAGTTGGATGGTGCCCGAATGGTTAATTTCCTTCTTTAAAAAAAACTACATTGGAGAAAAAACGAAAATAAGTTGTTTCATTACACTAATAAAGAGTTTAAAGTGTGTTTTCACAACGAAAAAAGCAAAATTGGAGTTAAGAATCATAAGTTAATTTGGATCGTCTCCTGGGCTTGTTTCCAGTAACCGTTTTCAAGGATGGAGAAAATGCGCCTGGTATATCTACTTTGCGCGATTGTGGTAAGTAGAACTATACCTATTTCAAATTAAAAAGTGTGTAGGTAATAAGTATATATATTGACAAGTGTTTGTGAATGCTCAAAACCAACAGCTGATTGAGGTATAAACTTTCCTAGTAAGTATAGCTGGCTGTACGCCCGCTAGTCAGTCTGTAATTCGGTTGTAGGGCATTCGCTACCCGGACATTTGCTGCCCAAGACCAAAGTGATAAATACATGCAGGCGCTTTTTGATCAAAATTTTGCGAGAGAGCAATATTGCAGCGTCCTGAAATGCATGCACGTGAGCTTATGAGAGTATCCTTTAGGTTTGCTGATGGGTTGCAAATATCAGGGTAGCAAATGTCCGTATACCCTGTAATTTAAATTGTACCCTAAGTGTTGTATTGTTGTATTCAAGACAAATGGTGGGCACGCATACACTACCTTACCTTGTCTTTCCAATTTTCTCTAAAAGCCAAACCGTTTCCATCCATTGGTATTACTAAGGAAGCATACGGTTTGGCTTTTCAGGAAAATTGGAAGGATAAGGATTAAGGATTTTTGCTTCCAGATAAAAGTAGAAAGATACGGATTTGATCCTTCATCAGATATTACTCCAAGATCCATTATTATCATATTTAACTCAGATTTTGCAAGAGAATTTTTGGACGTATTCTATCAAAATTATTTTTAGGATTTTGAAAATCCAAGAAATATGGCTATAATTTTCTAAATTCCTACATTTTTGTAACTTAATAGTTTAGTTTTTTCGAAATTGTGAAAATCATCGTAGTGATTTCCTAAAATGTTATAAGTTTCACAGATCAATAAAGAACTATTTCTTTCAGGTGATATTGTCTGTGAATAACCAGAAATGACCTATTTCCGTTTGTAGCTAAAAACAAAATCCACTATCTACTAAAATATTTAAACATACCTTGAAAGCATTTAAGTAGAGTATTTTGCACTTAAAAAAATATGTAAATAGAACATTTTACACTTTTCAAAAACACGTGAATAGAACAATTTACACTTTTCAAAACCATGTAAATAGAACATTTTGCGCCTTTTCAAATACTTCTAATTAACATTTCAATCGTGTTTTTCATATTGTTTTTATTGCATTGCTCATTTTGATTCTAGCTTAAATTGGAAATGGGTCATTTTGGTTCTTCACAGACGATATGTTTAGTGGTCGTAATTGTCTAGGCTGGGTTAGGTTTTATGGTCTTGTCAGACAAAACCACGTCGGACAATTTAGAGCAGTAAATCAAATAATCAAAGAAAAGGAATTTTTCGGGAATTTGACTTCAGTTTTAATTTTTGCAGGGATTTAGTAAATATTAATCAATATTGAAAATACAAAAGAATTTATTCAATAATGCAAAAGACAACTTTTCCCCCACTACATTACACACATGCGACTTAAAATTTTTAATTATTTTTGGACGATGAAAAAGCGATCTGGTCTGAAAAAATTTGGGCAGGTCCAAAACTCCCGTACCAAACCTGCCCAGACCACTTTTTTCCTGTCCGGACCAGACCATTTCGACCACGAGATACAGATACGTGTACGAATGAATGCATAATTTGAGCTATATATGTTTGATGCTGGAGATCTCGGAGTACTAGCGCAGTGATAAAAATAAATAACCCACTCTGCTTTCATACATCCGCCTAAACTCAAAATATTTTGCCGCCTAAATTCATTTTGGCACCAATTATTTTAAATGAGTTTGGTTTATAAAGTTGTAATAATTAATACCTGAGAAATTGAATTTTTAATTTCTAAACAACTACAAATGTTTTCTAATTTTAAGTTTGAGTTGTGACTAACAATTATTTCTGTTCCACTTTTAGTGTGATTCTTGTTTGATTTAACATTCTACTCCAAACAGGAAGTTATGTATTAGGTTCTTCTGTAATTAATATTTTTTTCAATAATCTATATTAGCTGAGGAAAATGTGAAGTTAACAATTTTTTAATAACATTATTACAATTATGTACTGGTACCGCCTCCAGTCATAGTAGGTCTTTTCATAGTTCCTCGTTTCTCACGTTTTTTTCCGGTGTTTGCTTCGCAGCGTGCCCCGATGCCTGCTTCAAAGATAGTATTTTTGATTTTCCATATTTAGATTTAAAAATAAAAATGTGTAGATAATGTTATTTTTTATGATTACGTAATTTCTTTGTTAGCTTATTGCATCGAGTTTGATGTGATTTTTAATTATAAAAACAACGGCTCTTAACTAAGGGCCACAATTTTCTCCAAAAAGCACGAATACTGCCAATAAAGGAACCATTCTACGAAACGGGCCACACTGTCAAACAGACATCCACGAAAATAGGCGTGTGACAGGGGAACCAATAAACCGGGCCAGGGCAGTACGAACTGAGCAGAACCAATAATTCAGAATAACAAACCTGTGTCTTATTGCTTGACAACTATAATCGCAAGTGCTATACTACTTATTGTTAGTCAGTTGTCGTCTAAAAAATAATTTCAGTATCCCTTCCATTTTTGAGCTCTGACATGGGACACTTCTCAAGGCTTGGGGATGGTGTTTTATTCTATTTTGGTCAGTTTTGCAAGTCCAAAAAGTCTGCGTTTATTATAGCTGCGCATGCGCATATCGCTGGCGGAGGATTAAGTCGGTCTATCTCTATTTCCAGCTGGCAGCAAATATTAGTGCGCGAGTCGTTAAAATACCCCAAAAAAATCATAAGATTCAGTTAAAAAATCATTATGCATTATTGTCAAGATATTAACCCCCAAAAATGAGGGGTGAGAATTTTAATTTAAGTTTTCTACTCCATTTAAAAATAATGTTAAATCTTCACTCACAAAAGTTAGGTAAAGGATGTGTTTGGGAATAAATAACCCTACGAGGCTTGTGTTTAGTAATTAGTAATATGTTTAGCCAAAAATTCAAACATCCAACATTTAACGATACGTTTTAAGAAAATTTCGACGGCTGACGAGAAACTAGGCTCAGTGTTCACCTTATAGAGACTTAGAAAGAAAAAGAAAAGTTTTTGCAAAATCCTACCCAATGCGATGGGACTACGAATTTTGTTCACTCTATGAAAAATAATAATTTGTTCAGTTATAGGGTTATTTTTGCTAGGTAGGCTAAATGTTTCCTTACTATATACTCTTCGGTAACGACTGTAAAAGGAATTTTTGTCCCCCTCGAACCGGGCGGGCGTTATATTGGTTATTCTCTCTTTCCCATTATGTATTGAGTAGTGAATCCTATGGTAATAACTAGTTCAGTACCTACGATGTTCACACTACTTAAATTTTCTGCTGTAATTACTACACCTGCTTGCACTTTTATCCACCTGAAGTTCTATTAAACGATCTGTAGCCTTTAGTTGCTTGTTTTCTCCGTGTCCATTTCAGAGTTACAAAATTGTCATCGAAAACACTTATAAAATGTTGTGCTACTTTACAAGTTAAAATATTATTAAAAATAAAATTACCTTCTCGACCAGCAAAATATTCTAGTAAATTTTTAGCTTTTTTCCAAATTTTAGCAAGAGTATTAACTCATTGCTTCTTTAATTGATTTGCAGGTTTTTACAGTTGTGCAGCCTACCGGGGTTAACGGCGATGACGATGAGACTGACATAGAAATTTCTAATTTTCGCGAAACTTCTACCACGAATCCCACAACAACCACTACTACCACTAGGGAAACAACTTCCACAACAAGCAAACCAACCACTACCACTACAAGAGAAACAACCACAATCAAACCAACTACTACCAGGAGTCCAACAACCAGAAGAACGCGTCGCCCTAAGACCACGACTACAAGAACTACAACAACCAAAAGGCCAACTACTACCACGAGTCAAACAACCAAAAGGCACACAGATCCACATCATCATACAACCACCACCAGAAAGCCCACTACTACCACTACTAAAGTCCGAACTACAACCACTCATGATCCAAGGAAATACAAACAACCATACTCTTACTACGACTATGATAATTATAATCCGTCCCCCCCAAAAAAGCATAGTAACAAGAATAATAATGATCGAAACAGCAATGACGACGATTATTCAGGAGACAGAAACCGTAAAAATAAAAATGGTAGAGACAACAATGACGACGATTATTCAGGAGACAGAAACCGCAAAAATAAAAATGGCCGAGATAACAATGACGACGATTATTCAGGAGACAGAAACCGCGAAAATAAAAATGGCCGAGACAACAATGACGACGATTATTCAGGAGACAGAAACCGCAAAAATAAAAATGGCCGAGATAACAATGACGACGATTATTCAGGAGACAGAAACCGCAAAAATAAAAATGGCCGAGACAACAATGAAGACGATTATTCAGGAGACAGAAACCGCAAAAATAAAAATGGCCGAGACAACAATGACGACGATTACTCAGGAGACAGAAACCGCAAAAACAAAAATGGCCGAGATAACAATGACGACGATGATTATTCAGGAGACAGAAACCGCAAGAATAAAAATGGTCGCGACAACAATGACGACGATTATCGAGGAGACAGAAACCGCAACAATGACAATGACCGGGATTACAATAGAAGCGGTAATAGAGGAGGCAAAAACCGCGAAAATAACAATGATCGTGACAACTATGACCGCGATAACCGAGGAGACAGATACGGCCAAGATTATAATGACCGAGACAACAATGGCCGAGATAATCATAATAATCGAAAAGAAAGAGACGATCAAAAAGGCCACCACAAAAACGACGACAAGAATGGTTACGAAGAAAACGATAAAATTGGTGGCCGACATAGTAACGACGACTACGATAAAGACCCGGAAGAAAACGATAAAAGTCATCATGGGCCTGACGACGATGACTATAATAATGACAACGGCAAACACAAACATCACGACGACGAGGACAAATTTACTAGAGACAACGAAGATGGTAAGGAATATCGCCGTAAAAGGGAAGCTGGGGACGAATACAACAATAAAGATGGCAATCAGGACCAACATGACCAAAAAGATAACAAAGGGGGTGACCGAGATGGAAAAGACCACAAAGGCGGCGAATATGACGGAAAAGATAACCATGGGGGAGACCGAGATGGAAAAGACCACAAAGGCGACGACTATGACGGCAAAGATAACCATGGGGGCGACCGAGATGGAAAAGACCACAAAGGCGACGACTATGACGGCAAAGATAACCATGGGGGCGACCGAGATGGAAAAGACCACAAAGGCGACGACTATGACGGCAAAGATAACCGAGGGAGCGACCGAGATGGAAAAGACCACAAAGGCGACGACTATGACGGCAAAGATAACCGAGGGGGCGACCGAGATGGAAAAGACCACAAAGGCGACGACTATGACGGCAAAGATAACCATGGGGGCGACCGAGATGGAAAAGACCACAAAGGCGACGACTATGACGGCAAAGATAACCATGGGGGTGACCGAGATGGTAAAGACCACAAAGGCGACGACTATGACGGCAAAGATAACCATGGGGGTGACCGAGATGGTAAAGACCACAAAGGCGACGACTATGACGGCAAAGATAACCGAGGGGGCGATCGAGATGGAAAAGACCACAAAGGCAACGACTATGACGGAAAAGATAACCATGGGGGCGACCGAGATGGTAAAGACCACAAAGGCGACGACTATGACGGCAAAGATAACCGAGGGGGCGATCGAGATGGAAAAGACCACAAAGGCGACGACTATGACGGCAAAGATAACCGAGGGGGCGATCGAGATGGAAAAGACCACAAAGGCAACGACTATGACGGCAAAGATAACCATGGGGGAGACCGAGATGGTAAAGACCACAGAGGGGACGATTATGACAACAGAGGAAACCATGATGGCAACCGAGACGGAAAAGACCATCGAGGGGACGATTATGACAACAGAGGAAACCATCATGGCAACCGAGATGGAAAAGATCATCGAGGGGACGATTATGACAACAGAGGAAACCATGAGGGCAACCGAGATGGAAAAGATCATCGAGGGGACGATTATGACAACAGAGGAAACCATCATGGCAACCGAGATGGAAAAGACCACCGAGACGACGATTATGACAACAGAGGAAACCATGATGGCCACCGAGATGGAAAAGACCACCGAGACGACGAATATGACGGCAAAGGAAACCATAGGGGCGACCGAGATGGAAAAGATTTTCGCGACGACTACGATGACAAAAATCACCGTGGGGGCGAAGGTAGCCGAAGAAATAATGACGATAAAAATTATCGCTATAAAAGAGATACTGGAGACGAAGACGGCGACAACGACGATGATCGGGTTGATGTTGATGGCAACGAAGATGAACGTGACGGCGACATCGACGACAATCACAACAAAGATGATGACGATAATTACAATGATGAAGGTGATCGCGATGCTCCTGACAACGACGGGAAAAAACACCCTCATTCTGCCCAAATAAAGTACCCACGGAATGGAAATAAAAGAGTGCGCTACCACCCAGGGCGTCGAATGAAAACACTATCGGATTTTCAACGGAGTGATGAAATTGAATACGAGACAGCGGCGAATGCGTTCACTCCCGCCGCACCAGAAAGTAAGGGTGTCGGATCAGTATCCGGGTACGACATGGGAACATTGACACAAGCCGTCCATGGGACATCAGTAAAAAGTGCTAGTGATTCAGCAACCCCATACATTAGCAAGGTTCCTCTTGTAAGTTCATTCTTGCCGTAGGCGACCTGAAGGAGGCTCAGTAGAGCAGTGGAGGCAAAAAGTTTCAATTACACAATTTCAATTTTCATTACGTAATATAGTATATAATTTTGCCATTGCCTAAATAATTTTGAAATATGGATACGTATCATTCTATTTTAAGCAGCAAAATGTTATTGATTTCACAAGCTATGTAATTTTTAATTTTGAACGAAAACATTATTGACGAGCAAAACACGAAACTTTGACTATGTACAGTTAAAAAAGGTACGATGAGAAAAAGTAACAGTTTTCAAATATCATTTATTTTTAATTTTAAAAGAAAAATAAATTGAAAAGACATTGGTAATCATATTTTACAAAATTTAATCATGCTACATCGAAACTTGCACATTATTATGAAGTACTACAATATTTCCTCAAATTTAGTAAACTAATGAGTCGATAAAATTTAATTCCACACACAGCATAATAATTAGTGAAAATAATATTATTATTCTAAACGAATCTTTGGCCTTGATCCCATAATTGATTTTTTTCAAAATTATTTGAATTCAATTGAACGCTGCCATCCTCAGCCCATTCCAAAACTAAATTAGTTTCACGATTCTCAAGTAAGAGCAATGCATGATCTGTTCCAGGGTCCCTGTAAGTAATGATTTTCCAGTGAAATCTGTAATTAGTTTTTCCGTCTTCCTGCCCAGCAATCCCAAGTACATTTTTGGCTAGGAGGGGTGACGCGGCACTCTTCGTCACAACGACGCCCACAATAAAATCTGCATCAAATGACTGAAGCATAAAATAGCAACCATCATTAACAGGGAAAAAACTCCAACTTTGGAAAACGCCACTTGCGGGCTCATTAGTAATACCAAATACTTGATTTCGACGATCAAAATATAAATTTTTAAAGCCATCTGTTTTAGTCTGAGCTTCTAAGTAGACTTGCTTTTCCCCGCGGAAAAATGTGGGAAATGCAAAGGATTCAAAAATGATATGTTTGTCAATAATTTGCTGGAATCTTGATTTTCCAAAAAGCTCACAGGAAAGTCCGATTAAATCGCCTACATCGTGCTTAGTGAAGGAAGGCTTCCCATATTGATTATTTTTCGCATTATTTGAGCCGTCCTCTGTTTGGAGAGCTTCTACTATGTCGTCTGCAATTTTTTCGTAGGCAATTAATTGGGATTTTGGTGGCATTGTTTTCACAACTTTAATTAGATTTTCAAAAGATCCCTTCGGATAGAGTTCGTCAATTATGTGGTGGATATATTCTGGGTTTTCTTCGTCAGCTAATAACGTGACTGTGGGTAGGGGGAAGGAAAATTCTTGAGTTGTACTTTCTATACCTTCCGTATGCTGCTCAGTAGCAGTTAGTGGGGATGCTCGAATTCCCGATTCTATCGAAGTGTCAACCACTGGTTCTTGCCCTATTTTTCCCTGGGAATTATTAAGCAGGTCAGTCATATTATGTTGTAATACAGTCAAAATTGGCAAAATTTCTTGAATATTTTTTAAAACTGAATTTAACTTGCGCTGATATATTTCTTGACTACCCTCAATCTCACCATTGTCACTGATTTCTATTATTTCAGATTCAGACTCGGCTGCTGGAGTGTCCGTCGGAGGTGAATGAACTTGAGTTTCTATTGGAGGTTGCGGAGAAGTAGTGACATTACTGCTCGTACCTATTATGAGGCGAGGCAATACAACGGATGAGTTGCTGGTTCGCGTTTGATTTGTCAAGTTATTGCGAATAATCGGGATAGGAATTTGAACCGGAGTTTCCCTGGTGGCAATTAGATAGTCAGCAGAGACAAGACTGTTGTTTTGAGCTGGAAGCAAACGGGTAACTTGTACTGGAAGTATGATTGGCTTTTGTGTAGAATTAGTGTAGTTTTGATTTTGATTTCTAAATCTTCTAGTTTCTATTTGTGACGTATTTGAGCTATTGCTATTCCCGTGGTGTCGATAAATCGCCTGGGGTCTTGGATGATGGCTTAATTGTCCCCCATTACTTCTTTTCAGCAGCTGTGTGACAATGGAGCCCAAATTTTGATCCTCGAATTCATCAAGATTTGGAGTATCAGATGATGTGGATACGACATTTAAAATGGAATCGCCTATTAAAATTAGCACAGCAAGCCATTGGAGAATAGTTATAGGATGCTTCATTCCGAGGTGATTGGATGGTTTCAATTTTAAGGTATTTTAATCTGAAAATAATTTTTACGGTAATATTAAATTAGTGACAGGTGAAATTCAAAATAATTATATTTGGTTTTTATTGTCAGTGATATTGAACGTCAATTAACTTATTTTTACACACTAAGTAAATACCAAAAATAGAAAGGGCACTTTATTAAGTAACGTAAACTTGACAATGCCCTTCAATGAGGATTTTTCAAAATACGTTTCGGATTTTATTTATGCATATAGATTATTAAATAATATATGTATTTATTTTTGGATTGAATTAAAATTAGGTACGTACCAGTGCAGTTTATAATTAAAAGGTGTTTTTTTCTTATTTTGTTTTATTGTACTTTAGTTTATTTGCAAAATTTTATTATTCATTCAACGAAATACAAAGCTCAAGCACTCGAAATTAAATTTAGGTGGTAAAGTAAACTGATTCAATCTATGCACAAATTCAATTTGTATTCTAAAATATTTAAAATTAGTAATGCTATTATTCATGTTTATGTTTTAGCCAATTTAATTTTACTGAAAGCACAAAAATTTATTATAATGTGCAACATAGGCGCAACATTAATTTTGAAGCAAACGTGTAAATAGTTAATTTAATTATATTGAAGATTAAAGAGGCCGCAGTGATCTCCGTACAGTGTTGATGTTTGATCTCTTTGCATGTGGTCTATTACCAGTTAACTACCAGTTATTAATAGTAAGTATACCGTATTCCCTGTAATAGTACACCCCGCGTACTATTCAAATTCAGACCTCCCAGACCCGTGTATTATTACAGGCCCATGTACTGGCATATACTGCTGTGTTAAATAGACCTGTGTCCTATTCAAACTCATAGCTCTCAGACCCGTCACGGGTCTATTACAGGAAATACGGTAATTTAAAGTCCACGAAGAAGTAAACATTTTATCAATAGTCATTACATGCAATTAGCATTCAAACTACATAAACTAATGAGTTCATACACTTTATGGTGAAGGAAAATCATTAGCTATTTACGATTAATTTTAATTATTGTAACATGAAGAAAAAGTGTACTGTTTGAATTGATTGGTCGTGTTGAAAATAGCGAAGTATTCCTTATACTTTATGACTTGTTCGACTCTTTAAATGGGTGTAATATGTTTGCTTAGTAAATTGCTTAGAAAAAAATGTGTTTTAATTGAATATAGTTATACATTTACAGAATTAATGTTAATAATATTTAAACTTATTTTTACAGACTAGATCTATAACGTTGGGATCCAATTTATTTTATACTATGATCCAGCTTTGATTTCCTGGTTTGATTTTTTATTATTAATTAGGGGAATCTGTGACACTCTGTGATCCCCCGACAGCGATTGTAGCAACAAACATTTCCCATTTTTTTCAAGAAGCAGTCGTCATCCGTGACACAGGCGCCAACAACTTCCGTTCCAACTGGGCAATGACCTGCTAAGCCTCGAGTCACTTGGAGACCTGGAGGATTATATGGGCAGGCTCGAACTCTGGATGCCATTCCTATAGGCAGTCAATTAGTGTACATAATTTAATTTCAGTCCAAATATGAAGTTTAGAATATTTATGTATATATATTCGATAACTATACCGACCTTGACCACATTGACTATTCACATTAGAAAACATATTTCCGATGAAATACAACACTACAAAAATAATTCTAATTTCGTGTACAATTTTTAAATCCATTTTTGATTTATTTTAGATAATCTTATTGGTACAGCAAAGATTTTGGTTTACACGGGACAAAATTAATGACCAATCCTCAAAAAAATTTATTTGTATACTTTTGTGCACATTTGATATTTGTAATTTTGATGCATATTATCTGTGACTGTACAATCTAGATTTTCTCTTTTCTTAAGTGTCATCATTTATTTATTACTGATAGGCCAATTTATTGTTTCTTTGTTTATTGCTGTTGCTGAAAGTTTTATGAAGGATATCGTCGGTGAAGAACCAAAATGACCCGTATCCATTTTTAGCTAAAAACAAAATCCACCATCTACAAAAATTTTGAAATATTGTATGACATTAAAAGCGTTTAAATAGAACATTATGAACTTTCTAAAAACATCAAAAACATGTAAATAGAACATTTTGCACATTTGAAAAACATGTAAATAGAACATTTTGCACATTGGAAAAACATGTAAGTAAAACATTTTGTAGGTTTTAAAAATATGAAAATAAAACATTTTGCACGTTTCAAAAATATGAAAATAAAACATTTTGCACTTTTCAAAAACATGTAAATAGAACATTTTGCACATTTGAAAAACATGTAGATCAAACATTTTGCACGTTTTAAAAATATGAAAATAAAACATTTCGCACTTTTCAAAAACATGTAAATAGAACATTCTACACTTTTCAAAAACATATAAATAGAGCATTTTGCACATTTGAAAAACATGTAAATAAAACATTTTGCACGTTTCAAAAATATGAAAATAAAACATTTTGCACTTTTCAAAAACATGGAAATAGAACATTTTGCACTTTTCAAAATCCCTGTATTTCCATCTAACGCTTTTTTCTTATTTAGCGTTTTTATGACATACCTCATTTTGACTCTAGCTTAAATTGAATATGGGTCATTTTGACTCTTCACTCGCGATATTTAGCGAGGCAAGTTCGGTGCATGTAAACTAGAATGGTGGTATTGTAATGTACTGTAATTTAAACTTTGAAGTCCTCAACTGTAGTAATGACCTTCGTATACATATAATTTCTTAACAACTATTTTGACTATAATTTTTATTTTCTTTGATTTTATAAATAAAAATAAAGTCAAGTAGCATATATATATATATATTATTTTACTTATTATTTTGAAATACTCATTTTAATTACAAAAACATTATATACATACTGATACTTTATTACTTAATCTAATATCATTTTTAATGTTTCAACGACTTACAAACAATAGGAGCACGGGCAAAAAATGTAAATAGACGTCAACCGCATCTTTTAAAGGGCATGTAAATTCATAGTTTATTTTCTAATACTCTTGTACCTGTCACACAATTAAACCTCGTTTATTAATTATGCACCTGTGGGCCTGTGGGGCATCGTCAGCAAGGCATTGTACACGGTTGTCATGCATCATATCTGTAGTTTACAAATGTAGCGTGAAGGGATTGTAAGGGCTATGGCCGTATATCAACTAGATGAAAATAAATTATTATTACATTGTTGCCGGGCATTTTCCCCCAACCAGTAACATCAGACCTCCCCCCCCCCCCAAATTCGTTTATTTTTCTCCACCAAATAATATAGTTGCCAGACTAAGACAATATCATTATTATTAGGTTCAACGAAGTCATTAGAGCCGGATACGGATCTTCAAAATTATTTTCTATGAAAGTATATGGGTGCGGCGAGAATCTATGTGCATTAGTTACTTTCACAAAAGTTTAGCTAGTACCGTTAGGTAGTTAAAGTAAATGCACTACAATACCATCTACGTACTTGATGCAATAAACTAAACTGAATTTGCAAAACATATATATGCACCTAGGTAGTTTACATTTTATGGATATTATAGATATTGCCAAAAGTGGATCTGGCTGGATAGGCAGCTACAGCTGTGCAATGAACTGCAATGCAACGTTTCCAATAAATAATATTTTTATTAATTTAAGCATAAGCCCGTATTAGTGTCGTTCAAACAAAGAAAAGTAAACGTTGCTGTCAGTATTTACAAAACAAATAGTAGCTGATTGTTTTATACTTTTAAATATGTAATATTGCATGTGTGCTGTATGTATTTCTATATGAAGCATGTTTTCAACCTTTACCGCAACGAGGTTAAAAATACGTCATTTGTAGGTAAACGGTTTCGGTAAACACGTAAGCATTATAATATACCATCCAAAAATTTGTATCCGTGTGATTGACATCAGACCGCAACCGGAGCCGGAGCCGGATTCAATAAAACGAATAATATTCAATAATTATGAATAAACTATAAAACAATAAATTATTACACTATGAATGAGATTACAATATGTCGTATTGTAAATAAATTACAAATCATTTTCAATGTATACATCTGTCACCTTTAAATTTTGAAAATTAGCATAAAAGCGTCTAAAATTATTTTCATTTATTCACACTTACTTCAAGCGTTTAATTGTGTTATAATAATAATTGTAGCACTCCAGTTTAAACAGTAGCAAACCCTTGAAAAATTAATACTGCGTTTTCCCAAGAAGTTTTTGTATTTCAGTTGTAAAATGTATACAAAAATCATTATTTATCTTTTTGCCGCAGTCACCCTTATTGTGGTTGCCCAAGGCTGTGAAGAAGGCGTCTATGCCCCCCATAAAGATTGTAACAAATTCTACCGTTGTGTCCACGGAAAGAACCAAGAGAACAATTGCGCCACGGGTCTTCACTGGAATCAGAATGCTAAAGTTTGTGACTGGCCTGCGAACGCTGGTTGTGAAACATCAGATAAAACAACGTCCACTGCTGGACCTGGACCGGTGACCTCAACACAGAGAACTACTACCCGTGGAGCGGACAAAACGACCACGAGTAGAGGCAACAATGGTAAGAAAACGCTGCACTAAAAAATAATTATATGCATTATAAATTTTATGGATTTTAAAAAGGTGCGATTGTGCCATTTAAGTTTCCCACCCAATTTAGGTTAACTGTTTTGTTTTTAATTTTCCCCTCCATTCCAGGCCCAACTGGGATCTGCTCATGGTATGGCGAAGAAGGCGAAATCCCACCAGGTTGGCCTACCGCTTGCGGAGTGGGTTTTGACCGTTTTGCAATGAGCGCCGCGCAGCCAGATATCCCCAAGGGTTTCAAATGTGGAACCCGCGTCCGAGTTACAAATCTAGAAAACGGAAAGACTGTCGATGTTACTGTGGATGACAAAGGGCCGAACCAAGAGATGTTCCCTGACCGAATTATGGATCTAACCTACGGGGCGTTTGCTCACATTGGAGAACATTCAAAAGGACTTGTAAATTGCACGTACCACATCATCTCCTAAGCAGTCTTTGGATGGCGGTCGCATCATTACACAATTGAATACTAGTTGCAATTTCTAGTCAGTTTTCTACCACTGATAATTATTCAAATTAATATATCAATAAACAAATTTCTTTCTTTAATGAATTTATTAAAAACGAATTTAAATTTAATTAATATTCATTGATGCTTTTAATGCATGTAAGTAATTAAACCTTGTTACAACTTACATGAGCAAACGCATGCATTTCGAAAGGCATTGACATTATCGATCTACTGCATGCTATGCATGAATACCTATAGTAATTAATTATAATTCTCTATATATCTAGCGAATTTTTCGTTGGCCAATGTCCTTTTATCTTACATTACGTCATGTTCAATGAATGTGAATCCTAAGCTGGATCTTTTTGTACTTAAATAGCAACTGAAGCTTTTTTAAAAATTTGTAATTGTGCCATTTTGGTTAACCCCTTCATAAGAAGTACAAAACCTATTTTGTATTTACATTTAAAGCATAATTTGTCAGCGTACACAAAAAAGATTATACACACCGGTAGTTTGTTTTGAGCTTACGAATTAATATTTCGACGGAATATATATTCATATTCATTATGAGTTTATACTCCATAGATAGATAGTTATGTGCAGGTTCATGCACTAGTTTAATAAAATTAAAAGAAATATTTAGAAGTTCTGGTAAACAATACATATATTTTCATTTTATTTAATAATAGTGGATCGCAAAAAGTCTACAATATTAAAATAATCTAAACTATTAATATTAAATATTACTCAATTAAGACATTACACAGGTCGTGCCTTGGATCTAAAAACTAAGCTATTTTAAGGATTCTAGTTCGTTATACTCATACCTACATAATATGTAATGTAGGTACCAAACATCACGTCATACAAAATAATAAACTTAGGTAGGTAGGTGTAGGTGTGATATAAAATATTATTGCAGCGTACTCAACGTTACAACATCCAGGCACCTGTAATTATGACCATTATTGAGGTTTAGCTATAACCATACAAATACACGACACTTATCCAGAAAACATATGTGACGTAATCACAATCGATAACAGTCAATTAACTATAATCTCATCACACATACACACCCAGTACAAGTGAAACCGTCTGTACTTGGTTCGTTATAGGCTATATAATTTTCATGTAATTTAAACTATCAATTACAGAAATTACAAGACTAATAATTGAATTAATTTTTTGAAGGTAAGGTAAAGAATTTAATTCAAGCTTGTTCCGTGTTCGATATATAGTTTAATATGTATCAGTATTTAGTTGTGTAATGACTATACAGCAGGCTTAATTCCAAAGAACCATGGGGTAAGAGGGTAATATTTGTGGGATGTGCTGCTGGAGATGATGGTGGTAAGTTTCATCCCGATGGATGTTTACCGTCCGGTCGCAGGCTTTGGTGATACCGAAGCTGGAGCCTCGGTAGGTGAAATTTTGGCTTTGGCAGATACTGAAGTAACTGAAGGTTTCTTGGGCTTCACAGTGACAGGGGAAAAATTTCTCGCTGCTGGAGGTTTTGTTGGTGGTGACTTTGCTGCAATTTTCACTGAAGATGGAGCGGATTTTTTTGAAGCTGGTGGAGCAGGTGCCGGTTTAACAGCTGGTTCTGGTTTTTTGGCTGAAATTGGTGGCGCTTTACTTGCTGGTTCTGGTTTTTTGGCTGAAATTGGTGGCGCTTTACTTGCTGGTTCTGGTTTTTTGGCTGAAATTGGTGGCGCTTTACTTGCTGGTTCTGGTTTTTTGGCTGAAATTGGTGGCGCTTTACTTGCTGGTTCTGGTTTTTTGGCTGAAATTGGTGGCGCTTTACTTGCTGGTTCTGGTTTTTTGGCTGAAATTGGTGGTGCTTTATTTGCTGGAACAGGGTTTTTGGCTAACATTTGTCGTGCTAAAATTTCTGAAGGCTTTTCGGCAATTGGTGCTGGTGGTGGGGCTACTGGAGCAGCGGGCGGTCGTGGCTTGTACAGGTCTCCGCTGCCATGATCTACCTCGTCATAAACTTCACTTGCCATACCTTCGGGTTTGGGAATACTCGCCTTAAAAACTAACTGCATTGGGCTTAATGCTAAACGTTTGTCTTTGAACTGCCCTGTCACCACACCAACGACAACGATCAGAAGTGTCCCAATAATTAACACATATCTTCCATTTAAACGCATTTTAAAATTATAAATTCCAATTACTGTCCACTGATGTATAACTATAATTCACAAATATCGACGTTTCATTGCATGGCGCATGGCCAGAACTGTACAGGAACCTTCACTATGACATCTCAAAATTATGATAATTATATTTGTAATTGTAATTAATTACCCCGCACTTTTAAAAATCAACTTATAGAACTACCCATTTACGTTTGTAATTTAACAAGGATTTATTCGATAGGCAGTAGTACATAAATAAAGTATTCATATTTCACATAGTTATACCTTGTGATGATTGTTTATGTTTACCACTTGATTGATTTAATTTGAATGAAGATATTGTATTCGACTAGCTTGCTATAATTTTGTTATGATTAACATGCCTATGCAAGTATAAATATAGAATGATAAATTATGCATTCAAGAAGAAGATATTTTGACAGACGCAGGATTATTATTGTTAGGTAATTTTAATTGTATAGTTGACTATATATGTACTGTGATTTCGGGCCACATATTCTGTAGTACATTTTTGATTTAAACTGCTGATTTGTATTTTTTTTAACCAAGACCAAAAGCAATGCTGGGTTTATTCCTATTTTCATCATCTTCGTCTGAATCCGGTCTCTTGATTTTTTTTCGATTAGTTTTAACTCTTTTTTTAACTTTCGTCTGCTTTTTAGAACTTTTAATATCTGTCTCGGCATCTGTATTAGCATTCTCTTCGCTGCCCCCCAGAGCTTCATTTAGCAGAGAAGTCGCGCGGCTTAAAAGATTGGGCTGACTTCCACTCCCAGCTTGTTGAACGTACAGTGGAAGGTTAACTGGAAGTGGAATATCAGCTGGAGCTATGAGGAAACCTTGCACATCATCACTATTTCCGTTCGTATCACTTAACTGAGCGAATATTAAAATTACAATAATTAAGATTTTGAACTCCATATTCAATTTAATTTCACTAATTTGTAGATTATCGTGAACTGTGGTCCACGGTGATGATGGAGGAGGAGGAACGTTGAAACTTCTGTCGTAGAATTTTTCAAAATAGCAAACCGTCTCGAATAAGTACAATAAGTAGAATCGGAACTGAGCGAATACAATAGCGATGATTTACTTAACCAAAAGATAGTTAATTGAGGAACAATAAGGACTAAAATTTTAATTCTTTATAACAATTCCTGCACACGCACACGTTTTAAGTTGCAAGTGGAATCATAATTGAGCAAATATGCTACAAGAGCTTTTAACAACTTAATTTTTTAGATAATAAAGTCATGTCAAAACGTGTGACACGAGCCAATTAAAAGTGCAGCCTGGTAGCATTGGAAGTATTTGGAAGGTTGCTGACAATGACTAAGTAAAACTATATGCACATTCGTGTATCTCTTACACTGAATTTCGTAGTACCGTATTGTTTCCTATATGTTAACATAAACGTAAACACAAAGAGAGAGCAATTACAAAATTAAGATTGAATTAAATGGAACATTTTTAAGATTTTTTAAACTTTTGACGAACGATTTGTCTTACCCCAATAGTTAAGTACTTAGCAATATTATTACTATTACCATAATACCCCAAATATAATAAAATTGTATATGACTTCCCAATTTTATAAGTACAATTTTGTAAAACGCAATTATGGTAATCACGATTAAAAAATTGTTTCCCGTATACTGAACTGTTAGGTTACTGCAATTGAGCAACGATGACAAAGACATTACATAGGTAACTACTAATTTATTTAACGCCAGACTAATTAACATTCAGAAAGTAAGGATAAAGAACTGTTACTCTTCCATTTTAGCGTCATTAATTTCGCTTTTACGCCAAGAAGATGCAAATAAAAATTCAAACAATGCAATGAGTCAATTAAATTCATTCAAGTACTTATGTAACGTGAACAAAGTCATGACTCATGATGTCATCAATAAATTGTCCACACATGTTACACATTACTTACACAAATGTCTACAACAACCAAAATGAAGAAAGCTATTAATTTAAATTACTCCCATTTATTTTAACGTTTAAATTTAGAAGTTGAAACTTGCTTTGTTGATTGTTTGACATTTTTTATACACACGCTTTTCTACACAGAAACTTCAAACACTGATGATTAATAATAGATACTAAAATCTTAATATCTGAACAATTACCTTTGAAAATTGTGTATTAAATATATTCTATTCGATACTTTACTGGATTAGTTTACACTACAAATTAGCTTTAATTTAAAACTTAATAACTGTAAAAATGATTGTTACTGTTCAGAATACAAATAATCAGAGTTTTAGACACCGCATGACCGCCTTATCATCTATTCCAAAGCAAAGGCCTCCGGGGTAACTAACAGAATCCTCTTAAATTCAGGATTTCTCATAAGCACAGCAAAGCGCCTAAATAATTGTAAAATAAAAAGCAATATTAAAAATAAAAGCAAGATACGGAAGACAGCCATTATCGAGCAGAGAATACTATATACTTAAGTATAGAAAATTTTGTTTAAGTAATAAAAACTTAAATTACGTTTGACAGTAGTCAACAATAATTTTCCGCTCCGGCAAACTAGCTTTGTATTTGTACGAATAAAGGGCACAGAGGCCCGCCGTGTCATCACTGAGACTATCGACCATAATAGTAAAACATGCAGTCTTGAGATCGACAACATTGAATTTGTTAGCAATATAAAGCAAAGCGTCAAAATCTGAAATCGTTGCAGGCATCACTACTCGCCCAGTATACATAAAATTTAGAAACGTTGACATCGCATCCCCCGAAACTTTTTCTACTAGAATTTCATTGTTTCCATTTATGTCTGGTGGCGCTGCAAATATTTTCTCGAATACTGAACTTCGAGCTAACAGAAAATAATATATACTAAAATTCAATACATAATTTAACTAGATTATACATTAGCTTACAGCTACTGTGAGTGAGACTGACACGAAGTAGATTTTTTAAATAGTTTGAATTAAGATTACCCGATAAAACCACAGTGTGCACAGGGAAACTTTGTGACCCACATCTAATAGTTACATCCGAGAACTTTGCAGAACTCAATAACTTTTCAAAGCTATTAGCAAGAGAATCAGCTAAAGCATTTTTTTGAGCAGACTGTAATGCATTATTGAACGTTGTGCTTAATGCATCGGAGTAAATTGTTAAGGACACGACAATCTGCATCACATTAGCACGAAAGAATTCATTACGTCGATTGAATAAATCCTTCATTGCAATTATTGAAGGTGACCCAATGCTCGCGAGTTCCGTAAATTTATGATTAACTAAAGACAAAGAAAATTGTAAAGTTTTATAACGCTAATTAATTTGAAGTAAGTAAATTAGTTTTAACGAAAGAACTAAAAGGACTATGTAGATTGTAGATACTTACTTTTAATGGAGATAGCGGATTGAAAATTTTCACTAGCATTTCCAAGCTTAATACTGAAACAGCAGAGAAATTCTCGACACTTTTCATTATTTATAGTTTCTAAGTTTAAGTAAACTCCAAGCTTGCCATCATGAACTGACATACTAATAGACCTGAAATTCAACATACAGGATGCCGTGGGTTATTTTTTATTTTGAATTCACAATAAAGGCCGACAAGTGGCATTGTAACATTAGCTAAACTAAACTCAAAGGTAGCTATGCATGTGTCACGTAGTTATATTCTGAAAAATGGAAATAAAATAAAGCATTTGTGTCAGCACAAAACGAGTAGGTACTTTGTACTTATACTTAGTACATTGTCTGTGCCCATGATGCATTTTATCTATGCAATTTACCAGTCAGAACTTTTATTAACGCCGACACCAGCATGGAAATTTTCCGAGAAAAGTGTGTCCATTATCTTCGTATCGGCTTGTAGAAATGTATCAACATTTTCGATTATCCATTCAATGGTTTCCGTGGACGCATTTCTCTACAATCAATAAGTTATTAAGAGCATATGAGAATTTATAGTACCTACATGTGGTTTGCAATATCTATGCACTGTCAACTGTCAGTATTTACATCAATCAATCAATATTACTGATTTACAATAATGCTGTTTTCACAATAATATATATTTTACATTAGTTAGGTGTCGGGGTGTCACACTGTTGAGTGTTTCGCACTTTTAGTTCATTCATAGTTTATTACCTTGGTCAACAAGCGGGTTCTACTCATCTCTGACTTTTGCGGTTATATTTCGAATTAAAATGAAAGGATGCACATCGGCTTTTCAAACTTTTAGATTTTAGGTTATACAATATTCTAATGCGACAAAAATGGTATAATATGCTATACACCTTTGAAATTATTAAAACTGAACTTTCGCGACTACTAAGAACAAAGAAAAGGTAATTTATTTATGACTTATATAACTTATTATATGACATAGTAGTAGGTAAGTACATCCACTTTTAAACTACTTTTAAAGATTGAGATTTAAAGGGGAATTTTAATGTTCTGACACCACTTCTTATTTTTTTACGCTTCACTTTTGAAAGGTTACAATTTTCCAGTTTCCAGCTACTTACAACTTAAATTAAAATGAGCAAGTACAAATAACTGACAAAAATTGACACCGAACCCGTACTGTAACTGTAACACCGCCACTTATGACTTAGTACGCA
This sequence comes from Dicyrtomina minuta, assembly GCA_949802685.1. NCBI lineage: Eukaryota > Metazoa > Arthropoda > Collembola > Symphypleona > Dicyrtomidae > Dicyrtomina > Dicyrtomina minuta. The sequence continues at coordinate 40,072,941 of OX461808.1, read as the reverse complement.
TATAGATATAATTATAGAATTTCGAGCGTTAAAATTGATATTACTGGCACTGATATAATATATGTATATTTTATACTTTTAAACTATTTTTCAACCCACAGCCCACAACACTACCCACTTTTGCACTGCACTGTCCAATATTTCATGTTTTTAAAAATGTCTAAATATCTCAATCTCTGTTTTCAAACGGCCAACGTATTTGCTCATTCCCGCCATTTTATTTTATGCCACCCATCACTGGTTTCTATGTCAGCGGGTTCTTGATAGTTCATTAATCATCATTAATGATTTATTGATTAATTAACTATAGTAACAGTAAATGCAAATTTTGTTGTTGCTTAAATTGTGATTTGCGACCAAAATTAAATATGCTATATAAAATGTTTATCACACACGATCACAGTTAAGATTTGACTGCTCCAATTTCATTCTATAACTGTACTACCTATAGCCATACTACCTATTGTATAACATTTTATTTTTATTTCCAAGCTAAAATATGTTTGTACAATAAAATTATACGCACCCTGAAATATGCATAATTATTTTGACTGCGTATCTGGAAAATTTGTAATCCAAAAAGACTAATTAATCCTTCCTCTAAAATCAGTACAATTTTACAAACCAATCTTACCAGCAGTTTTCGAACGTAGAAGCTAATTAAAAACTCATTTAAAAAAACTAGGCTCCCAAGAAAAATTCCATAACCATAAATCCAAAATACAAAAACCAATACTTCCATTTCCAATGGTTTCGGATTAAAATTATCAGTTGCATCCGAGTCAATATCTGTAAAGAGTGAGCCAAACAGATTGCAACTTTTTAGGAGGCGAGATTGTACAAGTTTTCTAAACTTGAGGAATTCTATAGCGTGATCTATAGCTCCTTTATAAAACTCCCATCGTGAAAATATCCCTGACTCAACAACGCTGAATAATTTCTGGCTAAATAATTTCCCAATGAAACCTTTTTCAACAGCGAATGGAATCCTCATTGAGAGGAAAGCTATGTAACCTGGTCCTTGAACTACAAAAATGTTTAATTTCATAATTCTCATGAGAAGACGAAACAGTTTAATTTCCTTCGGAGTGCTGACAAGAAAGAAACAATTTTTCATTTTTATCTGTCTCTCTAAAATTCGTGATTTTTCCTTTCCCAGAAGGCCTAGTTCTAATTTAAAATGTTGCCCTTTTTTCATTTGAGAAAATACAAGCTCTGACATTGTATTATTAATTAGTTGGGTAGCGTCCAAGATTTTTACTAAATGACCAAATTCATTTCCTGAAATATAGCGTTTTTGTTTCATTAGAACGAGTATATAATCAAAAATATAGGTTCGAAGAGGGTTTCGAAAGAATGATGAATGCTCAAATCCGCTCTCTCCATGAATGTTAGTTGTTACCACGGGTAGTTTCTCCCCAAATTTTAGAACATCTTTAAAATTCTCTGGAACAGTTGGTTGCATTGGAAAAGCCAAGAGTGTCGAGACTGTGACCTTATATCCACAACTTATTACTAGTGCCATGTTCACCCATATAAACAGTAGAAATAAAACTGAAGTTTTTCGATTGTGATTCGAATTATTGTTCGAAATTGCTTCTTTTTTCAAACTTTGTGGAAGGAATCCCGCTTCACATTTATCCATTAAAAATGAGATAACAAACGTTGCGACTTCCAGGAAATTTTTTAAATTCAATTTCGGCCTCGACCATACTTTAGCATCGGCATCAGTATCGGCATCGAAATCCCTTAGTATTTCTCCATTTGTATTTTTTGCTAATTTCGTAGCAAGCAATAATAGAGCACACACCAAAATAATTACAGAAAATACAATTAAACCCCACGAATAAATATCATAGGCTAGCCAAAACGCTGATGCAAAATTAATACGCTGAACTAGAACGTATTGAAACTTCACATATTGCTCCCCTGTTGAAACCCAGTCAAAACGGGTCATTAGATTTGGTCGTTCAAATTTATCCCAAATAAAGACTGTGTCTGCATTTATTCCAGAAATGATTTGAGCCCATGTTGATTTTAGTATGGACGGTGTTGGCTTCATAACAATTTTCAGATTTTGAATTTCATAATTTTCTAAATTTAAAAGCCTCAGGTGTTTTGGAGCGGTATTAGTTTCTTTCATTTCGATGGGCTGGAGATTTGGGGTCACAACCGTGAAGTTTAAGCGGCTTGCAATAGTCATCGTAGTACAGTACAAAGGATCCGCTGGCCACCTAAGTGTGAAGCGTTCGTGGCAGTAATTGGGCGACATTACAACGATCGGTTTTGATTTTAAATATACTTGAAGCCCATTCAAATTTTGATGAAGATTTCCATATAATGTGGTGTAGTAATTTGTACTGAATTCTTTCAAACTCGTGTGCTCCATTTTAAGGTTTATTTGAGCTTCGTCACCAGTTAAAGTCGTGTGAGCAGCTACGTGAATTAATTCAATTGTTTTTTCTGTCATTGAAAAATATTTCGAGGTCGTACTTGGCATTATTTTGGACATTAAAGAATCGAAAAATATTTTAAGTTGTAGGCCAAGGATGACAACGTAGTCCGCATCCGATGTTTTTCTATCCTGTAGTAGGTGTCTCAAAAATATTTGGGAATCTGCTGTTCTATTGCAGCAATTCGCAAGAACAAAGATGACACGACAGCTTGTGAATTTCAGATTATTTTTTTGGCGGTTTAATAGTTTCGAGGTGGCAGGTAATGAAAAACTTTGAACTGTATCATTACTGATGTTAAGAATTCTTAAGGTTCCAGGATAGGGATAATTTTGTTGGATATTATTATGCATTATGAAAAATTGAATAAATTCATCATTAATATCAACGCTTGATTTTTTATTGGTTGATAATCTTGACGAAGATATTGGCATATGTATTAATAAATCAACCAAGCAATTTGCAACTGATTGGACGAACTCTTCATGAGATTTGTTGAAATGGAAATTTTTAGTAATATCACTCCCAATTTTAAATGCACTGGATAAATGCTGAGCTAAACCGTTCACTGAAATTAAGTAAACCAGTGATATTTGAATTAAAGAGGTTAACTTTGCCATTTTTATGTAGTTGTGTGCTTACCTGTAAGGCGAAACAAGCTCAGCAGGCACTAAAGAATATGATATGGAGACAAAATCTAACACACATCTTTTATGAAAGAAAATAGAGAAACCACTGACAAAAATGGGATGGTAAATATTTCGGACTGGTCGCACTTTCTCAGCACTGATAAATGCGCAATAATAACTGTAAGCATATGATAGGAATACATCTATAATTACAGCGAAAACTCGTGTAGTAACCGTGTAATAATACCGAAAGTCTAGATTGGAAAGTTGTAACATTATTAAGTACGACACTTTATGGTTTCAGCTAAAGTATAATGCTATTTACATTACATTACATCAGTAATAAATCAATAGAGAAACCGCAGGTGTACAAAATGGAAGGTAACAAAGAAAATATTGCACTTGAAAGTCTGTGGCTTTTATTTAGAAATGCAGCAGCTGTCACTTTGAAAGTCTTAATTGTAACCGTTGTGTACCATGCACCTAGCCTAGGTGTGTAAACCTAAATAGTAAATAGTATTAAATAGTAACACTAAAATGCCACATTTTCTGTAGTACGACATACACATGTATTATTCATTACAATACCTTTTAGCTAGCAGCCGGCGTATTACGACGTTAAAAACTAAAATGCCAAAATACGTGCAATTTATAATTTAAAAAATACAAAAAAGGCCCGCGTACTAATAAAAATGTCCTGAATTTCATTAAATTAAGTCATTATTATATATTATGGGCATATGTACTCATGTATCTATGTATTGAAGTATTATCACATTACATAAACGTACTTAAATCTTTCCTGTTCCAATTTCAAGGGTATTTATTTAACAAAGCTGGCGAACTACAAGCCAGAGGAATATTTATATATATTCACGATACTACGTTCAAACATGTTTTACTAAAGATTGGAGCAGATGGCTTTATTGTCAAGTACAGATAATACATTATTGGTACACAAAATAAAAATTAGAGTATTACTGATAAACACAATTATGACGCCTCATGATGTATTTCAAACTTGAGTCTTGAATTTTGAAAGGCGCTATTTTTTTGTTTAATTAAGTACAAAAAACAAACTATACATACCTTTGGGGAAGATATGTAATGTGGGACAAGCCCAAAGGAATTTCATTGGACTTATGCCACATTTTTTAAGACATTTTTTAGCAATATGAGAGCGTGCATAAATTACGTGGTTGAAAATTTTTGAACCCCTACCATTCCTCCCCCCCCCCCTATTTTGTTTGGTATGTACGTCCATGTACAAGGATAGGCGGATTGAACCCCTATTCCTTCCAGACTTACTATGTAATTTATACACGCTCCCATTTGCAAGTTGCAAGCACTTTTAATTTAAGCTTGCTAAATTTCCTTATAAATTCTGCTCAATACTAATCGTAAGATACTATTTCTAATGGATAATTCACTAGTATGCACAAAGAACACAGCTTTGAGATTGTTCAATGTGCATATTAATCACCTTGTTTATTATTATTATTATTATTATTATTATTATTATTATTATTATTATTATTATTATAGCAGTCTTGTAATATTCACCCATATGGTATGATACACTGCACTTTACTGTTCGGATTGATTCGACAGAACTACCCATGTGAGTAGACTGTGTTTGAATTTCCCCAGTTTTTTCTTAGTTACCTACACTTGTAGTATTTGGTTTAGTCGCTATCTTCATGCGGACCACTTAGCAAGCATATATTTAGGCTGGTTTGCACCAGACAGTAATTGCCTATATTTCCCTTTCGGAGGAAAAACTCAACAGAGTATCTTATAGAATCGAAAGGACTTTCTCACGATCCCCACAACTCCAATACGCTCTGCCAAGCCAACCCATCAGCGAGCAACTCTATTGAATGTCATCGGGTGGCGACGCTTGCAGTATACTTAAGAGAGAAGTGAAATCTTGAGTTTATACATTGACTGGGTACCTACCTACTATTAAGCAGTACTGAAACTCCGTCTCAGGTAGATAACTACCACGGATATTTTCAGCCTGCACCCAACTCCCTTAAACTCTCACTCCCACCCCAGCTCAGCTCCCCACCGACATACCAAGCTCTATCACCAACACCGACTCCAATCCAGAGCGCTGCCGACTCCCCCGACCCAGCACCTCAGTAGTTAAACCACTGGGCCGCCGAGCCGGGATATTAATCACCTTGTGATGTAATAGTAACATGGCACACAAGCAGTGTAATTGCTATAATTTATTGCTGATTTTATAAAAGATGGCAAGATGACCTTTGGAGAGTTCATGAGCAGCTCTATACGATCTAAATTCTTATATTCAGCGGCGGATCTAGACATATTTTCTGGGATATCGTGAGTAAATATTTAAAATGGTTCATTTCCAATTTAAGCTAGAATTAAAACGAGCTGTGGCAAATAAAACTGCCTGAAATATCTGTAGATGCACAAAATGTTAATTACGAGTTTTTTAAAACTGCAAAATGTTCTATTTTTGTTAACTTTTAGATTGTAAAAGGGATAAGTTTTTGTGTATTGAACTATTAGACCATTGCATTAGTGAAACAGTGATTTATTATTAAAGTGTATCAGTTTGATTTTTGGCAGAATTCAGGCGTAGAAGATAGAAATAGGATATGGAATAATTATTCAGGGTAAAGATGTATAGTAATAATAAGTAAAAATGAACTCTGTTCTTTTTTACGATGATATGGACGTCAACGCCAACAAATCCTGGAAACTTTCTTCTACTTCCTTATTTCATATAGTCTTTTCCTCGTCATTAATGAAGGCAATAACTCGAGTTGGAGATCCAGTACCAGCATCAACTTTGAATGGGACTGCGAATAAACGGAATCCTTGTGGGGGGAGTAAATGCAGATTTGCCACGTTCTCCAATATGTACACTTGTTTCTTGGTGAAAATCTTGTGAGCAGGGAATTTCTGTAAGTATTTAATGGTAAACAAGTTATTAGTCAAAACCAATAACCAATATACAACTGCACTACATAAACAAGTTAAGTCAAGAATTTCAAAGCAGCCAATTCAGCAATACTAATAAGTCAAGTCACTATAATCGCCTAGAAAAGCTTGGTGGTGTAGCGTGGCGTACAATTAGTATGTAATCAGAAATCAGAATTAATCTTTTTTTTAAATTGAAATGTTCTAACCTTTAAATTTCCCGGGTCAATGCTTAACGTATCAATTCCAACACCAAGAACGTTTCTTTCAGTGGTCAAAAATTGTGCAGCCGAGCTGTCGAAACCTAAGTATTATAAAAAATAACAATTTTAATAATTAAAGCAATATCATACTTTCAATGTTGCTTTAGCCTACATGCATAATCTACATCAAATTTATGCATATATATATTATATATATACATACCTGGAAAGTGAAGTCGTTCGGTAGCAGAAAAGTCGATAGTAGAATTAACTGGGGTCTTTACGCTCGACTCTGTGGTCGTAGTGGTGGTTCCTAATTCTTTTGGAATTCCTAAATATGCATCAGAATTGGGCCAACGAGATCCCCAGCCAGTTCTCACAAGAACTAAGGCATTGGATGGAATCTTTCCATTTTTACTTTCCCATCTATTATGAATATTTATTACCGTATTTCCTGTAATAGTACACGGGGTGTACTATTCAAATTCCGGCCTCTCAGACCCGTGTACTATTACAGGCCCGTGTATTAATACAGGCCCGTGTACTGCTACTGCTATATAATAGTGTGTTAAATAGACCCGTGTTCTATTCAAACTCATAGCTCTCAGACCCGTGTACTATAACAGGCCCGTGTACAATTACAGACCCGTGTACTATAACAGGAAATACGGTACATTGAATTTATTATAATAGATAGGGTATTCAAAATTTAACTACATTTTACTACACTCACTCAATGAGGTCTTCCCGTGTTAAAACGTAATTTTCAAGAACAGTCAATTCCCCATCTTCAAACTTGTGACTTTGTCATAAATGTCAATGCAAGCACCAGGGACGTCCAAAAGAGACTCCAGTGGGATATGATCAAGAGTCCAGTCCAGCCTTCCTTATTAAAATGATATGGAGCGTCTATGTGAGTGCTGGTGTGTTCGGAAATGCAAAAACCTCGAGATGCTACCCTGTTGTGGGAAAACAAGTGAAATATAAAGTATTAGGGTTTGTGAGAATAATTATGTAGCTATTACTGATTTTATATTTTAAATTCTAATAATATTATCTATTATTTTAAATTTTTCTTTCCAGCCCCCATCCGGCAGATCATATCCTTCGACTTCTGTATTAAATTTAATTTTAAAACCCGGAAAAACAACAGTATCTTTATTTAATGCATACGTTAAATCCACATATTTAGAATTGACAAGAGACACAAATCCTAATGCTATTAATGATCCACACGTAATTATTATTGCGATTGATAATTTCATATTTAGAGGATTACTAATTCAACTATTCAACCGAAATTTCTCAGCTCTGCTCTGGTGGACTTCTGAACTTGGAGACGCCTGACTGAGTACTAAATTAGTTGGTGATTTTATTTTCCCTTTTCTTTTAATTGCCAGACAGCCAGACTCAGACACAATGACAAAATTGAACTTGGATTGTATGAGCCAATGAGCGTTAGGGACAGTCCGGTTTTTTCAATGACAACCAGGTTCGACAATTTGTTTAATCAAATAAATATTGTTCGATTGGTTTGAGATATCTGTTTCTTCCCTCTCATCCTCTGCATTGCATGTTAATTGTTAATGTATTTTTTTAGTGTTACGTGAATCAACAAAATGCAAATCTCAAAAGTAAACCTGTTGACTATAGTCGAAAAGGAAAGGACTACTGATATAAAGCTATGGGATGTTTGACATTATATGTGTATGTTATTAAATTATAATAATTATTGCTGAGTTTTTAATGGCAATTTAAGAGAGCAGACAGAAACTATAATATATTTTATATGAAGAGTGTTTTGGCAAAATGGGTCAAGTCCATCAGTGTAAATTTTACAGGAACAACAAATTTCAAATAAAAAGTGACTGGATAATTTTTTTAGACTTAATATTTGTTCACATACAGCACTGTTTCCGACGTCATATAGGGGCTTTTTGAATTTAATTGAAAACATTAAAGAATAAAAGTCTTGCTAAAAATTTAATAATTAAAAACTCAATAATGCAACACAGAACACAGTATAACGTAACTAGTTGAGCAGTACACGTGACGCAAATAATCTTTAAAAAAATTAGCCTATCCCGTTTTGCCAAAACAACTCTGTAAATATGTAGATTGACAATTTTAAGCTAGGAATTAAAACAAGTTGTGGCAAATAAAACTGTCTGAAACGACTTTTTTTAAAGTGCAAACTATTCTATTTACATGTTTTTGAAACGAGAAAAATAGTCTATATATTTAGGAACAAAATATTTTAATTTGTTTGTAGACAGTGAATTTTGTTTCTAGCTAAAAGTTACATATGAATCATTTTGCTTCTTCAATCAAGCTGGAAGTCAGCCATCTCGGTTTAAATGTCTCTATGTTAAAAAATGTTAAAAAATTCATTTTGGGGTGGACAACTCCCCAGTTGTCAACCCCAAATATTAACATTAATCGACATCCTGGGGGTGCTGCATTGATCTTCATAACACGTGGCATGGATACTATGTGCGCGCATACTAAATCCATATTTTGATAGGAATGCTACAGACAGAGTCTAGAAATTCTCCTTTTCTTTTTTATGAAAATGATTTTTATGGCCGTGTCTATACTGAAGGTAAAGATTATTGTGCATACATACAGTGTTTCACGTTAAAAATAAAATTATTTTTCATTTCAAATATTTAATTATTATTGCTTGAATCATTTTCTAAAAGAAAGTATAGTAAGGTCAAGTTGAACGCGAGAATTGAGATTCATTCAAAAGTCCCTCGCGGCTGCGCTTATAATTATTGGCTCATAGGGATTGGGAACATATGCAAATATGTCCGCCGACAGTGAGCACAGCAATGAGCAAGCATTTAATTTATTACAGCAATGAATATACCATGATTGTAACTTAAAATAAAGTTAATACATACAACGATACAACTGTATAAAATGCAGCATTTACTATATGCCAACAAAATATACTTAACACAATCCGTAATTATTACAACACACAGGTGTAAAAGAATATAAGTTTTTATGTGTTGAACTATTAGGCCACATTGCATTAGTGCAACAGTGACTTATTAAAGTTTATCAGTTTGATTTTTAGCAGAATACAGGCGTAGAAGAAAGAAATAGGATGTGGAGTAATTATTCAAGGTAAAGATGTATAATAAGAAGCAAAAAAGAACTCTGTTTTTTTACGATGATATGGATGTCAATGCCAACAAATCCTGGAAACTTTCTTCTACTTCCTTATTTCATATCGTCTTTTCCTCGTCATTAATGAAGGCAATAACTCGAGTTGGAGATCCAGTCCCTGCATCAACTTTGAATGGGACTGCGAATAAACGGAATCCTTGTGGGGGGAGTAAATGCAGATTTGCCACGTTCTCCAACATGTACACTTGTTTCTTGGTGAAAATCTTGTGAGCAGGAAATTTCTGTAAATATTTTATGGCAAATAAGTTATTAGGAAAAACTTCTATCTCGATTTTTGTCATTTATTTTTGTGTAAAGGCTTAGTAAACTCAATTAATTCACTGATGTCCAATAAAGTCAAGTCAAAATAACCAAATAGACTCATCCAAATTCATATCGCTATATTATAGTCATCTTGCCAAGCAAAACGTGACACATGCTATACATATTATAGAGCGATAATCTCCCGTCCGAACATTCTGTTCACGTACAATTAAAATCAGCTGACATAACGATTCGAACAAGTTAAGCCAAGGTTGTCAGTAGTCAATAAGCAGCAAATTTAGGAATAAGTCAATAGACTATAATCGTCTAGAAAAGGTTCGTCGTGTAGCGTGACGTGGTATGTACTAGTTTTCGTTTTCAGATTTAAACTTAAAAAAAAATTAAAATGTGTTAACCTTTGAATTTCCCGCGTCAATGCTCAACGTATCAATTCCAACACCAAGAACGTTTCTTTCGGTGGTCAAAAATTGTGCAGCGGAGCTGTCAAAACCTAAATATTATTATAAACAATGCAATTAAAGCAAAATGATAAATTGTCTGGATACAAATTCGTGATAGCTGCGCAAGGTGTCCAAACAGTTTCATGTCCATGCAATCAAATGGGCATGGCAGGGTTTGGACACCTTGCGCAGCTATCACGGATTAGTATCCAGACAATAGTTTAGCGCCTATAGAATGCGTAATCCACTCCAAAATGCATAATATAGGTATATACCTACCTGGAAAGTGAAGTCGCTCGGTGGCAGAAAAGTCGATAGTAGAATTAACTGCGGTCTTTACGCTCGACTCTGTGGTCGTAGTGGTGGTGGTTCTAAATTCTTTTGGAATTCCATAATAGTCATCAGAATTGGGCCAACGAGATCCCCAGCCAGTTCGCACAAGAACTAAGGCATTGGATGGTATCTTCCCATTTTTACTTTCCCATCTATATTATAATTAAGTATTTACAATTATTATTTTTAATTTTAATACTGAATTTATTATTTTACAGCGTATTAAAAATGTAACTATGTACATATAGAATTACTGCTATACTCACTCAATGAGGTCTTCCCGTGTTAAAACGTAATTCTCGAGAACAGTCAATTCCCCATCTTCAAACTTGTGAACTTTGTCATAAATGTCAATACATGCTCCAGGGACGTCCAAAAGAGACTCCAGGGGAATATGATCAAGAGTCCAGCCTTCCTTATTAAAATGATATGGAGCGTCTATGTGAGTGCTGGTGTGTTCGGAAATGCAAAAACCTCGGGATGCTACCCTGTTGTGCGAAAACAAGTGAAAAATAAAATATTAGGGTTTGTATGAATAATTATATAGCTATTACTGATTTTACATTTTAAATGCTAATATATTATCTATGATTTAAAATGGTTCTTACCAGCCCCCATCCGGAAGATCATATCCTTCGACTTCTGTATTAAATTTAATTTGACGACCAGGCCAAACTATAGTATCTTTATTTAAGGCATACGTTAAATCCACATATTTAGAATTGACAAGAGACACAAATCCCAATGCTATTATTGATCCACAAGTAATTATTGCGATTGATAATTTCATATTTAGAGGATTACCAATTCAACTATTCAACCGAAATTTCTCTGCTCTGGTGGACTTCTGAACTTGGAGACGCCTGATTGAAAACTAAGTTAGTTCGTGATTTTCCCTTTTCTTTTCTTCCAATTTAGTTGCCAGACGGCGAGACACAATGACGTAATTGAACTTGGACTGCATGACGAGAATTTCAATGACAACCAGGTTTGACCATCTGATTTATCCAATAAATATTGTTCGATAGGTTTGACATGTCTTTTTCTTCCCTCTCATCCTCTGCATTGCATGTTAATTTTTGATGTATTAAGTGTTACGTGAATCAACAAAATGCAAATCTCAAAAGTAAACCTGTTGACTAGTCGAAAAGGAAAGGACTATTGATATAAGGCTATGGGATGTTTGACATTATATGTGCATGCTCTTAAATTATAATAATTACTGCTGAGATTTTAATGGTAATTTGGGAGTTCAGACAGAAACAATAATATATTTTATATGAAGAGTTTTTTGGCAAAACGGGTCAAGTCCAACAAAGTCAATTTTACAGAAACAACGAATTTCAAATAAAGTGTGAGTAGATTATTTTTTTAAGCTTTTATCGCATTGAGTGAAACCATTTTTTTTAATTTCAAATTTTTTCGTGCATAAAATAATTTACGCACGTGGATTGTCTTCCATATATGTAAAGACTCAAAAATCAAATTTAAATCAGAAATGCATGTTTTAGCTGGGTTTACCTCGTTTTTTCGAAATTTTTCGAAATTGTTTCAATGTTAAAATTATTCGGTTATAAGGGAAACTCTATAAGGGATTATTTGGGTTAAAGGGACAGATTTACTTATATTTTTGGAATGTTAGGTCACTTATAAGGAATTTTGGAAGCAAAATGATAAAAATAAGACAGAGCTGAACAGTTGGAGCACTACTGTTTTTGACAACTAAACTGCACTTATCTTATCTGGTCATTTATATTATCTTAAATCTAATTAGGTCGTCGTATTTATAGATTACAAAGGTTTCTCGGCTGTTTGTTGTACTTGTGATCCTGACTTTAACCTTGCAACGCTTCGTCCAGCTCTACTGACGAGCATAACCTGCCAAACCATTAAGGAGATTTTCCATAAGATACTTTTTTTCAAAAAGGGCGTCCAAAAAAACTTTTTAGTTAGAATGGCGCAACAACATGGTGCGCGTAATGAGTTTCGGTTGATGAAATATTTTTGCGAAAAAACAAAACAAGCCTCAAAATAGTTTTTTAATACTATTTTTAGTATTTTTTATTAGAAAAAACATCTTAAGCAATTTTTTATAAATTTGTATGAAAAAAAATTAAAAATATTCTGAATTCAAAAACAATTAAAATTTTAAATTTTGAATGTTTTCTTTTTTTTTTATTTTGACTGAAAGTAGTTTTTGAATTCGGAATATTTGAAAATGGTTTTTATACAAAATTTTCAAAAAATTTGCTTAAGATGTTTTTTTAACAAAATGAAAAATAGAATTAAACACCATTTTGAGGCTTTTATCGTTTTCTCGAAAAAAATATTTCATCGGCCAAAACTCATTACACGCACCATGTTGTTGCACCATTCTAAGTTTTTTTGGACGCTCTTTTTGAAAAACGTATTTCATCGTCAATCTCGCTAATGGTTTGGCGGGTTAAGCTCGTGAGTTTGTTAGGCACAATGTTGAAGCCGAAAAGAAACTCGTTAAGCACGGAACAAAAGTATGAAATTGGGCAAAAGTTAAAATCCTACAAACAAATTGAAATAATAAAAGAGGTGGGTTTAAGTTTCAGTGTAATAAGTAGAATCAAGCAAGAAATTGAATAAATTACAGACACATGGTTGAAAGGAGAGAATGTAAAGAAACAAAAAGTGTGTACCCGACGACCCGACCTGATGCGGATAAAGCCTTGTTAGAATGGCTCGCCCAGAAAATACTTTAAGGGGTGGGTAGGCCATTCTTCAGTTCAAGGCTACACAATTTTCTAATTTCAAGTGTATCAGAAGCATCGGATATATGATTCGGAAACTAGGTATTGTCTGGATACAAAGTCGAGATAGCTGGGCAAGGTGTCCAAACCCTGCCGAGTCCATTTGATTGCATGGATATAAAACTGTTTGGACACCTTGCGCAGCTATCTCGACTTTTTATCCAGACAGTACATCAATATTTTTAGGACAAAGAAATACTAAAAAAACTGTGTGTTCTCGGGTCTTTCTAATTTAAATCTACGTGTCCTTTAAAATCCAAATCAAAATAAATCTAAACGAACTGCATTAACTATGACTTTTTTGAACAATCTAATTAACTGTTCACGAAAAACATTGTAAATATTTGACTCGCTTGAAAGAACAATAAAATCTTCAATTTTTAAATGATAACTGAGTCCGCTTAAAATGGAAATCCCTTAAACGGTTAAAAGGATGGAACTCTTTCAAGTAAACTTCTTTGTAACAATGAATGAATTAACTTATCCCGTTTTGCCAAAAAAACAAAGTTTTGCCTATTTTAAAAATAACACTTTGACCTATAAAACAGTAACGTATCTACCTAGTTTAAAAGTACACGTAACGCAAATAATTTCATTTTCGAAAAAATAATGTGCAATCTCGTTTTGCCAAACAACTCTTCATTTATGTAGATTGATAATCCCAAGTCTGTATCATTATAATCGCCTATTTAAATACCAAAACTATTATTGTAAGAGGAACGAGAATTAACCTAAAAAATTTACACATAATTAGGTAGGTACATTAAATAATCAATTCAATCCTCATCAGTGTCAGTATAGCATGTCTGTCTGCGTGTATGTCTGTCAAGTTACTTTTTACAGTAAAAAAAATGACAGCAGTAATTTTAAAAGCAAATCCAAGTCAAAACAAGGTGACCTTCCACTACATCATTTAATTGAAAACAATAATATGAAATAATTATACGTAAGTATATTACAATTGCAATTTATATTAGATAACATACTTTACATTGTTGTTATATTTTATTCTACTATCCCTAACAATAACAACAACAGCGTGTCAATTTGTGTGTAAAAAAAGGGAAAAACTGCCAATTTTTATGGCGTTGTAGATTTCGATTAAAGTTCATTAGCTTGTAGGGATAATGCAAAGGTACACTCTGTCCTCTGTTAATTTATGCGGGAAAGTAGTTAGTGTGTCATTAGATTGATAGGCCTGTCCGAAACAGATATTGGCTATAGCTCCTGCAATTGAAGCTGATTCTGAAGTCTGACTTCTTTCGTGTGCTAGCTGGTAGCACTTTGGATAGTGACAATTTCACACAAGTACATAACAATGACATGTATTTGTGAGCTACGCTGTGAAGTTTATGCAAATTTTTAAATGTCAAGAACTTTTCCCCAGACAAAGGCTGGTCAACTTCAAAGTCATACATAGGTCACGTTCGCCAACGTTTACATATTCGCATCTATACCGTCAGCCGTGAACTGTGCAAGTTGATTTAATGTGACCTGTCTCGTACAAATGCCTTGATGTTTTGATTTTGTGATAGTCTATTAGTAATTTTATTGTACATTATTTACCTACCAATTAACGTGTTTAGTAATTATATCTTTGACCCTAAATAGAGTAGTGAGCGAATTATATTTCATAACCAATATGCCATTTTATTGTTAAATTTTTCATAGAATCAAATACCAGATTGCTATGTTATTTCCCTGTACATATACAATTTCTTTCTAATACGCCGAGCCGGATAATGCGGCCAGTGCAGTGCAGGCAGCCCCCGCTGCTTGAATTTTCAAAAAACATGGAAATGGAACATTTTGCAGTTTTCAAAAATAAGTAAAAAGAATATTTTGACTTTTCAAAAACATGCAAATGAAAGTTATTGTACCTACATTTCAAAAACATGGAAATAAAACATTTTCCACTTTTCTCAAAACATGTAAATAGAACATTTTGCACTTTTCTGAATCAAGTAAAAAGAAAATTTTGCACTTTTCTAAACCATGCAAATACAAAATTTTGCGTTACCAAAGAAAACCAACAATAAAATCAAAATAGTGGTTTTTGTATGGAAACAAAAAATGCTGCCTAAAAACAATTCCTTCGTCCGGCCCTTCTTCTGCTAAAACGGATAAAATTTCATCTTGCCTATTTAAAATGAATAACTAACAGCTCACACCTCGAAACAGTATATTAACTGATAAATTGTGCATTCTTTATTGTTCTGAAAAGTCAAGCACAAAAGACATACCAACATCCAAACTCCAAACCAATTAAATTAGATAATAATTGAAGGTAAAATAATGTATAGTTAATTGCATAAAACACTAATGTGGTTGTACGAAAACAATACTACAGTTATTGTGAACTGCGCAGTTGTATAGTTTTTGTTAAATTACAGACAGATTTCCCCATATGATTACATTCTTCATCTCAAAATTTTATTTTTGCTGCAGTAGTTGTCGTCTTCATTTTTAATCCCTTAGCTTGGCAATAACTCTGGTGGGAGATCCTGTGCCAGCATCAACTTTGAATGGAACTGCGAATAAAGTGAATCCATTTGGGGGTAGTAAATGCAGATTGGCCACATTCTCCAGCATGTACACTTGCCTCTTGGTGAAAATCTTGTGGGCGATGAAATCCTGTTGAAAATTTATTGAATTAAAATATAACACAATCAGATCAGATCAGTGCCAGAGCCAGATTAAATTAATTTATGAATTTTTTAAAATTGTGAAAACAATTTTTTATAAGCAGTTCGCACGCAACCTTTGAATTTCCAGCGTCGGTGCTTAAAGTATCCATTCCAACGCCAACAACGCCTCTCTCGTTAGATAAGAATACGGCAGCAGTACTGTCAAAGCCTATACGGATTAATTACATACTAAGCGATAAGTAATATAGAGCTATTTATTATATCGTCAGCGAAGAACCAAAATGACCCATTTCCAATTTAAGCTAGAATCAAAATGAGCTATGTCATAAAAACAAAATGAGAAACATGGGTAAAATGTAAATTAAGAGTTTTTGAAAGGTGTAAAATGTTCGATGGGCATGTTTTTGAAAAGTGTAAAATGTTCATTTTACATGTTTTTGACCAGTGTAAAATGTTCTATTTACATCTTTTTGGAAAGTGTAAAATGTTCTATTTACATGTTTTTGGAAAGTGTAAAATGTTCTATTTACATGTTTTTTCAAAGTGCAAAATGTTCTATTTACATGTTTTTCAAATTATAAAATTTTCTATTTACATGTTTTTGAAAAGTGCAAAATGAACTATTTACATATTTTGAAAAGTGTAAAATGTTCTATTTACATGCTTTTTGAACAGTGCAAAATGTTTTATTTTAATCCTTTCAAGACATATTTCAATATTTTTGTAGATAGTGGATATTGTTTTTAGCTACAAATGGACATAGGTAATTTTGGTTCTTCACAGACGATATTATTACTGAAAAAGTATTTAAGTAAAAACTGGAGATAGGAAATTTTTCTTCTTTATCTATCAATATATAGTTTTAAGGTGAACATAAAAATTGACATCTACGGATCTGTGACCCACATCCTATAAATTGTATATACCTGGAAAGTTAAAGTTCGTTGTCCCAAAAAAATCAGCCAAAGAACTGTTTTTGGGAGCTGATTCCTGTCCGCTGGCCTCTGTGGTTGAGGTTGTAGTAGTTGTGTCTGTGGTGGATGTTCTCAATTCTTTGGGGATTCCTTTGTAATCATCATTGTTAGGCCATCGGGATGCCCAGCCAGTTCGCACAAGGACCAAAGCTTTGTCTGGGATCCTTCCATGTTGACCTTCCCATCTGCAAGTTTTAGTAAAATTATGAAGAAAAAAATAAATAGGTATACATTATTTAACAAGCAATACACCATTTAAAAATATCTCTAGTGTTAAATTCCAAAAACTTTATACGCTAGAACGTTAGTTGCAAAATGTAAACTTTTACTCAAGAACATCTTCGCGTGTCAAGACGTAATTCTGTACTACTCTTAATTTTCCATTTTCAAATCTGTGAACTTTATCATAAATGTCGATGCAGATGCCTGGGAGATCCATGAAAGACTCAAAAGGAATTTGATCCATAGTCCAGCCCTTTTTATTGAAGTGGTATGGAGCATCCATGTGGGTGCTGGTGTGCTCAGAAATGCAGAAACCACGGGAAGCGACCCTTAAAATTGAAATTTAAATAATTTTTTTAGCAATAATTACAAAAGTATGGCTTTATATACCACTTTATATATAAATTAATCCCAATTAATTATATCCCCTTGAACTAACCGTACAAAAGAGATAAATACGTGATTTTGTAACAATTTCAATTTATTTTACCAGCCACCATCAGGTAAATCAGTTTCAGCTTCAATGTTATAAGTGATCCCTATAGCTTGCCCGAATACAACATCTTTATTCAGTGCGTATGTTAAATCAACATACTTGGAAGATGCAAAGGGACAAAGAAAGACTAAAACGACTGCTGCAAAAGTAAGGGATAATTTTGAATTCATTTTAGAAAATAATTCAAAATATATCAAGAAATTAGTTAATAGTTTGTGACGACTATTAAATAGGAACTAAATGAATTCCGCTTAAGAAATCAGCTTTTATACATTTTCATTTATTTGAGTTTGAGAAGTTATGAAGTAAAGTAGGGCTAATAAATATACAAAAAATCGAATGTCTATTGTTCAATGTCAATGACAAATCTCGTTTAAAACCAAGGTAAGACTTGGCTTATCTTTGTTGTATTCCAAACGTTTATTTACATCCCTTAGTTTTTTTGACGCACAGAATTACACTGCAGCATTATTGGTTGCGTAAAAGGGGAAAAAAAGTAAATCAAATAAAGACAGACTGCGTAAATATAATTATGTGTTTGCTACTCACTCAATACTACTCACAACTTTGTGTGAAGATTTTAATCGTCAATCGGCTTTATCTCAACATGCCTTTTGCCATACTCTAGTCCAGGGAAGGAGTATTAACGGCATTATCAAAATTCCTAATATTGTAGAAGCCCCCTTGTTGCCACGCAGCTCCTATTTCTCGATGACGTTTTTTAACATTGCGTTGAACATGAAACTCACGTCGGTATGTAATGGGTTTTACATTTCTTATACGAAAGATTTGCCAAAATGACATGAGTACTATTTTTTTTTAAAGTTTTAATTGCAAATTATGCACAAAATCCTACTAACAATTTAAATTTACATCAAATGATGCAATGCAATAGATATAGTTTAAGATGAAAGGGTTGAAATGGCTTAGGCCAACCAAACGTTATCAAAAGATAAATAAATAATAGTAATTATCGCGAATTCATACATATTTCGATGCAATTATCATCTATAATCCCCTTTAAATGCATCCGCTTGGTCATGTAAGTTGTAACATGGTTTAATTACACGCATTAAAATATTCAGAAAACATTATTTAAAATTTGAATTAAATTTTATTTATTTTTGTTAAGATCATTTTTATAAGAAATTTATTTATTATGTTAATTTTAATATTTATAGCATTTATTTAGAAAATACTGTAGTATTCAATCGTGTAATGATTAAAGTGATGAGTAAAATTACAACTTGCATATTTAAAATAATTATTAATAGCTCACAGCTCCATATTGTAATTTAACAGGTAAATTGTGCATTCTTTATTTATTTTTAAAGTCAAGCGCTAAGCCATTCAATCACCCAAATCACATTGAATTGAATAAAAATTGAAGGTAAAATAATTTATAGGTAATTGCATAAAACAGTAATGAGGTTGTACCAAAACAATACTTAAGTAATTGTGAACTGTCCAGTTGTTTAGTTTTTTGTTAAATTATGGACAGATTTAAGCATGATTACATTCGTGGTTTCAAAAGATTAGTTTTGCTTTGTAGTTGTTGCCGTGTTCATTTTATTTTAATCCCTCAGCTTAGCAATAACTCTAGTGGGAGATCCTGTGCCAGCATCCACTTTGAATGGAACTGCGAATAAAGTGAACCCATTTGGGGGTAGTAAATGGAGATTCGCCACGTTCTCCAACATGTACACTTGCCTCTTGGTAAAAAGCTTGTGGGCCGGGAATTCCTTTTGGAAAATTGAATAATTAATACACAGCACAACCAGGTCGGTGCCAGATTAAATGTAGATTTTTAAAATGCATTTTGCAAATAATTTTGAATAAGTATAGTTCGCACGTACCTTTGCATTTCCAGCGTCGATGCTTAAAGTATCCATTCCAACGCCAACGACGCCTCTCTCGTTAGATAAGAATACGGCTGCAGTACTGTCAAAGCCTGTATGGATATTTAAGTACGTACAAAGCGATAAGTAACATAGAGCTATTCATTATAGTGCTACTGAAGAAGCAAAATTGCCGATTTTTATTTTTTAATGTAATTAATTATGTATTATTGTTTTTCGGGAAAATAAGCAAGCCCTCCTCATTGGTTATTGTACTGAAAAACCAAATTAGTCCACAAATGGAGATTTTTAATTGTGCGTTCAGTGTGAATTCGAAAGTTTTCTTCTTCAGTAGCGATAGGGATATCGTCTGTGAAGAACCAAAATGACCCATATCCAATTTAAGCTACAATCAAAATGTGCTATGTCATAAAAACAAAATGAGAAAAATGCGTAAAATGTTAATTATGAGTTTTTAAAAAGCGTAAAATGTTCTATTTTTATGTTTTCGAAAAGGTGCAAAATGTTCTAATTCCATGTTTCTGAAAAGGTGCAAAATGTTCTAATTCCATGTTTTTGAAAAGTGCAAAATGTTGTATTTATATGTTTTTAAAAAGTGCCTAATGTTGTATTTAAATGCTGTCAAGACATATTTAAATATTTTTGTAGATAATGGATATTGGCTTTAGCTAAAAATAGATATGGGTCATTTTGGTTCTTCACAGACGATAATATGTAGTCTTAAGGTGTACTTAATGTTTAGCATCTACGGATCTCCAGTCCATATTATATTAACTGTACCTGGAAAGTTGAAGTTTGCTGCCTCATTAAAAATTGGCAGGCTAGAGGCATTTTTGGGAGCTGAATCCTGTACGCTGGCCTCTGTGGTTGAGGTGGTGGATGTTCTCAATTCTTTTGGAATTCCCTTGTAATCATCATTGTTGGGCCATCGGGATGCCCAGCCAGTTCGCACAAGGACCAAAGCTTTGTCTGGGATCCTTCCATGTTTACCTTCCCATCTGCAATTTTGATTAAAATTGGAAACGAATGAAATATGTCATGTAAAACAATAAAACAATAGACACGAAAAAAATAGAGCATTTAAAAATGTCTTGTTTTTAGTGTTGAATATTTGTAACAAATTGTATACACTTACTCGAGAATATCTTCGCGTGTCAAGACGTAATTTTGTACAACTCTTAATTTTCCATTTTCAAATCTGTGAACTTTGTCATAAATATCGATGCAGACGCCTGGGCGATCCATGAAAGAATCAAAAGGAATTTGATCTAGAGTCCAGCCTTTCTTATTAAAATGGTATGGAGCATCCATGTGGGTGCTGGTGTGCTCAGAAATGCAGAAACCACGGGAAGCGACCCTTAAAATTTAAAAAACAATTAAGTTGTAATAATAAAATTACAATACATTTTGTAATAAATTATTACACACAAAAATACAGGTTTAACTACAATAAATTCAAAGTTTTACCAGCCACCATCGGGCAAATCCATTTCCGCTTCAATGTTAAAGGTAATCTCTCTACCGGGCCAAAGTACAACATCTTTATTCAGTGCGTATGTTAAGTCAACATACTTGGAAGATGCAAAAGAACAAATGAAGACTAAACAGATAGCTCCCAAAGTAAAAGATAATTTTGAATTCATTTTAGAAAATGAATTAAAAGATATGAAGAAAATTTTAAAAAACCAGCCTTAAGAAATGTGTCACTAGTTTGTGGCGACGAAATGGGAACTAAATAAATTACCCCGAAGAAATCAGCTTTTATACATTTTCATTTACTGATATTTGAGTTTGAGATGTTATGAAATGACGTATGGCTAAATATACGAAAAATCGGACGTCTATTGTTCAATGTCAATGACAAAAGGTAAGACTTGGCCTATCTTTGTTGTATTTCAAGCGTTTATTTACATCCTTTCGTTATTTTGACGCACAGAATTACATTGCAGCATTGGTTGCTTGAGTAAAAGGGAAAACAAATTAAACTAGTAAAGCAGCCCGTCCTGCGGACGGAAGGTAACGGCATTTACGAAATTTTATTGTGTTTACACAAACAATGCCAAAGCTAATGATTTATTTTATTGCAGGACACGCAGGATTTTTGCGCTTTTGTTAGAATTTTTTTGTAAGATACTAAAATGGCAACTTATTAATAAAACTGTAATAATATTAAGTTCAAACACCACTGCAAAACACATCCTTCAAGCACATCCTTCATGGAGTGCTCAAGAATCATACACACATCCGTACATTAACACACGGTGCTGATGTATCCTCAACAGGGATGAAAGGTTATAACATACAATAATTATTATTATTATTACTATTATTATGTCGATATTTGAAGTTCGACATTATGTAAATTGTTGAGTTTTATTATTAATTGTGTATTTGCATTTTATTGTTATGTAGGTATTTAAATTTTATCATTATGTCAACGTATTGTTATTTAGATCTGGTTTAAAATTGACAGCACAGGAGAGGGAGGTTCCGTAAACTGTTATGTGAGTGCACATTTAAGGCTTTAACTTGAACAAAATAAGTAAGGTATTCGTCATGATTTTAAATTTTATCGTAAAACAATGAGCAGATTGCAGTTAAAGATGCTGACGGGAGGCTAACGACATTATTAAGTGACCGATTGTCCTTTTCTGGACAACTAATATTAATTAAATTTAAATTTTATTACTATGCTGATCATAAATAATATGAACGTTACCATAGTTTCTACTTCAATCATCACTCAAGCATTCTCTTTAGTCTTAACTTCATTTGCCAATCCAAAAAACGTTAACAAAATTGCATGGGCATGAATAATTGAACAGCGCAAAATCATAAACGAAAAATATTTATGGCTAAAAACTAAAACAGTTTTCATTTTGCGTTGTTTCTTTAAACATGAAGCCAATATTAATCACTATTGTCACACAATTTAAATGCATCTAATAAAGAATTTAATTCCCTATTGAGCAATATGTTGCAGGTTTGTGTATCTATACTATCTTTTAAGAAATTTACAATTACATCTGGCAAGGTATTGAAATTATTTCCTTGTTTATAATTCCAAAACCTAACTCATTTAAGGTATCTTGGAGAAAATACTAAGCGTTAAATCGTTAATACACTCACATGCGTTATGATGCGTTTAAAATATATAAGGTAATGGAGGGGGACAGCGGACAGAAAGGGCGGACAGAATTATTTGAATTTTATTATTATGTAGATTATGAAGATCAAATAAAGACAGACTGCGTAAATATAAGTGCTTGCTGCTCACTCAGCACTACTCACAAACTCAAAACTTTGTGTGAAGATTTTAATCGTCCATCGGCTTATAAGTATAAGGAAAGGAGTATAAACGGCGTTATCAAAATTCTTAATATTTTAGGAGCACCCTTGTTGCCCCACAGCTTCTTTCCATGACGTTTTTCAACATTGGATAAAATGGGAAACTTTTTAGGATGCTTTCCCTCCTATCTAGCTGAGTTGCGCAACTGGGGGATTACCTTTCATAGGCCTCTCGTTATAGCTATTTTTTTAAGTTGACATTCTGCCAAACAGTCAGTTTTGGAGTTTTGGATCTTGCTCTTGATCATTGTTTGACCAAGTTTTTCTGGATTTTTGGAACTGATTATGTAGGAACAGGCATAACACGCGCATATAATGTGCAATGAACTGGACAGGTCATCCTCAAGGTGAATTTGCCAACGACAAACATTGTTTTGAGTGATTGAAATGACTTAATTTCTTTTAACTTTGACATTGACTTTGAAAATAATTCACAACTATCCAAATATTACTAACATTTCACTCTTCAATAACATCACTATCGATCATTATTGTAAGTAAATACATAGTTAGGAACCTACCGTATTAGTATTCCTTATAATTGTGCACGGGCAAAACACGGCCAACGAAAAACTCTCTAGATTAATAGATGATTCATTATTGGTTACTCATACATATCGTGCAGTTGATCCACAATGCCATAGTAGAAATGCTTCCGTTGCTCATTTTTGGTTGGGAAAAGGTGTAATTACATGTACTTTATAAGTATCAATGAATTATTAATTAAATTTGAATTTGTTTTTATTAAATTCAATATTTTCAAAATTAGTTATTACTATATTAATTTGAATAATTTTAGCATTGACAGTGGTAGAAAACTGACTAGAAATTGAAACTAGTATTTAATCGAGTGTTATGCTGCGACCGCGATCCAACAATAATGACTTCTTAGGAGATTATGTGGTACGTGCAATTTACAATTCCTTTTGAATGTTCTCCAATGTGAGCAAATGCCCCGTAAGTAAGATCCATAATTCGATCAGGGAACATCTCTTGGTTCGGCCCTTTGTCGTCCACAGTAACTTCAACAGTTTTTCCGTTGTCTGTATTTGTAACTCGGACCCGGGTACCACATTTGAATCCCTTGGGAATATCTGGCTGCGCGGCGCTCATTGCAAAACGGTCAAAACCCTTCCCACAAGCGGTGGGCCAACCTGGTGGGATTTCCCTTTCTGCGCCATACCATGAGCAGATCCCAATTGGGCCTGGTGGTGTATATTTTCAAAAAAATGTTATATTGATTTGGGTAGGAAAAAATGACATGGTTGCGCGTTTATGAAGCCGATAAAAATTAGGAGATATTGTATTATAATGTACGTATATAATTTATTCTATTTAAGTAGGTGCAACATTATCTTACCCTTGCCCTTGCTCCTTCCTTGGACCATCATAATAAGGCCGACCAAGGCAAAAAGAGCAATAATGGATTTTGTATACATTTTGAAAATTAAATATTCTTTAGAAATCGCAGTATTAATTTGTGAAGGGTTTGTGCTACTTTTTAAACTAGAGTGCTACAATTATTAGAAATGATTAGAACTCAATTAAATTAAAGTAAGTGTGAACAAATGAAAAGAATTCTCGCCGCTTTTATACCAATTTTCAAAATGTTAGTGAGAAAGATGCAAAACAATCAAATGGGCTTATAATTTATTTGTAATGTCTATTGTAATCCCATTCATACTGTAGTAATTTATTGTTTTTTGGTTTATTCATGATTTTATTGTGTTTTATTGAATACGGCTCCTATCCTGCTCGGGTAACGGTCGGATGTCAATCACACAGATACGAATTTTTGCTTGTTATGTTTATGCTTATACGCGTCTAACGAAAAGTTTACCTACAAATGACATATTTTTAAATTCGTTGCGGTTAAGAGTGAAGACATGCTACATATAAACGTACATTCACCTCACAATATTGTTTTAGTCTATTCAAAAGTGTAAAACAATCACTTACTATTTGTATTGTAAATACTGACAGCGTCGTTTAATTTTACTTGCTTGAACAATACTTACACGTGCTTAGGCTTAAATTAATAAAAAGCTCATTTATAGAAAATACTAGATTGCACATTCATAGCTGTCTGCAGCAATTTTAAAACTTTCAATTTAAAATTAAAGTCAAATATACCAGATTTAATAAATGTTGGTATACATATTGGTGGAACAAAACAGTGCTTAAGTAATTACGGTTTTTTGTGGCAATTTAGTAATTTGTGAGTTTATGGATACAGGGAACGAAGCGAAAAAATAAATCAGATAAAAAACACATCAGAAAAAGGAAATCAAGTGATTTAATTTGCTGAATATGTATTTACGAACAGGCAAGTTTATTTACCATGATTACATTCTTCATTTCAAGATTATTTTTGCTGTAGTCGTTGCTATGTTCATTTAGTTTTAATCCTTCAGCTTAGCGATAACTCTAGTGGGTGATCCTGTGGCAGCATCAACTTTGAATGGAACTGCGAATAAAGTAAATCCATTTGGGGGTAGTAAATGCAGATCGGCCACGTTTTCCAGCATGTACACTTGTCTCTTGGTGAAAATCTTGTGGGCCGAAAATTCCTGTTGAAAATTTATGAAATTAAAAAAGACAACACTATCAGGTCAGTGCCATATTAAATTTGCATTTTAAAAATGCATTTTGTAAATAATTTTTTATAAGCATAGTTTGCACGTACCTTATTTGCGTTTCCAGCGTCGATGCTTAAAGTATCCATTCCAACGCCAACTACGCCTCTCTCGGCAGATAAGAATACGGCAGCAGTACTGTCAAAGCCTATATATATATATGGATAAGTACATTTGTAGGTAGCAATACATAGTTTTAGGTGTGCATAATATTTAAAATCAACGGATCTGTAACCCGCATCCTATTAATTGTACCTGGAAAGTTGAAGTTCGCTGCCCCATTAAAGAATGGCAGGCTAGAAGCATTTTTGGGAGCTGAATCCTGCACGCTGGCCCCTGTGGTAGTGGTGGTGGATGTTCTGAATTCTTTAGGGATTCCCTGGTAGTCATCATTGTTAGGCCATCGGGATGCCCAGCCTGTTCGCACAAGGACCAAAGCTTTGTCTGGAATCCTTCCATGCTTACCTTCCCATCTGCAATTTTCATAAAAATTCAAAACGAATAAAATATGTCATGTAAAATGCAATAGAGCATTTAAAAATATCTCTTGTGTCTTGTTTTTGATGTTGAATATGTTTGTAACAAAATTGTATAAACTTACTCGAGAATATCTTCCCGTGTCAAGACGTAATTTTGTACTACTCTCAATTTTCCATTTTCAAATCTGTGAACTTTGTCATAAATATCGATGCAGACACCTGGGCGATCCATGAAATAATCAAAAGGAATTTGATCAAGAGTCCAGCCTTTCTTATTAAAATGGTATGGAGCATCCATGTGGGTGCTGGTGTGCTCAGAAATGCAGAAACCACGGGAAGCGACCCTTAAAATCGAAATGTAAACAATTAAGTAATAACAATAAAATTACTATAGCTTTCATATTAAATTAATACACACAAAAATATAGGATAAGCTACAATAATTTCAAAGCTTTACCAGCCACCACCGAGCAAATCAATTTCAGCTTCTTTGTTATAGGTGATCTCTCTCCCGGGCAAGAACACGATATCTTTATTCAGTGCGTATGTTAAGTCAACATACTTGGAAGATGCAAAAGAACAAAGGTAGACTAAACAGATAGCTCCCAAAGTAAGAGATAATTTTGAATTCATTTTAGAAAATGAATTAAAAGATATCAAGAAATTTTGAAAAAACCAGCCTTAAGAAATGTGTCACTAGTTTGTGACGATGAAATGGGAACTAAATAAATTAGCCCGAAGAAATCAGCTTTTATACATTTTCATTTACTGATATTTGAGTTTGAGATGTTATGAAATGACGTATGGCTAGGCTAAATATACGAAAAATCGGTCGTCTATTGTTCAATGTCAATGACAAAAGGTAAGACTTGGCTTATCTTTGTTGTATTTCAAGCGTTCATTTACATCCTTTCGTTATTTTGACGCACAGAATTACATTGCAGCATTGGGGGCTTGAGTAAAAGGGAAAACAAATTAAACTAGTAAAGCAGCCCGTCCTGCGGACGGGAAGTAACAGCATTTACGAAATGTTGTTGCGTTTACACAAACAATGCCAAAGCTAATGATTTATCTTATTGCAGCACACGCAGAATTTTGCGCTTTTGTTAGAATGTTTTTGCAATTTATCTATAAAACTGTACTAATCGTAGGTTCAAACGCCACTGCAAAACTGGTTTACCCGCTTAAGGGGTTGTTTGATACGTTTGTTACTACTATTGAATAAGGTTTACACATTTTGCAATGGTTTTAATTGTACATCTCACATAGTTTTAAAACTAGTCTTATAACGAGTTGGCAATGCCCCTCTCAGCCTAGCAAAGATCAGCTTAATTCAATACTAAGATACTATTAAAAAAACTGTTAAATAAAGGTTTAAATTTTTATTTTAGTAATACGGAAGAGTTTGATTCAGATTTAAGTATGGATGTTATTAATTAAACATAGTCAGATTTAATAAATTAAAATAAATTCGATTTAGATTGGAATTCCAATTTCATTGCTTATTGTTTAGTATGAAATATTTATATTTTAATTTGAATGGCATTGTTAGAAAATACTTAGTTCCGAAAATAAATTTGGATTTTGTTATTATTGGACATTACTTTATGTTTTATTATTAGGCAATAATTATACTCATTTTTATTTTATTAGTAGAAAGTATTATTATTTAAATGTGAATTGCGTTAATAAAAAATACTTAGATTCGGAATCAAATTTGGATTTTGTAATTAGGAAAAAGCCACAGTCAGACTTTAATATAAATTTCATCAATAATAAAAATTAGTCTGATTGGTATTTCGATTTCATTAGCTGGAAGTATTTATATTATTATTTGCATTGCATTATTACGCAATATTTAGATTCGCAATCAAATTTTATTTTTTCGGGCGTTACTTAACTTATTATGTTGATATTTGAATTTTGATATTATGTAAATACTTGAGTTTATTATTAATTGTGCATTTGGATTTTATTATTACGTAAATATTTAAATTTTATTATGTCGGTATTTAAATTTTATCATTATGTCGACGTATTGTTATTTAGATCTGGTTTGAAATTGACAGCACAGGAGAGGGAGGTTCCCTAAACTGTTATGTGAGTGCACATTTAAGGGTTTAACTTGAACAAAATAAATAAGGTATTCATTATGATTTTAAATTTTATCGTAAAAGAATGAGCAGATTGCAGTTACAGATGTTGACGGGAGGCTAACGACATTAAGTGGCCGATTATCCTATCCTGGACAACTAATATTAATTACTATTTTAATTTTATTATTATGCTGATCATAAATAATATGAACCATATACCATAGTTTCTATCTAGATTCACTTTTGCCGCTATTTATGATTTGCATAAAATGTAAACTATACATTTTTTGATTTTTTACAAATCCGGTTCAGCTTGTTATTGCACAATACAATTTATTACTTGCAAATGCAACAAATAATAACATGGAGATGGTAAAATAAATAGCGATATTATTTCTAAATCGCCCGGTTATTGTTGAATTTATACGAAACTAGTAAAGCGGACGATATGTAACAGTTTATTAGAATTACAAAATTAATATTACAGTTAATTATTTTTGATGGTATTAGTGATTTTATCAATGCATTTAGTATATATGAGTGTTACTAGGTCGAGTAATAGGAAAATGTGCATACGAATTTCTTTGATTTTTTTAAGTTTTCAATTAAAATTAAAGTCAAATACCAGATTTAATATGTGTTTTCTATTTTTGTGGCTGTTTAGTAATTGGTGAATTTATGGATCCAGGGAAGGAAGCAAATCAACAAATCAAGTGAGAATTTCAAACATCAGCAAAAGGAAATCAAGTTTGTTTGTTTGTTTGTAAGCTTTATTTAAATGTCCAAACATTCAACACACATGACATACATGTATTAGGTTTGTATGTTTGTAAGTGATTTAATTTAAAGTACGTACATTATACAGACTAACTAATTTGACTTTGCTAATCCATATTATTATTAAACCTGCTGCTTATGCATAAGCATAAGCGAACAGACAAGTTTATTTACCATGACTCCACTCTTCATTTCAAAATTA
Organism: Dicyrtomina minuta; assembly: GCA_949802685.1. Lineage (NCBI taxonomy): Eukaryota > Metazoa > Arthropoda > Collembola > Symphypleona > Dicyrtomidae > Dicyrtomina > Dicyrtomina minuta. The sequence goes on along the minus strand of OX461808.1, from coordinate 40,043,949 downwards.
TTTTTTTTGCTGTAGTTGTTGTCGTCGTTGTTCTTAATCTCTCAGCTTAGCAATAACTCTGGTGGGTGATCCTGTGCCAGCATCAACTTTGAATGGAACTGCGAATAAAGTGAATCCATTTGGGGGTAGTAAATGCAGATCGGCCACGTTCTCCAACATGTACACTTGCCTCTTGGTGAAAATCTTGTGGGCGGGGTATCCCTATTGAAAATGTATGAATTAAAATACAACACAATCAGATCAGTCAGTGCCAGATTAAATAAGCATTTTTAAAATGTATTTTTGAAAATGACGTCTTATAATTTTTAATTTAATTAGTTTGTACGCACCTTTGCATTTCCAGCGTCGATGCCTAAAGTATCCATTCCAACCCCAACAACGTTTCTCTCGTTAGATAAAAACACGGCAGCAGTACTGCCAAAGCCTATATATTTGTGGATAATTACATATGCAGCAATACATAGTTTTCAGTTGTACTTAATATTTAACATATCCACGGATCTGCAGCCCACATACAATTAACTGTACCTGGAAAGTTGAAATTCTCTACACCATCAAAAAGAGCCACAGTTTCATTTTTGGGAGCTGATTCCTGTCCGCTGGCCTCTGTTGTTGAGGTTGTACTGGTAGTGGATGTTCTCAATTCTTTTGGGATTCCTTTGTAGTCATCATTGTTAGGCCATCGAGATGCCCATCCAGTTCGCACAAGGACCAAAGCTTTGTCTGGAATCCTTCCATGTTTACCTTCCCACCTGCAATTTTCATTAAAAATGGAAACGAACGAAATATATCATGTAGCAAACAATACGGCATTTAAAAATATCTTCGGAGTTGCATTTCAAAAAAATTATCATATTTTTAGGGTTAAATATTTGTAAAAAATTGTATACACTCACTCAAGAATATCTTCGCGTGTCAAGACGTAATTCTCCATAACTGTTAACTTTCCATTTTCAATTCTGTGAACTTTGTCATAAATGTCGATGCAGACGCCTGGGAGATCCATGAAAGAATCGAAGGGAATCTGATCAAGAGTCCAGCCTTTCTTATTGAAGTGGTATGGAGCATCTATGTGGGTGCTGGTGTGCTCAGAAATGCAGAAACCACGGGAAGCAACCCTTAAAATTGAAATGTAAACAATTTAGTAATAAAAATAAAATTACTATAGCTTTCATTTTAAATTAATACACGCAAAAATATAGGATTAACTACAGTAATTTGAATTCCTTTACCAGCCACCGTCGGGCAAATCCATTTCAGCTTCAATGTTATAGGTGATCTCTCTACCGGGCCAGAGCACAACATCTTTATTCAGTGCGTATGTTAGATCAACATACTTGGAAGATGTGAAAGAACAAAGGAAGACTAAACAGACTGCTCCCAATGTTAGAGATAATTTTGAATTCATTTTAGATAATAAATTAAAAGATATTTATATAGATAGATTCGATATATATATAGAAATTTTGAAAAAACAAGTCTTCCAAAATTATTTACTAACTGTGCCTTTGACTAAATAAGAACTAAATAAATCTGGTCTAAGAAATCAGCTTTTATACATTTTCGCTTATTTGAGTTGGCCATGTATAAAATACAATATGGACAATGGCTAATTAAGCGAAGAGTTGGACGTCTATTTTTCAATGCCAATGACAAATCTAATAAAACTAAGCGCAAAACGTAACTTAAGCTTGTACTCGTGTATTGAAAGTGTTTCTCCAATGGTATTTTTATGTGCAAAATTGCATAGCAACACTGCATAGGTTGAGTGAATGGGGAAAAAAAGCAAATCAAATAAAGACAGACCAAGTAAGTATGTATTTGCTAACTTACACTCACAACTTTGTGTGAAGTTTTTAATCGTCAACTGGAGCTATCTGAACTGAAAATGATTTGGAGAACCGAAGTCCAGGAAAGTAACATATACGACGTCATCAAAATTCTTAATATTTCGGGAGTAACCTTATTGCCCCACAGCTCCTTTCGACGGAGTTTTTAATATTGCTTTAAATTGGAAACTTAGCATGCCCCTCCCTATCGGACAATAGCCTCTCAAAGGCATCGTTTCACATTTTTCGCGTGTGGTCAATGTTTGACCACGTTTTTCTGAGGATGGCTCTGGTTACTGATAGCAACAAACACAACGTTCACATAATGTGCAATGGACTGGACAGGTCATCCTCAAGGTTAATTTGCCAACGACAAACATTGTTTTGAGGGAGATTGAAATAACTTTATTCCTTTTAGATTTGACTTTGACAATTCGCAACTGTCCAAATATTACAAAAATTCCAATATTCAATAACTTCAGTTCTAAAGATCATTATTGTGTAAGCATAGGCCACTAGAGATTAGAGATATCTAGTAGGCTATGTTGTGGGTAAATACATAGTTTAGAAGTTAAGATAATTACGTAGATAGATATAACTTGTAAGGAAATTGTTTCCTTAGGAGTAAATCAAAGCAATCAAGTGCTTCAATATTTTTTTCCTAAACTTAAATGAAACTTTGCATAAATTTTCGCACACTTTTGGCAATTATTTTTGAAATTTAAATACATCATGGTACTAATTGGTGCAGTTGATCTACAATGCCCTTAGAAATGCTTCCGTTGTTCCTGTGAGTTGTAACAAGGATTAATTACATGTATTTTGTAAGTATCAATGAATATGAATTAAATTTGAATTCTTTTTTATTAAATTCATTAAGTTTATATGAAATTTGTGTAATTATTCAATAATTCAAATAATAATAGAATTTGGAGTTGTAGAAAACTGACTAGAAATTGTAAATAGTATTGAATCGTGTAATGATAAGTGAGTGATGCGACCAGCGCAGCATCCACGACCATGACTTCTTAGGAGATGATGTGGTACGTGCAGTTTACAAGTCCTTTTGAATGCTCTCCAATGTGAGCAAACGCCCCGTAGGTAAGATCCATAATTCGATCAGGGAACTTCTCTTGGTTCGGCCCTTTGTCGTCCACAGTAACATCGACAGTTTTCCCGTTTTCTAGATTTGTAACTCGGACGCGGGTTCCACATTTGAAACCCTTGGGAATATCTGGCTGCGCGGCGCTCATTGCAAAACGGTCAAAACCCACTCCGCAAGCGGTGGGCCAACCTGGTGGGATTTCGCCTTCTTTGCCATACCATGAGCAGATCCCAGTTGGGCCTGGTAGCATACATTTTCAAAACAAAGTTAAATTAGGTGGGAAACTTAAATGACATAATCGCACCTTTTTAAAATCCATAAAAATTATTATGTACGTATATAATTATTTTTAAGTGCAGCGTTTTTTTACCATTGTTGCCTCTACTCGTTGTCGTTTTGTCCGCTCCCCGGGTAGTAGTTCTCTGTGTTGAGGTCACCGGTCCAGGTCCAGCAGTGGACGTTGTTTTATCTGATGTTTCACAACCAGCATTCGCAGGCCAGTCACAAACTTTAGCATTCTGATTCCAGTGAAGACCCGTGGCGCAATTGTTCTCTTGGTTCTTTCCGTGGACACAACGGTAGAATTTGTTACAATCTTTATGGGGGGCATAGACGCCTTCTTCACAGCCTTGGGCAACCACAATAAGGGTGACTGCGGCAAAAAGATAAATAATGATTTTTGTATACATTTTACAACTGAAATACAAAAACTTCTTGGGAAAACGCAGTATTAATTTTTCAAGGGTTTGCTACTGTTTAAACTGGAGTGCTACAATTATTATTATAACATAATTAAACGCTTGAAGTAAGTGTGAATAAATGAACAGAATTTTAGACGCTTTTATACTAATTTTCAAAATTTAAGTTCTCCGACAGATGTATACGTTGAAAATGACTTGTAATTTATTTACAATACATATTGTAGTCTCAATGATACTGTAATAATTTATTGTTTTATAGTTCATTCATAATTATTGTGTTTTATTGAATCCGGCTCCGGCTCCGGTTGCGGTCTGATGTTAACGAGTTTTTGCATGGTATATTATAATGCTTACGTGTTTAGCGAAACCGTTTACCTACAAATGACGTATTTTTAACATTGATTCTGTAAAACTTGAATATATGCTACATCATCACAGAATATTTCAAAGTATAAAACAATCACCTACTATTTGTAATATTGTAAATACGGACAGACTGACAGTAACGTTTACTTTTCCTTGCTGGAGCGATAATTTTTCACGTGCTTATGCTTAAATTTATAAAAATATTATTTATTGGAAAAATGAGATTGCACAGCTGTAGCTGTCTATTCAAATCCACTTTTGGCGATATCTGTAATATGCAGTATGAAATGTAAGTACCTAAGCTATAGATTTTTTACAAACTCGATCGGTTTAGTTTATAATGTTCAACAGTATTGCGTCTGTGAAGAACCAAAATTACCCATATCCATTTTAAGCTAAAAGCAATATTTACTATCTACAAAAGTATTGAAACATGTATTGAAAGCACTTACAATTAGATAGAATATTTTGCGTTTTTAAAAAAATATGTAAATAGAACATTTTACACATTTAAAAAACATTTGATCAAAATATTTTACACTTTTTAAAAACATGTAAATAGAACATTTTACACTTTTCAAAAACTCGTAATCAACATTTTACGCATGTTTCTCATTTTGTTTGTATGACATAGCTCATTTTCATTTTAACGTAAATTGGATATGGATCATTTTGGTTCTTCACAAACGATTTCTTACTTGTATCAACTAAAATGGTAAAATTAAATGGTAGTTTATAGTGCCATTACTAACCACCTTAACATTACTAAAAAAAATATTGTTAAAGGAACTAACCCACATAATTTCTAGCACCTATTATGCATGTTTGCTTTTATACAAAATAAGTTTGAAGATCCGTATCCTGCCCTAACGGCTTTGTTGAACCAGATTAATAATGACCATGATGTTGTTTGGAGTAGAAACGTAGTAAACAATAAAATATGCGATGTTTACTTTGTCAGTCTTATTATTAGTCTTAATAATGTTAATCGTGACCGGGAACGGGGAAAGGTGCCACTTCAGCTAACTATGACTAAGTAAGCTTTAAATCGTGCATTTTTGGAGGAAATGCGATCAAAAATCCATAAAAACATAAAATTACTATTTTATCCTAAAAAGAAGAATTTAAATGAAAATTTGTCTTGTCATATTAGGGAATTTTTAAAAAGAAGCCAAGATTCACTTTACATGTACAAGGTACAATAGACATAATTAAATATGCTTATATCGAATATCGATGCGTGAGCATTGTGATGAGTTGACTAAATTGACAAACAAAAATTTGTAATATAATAATAGGTTTTATTGATGGCCAAAATTAGATACTGCCACAGCCTAAAAAATTATTCAATGTCAGTTATTATTCGTAACATTCATATTTAGTGAGTGAATCAGAAAAACTATCATTTGAGCGTTATATTTTAGATCTAGAGCATTACTCAAACCTTCGTCAAAATGTGCATTTTAGGCTTAAATATAAAATCACTGCGGGTCGTAATGCTCGCAGTTTTAATCCTGACAGTGTTTCTTGTTTCGGAGGGTAAGACGGAAGAAGAAACAACAGCAAATGTTAAGATGACGAGTACTACTGTAGAAACAACGACTACAACAACCACAACAACAACCACTGAAATGCCCGATCCACGCAAGAAGTTATGTAAAGGTGAAATGCATTCATCAAATTTCCTGTACACTTGCTGCAATGAAACAATGATCCGGTCTAATATCCAACTTGGAGGAAAAGAGGGATTTAAAACTTGCTATGAAGCAAACCCTAGTGCGACAGAAGAAAGTTTCCATGACTCATTGGTTTAATTTTAATATTAAAATATATAATTTTGTTAAAAGATTTTATAGATTATAAATATACATAGCTTATATTAATCCTGGTATTTATACTGTATAGCTTTACAACAAATGAATTTCTGTAAATTATAATTCCCCAAATGTAATTTAATTTAAGCAAACAGGGTAATTAATTGGCTTTGGTAATTAAATATGTAATATTTATTTATATTTTTCAGTGGCGGTTTTACGACTGCTTGCTGAAACCAGCAAAAAAGGCTTCTCAAAATGATTTGGTATCGTTTACAAAAAACATGGTAGATGGTTTTCCAGCCACATTTAAGGACCAAATTAAAAAACTTGCATCCGAAGCAGTACCATTGGTTCCAGGTTTGTGATTTATCAACCTATATTTACTAACTTATTCAGAATAAACAATAAATACCAATACTGATTTGGTAATAGTATAATGAAGTACCGTAAAGCTGAAGCTCCGAATACGTAGACAAGCTCCCGGCTAATATTTAAAATATCAAATTTGATCTAAAAATCATTACCGATTATGGGAAATTCCCGGCCTCTGTTGGAGAGCCGGCATCTATATCAACTTATCATATTTCTTGAAAACCATAGCTTCTAATAACCACAAAAATTAAAGTTTGTGTGGGTGACCCTTGCCCTTATTAACCGGGTAGCATAATTGTCCGGGTAGCCGTTGTCCCTTTCCCGTATCCACTTAACACATACTTGTGTCCAATTGAATCCTACAAATTTAACTAATGAGGTAATATAAATTCACATCCAAATTTTAATTTGAAATTCCCTTTAGCAAACGGTGCTGACATGAAGAGAGCCGTACGATCATTGTACCATCAGATTGAGCAGCAGGTAAGTAATTATACTTATTTTGATTACTTATAGAATTAATTGTGTAGTAATTAATCGCCAATAACTTTAAAGTTAGAAGAAGTAACTATACATCATAAGTTTTTAATTATTTTCCTATTTGATTCATTTCCTTCATTTAGGTCTGCGAAGGGACGTATAAGGAGGGGAATGCTTTTGACCCATCCGTAAGTAATGTTACTTTTCTTCTGTAATATAGGTCAGTTAGTGCTAAGTTGACAATGATTTACTTCGTTTATGTTTTTACGTATGCTGAACTCCTAAAAATGTATGTATGTACGAATATATCTGTTCCGTTTGTTATAGCTAAATTGCAATAGCCCTAGTGATCTTTACCGGGAGAGTTATCATGCGCGCGGTGGCTGCTGTAGTTCGAAAACAGTTCCGATTCGATTAGAATTTTTTCGTTATGAATCGACTAGGCAGATTCGTAATTGTACCAAGTATTTAATGTACGGTATTGTGGGACCCAATTTGTACATGGACCTTGATTACGACCGGAGTGATGCTCAGCAAATTGTGAGTTATTTTTTATACAATAAGCTTTTTTAGCTACTGGCAAACATTAATTACCGGTTCCAGTAAATATCATCTACATTAGCATTAATGACTAACCTAAGTTATTTCATCGTTGATGATGTTATTAATTTAGTATGTGACCAGTGCCACAGGAAGTATAAAGTTTATTAGTCAGAAATCACAATCAGTGACCGGTTGTAGGACATTTTAGGACCTTTTCCCCCGGAAATTTTCCCCCCAAACCCTTATTAAAGATACTGAAATGCTCATTATATAAAGTTATGAAATGTTGGTTAGTAATGTAATATGTCACAAATACAAATCGAAATTAAACTTTATTGAACCTTGAGCGTGGTTTGCGTAGAAATACATTGAAAAATCAGTTTTAACATGAAAAATTAAATCAGAAGAAGTAACTGGTTTTTAATAATCATTATAAAAAATCTTTAAGCATATTAGTTAGTAGAAAACTTACTCCATAAACATGTACTATACTATTTTCCCGATATAACTAAACAAATGTAGATTAGTTATGTATGCTGGCATTATATAAAATCCTTCCTTAATAGATGGGCAATGGGTAAGAAAACAAAAGTAAAACGGTTTACCCTTTAAATAACCCTTTAAGTACATAGTACCTAAACTTATTACACTATCAATTGTAAAAATAACTTGATATTAAAAAACTCAACTATAATCATTAAATAACGTTACTTATCACTATTGCACGATAAATAAAAAACTTCCTGTGTGGATATTATTATATTTATGGAATATTAATAAGTAACCTAAACAGGACATAATGCTTAGTAATGCTTAGAAACTACATACGCTAGAACGCCTGTATTATTTTCTCAGAATATGAGCCTTTGCCTTTACACGACCACGTAATAATATAGGTACATCAGTATCTTATTTAAGGGTTTGGGGGGGAAATGCCCGGGGGGAATATGTCCTTATACCTCAGTGACCGTATTGAATATGGAAATAATGGTGTCTATGCAATAAAATCCATGAACTGTTTTTATGCGGTGTAAATAAACGATATTTTAATTTTAATTTGTATGTGTACGTGACGATCAGTGTCATTTAGGATGCACATTACAAGAATTTGGCTTGATTGAGAAAAATGCTCTGATGACTCCGGTGAAGCCTGGTGAATCTTTTAATGTCACAAAGGCAGTGTCAAAACTATCAGAGTTATTTTCTGACCATGAAAAAAACAAGTCGAAGTTCATGTCTTTTTTTGAGTTCAATGGGGATGCAAATTTTACAGCGATGATCAAAGAAGACATCCAAGAACCAGTGACTGCAATTGTTCTTTCGGGTACCATATTATTAAGATATTATTGATTTTGAAAAACTAATGCACCGTTGTGCAGTTGTGCAGAATTCTTTGAATTTAAATTACAATTATTCCTTAAGCAGCAGAATTAACAGGCTGTAATCTTGTTTCAGAGTTTTATCCTAACGTGAATCGAACACTTGTAGAGTCAGTGATATTCAATTGCGAGGCGTACAATCAGTTGGTTCGACAATTCGAAAGCTGGATTTATAGTGTAAGGTTCAATATCGTCATTTACGATTATGATTTCGACAAATTTAAATAAGTCACGTGTGTGTCCAGGCGTTATTTCATTATTATTATTACTAAACAAAATAGTAATGTAGTGTTTCGTATTTTCGCTAAATATTTGCAGGTCTGTTACGACGACTACTGACTAAAAGCATAACTGGATGTACTGGATACATTCAACACTTTCAAACATCAACTTGCAGGGGATAACTTGACCTATACACGTACATACTTACTAGTTAGAAACCTTGATTACCGGTTCAGCTGGTTGCAATTTGTGTAGACACTAATATGTACTTAAAACATAAAATATGTTAGTATGTCATTCTTTTTAAGAACATTGATTTCCAAACAAATTCATACGTTTTAAATGTTAGTCTATCACTAGCCATTATTTTGATTTCTGCTATTATTTCTTGTAACATGAAAATACATCATTTTTAAGTTGAGTCATGGTCTAAAATATTACGAAAATTCATTTTTACTGCAGTAGCCTTAAATTGTTCTTGTACGACCCTTCTTTTTTTAGTATTTAATTTCCCATGCTAATACGTAGAATGCACCTTGCACTCTCCCTTTCAGTTCCGACGTTTGAAATTTCAATCCTCTAGGATTGCTCGATTATTATAGATTTCATGCGGTCGTCTTTGCCCGCCGCTATGGTCATGCTCCTAATCCGTATCTTAACAATAAATCTACCCATTTATTGTCCCTATTATGAGCAACCATGGCATTGTACATTGCTATATAGACAATTCATTCAATTTCAATTCATAATAAAAATGAATGAATCTCATTGAAAATGTATTATTTTATCTTATCCTATACTCTGTTGTAATAGATTTACATGCATAATGTTTCTATAATTTTCTAAGAGATGTACACATTCCATATATACTTGTATACAAAAGCTACGTTCATAAATTTACATGTAACATTCAAATTAGGTATCCGCCTTCCGTGTCTGTTTGTATCTTTCTTTGGGAAGACTCTGGCTGAGTTGATGTTGGTGTTGAAAGTGAAACTGAACCTTTTTCCGAGTTAAGAATATTATTTTTATCGAGTACTATGTAGATACGTACGATGTGCCCGTCGAACGTTTACGTTAAAGAAGAATGAGGAAGCTTCACAGATTTTAATTCACCTGAATAAGACCTTCCATTTTCATGTAAAAAATATTAATGCATACGTATAGTACCTATTTACATATGTTTTTATTATGTGCGTGTGATCTGATAAGGGGAACCCTTTCCTTCCTTTACCTTACCGTCTCTCATTCTGTCGGTTTTTCGTTTGGCCTTTTCACTTTCATTTTTGGGTTCTTCTGAACTTGCTTTGATTTTCGTGTGGATGTGGATGTGGAGGTTGTGTTTTGTTTTGTTCAGCGAACCCCAGCTCAATTTTTTGTTCTCATCTCATTCAAACTGAACCCGAACCCGAGGATACTCACTCAGATCCGGCACAACAAGTATGTAATTGTATTTTTATACAGTATAAAGGGTAATTGTACGTGCTTACATGTTCGGATGTAAAATGTTCTATCTACGTTTTTGTAAATGGTGCAAGACATCCTGTCATATTTATTTCAAAATACTTAAGCAAAGTAGGTACTTATAGCGTTCAAACTGCTACGCTTTAAGATTTGGCAAAAATGTTGATTTTAGGCACTTCTGCTACTTTGCATCGCTGACAGTTAGCAAGTTTTATTTGGTATGTACAACCTGGCGTAATGCTGGTATCATGCTTTGCACCGTTATCGGTGATTTACATATACTACATTATGAAATGTGCGACATACTGGAGCTTTTCTACAGTGCTTTACTTCCTGAAAAAAAGGTAGTGTATACAGGCAAATTAATATTGTAATTCTATGCATATCTAACTAGGTAGGTACGTAAGTAGATACTTCCTACAAGATAATCTATGCACTTTTGATTTGTTTATGTTTAGAATTTAAATTCCTATGGGATGAAAATGCAAGTGAATATCAAGATGAACCCATGGCCTTAATGGTCATGGTCATAGTCCCGCTCCTGCAGTATCAAGTGACTCAAACTTCGATGATCACAGATCGATGAGATCCCATCTGCAGAGCACAAGACACGGCCGCCACGGGTACGCGCGTATCTGGATAATGAAAAAAAAAGTATTGTAAATTATTTATCTTTCTGCTCTATTGCACAATATTATAGATATGAGACTGGGTCCCAAGGAAGTAGTACCATCGCACCGAAACCAAATCGAAGCTCAGCAGAGTTCCCACACATCCCACAAGTGTATTTAAAATAGCTGTGCATGAATTAAAATTATGTAGGGTCCTCCCATATTTAAATACTGTGCATAATTTAGTATGTACTTACGTAGGTGCATCACATATGCGTGATCATATGCATAGGGGCTACCAATAATCATACAAGGGAACCCTCGAAAGTAAAAGTAATAAGTGCACAAGTGGCATGGCATTATTATTGTTTGGCTCAATCTGAATCTCTGATGTCATTTGAGACTTTGGTGATGACGAGGCCGATTCGAAGGAACAACTTGCAGTCTAGTTCACATGGCATGGCCCTTTGCTTAATTCCCTTCCCAGCTCCAGCCTTTTAATTTCAATTTTGAATACAAGACGAATAAAAAAAGGACACCCTTTCTGCTGGAGACTCGAGACTGGAGATAGGCATAGCAGGCGGTAGGCAAGTATGCGTATGGGGCTGATTTACATAAATAAGAAATTAACATTATGCAAAGGATATACAAATAATATTATGATTCATACAATAAATTATTAATCTATTATAGATTTCACTTTCAATTTCCTATTGGAACAGTTGTCTAATTGAATTTCAAGGATGGGAAAATCGGAGAATTTGTGTCCTGGAAAGTGATGGGAAATATTTTATGATAATTTATTACGACAATCATTAGTACTTAAGCAAGCTGGATAATTCGATGCAGGTAAATCTTTTGCATTTTTGTATGGTCAAACTTTTCTGACAATTTCCCTTGACTTTTTACCTACTTTAGTTTCAATCTGTTTCAATATACCTACTTATATCGTCTGTGAGGAACCAAAATAACCCATATCCATTTGTAGCTAAAACAATATCCACTACATATCTACAAAAATATGGAGACATATGTCTTGAAAGCATTTAAATAGAAAATTTTACGCTTTTCAAAATCATGTAAATAGAACATTTTACAATGTTCTAAAACATGTAAATAGAACATATAACAATTTTCAAAAACATGGAAATCGAATATTTTGCAATTTTAAAACACATGTAAATAAAAAATATTACACTTTTCAAAAACATGTAAATAGAACATTTTACACTTTTCAAAAATATGAAAATAGAACATTTTGCACTTTTCAAAATAAACAAAAACATTTTAAACTTTTCATTAACTCCTAATTAACATTTTACGCATGTTTGTCATTTTGTTTTTATAGTTTATATTGATTCTAGCGTAAATTGGATATGGGTCATTTTGGCTCTTCACAAACGATATGTGAATTATGAATGCATCTTTTTGCCTATATTTACCTATCAGTTAATGTTCTCGCTAGAGCCATATATGTGACTATAAGGACTAAATGTCATTTACATATTAATTAAAGTGCATACATTATACATTGTACATATTACACGCAGTTTAGTTGGTTAATATCATTCACAATTTTATTAAATACTAATTTTTTGTTTGTGATTAGGACTCTAATCAGTGCGTATATTTATATAAAAACTTTCGGGTATATATTTGGCCCAATTATTGCACTAACAATAAGTAATTATATTATATTGCATATAGACTTCCTTAAAAACCTTAATTAGGGTGAGTTGTACTAACGTGATGTTTCCAGTTAAAAAGGAATTTTTGTGTAATTTTATAATTAAGGAAATTATTGTGTGTGTGTGACTGCGCCCATATCAGGAAATCTGATGATCCTTTAATTGGCTTTGGTGTACAGAATTGTAATTATATGTTTAGGTGTACGTATTTATACATAATTATGAATTGTTAATTGTTGTGAGAGAGCATTGTCGAAGTATACACCGATTAACATTAAATCAAACGTGTTACTACCAGGGCATAATAGTATTATAGTATATACTAATTAAATGTAGCTCGCACAGTAAAATCATTTTTTGCCCTCTAATTTTTTAATGATGGAGTAATAATAATATGTTTCAGGTTTCAGCCCAGGACCAGGAACCAGGACCAGTCAACAGTTCCAAAGATCCACCTTTGTTTATTTAAGAGATTTAAATACAGTGTGAAAAGAAAAACAGAAAAAAAATACTTTGAATATACAGAACAGGGAGCGTATAAGAACTGTCACGGGAATACAGAGCCACCTTGCATTGCCTTGTAAGTTGTAAGCTTGTACTTGTTTTTTCAACTGTTTTACAGGTGAAGCTAAATGAAATTGTAATTACACTTGATGAGGTGTTAAAAAGAGGGAAAGAGCAACTGCTCCTGTCTTGACTCTTGGTTTCTTGGTTTTATAGGTTTTCCTCTTACTTTATATTCAAGACCATGTCTAGCCCTAGCCTGCTTTACTACACAGAAAACTCAGAAAAGTGCTACCTTCTTATATGTCATGTGCAATGGAATTTTAGAAGATGAATTTTGATTTTTTTCTTCTACTACTACTTGTATTTTGGCTTTGGCTATGACACATTGACTCGGTGATTAAATTAATTGAGAGGCTCCTGTCCTGGCACACGTACGAATTAAAATTATTCAAACAGATTTTACCAACAACGCATATAATTTCATACCTTTCTTGTTTTTTTATTTAATTTTTAATACTATACTCTTGTTTTTTGTATTGGAAAATGGAAAATCAAATTCTGTGAATTTACATATTTTTAAACAGTGTGCATCATTCGGATCGCCCAACTAGCAATCAAAATCATAGTGCAGTGAATGCAGCAGTCTTGTTGTAAATATGCAAATTAATGAAAGAGAAGGTGAGATTTTGTTGAAAGGATGTTTTTTTGTTTTTGTTCCTCTCTCTCGTTATTTTTTTTTGTGCTTGTATAATTTTTTTAATGTGATTTTAATTTTGATTATATGGCATTTTTTTTTGTGATACATATAGGTTTCATTTTGACGTTGTTTTTGTTTTTTTTTGTCTGGGTTCGATTCGATTTCCTTTCAAATTTCGATGAAAAATGATGAATTTTAATTACAGAGTGCTTAATTACAGCAATAATCTAGACACTAGTCGACTCGTCACCGTCGCCGTCATCGTCATTGCTTCTTCGTACAATTAAAATTTACTGGAGGAATGGAACACTTCTTTTTGTATCTGTCTGTAAGTACGTACTGAAATTTAAAATTCAGAACAATTTATGAAAAAATCACGTCTTATATTTCTCGTATTTTTTAATAATTGTATACAGAATTTATGAAAAGCGTTTAGTTTGTATTCAATTATATTTATACACAAGAACTTTGACTCTTTACTCGAATTAAAATTGTGAAATATAACTATAGTATACGGCTCCAGGTACTAGTACGACCACGATTACTACGTACAAAGTGCCACTGGGAACTACAAGACAATTTAAAATTTATTCATTATTGTTTATTCGAGTGTTTACATTAATTTATAATAAAGAATGCAACTATTAACTAGAGACAGCGAGACAGGCGGAGCGGAGTAGTCTCAAAGCAAAAGTCGCAACAGCCGTACTATGTAGAATTTATAGGATGTTGCCCTACAATAGTAAAGTAAACAAGATTGACAGTTTTAATTAGTTTCTACACAAATTTCCTACACCTCCAGCATGTTCTTTTTCTTCGACTGACTCTGGCTCTGGCACATTCTACAAAGTGATAACGCTGAAACAAAACAACGACTGCAAAAAATTAACTCCCGCGCGGCTCTTTTACTTATTTAGTAATTTAGTTTTCAATAGACAATTTTATATCTATTTATCACTGAATAATTTTGTCAGGTCTTCCCATAGAAAGTGGAATCAGTGGAATGTATGTATGCAATGCAATGGTTTGTATTTTCTATTTGTTAAAAACATAATTATTATTATTATGCTCTGAACTTGAACTTCAAAGACGGATATTTAAATTTTGAATATTTCCCCCCCTGAAAATAATTGTGAACTGAATAAGTTAATGTAGCCCATTGTCACCATGTATTGTGCTATAATAAGCAATCCCTTTGGCTTAGGCTTTTTCACCGTACCGTCCATTTTCTTCTTTCACTATCAGTCAGTAATGCTATAAAAACAAACATGAAACTTACGATGTAAACTATGCTATCAGCTATGACATAATATCGTGAGTGAAAAATCAAAATGAGCCTAACCTTATCAAAATGAGTTATTAAAATGTGCAAAATAATTTATTTACTTGTTTTTAAAATGTGCAGACTGTTTTACTCACATGGTATTAAAAAGTGCAAAATATTATATTTACATGTTTTTGAAAAGTCCAAAATATTCTATTTACATGTTTTTGAAAAGTCCAAAATATTCTATTTACATGTTTTTGAAAATTCCAAAATATTCTATTTACATGTTTTTAAATTATGCAAACTGTTTTAGTCACATGGTTTTGAAAAGTGCAAAATATTCTATTTACATCTATTTTAAAAGTGCAAAATACCTTTATTTTACATGTTTTTGAAAAGTGCATAACGTGTTCTATTTACATGCTTTTAGAATCACCATATTTTAATATTTTATAGATAGTCCATTTTGCTTGGAATTATAACTTGGATACAGGTCATTTTGCTTCTTCAATTGCGATATAGCGATATATAACTCAACTCATGAATTTTGACAATCTGTAAAAAAAAACCTGTGACTTCTGACGTCTGATTTTTACTTCACTATTATTAAATCTTATCGTCGTTGCCTGCAACCTGCAACTGCAACAAATCTACACGACGCAACGGTTGATAGTGATTACCCACATATACTTGACACTACGTATACTTTTATTTGCATCCAGCAAAATACAGCTGGTTCTTATTTGTATTGTAGCCAT
The DNA here is from genome assembly GCA_949802685.1 of Dicyrtomina minuta. Taxonomy (NCBI): domain Eukaryota; kingdom Metazoa; phylum Arthropoda; class Collembola; order Symphypleona; family Dicyrtomidae; genus Dicyrtomina; species Dicyrtomina minuta. The sequence goes on along the minus strand of OX461808.1, from coordinate 40,028,143 downwards.
ATGCCACATAATCACCGAGACCATAAGATCAGCGACAACCTTAACGACAATAATAACGCACGGGACACGGGGAAATAGCAGCCAATAATTATTATCAATTGTGGCATTATTCGACATTCTACAATTTTGCCCATAAATCATTTTATACTCTGATTAGCTCCAATTCTGTCCAGCAGCTCTCTTTCCAGTACCAGTACCAAGGACCAACGTATCAGTATATAGTATGTATGTACACACGTGGGAAACCAGGAAAAGAAATGAAGACACTAAAATAAGTAGGTACCTACCTACATTGCATTGCTATAATGCTATGTGTTAAAAAAATAGAAAAACGGGTTGAATGTTGAATTTTGAATTGATAAAGAATCATTTTATTGTGATATGGTTTGAAAAGAATAAAATGAATGGGAAGTTTAACTTATAACAGCACCGCATTGAAGCCACAATCAATACTAGTGCATACTATGCTTACGTATGTTATGAAAATAATAATTTATATATAATGATAATAAATGGGAATTTCCTTCTACTAATATAAGCTCCGCAGCTACACGGCCACAATCAAAATCAAAACCAGACGACGAAACCATGCAAAGCAATGCTGTGTGTTGCATTACTGTGTAATAAGCGAACTATGTATGTCAATATAAGCTATACATATACATAGATTCGACACCAATAAGACTTGTAAGGAATGGGTTGAGAAATCGACCAGATCGACAATCCAAAAATTTCCAAGATAGAGTAAGGAAGGGAATTTTTTTATACACTTTGAATTCGATTGATAGAAAAGAAAAGAAATCTAAATTGAAAAGGAGGGATGTTCCATAGGTCCAGGTTCAGGTCCAGCCCATATGTAACAACGTTGAAAATTGTACAGTTTTGATTTTACATTCTACTACAATGCAACTGCCCGTTTCCAATAGTCAATAGTCAATGGATCCCAATTCAATGTTCCATTTAATTATATAGATACGGAAATATTTGTATGTTATATAATTCTGCATTAGCGTACCCACAGTCCACAGTCCCCCATGGCCCATGCTCACAACAGATATATTATATGCCTATGTACATACTTGCATAGTAGTGAATGCACTACAAGTCACAATCAATACATGGAAAGCTGGAACCTCGAAATTACATAAATGAAACTGCAACCCTAAGCAAGCATTTTTTTATCCAGCCAGTTCTAGCTCTTTCTCCAGGAAGGAAGCAGTGCCTATGATCTATATACAAAACAACGACATACAGACTTTATTGCAGGTACTGGTACTGGTGGAACCTATAGGGCATTAAAAGTAGAATACTACACTATAACTATATAGTCTACTATATAGGCTGTCTATATGACAGGTTCATTTTTTGTTCGCGTATAAAAGTCTTTTCGTTTCCGTTGTGGCTTTGCAGTTTAAGATCAGCCAGCTCAATGGAGCTGGAACTAAAAGGCTTCTGGAGAGTTATAGCGCCTGGAGAGTGGACCGTGGACCTGCGACAAGCTACAAATCAGCCAAATGTAAGGACATGCTGATACATGTACCTTTGTATATATGACATGTATAGAACTTAAGAAGTCAATTTATACTTTTGACTTTTGGAACTCGCTCAATATTGTACATGTAGCTGAGCTGCACGGTCAGAGTAGTGTCGTGCAAAATGTTCTATAATTCGTTAAATTATTTTATAAAGTCCAAATCCAGTCGCATGAAAGCATGATAATTTATTTTTATTATAAGTAGGTAATTATGTCACTGTCAACTATCTTATTGAAGGTCTGGAGCATTGCTAATAATTCATGCCTCTTCTCCAGGTACGATTTCCTGTTACAGATTTTTAAAAAATAAGCATAATGTAATAATTAGGTAAATGAATTTCGTCATTGACATTGACAATGGCATTGGAAAATAGAGAGTGACATATTTATGGGAGATTATGTGGGGTATTTCAATTTTGAGAATTCAAAATCAAAACCAAAGGTGAAGGCATATAAATACTGCTGTGGTGGAGGAGAGATATTCGCTTTTGCATTTATACGGGTCTAGATGTACCTATCACAGGATATATTTGCATACTATGTAGTGCTTCCTATCTTTGCAAAAAATGGGGGATGTTGTAAGGGTTTTTACGGACTATGAAGTCGGAGCGCTTGTATGCATATTATCTGTATATAAAGCTTCTTATGTGGGTTGGGACTTATTTGCAGTTTTTATAATGAGTTGATTGCATGTTAGAATTTGAAATGACATTTTTAGCTTGCTCACTCACGATCGAGTAGCCGTCACATTTGAAATAAGAATAAGTATCAATATACTCAGAGTACTATGGATCTATAGCTAAATTCATAACACACATGGACATACATATTATGTAGTGCAGGAAATAGTAGAATATAATAGGTGGTAAAGTCTTAGTTTTAAGGCATATAATTATTATTAAGTTTTCAACCATTCAGCGAAGCAGCCCCACGTATTAATTCAAAGGGGAATAATATTATGTAGGTAGGTAAATAGTAGCAAAGGAGTTGTAAACTGGGTATGCACATATTCGTTTCATTTTTAAACATACCACATTACTATTCAGTTATTTCTAGGTACATACACTTATAGGTTGGCTACGGTGCCCCAAATGGTGCAAATATTACCATGCAAAATAATGCTATGTGCCTCAATGTTTCTATAAAGAACAAACCATTCTACTTACAATAGGTGTAAAAATTTCAAATATAAAGTTTAAAATTCACAACAAAAACACGGTTTTTACAACTATATAAGAAGTGCAGAATATTACGTAGTTTACAAAGTTTTCAAAAACTGTATAATACATAAACGTAATATTAAATCTACAACTTTTGAAATTGGTTTCTTTCTTTTTTAAAAACACGAAATATTAGTTTTTACGCCTTTTTAAAACACAAAATATCAGTTTAATTTTTTGTAAATGCACATTTAATTTTGACTTCTGTTTTTAAATCACGAAATATCAGTTTTATTAATTTAAAAAAAAATTACCATTTTTATTTATTTTTGTAAAATTGCATAAAGTCATACCAGCAGTTTTGTTCAAGGCTCAAGAAAAATTTCATAATATTGTTTTTCGTAAATTCGAAAAAATGCCATACAACTTTTATAAAAGTAAATAGTGTTTTCTCCAATTTTGAACCTTTTTTAAAGTGAAAATAATATTATATTCACATTATTTATTATTCCATTAAATTTCAACATAAACAGTCAAAATAACCGATCGAGATATCACACTATTTGGGTTTGTACACAAATGTTTGACTATTACAAATGTCTCCAATAGTGCATTAATAAATAATGCAGGCTACTAGAAACGCTTTTATACACTTTTATATACATATTTATAATATCTTCCACTTGACTTCGAAAGTTTCAACTTAAGAATTTTGTTCTACTAAATGTTATAAATTCGTACACGTCATTTTAACTTTTTTAAATTTGTATTTATAGCATGTAGGTAGTTTTGCTTGCTTAAACAAAACATGGAAATATTACGTTGAGATATGTTTTATTCTCAAAACTTTGAAGTAGACTATTTACCATTATTTGCCATTAGTTAAATATATGTATATGCTTCGTTGCTATAAAAATATCCAAAGTTTTTGCTTTCATACAGTCATAATGTGTAGCATGAAGATAGCACATTTTTCCACATCGGCTTTACAAACAATTATACCTATATGCATAAAATTGTAATAAAATAGTTGTGAAAAAGTCAAGACGTGTATTTATTGTGCATGTTCAGAACATTACATAACGCGCGGATCGACATATCGGAAGGAAAGTTTAAGACGTTTAAGTAGTATGCTTTATAGTTACATATTTATTAGTGTACGTAAGTAGTAAATAGACGCCAAAATGTAAACAGTAGTTAGCGCTAAACTAAACAGACGAAGGAAAGGAAACACCTTCAAGCCGGCCTTATAGCGTGAGTGGTTCTGTACAAACTAATTATTACATAATATAACGTTGAAGAATATATCCATATTTACTATGTAGGTAATTACTATATAGCATAATATTTTTCAGTGTTTAGGTATTGAATTCATTTTCTCGCTTATTACTTTCAGACGAAGACGAAGATCGCTACGTCAGTGGCTTCCCATGCAGCGAATATTTTTTGTATGCGGTCACAGTATAAAATTGGCTACAAGTTTTTCTTTCGGCCAAACATCATACATTTAAATTGGAAAAAATACATATCGGCACGAATCAATACAATTTAGTAAATAGACGACAAGGGCAAGGCAAACACATATATAACGATATAGAAATGTACAACAATAATAAATTATTATATAAAGTATATTACTTACAAATATATCGATAATAACGAGCAATTAAATTAAATCACATAATTATTTACTGGTTAGAATATAATTTGACATACAATTCTATAATAACATATTATAATGTAATATTATAGAGTTATAAAGTTCTGTGTGTAAGTAGTATAGGCACCATGTTTACCAATGCATTGAATGGGCTTGTCATTAAAATGAAGTACTTAATAGTAAAGAATATAATAGATATTTAAAAACTTTTTAAATGTATGTAGCAGTGAAACATTATAATGGTTTATCTAACCACAAACAAGAATACTCAATTACTTTTTTGAGCGTCGTGAGTTGTACATATTTTTGGTTTACAAAATATACGAAGGTAAGTACCTACCGTAATACTGTATTAATTATTAAAATGAGCTATGTAAAAAAACGACAGTAAATAAGATACATGCTTACAATGCTAATCATGAGTTTCTAAAATGAGCAAAATTAGAACAAATATTTACATATTTTTAGAAAGGTAACAATTGTTTTTTAAAAGTATAAAATGTCGTATTTACATGCTTTTTGAAAAGGGCAAAATATTCTATTTACATGTTTTAAAAAATTGCAAAATATTCAATTTACTCATTTTAAAAAAGTGCAAAATATTCTATTTACATGTTTAAAAAAAATGCAAAATATTCTATTTACTTGTTTTTTGAGAAATGTACAAAATTCTATTTGCATGCTTTCATGAACATGTTATTTTAATTTTTTCTGTAGATAGTGCATTTTGTTTGAAATTAAAAATTGATATGGGTCATTTTGGTTCTTCACATATGATATGTAGACAGTCCAAAAGTGGACTTTATTATGTTGAAAATACACTACAATTACGTACATATAACCAAGGCGGTTAGAAAATCTGAAAAAATTACCATTCTCAAATGATAGTAGCAAACGTGACACATGTAATTATGTAACTAATTACACACCTTATATAACATTATTATACTGTACTCCTCTGGTTTGCTACGTAATATAGCTATAGACGGGTACAATAACTGAGCATTACTTCAAGTATAGATTTAGATAATTAGCCTGACGAAAATGACGAGAGAGCTGAGCTAGTGCAGGAAGTGGGGGGAAATATGACCGTGATTTAATTTTAATTTTATCTCTATTGTAAAATTATGCCTATTTAATCTCATGCATAGCAGCCGACAGAATGAAAATAGTAAAAAATGTATTACGTGATATGTAACCACATGGAGGCAGCTAGTGCAGTGCGGTTTGGATTTTATGTCAGGCTACACTACAGTCAACAGTACACCAGTATACATATTATAGCAGCGCATCAGTAGCGTTGCGAATTTATTTTCTTACTTTATGTAAAGTGCTTAGGCTTTGAATTATTTGCATTATTATTATATTACAGTGCAGGTCTAGTAGGCCATTGGGAACGGGCACGGAATTCATAGCTCTGTAGCTTTTGCCTGTTTCGTAGTTCGTGAAGAATTTGCATTGAAAATTCGCATTCACAACTCACATCACATATATCTCTGTGTGTCACATTCGGTCCGATAGCAAATATCACTGTAAAACTTTTCGGAATTGGTTTTGGTTTCGGTTTGAGTGCCGACTTCGGATTCGGATTCGCATTCGGATTCGAACTCGGTTTTCCGGACACGTCTCTTCTTCCTTTGCGCAGCTCAGCTTTAGAAGTCTTCCAAGTGTTTTCCCTTCAAAAATATACCTCTAAATTAATTCCATTCGAATTTACGAATTCGAATCCAGTCCAGAAAAAGAGAGTTCTGAGCCCACACCCGGATTCTCTCCGCGAAAATTTTCAGGGCTTGTTATAAGATCTGTAAATAGACGTTTTTGCGACACGTACCATAACAGTAAAAGGAACAGTGCACCAACTTTATATACATATCGGCCATAGAATAAAGTATACGGATCAAATAAGCGGTGATGTACATGCTGACTGACTGACTGAATGGCTGTGAGCTCTACTTCAATATTATTAGGCAGCCTGTAACTGTCTGTGACGGTCTTGGTAAATGTCCATTTTATTTAAGAAACTGAACAGCTGTACTTACTCAAGACAGAGGAGTTTTGGTGGTCGTACATATTAGTATTGAAACCTGTGAAATAAACCAATTAGAAAGGATAGCAATAACACTAACACGCTTTTTAAAAAAAAGTTTGTTTTCCTATGCATACCATCACTGTATCTATGATTTTTAATAATGTTTATATAATTTAACTAGGGATTTTTTGGACACTAATTTTAAGCTGTTAGCTGTTAGCTACTAAAAAAGTACCTACCTCACTTGAGTTGCCAAATCTAAATGACATTGTGATGCACATAAACAATACATGGAGTTGACCTCTGCAATATAGATAGTAATAATACCGATCAATTGTTGTGAAGTTGTGAAAAATTACAATTAAAACCTGTACTTATTAAAATTTGATATTTTATTTTCAAAAATAAAATCCGATAAAAAATGGCTGATTTTGTTCGAGTCGTGATTGCTGCATCGGAGAAAGCAGCAAATATTGCTAGAATTATCAGGAGTGAAAAGGAATTATTTAAATTGCTGGTGGAGGAGAAAATTGGGGATGATAAGAACAAGAGATTTATTCAAGATTTTAAAACTTTGAGTGATGTACTCATTCAAGAATGTCTAAGGCATGATATATCAAAAGTTGTAAGTCTTTTTGTTTTTAGAATTTAGAATTTTCATTATTACAAAGGTGTAAAAAATTGCTAATATTTTGTCAATATTGCAATTATTGCTGTTTCCAGTTGTAGCTGTCTCAGTTTTGAATTTTGTGTTCAAATAAGTTTTGCACGTGCAAAATATTGTAATTATATAATTTTGAAATAATTAAAATGTTCTATTTATCTTTTTTTAGACGTTCAAAATATTGCAATAAATTGCATATTTAAATATTCAAAATGTTCTATTTCCGTTATTTTTGAACGTTAAAAATTGTGTGTAACAATGTTTTAAAAACCTGCAAAATTTTCAGTTAGCATTTTTATTGAAGTGAAAATTGTCATATTTAAATTTTTAAGAAGTCAAAATTCTTGTTACACGGCTATTTTTAATTAAAAACATATTCGGTACAGCAATCAATTTGAAATGATAAAATGTACATTTGTTTAAAGAAGTTTTAAAATAATTTAATTATGATGACATTAATTTCCTTGCAGTTTCCAGAAATGGCCGATAATATTTTTGGAGAAGAAAGTAATAAATTCACAAACTCACTGGGTGAGAGCATAACTGTCTCGGTGAGAGACAACGCAAAGGAGACAGCGGAACTTCTTGGGAAAGTTTTGGATGGTAATGTCCAGGCTGCAAAATTTTTAGCACACGAAGTACATCGTGAAATCACAATGGATTCGAATGAAACGTCACATTTGTCCCGTGATTTCATTAGTTCCTATTCTCATGTTGGCATATGGATCGATCCAATAGGTAAGTAATTCAGTAGGGAATAAAATAAATCGTAATTATTTTAATAGGTTTAAAATTCATTAGTTTGAAAACTTCCCTATCTCTCAATATACTGCTAAGTAATTTCAAATTTTATGGATTACATACGTGTGTACTGAAGTCAAGCAAAAGCTCTTGTTGATCAACTAATATAGCCTATGCGATTTCCTATTTATATTTTTAGATGCCACAAACGAATATATCCGAGGTTCCTTTGACGGTGACGAGAATTGTGATAAGGTCATGAATGAAGAGGTCATTTGGTCCAGTGGTCTTCACTGTGTCACGGTTCTAATCGGGGTTTTTAATCTTGAAAGTGGACAACCCATTCTTGGAGTTATTAACCAGCCGTTTTGGAAATTTGACCCCGTGGCCAAGAGGTACATAATGATATGTTTAGTATTGTCGCATTATATTTAAAAAGTGCAAAATATTCTAATTACACGTTTTTTAAACGTTAATTTTAGCTTTTTAATCATATAGTCACTATTTTGAGGAGATGCAAAATGTCTTAATTTAAATTTTTTAACAAGGTGCAAAATGCTACAGTAACAACTGTTTGAAACGGTGAAAAATATCTTCGCAGTTAAAGCTTTTCAAAAATTTGAACAGTTACCATAATTATTAAATGTAATATGTAGTTAGCTGTTATGGCTAGGTGTAAAATTTTATAACTCCACCTTTTGATGCGGTGCAAATTATCGTATGTATGTATTTATAGCTCTTCAATGAAATGCAAAATATTTTAGTTGCCGCTATTTTACCTAGGTGTAAGTGCTATAATTTTAAGTTTTAAAAAAAGTGTAAATGCTACAACTTTACGTTTTTAAAACGGTGTAAATGCTTTAATTTTACGTTTTTTAAAAGATACAAAATTCATTATACAGAGCTTTTTAAAAAGACACAATTTGTCATAAATGCGCCGTTTTGCCAAGGAAGAAACTAATTTTAATTAGAAGTAATATTATGTGATTGTCTTTCAAAATTAATGGTTTTCAAAAATGTCATAAATACTACAATTAAACATTCTATTAATTCCATAAAATTGGAACCATAAAATTAAAACAGATGTAAATATATTGCATAGTTTCATTTATGTAGTTGTTTTAATTAGCTATTAAATAATTAATTAAATAATTTTCTTCAATTCCCATGAATTAGATGGCAAGGTCGTAAATTCTGGGGAGTCTCAGCTTACAATCAATCCGTCTCCTCCCTCGTTCGCTACCCAGTCAGTCGTGATCAAAATCTAAATGCCAAAAAAATAATAATAGCCAGTTCCTCGGAGGAAGAAAGTCTCAAAGATAAACTAAAGGATAAATTTGATTTTGTGTACTCGGCTGGAGCGGGTTATAAATTACTCTGTGTGGCTCTTGGTCTGGCTGATCTGTACATTTTAACGAAGCCCTCAACACACTTTTGGGATACATGTGGACCTCATGCCATTCTAAAATCTTTGGGTGGTGGGATCATTAATTATACGGATACACTCGAAGTTCAAGAAATCAATATTCCTACTACTGCAGCATCTACTACTACGAATTTAAATTCAAATATGGAAGCTCCTCAAAATCCTAACCAAATTCAAAATGAATTAATTAATGGCTCTGATGCATCATCCGACGCATCCTCGCAACTGATTCCTGAAGAGCCGAAAGATGTTGTTCCTATTACTATTACAGCCACGGTTGTTGATCCAAATCCGATAAATTGTAATAGTAATAATATTAGTAGTAGTAGCAAATCAAATTGTTGTCGATCAACTTCACCATTTCCTAAAAGTCCTAAAAGTTGTCATCAGCAGCAGGATGGTATTCGGAAAGTTCATAGTTTTCGTGAGATCTCATACTGTATCAATAAATTCAATGAAGAGAGTAATTATGTAAATCTTGGTGGGCTTCTAGCCTATCGAGAGTGTCAAACGGCCAATTTAGCAATACAACTTCAAAGTGGAAGAGTTGAACTTAATTCCACTCAAAATTAATTAATTAAATGGTGGGCGGATGATTATTATTATATTAATTAATACGATGTATTTCGTTATTGCGTAATTATTATTATATATATATATATATATATATAATATGTATACCAATAATATTGCAGGCAATCCAATGTGTTAAAAATTCTTCAAGTCTTTTACTTACATGTCGTAAGTATGTACCTACCTATATATTATGTGCGTATGTCGTATTCGTTATTAAGTAGGCATAAAAAATAATAAGTTGGTGTTTATATCTCTGCCGGTCGTTCAAGGTGCAATATTAGGATCAGTAAATTTATGCAGTCTTCACTTTTAATCAAAGGTTTTACTATTTTCCAATTTAAAGGATTTTACAATTAAGGAAAACGAGATATTTGTCAAATATAATTCTTATTATATCCTTATAAAAATTACTGTACTTAGCATATTTTGAACCTTCAGCGACCATGCACTTACCTGAAAATATTTCTATTGTAGTATACCAAGATACATTTCTTTCTATACCTACCTAGGTAAATACCAACATTAACATTTTTTATTATCAGTTATCAGTTCGCAAAAGATATTATCTAGATAAATAAAATATACGTCAACGTGAAATACCCGCAGTAAGCCACTATATTCTAACTAATAATATGTAATAACATTATCTTTACTGTATGTACCTCGCATATAAAATAATTTTATCCAAAATATTCTGTATTCGCGTAAAAAAAATAACTTTGTATGTTCCTAGTAGACAATTAGTACTACACATTATATCTTTAGCGTACATATATCGTGCTAGACAATGATATATTGTGTGAGTAGTGTGTAGAAAACCATACATACCTATATGTATAATATATTATAAAATATATATGTCAAATGTACCTCCAACCATAATTGTATTGTAACCTTGAGTCGTTATGATAACAATGTTAATGCACACTGTCCGTGGTCGTAATCCGTGTCTAGAAATAGAAGTAAGACAAATATCAACACTTTTATGTTTTCACAGATTCGATTCGACAGTTGATAAGTTGACATTCACATTCGTACTGGATACGCTGGAGAGCTTTTATAAAAATTAAATCGAGTAGTTTTTATGCAATGTGTGGATGTACCCGCCTAACTGCATACCCTTTACTCAACCTACTTATAGACACTACTTTATTACTACCCGCAGTTAACTTCCCAGAGGTCAAACAATCCAAAAATCGCAATCCTAGAACACAATTTTGTTCTACTTTTAGTATTTAGTACTTTTATGTACGTACAATTCATAGGCAGTTCTTTTCTTTTAACCATATAACCGATCCCCAGATGGCTAAACCCGTACTGCTCAGCAGCATTCTAATCGATTGCACCTATAGATACTCCTTTACTACATTATTCTACAACTATTTACTGGTATACGGACATTTTCCTCCCGGACATTATCCCCCCCGGACACTTTCCCCCCCGGACATTGTCCCCCCCGGACAATATCCCCCCCGGACACTTTCCTCCCAGATCGTACAGAGGACATTTTCCTCCCAGCATCAAAATCACAACCAAAATGAGCGCGTGTTCTTTCACAGAAATTATGTACTCGTAGATGTTTTCAGAAATATGATACAGCTATGAACTCAAGTACTAAAATTCTCATTCTTCACCATTTTTAGTGAAGTAACATTTACGTAAATAGGTATTAGTCAAATGCAACAAATGTAATGTCAAGATTAATGCAATAGTCTTGTAGTCTGAAATTTAAACGCATTTCCCTAAGAAACATTTTAATAAAATGCAGTATGCATATTCCACCATATACTAATTAGACAGTAATTTGCTTAAATTTACCATTTTTGAGCCCAAGCTCAGAAGGTAAATAACACTAAAACATTTTTTCCGATCAAACATTATTCAATACCCAGTTCTCATTCCTCATCCAGTAGTCATAAAGCTAACTAGCTGCCGATTTATTCGTGATAAGTTGCATCTGTGTTTGTTAAAGTTGCCATTGCAATGGCTTTAGAAGTAATAAAAACTTTCAGAGGTGGGAAAAAGTTAGCATTCTAGGGGTACATGTACATAAAACACAAAAAAAATTACATTGGATCGAATTAGATGCATTGAGGTCAGACTACAAGATCTTTGCAATAATATTGACATTGCTTTCGTTGCTTTTGATTGATAAATATTTAAGTAATTGTTACTTCACTAAAAATGGTGAAGAATGAGAATTTTAGTACTTGAGTTCATTGCTGTAGCATATTTCTGAAAACATTTACGAGTACATAATTTTTGTGAAAGAACACTCGCTCATTTTGGTTGTGATTTTGATGCTGGGAGGAAAATGTCCTCTGTACGATCTGGGAGGAAAGTGTCCGGGGGGGATATTGTCCGGGGGGGGACAATGTCCGGGGGGGAAAGTGTCCGGGGGGGATAATGCTAGGGAGGAAAATGTCCTACAACCCTATTTACTACCCAAGTAATTAATGACACATACCTATGTACGCTTGGAAGCAAGCAGTAAGCAGTACTCGTTTTTTTTGTCGTTTACAAATAACAGACATGATTTCCTGTGAAAATTACCGTAAAGTAATTAGTATTATTTTGCCGACTAACTAGTAAGATGTATTATTATTGATATAGATTGTCAATGTGACGAAATTAGGAATGCTATGGATATTCAATTTATTTGTCACTTTATATTACCTCGGTCTTTTGTTCTTTTGTAATTTAATTATTTGATTTAGCCAGTATTAGTTTCGTTAAATATGTATATATCAATATATCTGTTTTGAGTTTTGTGAGACATTTACATTCCTTGTTGTTACCAACTTCAGTATTTTTACTTTTACTCAATGTATCTAATTAATTTGCTCTGGTTACTATCTATAAAACTTTACTAGAATTCATATATTATAGCCACATTGTAGTTATAGGCACTCACTCAGCCTGTGCAATAGGAGTGGATTAATTTTACTGTACGCAAAAAGACACAACACACACATGGTTTTGTTGCAGAATATAGTATAGACGTTCAACCACAATTAGAAACTGTATAAAAATTAAAACATTACATTGATTGTATAGTGCATTCCAACAAAAGCCTGCAGTAAAATTTAACAGATTCAAGATCATTATGTACGAATGTGTTCAAATTCAAAACCTATATTCTGTATTGTGTTTGTACTTATGTGGTATAAAAGGCTGAATTCAAATGCACTTATCAAATGATAATTTATTTCGGAAACAAGTAAAGAATATTCTTTTCGATATGGCTTCCTTCATTAATACACCCTTGTTGTTTTTGTGCTTCGAAGTTATTTAATTGGGTTACGTTCAATCACTTCTGATTCTGACGCAATATCCCTATCCAGCTTTATGGAACTATACACCTGTAATTATTATAAAATCTGTAAAATTTAAATAACCAATGTTGTTACGCTGTAGTATAAATGTAATACCTTAAAAAACATCCAAATAAAATACAATCAAATTAATGCATGCACGATGATGTACCAAAGGCTCTAGTACCAAACACCAATATTAATATATAATAAATGTAATGTCCGTATGTACCTCCTATCGAAACTAGCAATACAGACACAAACAGGGATTTACATTCCTGTCTATACCAAACAAAAAAACTAAGAATAAAAACGAAACCATAGCTCGGTGATTAAACTTAAAAGTAATTTTAATCAACATACCAAAAATGTAAGGATCCAAAATAAAATATAAAAGCCGACTGTGTGCTTTCCAAGTATTAAATTGCAAATTTTATTTGCATATCAAAACGTATCATATAACTGCTGCTTTCATGTCATCACGAGCGCTTCGACAAAAACTAGGTAATAGTTTATGCTCATTAATATTAGTCACTTATTACAGCGAATACCGATACCGAATCAAGTACTTACGCATGGTATCTCTAGCCAGCATGCCTATTTCAATGGATAAAATCATCTGACAAATTAAATTAACTTTACGAAAATTCAGCTACTTTGTGTGTATTTTATTAAAAATATATAATACGTTTATATATACGTGTTTAGCGATAACGTAAAACGTGAATAAATAAGTACCTACCTACCAACATAAATATAATTGCCATTATTAATTACATGTTAATTCCCGTCCTAGTTCGTTCTTCGGGCTGTCGACTTTTAATTATATACTTAAGCATGCACCATTTTTTATCTCTCTCAGAATTTAAGTAAGTAGGTGCTCGAATTTACTTTTAGAGCTTTCAAGCTTAAAGTACTGATCGGGTCCCATAATAGGTAGGCACTAATATTGATTTCTTAATGTGCCTGGTGCCTGCCTGCAATTGACTTAAACAGACTAGAATAAAAATATTCTAACTAGTAAGATTCTAATTAATACGCAATTGAAATGAATTTTGTATAATCAATAATACCATAGCTATCACATATACGCAAAATTTTAGTTCGAATTTGCAAAGCAAATGTAGGTACTAAAAAATTACATACTTACGGTAGTACTATTCAAAATACTAATACATACTAATACCATTACTAATAAGTACTTAACTATCGCACTACCTACTTTAAAGGAAGTTTTGCTTCTTCAAAAATGCTGGGGCTGCACTCTCTCCGTTCTTTCTCGTAGCAGAATTGCCCGGTTTGTTTTGAGGCTTCCACTTATTGACGAAACGTGCCGTGAGTTTCCCCGAATCCCAAAAGTAGAGTAGAACAATCTTGTTGAATTCATAAGATTTTGCGAAAAATAAACTAAGCGAGCTAAAATAGTATAATGGGCAGATGCTGACTGGTGATGACTCTGGTGATTTTCAAGGTCAAATGAAGTAAAACCCATCCTTCGCTCGTCGTCATCGACCTCATCGTCACACACGTCGCTTCTTGAACATTTTCTGGCTGTATGCTCGTATCGGGTCGGGTGTATAAGTACTTTACTTTGAATTCATCCCGAAACACGTATCAAGTGACTGGGGATGTGCTCTCATCCTATATGAGGCTTTAACGTGCAAAGTGCAAAGATTTATTATTGTCGATGTATTAAGTTTTTTGGAGGCTCAAACTCCCGTTCGCAGTCGGCATCACCACCATCGATTCTTTCCATCCTTCGCAGCCAGCCTAGCAGGTGAGTAACGCACTTACTCCTAAATTTTATCTATTTTGTACATTTAATACTACTATTCGGTATGTACTCTCCATTGTCCTGCGTGTACTTGCATTGGTATTGCTAAATAATATTTAATTTTTGATAAATAATGGCCTTAGTTCACTACTTCTGTAAGTACAGATTATATAATAAATATTTTGAACATTCCCAATTTCGGAGGTATAACAGACATAACATAAGAGTATACGTATTACGTATAGTTAAATTCAAATTCCATTTGCACTATATTAATTTTTCTTTTCGGTTATACTTTTCACGTTATATTGAGTTCAATTCATTTATTATTTGGCATTTGGCTTGCAATTAGCTCGGTAGTGAAATTACTAGGTAGGTGCATGTGCATTTTTATTGTTATAGTAAGCAATTTATAAATTTTGGTAGACTGAAGGTCAAAGGTTGTTGGTTGTAAGTTATGTTAAATACAGTCAAAAACGTTATCTTTAATCAAATGATGAGCGAATGTTAGTTATTATTGCACATGTATTAAAATCACGAGGAGGCAGTAATTCTCCATTTGCAGTCTTTGAGTAGGTCATTTCACATTTTGTCATCATATTTATTTCATCAGTCATTCTTCCGGTTCGTGGTTCCATCTGAATTCGGAAATCCAGATCCACAACTATCATTCCTACTGCGTACTCCTCAGAGGAGTCTCCTCTCATCATTTACTCGTAATTTATGTTTTGTTTTGTTTGAATTTTTTAATTTACCTTAATGCCTGGCCTAAACTAAGAACTGGGTTTTTCAAATTGGAATTTCGATTCCTGTCAACCTATTTATTAGATTATAAATTCCTTTAACCTTAACTATTGACCTTGGTCTTTGGTCTTTGCCTTCTCGGAGCTTCGAGTTGTACCAAGTTTTAATTTTAACTCTCCTACAGGAACTTTCTTGCTTTTCTGATCTTGCGGATATCTTAGGGTCCTATGGATGGGCATACATGAAAAAATAAGCAACGATAACTTTAAAGTGTGAAGTATTTTAATTTTAATTAGGCGATGATGCTTAGCTGGATTCTTATATTTATTAATTTGTTAAAACATTGCTAGTTATCATTATGACTGTTTTTAGTTTTTCTTTCTGGTGGGCGTTCACGGTTTGACATAAAAAATACATCTGCGATCCTCTGTTCGCGGTTAAAACTGTTAACTAGCTCACATAGCAACAAAAAGTAGTAAAAAATAGAGGTGCAGTAGTATGGAGTTAGTCACAAGTCACAATCTACACGCTTTAATTTGTCGTTGATCGTAATTTACACATTCCAAAATTTCAAAGTTTTAGACATTCTGCAGGGATTGATTGTTTTAAACAAGTTTGGTAAGGCTATTTAGTAGGTTTTGCTTATTTTTGGGTTTACCTCTTTGCACGCTGTGCTAATGGAGTAAGATTCAGTTGTAGGTGATAGCAAATATATACTTTCAATTCTTCTAATCAGTTGAACCTGATCAGTTAATCAGCATTGGCTATGCAATTAGTTATCTACAAAAGTTCAATAAACCGAATACTTGGTTATTTTTTAACATATATTGCTGCTTCTAATTATGTTTCCCACTATTGTTGTAAATACCTAGGAAAATTTAAATAAAGCACCTCGAGACCTTAATTTGGCTTGCTCCATGCCACGTTTTTGTCTGCCTGTAGTTTTTTAACTGTTTGCTTTGCGTTTTAAACAAATCAACGAGCCTCATGTCATATACTACAGACATGTACCTACTTGCATTTTTGGTCTTGAATTTGAATTTATATATGTAAATAGCGTATAATTAATTATGTATACCTTTTTACCTATCTAGTATCCCTCACCCTAAATTGGCCTAAATATGATTATTAAATCCAACAGTCACCACAGCATAGCTCGTCCCGGCCGGATCGTCAAGAGATTTAAAAAATAATATATCGTTGCTAATAACCTAGAAAATATTAAAACTTGTTGGGCCTGGAGTTATTTATGCGAAGATAGTTTTGAAAACATTTTTCAAATCAAACTTTTCTGACTTTATTTTGGGAAGTTCTAGTTCAAATAATTTTAATGTTGATAAGCCTATTTTTTCAAAGTTTTCGAATTTCACATGCGGGAATACCCAAAATATGTATGTTGTAGAACATTGCGTATTTATCATCTATGTATTTAAATTTACAAAATAATATCACCTGCATTTAAATTTAGCACGAAGATATATTAATAGAAACAACAAATAACCCAAATGCCAAATTCGAAAATATTGACAGAATAATAGTCCTGTCAACACTAATATTTACCGTGTGATGCCCCGTATAAAATCTTCCAAGTTTGATTTGGAAACTGCTTTGAAAATTCCTCGTGTAAATAATTCTCCAGGTGCAACAAGTTTTAATATTTTTCAAGATTATAAGGAGCGCTAAATTTACATAAAAAAATATCTCTTGTCGATCAGCCGTGATGCGATGCCTGGGCTCTCTTGTCACCTCTGCAGGTTGTCATTTTATCAGTCATCGTCATCCGTATCATATCGCATATAATGGAACGTAGGCAGTGCTTAGGTCTGGGCATAGTTTAATACACGAGTACAATTACACTCTTTTACCCTACCTACAGTGTTGGAGTGTTGCATTTTTCAGTTTCAGTCTTTCAGTTCTGCTAGTTCAGCAAGTTTTACAGATGTTGAAAGTCTGGGTCTGGAGTTTGTAGCCTGAGGAGGAAGTCTTACTTAGCCTAGAATGTTCATGCTCAATATTCATTACAGATTTAATTACATTATTTAGCTCGTGTATTTCGCATACTATTATTGTATGTATTGTTATTGGATTTAGAAGGTTTTTACATGTTTGTAATAAAATATTCTGTGCCTAAGTCAATTACAGTCAGTTGGCTGTTACAATATATATTATAAATGTATGTGTGACTTCACTCATATTTATATATTGTATATAGAAACTACTTTGTATTTTTGTATATAGAAATCAACTATATGCCTGATTTCATGCACATTGCCAATGATTGTATTGTATGAAGAATGAATATAATTATAATTGAAATAAACGAGATCTAACATACACTGGAAAACTGTGCTGTATTCGTATTCACGTTGCACGTTGTGAAAAAAACATGTATCAGGTTATGGCTGTGGACGTGAATTTTAAAGTGCAATGTCAATGCCGACATCGTGATCGTCGTTAAGCCGGCGTAGACTTTATTAGATACCTGACATACTACTCGTACTAGTCACGCCATACATTTAGTATGTGCTAGTTTGGTCTTGATTTTATTCAGTACTCTTGAAGAGTTAGGATTTGGCTTTAGAACTCGAGATAATCATACATGGTTCAGAAAACTAGGTACCTACTCCGTGTGCTTTTCCAGTCAGCTCACTAGCAGATTTAAACAGTATCTCACTATTCTTACAACACGTCGATTGTCGCTGCCGTATATCTGTAACCCACAAACTGTTCGTTTTTGCTAATGCAAGTAGACCGCTTTTAAGTTTTTTAAATTTTAAATAGTAATAAAATTATTAGTTTTGTTTAACATTCGACTGTATTGTGTTTGTGAACGAATATTTTACGATATTTATTTTCGTTTGTAGTGATGATAGTGAATTCGTCGTGTGTAATTGTAGAAATATAGATTTATGAAAATTACAGTGTTTATTTATTTTTCATTTGCAGATTACTATCCACCGCAAGAAAATCCAAAATGTCTATCAAAGCCATTAAAGCTCGTCAAATCTACGACTCTCGTGGTAACCCCACCGTAGAGGTCGACCTCACTACTGACAAAGGTCTTTTCCGGGCAGCAGTTCCTTCTGGTGCATCTACTGGAATTTATGAAGCTTTGGAAATGAGAGATAATGACAAGGCTAACTACCACGGAAAGGGTGTTTTGAAGGCTGTTGCTAACATTAATGATACCATCGCCCCTGCTCTATTGGCTGAGGTACGTACATAGTATAGGTATACATAATCACGACATGTAATTTGCAGTTTTAAAAGAAATTTTGTTAAATCTGCCCTAGAAATATAATAGTTATTAAATTATTTTTATGGGAATCAAAAATATTTACCTCTTTTTATATTTGTTTTAGAACATAACTGTCACCAATCAACGTCAAATCGATGAGTTCATGTTGAAACTCGACGGTACTGAGAACAAGAACAAGTTGGGTGCTAATGCTATTTTGGGCGTTTCCTTAGCTGCCTGCAAAGCCGGAGCTGCTGAGAAAGGAGTTCCTCTGTACAGGTGAGGGAAATAAAATAATTATGAAGGAATTTATTATTTCGACTCATTTATAACTAACCATTATTTACTTAGAAATAATTTTAATGTTATGTAAAAATTAATTATTTTTCAATTTTTACTAAAATCGTGTTTATTTGCTCAGATACATCGCTGAACTCGCTGGTCGTACAGATGTGATTTTGCCTGTTCCTGCTTTCAATGTCATCAACGGTGGATCCCATGCTGGTAATAAATTGGCCATGCAAGAATTCATGATTCTCCCCACTGGAGCCACTACCTTCACAGAAGCCTTCAAAATGGGCTCAGAAGTTTTCCATCATCTTAAAAATGTCATTAAGGCTCGTTTCGGTTTGGATGCTACCTCTGTTGGGGACGAAGGTGGTTTCGCTCCCAATATCTTGAACAATAAGGATGGTGAGCCTATTAGTTTTCTCATATATAAAAGGTTTAAGAATAACACTGTACACATTTTCCCTTCATTATGTCTGTCTCCACGTTTTTATTCACTGTAATCATAAAATTTTCAGCTTTGGTTCTGATCAACGATGCTATTGCTAAAGCTGGCTACACTGGCAAGATTGAAATCGGCATGGATGTTGCTGCATCTGAATTTTACCGGTAAGTAAAATAAATCTATTTTACCATTTCTGTTGTAACTTCAAGCATTTTGACGATACGAATACGAGATTACTATTGTTAAGAGTTTTACAATATACAATATTTCATTTCATTATTGACAGCGATGGAAAGTACGATCTTGACTTCAAAAACCCAAAACCAGACCCAAGCACATTCATCACCTCCGATCAATTAGGTGAATTATATCAAGAATTCATTAAGGAGAACCCCATGGTTTCTATTGAAGATCCCTTTGATCAAGATGATTGGGAAGCCTGGACCAAAATTACTGCCAACACTTCAATCCAAGCAAGTTTTGTTTTGTTTTCTTCTTATTTAAAAAATCTTCAAGAATACTAAAGACTTCAACGGGCCATTGAAATTGCGATCGTCAAATCACGCATTTTCGTTATCCAATTATTATTATAATTATTATATTGTATTTTAGATTGTCGGTGATGACTTAACAGTCACCAACCCCAAGCGAATTCAAACCGCCATTGAGAAGAAGGCTTGCAATTGTCTTCTCTTGAAGGTCAATCAAATTGGTTCAGTCACTGAATCTATTGATGCACATTTGTTGGCTCGTAAGAATGGATGGGGAACCATGGTTTCTCATCGATCCGGTGAAACTGAGGATACCTTTATTGCTGATTTGGTTGTGGGTCTTAGCACTGGACAGGTATGTGAAGATTGCTACATATATATATGCATAATTATTTTTTATTGTAAAGCTAAATAAAATGTTTTTAATTAAATACTTATAAGTTATAACGTATCCTTTAAGTAAATTACTATTTGGTTTTAACAACAGATCAAGACTGGTGCTCCTTGCCGATCTGAGCGATTAGCCAAATACAACCAGATCCTCCGTATTGAAGAAGAACTGGGAGCGTCTGCCAAGTTTGCTGGAAAGAACTTCCGCAATCCTGAATAAATAAAAATAATTGAACTGCCCCAGACCCACAACAGCCGCAACAGCAAAACAAACAACGATGTGAATTATTCAATTCCTCCAAGAACACATACTTATTAAACTAAGTCCATCAGTTAATATTCATATATTTAAATGTGTTTATTTGTTTTCCAAAACTTCAAATCAGTAATTAAGTATGTAATCCAATTTTAGTTGAACATCCAAATATATTATATATATTATATTACTGTATAACTTATGGATTAAGTTATATTGTTATAATTGATTCATACCAAATCAATATACAAAGATCTATATCTAAATACATAGCAAATCAACACGTTGTTATATATTATTGTTATACTAACAAATAGAAGAGAATATAATTTTTAAATTACAAAATAAAAATATTCTGTTTCTTATTCTGCATTAGTAATCTAAAAATCTAGTCTAAAAAATAGATGCACACAGATATTAGAAGAATCTTCAAAATATGCGAGGAATTGAATGCGTATTCCAGTGTTGAAAATATTAAAATATTCCAGTCAGCGTACATTATTAAATAGTTACACGACGCTTTAAATCAGATAAATATTATTGTCGAAGAACAATCCTGTGACAATACGATGTTATAATAAATTTAGAAAAAAAATAAATAATGCTTACGATTAGTATGGCAGTGAGTGATAATAATATTTAAAGTTATGGATGGTTAATTTGCGCATTTATTTAAATTTTTTGTGAAAACATTTCATAATTTTATATTTCTTATCCGCAAAGGTTCTTTAACATAGTAGCATTGCAGATTTAGCTTACAATAAAATAGTTTTGCATCTATAAATAATTTTTAAAATTCATACTTTGCCAAACGAGTAGTACTACCTACTTAATTTTCACCTTCGAATATTTCTTTTTGCCGTCTGAAGTCGAGTGAATAATTAAGTAAGTATGTATATTGTACGAAACAAACCATGTTACCATGATCAGTTGTGTGAGTATACGCTTTGCTATACTTGTCCCTATGACTATGACTGCGAATTAGTACAATACAATACAATAACTGTTCCAACTGCCAAGCAAACGTGCTAATTATTACGTGAGTAAATGTAGGTAATATGTTATTAATAGACCAGAAGTAGCGATTAAAATAGCCTTGAAAATAATATTTACTGTCTTTTTGGTCTGTCAACGTCAAACCAGCACTACTACCAGTCAGTTGACAATGACTGCATGTAGTTGTAGTTGTGGACTAAATCACTAATGCTAATACTGTCCGTACATTTTTTAGTCTTCTCAATATACCATTAAAATCATTCATTTATTACGGTACAAACTGTTAAACAGTGAGAATTCAGGAGATAGAACATTTTGCAGTTAAACTTGACAGCTCCCACCAACGCTCAACTACTGGCTCATCTGACTTTTTTGTAGTGAGCCGGGCGTATAATTTGCCGCTGCTACTTTCGCTTTTATTTAAGAATTACATACTGGCAAAAAGAAGTATGTTCTAGTACGTTGTACGTTCCACCACCTACTATACTATTTAGTGTAGGAAAGTACTGCCGAGTTAAATTGGTTGGGTAAGTTTATGTTTTAGTTTGTATCTGTTTTTCTATTTATCTTGATTGTATTTAAGTAGTAAAATATTTATTTGCTTTTAAAATACAACTACTGCAACGATTTGGATTTGAATACACGGAATATAACTGATTTCTATTTTTTTACAGCAATTTGAAGAATCGTGCCTAACTTCAGGAATAAGGAGGTATACTATATTAGTTTGACCAGTTATTGGTTCAGACCTCTTGATAATGTCAGCCCCGAAAGCTTGTTGCACTTTACTTCCCGTGGAGACAGATTACGTCCCCAAAGGGACCACGTTTAATATCGGAGATTTGCCCATTTATGAAACACAAGATAAGAGTCCAAAGAGGGTACTTATTTGTATTTATGACATTTTCGGATTTCATCCTGTTACACAGCAAGTAGCTGACAAATTAGCTGACGCTGGGTTTCGTGTAGTTATGCCTGATTTTTTCCGTGGGCAAGCATTCAGCTTAGCTAATTTTCCACCTAAGGAGTAAGGAACGGATTTAATTCACCATTAATCAAAATCAATGACTTTTTATACATATCAAATTTCATTTATGTTTATTGTTGTGACTTAAGTCACTCAAGTGCATTGTGAACTATAATAAAGCATGCCTATTATGTATTCAAGTTAACGTTGAATCATAGGTTTTCTCACATAATATTTTAACGACTTGCAACTTGCAGTATAATAATTATCAGTCTATTTTTTAAAGCTGGAGCGAGCTGAACGATTTCTTAGCGGAGAAGGGCACGTGGGAAAAGACTGTAAAATTAGACTTATTATCCGCTCTGAATCATTACAAAGAGAAGGAAGGTATTACTTCTTTTGGAGTTTTCGGATTTTGTTGGGGTGGAAAGATTTCTATGCTAGCTGGAACTGAAATCGAGGATATTCAAGCTGCTGCTATGATTCATCCCGCATTTTGGAAAACTGAGGATGCTAAAGCTCTCAACAAGCCAACTATTTTAATTCCTACTAAGGATGATGAAGATATGGTAATTTATTTTTCAAATTCTTTTGTAGTACTACAAGTTTTGCTTTGGACAAGACTTCATACCTTTAATCTTTTAGGTAAATAAGTATTTGCCGAAGTCTATATTAGATTAAAAATCTCAATATTAACTGCATAACATTATAAATGTACACAGACCCCGTTCTACAACATCCTCAAGGAAAATGTTGGAGAAGAAAATTGTGCTCATCATCGATTCGATGACATGCACCATGGATTTTGTGCTGCCCGTGCAGATCTCAAAGACGATTTGAACCGAAAGAGAGTCGACGAAGCACTGGACTTGCTCCATAAGTTTTTCTGTACTCATGTCAAAGAATAAAGTGAGTCATATTCGTGTGACAAAGTTGATTAGATATTTTCATTGTAACCTTCTTTGTATGTGAAACGTCAGTTTATTTTCAATATTGAAGCTGGAGTATATTAATATATGTACATACATGATCCATATATTCGTACAACCACTATAGACTTTAATATTTACCCATATTCGATTTGAAGCGGCAATTGCTTGATTGTCTCTGCCGTAGTAATTTGCCTTTTATAGTGTAGCATCGAGATAGTTCAGAGCTAACAAAATTAATTTTTTAAAATAATTATCAATCTTGTATTTGTAGAAAAAAATATACATTAGAATGTATTATGGTAGGGCGGTACATAACTTATTGCGTACTACCCATGCAGTTTGCTCATCCATACTCCGATGAAATCAATTAATATATTTCAAGGTCCAATATCTTCTTCAAATTTCTTGTGTCGTCCATAAACACTAAAAGTAATAAATTGTGTCTTTCAGTATTTTACGCTTTTTTTCAGTTATTCGTTGAATGATTACTAACATGTAACGATACGCGTATACGCTATGTAGTATGCATACCTATACGCATTTCGGCGTCTTCTATCCACACAATATAGTAATGTACTCTAGTGATATTGACGGCATTACATCTCAGAGAAACTTAGTAGCTTGCTAGTTAGTATTAATCATTAATCATGCACTGTATAGGTTCATATTATGGAGTCGTGCAATGCCGCCGGCGACGCAACGTAGCAATTAGATGATAACAAAAGCACACATAAAAACATTTAGAGATTGTGTAGGGCAAATAAAAACTAAATAAAAAACTTTGTATCACCTAAAGCCGGCAAGTAAATGCATCCATATACAGATACTTGACTACGATTACTTATGTAAGTATGTTCGTAGTACCAACCTAGCCTTATAATTCGCATAATAAATGACAGACAAACATGGTAATTGGTAATACTTGTACATGCTTAATATATTTACTGAAGGAGGTACTTGACGAAAGCATGCATAACACTGTGCGCTTAAAATCATCATCAGTGATAACATGCGATCATGTGGCGTAAAGGAGTGTAATGCTTCGTCCAAGTGCTGATCTTTCGAACAGTATTTTGTGTGAAGTTTCGACTGTCTAGAGTTCACTTTTGCCTCCAGCTCCAACAGTGAAGCTACATCTCTAGCTCCCTTAATACCTTTTAAAGTTCAAATTTTCCACTACATCGCGATTTGAGAATACTTACCCACTCAGTAAAATGTCATTCACTACAGCTTGTTGCACACTACCCCCCGTCACTTCCGACTATGTTCCTAACGGGGATGAATTTAAAATCGGGGATTTGTCAGTCTACGAAACTGCGGATAAGACTCCTAAAAAATTATTAGTGTGTGTCTACGACATATTCGGAGTCCATCCAAATCTGAGGCAAGTTTCGGATAAACTTGCTCTTGCTGGATTTCGCATTGTGATTCCCGATTTTTTCCGAGGAAATGTTATAACTGAAGAGGATTTCAAAACGAAGGGGTGCGTGAATTAAAAAAAATATAATATCGTAATGCGCGTCATACACCCTTTTTGAATACAGCACAATTTTGTACGACATTCATTTTGTGACATCTTCAATTTTTTTTAAACACTCTATTTTAGCATGCCAGCAATCATGGCCTTCGTGACGGAGCATGGAAATTGGAATAAAACTGTAAAAGCGGATTTACTCTCGGTCATCAAGCACTACAAGGATAACGAGGGAGTTACTTCTGTTGGAATGTTTGGATTTTGTTGGGGTGGTCGAATTTCCTTGGACGCTGGAATAGAACTTGAGGAAATCAAAGCCGCTGGGTTAGTTCACCCTTCCATGTGTAAAAATGAAGAAGCAGAGGGTGTCAAGTGCCCAATGATTTTACTACCTGCAAAGGAAGAACCTGACATGGTAAGTAATTTGATCAGACCTTTATAAGGAATTAGAAAAAACTACATATTTTAGAATGGTGAAGAATTTATTAATTAGTTGAGTGCTTTTTCAAAACTACATAAATAAAATATTGAAATTTACATTCAGAACACACCATAGATACAGTTATAACCTTTGTTTTGTCTTCCATTTTTTAGATTCCATTTTATGAGACTTTGAAGAAGAATTTGGGTGAAAGTAATTGTGCTCATCACCGTTTTGACGACGTGCCTCATGGGTTTGTTGGTGCTCGGGGGAACTTTGCGGATGAACTGAATATAAAACGTGTTAATGAGGTTATTCAGCTATTGCAGTCATTCTTTCTGAAACACGTACAATGATACCAAAAATTATAGACAGGTAAAATATGAATACTGAGGGTAGTCTTCATGGATTATCAATTATCCTTGACAGTGACTGATATTGCGATTTCAATTGCTAGAGGAGATTCATTCTAAAAATGCCTCCCGAAAAAATAAATTAAATAACTTAAAAACATTACATAGTTGCTATAGGATACACCATTTCCTACCTATTTCCATGCACCCAAAATAAAACACAGAAACTTTTGTAAGCATTTTAGAATCTGCAAAATATTAAAAAAAAAGATTGAAATGTGTTATGCTGTAACCAGGCATAACCTGGACTTAGCTTGCTGCTACTGTAGAAAAGAAAGAAGTCCAGGCACTGCACTGTACTGTGATAAAATATTACTCACTTTTATAATAATACTACAATCTACAATATTATCTTTGTACCATTATCTTTTTTAGATGAAAAAATCTCGTTTTGGATTTTCAGATTTCTTAAGCTCTGCATTAATATTGGTAATATTGGTATATTTCATATGCACATTTTAATTTAATACGTTGACTGGTATTTGCGTTACTTTGCATACTACTAAATATTCACGCACATCATTGGGACCCAGCCACAGCTAGGAACTAAGAAGTCCACACATTCTGGATTGGTAGTTTTCTCACATTAATAAATTAAAATTTAAATATAAACGTTTGCATAAAATATTCCTTACATAAAAATTTTATGATAAGCCTCACTATCATAGTATCCGTGCATAATAAATAAACAGGAAATTCATCTTTCACTAGCTCCGAGACCTTCCTACTTACTGCTACCGGCGAGCCTGCATTTGGAATTGGGAAATTTACCTTGACGTTTACAGTTGATTTTTGAAAGAAACAAGAAATTACATTTCTGGGAAGAGGAAATCGGCTGTTGGTGTACTAGTCACCTTTTTGGGTTTCGACGTGCCTTCGTTGTCTTCGAAGTCGAAGATTTGGTGGGAAGGTGTAAGTGGGCCGCTATCGATGTTTTTCAAAACAAAATTAAATTAACAACGAAAGGGATAGCATTAAAAAACTTACAAAAATTGAGCAAAATATCGGTAACTTTTTCAGTTATAGAGCTCTGATCGGGTCCGAGTCAGAACCCGGGCGCAATTTCAGTAGAAGTGCATGTACAGTGTGTCTCAAAATTTTAAGCGCACTAGGTTTTCCGGGGTTTTCTACCCTCTTTGTACGAATACTCCAGCGAAATAATTATTTTTAGAAGTCATTCAACCATTTAGTATATTTTAACTTCAATTGACCCCAAGGAGTCAAGTCGTTCTCCCGTAGTTAATTTAAAGCTAAAAAACGGGTGTCTCAAAATTTTAAGCGCACCTCACGGATTTTTCACTTCAGTGATTAATATTTTCGGAACTAACTAATAAAAAACTTCCAAATTTGGCATACACACACTCACATACATTAGTCATGACTAGAAACATTCACTTTGACCATAGGATCAACGTAGCACCAGTAGCATCCGACGACACAGGTCAACGTCGTGTCAACTTTTTTCACCGTTCATTAACATGTAAAAACCACGACTTGCTTCACTTTATCCCCATGTACACGCACAAATGTCAACTAACTGCAACAAAGTTATGTCGGACATAAACACAAAATTAAATTGCCTACACAACCATACCACACTCCACTCTCAGGTCACGTGGGGTCACGAAACACCCGAGCGTAAACTTTGTGGATGGTGATGATATGCATATAGCAGCACATTGCATGACGGCGTGTGGTTCTATGCTAACTAATACTGCTTTCTGAGGTAACTGGGATTGTTGCAATTGGGATAAATGACCTGCATGAGTGTATAAAACACAATTTAAACCATGAAGGAATTTTTTAAAACTGGACGTATATTAACTTTGTACCAGATTTCTCGCTTGACACTTAAATTAATAAAAACTAATAGAAATGCGTATTGTAGTCTGTAGTGTCTGCTAGTCTGGAAATGTAAACCCAGTTTGGAAGACTTTAGTCCTATTATATTAAGTACATTTCATTTTTAGTGGTAATCAGGTAGTTATATCAATATCAATCACTGTAAAATTGAGTTGTGAGAATGACAGTGATGTTTTAACTCTGATTGAAAATGAGTAGATTAATAATTCGCAGCAGCAAGAATTGTGTTCACCAAGCACCTCTGCCATATCAAGCATTTATGAAAATTATAAATTAATATTACAGTTTTTCTTCGTCTGCATTTAAATATTTTCGTAAATCGCCAAAATTGAAATTTAAGTTTAAAACTTTTTAAATCAGAACTTACGTTTTAATTAATCCTATTTTTTAACTGATTTATATGATTGATTTTGTGAAAACTTTGTTTATATGCTAATAAAACATACGCTTAATTAGTTAGTAAAATTAAAAATTATAGTGGAGAATGGAGTCCGTAAGCCACATAAGGATGTGTTTTACATCGAAAAAAATATCAAAGCTGGACATAAAAAACACAAAAAATGCGCTTTGAGTTTAACCTGATTTTATTGCTAACAAACAAATATGCACCTAAAAGTACCCTTAAAAATAAATTAAGAGATACGTTTTATAAACTCGAACCCGGGTCCGGGTGCAGCAGGTACGGGTTCAGGTTCGGGTTCAATTACGGGTTCGGGTGTGGGTCCGGTCCCGGGTTCAAGAAATGATGTGCATAGTGTGTGCGGGTGCACAAAATATTGAACCCTGAATAACGGGTTCGGGTCTGGGTTCAAATTTGATTGAACCCGTGATTCGGGTCCGGGTTCGGGTGCGGGTCCACGATTTTCGGACCCAATCGGAGCTCTAATTCAGTTATCGCTGTCCCATGCTTCAACATTGGGGGGATAGCACCGCTGTCCATGTTGTTTGATAGCGGTAGTTCTAGTTTCACATTTCAATATGGTGGGGTAGTGGGTAGGGTGGAGGGAATTTGAATGGCCATATCATGACATGTATTATAAAAGTTAAAAATAAATATTATAACATAATATATTATGAAAGTTTAATGAACCATTGGTTAACTTAACTTGCAGCTATACCCACTTTTAATCTCTGGTTTATATTTGCGCTAAGTTTCAAATCTTCATCTTTCAGTGATTTTAGTTTTCTAAATTCAAAATATTTTGAAAATGGAAAATTGTTTTCATATTATTGCTCCAGTCACAAAAGCCAAACCATCTTCGGTTGCAGCTCCAAATTGCACTATCTACCCATGTCTCTACACCTTCACCGTGGTCGTTTCCGGCTCCCTATCACTACATCAATTTACTTTTCCACCTTCCATTTCTAAAGTTGTTCCAATGTCATTTCTACCCACTGCAACCACCCGTCCCTACCCGTTCTGCACAAACACCTTGCCTATGCTGTAAAGGAAGCGTAGAAGACGTGTAGCCACACGGGTAGGGTGGGGGTACCCTCCCCCTACCCGCAGGGGTAAAGGCTATACCGTACTTTCTAATTTCCGTGAAACGCAAAACGGAAATTTCGAAATACAGATAGAGGAGGGTCCAGAAATAACGAGCTCTAAACTCATCCCCAAGCTCACACTGGAAATAGTATTAGTATTGGCATTAACATTAAAATTTACGGGAGTCGTATTTGCATTCCCCTTAATTTTGGAAGCTCTGGATGGTTTTTTAGCTGGGTCCTCCAGTCCTCCTCCTTCCTTTCGGCTCTTTAGTTTCTTTAGAATGAGGTGGCTGGCTGTTTTTGTTTCGGCATTTGGGTTTTGGGTTGAGAAGATTTTCTTTTCCTAGACTTGGGAGTAGTTGGGAGGGTTAGGTGATGTTGTTTTTTGTTGTTGCTGTTCGACCTTGCTGTTTTTTTTTATTTTTCCTTTTCTTTGGCGATAGCTGTGTTCCCACTGCGGCTGTAGATAAAGCCCCTCCACTTGAAATGCCGGGTAAAGTGTGTGAAGTTGACATCGGAGTGCCTGAACGAGGAACCTGAAGGAAAGGGGGGTCTACCCAGAAAAGAAGGTTGAGTGTGTGGTGAGTGGTGATGCAGCAGCTATCACACACGGCTTAATTTGTCCGAGTTTAACCGGTTGTCGCGCCTTGGATTTTTTAAGATTCGTGCTCTGTGGATGAGGGTTTTCTAGCGGTAGTGGAGCTAACGGTGGAAGTGGTTGTTGCTGACTCTTTTGATTCTTTTTCGGCTGTTACTTTCTCTTCCCTTGAGTTTGCGGCGGCGGCGTTGTTGTGGTTGAAATTTGAATAGGAATTCTGGGGGACGAATTATCAAGCATATTGCAGAACCAGGATTTAATTGCAAAGTTTCCTCAACTACTTTGCTCTTGGGAAGCTTCTTGGGGGAGGCCCTCTTAGGAGATGAAGCTTTAGTAGGAGAGATTGACGGAGTCATCCCGGGCTTTGAAGGGCTGTGTGAACGAAAAGGTGGAAATTGTGACCAGTGCAACTTGAACTACTCGAAGAGGTGAAGAGGTGAGTGGGATTGCTTGTTTCCCTGCGGTGATTTTTCAGCCCCTAAAACCACGTGTGTATGTTGTTGCTGATCATGCTGCTGCTGTTTGGATTTACTGGGTAAAAGTGACTCCATGGTCTTATACTGGGTACCACCCGAAGAAGAAGAGGGAGGAACGAGTACTCCGTTTTGCAGGGGCAGCTTTGGACTCAGCATTTGACATTCCAGGAGTCGGTTTTCCGCTTTGACATCGGCTATGGTGTCGGGACGCTGCTCGGAGAAACCACAGAGAAATTTTTAGCAGCCACATTCAAATTTGAAACTGGAGGATTTGCTGCGGTCTTTCCAGCTTTAAAACCCTTTGACTCCGCTTTGATTCTGTTTCGTCAACAATTTTGTCACCACATCTGTTCTGATTTTGACTTGAGGGCGTGATCCTGATGGCCGCTGGAACGATTGGTTTCGGGAATGCAACTATCACTTCATGGACTACAGGAATTGAAGAAACATTACCGCTGAAATGGGGACTGCCAGTGACGATGGTTACTACTTTTATATGATTAGGTAGTTGTATTTTTCACTGGGGTCTTTCGTAGGCCACGAGCGTACGTTTTCTTCAGCTATAGTTTTTCTTCGATGTATTTCGGCAACGACTTTTTAGCAAATACGGGCAATACCGGCGCTGGCGCTGGAGAAGAGAAACTAACAACAGCTGATGTAGGACGAGCAGTTGTAGCAGTAGAGATGACATTGTTTGAACAGCTTTAAGAATGGAAGGGGGAAAAGTAATCGGTGTAGTGATAGGCACGGCAGCCGGAAACTTGTGTGGCAACTGAAATTAGTTAACTTACGAGGAAAGAGTCAAGAAGAAGAAATTGGTAAGAAAAAAAATGGTTTTGACCCCCCTTTGAAATTTGGAAAAATTTGAGTTTTAGACCCCCCCCCCCCCAAGGAAAATTGGAGGTTGGGGGATATGCTCGATAAACGTCCGTGTTACTACGGCACATTAATGATTAGTTATATACTTGTTTTTCGCTTCTACATAGTCACGGTCATGGGCAGGAAAAGTCCAACGTTTGGTCATGGTTAGAAAAAGTCCGGGTAGAAAAAATCCAGGTACGAATAATCCTACAACCGCATTTGCATTGAATTAATTTTTCTTTAAAAACTGTGTTTACATTCAAACTTAAAACGCATGCTCCCTAAGTGGCTAATTAATATTAACACCTTATTACTAAGTACAGAGAAATTAAATATTTATTTACGACTGCCGCTATAATTGCGCTTGCCACAAGGACACAGTGAGAACAACATACAATTTTAGGACAGATACAATAAGTCTGTTTGTATTTTAGTAAACTGACTTACAAGGGTCACTGTATGTTACGCCCAGATTTTTAACCACTTGGTATAATCGATTTACGTAAATTAGTGTACCACTACCCTACTAATAAAACCACTCCGTCGATTTTTATGGCGTTTGGTCGCAGCTGCCCACCGAAGTTTAAAAAACCCAAGTTTTCGGAATTTTGCTACCATAGATGGGCATAACTCACAAGTGATGAGCGCAGCACTCGCACTCACGGTAGTGAGTGGAAGTGATGAAGGCGAATGCTGATTTAAATTGTGTCCCCACAGTCAGCTAGGTCCACGACGCGACATGTAGCGTCTGAGGCGCTGAATGTTTTTACGCTGCATGTAGCGTGTGGACGCTAGAACTGAAGTACTTACGCTGCACCCAGCGCTTTGTGATTCCAATCAGTGTGCGCTACATTCAGCGCCTTTGTGAAAAATGTAGCGCACCATATAGGGGTCTCAATACCTAGCTAATTGTGATAATTAATAGCTAATAATTAAAGCTTCATACAAATAATTATATTTGAAAATAAACATTTTAGGTACAGTCATCCCCATGCCATTACGCTACTGCTAATCTGCCATCCAAAAATTTGAAGAACATACAATTCTATGCAAATATCCAGTACTACCATGCATATTACCAAGCAGTAACACCAAAAAATTTCCCCCTGCAGTAACAAGGGACATTTCCCCCCCCCCCCTCTGCAGTAACACCGGACATTTTCCCCCCTGCAGTAACAACCAACAACGGACATTTTCCCCCCTGCAGTAACAACCAACAACGGACATTTTCCCCCCTGCAGTAACAACCAACAACGGACATTTTCCCCCCTGCAGTAACAACCAACAACGGACATTTTCCCCCCTGCAGTAACAACGGAAATTTTCCCCCCTGCAGTAACAACGGACATTTTCCCCCCTGCAGTAACAACTGACATTTTTCCCCCTGCAGTAACACCAGAAATGTTCCCCCCTTCTGTAAAACCGGACAATTTCCCCCAATCCCTAATTATCCCACCTGAAGAGTTGCGCAATATGAACATATAAGTGCATGTCATTGCGCATTAATTTAAAAATATTTTATTATAGGAAAACAAAAACATGAAAAAAGGGTTAAGAGAGTACTGATTCCAAAAATTATTAGTGTGCTCGATTTGTTTGGAATATCTTCTAATCCAGATACCATAGTAACCAAAACAAAGTTTTATTAGATGCGCCTTATGAAGTTGCACATTACTTGAAAATAGTTTGAAAATGGGAAAAGAAAAAACATGAGAATTAGGTCAAACAGAATTGAAAATTCCAAAAAAATTAGTTTTTTCCTCGATTTGTTTGGAATATCTTCTAATTCAGATACCATAGTAACGAAAACAAAGTTTTATTAGATGCGCCTTATGTAGATGCACATTACCTCAAAATAGTTTGAAAATGGGAAGAGAAAAAACATGAGAATAAGGTCAAACAGAATTGAAAATTCTGAAAAAATTAGTTTTTTCCTCGATTTGTTTGGAATAACTTTTGAAACAGATGCCATAGCAACGAAAAGAAACTTTTATTAGATGCGCCTTATGTAGATGCACATTACCTGAAAATAGTTTGAAAATGGGAAAAGAAAAAACATGAAAATAAGGTCAAACAGAATTGAAAATTCTAAAAAAATTAAAACAATAACTTCTAAAACATGTCAAAAACAAAATCATTGTCCATAATTTATTTCCATACCGTAATAAATTCAAATATTATGTAGTTCAATAATTGATTTAGTAAAATTAGTGTCACGTAGAACTTACAGTTGGTAGTACAGATAAAATAATACAATACTTTACTCAGCTACTTTCCAAGCCAAACGTTGAACTATTATAATAGGTTTCTTCGTCCACTTCCCAGAAAATGTCAACAAGTGTGCCTAAATCAGTTTCTTCAAACAGTTTTTCATCGTAGTATTGCTTAATTGGTGGTGAAAACTTAACAATTCTAGCTTTAATTTTTTTCAGTAGGTCTTCCTTGCTCATCAAATCCACATCTTCAATTTCTATATTGCTAACAGCACACTTTTCACCCCATACAAATGATTTAAAATACTCCATCCTGTTTTGCTGGCATTTAAACGCCCAGTTTAAGCAAGCATGATTAATTGTTTTTGCAGGTGTGGTGAAAGATGTCAATACATCAGGTTTACATTCCAATAAAAATTTTCGAAAGTATTTTCGAGTTTCAAAATACTCAGGGGACATTTTTAATGTGTGATCACTTGACTGGGACATATTAAGGTCCAAGTTTTTAAAAACACTGCGTTTAATTTCTTGATAAAAAGACAACAAAGAGCTTGAACGTTTCCACTGATGCTCCGTTGGAGCTCCTCTAGAAGGCAGAATTTCTTTTTCGTCATGATTGCGTTCTTCTAAGCAAAAGTCTAGCCCCTGGCCAACTGTACTGGTTTCCATTCGAAAGCTGTTATTCTTGATATAAGACGATGCTTCTGTTTTGGGCAAAGAAAGGCAGTAGAAAAGGTCTTTGGCAGTAATGTCTCTATATTTCGGATGGTTAAAACCGAAGAACAGCGCACTCGATTTATTCAGTCCAGCTAAAGATATTTTTTCATTGCATTGTCTCACACCTGCTCGAAAAAGGAACAACGGGTGCAAAATATTGTATACAAAATCCGATGCTAAATTGTAGTTTTTGTGTTCCAGATTTGCCTTCCATGCTTTATACGTTTCTGGAGTAGCTTTAACACCCGCTTTTGTGGCTTGCTTGACGTAGTAGTAAATAAGCTCATCGGTAAGAGAAACGTAGATAATTTGAAGAAGCTGCCAAGATTTATGGTGATCGGTAGCTCTTCGACAAAACAGCAACGACTTTGGAGCCACAAATCCCATTAGCTTTGCAACTGGTTCAATAAAAATGTCAAAGTAGTTCGTTATTATGCTGCGCACTAAATTTACCTCAAAGTGACCAAAACCGGGTCGTAGTATCAGCTTTTCGAACTTACGGTGTACAACAGGTGGATCAGAAGTTAAATCGCAACGATGATCAGACATTTTTGAGTGGGATCCTTCAACGCTGCAATTCATACACATCCACGTATCATGTATCAATTTTGAAGCTATTGAGTATGGTAAACCGTCACACTGGACCACAACCCATTTGCGTTTATTGTCAGCGTGTTCCACTTTTTCGAGAATGTTGTCCAACACTAACTTTACGTTTTTGTAGGAATTTGGATTTATTATTAGGTTTTCCAAATCTATTCTTCGATAAGTGCTACCTTGAGATTCTATTCGACTGTAATTTATCCCATTTTCATAGTCGTCGTGATTTATTGTTTGTTGCAAGGATTCTTCTTCTGTCAGCAATGGTGTATTAATTTCTTGAATAATAATATCAAAACGAGCTCTTATCCAATCTTCACGAAATTTTCTATGTTCTTGAATGCATTCTTCTTCAAATTTTTCAAATTTATGCCACAACTCTTCAGGGTTATCCACTGGATATGCCAGCGCAGTACTAACTTCTTCATAACATTCTGAACGTTTGTTACTCTCAGCTTGAAAAGCTGATATTGCAGTAACAACTGATATCTTTTGTGGAGAAACAGAAACCCTCCATTCTTTTGCAATAACTTGCTGATTATCGAAAGCAATGCTTATAGTCATACAAGGAACTGGTGGTGGATACTTTGCTATCTCTTCGAGAGTGTTTAGCAGGTACGAATAGCTTCCACAAGCTTGGGACCTGGCAAATATTCGGCAAGCTGTGCGAGAATTGCTAAAAACATGCAGTACAATGTTTTCAGCCAAAGCCATTCCACTGATAAACTTGTAATTAATCACGGAGCATACACATTCCAAAGACTTTTGTAGCCACCGAACAGTGTGCCGCAGCTTTTCTCCGCTTTGACGATTCCAATCCGTGACACCTGTCATAAACGACTTGTAGACACCGCAGTTGTTCTTATCCCAAGCGTCTAAGTACGATTGTTGAAGACTTTCTACCTTGTTAGAAGAAATTTGCGTTTTAGAAAACATAACAACCTCTTCTTTTGAGTACATTCCAATGGCACAAGCAAGCTTGCAAACTTCTTCAGGTGAGTATAAGCCACTTGTTATGCATTGAACTACATAACTACAGTCCGGGACATGATGTGAAGCCGTGAGACCTACACAAAATTGTGAATAAAATACATACTATGTAATACTGCAAATGCAATGACATACGATTAAGTTAAAAATAAATATTAAATAATACACAAACTATCAACCTTTTGACGTTGTTGGCTCAATTATTTCCAATGGATCCAGTTTAGGCTTCTTTACATCCAACCTATCAATTTGTTCTTCACAAAAATGCACACAAGCCTGGCAAATATTTCGGACACGGATATATTTTTGAACTTTAAAGTAATTATTATCTTCAATCCACTTTCGCACAGCATAAGGAACTTTACGCGCGTGAGTTGATACAAACAACTCTGTTTCGTTGGGATATTTTGCCACAGCATCTTCGTGAAGCAAACAAGTACACTGTGACTCGAATTGTCCTTTAGGTGAAGTCATTACTGAATAATTATTTTTATACAATAATTATAATTGCGTACTTATTAACCTGGAATCAGCAATTAGCAATATCAGCTTTTGTGCAGTCTTAGGTTTCACAAATACATTTTAAAATTAACCGCCTATGAATATCACACTTTAAAGTCACATTAGTCACAATGTTAACAAAACGTATTTTTCGTAGGAAATGCGTTTTTTGGAAGCCATCTAAATCGAGAACTTTTCCATAGTTGCCATTTAATGAAGTGCTAACGCTTGCAGGTGCACATTGTACAATGTACAATGTGGCAACAATGTTTAAAAAAGTAGCTTCGCTGACTTTGTAAATCGTTTAACGTACGTTTGTAGCTCCGCGTTTAATAAGTGCAACTGTATTACTGTGAGTACACAACCAGTAAACATCCACGGTTAGCTAAACAAAATTCAGTACATCAAAATAATTCTTAACGATTCAACAGACAGTAAACTCAGAAGACGTCATCAATCGTTGTTTAAATTTGGCTTTTTGGTGCGTATTGTGTAAATTTCTGATATTTGCTACTAAAATGGATAAAGATCAAGATCTTAACGAGCGAATTAAACAAAATAATCCTGTATTTGATATATCAGAAGTTCTTGGAGTTGGTGGCTCTGAAATGAACGAGACAGAAAATGAGAGTTCATCTCGTCGTTCTAGGTAAAGTTATTATTAAGATTAATTATATTAATTTGCGGAATAACCACTTATATGCAGCTTGTAGCTCATTCAGTTTACGGTGACAGATTTGTGTCTACACATATTATTGCTATTATACATTTTAATTTTTAAAATTCTAGTGAATCTGATCGTGGTGAATTGGATGCGGATGCTGACAATCCAGTAGATCCAATGGATAAATCTAACGTTGAGGAGACTTCGGGACACGAGGGCAGTGCAGAAAAGACTACTGTGGACTCAGCTTCAATATTATCTACACCACAACCAGTAGCTAGGTAGTGTAGTTAAAAAATACGTGTTATAGTATCTTTACCTAATTAATTTAAATTGTAATGTTTCATGTTATAAATGTATTTTTGCTTTCCTTTTATTCAGTACTACCACCAAAAGTAGTAAACGGGGACCGCGGAAAGTTGCAGCGTATTACGAAAATCAAAAGCAAAGACGTGACACGTTTATTAGAAGTGGTCTTAGCATTGAACAGGATGCAAAAGACTTGCAAACTAAAACTGGTTGCAGTATTTGGTACAAAGCCCAATTTCGTTCTAAAAATAAGGTTTGGAAGTACTCAGCAGGGACTAATAATTTTCGCATTGAAGGAGAGACACCAGAAGCTCTGGGGGCAATTACCATTGATGATGTTAATGCCGCCGTCACTCATGCAGTTTCACAAGAATTAAATCCGGTGATCGATGCCATTAAATCGGTTTCGAATTTAAGCAAACCTGGATCTTCAACTTTTACAGAGTTCTCGCCAAGAAAACGAGCAGCTCCTGCTAAACTTAACTCTTGTTATATTTGCAAGAAGGAAGATTATACTCGAGATCATTGTCCATTCTCATCATCATGGATATTGTGCTCATTTATCAGTGATGGAAAGCCTTGCTCGAATCAAGCTCACTGTGATTGTTTGTGGCTTCCAGGATTATCCAATTCCGAAGTGGAAACTCTGCCTAATATGTACTGCCCTGAGCACATTGGTTATGGCCGCCTTCAAAAAGACAAGGAACTGGATACTAGCGCTTCTGGTGATGGTAGCAAGGCCAAGAAAGGAAGGGGCCGCAAGGCGCGAAAATTGTAAGCAGCGCTCAAGGTTGACTTGTTTTAAGAATTTCGTTGTATAGTGGCTTTATTGTAAAATACTATTGTCACAAGCACTTATTCAGACAGTAATATTTACTGACAGAATGTTACTACTACGATGTTCACTGAAGTAATTAAATTAATACGAAAATAATAAACAACAAAAGGAGTGTGTCTTGTTAAATAAACTTTTACTAATTAAGGGCAATAATATTTTGATTGCTCATGTCTATTTCTACTTTGGATGCAAATTTTCAAATATAATGAAATTAATAAAATAAGCAAATAAACTTCAACTTAAGCGGCACACCTGTGTTACTTGAATCATTTTTTAAAAATTGCAGCATATAGTTAATTATGACTATGACTAAAGGGAACTGATACCCCTATTTTACCGCAGTGAAAACTTATAGCACCCATAAAAACTACAATGTCAATTATTACAAAACCCCACGGTAGATTTTAAATCCTCTCGGTCAATCTGTATATTTTTTTACGCTCTATTCAGCGCTGTTATTTGTTTTTTGTACCACTCAATATATTTTTTTACCAAATTAAAACAAATATAATTTTATTTTACATTATAATACATATTGTACGCCACATTTGCAGTCTCAAAATCATTGAGTGGCGCTGCATGTAGCGCACACTGATTGGAATCACAAAGCGCTGGGTGCAGCGTAAGTACTTCAGTTCTAGCGTCCACACGCTACATGCAGCGTAAAAACATTCAGCGCCTCAGACGCTACATGTCGCGTCGTGGACCTAGCTGACAGTAATAGAATCCACAACCCACTCATGACTGTGAGCGTGAGTGCATGCATGTTTGGACTACGCAACTGTAGGCAGGCCAAGCTCTGAATATCAGCACCTCTGTACGGCAATGCGTCGTTGGTGCGATATCCCAGAAACCAATAACTAAGATAGTTGATTGGGCTGGTGACGAAGCATGGGGCTTAGGGCGTTTATGGTTGGAGAATAGGTGTGTTGGACTCCCCTACGTTTGCGCACTGTGGGGAGGATGATGATACACAGATTCACTTATAGACAGTGTGCCCTGCCTCTATCAATATGTCAAACCTCTATCTGGGGGGACGGGGGGAGGGGGGTATCCTATATCTTTGGATATATTGGTTCAAGCGTCGGTAGCTCAATTGATAGCATTCTCGCGCTCTGCTGGCAGGCTTGCGGTCTGACTTCGGGTTTCTTTCTGCTATATTTGGGGCAATAAGCCATAATGATAAATGCCTCAGCAACATGGGTTTCTTTCTGAGACCAAATCCCTATGAGATAATATTATTAATAATAAAGGTAACATCGTTTTTGGGGTTGATCAAACTAACAAGTTTTCTAAAAATAACTCCTTAATGGACCCATGTCAAACCGCCAGGAAAGAGTACAACGTAAGCAACCACAAAAGCAAAGTCCCGTAATGTTTTTTGGGCTTATCAAACCTTTAAGGCCCAACTTTGAAAATTGGTTTTTGCAAAAATTGAAATTTTTGAATTTTAAAAAATCGTGAAATTAAAAACTTAAGTAACTTAACTTAGTGTTAGAAATAGATTTTATTACATTTTGACAAAATCGCATACAACCTGGTAGCTAAGAGGGTTGAAATAATCAAAATGTGCGTTGTTTTTACGTTGGCGAATAGCTTTGACTAAAAAATTCAAAATACGGCGGAGGTTAGTGCGATCTGCACTTTTCAAAACATGCCAGATTTTAGATAAAGTTTCAAAGCATTTCCTTGTTATTAAACTACAGTTTTTACAGTGAACTGTTTTTTAAAAATCCAAACATTAGTACGATAAAAAATAATTGACTTATTTAAACTTCAGTTTCTAATTCTAACTAACAATTTGTTATACGTAATGTTTAGTATAAATGGAGGAGCCTCCAAATGAGAATCCAGAAGCGAGAGGAACAGGCTTAACTGGAAAGAGAAAGCGTGAAAACGTTCCAAAGGAATATAATTGGGCAAAAAACAAAACTAAGAGAGCCAGAGTTGAAGGTTTGACACAATCTGTATCAAGCGCAAACTGTTTTTTTAAATTGCATACAAAATTATTCCGTTTATTGAATTAAATTTATATTAACAGGCAATGAGTACAAAAACTACAGAGGTGTCGTTGTGGAGAAAAAAGAATGGTTAGACTTGAATTGCAGATGTAAGTGCAAGGAAAAACTAAATTTTGAAGAAAAAGACGGGGTTTATAAAGCGTACAGAAATTTAGGGTCTCACGATGTTCAGACAAGCTATATAAACGGATGCCATATTTTGGAAGACGGAATTCTTCTTAAAAATGGAAAATTGCGAAAAAAATACAAACGCATCGTGAGACTATCTAATCGTACTATCACGGTTTGCCAAAAGTATTATAATGCTCTTCACGCAGTTGATCGTTCAAGATATCGTGCAAAGGTAATGTGCAGGACATATAACAAATAAAAGGTATGAGTAATGATGTAAAAAACCCTTAATATATGCTATTTTATTAATATTGCAAGTTCTTACACCAGGAAAACAGATTCTTGATGGCAGGGGACGGCATTATCAGCATCCTAGGATCCCAGATGACGTAGTTGAAGCAATTAAAGCTTTTCTGACGAGCGTTCCTGCCGAAGAATCACACTATACCTCAAAAAAGAAAAATAGGAACAAAAAGTACCTCGCCTCAAACCTCTCAATCAAAGCCCTTCACCGACAGTTTTTAAAAGAGAATGAACATTTTGATGAGAAAATTGCCAATTACTATATCTTTCGTAACATTTTCCATCCGGACTTCAAGTATTCATTTGGTATGCCGCGATCCGATATTTGTACTAAATGTGAACGACTTCGAGCGCAGGTGAATTGCTTAAAAAATCCAGATCCTGGGTTTTCAAAAGATGAAGTAAAAATAAAAAAGAAAGAAACAGAAATTGAAGATCACTTAGAAGATTGTGAATCATTTTACGACGCTATTCGTCTAGCCAAAACATTAGGAGATGAATATTGTTGTTTGTGTTTCGATTACGAAAAAAATCTGCCACTACCCAAAACTAGTATTTCAAATGAATACTTCTTACGCCAGCTGTGGGCCCAAAATTTCGGCGTTCACGATATTAAAACAGGAAAGGCTTCTATGTTTTTGTATAGTGAACATTACGCGCTAAAGGGTAACGACTCGCTTATTATAGCGAAACGTGCATTTAAAAAAAATTAAAATTTTAGTTTTAGTTTAGTTTATTTAAAGTAGCGTTTTTCAATGTGAATTTGTTGTTGATATAATGCACAATTGTTTGTACTAAAATTTATAACAAACCTTTTTATTTTTTATTAATACAATAGTTTAAAGTAATGTATTTAAATGTTTATGAACAATTTTAGGCGCAAATGAAGTTTTGTCTTGCCTTCAATGGTATTTAGAAAACAAAGTGCCCCCACAAGCAAAATATCTCTACCTGTATGCTGACA
The DNA here is from genome assembly GCA_949802685.1 of Dicyrtomina minuta. NCBI lineage: Eukaryota > Metazoa > Arthropoda > Collembola > Symphypleona > Dicyrtomidae > Dicyrtomina > Dicyrtomina minuta. The sequence goes on along the minus strand of OX461808.1, from coordinate 39,986,693 downwards.
ATTGTGGGGGCCAGAACAAAAACAAGTACGTTTTTGGTTTTTTGCAGTACCTTGCAGATACTCGCTTTGCTAAAGTAGTCCTAGTATTTCCGGAACCCGGCCACAGTCGTATGCCAATTGACAAAGATCACGGGAAAATTGAAAAAAGAAAGTTAACCTTCACAAAAATTGAGTCACCCTCCAAGTACGTAGATATAATTTTAGAGAGTCAACCTTCGAATCCGTTCGAAATTGTCTTTGTTCAGGCACCATTCACGGATGATCTCACAAGCGACGGAAAGCCAGTAATTGATGTGAAAGATTTTTCAGGCTCAATGAATTCTGTGTTAATTTCACAATGTAAAGGCGTAAGAGCAGTACGACACATGATTTTTACCCAAGACAGTGCACCCTTAGTAAATTCTACTGAAAGATTTATAGGAAACGGAACTCGGTTTCAAATTTTGAAAGAAGAAGTGAACCACTTTAATCTGCAGGAGCAAATTGAAAATGCACCATTAGCATTTACAGACTTCTTACCTATTCCAAAAGCAAAATTTGCTAACGTGAAGTTTCTTTTGAAACAAGTAACTTTACCATCGTCTTCAATATTCTATGAAACTTTGTTTCACGTTGAAGACGAAGTCAAGAAAAAAGTCACGAAATCAAAACGAAATCCTAAGCAAGTAGTTAAAAATCAAAAGGCTACAAAATCAAAGGGTCAACCTAAAGGTAACACTAAAATTACAAAATCACAAAAATCGGGTTCCACGGATACTAATGATTCACCTTCTACAAGCTCAGACAGTAAATGGACGCCTCGTCTGTTTAAAACGTACTTTTTGTAAAGAAGTTTGTGAAGTTGAGCCAACACAGAACGCTCTTTGAGGTTTTGGACAGAAACAGTTTATTGAAGACCAGTAATAGGTAAACTTTGCATGGATGCGACCCATAAAAGCGTGCTTGGTGGTAAGCCAATAAGTTTAATGATAAATTGGATGTGTAGTTTATTAAAATTTCTATGATGTCATTTATTAAAACATTACTAAATAGTGAATTATATAGTTTGGTTATGTATATTTAGCTTCAACAGCTATCGCGATGTATTTAGTTGTAAAAGAATCGCGATTTTGATTCTTATTGTGGGGGTCAGGATGTGGGCGATAGCTGTATGGGAATGGGAAGGCCCCTAATTGAAATATTAATTACAAATTAATTTACGTAGCAGAACTGTTATTAGTGTTAACTTTTGTTGATTCTTTAATAAAACATATTAATGATTATTTGAACTAAGTACTTATTTAGAAAGATTTTTTGAACACGTGATTGTAAATTTATACGTAGCAATCAATGACAAATCTGTGTTTTAAGTTATGTCAAGTGAATATCGTACAAAAAGAAAGCATGAGTGATTTAATACGATAGTATTGTATGAATGTTAAGGCTAGATATACACCCGTTGGAAATAAGTCTTTGTGATTCGGGGTGTTTTAAATAAAAGTGCCGATAAGTCATTTACAGGTCATAGCAAATAAAACGTAAATGTAAACAAATGTAAGTCACTTTGTTAGTTATCAGTTGTAATACATGCAAAAGCAGTAGCTCAACTGGATTTCTAGAAATTTTATAAAATGCGAACATTTAATTACAAAAATGAGGGCAAAAAGTCTTCGTGATTTTGCATTGTTTTAAAACTAAATATATCTGTTATCTGGTATGACCTCCCCTTGTGGCCGAAATCTCCCAAATACTATTCGGAACAGACTGTTTTTAGTATAGGTTTGAGCCGACTTCCGGATTGTTTTATTTAAAAAAAAACCAAATAAACTTCTTTAGTCATGTTTGTGGGGATATATGCTAACGTTTTGACTCTGTGCGCAGAAAAACAACCCTGCACTATAACGCTCCCTGAAATACACAACAAGGTATCTACATGGTCCAATTCTGTTGAAGTAGGACATTTGAAGGGCGTTACACACCTCTTGTGGATCTTATCAATGGAGCAATGTTCTTTGGTCCGATGAACCCAAATTCTGCTAATTTGACGTCAAAGGTGTTCAGAGGGTGCGGAGAAGGCCTGAAGAAGCCCTTAAACCTGGTTTTGTGACATCTAAAGTTAAGCACAAAGAAGGTGTGTAACGCCCTTCAAATGTCCTAATTTAACACATTTTGACCATGTAGTTAACTGGTTGTGTTTTTCAGGGAGCGTAATGGTATGGGGCTGTTTTTCTGCTCACGGAGTCGGAACGTTAGTCTATATAATAATAATATAATATCTGGATAAATATATCCGGAACTTGGTTCAAACCTATACTAAAAGACATATCCGAATTGATCACTGTCCTATAAAAAGATTGGGAGAAGATTAGCTCTGAATTCACAAAGAAGCTAGCCGACACTGTTCCGAATAGGACTCGGGAGGTTTTGGCCGCAAAGGGAGGTCATACCAGATATTAAATAGATTTATTTTTAAAACAATCCAAAATCACAAAAAATTCTTTCCCTTATTTTTTAAATAAAATTTTCGTATTATTTAGTTTCTAGAAATCCAGTTGAGCTACAGCATTTGCATACATTGCAACTGATAACTAACAAAGTGACTTACATTTGTTTACATTTACATTTTATTTGCTCTCAACTGTTTATGAGTTTTATGCACTTTCATTTATAACACCCCGACTCACAATATGTTACGTAATATAATTAACAAACAGGTCGGTTACACCGGCGCATGAACTTAAAAATGGCTGTCTTTTCTCAAACACTAAAAAAAGAAGAGGTTTTTGACAAAACGAGATAAGTCCATTTTGTTCAAAAATGAGATCGTTTGTGCTGGTTATTCTATTGAACTAGATACATTACTGTGTTGAATGGTAAAGGTCAAAGTTTAACTAAAGTAATTTTTTAAAATAGCCATTTCTTTTTTCGCAAAAACCGGATAAGCACATTAAATTATTTTTGGCGAAATGGGATAAGTCCGCCTAAAACATGTATTTCCGATTTAACTTTGAGTTTTGAGTGTTTTCGTAGTTTGTAGAAGACGATTGCCTTGCGTTAATGTTATTAAGCAAGGAAAGCTATAAAGTTCAGAAAAAGTTTAGTTTTATTTAAAACGTTTAAAATTTCATGTCACGGACTTTTTACCCCTTGTTAAGTTATTGATTTTGAGGCAAAACGGGATAAATTCTTGAAAATTTTCTAAAAAATTCCCGAGTCCGTCTAAAAAAATTGAGTTAAACAAACTCAACCTGTCACCATTTATTAATTTTTCGTTGTTCCTGTAACATTTGATTTGATAGACTTATCCCGTTTTGCCAAAAAACTTCAAATTTTTTTAATGCACGGGAGTCTGATCGTGCGCCGCTTAAGCTTTCGTCCCTAGTTATATGGCGCTAAGGCAAATAGGTTAGTATTGTCTTGGAAAGAAGTTAAGGCAATGGGGAAAGTGCTCCTAACCATTGGTGAACGGAGTCCAACTAGAGCAATTTGCACGTGGTGGGTGGGAACATAAAATGGATGGGACCTGTGTACAAGGTCCCATTGCCCCTCCCCCTGGAATTTTGTAATTCATAGTGTTAATAAATGGGTACCTACAGCCCCAGCTTGGCGGGTCTGTGGTTTATCTGCTAAAGTCGGGGGAGTCTTTCCCGCACTTGGAAGGTGGTGGTGGTTCTGGAGGTGGTGGTGGTTTTAAAGGTGGTGGTGGTTCTGAAGGTGGTGGTGGTTCTGAAGGTGGTGTTGGTTCAGGAGGCGGTGGTAGTTCTGAAGGCGGTGGTGGTTCTGAAGGTGGTGGTGGATTTGAAGGTAGTGGTGGTTCTGAAGGTGGTGGTGGTTCTGGAGGCGGTGGTGGTTCTGGAGGCGGTGGTGGTTCTGAAGGTGGCGGTGGTTCTGAAGGTGGTGGTGGTTCTGGAGGCGGTTCTAGCCCGATTCCGATTGTGTTCGCATGCATACAAACTGTTGGGTCTTCCGCCCGGCCCAAACTGGATTCTATCTATGTTGTTTTTTTTAATTTTTGGCTCGCATTGAATACTTATGTACGTTCAGGTTTATGCAAGGAAGACGAAGGGAGGGTGGGGGAGGGAAGGAGTGGAGCGGTAAACTCGGAGATTGAGCTCCTCTGTGGAAATAAATGGAGCATCTATGTGAAACGGGAATGACTAGTGAATAAAATAAGTTGAGATAGCTACATGGTTAAAAGACGAGAGGAGTAATTGGAAGGGAGGTGAACCGGAGGGTAGAAAGGAGTACAAGTCAGTGGCCGCGGGAGGTCAATTTTCCGGGGGGGGGACAAGCATATGTTAAGCATAGGTACATACATATTAAAGTATGTACCCCTTCATTAACATTAGGAATTTAAAATTTCAGGGGGGGGGGAGGACAATGCGCCCGTGTCCCCCCCGGTTCCGGGGTCCATGAGTGCAAGTGGAAGACGGAGAAAGGGCGGGGGAGGGAAGCAGGGGAGCGGTGAACTCGGAGATTGGGATTCTGTGTGGACAAAAATAGAGGATTTATGTGCAACGGGAATGACTAGTGAATAAAATAAATTGAGATAGCTACATGGTTAATAGATGAGCGGAGTATGGAGCAAATGGGAAGGGAAGTGAACCAGAGGGTAGAAATGAGTACAAGTGGAAGAAGGAGGGTAAGTAAACGAAGTGAAGATATGGGAAAAGGCGTAAGTTGTCCTTGTTCCTCTCGCTTCGGTAAACGGATTTTTCCTACCCGGACTTTTCCTACCCATTTGGTTTCCACGCGGATTTTTCCTACCCGGACGTTTCCTACCCATTTGGTTTCCACGCGGATTTTTCCTACCCGGACTTTTCCTACCCATGACCAAACCTAGGACTTTTCCTACCCGAGATTATTTCTTATGTATAAATAATTGAGAAACACAACTATTTATTAGTAAACCGTAAATTAACTCCAGGTTATAATAAAATGCAAAAGTTGTGGGCATATCTTTGCGCAATATGTAGTTTCTTTTTTGTACATGGGTAGGAAAAGTCCTAGGTTTGGTCGTGGGTAGGAAAAGTCCGGGTAGGAAAAATCCGCGTGGAAACCAAATGGGTAGGAAAAGTCCGGGTAGGAAAAATCCTACAACCCTCGTTTCGTAGAAATGTGTAGTTTTTTCTCCGACTTCCACGCGACTTTCTTAGAGTCTCGTCTCGTAAATTAGATGGAATTCATTTGTTTTCGTTTAACGGGAGGATTATGGGTTTGTTTCACTCCTCACACTTGGCAACAAAACGAAGAGACTGCAAGACTGCAACAAAAAGGAAAAAAGAAATGTCCCAGGTATGGTCGTGGGTAGGAATTGTCGTAGGTATGGTCGTGGGTAGGAAAATTCCGGGTAGAAAAACCCGCGAAGGAAAAGTTCGGGTAGGAGAAGTCCTGCAACCAGCGAATTACATGAAGGGCTGTTCTTTGATAAGTGCTGGCCAGTTTGACTTTAATAAGTGCTGGCCAATTCCACTTTTGTAAGTGCTGGCCAGATTGACTTTAGTAAGTGACGGCCAACAAAAAATTCTAGAAATGGATTAAAAATACGACAAGAACGTTGGGAAAAAGTACCAAATAGTATTAATATATAAAATTGCACATACAGTATACCTAATTTATATAAACATATAAAATAAAATATTCTTTATATGACTGCGTGTAAAATTTCCCATTTCAACATGAAGTTAATAAAACTTTAAATTTAATATAATTAGGCTGTACTTACGAGGAAATAATCACGATCCATCATGCCCAAACACTCCAGTGTCCAGTATAGTTGTTTTGAAAAGAGTGTGTGAGTGGAGTAAGTGGAGGAGTAGTGCAAATAATATTATTTCAGAATGGGCATTTTGCTTTGTGACGATTTACCAAATGTGTTTAACATTGGAATCTTGGAGTAGAGGAAAGTTCATATAGGGAAAGGCCACAGATGATGTCATCCGAAAAAGCCGCGCGAGCGAGTTAGGAACGACCGACCCCATTATGACATGTTTTTAACATTGCCGTTACCGTGAATGGGCAGGTTTTAGGGACCGACCCACCAAATCGATGACATCCTTTCGATCAATCGATGTCACTAAAATGAACTTGATTAATATTGAATGGGATGATACCTGATACGATAACACAATGGTATACGGACATTTTTCTCCCGGACATTTTCCCCCCATGCAGTAACCCCGGACTTTTTCTCCCCAGTCCCAAAATCAAACTAATGGTCTAAACAAGTACAATATAGCAATACGGGGGGAATCTGTCCGGGGGGAAAATGTCCTACAACCTAACACAATACATATTTATCAACACTATTATTTATTTCACTAGTTCACTATCTTACTTCCAACTTCACTACTAAAGTTATAGTACTTTGACAGTATCGTTGATTAACTCGAAGTAAACTAAAAATAAATTAATACCTGTAAAACTAACGATACGATGATTTAGAGTGGGCAATGCACATGCCATAAGTTGTAAGTAAAAGTGAGATGCGAGTGGTGAGGTACAACGGTAAACGAAAGGACACAAGGACTCACCAGAGATTTGAGGATGCTAATGCTAATTGTGGTTCTGGATATTTCTTTTAGTAGATTTTGAATATTACTTTTTGGAATATTATTGATTTTCACGACGCGTTTCGGATTTTGATCCTTTTTCAAGCGATACAATTTTGGAATGCACATGCCATGCCTATACGTCTGTCGGTGTGTCTTACCAAGGAGCAACTTTTAACGTACATCAAAACCAAAACCAAAACGAGGGCCATGTCAGTCAAGAAAATTTGTGATCCATCCAGCAGTTGAAATTTTCGCCTTGGTCATTTTTACTTTTCTCTCTCTCTCTATCTATACTCTATTGTTGGAAATTAAACTGTGACTGCGACTGTGTGTGCCGTGGCGCCACATTTTGATTTAGGGGCCGTCCATATATTACGTTTCAAGTTTTTGTGAAAACCCCCTCCCCTCCCCCCCAGAGTTTCAACTTTTTTAACATTACGGTAAATGGAGAGCTTACCCCCTCCCCCCCCCCCTGCAAAATGAAACGTAATATATGGATAGCCCCTTACTCAAGGCTTGTCGGCGAACAGTGAGAATCCACCAATCAGTTTTGAGTTTGCTTGTTTCAAACTATAACAAACTGCCACGAAATTTAGAGGTCGGACATAAATGGCGCCACCCACGTTGAGGGTGGGTCACTTGGAGAAGAATTTCACCTAATGTTAAAGATAGTCATTTATGCAATGCTTGAGATGGTGGCAAGGTTGGTGGGTGGGTAAATTCGGTAAAATTTGGTACGCCGTTTGTGGCCGGCCCCAAGCATTAAATTTGAGACCGCAGGGTGTTTTTTGTTTCTATGGAATTTCATTTCAACATTGTGGCATAGTACACTTCGAAATCCGGAACCGAATTCCGACTTGCAAAACTACTTCTACGGCTCTACTGTCGACTGTCACCTCCCTATTCAATTTATTTTAGGGGCCGGACACAAATGACGCCACCCATCATCATCAAGTTTTTGGACCCACCCACCCTTATAGGTGACGCTTTTAACATTACGTTAAATGGGGCGCCTTTTATGACCCACATACCATAGTGGGTGGCGCCATTTGTGTCCGGCCCCTATGTATCTATCCATAAATTAAATTTCCAATCCTGGTTCTCGGTTGAGTCCGGGTTCGGACTCGAGTGCTAAAGACATGAAAAAGTTAAATATCTGTTGGAAGGACACTGCGTACGACGTACGTACTTTTGCTCCAAGACAGCGTATACAATAGCCGTAAACCGTGACCAGACCAGTCCAGACAGGAGCGTTACCGTTAACGGGTAGAGAGAAGGATGAAAGAGAACAATAATGATTTGAAGTTGAAGGCGTGAAAAGAGTATGTTGGGACAATATCCAAACTTCAGTCAGTCAGTTACCCAAGATAGTGTGGTTGGGAGTTGGACTCTGTTGGTTGTTAACTAAACGCGGCTGTGTGAATTTCTGCTGTCCCAGATCTGGGATTTTGTTTTCCGGTTGTCAAAATTATTTTTGGATTTTCCCATCTTATCTACAACGAATTAAAAAATTTCGGGGGTGGCAGCTGTGGAATGCCCAGATGCCACCCTCCTGGAATGGCCGGAATGTCAGTCTGATGTCATTATATTAAAAGCTATATGTGGACATTTACGTTCACATTAAAGACAAAGAGTAGAAAATTGAAAAAATCAGATTATTCCATGAATTAGACTGTGTGTGCGGGAGTCGCTCCTTGTCTCTGACAAGAAATGGAAGTTACGAATTGATCCTTTAGACAGACGATTAGACCCTCATTCATTCAAACTTTATTCTACATGGAGTGGAACATGAGCTTTGGACGTACCTATCGGTCGGGATGACATACGGCGACGGAAACTGGTTTGAGCAAAAGGTTTTAGATATATTATCTGTATTATTACGCATTAACTTTTGAATTTGCACGGATTGGAATCGAAATAAGATTTTTATATTTGGAAAGGGAACACAACATTTTCTGCAAGCTGTAAACGTGCCTTAAATGTTACACCGCTCAAGATTTACGACGGGCATGTTTTGTATTGATTGGAAGCTGATCGATATATGGATGAATGGGCATGTAAGTACTTTACCACGTAATACATTTTTCGTTTTAATAAAGTGTTAATTTTGAAATATTGTGAGGGGATCGTAGTAGGGGAGTGCGTATGTGTGATCGGGTTCATTTTTTATTAACTTTGAAAATCTGTATCTTTTCCCACAGCCAACGTACAATAAAGGAGTATCTATCATTATACTATACTTATCTTTTAATACTGTATGTACATAAAAATACTCAGTGTCAAAAATTCAAAGTTGCAAGAGATACAGCGGTCATTGTACGAAAAAACTGCGGAAAGTCTTACAACAGCCCAAGTGCCCTTAATGTGATCAACACATTTAAAGTTAATGGTAAAGTGGGGTCTTAAATGTGACAAATTCAAAAATGTACTCAAAACTTTCATGATTTTACATAGCCAGAGTTTTTAAGGAAAGAAGCTGAAATCAGTTGTAAAGATAGTTGAGACTATAGGCTGTATGATTATTAGTTGAACAGATTTTTAAAGGCGTTAATATTTGAACGACGGCCACTGATCACATATAAGGGGTGATCACATTTACGCTCAGTACTACTATACGGACACTCAGGACACTTTCCTGCTAGACATTTTCCTCCCGGGCATTAATAAAAACCTCTCGCTTTAACTTATTCTAACTTCGACTTTGCTAAAGTTACATATCATATTTACAATTTTGTATAGTTTGATGACTTCTTCCACTTCATATCATTCCTCACGACGTTAACTCTTTTACTTGGAGTCTATGAAAATCTCATTATATTTGAGGCTGCAGTTTTGAAGTAGATTTAATAATTTAAGCTACTGTTCATGTGAGCGAAATTAGTCAACAGCGCTTGCCTCTGCCGTCGACGATCATACGAGACATGGGGAGGGAACAACAAATTCGACGACGGAACTGGCGATGTAAATGGTAGGGAAGGAGATGTAGGTTTGGCGGTTGATATTTTGGAGCGAGAGAAGACCAGAACAAAAGATTTAGTTAGAGGGTGATTCAGCCATTTTGATGGTAATGGTTAGTGGACGGGAGCAGCTAAAAAAAAAGCAGGCTCAGTACAGATTTGCCAGTGAAAGGAGTAGGGGAGTGAACAACAGAGCTCCGGCGTTCGTCCATTTTTCATTTTTCCTTTTTAGTTTTCTCAATTTTAAAAGTTAGAAGTCATTTAAATTAAAAACTATTAAAAGACTAAAACTACCAAACAGCAAGATAGTGAGAAAAGGCTAGTGAGAAAAGAAGTCCTCTCCAGATCAGAAACTAAGTGGCCGAATCGTGGGGAATCGCAAGTTACATCGCCAGCAGTCAACCGGTATTAGTTTGATTCATTGTTTCGTTCCCGTGTCCGTCATCGTAATTTCCGTAAGAGATAAAGCGTTTATATTATAATAATATTTTGGATTTATGTCCTTATGTTTTCACGGGTAATTTATAATTAAGTTCAGTGCATACCGTAAATTTCCGAGCAGTGGTTCGAATTGTGCGAAAGTGATTATGTGTGCCTACGTGATGCAAAGTGAGTATTAAAGTAAGGAATAGATCATAGCAGCGAAATTGATTAGTCACTGTCGGATTATTTTTATTTATTGATTCATATTTTATTTTCCACCCGCATGGTAATAGATGTATGAATAATAGTTGGCATATGTCATTAGTAATAGTTTTGGATGCATACAATAATTATTACACTTACCTGTAGGAACACAGTAGCCATAAAATAACCAACACATAATTGATTTTTGTCCGTCTATGATTTATGAGCCACCGTATTTATTTTTAAACACTAACCATTTTGCATTTTAGGTAGGCAGGTTAACGGCAATTCAGAGGTACAGAGGGATACTTCTAAATTGAGATCGAAACATCGAACACTTCGGTCTCAAATTTAGGTGCGGGGTATTTCCCTTTGTAGCTCACAAATTAGCCGTAAAAATTTGGGAAATTTATGGCCAAAATTTCGTAAATTTAGTAAGGAAGGTTTGGGAGAAATAGAGATTTTTTTTAGATTGGCGCGTTCAGTTTTAGAGATATTTTGAAGAGTTGAGGATATAATTTTTAGCATTCCATTCCGCGGATGGTGCTCGTAAAAATTGTGTCATTTTAGTTGGATTTTTGAGAGTTTTGGAGATTTTTGTTGTGGGGATACTAGTTGGAGGTTTACGGTACGAAAATTTTTTTCTTTTCTCTTCAAATGTTGAATGTATGAGCCGTATGTACATGTATAGGAAATAACGACGAACGTTTCATAATAGGGGACAGTGGTAGTACTTGAAAATAGGAAGTGGAAATTGGGAAATAGGTCACACTGGACGCATCGTACGGGGAGAGGAGTTGGGGTATAAATTCAAATTTAAATTCATTTTCCTCATTTTCTTTCTTTAGACGGCGCATAACATCCAGTGTAGCAGTTCACGGGCGTTAGCAGAGAATTGTAACTGGAAATCAAGAGGCTCATATTTCATTCAAGCAGTTTCATCAAACCAGGGACCGCGGTCATTAGCTTCGAGTGCTTTGTCATACACTCTTTCTAATTTCATCGAGGGATTAGGCATCGAACTACATGGTACATAATATATTATATATTATTGAATAAATTTTGATTTTCATTTTGAGTTAGGTAAAATCTTATTTTGTTTAGTCAGGCCATAGTGCCGCATGAGTGGTCAGTTGTGAGAAAACCTACCATCACTGCACAGCGTAGTCACTCACCATTTGTACCTACACCTACCCATTATAATAATACCATAACAATAATATGATGATAATTTTGTAGCATTAAGTTAAAGTGGTCATGGTCATGGTCATCATCGCTCCACATTTACAGTTAACAAACATTGAATTCTCTCCTTTATGTGCCTTCCATTCTTTTCTTAGTTTGATAAATATGCAATGGTGATTTGGAAGTCAGGATAATTATACAAATTTTCAAGTTTGAAGTATTTACCTGCAATCGATTTACCTTCGAATTTTATTATTCGAACTGATGAAGTGGTTGATAGTTACTTTATTTTTAGTATTGGTGTTTTTGAGTAGATTGAACGTCGAGCATTTCTACCAGTTGGTTAATGACATTGTAGTCATTTCCCTTGTCTTGTTAGCCATCGCCGCTTGGTATTTAACTGGGTTTGTGTATGTCCTGATGAATGATTAATGAGTTTCAAAAATTAATGAACTTAGTGGTAGCTCATGAATTTTTAATCGCTGCATACTTATGGTATATAGGGGAAGGAGCTGAACATATGCCATTCGATTTATTTGAGGAAATAATTGTAATTTATTTCGCTATTTTCCAATTCATAGAGGATATTTTCGGTGTGGGATTGGTGCCTGCTGTTCATAAACCAATAAAATTCCAATTCCATTAAAAATATACAGGATTTAATGGAAGATGCGCATTTTACTAATCGAATAGTAGTATCCATTTACAACTGGTGGGTCAGCGGTGGTCATCAATATCTCACTGAAACACAAAGGAACGGGTTTTCTACAATCGTAGTAGCAGACCTCCTGGATAATTACAATATTTTCCAATACGTCATCCAAACAGAAGGGTGGATAGCAGAGGATTATTCCAAAATTCATGATTGGTGTTGTGAGGAAATAGAGGACAGAAGGGCTAATCGCAAAGCAGGAGCTCGAGCGGATAGGAAAATAATCGGCGAGGCAAGGCAACGCGTCCATTTATTAAGGGAACTTGATTGGTGAGGTAGTTTCAACTCATTAGTATTCTTATTTAAAATTTTATTAATTCTCTGATAACTACTTTGGTTATGCCACAGGTCTACGTTAACCTTATTCCTCATCGAGTATTCGAAAAATTTATCATTGGAGCTTTGGAGTGGTTCGTGTTAGGAGGTCATCGATTCATTTCTAAGGAATTGTTATTCGCTGGTTTTATCATTTATATGTCCAACGTAGGTAATTTGAATAAATTCTGCTACGTATATCGTATATTGCGACAATATAGTGCCGCTGGTTTCGATCTTCCAATGATTAGGGAAATTGTCTATGAAAGTTTGAGAGGTTAGGAGTTTTGAATCCAATAATTTGAATTCAGCCTACATTGTGTTGAGTGACGGGGAGGCAAGCGAACGATACAATAGAATTTCCTTTTCTTTCAAATAAATAATTTAATTAAATAATAAAGTAAGTCCTTACTTCGGGTCAGTAACCAACCATTCATTGATTATTGTCCTGGATATTTAAATAGGATACAAGGGAGGACCGAGCGGGGATTGAAAGCATTGGGCGATTATTCACTTTTTGCTTAACCATTAATATTAGTTTAGAAATAATTCAAAACATAATAATTATTTTTCATTTTACATTTTTTAATTTGTTGATTTACTTCAAGTATTTAAAATATATTTTCTTTTCAAGTATTCAACGCTTGCTTGTTCATTCATCATCACCATGTCAACAAATCCAAATGAAACTTCACCAGATAGGAGGTTGAGGGAAGCTACGGAATTGTTAGCCAAAGCGGACGCGGATAAGGCCAAGGCATTGGCACTAATACAGGCTGAAGTCGATGTACAGATAGCTTATGAGGAAGCTAAAAAGAAGGTCATCGTATTGTGGGAGTTAAACAATCCAGGCAAGAACACCCCACCATGTTCCCCTGTAAAACAAATCACATTTCCAAATGTAAATTCAGGTCCACGTCCGGGTCCGCTTCCAGGTCCATTTCCAGACCCACCAGCCTCACAGATCGCCATACCAGGGCCACAGGGCAGTCCCATGAACATTTCATTCGAGCAATTTCGACAAATATTGGCTCCACCTGCCGCGAGCAGGGAAGAGACAATACTAAATCGAAGTATTCAATTGTTGAAATATACAAAGAATATGCCTACTTACAAAGGGGAAGAGGAGGCTCATCTGTGGTTGAAGAGATTCAATGCAACCGCAGCAAAGCTAACTCTGTCCTACAGCGAGAAGTTCACTATGTTGGACAATGTTTTTGCAGGTCCAGCTAAAACATGGTACCAGAATGAAAGAAGTTCATTGAGCGACGGGTTGACAGCCGACCCATCGGACATAAATCAGGAAAAATGGGGAAAATTCGAGCAGGCCATATTATCTCGTTTCAATAGGGCTTCCATGGTTTCCAAAGCTAGGCAGGACCTCAAAAAGGCAGTTTGGAATGGTAAACAGTCAGGAGCTGAATATTGTAGTGAAAGGATAGGGTACCTCAAGAGAATTAACCAGCATGTAGAGGAGCATGAAATAGTTCGGGAACTTATACTCGGTATCCCCGAAGATGACCGGGATAGGTTCGTCACCTGCACTACCATCGCTAGCGTCCAATCTGCATTGGACATGGCAACCGAAACCACTAGCATGGGAAAGACTGCCACACAACCTCGTCAGCACACGTTTCAGGGTAGTCCGCAGGATAGGCAATTTCAACGAGCTTTCACTTTCCAACAACAACAAGAAACTCGATTTCAGGAGCGTGAGCGACGGCATAGCAACCCAAATAACTCACCACAAAATATGGGCATGAGCCATAAGACTCATTTTGTCCAGCCTCCAGACCCAGCTATTCCTTGTCCACAAGGATCGGATCCTATGGTTGTTAGGTATCCATTGTATTCAGAAGCGAGAAAACGATACTGTATGACACCTGATGGTAAACCCACATGCTGGCAATGTGATCGTACGGGCCACACATTTAAATCATGTTTTGTTCTGTACAGGGCTCAAGGGATTCCTATTCCATATCTGGCAGCGGGTGTTAATCGTGGTTTCACACCACGGGAGGGCCAACAGACTGTTGACAGTCTAAATCAAAGAAATCCTTTAAACTAGTAGGGGCGGGTGCTGCGGCTGCAACACCCGAACCCAAGCCTCAAACACCCGAACCCAAACTTCAAACACCTACGCCATCAATGATCTCCACCCCGAGTCACATTACACCAGAATCCACAAAGAAATTGAATATACAGGAAAGATTGCAACTGTTAGCTAGTTCAGACGAGCGAGGTCCGATTGATAATGTTATACCAGTAATTGAATCCATGAGATCCATGCATTTAAATATTCCCGATAATGATGTCTCCAGCATGGACACAAATCTCGATCCGGCGATGATGACAGTTGGTCCCCCTGAGCAAGAACCTGCCGATTTCCACGATTATCTTTTTCAGCCATTAATCACCAATGAGCTGGTCCTTCTGAGGACAACCCAACAATTAAGTCCAAATGAATTTCGTAGACATATCAGGGTCAGAGGAGAAGGCAGCCCAGTACAAGGAAACATCAAAATCCTTTACGACACTGGTGCTTCCATCAGTACTATAAGCACTGATGTGGTTAGAGCTTTAGGGGTCCAACATCAGATTAAATCAGTTCCTCCTTTATTAGTAGGGTTGTCCATCGATGATGGCAACACACACATTATCGACAAAATAGTCATGTTGGAATTATTTATTAAAGAATTGGGAGAATGGGCAACGTGGGGATTTTACATCGTTGAACGCGCTCAGGATGACATGGTTTTTGGCATGGATATTATGAGAAAATATCGTGCAAGTTTAGACGTCGAATCAGGGATAGTGGTTTTCAAAAAGGCCGGCCAAAGAGTAGAAAATCCCGAAGATTTGGATCGGGTGCATCAAACTACGTTGTCTAATGGTCCCATCATTGAAACTTTGCGTAGATTTAAGAAAAGAATAGTGAAGGAAAGAAAGCAGAAGGAAGAAGATGAAATGATAGAAGAAGCATGCAATAGGTTAAAGAATGATAATTTAAATGAATTGTTGAATGAAATTTATTTTGATGAGGAATATCAGATCACACAAACACAAGTTGATCTCATGGTGAAGCGCAAGGAGGAGGAGGAGAGGTTGAGATTGAAGGAGCGGGAGGAAGAAGCGAAAGCATTTACTTTTCCAAAAACAATTAGAAACGAATTGAGCGATACTTCTTCCGTGGGGGAGGGGATGAACTCGATCAAGAGTTATCCCATGTCCATCCGTGCGGTAAATTTACTGCAACAATACAAACTCCGTCTGTACACTGTAAGACCATTTGTTGTCAAAAACGACCAGGACAACTCCATGCCATTCTACACGGAGGACCCATACTTTAATGGAGATGTCACAGTCCAAACAAATAAAAAGCTTTTTCGGAAATATGGAGTTGTACTGGTCCAGGACACGGTACATATAAAGAATGGCAGGGGAGAAATTGGAGTTGTGAATACAGAGAGTGAGGACGATGTGTACTTACCACCGTTATCCTCATTGTCTGTAGGCAATATTTTACCCACTGAGTATTTACGCCGAAATTATATTAAACCCAATAATGAGGAAGTAATGCACGTAAATGAGCAGAAATATCCCGACGAAAATGATTTCCCGATTCCAATACCAGAGGATGTCGAAGGGAGTAGGGAGCTTACTGATGAGGAATTCTCCGAATTCAAAATTTATGAAGGATTAGCGGAGGAAGAAAAGAGTCAGCTGCGTAAAGTACTCAGTAAGTATGCTGGGGCTTTTGGATGGAAAGATGAGGATTTTATTTTACCTATGAGAGACCCAATTACCGGTAAAACATTGCAGGCTACGGTGGAGATGTTAGATACAACTCCACGCATGGTAGGGCCCAGACCAATGAGCAACGAACATAAGGAATTAGCCAAGGACACGGTAAAGGCTAATCTGCGAAAAGGAATGATTGAACCGTCAACAAGTGTCATCCTTTCCCAACAAATGATGGTGCCAAAGGGTAGGGAAGGTAAAGAATTTCGAGCAGTCGTAGATTATCGTTTTGTCAATAGACGGGTGAAGCCCATAGTAATTCCGATTCCAAACATTTTAAATGCTTTTGATGTATTCTTAGGATGCACCATGTTCTGTAATTTCGATATGGCAGATGGATATCAGCAAGTGGAAATTCACCCGGACAGCCGTGATTTCCTTGCTTATATCACTTTCGAAGGTCAATATCGCCCAATCCGCCTACCCTTCGGGTGGCTTAATTCTGGAACAATATTTCAAATGATTATGACTAAAATATGGGCATATTACGTTCGAAAATACCTATCGAATTACAGTGACGACAACTGCTTCGGAGCTAGAAAATTTGAGGAATTAGTTGATAGGCTTGTGAAAATTCTCTGGATTTGCGTATGCGCTCGAATTAAACTGAAACCAAGAAAATGTTACATTGGTTTCCCGAGCTTGGTATTTTTAGGCCATCGAATTAGTGCAGCGGGAGTTAGCATAGATCCAGATAGGGTCAAAGTGATGATGGATTTTCCGGATCCGCAAAATGTCAAGCAAATAAGGCGTTGGTTGGGACTCAGCGGGTTTTTCCGTAGGTTAATTTTTGGTTATGCCAAATTAGCAAAACCCTTATATGAGCTTCTAATGAAAGACGTTCCTTTCAATTTTAATGATCGGTGTAAGGAGGCAGTCCAAAAGATGAAAGTCGCTATCTGCACAGCTCCGGCGTTGGCATACCTCGATCCGTCAGCACAGCTCGAGATGTGGACGGATGCTTCATACGGCACTATAGCTGCGGTACTCATTCAAAACGTAAAAGGAGTGAGGCAGCCCATCATGTTTATTTCACATGCGTTGTCACCGACAGAGCAGCGGTGGCATGTAACCGACAAAGAATGTTATGCCATAGTATACGGGTGTCAGAAAAGCCATCATTTTATTCAGGGTAGATCACTAGAGATCTACACTGACCACAATGCGTTGGTCTTCCTACTGCGTACTCCTCAAGTCACAGGTCGTTTGGTAAGGTGGAGTCTTAAATTAGGAGCATACAATATTAAAATCATGTATGTCCCAGGGAAGAAGAACGAGATGGCGGATTGCCTCAGTCGTCCTCCAGGTTCTGATGAACTTCCACCGCCCGTCATGCGAAGCATTACGGTACAGTCGGAACATGAGAGATCTGAGGAAGATTGGGAATTTGTCATGGCTTGTAGGGAATTGGACGGGGAAGTCGCTGACTTGAAAACAGCACAATGGAACGACCCCGATACACGCATAGTCTTGGAAAGCCTGACTGAGGATTATGCTAACAACTGCAAGGGAGAGAATAAATATAGGAAGAATTTTCAGATTAATCCAGAGGGTATTCTCGAGCATATCTCATACGAAGTCTGTGGTCCATTATGGGTACGTGTTTTGCCCATGAAAGAAGCTAGAAAGATTACATTAGATTTACATAACCAGTCCCACTTAAGTTATGAAAAGATTTACGAGGCTTTGAGACTTCGATATTGGTTTCGGGAAATGCATAAAACGGTAGTACTTATCTGCCGTTCATGTGAAACATGTCAAAGATTTTACGTTGATAGGCGAAGGAAAGGTGGTCCCATGCACGTAATGATAACTCCACAAGTCCCATATCTCAAAATATCTGTAGATTATTTGGGCCCATTAAACAAAACATTCAGGAAGCATAAATATGTACTCGCGGTCGTGGACCAATGCACAAGGTTTCTTCATCTTATTCCTACCAAAGGATGCACTGTAAAGGATACGATAAAAGCCCTCCGGCCTTTATTCATCAAACACAAAATCCACGCCATAGTCTCTGACAATGGCCCAGCATTCACTGGTAAAGATTACGAAAACTTCTGCGTCGATTTTAAGGTCAGACGAGTTCATTCGAGCCCATACAGACCGCAGTCAAATGCTTATGTGGAGCGAGTGAACTCAACTTTTGGTTCCATAATGAAAAAGTTGAAGTGGGAGTATAAACGGCCATGGGACGAGACCTTGGAGGACGTCGCTGCCCAATACAATGCCGTAAAACATTCAAGCACTGGGTACTCACCATATTTCCTTATGCATGGCAGATCATTTCATTATGACTATGTACATAAGAGGCCAATAGACGACAAATACGATCCCAATGACAACGAGATGATCATGTGTAAAATTGGTGAAATGTATAAGTATCGCATGCTCGCACACGAAAATTCTTGTTACAATCAACTTAAGAGAAAAATGGCATTCGATAAGAAGCATCCTTCCATTAGTTTTGTTGAGGGTGATTTGGTCTGGAAAAGAAATTATGTACGAGAGGCAGGGTGTCCTGCAAAATTCACGGTAAAATATACAGGTCCATATAAAATTTACTCTGTAGTTTCCAACGAGCATGTGTATTTCCTATGTGACAGGGATACAGATTTATCAGTACATAGGGATGAAAGAACTTTGGAGATGACACATGGTCATAATTTGAAGTTGTATATAGGGGAGGTTGCAGAGAAAATAGCGGAAGACGCGGGTACACAGGTAGCCGTCAGTAAAGCTTGGATAGACGATTTTCATGGTACACCAGAGGAAGTTAGTTTCCACTCCGAAATGCATGCCGATCCAGACGTAGAGGAGTTAACGGAGAGTACATCTTCATTCGCGAATGTTGTTCCCAGGGGGTCATTTGATAAACAATACTCAGTTTCAAGTATACAGGAACTGGAATTGGGCAAAAAGTCCATCGAGCCATTGCCGTTGCCGGCACCATTGCTCAACCCATCCATGCTCGACGAGCATGAAAAACGTACAATTAATGTATTTAATTATACTAACTTGAGGGAGAAATTGTTTCCAACAGCCCCACCTCAACCTCCTACTGAGGTGGATAAAACTTTCCTCCCTAGATGGTTAATTGATCACGCAGGTCATGGTATATCTAACACCATAGCCTGTAGAGATCCAAATAGAAACCATAAAACCATTTCGCAAAAAGGTGATTATTATCATGACTCCGATGACTCGACCCAAGCTCCTACAACAGGGCCTATGCTGGCTATAACAGAAAAGGGGGAGCCGGAGGTTAAAGTTGCGGACGAAGCAAGAGCCGAACCCGTAATTGAGCCAAAGGTGGAACCTTCAATAAAAATAGAAATAAAATCCGAAGGATCAGGTAGCACGGTGCAGTCAGGCAGGCGCAAGAGTATGGAAACAATAATTCCCAAAGTCGAAAAGGGTGCGGCGGGCAAAGTCCCGCAGGCGTATGATTGTGAGACAACAAGTATGGGTAAAAAGCACAAGTTAGCTCCCTTATGGTACGTGGCCTGGGGAGATGGTCCGTGTAAATACGCACCGGCGTCAATGCAGCATTTCTTTGATCAACCACATACCAACGAGGACGAGGACGCCAACAAATTCGTGCCCGTGAACAAGAATTTGGAGATCGCTGAGAGCGTTATTAGAGATTCCGCGAAGAATCCACCTATAAAAATCAAAATAACGCAGTCAATATTTGGTAACAAGTGCCAGATCGTGGAAGACACACCGGAGCATGACGACGCCGTCGCGGGCGGATATTCCTCATCCGCAAGCGAGGCCCTTTCCACAGCATCAACATCGCGAAAAACAAAGCAGAAAACCAAGGACCCACCAAAATCACCCATACGCAAATCCGCGAGAACCAGGAAAGCGCCCGATAGGTTAACTTTGTCTCCAATTAAAACGCGAAAGCCGTCTAAGACAGTAAAAACTGTCGGCAAAAAGCAGGCTCAAGCGAAATCACTTACAGTCTTGTCCGCATTCGTAGAGTTTATGAAAACAATAGAAGGTCCCTCCCAAACTGACGAGCAGGAGCACAGCTCCCGCGAAGATACTTCTTCAGATTAATAGGGGTGTCACTTAGGTTACGAACAAAAATAATTATAAAATAAAAATAAAATTTAGTTGGCGCGTACTCTACTATCTATATCATTATTTAAATGTGTGGGGGATAAAAATTTATTTGGTGGAGGTTATGTGTGAATTAATTTAGCAATAGGATGTCTCAACCGGAAGGAGGCATACTCGTCGACGAATCGGGCGGAGAAGAGACGGAAGATGAGATATACGATGGGGATGTCGATATGCTACTGGGATCAGATGTTGAGGATGACGGCGACACCACATTAAGAGCCGAGGAGACTCCGACATCATCAATCCACTCAGAGGCTGAAACAGAAGTCGTATCGTCAACTAACCATGGTCAGGAACTTTACAATCAGCAAGTCATAAATCCTGAAGACCAGGGAGCGGCGGCAGTTTCACCGAAACAAGAACTTCCACCAAAAACAGAGGAGGAAAGAATCACCGAACGACAGCAGAAAAAGGAAGAGTGGCTCACGGTTTTGAGTCACGCCAGACTTGCGTTCCAGGACGCCGCTATGAAAGCCGCAAATATCCAGAAAATACTTGAGGCATCTCCGCTATATTGGGAAAAGCACGATCATGTAACGGAGGCGGGTGAAATGATGGCCGCCACAGCTGCAATGCGCACAGAGAATATACGCCTTCGGGAATGTCCCGATTGCCTTCGGAGGGGTAAGAGGGTAAATTTGCGGCATATAAAGAAAGATTGCCCATATCACGGTGTCGAAAAACATTTCGACCCTTTGAAAAAGACTCCGAAACGTTGCTGGAACTGTGGAGGGGATCATTTGATCCGTTTCTGCACTGTGCGAAGACGGTAGAGTAAAAACATTCAATGTCATTTCCGAATCATTCTTCTAATAATTCTTACACTTTCGTTAACTCGTGAGGAAACGAAGTTAATTTAGTTGGCAAACATTGTCATTATTTCTTTTCTTATTTTCTAAGCTTTAAGTTTACAAACAAAAATTATCATTAACAAACTTTATTAATTTATGGAATCTAAATTATCACAGTTTCGAATCGGGCAAAATAATTAATATTGATATAAAATTGGTGGAAGAAAATCAATTAAAAATAAGTATGGAATATGATATTTTCGTGAATACCTTGTCATGGTCTGCATGCGTCGTGTTATTTATGATCATGTGGAGATAATACATACATACGTCGAGGCATAAATTGATATAATGATTACACAAATAATTGGAGAATGTATATTTGGTGGAGTGATAGTTTATCACTGGGTCGGAAACGGCTGAAACGTAACGGAAAAATTAATTTGGGGAGCGTGTCTTATTCCATTTCAGTCGCCCAAGCCTTCAGAATCTGTACTACGCACCAGGAATCCGTTCGATAAAATGGAGCCAGCACTGGGACAACCACAATTTGAGTTTGAAGTTGATGACGACGAGACTGATTTCTCTGGGGATGAGGGGATAGCAGCACCACCATCTGCGCCAGTCATCATCGCCATTGCAGACGAATACATTTCTGAGGATGAGCAACAGGGCCCTCCATCGTTGTCTATGTTGGATCCAAATTTCTCCATATATTCTGATGACTCCGATTCTGAGGGAAATGGATCACTGAGAGTGAATGATCCGTCAGAGAATGACGAGGTGCTCACTATTTCTGGTTCGGACAGAGAGGAGTTCATTACGTGCGATACCCATCTGCAAGAAATTGATTCGGGGGATATTTCTACATACACGGATGCAATGGAATATATCCTTGGTCTGCCATCAGAGATTGAAAGTATGAGAGGTCCGGAAATAAAGGAGTCAGGAGAGTCTCCAGTACTACATTTGGCGAGGCCTCCAAGTCAAATGTCACCAGTTATGGATCCTCCAGTAGATGACATCCGAGCGGCTACAAAGAGCCCAACAGTTCCTGTATCATTTGAGGTCTTCGAAGAGATTTCTGAGAGCAGTGGTCACGAAAGTTCAGAGCTTTACGCCGATGACACTTCCGATATGAGTAGATTGTCCACTGAGGAGGAGCCTTCTGGAGATGACTGCGATGAGTCCGGTTCCACGAGCGCGTCTGATACTCCTAAAAGAAAGAAGGGACCGATACGACCAAAGATGTTATGGGATGGCAGAGATGAGTCCGAAGATGGAAGCAGTTTCTTGTCATATGGTACCGACGAGGAAGGGGACGACGAGCGTGATACTGATAACAATAGCAACCATGGGAATTACTCGGGTGAAAGTTCTGAGGACCGCGTTCGGAAGCGAAAGAGAGCAAATTATTCTGATCGTGTGTATACATCGAGGAGCGAGGAATCTTCAGATGTTCAGTTACCGTTGATGTCTTTAGCAAGCAAGAAGGCCCGCAAATACGGCGCAGTCAGGAAGGATTACACATTTCTATTTCGCGACGATAAAACTTGGAACTCAGCCGAAAGAGAGATGGATAGAATTAAATACAAAACTCCACCACCACGGGACTTCTCAAATTTGCTGCCATCAAGAGAAAGCGAAGCTCAGTTCACTCCGTCGGATTAGGGAGATCTCGAAAAGGAATTATGATATTATAAATCCTCATTATGTACAAACCCCAAACATATACATTATTAATTTTCAAATTATACCATGAAGAATTTACCAAAAATTATGAATGATCTAGTAGGGCTCATTTTTTTATATGCTAATCATTTATCGATGCCAAAATAATTATTATAATAATGATATTACATTTTTTTGTTTGTGGTAATAATTAGAATGCTTAACGGTGAAATTGTGAAGGAAATGCATTTTTATTGTTATTCATAAAATTATAAAATGTATGTATCTGCGTAGGAGAAGATGATTAGATGATGTAGACATGACAGGGTATAAGAGCGAGTATATTACTTAGAACGATTTTTTTTATTAAGTTTAAAAATATATATGTGAATTTCATGTCACTGAGGGGTTAGCTCTGATTGGAGATAACGCCTCATTGACATGGGATCTTTTAGCCCCAATGGGGGATTTGAATTTGCGTGTGCATGAATGACGTGATTTTTTTAACAAATCTAAAAAGCGGAGGGGAAGGGCACTCCACTGGGTATTTCCGATATTGGGGTACTGAGTGTCTTTCTCCGAAGCGTAGCTGGCTTCGATTAGATTTCTTCGAAAACATAGAACGGGTGGTGAATTTTCTATAATATGTTTGAGTATATTATGTGTAGGGATAAATATTATTACTTATGAGATTAAGTTACACGAAATAGATATGATTTTCTTTAAGATAATATTAACAAATAATTTGAGTAAGTATACATTAAGGCTGCTTGAAATGTTACAACGAAAATGGTCTTCCTATCTAACTATGGTACAAAATACAAATGTAGCACTATTTTTGAAATATGTTATTGTCCGCTAGATAAATTATGAACCACTACTGGTGTTCCTAAAAATAGTCATTATGCAATTTGAATACTTACATAATTTTTAAGAGTTTTGGTGGAACAGTGGGATTTTCGACGGCCGAGGCAAACTGCTGTTTCTTCCCCGGGACTTCCGGTCCCGTCTTGCTTGGGACAGCAAGATCCTGATTCGGGGGATTTTGTGAGCGAAATTAGTCAACAGCGCTTGCCTCTGCCGTCGACGATCATACGAGACATGGGGAGGGAACAACAAATTCGACGACGGAACTGGCGATGTAAATGGTAGGGAAGGAGATGTAGGTTTGGCGGTTGATATTTTGGAGCGAGAGAAGACCAGAACAAAAGATTTAGTTAGAGGGTGATTCAGCCATTTTGATGGTAATGGTTAGTGGACGGGAGCAGCTAAAAAAAAAGCAGGCTCAGTACAGATTTGCCAGTGAAAGGAGTAGGGGAGTGAACAACAGAGCTCCGGCGTTCGTCCATTTTTCATTTTTCCTTTTTAGTTTTCTCAATTTTAAAAGTTAGAAGTCATTTAAATTAAAAACTATTAAAAGACTAAAACTACCAAACAGCAAGATAGTGAGAAAAGGCTAGTGAGAAAAGAAGTCCTCTCCAGATCAGAAACTAAGTGGCCGAATCGTGGGGAATCGCAAGTTACATCGCCAGCAGTCAACCGGTATTAGTTTGATTCATTGTTTCGTTCCCGTGTCCGTCATCGTAATTTCCGTAAGAGATAAAGCGTTTATATTATAATAATATTTTGGATTTATGTCCTTATGTTTTCACGGGTAATTTATAATTAAGTTCAGTGCATACCGTAAATTTCCGAGCAGTGGTTCGAATTGTGCGAAAGTGATTATGTGTGCCTACGTGATGCAAAGTGAGTATTAAAGTAAGGAATAGATCATAGCAGCGAAATTGATTAGTCACTGTCGGATTATTTTTATTTATTGATTCATATTTTATTTTCCACCCGCATGGTAATAGATGTATGAATAATAGTTGGCATATGTCATTAGTAATAGTTTTGGATGCATACAATAATTATTACACTTACCTGTAGGAACACAGTAGCCATAAAATAACCAACACATAATTGATTTTTGTCCGTCTATGATTTATGAGCCACCGTATTTATTTTTAAACACTAACCATTTTGCATTTTAGGTAGGCAGGTTAACGGCAATTCAGAGGTACAGAGGGATACTTCTAAATTGAGATCGAAACATCGAACACTTCGGTCTCATTCAGAATGTAAGTTTTGGTTGTAGGACAACTTCCTCCTGAACATTTTCCTCCCGGACATCTTCCTCCCGGACATTTTCCTCTCGGACGTTTTTCTCCCAAACACATACGGAGGACATTTTCCTCCCAGCATCGAAATTCATATGACCACAATAAACGAGTGCTTCTTGCCAGATAATGCATGTATTTGTATAAATTCTTCAAAGTTTGTAAAATTTTAGTACTTCACATTATGAATTTTGCATACTTTGGAGAATTTATACAAATACATGCATTATCTGGCAAGAAGCATTCGTTTATTGTGGTCATATGAATTTCGATGCTGGGAGGAAAATGTCCTCCGTATGTGTTTGGGAGGAAAAAGTCCTGGAGGAAAAAGTACGAGAGGAAAATGTCCGGAAGGAAGATATCTGGGAGGAAAATGTCCGGGAGGAAAATGTCCAGGAGGAAGTTGTCCGCATACCGTAAGTTTTATTTAGCAGGGTGGGAGTGCCTAGTGGCCGGTATCATAAGTTATTGTGGCAACGAATCGACTTTTAACAATATTAAATTTTGTACTGTAGCACAGTAGACTGATTCTGCAACTTTGAGTTTCAAAAGTTTTCAAATAATATGAATTTAATCCGCCGGCCATAATTCTTCTGTAAAGAATGACTTCGTAGTTTCAGCGGGAGTCCACGTCCACCTTTGATGACCTGGATAACTTCGTAGGCTGGGGCGGACTGGCCATAAGGAATTTGCGGAAATTCCGCATGGGTTTTTTAGCACAGCGTAGACGGGAACTTAGAGCCCGTAGGTCCAGCGCGGACCCCCTGATAGCCCAGTCTATCAAATGCAGTTTCCGTGGCCCAAAGATTTCACGGTACCGGGATTAGTCGTCCTCGCATCTCTGGGCCCCACATTAATCGGCCCCTCAGTACTTGGCCCCGAGAAGTAATCGGCCTCGTCGTAACTGGGCCCCGTAATTTTTGTATTGGGCCTGGTCAATGAATAATATGAACAACGATCAATGTCAATAATTTTAGTATTTAATCTTTACTGTCAATCAGCTTTCGTCAATTTATTAAAGGTAATTTAGGTATTTTAAAAATAAAGTTTTAAAAAAATTTAAAAAGACGACCAAAATATGTACATTTAACGTGTATCATCGTACGAATAGCATTCCAAACATCGCTGCCCCTTTCGATCGTCCCGTGTTGAACAGATTCGTTGCTCTCAACAACTACATTAATTTGTTATTTGGTACACTAATTTCCTATACTCTGCTCCTTGAAAAACAAATTAGTCTTATCGATACTTCTTCTGTCGGTCAATAACTGATAAAATATAGATAGTAGGATGTAGGATATTTTACTATTTACATTTTATGTTTTAGTTTTTATGTACCTTATACAAAAGTGCAAAGTAAGTGCCGGGGACTAATATAAATTAATTGGGCCCAGTAACGACGGGGCCGACTACTTCTCGGGGCCAAGACATCCCGGGGCCAAGTACTGAGGGGCCGATTAATGTGGGGCCCAGAGATGAAGTGACGACTAATACCCGAACCGGACTGTGAGATCGGTTCGGGTATTAGTCCGCCCCTGTTTGTAGATTATTCATTCAGGGCTCAGGGTCAGTGGCTCATAGTAGTAGGAGTAGCAGGATCTACATTCCCTGTTTGTAAGACATTTGCTACCCAAAACCCAACCGAGGACATTTTGCTACCCATAACCTAGGACCAGGGTTCGGTAAATGCCACCGTTTTATAGAAAATACCATGACACTGGCATATGCTGGTAAATACCGGTATAAAGTGGCAAATACTGGTACTGGTAAATACGCGTATGTAGGCTGTAAGCTGTAACTTAGGAACACAGCTGCTAATTCAGTTATGGTGAAAAAAACCAGTAGCATGCAATTTATTATATTATAGTAAAGTAAAAATATGTGTAATGCTGAATTATGGCCTTATGGCAAAATCAAGTTGACCACTCTGCCGCTTTCAAGGCCATATACTACAGACCTAAAATGCTGGTTCTCAAAATCGGGGTTAAAATTTAAACACTGAATTTAGGTATGGCATTATCTAAAACACATTTAAAATTTTTCGTAAAATCTTGATTTCTTCAAAGCACTGCAGTGCAGCAGAAGCGAAGCACTGCAATGCACTGCACTGCACTGCGAAGCACCAGTGCACTGCTCTTATTATTCTTGAATTCGACAGTGTTCGCTTTTTTATGAATTTTTTAAGTCCAATTTAGTGCAAAAATCATATTGTTTTATGTAGACAAACTTAACCGTTTATAGTGTTTAGTCACTTTATAATTTGTATCTACTTAGCATGACTAGACATAACAATTTAGTACATATCTAGTAAAACTAAAATTGTTTTACGTACTGTACTATGAAATAATAGTAGTTTAAAAATAATATTTTTTTGGGGTATTTTTGTGAGAAAAGTTTTGCTTTAATTTACCCCTCATCAGTGATTGTATAAAACCAGTATATGCCAAAAAGAAATTCAAAATATTTTCAATTTACCACTTTATACCAGTGTATGCCAGTATGTGCCAATGTGCCACTAAAATAGTATTTACCACCCCTGGTATTAACCGGTATTTACCATGGTATTTACCACGGCCTAACCCTGCCTAGGACATTTGCTAACCATGGCTAATGCAGAAATAAAATGCATGGACAATAACATCATTATTAAACTATTATAACGAAACGATGCCATGTTTTCACCGTACATTCATAAATTAATATTGTACATGTATTTTATTTCTACATTAGTCATGGGTAGCAACTATTCTATGTATTGGCGTGGGTACAAATTTCCTAGATTATGGGTGGCAAATGTACTAGGTTCTGGGTAGCAAATGACCTAGGTTGGGTTTTCGGTAGCAAATGTCCTAGGTTGGGTTTTGGGTAGCAAATGTCCCAGGTTGGGTTTTGGGTAGCAAATGTCCTAGGTTGGGTTTTGGGTAGCAAATGTCCTAAGTTTGGTTTTGGGTAGGAAATTTCCTAGGTTGGGTTTTAGGTAGCAAATGTCCTAGGTTGGGTTTTGGGTAGGAAATGTCCTATATTGGGTTTTGGGTTGCAAATTTTCTAAGTTAGGTGTTGGGTAGCAAATGTCCGAGGCTGGGTTTTGGGTAGCAAATATTCTAGGTTGGGTTTTAGGTAGCAAATGTCCTATGTTAATGGGTTTTGTGTAGCTAATGTCCTAGGTTAGGTTTTGGGTAGCAAATTTCCTAGGTTGGGTTTTGGGTAGCAAATTTCCTAGAATGGGTTTTGGGTAGCAAATGTCCCAGGTTAGGTTTTGGGTAGCAAATGTCCTAAGTTTGGTTTTGGGTAGCAAATGTCCTTGATTGGGTTTTGGGTAGCAAATGTCCTAGGTTATGGGTAGCAAATGTCCTAGGTTGGGTTTTGGGTAGCAAATTTCCTTGATTGGGTTTTGGGTAGCAAATGTCCTAGAATGGGTTTTGGGTAGCAAATTTCCTAGAATGGGTTTTGGGTAGCAAATGTCCCAGGTTAGGTTTTGGGTAGCAAATGTCCTAAGTTTGGTTTTGGGTAGCAAATGTCCTAGTTTGGGTTTGGGTAGCAAATGTCCGTATACCACATTCTCCCAGCCCCAGCACGGCGGGGTCCCCTTGGAATGAGCCGAGCTGAAGCAAGGTAATTTAAATTTCATGAAGATTTAAATCATCAAATCATTAATCATTACACCATCCAAGGATAGTAGATTATAATATATAAATAGAGTATAATCTACCATCCTTGTACACCATCAAACATCCAAAATTTAAAAATTCCTATTTCTTAAAATTCAAAAATACCATTTTCACAAACCAAATCATTTCCGAATTATGTAAAATACTGAAATTACCCATTAGATAATTTAGAGGTGTAGAGTTTCAAATTTTATGGAAATGCAGCTTCCACTGAAGAAGCTATATGGCATAGTAGGGTTCACTAGGTGCTCCAGCTCCATAAAAATGAATTCAAAATTTCGATTTTTTATTTAAAATCTACCGCGCTGCGGCTACTTTAATTTGTCAATAACTTAATCAGTTTTAAAATATTTCAAAAATTTGTGGAACCCCTTTATGTGGCCGATATTTTCTGTAAATACCTTTTTGTAACTCCTAAAGCCAACAACGACCACCGTACAACAAAATCTGCAACCACCAGACCAGAGAAGAGGAATCCGAGCCAAAGGAGAATGCTTATCTTAGGCTAATTTTTTGGCCAAAAATTCCGTTCCGTTCCGTAACAGTGATGAGAGTTTAAATTTTCCCTGCCCTACCCATCTCTATTTCTGTGAAACTTTTTCCATCCCTACCCTGCCCTACTCAATTCTTTACTGAGCTGGAACTATCGCTATCCCTATCTCTATCCAAAAATAGTTCCAAAACGGCGATAGCGGCCATATTTACCCATGCCCTAGCCACGCCCCTAATGTTATAGCATAGGATGCGGGCACTGTCACCCCCTGCCACACCCTAAAAACCCATTGCACGGAACTATCGTGATCCCTGCCCTAACAGAAATCTGACCACAAAGAACTATCGCTATCCCTATCGCTATCCAAAATTTTCTAAAACTGTCGATAGCGGCCCTGCCCTACACCTATCGCTATCGAAAATAGGGAAGGGCCCCATCACTGTTCCGTAATAGTCCAACATACTTTTGCGCTCAGCACTCACATGGTCAAACGCAAGGAAAACACAAGGATGACAACAAGAAAAGAAACATTCGAACAAGAAAACAAATGCAAGGATAAAAACTTTTGTTTAGCTTCCTTGGTCGAGTGGGGAAGATGCGATTTATAAAGCTTTGGGAATAAACAACGTGTACACTTAGACTCAAAGCAATTTACCCCTATGAGTAAGTCAAGTCAAGTCATTGAGCTTCGAAGAAGTGCCCAGTCAAGTCATTTTTCCAAATGACTTGCGCTAGTCAAGTCAAGTCATTCCGCAAGTCAAGCCAAGCAAGTCACATAGTCAATAAAATTCAATTTTGGCACGTTGTCAGCAAGGAAATTCTGACTTGACTTTGTATACAAAGATGCCTGACTAGTGAGAAGTTCGGCAGAGGCAAGTCACGGGTTTCAAAATTATCTCATAGTCAAGTCAAGTCATTTGCCCAAAAGACTTAGGGTAGTCAAGTCAAGTCTAACCTCAAAAAATAGCCCTAAGTCAAGTCAAGTCATTAGTCATCTAGTCAAGTCTGACTTCACTTGAACACCGTTACCTACTACACTACTAAAAACTAAATATGCATGTATAACTAGCTCACTGCCAATTGCATCAAAACCTACACTGCCGATTTTTTACAAATAACTGCCTATTCTCCCCCCCCCCTTTACTGCGGATTCCCATGCAGCCGGGGTTCGGGGTTGTAGGAGTTGTTGTGGGGTAGTGGGTGTGGTGATTAAATTATGCTGTAATTTCTCGATTAAGTTTTGATGTTGCTGAACGCAGACAATGTATCTGATACCGTCATACTTCATACTGTATTGTTTTTTAATGTGCTATTGTTAATTTGCGTTAAACTCTAACTATTTCGTTAGGATTTTTGTTTACTGTGAACGTTACTTTCTTCCACACAGACAGAAATCCCTCCACCGTCCAGCGCAGTGTGTAAATTAAATCTTGGACCTTTGAATTACTGATAGAGAATGGTCAACTTGGGCTAAATATTTTGCCAACTGCTTTTGCATTAGGCAAATGGGATTTGTGGGAGGGGCCTCCTCACCACGGAATGGTGGTTGGGACTTTGTCGGTACTCCTCGGCACTTATTGGCTTTTGAAAAATAGCACAGGCAGAGGGGCCTTAATGGAGTTGACTATTCTCTTTCAGATCTCTCTTCTTCATTAAGGGGGGGGTAATGTCCATATTTGCAGGTTCAGTTTGGTCATGTAAGTCGGCTTTAGTTTACTTGAAGGAGTTTAAATACACTTATATTATAATGGCATATCATTACTAAACTTAATACTGACAAATCCGAATATAAGGGACTCCGCGGGACCGGTAGAATCTGTCCCTTATAACCGGAATCCCTTGTAACCGGTTAAGGGATTTTCCTTGTAAGCGGACACATCAAAATTCAGATTTAAAAAATGTTTATTGTTAGCTAAACAAGGTCAAATTATATACAGCTTTGTCTATTACATACAAATCATACCAATCATTCAGCAATGTGTTTGTAATTTTTTCACTGTCTTGTATTATTCGACTCATTACACTTGAACTAATGCCGGTTTCTCTGATTACGTCTATTTGCTTTAGAGTCTTTAACTTTTGCAATATTTCGTATTTTTGTTCAGTAGTGAACGAGTTCTTTTTCCTCTTCGTCGACGTTTTAAACTGAATGATGTTTACTTTTAAAGACAGAGCTACTATCAGCAACCTTAACCAACTTTAAAATCTATTAATACGATGACCTACTTAAACGTAGTACTTAAATGTAATATAAATGCTTAGACAAGTAAAATAAAAGCAGAGATATCATAAGAGATAAGAGAAGTGAGTTCTTTGCTGACATACTGTAGGTCTTCGCTACTTTGGTCATGCATTTCCTAATGTATTTTTATTATTAAAATCCCGTGTAAGTGACCAAGATTTCCAAAAATAATTCCGGATAATTTTAACATTGGAAGCATAGCGGGCCAACCAAATATTGGTCCGATCTATTATATTTATGTAGCTTAGCACCTCATTTTATTTAGGTAAATTGTCAATTTTAATCTTTTGACTTTTGAGCTTAATATCAACATTCTATTTTTTTATATTTTTCAGCCAAAAGGTTACCGAAGCCAGATTCAGCTCGTTGACCTAAAGGGAGTAGCAGATAACGCTTACGTCATGTTAAATTGAACGAAATGAATATTAAATTAATAATAATGAAAATTTCTAAAATCATTGAAATTAAAAAGTTAGTTAACGGAATAAAGAAACACTACTTTTATTTGTTCAAGGCATTACTACTTTTGCTTTATTTCATTATTTTATGAGTTTGTTAGTCCAAGTGGATAAAGTGTGAACATAACGCGTTTAAAAAAAACTCATTTGTTTTTATCATTCATATTTTGAAAATTCATATTCGCTAAACATCCATTTACATAAAAATACTAAGATACTATAGGATAAGATTGTAATACATTAAACCGAGATATATTTCGTAGTATCGTAGTTAAAAACTTGTGTGCAAGCCAGTAAAGTAGTGGTTTAATCGCGGTAGTGGAGCTTCGTTTCTTTTTAGAGCAACAAGATTCACCTGGTCTTAGCCTTTTATTTTTTCCAAAATTTTTATTTTAGCATTGATAAATAATGTCAAAGAAAATTTTCACTGTTTTATTTTTGGTACGATGAAATGGGTACAAAATGATGTAAACTATAGCAACTATCTAATTTTTCAAAGTTGTTTAATTTATTTTTTCGGGGGGCATTTTTAGAATGAATCTCTTCTTCATTCTAAAAAAAAAAATTTGCCAAATTTGTGGTAAAATTCTAACCCAGTCACTATTGTGGTAAAATCTTAACCCACTTATTACTGTAGTTAAATTTTAACCCACACAATACTGTGGTAAAATTTCAACCCAGCCAATAAATTCGTAAAATTTTGACCCGGCAAATACTGTCGTAAAAGTTTAACCCAGACAATACTATGGTAAAATTTTAACCCAGACAATACTGTGGTAAAATGTTAACCCAGACTATCCGGTGGTAAAATTTTAACCCAAACAATCCTGTGGTAAAATAATAACCCAGACAATACGGTGGTAAAATTTTAACCCAGCTAATACTATAGCAAAATCTTGACCCGGGCAAGCCTGTGACCAATAGTAAACACAGGCAAGTCTGTTGTAAAAATTTAACCCAGGCAAGCACTTCGCCAGAGCTCAAGTTGATTAGATCACAATCAATGCAAAATTTTGTTTAGTGTAACAACTAAAAGTGAATATTACATACTGCAATTTTTAATGGCAACCCATCGGGTTGCTAACTGCTAGTACCTTTTAAGCAATGTACTCTAGTGATATTGACGGCATTACATCTCAGAGAAACTTAGTAGCTTGCTAGTTAGTATTAATCATTAATCATGCACTGTATAGGTTCATATTATGGAGTCGTGCAATGCCGCCGGCGACGCAACGTAGCAATTAGATGATAACAAAAGCACACATAAAAACATTTAGAGATTGTGTAGGGCAAATAAAAACTAAATAAAAAACTTTGTATCACCTAAAGCCGGCAAGTAAATGCATCCATATACAGATACTTGACTACGATTACTTATGTAAGTATGTTCGTAGTACCAACTTAGCCTTATAATTCGCATAATAAATGACAGACAAACATGGTAATTGGTAATACTTGTACATGCTTAATATATTTACTGAAGGAGGTACTTGACGAAAGCATGCATAACACTGTGCGCTTAAAATCATCATCAGTGATAACATGCGATCATGTGGCGTAAAGGAGTGTAATGCTTCGTCCAAGTGCTGATCTTTCGAACAGTATTTTGTGTGAAGTTTCGACTGTCTAGAGTTCACTTTTGCCTCCAGCTCCAACAGTGAAGCTACATCTCTAGCTCCCTTAATACCTTTTAAATTTCAAATTTTCCACTACATCGCGATTTGAGAATACTTACCCACTCAGTAAAATGTCATTCACTACAGCTTGTTGCACACTACCCCCCGTCACTTCCGACTATGTTCCTAACGGGGATGAATTTAAAATCGGGGATTTGTCAGTCTACGAAACTGCGGATAAGACTCCTAAAAAATTATTAGTGTGTGTCTACGACATATTCGGAGTCCATCCAAATCTGAGGCAAGTTTCGGATAAACTTGCTCTTGCTGGATTTCGCATTGTGATTCCCGATTTTTTCCGAGGAAATGTTATAACTGAAGAGGATTTCAAAACGAAGGGGTGCGTGAATTAAAAAAAATATAATATCGTAATGCGCGTCATACACCCTTTTTGAATACAGCACAATTTTGTACGACATTCATTTTGTGACATCTTCAATTTTTTTTAAACACTCTATTTTAGCATGCCAGCAATCATGGCCTTCGTGACGGAGCATGGAAATTGGAATAAAACTGTAAAAGCGGATTTACTCTCGGTCATCAAGCACTACAAGGATAACGAGGGAGTTACTTCTGTTGGAATGTTTGGATTTTGTTGGGGTGGTCGAATTTCCTTGGACGCTGGAATAGAACTTGAGGAAATCAAAGCCGCTGGGTTAGTTCACCCTTCCATGTGTAAAAATGAAGAAGCAGAGGGTGTCAAGTGCCCAATGATTTTACTACCTGCAAAGGAAGAACCTGACATGGTAAGTAATTTGATCAGACCTTTATAAGGAATTAGAAAAAACTACATATTTTAGAATGGTGAAGAATTTATTAATTAGTTGAGTGCTTTTTCAAAACTACATAAATAAAATATTGAAATTTACATTCAGAACACACCATAGATACAGTTATAACCTTTGTTTTGTCTTCCATTTTTTAGATTCCATTTTATGAGACTTTGAAGAAGAATTTGGGTGAAAGTAATTGTGCTCATCACCGTTTTGACGACGTGCCTCATGGGTTTGTTGGTGCTCGGGGGAACTTTGCGGATGAACTGAATATAAAACGTGTTAATGAGGTTATTCAGCTATTGCAGTCATTCTTTCTGAAACACGTACAATGATACCAAAAATTATAGACAGGTAAAATATGAATACTGAGGGTAGTCTTCATGGATTATCAATTATCCTTGACAGTGACTGATATTGCGATTTCAATTGCTAATAATAAATACTGCCCAAAACTACAAAACACAGTGATTTCACATAACGATTTTTATATTACCATTTCCGCATTTAGTGTTTAAAAAATTGAATTTCATGAGGCCTCACAACAATCCGTGTTATGTATTAGCATGACGGCTCTAAATTCATTGAATTCTAGCATAACGTAAATCTTCTCATAGAATAGAATATTAGCAATTATTTACACATAAATATTCAAAGTGTTTATTTTTTCATAAAATATTAAGCAAATGCTAATTACATAACATGTACCACATACTCATGACTGACATGCAAATCGTTTTTTGTCAGTTTCTGTCGAGGGTAGCTCGTATACAGATAGCTAATACTGCTATCATTCTCGTCACGAGATTGTCTTGCGTTATATAACAGCATCAACCTAACATGTTTTTTTCATTAGAACTTTTTTAGCAGGCAGAACCTCGCAGAGATAATACTAGATGTTGGTGCTATACTACCTACCTATAAGTTAAAAGTCCATGTAACAACAAAAAGATACAAAGCTGGATATATGAACACTAATGAACAGTCCTTCAGTTCTCTACAAGGCAATGTAATTACGTGAAGCCGTGAAGGACACAAAAATTCAGCAGTTATATTTTGATTTTTTTTACTCCGGAGCGATGCTTTTATTTAGTGAGTATTTATTACTATTTATATAGTTGAAGCCTCACTCCAGAATACTCCAGATTGTGCGATACGCTAGGCTTGTACCCGAGAATAATTGCTGATGGGCGGACTTCTATGAATACATAAATAATATAATGGTAAATTAAACTACCGTATGTCTATTAATTGTGCGCCCGCTATTAGTCCCATTTCAAGCTTGACACTTTAAATTACCTCCTACTTACAGTTATAGATCATTTCACGAAAACAAGTCGAACTTAATTAACAATCTCATATAATGTGAAATGAAAACAAGTTTAGCATTATTTGGGACCCTTGCAATAGTAAAACTTTGCCATTTAAGCCCTGCCTACAACTACGGATGGAGATTTGCGTACTACCTAAAATGAGACATACAATGATCTCAATTGAACCACATCTGTATTTTGGTTTACCGTTAGGTTGACTTAACAATTAATGTTATTTCTGACCCTCATTGTTAGACTCATCGTCAGTGAATTCAAAATCCACAAAAATATTATACAAAAATGTATTGATAAAATGAAATTAAAAAATATCGTATTTCCTGTAATAGTACACGGGCCTAGTCAACTATAGTACAGTCTGTAACGGGATAAACTGTGAGGTTTGAATGGTACACAGGTATATTTAACACACTCTTATACAGGGGCGGACTGGCCATAAGGAATTTGCGGAAATTCCGCATGGGCCCCTCGTTTCTTATACATTACGTATACGGGAGCTTTGGGCCCCTGAACCCAGTGTGGGCCCCCTGATCGCCCAATCTTGTAATGGTTATTTCCGCGGCCCAAATAAATCCCAGTCCGCCCCTGCTCTTATATGGCAGTACACGGGTCTGTAATAGTGTACGAGTCTGAATTTGAATAGTACACGGGGTGTGCTACAACAGTAAATACGGTAACTATTTTAGTATCTTATTACACCGTACAAATTGCGTTCACTGCACTGTAGACTGGAAGTAAAAATGATGGAAAATAATGTTGCACTGTGCCCCGCATCACTAGAAAAGTATAGAGTTAAAAGTCCCAAAAATCTCAAAAATGTATTTATATGAATGCAGCCGTGTTTTTTGTAGCTAGAAAATTTTCAATTTTCGGTACGTGCCCGAACCAATAAACCAAACAGACAAATTACCGATAAACTTCCAACGGATTTTGCATCGTAATTCCTGACTTCTTGAGGTAAAGAAAACTAGACTGTGAAGATGCAGCGGTGTTCCTCCACTGTTTACATATTTTATTTTTTTACTAGACATGTAAGCATTGCTAACTATATTATATAGTAAGTCACAATTGTACAACTATGGAAGCAACTATTTCAAAAGGAGTTTTTGGATTTTGATGTGGTGTTCAGAATCGTATTCTAGATTTTAGATGCATCAAAATACAATAAGGGGTTAATGAACTTCCTTTTCCCGTCATTGGGTTTAAATATATAGGTCTCGCTTTTAAATTACATGTCCATACATAATTATATAAATTATAATATGATAATATTGATTTATAATTAATTATTAAACTATTATACTATAATAAATAATATTAATTATCCATATTTACAATATTGGCCTAGATAAATATACTACGTATAATTATGATTTCTAACACAGAATGTGCATGTATAACTTGCCTTGGTGTGAGCATGACCGTATATGCCCTATAATAATAATGCCAAATCTGGTCTGAAATGCTGCTGTTCGGGTATTTTATAGTATGCGGGTCTGTTTTTGTGCGCGGGTGCGTAGAAATAATGGTCTACAGCCAGGAAGACTCAATGAAAAAAAAACCTTCGTGAGCGTTTTTATGTTAGAAAAGCAGTAGAAGGATGGAGAGAATAATTTTCATAAATCAGGAATTTATACTGTAACATCCACAGCCACTCATGGCTGCAGATATTACTCTCATTTACTGTTCACGTACAAACAACAGCTGATTGAATGAATGAGGTAGTGGCTAGGAAGTCAGGCAGGATGAGGAATTTGAATTTTGGAGCCATCGTAGCTCCTCCTTGGCTCAGGCTGTGCGCCATTATTCAAATACGCCATATAGTTATCATTACGAAATTTTGTCATCCTTATATTTAGAGAACGGAGTATCATATATTAAAAATAAAAATTCTATTTAATAAATATTAATAATTACCAAGTTCTATTAAGTTTGTGGACACATAATGCACGTACATAAGTCATAGTGAAATGGATAAGGTTCAAAAGTCGTTTGCTTATCATAGTGCAGAATAAGGTAGGTTAAGCCGAAAATTCAATAAACAGCAGCGTTTTTGACGGGGAGTTAAATCCTTCAGATGGCTGCAGCCACTGTAAGGCATTCTCAGTACAAATTTTGAATTTCATATGTTCTATATAGGTCTCGATAGTCTCGAATGGTAAGAATAGAATAGTGTGATGATCATTCAGATTTCAGATCCATGGCTCAGTCTTTCCTCCCTATTCGACAATCCCGCTCCAATGGCTTTTAAACTCGCTTGATTTAAAGTTGGCCTTGCATCGAAAAATAACAGTATATGTAATGGCAGCGTTCACAAATGACGCCATCCAACTTAAGAAAGATGTTAGATTGATGACATGGGGTTGGGTGTGTCTTAAAAGAATAAAAATTGTGATGACATCGTTTACGAGCCATTCCTTACTTTTGACGGTTAATTTTTTTAGATCCCCCATTGCTCTTCTGATCCTGATGACAGAATACCAAACAAAAACTTGCTCTTGAGACGGTCAATGTTTTTTTTAAAATTTTGATCTTGCTTTCAAAAATCCCCAGTGTTCCTTATTTTATTATAGTATTATTTAGAGATATTATTATACGTATTATTATATTTATTATTTTAAAGGTATAATTTTTTTAAGCGTGTTAATTTTTCAAACTGGCCTTGGGACTGTCAACTGTTGCTCTGTCAAGCTTTTTCTTTGGATTTTTTGGGTCAAGCTATTCTTGTAATTGTTTGGAATTCAAGCTTTTTTCTAAACTTTTCTGTTGGTTCTCCCTCTGGAAGGTATGTAGTTGTAGTTAAGTTTAGTTTTGGTTAAAATGTTATTTTAGCAGTCTGCGTCAAGAGCTCGAAGCAGTTTTAGTGCAAGTGGCAGTGATTTATGGTTGCTGATACTGTTTAGTTTCTGGGTTTCACTTGGTACAACAGGTTGGTAACTGAATTGAATTAATTATTATAGAATTGATAGCAAGATTACGTTCGTTCGGACATGATGGAAATAAATGGACATGGGCACAATTAGCAAGGTATCATCGAAACTAATAGGCAAACAGATGGTTTGGCAAATGATGCAAGTGGTACTTCAGTCTTTTTGGATTGAGTGTAATCAACTCCTGGAGTTCATCCCATGCGAATCTCACGAATAGGAATGAAGCCGATGTGGTTCAAAATGATATTGACCTCCAGAGGTCGGATACATTTGGAATCGATGATTAAGGTCGATGATAAAGGTCTTTGTGATCACGAATTGTCTCCCAAGATTAGTTTAGGTTTAAAAAGTATTTTACATCTTGTTAAATGTTTGTGTAATACTTGAAAATAGGTCACTAAATTCACGGAGACGCTGAAAAGCGGTATGCGGACATTTTCCTCCCGGACATTATCCCCCCCCCCCGGACACTTTCCCCCCAGATCCTACAGAGGATATTTTCCTCCCAGCATCAAAACCAAACCCAAAATAAGCGAGCGTTTTTCTACAGAAATTTGGTACTCTAAGATGTTTTCAGAAATATGCTACAGCTGTGAACAGAGTAGTAGTACTTTAGTTCATAGCTGTAGCATTATCGAAAACATCTAAGAGTACATAATGTTTGTAAAAGAACACTCGCTTATTTCGGTTTTGGTTTTGATGCTGGGAGGAAAATGTCCTCTGTAGGATCTGGGAGGGAAAAGTCCGGGGGGGGGGGGGGTAATGTCCTAAAACCTTAATCAGTTAGAGGAAATAAATATTTAGTCAAGCTGTTAAACTTCCCAAGTATAGAGTTGCTGAGAAAATACTTTGAATGGTTCCGAAGTATGTTAAAAAAGACTGAAATACAGAGGACCACTTGCATCATTTGCCAAACCATCTGTTTGCCTATCAGTTTCGATGATATCTTGCTAATTGTGCTCATGTCCATTTATTCTCATCATGCTAACATAATCTTGCTATCCATTCCATAATAATAAGTTACCTTATCTGTAGTCAAATCTAAAAAAAATTAATAAGTATAACTAAGAAAATGTAAACATTCAGCAAGGAGGGGTAAATCGGCCTGGCGACGGGTAAACGGACTTTTCCTACCCAGACTTTTCCTACCCGTACTTTTCCTACCCATTTGGTTACTACGCGGATTTTTCCTACCCGGAATTTTCCTACCCACGACCGAACCTAGGACTTTTCCTACCCATGTGCAAAAAAGAAACTACACATTGCGCAAAGATATGCCCACAGCTTTTGCATTTTATTATAACCTCGAGTTAATTTACGGTACACTCATAAATAGTTGTATTTCTGTTTTATTTCTACATAAGTAATAGTCTCGGGTAGGAAAAGTCCTAGGTTTGCATGTACTTCACTATCTTAGTTTTAGGCACAATATTTACAGTTAATCGTACCTAACAGACTTGCATTCAGTAATTCATCGAATTACATTTTACAGTATTTTCAGTAATTATTAAATTTGCAACATTCAGTTAAACAGTTTAGACAAAGACAAGGCGACGGTGTTCGTTACTCCGTCAGATTAGTCACTTTTGCCAGTTGCCAGTGCACGTTCGAGCATCTTCATAATCTACTGTTTTGGTTTATTCATTATGTTATGATTTCTATTCCACATGGATACAGCATTACTGGATAATTCAAGAGTTTTATTCATTTTACTGGATGTATACGTTGTAATTGTATTGTTACCGTTTTTCGTCCTTTAGTAATTATGGTTGTACGACATGATCCTCCTGGACATTATCCCTCCAGGGCATAATCCCCCCAGGACAATTTCCTCCCAAATCGTACCGAGGACATTTTCCTCCCAGCATCAAAAACACAACCAAAATGAAGGAGTGTTCCTTTACGGAAAATTTGTGTATTCATAGATTCTTTCCATAATATAATCGTAAGCTAAAGTACCAACATTCTTTTTCCCATTTTGTTGTGAAGTAACGAATGCCATGTCATTATTATTGCAAAACTCTATAAAATCTATAAATAAACAAATTTTCCGTAAAGGAACACTCGGTCATATTGGTTATGTGTTTTTGATGCTGGGAGGGAAATGTTCTCGGTACGATTTGGGAGGAAAATGTCCAGAGGGGATGATGCCCTGGAGGAATGATATCCTGGGGGGATAAGGTCCAGGAGGATAATGTCCGTATACCAGTAATTATTGTTTCTTGTCTCCAATGACTTGTTGTCTGGTTCTACCATTTATATAGCAATCAGCTCATTACGGGTGAGATAGCCATAGGTGGTAAGCAGAAAATACGCTGAATTCGGATTGAATAATAATTTTCTCCAATAACATTTTCTCCCCGAAAGTTGCCCCCGCTCCCCCTTGACATTATTCACCCGCACATTTTCCCCACATGCAGTAACCCTCGACATTTTTCCCCGAGTCCCGAAATAAAACTAATTAGTATAGACAAGCACACTGAAGTATTCGAATAAATTAATGTTTTAGGGAAATAATGCAAATATAGTCATCTAAGGATGTCTAAGCGTTGATTTATTTTCTCATGATTAGCTTAGTATGCCACAATATATTTTTCGCAATCTACAAATATAATATGCATTATTTTGCATACTCTTATTTAGCATATCTATGCATTGGATTAACTTGTATACTCATTCATTTCGGTTACTATTGTATTTTAGTAGTCTGTTTTAAATGAGGGTAAGGGGGGAAAACGTCCGGGGTTACTTCATGGAGGGAAAATGTGTGGTAGGATAATGTACAGGGGGGACCACAAAGTTCTAATTATATGGCTTTAAAAAGTGGAAACTGCTCAACCTACCTGATTTAAAAACGGGAATTGCTCTAACTTCACGATTTTAAAATTACTAGATTACTGAATGCAAGTCAGTCAGGTACGATTAACTGTAAATATTGTGCCTAAAACCAAGAAAGTGAAGTACATGCAAATTATGTAAGTAGTATGGAATGAAACCGGACATCTGCGTCTGTATAATAATAAATTGTTAACAAGCGATGTGTAGTTTCCATTCTTTGTGTACACGGGTAGCAAATGGGGAATAGTTTGATAAGTATTGCCCAGGACGGAAGGTCTTGCCCGGCCTTGTTACCTAACCTAACGACAATGGATAGTACATATGTGGACAAGACTTATCAAACTACACCCTAGGTTTGGTTCTGGATAAAATTCAAAATGGTTTACCTACATTCAAATAACACATTTCACGGGGAAAATAAAAACAAATCGTCGGTTAAGTAGCATATTAAGCACTACAACTACCTATAGATTTGGAATTTTCAAACAAAATTAAATATTATGAATTTTACAACTGGTTTGTATACACCCTTCGCTCCTGATAGTTTTGTACACCTATTTTATATCTGTTGTAACGAAGCTATATAAATGAGGTCATTTTCTAATATCGTATTTTACAGCACATCTTCATCAGATGACCATTTTAATACACTTAGTTAATCATATGTGCCCAAGTTAATGAATACAAGGTTATTAGAACATTAAAAATTCAGTAAGCACTTCAAAACGCATGGTGATGCTGCAACAATGCTGTTTAATTTTGATGTTTTAAGTAATACTTATGCAAGTTTTACCGAGGTATTTGTAATTTGAATATGTCAACTAGAGTGTGATATGCACTGGACAGGGTAGAAATATTATGACTCAGTGTAGTTGTTTACCCTGTTAAGCAAAGTCTTAATGTGTTGTTAAAGTGGCGGAATTACATGACTTATCAGACTTGTGCTTCAAACTGATATTTCGTTCGTAATCAGTAATATTGTTGGTTGTTACTCAAACCAAGCACTGAAGTATTTGAGTGTTGAACTTATCCGTTATTAGTGATTATATTAAATAGAAAATAATACAGGTATATATCTTTGCACATACACAACAGTAATTATCAAATAATAGCTAATTGAGAGTTACCTTTGACATATTCAAATTAAAAATATCTCGGTAAAACTCACATAGGCATTAGTTAAAAAATCAAAACTAAACAGCATTGTTACAGTATAATGAGGCGTTTTAAAGTGCCTACTGAATTTTTAATGTTCTAATGACGTTGTATTTATTCACTTGGGGACATCTGATTAATTAAGTATATTAAAATTGTCATCCAATAAATGAAGATTTGTTGTAAAAGATGATATTACGAAATTGAATAATATTGTTGGCGGAAATCTCTAGGAGGGTAGGTGGATAGCTACACACACTTTTTCGTGGTAAACGGACTTTTGCTACACGTATGGTTTCTGAGGTATACGGACAACTTCCTCGTGGACATTTTCCTCCCGGGCATCTTTCTCTTGGACATTTTTCTCCCAAACACATACGGAAGACAGTTTCCTCCACGCATGAAAATTCATATGACCACAATAAACGAGTTCTTTTACTCACATAATGCATGTATTTGCAGAACTTCTCAAAAGTATACAACATTCATAATTTATTTATTGATCTTTTCGACAGACACATCAAGAGGTCCAGAGGTTAACAGGGTATGGGTGCACAGTTTAGAACTGTGTCCAAAAGTAAAGCTAATTACTTTACTTATTACTATGTACTACGTCTATTAAGTAGATTAAGGAAGTTGGGGAAGTGGCTTTCTTCTCATGCAGGAAGTAGACCCATCCCAAGTTCTGAGAGTTGAAATATTTCAGAATTATATATTGTGCAGATAATTGCATTCCCTGATAATGTGAAGCACTACAATCGATCGTTTCCCCACTTTGTATGAAGTTAATATGTATTAATCAAATGTAACGAATGTAACGTGAACAGCATTGCACAAATAATGGCCTATAATCCTATATCACTAAAAATGACCAACTATGGATTAAAAAAAAACTTAAATATGATTCCGAAATATAAACACTGCTAGCAGTTACTCTTCATTCAATGCAAGTACATGATAACGGAAGAAAACAAGGGTGTTGTTTGATAAGTCTTGCCCACGGCAGAAAGTCTTGCCCCAAACGGGAAGTCCTGCCCCAAACAATAAGTCATGCCTCAAACGGGGCATACGGACATATTTTTCCCCCGGACCTTTCCCCCCGGACATTTTCCCCCCAAACCCTTAAATAAGATACTGATGCATATTATTACGCGGTCGTGTAAAGGCATGTGTTCTGCGAAAAAAATACAGGCGTTCTAGCGGACGTAGTTTCTAAGCATTATGTCCTGATTAGTTTACTTATTAAGTTTCGATTTGTATTTGTGAGATATTACATTATTAATGGAAGTAATCCACTACGAACATTTTATAATTCATAACTTTATATAATGAGAATTTCAGCATCTTTAAAAGGGTTTGGGGGGAAAATGTCCAGGGTTACTATTTGGGGGGAAAATGTCCGGGGGAAAAAAGTTCAGGGGGAATATGTCCTACAACCCTCAAACGGGAAGTCACGCCCGTTTCAGAAATTTTAAATTTTTGAATTAAGTGGAATGGGGAAGCCCACTTGACGCCCCAAGCCGCAAAATGAAAAAGACAAATGCAAAAACAGAGATACGTAACGAAATTATAGTTCGTCCTCAATATTTTATTTCGATTACTACTTGATAATTGTAAGCACAGTAATCAACATGAATTACAATAATTCAGATAGTGTTGTTAATTATTTATATACATAGATAGAAATAAAGGTCAGCAATTACAAATATTTACCTTATTATTTTTCTTTATTTATTGTGCGATTTGGGGCGTCGAGGAGGCTTTCCCATCCCTCTTATTTAAAAAACTAAAAATTTTAAAACGGGCGTGATTTTCCATTTGGGGCATGACTTACCGTTTGGGGCAGGACTTTCCGCCCTGGGCAAGACTTACCAAACTATCGCCATAATACGTTATAATGAAATGTACTAGAAGGTAGAATTAGGCTAGGTAAAAATTAATCTATGGTTGTAAAGTACAGGCATATAACTAAAAAAAACGACGACGAAAAGCAACGACAGTTATTGTATTTTCCCTGTACTTTACAAAATGTCTTATTAAAACGACATTATTTGTGCAATGCTGTTCACATCACATTTGCTTTATTTTATTAATAAATATTTACATACTAAACTTCATACAAAGTGGGAGAAACGATCATTTTTAGTACTCCACATTATGA
This sequence comes from Dicyrtomina minuta, assembly GCA_949802685.1. Classification (NCBI taxonomy): domain Eukaryota; kingdom Metazoa; phylum Arthropoda; class Collembola; order Symphypleona; family Dicyrtomidae; genus Dicyrtomina; species Dicyrtomina minuta. Next base: position 39,942,083 of record OX461808.1, on the reverse strand, counting down.
ATTTTGTAAACTTTCGATAATTATTATATAATTAGGCTCTACTGTCATTGGAATCTCGAGATCAGAGGGCGTCGTCCTGGTCGTGGAGAAACGTATAACCTTCCTGCTAATGGAACCGTCAACATTTAAGAAAATTGCCGAGATCGACAACCATGTTGGATTAGCGAGTAGTGGATTGACAGTAGACTCCAAGACTTTCATTGACCGTGCACGCCTTGAATGTCAAAATCATTGGTTTACCTATTATTATAGCTAATGTTAGCTTATTGGGTCTGGCAGCGAAGGAGCCCAACAAACTCTCGTTGAGATGTACAATAAAGTAAGTGAACAATTTTTCTTCTAATTTTTGTTTATTTTAGTATTAATATTTGTATTCGTAAATCGTCTGAAAACAAACCCGCATCTTCAATTAATTTAGTTTTGCTGTTAGACATTTTTGGAAAGATACAGGTTTTCTTTCATCAAATATTGGAAAGATACGGGTTTGCTTCTTCACCGTCGATATGGAACATGCAGTAGTAGAACCAACGGTAAGGAAATTGGGGGGGGGTGCATGTGGACGGCTACGCTTTTGTTTATGGTTGTTCTGACTATATACACAGTGTATCAATTAGATAGTGGTGGATCTTGCTATTCTGGCGCCCATATTTTTGAAATAAAAATGGAAACTAAAACCACTGGCGCTGTGATCGAAGGTAAATTACTCCCTTCCCTCTTCCCATTTACTGGCATGCAAAAAGGAGCTAAATAAATTATTTTTTTCTGCTATTAAGTTTGAATGTTTTACTAACTTATTTGGTACGTACATGTGAGTTAAGCGTAGTAGTAATACTTTATAACAATAATATGTTGCTGCTCTTAAGGATGCACGTGTAAGAAAATGATAACCATGAAGTAGTTTCCTATGTTAAAGCATACACTTTTCAGCGAAGCTCGTCTTGCCCCAATTGCTTCTTTTTTGGAAATCGGCTATGACGAGCGTGTTAAACGACAGTTTCTTCGATAGTGGTGTCTTACGACGGAAGTTTCCATTTTTATTTCAAACTTTAGGTGGGAAATTCATCACTATTCAAATTGATACACTCTGCTATATATCACTTTGTTCAACACATATGACCTTGGCGCGAAGTTGTAATCAAACTTACGTTAGTAATGTAATAAGACTTGAACGTGTGGTTGTGCTTTTTTGGCTTTAGACGTTTGCTAAATTAGAAAAATACCAATTTAATTTAATTCAACAACTACTGTTCAGCAACTGTGAAAGCTATGGGCATCAGGGCTGGCATAAAAATGCAACTTATGCCATTTAGCAGACTTGATACATTGATTGGTGTATACAGTATAAAAAATAATTATGTATTTTTATTCGCTTCATTTGTTAGTAAATAAAAATACATACAAAATATGCATTTCTCTTATACAGCTCTGTCATGGAACTGCATTTTATAGTGAAATGCTTTGTAATAGTTGGTGTAGGAATTCTTTTCTATTGCACTTTTATGATTCTCGTAATGCTTTCAAGACTGTTTTGAGTTCTACTATCTGATTATTTATCATTATGCTTAGCACGTCTAAACATATTTTTGAAGTTTTATTTCTTTGTTTTGGATTGATTATGTAGTCTCAAATTAGTTCCAATATTAAAATTTCCTGTTTATTTATACCTCCAGAAGGGAGTTAATAATAATAATATGTACAATTGGTCTATAAATATGATGTGCAATTATCAGTCTTCGACATTTGCTGTGCTGTGAGGTTTCTATTTAGTAGACATACATGATATATATAAAATAACACGCTTTAAAAAATAAATTCCTTCAAGTTGTTTATTTTTTCTTATTAAATTATTCAGTCGATGACTCTGGCTGCAGCAGTGAAGACGAAGACCTCACTAACGATTTTGAAGCAAGTAATGGAAGAGAAATTGAACTCGACGAATGTTGAAGTGGCTGTGGTGACTCCAACAAAAGCTTTCCATATGTTCTCAAGGATGAAGTGCAGCTAGCTATTATAAAGATGTTGCATAAATTCTATATAATGTAACTTTTATTAAATTTCTACATTAAAAATTAGTGAATATTCTTTCCATTATTCAATGAGTAATTACTCTGTTAAACACAATAAATTCATACAATTACTAATTTAAAGTTTTCCTTTCATTTTTCATCACATTTTCTATAATGAAGAGTACTGTACTTACAAAATATACTGAAAATGGTCGTTGTTTAATAAGTAACTAGGACGTATCTCATTCTTATGTATGGTCGATATTTCTAATACTTCGAATAGTATTTTTTCTCTGAGTTTAGTCATAAATATAATCTTTCAAAAATGTCCCTATCATTTGTTATACTACCTACTTATAAATACCGGCATCCTATATCCACTGCACAATGCGCTGTGCGGTTCAATATTATTTTTGATTTTACTACAAAAATTAGCATGTAAATTAAATGAAATCAAAGAAAGCATCCACGTTTGGAATTAATGGAAGCCCTGACTGAATTCTTTCGGAATAATGGGGCGAAATTGAATTTACGATGTCTTATTACTAGTTAGACACACAGTTTTATTATAGTTATATTATAGGGGTGCGCACAAATGACACTAACCAACTTGAAGGTGAGTCACTTGGAAAAAGATGACACCCCATGTTGAAGATAGCCGTTTACGTAATGCTTAAGAGAGTCACAAGGTGGGTGGGTCCACAAATTGTGTAAAGTTGGGTGACGTCATTTGTGAACGCTGCCATTACATATACTGTTATTTTTCGATGCAAGGCCAACTTTAAATCAAGCGCGTTTAAAAGCCATTGGAGCGGGATTGTCGAATAGGGAGGAAAGACTGAGCCATGGATCTGAAATCTGAATGATCATCACACTATTCTATTCTTACCATTCGAGACTATCGAGACCTATATAGAACATATGAAATTCAAAATTTGTACTGAGAATGCCTTACAGTGGCTGCAGCCATCTGAAGGATTTAACTCTCCGTGCGTTTTTGATACTGAAAACCCTCATTGAATTCTCTATTTGAACTGTTTGATTGAGTTCTCTGGATAATTCTCCATAGTGACTGGCCAATTACTGGACTATTGTGTAAGTGTCCTATATATTGGTTTTTCTCACTCTAAGTACTTAGTTGATCTGACTAACTACTTGTCTTACAGTTGAGTCTGACTCTACTACCTGTTTACTTTGTCTGTTGCAGGTTGTTGTAAGATTATCGCCTTCCCACTGGAAGCCGGGTCCTGTTCCGGACTGTACCATTGTGCACTCTTGGACCGATTAAGTTCACACTTGAACTTCGTAAGTCACAACCATAGTTGTCACTATCATTCTCTGGCCTACGCGCCAATTATAAAGTTCATCTTCGAAATAAATTATCTCTTTCCTTTGTTAAAACTAGACAATATCGCAGTTTACTATAATTTGTTTTATTCAGATTTAAATAGCCTTGTTGTAGTATGATCTCTGTTTCTTAATTATTTTGCTAGGCAATATCGCAGTTTACTGTATTATAATTTATTTAGACTATAAAGTTTTGTTATGAGATTGGTAGATGTCGCTTGTTGGGGGATTTAATATTTAAAAGTAATCTTGCTCCCATATTAGCATTTTGCTTTACTTTGCATTTAACTACTTGTTTAAGCTTATTAACTGAGTTGCGTTGATCACGGGTAGGTGGCGCGTAAGGCTTTGATTTTAATATAGTTGCGTCTTTGACTTTTATAGTTAATATTATTATTTATTTATGATATTCATTAATTCATCAGAAGCAAGAAGAAGATAAATATATTATTATTTCTATAAGTTACTTGAATGACGTCAACAATCGAGTTAAATAAATGACAGCGTCAAACTTGTTTTATAATAGCATAAACTAAATCGCTCTTCGTTGTAGTTGTGTAAATTTATTGCCCCGGGTTGTGTAAATTTACTCTGAACCATACTTTAATTAAATCTTAATCAGTAATTAGACAATAAATAGATTTAATATCTGGCTATAAATAGATTTTACCGAAGCGAGAATCAACCTATATACTTTGCCTAAAGTTTCAGTATTGCATTATTTTACCAAAGATAAGACGTACCGTTACAATACAAAATGTATTCTCTGGATACAAAGTCGTAAAGTTGTGATACATAGCTGGTTAGGGCTGTCCAAACAGTTTCATATACACATACACGCAATCAAATGGACACGGGCAGGGTTTGAACACCTTCCCCAGCTATCACGACTTTGTATCCAGGCAATATTTACACAGTCTACGCATAGTGCGCGCTTATAGTGCGCGGGTTTGAGAGGTCTAACTATAAGTTTGAATAGTGACCGGGACCGGGGCATACTACTACACGATATGCGGCACATCAGACACGTCGCCCGCAGAGTACGTCAATGTTATTTCAGATAATAATATTATTATTTGCTTGCGAAAAACATTGTGTAGCATTGTGTAATTGTGTTTGGATAACGAACGACTGAGCTGAAATTATTCAAACAGCATAAATAAACCACTGAATGGGAATTTATAAAATGGTAAAAGGATTTTATTGCCATAAATATGCCTACTAAGTATACGTATTACGTATCCAATTATTTTGCTTTTTAATGCTCAATCAATTTTCTAGTTTTTTTCTATTTCAGCTGTCCATTATAGCTTAATAGCTACCCAAAAATAGTCCCAAATTAGCCTATAGCATGTCAAATACCAAGCGAATTATAGAGCTTAAAGTACCAAATTTTGTAGTTGTCTATTATCTAGCCTACATCAACAGCTCTGACAGTTCGGCAAAATATTCATCATTAAGGAATTCGGTTTCGGTACTCTGTTTGTGAATTTACATTTATAATAATTATTACAATTGCAAAACACTCTAATATATACCCACAGGTACACAATTTGAAGCTCTTTTCTAGAACGGTATTAAGTTTAACACAAGGTTACAGAGGTACTTACCTAAATACTTTTTAAATGCTATTTTTAACCTGTCAGCTATTTTGCTAAAACTAAATACTTGGTAGGTTCATTAAATCAGAAGCTGCTGACTGAGAACACAGGAATTTGGGGAATTTCCCGAAGGGCCCTACCTAAATGTAACCACACGCAGTGTTGCCCCAGTTCGCCCCTGAAAAAAAAAACCAAAATTATTCTAAACAAATATGTGAGGTACCTACCTGCCTGTCGATCAATATGTTGATATATCATCAGTATAATTGGGCAAAAATTAAGATTATTTATAACGTATAACTATAAAAAGATAATATCCATCCGTTCTCGAACTAAGAACACCCATTCCATGTTTATACAGTCTATCATAACAATCTAATAAATAATGTAAATATAGGTAGTAGGTACCTACCTAGGTATTATTACGCAAAGCATATATATATATAGCTTGTTCCTGTACTTAACAGGGTAAAGGGAACAGCAACATACATAGCTATTACATAGCAAATTCAATACGAAATGAAATCTGTATAGCATAAAAAATAAAATAGTTGATACTAATGAAACCCCGCGATACTAAATACCCGCAACGAAATAGTAGGTAATAAATTGAATGCTTGTATAGTGAAATTACATTTACTTGTGCTAAATAAAACATTGCTTTGGGGTGACACAGCGCTGTTGACTGGAGATACATATTTACTTACTTTGACCAGTAAAACAAGTAAAGCCTCAAATTCAACATAGACTCTCCTTTAAAAACCTCTGGTAAAACAAATAAAGAAAATTTAACTTATTTGATTATAATCTTCTGAAACCCTTGCTTTTGCCCAAATACTAAATTTCTGATATATACTTTAAAATAAATTTTAATAGAAAACCAAAAGTTTAATTAAGCTTTTTCATTAATTGACCAACTTGGATTCCTTTTAAATTGTTTAATTTTACAAAGTCAATAGCGCTTATTTCAATTAATTTCGGCATGAGACAATTGATTTTTTAGATTAAAACCCGTGGCTTCATCGACAATTAAAGGAGAGACCTCTATATAGTCCAAATCAAAGGATATTAAAACGACACGTAAGCAGAAATGTTTGTGTAGTCATACGGAAGTAAAGGTTGCTGCTTGTTATTAGTCAATTATTAGGCATAATTTTATACTCCTTCCTTTCGCCTAATTCATTTAATAGTAGCAGAAGCAGAGGAAAGACGAATTGATTCAATTTACGAATTTATCGTGACCCTGTCCTCCGATGAGGTAATAATTATTACCTACATATCATGATATTACATCACATAAGGACCAAACTCTTATCACATCGCGTTATGATGGGTGATACAAAATTAGAGTAATTAGCCATTGATTTTCATTTGATTAAATATAAAGTAACGTGTCGCTTTGGCTATTCCAACAAGAAGCATTTGGAAATGTTAGTTATTTCATTCAAGTAAAAACGGACATCTACTTAGGATATACTTACGAATATAACGTTCACCGGTTCACCTACTACTAAAGTGCCCTAAAATTACATACAAACTGTTTACACTCGAATTCAAATTCAACATGAACTTATATAATTTAAGTAACCGGATTATACCCTGTGTATTGATTACTTTTGGTTGTTTGCAAATTAAGAGTCTTCAAGCACATCCAAAATCAAGCCAAGATCCAACAACATATTTGTCCCCAAACGTATTTTTTCATGTAAAGAAAATAATTACCGCTCCTAATCTCAGCTCTTGCAGTGTACTGCTTCTTTTTCAGAAAGATAGCATAAACAAAATATCTTCAAAATTTTATACAATACGTGGTGACCACTATGTGATAAATTTCTCGAATTCTAGAAATATTAGCAGTACCAGTACAACAACTTCGAGTGACACCTCAGCCCTTGTAAAGCATGTGAACCATATTAGAAGATATGGAGCCAACTGCATCGTTAGCTTAATTTTTATTCATCAAGACAAATTAAATTTGGACCCAATGGAGCAATTGAGTGATTCTAGATCCATTGCAGAAATGCTAGATTTCATAATCCTTCCAAGAAGTAGTTACCCACTCACGAAACGGAATACAGATTTTTACATTTTCATCGCAAGTGGACCGAAAATAGCAGATCAAATTTTGCTCAATAATCACGTCAGCTATCGACTAACTCATAAAATTGTGATATCTACTACCTTGCCATTAAGTTTTAATAATTTACTGAACGATAGTGACAGTAGTGACAGTCCCAAAAATGAGGGCACAACAGGGCTCGAGATCAAAACCTTGTGTTTTTACTGCAACTATGGACTACCCAAAGTGATTGACATTAAAAATATCATGAGCGACTCCGGCTTCGGCAGTAATTACTTTCCTCCATTATTAAATAATTTCCACACTAAAACTCTCCACGCTTCCGTTCTCACGGCTGGACCTAGTACACAAATGCGTCTCGTAAAAGGGAAATGGCAACCTTACCTAACTGGCGGTCCATACTTGAGAAATTTCTTAACAGCTGCAGAAACATTAAACTTCACATATGAATTACACCGTGGGGGTGGTTCTGGTTTAAGAGCCAATAATGGAAGTTGGTTCGGTGTAATGGGGGATGTTACAAATGGAAAAGCGGATGTTGGCATCGTATGTGGAATAACTATGGGCCGATACCCATTTGTTCAGTTCAGTAGTGTGATTGAATTCCTTGTTATTCGAATTGCCCATGGACCAACAAGGCCAATATACACGTGGAAATCAGTATTCTGGCCATTTTCAAATGAAATTTGGTATTTCATCGTGGTCATTATTGTAGTATGCCTCGTCTTCCTGAACACTGTCAGACTAATACTATGTAATCAACAACACAAGTACACGACAAGACTCAAAATTACCAAGAAATTTAAACGAAAGTTTACACTCACAGTCTCGTCCTCCATCATTTTTATATTTGCAAGTTTCCTCAATCAAAATTACCTCCAAGCTCGAGCTTACACTCTCCGAATATTCTCCGCCGTTTGGTTTTTCTTCATTCTTGTCATCACGACTGTCTACCTCTCAAAACTTTTTGGGTTCTTTGTCAATCCACCGACGGAACATGCACCGAAAACATTTATAGAGTTGGCAGCCTCAAATTATGGTGCGGGATTGACTTATTTTGGTGGTGTCTTGTACAATTTGTTCCAGCAAGCTAATCCACGCTCATCCTTTGGAAAGATCTACAAAAGAATTGAAAAGAGGAAGACGAATGATTGCCTTTTGGATACAATGTCTGAGGAACGAAAGTATGTCTGTATCTCATATGGGGCATCCATGCATATGGAAATCCAGGTAAAAATTGCTGACCGATATGGAAGATCACGGATAATAGTGGAGCATGGGAATGCCTATCAAGTTCCTATTAGTCTCATTCTTGAAAAGAGGTCAATCCTTACCAGTGGGTTCAATAGGATTGTGAGTTCAAACTTTGAGAGTGGACTGACTAGATTGTGGAGATCCTGGACTTATATTGAATTAAGGAAGAATAGACTGGAAGTGGAAAAAATGAACAATAAAAGCACACCCATTGTTCCGGATTCTCAGGAGCCAGTCCAACTCAAAATACAACATTTTACAGGAGCTTACTCGATTTTATTTTGTGGGTTGTTTGGGTCATTAATTGCTATTGTAGTCGAGTATTTTTGCGCACGTTGTTGGAAACGTGAGGACTTGATAGTTTTTGGAATTTCTGATATGTAAAAAATAGTACTCATAGTTTTAAACTGACTGTATTTGAATGAAAGGAATTTAGAGGTGGAATAAAATCGTACATACATGTTGTGTTAATTTATTACAATATAACTTTCTTCATAAAACAAGAATATGTTTTTTATTATTTTCCGTTAAATACTTCACTAAAAACTAAAAAGTGTTAAGCTAGACTAGTAACTACCACCATGCAATAACTGGACGGGCATCTCTCGTATGTACTTGGCAACTGTTTTCTTTTGACTTTTTTTCATTTTCGTTTTCTACGACGTCCTTGTCCTTAATGTCCTTTATTTTCGTTTCCTTATTGGTAAAGGCAAAGAGATAAGCATTCCTCCTTGGCATAGTCGGCCCATTGAAATAATGCCCGCGCGCGCAAATTCAAACTGCACGAGGAAGGAATGAAGGAAATATAGCTTTTACTTTTAATTTTTAAGCTTTTGTTATTCTTGAATCTTGAATTCTTGACGACATGACACGGACCGATATTTAAACGGCTTCTACTTAAATATTTGACACTTTATCATATTATCCACCTCCCTTTACTACAATTACGTTCTTGGAGTGATTCTGTCGTATCTCATTTAATTACGGAAAGGTAAGTGGCCTCCCCAACCTTAATATTATAGTGTACAATTACAACGTAATAATATATTCATTGATCCTAAGCCATTTCTAGAGACTGACATGTATGTGTCAACTGTCAACTGTAATTAAATAGTGTATTTAGTACTACTGTTCTGGTAGGCGTTTATTAGAAGGGAAGGGCCAGGACAAGAGAAGGATTGATAACTGAAACAGTAAAAGTGTCAAAGTTACTAATAATTGTTGCTTCTTTCAATGTCTTCTTACAGTTCGGCACGGTGAGCGTCAACTTGAAAACTATCGGGATCAACTTATTGACAGACGTCCTTAAGAATAAAATCTAAACGTAAGTTACCTGCACAGTCAGTTCAGTATGCTCTACGGTGTGAGTTGTGGATTTTAATACAGTTAAAAGATAATAGTTACAAGGAAAGTCAAACATTTCATTTTTAATTGTTATCAAGCCATTGATCAGTCAGTGGACATTTTCTAGATCTAAATGATCGGCACTTAGATTTAAATGCCTGGACATATTAAATCTCAATGCTAAGCAATTAAAACTAAACCTCGGGCGTTTAGATATAAATTGTCACCTGACACATATAAAATTAAAACGAGGATATTTCAAATTTTGGAATTAGATCTTCAAAAATTTTCGAGATTTCAATACCGATCATAACCAAACAGTAGAAACTGAGAGAACAAGATTTTCTCTTGTAATTTTCGTAAAATACACTCGCGGTCAGTCAGATCTCTGATCGGTCCGCTCATTTGAAGGCGCGCATGCGCAAATACGGATTTCAAAGTAATTAGATATAAATGCTCGGCATTTAGATCTAATTAGTTTGACGATAAACATTAAGATTTAAATGCCCAGTATTTAGATTTAAATATATTTCGTGCATTTAAATCTAAATGCTGATCATTTAGATCTAGTGAATGTCCACTGACTGTTGATTGCAAAACAATTCCCCATACACCAAGTTCAATGTTCAATGTTTGGAATAGCATCCAACATCACGTTTTGCGTTAAGAGATACCGATATGACCAATACCTATGCCGATTCTCAATTATTTTTTCTATAATCCCCTTTATATCAGTGTACCATGTCCCTTACTTAAACGCTATTATTTCATGACTACATTCAGCATTGGTCTGGGCCTGAATTAACAATGTTGAATGTGGCGGATTGACAATCTGAGATTGTTGTTATGTTGTTGCTTCTTATCTTGCTTCTGGTAATCTTGGGTAGTTCAATGTCATATTGTAGAAAACGCTGTATGCAATATCTTAATAACGAGACTTTCAGCTTTTGTGGCACGACTAGTGCACTGAAATTGTGATTTGTTATTGTTATTGTGAAATTTTGAGAATCACAATAACAATTTGATATTATTATTGTAATCACAATAACAATTTGATATTATTATTGTAATCACAATTACAATATCAAATTGTTATTGTAATTTTTTGTATTACAATAACAATGCAATTACAATTTGTTATTTTTGAAGATAATGGATATCAGACTTGACTAGAAAAAAAAAGATTCTAAAAACTAAAGTAGGCTTACTTCTTAGTATATTTGAATTATTTTATTATACTATTTTACACATTTTTATTTTTCTAACTGATGCAAACTCACGATGAGATTCGTATATTAGTGAATGTTTCTGTCTTATTTTTACCAGTAAATAAGTTCTATAGCATTTATCACTTCCAGATTTTTCAGAATGCATTAAAAATTGGTGATGCTAGTATTATGAAAATTAAAACTGAAGCAGATTTTTTAAGAGCGTAGTTTTGTAAACAAAAATATTTTACTTACGCCAGATTTTTTTATTAGTCCTGCAATTCAAAACAAATATAGAATGTCAGGAACTAGCACTAGAAAGGAGTAAAGTCTCTATTTCCTATTTTACTTTGTACACCGCATGCTGGACTGGACTAATAATATAAAATGACAGAAAAAAAGAAAACTAATAAAGATAGCAAAGCTTAATTGTAAGGGGATTGCTGATAACAATTTGTCACCAATACATGTAATAAGTATATTGATTGTCAAACTGAAAACGACTGAAAACTTTGCAGTTTGCTTATGAAACATGAAAGTAATAACGACGATCCGTTTTCCACCTTGAAAAGTAGGTTGAAAAGTTAAAGTCCTTTCGAGTAGTGTTTTATGCACCACGGGTCATGACTATATGACGTTATAACATAAATTCGAAACCCCTACCCCCTGGCACGTTATTCACCATTTGGTTAACATTGCTGTTACCCCGCCTATGCCATGACGGAATATGCAAATGCACCCTGACGCAGGCGCATTCTTGTGTTTTACAGTGATAAGTTAAGCCGAGATCAGGGAGCTTTCAACGATTACGTTATGTAAAATTCGGTCATGACCTTTAGCCTCCACCCAGTTTTTCTGGAATAGACCTCCTCCCACAAAATTTATAACGCTATTATTTGAAGCGCCTTACCTTAACTCATCGTGAGTAGGAAACATGAAACCAAATTGTGAATTGTTATTGTTAATGTGAATGGTTCTGAAATTGTGATTGTTATTGTTATTGTGAAGTCCAAGCGTATAGTATTGTGATTGTAATTGTAAATACAATAATTTACAATAATTTACAATACAATACTCTCACAATTTATGTGCACTAGGCACGACCACGAGGAGTAATAGAATTTGAATTTGCTAAATTAAATTGGCATGCGATTAGGTCGTGGTTTTAAGTAAACTGCAACACGTCCCTTTGACATTTGAATTTTTTATTATAATTTTTTAAGGTTGGCGAGTACAGCTATCACCTGCATCTACATCCAACATCGAGTGTCAAGAAGCAAACTCATGCCTTTGTAGGAGACTACTAAACACTAACAACTAAAGGACGTGGAAGTAATTTCAATTTGTATTAATAACAAGACTACTCGACCACTAAGTTAAATTTCCCTTTGCATTACGGCATAGAGATTTTGAAGCTTTGTTCTCAAATTCGATACTCAATATTCGATCGTCATCTTCTTCCTTCGAAATTCAATTCAAGAATTTAAGTTTGAGCGTTAAAAGCCGGTATCACAATCATACAATGGCGTCATCGTCCAGACCCAGACGTACCACTGCTTCTACTCGTACCTTTAGTCCGACTACTGCCAATAAATCATCGAATTTGCCTTCATCCAGTGGTTCTGGCCGCAGAAAAGGTTCCAATAAAGCTGTTTCTTCAGCTCCGACTGCTGTCATTGATTTGGACTGTGAGGATGTCGAAAATCCAACTGCGGAATTTACGGTGGAGAAGATATTGGATGAGAAAATTGTTAATGGGAAGAAAGAATATTTTGTAAAGTGGGAAGGTTATGGAACGTAAGTTTTAATTAATTCCTATTAAGCATTGAAAGTCCTAATAAGATATTATAAGAATGTTATAAGTTAGAGCCTGGTATCTGTGGTCGCTTCAGCTTTCAATTTTTAACCGGAAAACAGTGTCCTGGAAAGCAGATATCTCACTTAAAAGAATATTGGTCATTAGATGTAATTTTCTTCTATATTCCGAAAACTTGAGCGACCACAGTTAATCATCTCTACTTACTTACACAATTCTGGTCTTTAATATTTTGTATATATTATCATGTTATAATTTTCATTGTTTTGATTCAGTTACAAAATTCAAATTCTATATGGCACAGCTTACCTTTCCTTTTTTTTTAATTATTTAGGGATGAATGCACCTGGGAACCAGAAGAAAGCTTAGGAGCTTGTGCTCATCTCATACAAGACTTTCTTCAACAAGGAGTGAGTCAGCCGAAGAAAAAAAAAATTGCAGAGCAAGAAGCAACACAGTCTGCTATGGAGTCTGAGACGGTTGACAGAATCGTAAGCGTAAATAATTTCAATCTATTGCTTGCTTGGAAATTTAGAGATTTCGTAATTTAAGAAGTTTATGCGGTTTATTTTACAAAGAGTAATTTAAGTGTAGGAGGAGCATTAACGTTACAGTTTGATTGATAAGCAAAAGTTAGTATCATATCTTATATGAAGAACCAAAATGACCCATATCCAATTTAAGCTAGAATAAAAATGAGCTATGTCATAAAAACGAAATGAGAAACATGCGTAAAATGTTAATTAGGAGTTTTTAAAAAGCGTAAAATGTCCTATTTACATGTTTTGGAAAAGGTGTAAAATGTTCTAATTCCATGTTTTTGTAAAGGCGCAAAATTTTGTATTTCATATTTTTGAAAAGTGCAAAATCTTCTATTTAAATGCTCTCAAGACGTGTTTGAATAATTTTGTAGATCGTTAATATTGTTTTTAGCTAAAAATAGATATGGGTCATTTTGGATATTCACAGACGATATGATACTAACTTTTGTTTATTCTTTATTACAGTCAGAAGTGACTGGATTTGACCGGGGTTTACAAGCCAAGAAAATTGTTCAAGCAACTTTTCCAAGTGGAATTCTCACATTCCTAATTGAGTGGGAAGGTGGAGAAGAACCTGAATTGATTCGAGCAGCTATTGCTAACTTGAAATGTCCCGAAGTAGTTATTGCGTTCTATGAGGAGCGGATTAAGTGGGAGGATGGTGTTGACGACGAATAGACAAAAAATGCCTACAGAATTTGCAGTTTTTGCAGTAACGAGAGAGAAAGAGGCAATAAAAGTGTTTGTATACTTAATAATATACTCTTAAAAAAACTATGTAATTACCGTATATCTTCTAATACTACGCGGGTCTCTAACAGTGCGCGGGTCTCCAATAGTACGCAGGGTATGAATTCACTTAGACATAGGGCGATCATTGACAATTATTTTCCTTTAAGTATATCTCATGTCAGAATGTATTTACCAACTTGTAAACACATTTATTTGGTAACAGAACTGATTGTTTGGCTATTTCTCTATATTTTCTTAATTTTAAGAAAGCTTGATAATTTCCAGTTTGAATAGTACGAGGATTCTATATTAATGCACGGCCGCGTGGGGGTCAAAGATTGGAGTTTAAATAGTACGCGGGGCGTACAATTAGAAGATATGCGGTACATGTTTAAAGGAGGCATGAACAAAACTTTTCGTTGTTTCGGACTAAACTTTTGGTGTGAATACTATAGTAAGATGCAGACATTGGAACTTTGGTGTATTATTTTAGATGTGCTTCTCATCTACTGCTATGTATCCAGTTTCTGTTTCAGAGTAAATTGTAAATACCGTAATTGAGCTGTCCTCAGTTTAGGGCAGTGTCAGGGTTATTTTTGACTTTTCCTGTCCATGGACTTTACTATCCAATACTTCTTGTGAGCTATGTGTTCAATGTACACTAAAATTTATATGTCTTTCTTGCCTTTCTAATTAGCTATTTTGATTAATTTGTTTTTGGGTACGAAGTACGATGTATATTCTTTATTGATTTTGAAATAATCATGAATTGGTATTTCATAATTGGCTATATATTACTACAACTAGCGGTTGTTATATATCTATATGAGTTTTTGTTTCTAAATATAATAATATGAACAAGAAATATTTTCACTAATTGTGTCCCTCCCGACAGGATCGAGAAGTTTATTTTCCATAGAAAATAAAAATTATCAATTTATAAACACTTTTGTACTGTTTTAAGAAATTAGTAATTAGTATTTTGATAGAACATGGATGGAATGCTTGAACATACATGTGCTTTATTTACAAAATAATTGGTAATAATGTTCTGTATATCTTCTAATGCGAATCTCTATTAGAGCGCGATTCTGTATCAGAACTCGGAGGTCTGCTTTGCTTTAATACTACATGTCTCTAATACAAAGTTAACTTCCGAGTTTTAATACAGCGCTGGTCGTTTTATTAGGAGATATATACGGTATTATTTTGATGTATTGTCTTGATCCTGGTTCCAAATGTGTAAATGGTATTATTGGAATGTCAATTGTTTGCAAAAATTGTCTTAATCAGTGATGTTTTTTTGTTAATTAATTATGCTATTAAATGCGCCCAAGTATATTTGTGTTATTTTGATTTCGTCATAGTTTATCATCATTGTAGTTTCCTGTCTACAGTAGGTATTTCCAGGTGAGGTGGGCAGATAAGTTTGGGTGACTATGGTATCGTATTGTAAGCTACCGTAAATATTCTAATAAGAGCCTAACTATCATTACAAAAATATACAGGCAGACCTGCCCATAAATTAGCATGTATCATAAATAAACAGCGACTGGGTATTGCTAAAAAAAAATAGATTCGCAATATTAGTGCCTAGGCTAGCACATGCTTTGTCTCGGTCATCGGCATCGGCGGTCATATTACCCTTTCATTTATCCTCGTCTCCTGTCCCACAGTGGTGAGTCCTTTCTCTAGGCAACCACAGTAAGTGGAAGTCAGCTCCACTACTATGGTAGCGTAACTCTGGTTTACTAAGGTACCATAGAAACGCATGGAATCCATCTCCACTGAACCATGTTCTGTAGTTAACTCATGTGTATAGTAGGTACACTTACTGCAGTAAAACTGTCGACTAGGAAATAGTTCCTAGTAAACCAGAGTTACTACAGTAAACCATCACACCAGCCACACCTAACCATCGTCGAGCATTGGTCGTGTTACATACTACCACGAGCGGGGGAAGTCAATGTCATCGCCATGTCAAGGGGCCAGTTGACCTTTTGACCTTTTTACGAGTTTCATAGTAATATTTCATTTTAGTAATACTTAAATTACCAGACATTCATGTTAATTCTTATTTTAACCGTATGCATTAAAAAACTATCTACAGCAGTTGTAGATGTTAATGTGTTACTATACGAGCATCGTTTTGTTTATGTTATAGGATTTAGAAACTCATCGTTTCTTGCGCTCCAATTGTCCGATTCCGATATACATATATTAAGTTAATTTGGAACACGACAATGACGGTTGTATCGAAGTGTTATGATTTGGTTGTTGTTATTTGTAGCTGTGATTCTGTCATTGATTCAATGTTTTTGAAATTTTTTTCCGAACAACCTCTTCGTAGTTGGTGGTACTCCAAATGTCATTTAAGTTAAAGTTAGAATTCGAAAATTTTCCTATAGTTTGAATAGCGGCTATGATTATTATTTACCTACGTGTTTATAACTGCTAAATACTACTTAACTGTGAATGTGATATCGTCAACACGATAATCTATTAATTAGTCAGACGATAAAAACAATTTTCGGCACTGGACTGAGCTGAATGTGCATTGGCTACCCTTAATTGAACTTGCAATGTAATAACACTGTTCCATCTCCACTACCATCGCTACTACTCACTACAGTACCGTGCTTTACTGAGGTTACAATGCTAGCACGTTACATCGTCTCCACTACTCTAGCAACTAAACAGTGCTGTAATGGAGACGATTGTCAAAAACTCGTGACTGTAGTTAGTTACCACGGTAAGGCTACCATCGTAATGGAGTACCAGAGAGTAAACTCTACAATGCGTACCTGTGCCATACTAGCACCGAGCCAGACATGATGAGCAGGTCAGCCTTTGGTTACCTATCCAGAGAACGGAATTACGGAATACAGAGCTGGGCTTAACCTCGTCGTTTCCGGCCTTGAAAAACAGGCCTCAGCTCAGCTAGCTGCTTACTTTACAGTACATACAGGTTTTGCTACTCTACATTAAAGTAATAAATTGCAATTATTGTAATTCGCAATAACTAATCAATAATAATCATTCAAATTGTAATTGTAATCACAATAACAAACTTAAATGGTCATTGTTATTATCGAAGCCAAAAATAACAACAACATTTCACATTTATTGGCACTTAGAACTAATAGTAGTGACTCAGAAAACTTCTATTTTGCTTTCAATTTCAAAGTTTGGGTATGGCAAAGCGTCCCTTTATTTTGCACTCTGTCTTGTGATAGTTATGGCATAAAAATTAATTGAAAATTTTACGCTCAAATCGTTTGCAATTTTATCCTATTTGTTTAATAATTCACTTACATGTGCTATTAAATATTTATGTGTGTATGCAACCTATATGAAATAATAAATAAGTAAATTATTATTTATATTTAAAATAATTACAGTGAGTGTTCGAGTAAGTTTAGTATTAAATTTTTGGAACCTTCAGCCTGGCGATAGTCGAGACCTGGACCCGGGGATAATTTATTTTTTGTAGGATTGCGTTCTACGGGGATCTAAAATAAAATTTATTGAGACGCAATTAATTTTTAGGGCGCGCTTTTATTCTCATGTGTTAAATTCGTCAAAGTACTAATTTCAAACGTGTCAAAATGTGTGCAAATGTATATCAAAAGTGAGTCAAATACGAAGTGTGCTACAACATACTATATAGTTTCTATTCTTAAGTATTAACTTCGTTAAAATCAATTAAAGGTAAAAATAAAAAATTGTTAACAATATTATTCTATTTTGGAATCTTCAGAAACTGCGCCTGCCGAAGTATCCCAGTTCCTAGCCTAAATAAATAAAAATTAACTATTATGGCGGTAAATTGGGCTAATTATTCATTTCATTTGTAAAATGTTTGTCTAAATTAACGAGGGAAGGGTCACAAGTACACCTTCCTTCAAATTATAAACTGTAAATATTAGTATTCAAGAAGACCGCAAAAAATACCCCTTCATCTGAAAAACATTTGAAATTTTCAAAAATGCAGAAGTTACTTTTTAAATAGTTTTTTGGAAATCACAAAACATTAATTTTTGTTTAAATCAGACAAAAATGTAGGAGCTGCAGGGTGCCAAAGGACTAAAAATTAAATTTATGGTCAACTAAATATGGCGCCCGTTTAATTACCACTAGCAAGTTTATACTGTCAAAAATCTCACTTAGCGAGTCAAAATGCCCATTCGAATCATGTTTTTAAGCAAATCTACTTTTTTTCAAAAACAAATATATAGAGCCGATTCGGCGTGACCATTTCTGACACTTCCCTCGTAAGTAAATCTTTCTTGTTTCGTTTTCATCTCATTTGATGAGCTAATGCAATGTGTCGTATGTTTTGCGTTTAAATCATCAAGTTAAACAGTTGAGCTGAAGCATAAAAGGACACTCTTAAAATTGACACTTCAGACACATCTTGCAGTAGTAAATCTACAGAATTAAAATTGTTTCATACTGCTAAAAGTGCTACTGAAAACCGAAACACCCCGACGCTTATTTGAGACCCCGGGACTTATTACATTCCTTATAGGCTCACAGCCAAGGGCTTATTCAAGACCCTGGACTTAATCGAACGTTTACGGTATGTTTAATTATTACAACTAATAATTTTAATTGCATTTAAGTTACAATCATCGTACATCGTATATTTATGTATATAACTCAATGTATACCATTACCATTATATTTAATTGCATTTAACAGATTATATGTACCCTACTAAATGTACTCAAATTAACATGTACATATGGGTTTTTAAAACTGTATAATTACTTTATTTACAATTTTTGATTCTTTTGTCACACTGACCTTAATTTTTACAACTGACCAGGAAAATTTGCATTTATTGAAGCTTCAATGCAAGCTTTTATCGAAGGTGTGCAGACTGAAAACTTAGCCAAGTTTTTGTTTAGTTTCCCTCTAAAGCTTAAACACGTAACATCTGCTGTGCAGTAAAGTTTTTTCTGAGTCATAAGCTGCTGTGTGCTGTAAAACAAGATTCATACATTCGGGCTCCGGGAAAAAGCCTTTTACCGTTTTTATGTGAAATTCCATCAGAAACGGGTGAATTAAATCAGCCAATTTAAGCATTGAGGGGATACAGCCAAAGAAACAATTTAAAGGGTTCAATCTATGTCGGACTGTCTAATTTGTAAATATGAAAGCTTTTAATTACGCGCAACCGGCGCAACTAAATAAAATTATATAGTATATGTACGATACCCTATATAGCCACATCCAGCTCCAACTGCTCGCACACTCGCACTACTACCACTGCGTATTTTCTGGTTGCGTTGCTAATAAGATTTGATCAAAAAATCAATACCAGTCGTAATTAAGCCAGAAAAAATTATTTGTTTTGATGGGTTTATGTATTTTAATTATATTTTGGGTAGGATAAAAGGTTTGTTAGCCTTTTTGCGCCCATTATTATTGACAACTATCCGGCAGAATGTATAATAACTATATTTACTTAACCTCTATTTTTAATTAACTATATAAAAAAATATTATAATATGTAATTTGGTTATATGGATCACCCCTTGTTTGTAGCGTCGGGTTTCGTAGTGTGTAGTTTCGTAGATCGGGATTCGGAGCTTCAGGTTTCGTAGCGTGCCTTGTTTGTAGCGTAATGCGTTTCGAAGATCCCGGTTTCGTAGCTAATGTTTTTCGTAGCTTATGTGAAATGAACTAAATTTATGCAATAATAGTGAGCACGTACACATTGAATGGTGATTGTATATATAAGTTATTTGTATTGAAATTCGCAACCCAGATTAAAAACAAAATACCCTGAAGTTTAAAGGTTCGACATACAAAATAAATATTACCAAAAATAATTATGCCATCTTCTAGGCCGTTGATTTATAAAATAATGTCAAAAAATAAATGATGTGTAAAATAAACAAAATAAAGGGAAACGTAACAGTATTTATAATATTAACACTCTTGCGTGGCCATGTCGTGGAAACTTGCGGATTGAAGGACAGCTTTTGAACGGGTTTTCATTTGAGGTGTACACGGTTTCTTGTATCCTGTCCCGCAAAGCATTTCGTATTGAGTAGCCCGCTTTCGTTTTGAATTTTTTCCAACAAGTTGATTCACTGGTGGTGGTGATGTAGGAGTCATAGGCACAGGTGGCTGAGGTGAGGTAGAAGTCTTAGACACGGGTGGTGGAGATGATGTACTGTCTAGAGCAACCACACGGATACTTTTTCAATTAAGACAGGTGAGTTGGCCGCGCATGCGCCCCGTCCACCTTATACCAGTATACAAAACAAACCATTGCAGCATCCTAATATTTCGCTATCTCCTTGTTACAACAGCCGAATTTAAATCTTCGTTTGCGGGAAATTATTTAAGATAGGATTTTTATATAATATAGAAAATGGTTTTATGAGTTGCGGGTTTTAACCAAGGAGATAGCGAAATAATAGAAATGCTGCAATGGTTTGTTTTGTATACTGGTATAAGGTGGACGGGGCGCATGCGCGGCCAACTCACCTGTCTTAATTGAAAAAGTATCTGTGTGGTTGCTCTGAACAGTAGGAGTCATATGCACATGTGGCGACTTTAGTTTTTGCAATTTCTGTTGGCGACGGTAAATGTCCCTTGTGATCCTGGGTCACAGTAACTGACTTATCAAAATGCACAATTAGTCGTCCGGGGCAAACGAGTATTCCCTCCGTCTGTTTTTTTCTCGAACGTGTACTCGAAACCATTGCACGCACCTACTTCGCGACCCCGCTTAGTCTTTCCAATTATTTCGAATTTCAATTTTTCAATACTTTTATTATTTTCCTCGCAATAATCACTAGCTTCAAATTCGAAATCACTAATTTCGATAGAGGAGTCCATTTTATGGAGTGCTGCTGACGAAGTAATCTACAGACTGCCAGCTCTGACGATTGCTTTCTGTGATTTCAAGAATATGACACGACCTGTTATCATGATATTCAAATGATATGCTAATTGCAGATAACATAAAATGTAAACACGCTGTATTCATTTCCTTCAAACAAATACCTTTTCTATTATTGGAGCCTAGAGCGAGGATACTGGCTCCACTATTTAGACTACTTTTTCCATTCAAACTAATTTTTACCCAAGTAGCTGTGTTACTTACTGAATTTTACAAAATTCACAAAGTACATCGGCCATAATAACTTGGATATACTGTAGAGGCAACCGAAAGTGAAGGCTAGCAAAGATAAAGCTGCCATTTGTTTGCATGCAAAATTCATCCTTGCCAGCCTTCACTTTCAGTTTTCTCTACTATACAATCACCATTCAATGTGTACGTGCTCACTATTATTGCATAAATTTAGTTCATTTCACATAAGCTACGAAAAACATTAGCTACGAAACCGGGATCTTCGAAACGCATTACGCTACAAACAAGGCACGCTACGAAACCTGAAGCTCCGAATCCCGATCTACGAAACTACACACTACGAAACCTGACGCTACAAACAAGCGCTGTACCGGTTATATATATATAATGATAGATTATAGCAAAACTAGAACACACTGAAATCTTCTCTTAATTAAGGTAAATACATAATGTTCTTATTAAGCCATTTACTTACTCTTAAATCAAATTGAACGGGAATTCGGAAGAGTTTTCTTATTCTCGCTTCACTGCCTACCAAGTCCAAATACCTAAGTTGAACTGGGTCGGCGGGAACAGGAAATGGACGGGAAGCCATTTCCGAATGAATTTCAATGAATCCCAGCCCCAAAATTTGAAAGTTAGAGCCTACCTACAGGTACCGTAAAGTTTATAATTACTCCCGTCCCGGGCGGAGTAACCTCAAACTTAGCCTCAGACCCAGTATGTATAAGAGAATCGGGAGTTAAAAGTTACCCGGGAGTTAGGTCGAACTTACCCACAACATACCTGGGAGTAATCTGAAAAATACAAGTTTAATTAGGCAAGAAAACATAAAAAACAAAGAAGACCCCGAAAGTTATAAGAGACTCGGAAGTTATTAGTAGGTTTACGGTACATACCTACGTATGTGAATAAAGATTATTAAATTTTCACGGCAAAATCAAAAATTCTACGGTGTAAACAGTTCATAGGTATTTTATTTTTTTGTTTATATGCTTATAATTATTAAATTACTTTATAGATTTTTTCTGGAATACATCACTTGTCACATATCCTTAATAAAACGCAAGCGAATTAAGCTCAGGTCTGTGGTTATCTAACTAGTAAGTAATACTATTTTTAGAGCAATAGTGACGGAAACAATACTAAATAATACGCAGACAAATAATAATTAATCTCTAGCGGGCCCGGAAACCATTTGCCATTTACCAAGATAATTCGTCGGAATCAATTACTATATGAAGTCCCTATTAAAGTGTCATGTATCTAGAGTAGGTAGTCATATACCTAGGTATATTATTTGTACCTACTATTTACATACATCACCATCTTGTTATTGTTACATTATAATTACAATATTGTATTTAATTATGTATATGTACTGAAAAAATAAATAGATTGACAGAACCACATAGTTCTAGTTACATTCAATGCCAAGCATTGGTGCTGAAACTACGCTAGAAATCAATTTTCGGACTATATAATACTTATTATGTTAACTATGCATGTACCTACACAGCTACATGCTTTATTGAATCAACTTCACTGTAGTCAAACCCTAAATACTGCTGGTAACAACCTTAACCTTTGTGGCTTAAACAGAATTCACTGATATTCATTTGAATACACCAATGCACGTAAGTAAAAATCTAAATATGTAAGAAAAATAGGTATTTTTACAACAAAAAATAAAGCCTTAAAATATAAAAATTAATCACGGTTGAACGGTTTATAATTAAAATCAAATAACAGCACACGTGTGCAATCACACTGCTGTGTTGTAATTGATTAAAGTACATACATTTTATATATTAGTACATAGCGTTTGCAGATCAAATTCTTTTACTAATGAAAAGTACACTTGTGGGTGGGTCGTTATACGTCCTTGTAGGGCGTTTATGTAAACAACTGGGCATTACACAGTGTCAATTACTTTTATGTGTAGATTTAGACGAAACTAGCGGCCAAACTACCTTGTGTAGTTGGTAGGCAGCAAAATCAAACTTTTTATAACTCGTACAAATACGGGTTAATTATGTATTCTGATTGAAACAAAATATCTTGTAAGCTATGCCATAATTTGTAAAAATAGAAGCAAGCAAGCAATTAAAACTAACCCAAATAATGAAGTTAAAAGGCTCATATGTATAGAGTCAGGCAAAGAAAAACCTTTGGCTTTGTGACTGATGCCCTTAATAAAATTCAAATTAATCGGACAAGTACGTCAGCGTTCCTTTTTTGTTTCACGCTTTCGGTATTTTCAATTTAAGAGGAAAACTGCTGCTCTAATAATAACTAACTGAAATATATACAGGGTGGGCCATTTATTTGCTGGGATTATAGCAGGCTATAAAAGCCAAGTTTATTATTCGAATATAACCAACAATATACCAAATTAAAGACAATTTCTGGGAGATTTGTTTGACATCTCATTCTTCCGAATCGGTTGAGAAAAAGTTGCAAAATGGTCTAACTAACAAAAATCACAGTTTTTAGATTTTTTCTTCAATCCTAAAATGATTTTTCAACAACTTTGATTTAAAATGAAAGCGTAAAGCAATGAAGACTATTTGGTATATTGTTGGTTATATTCGAATAATAAACTTGGCTTTTATAGCCTGCTAGAATCCCAGCAAATAAATGGCCCACCCTGTAGATAAGCCTTATGTGTCTTGAGAGTCAATTGTCGCGCCAGTAAACCAATAATTTACTACCCAAACATCTGAATTACATAATACAAAAGCACTCACCACTAAAGGCCACTAGAAAAGCATCAGGTAAATTAACAAGGAATTTTCAATATTTTAGGTAAATATCCAGCAAAAACAGTTAGTCTAGACAAATTATGGCATAGGTTGTATCTTTTGAGTTGCTATATTTATAGTTTTCACATGCTCAACTATTAATGTGACAACTTAACTTAAGTATCTACTTCACAAAAGTAATATACTCAGAATTGCTTTATAACGTATATAGTAAACAGTTTTATTTTGTAATAATTCACAATTTGAGTCATTTCTATGAATTTCAGAATAATGTTGCAGTATAATGTATTCAAAGTTATTTCTATCGTTATCTGCACCTATTTGCAAGTGGTTCAACTTCAAGTCCCAGATCAAACTGTGAAACTGGCCCTATCCCTAGCGTACCCATCAACGCAGTTAGCTTCAAGTGTGCGCAAAATATTGGAATTTCCTAACAGTTTATCCTTCTGCAGTGTGCTTCTTCTTGATAAAAAAGTATCTCGTAATAAAATTCTTAATAATGGACACTCATCCGTATCAGCTGCAGAGGCTTCCCCCAAATTTTACGAACTGGGCAGAGATCAGTACGTGATCACATTTGTGAATTCCAACACCACCACCAGCAGCACGGCAAGTCAAACAGTGAATACCATCGCCATCAAAAATCCAATAAAGCGAATTAAAAGGTTCGGTGAAAATTGTGTCGTTAGTTTGATTTTTATTCCAGATGTGAAACCACACTTTGAAGGCAGTACCAGTACCAGCACCAGTACCAGTGAAAGTGAAAGTGAATCTGGATTCTCATCAATTCTCGAAAAAATGTTGGATATTATAACGCTTCCAACCATATCTCCACTGACAAAAAGAAATGAAGATTTCTACGTGTTTATTACCAGTGAACCAGAAACCATGAACAATGTCCTACTGAGTAACCAGATTAGTTTTCGAATCACTCTCAAAATTTCAATTACCATAAAAAAGACGGTTGACAAATATATCCGCAACAAAATCGACACTGCAATCCAAATCAAAACAATGTGTTTTTACTGTGACCGCGGACTCCCTAAACTGATACCAGTGACTGAGGATAAAATTGAAATGTTTTTAAGGGATAATTTCCCTAGTTCAAAATTTCTTAAAAATTTTAATAAAGCAATTATTGCTGCATCAGTAGTCTCCGTTGGTCCAACAACTCAACTACGTCTAATTGATGGAAAATTACATCCTTACTTGACTGGAGGTTCGTTTTTACGAAACTTTGTGACGACTTCTGAGTCCTTGAATTTCACGTATGTTATAAGACGTGGGGGTGGAGTTGGTTTGAGGACCAAGAATGGGACCTGGTCAGGGATTGTAGGTGATGTTCTCTATAGGAAGGCACACATCGGTGTTGTTTGTGGAATAACCGCTGAGCGCTTTGACCTGGTTGAGTTCTCAGCAGCCTTTGAATATTACGTCCTAACTTTTGCTCATGGACCCACAACTTCCATCTACACTTGGAAAACTGTTTTCTGGCCCCTGTCACCAACGCTATGGTATTTTATACTATCTTCGATAATTGTATCTCTAATTTTTCTACGAGGTGTCCATCTTACTGTAGATAGATGCTTTCAGGATTTCGTATTTCATTATGAAGAAGAGGATCAAATTCCAGTTGTTGTACCAACATTTCGTTTCTTTAATTTACAATCAAGTTCGAGCCATCCAAATCAAACGAAAACGACGTTGAAAGTCGTACATCGTCCTGTTGACGATCATAAACCAAATATTTGGACCTTTCCCCAATCCGTCTTTTTTATACTTCCAAGCTTTGTAAATCAGCATTTTATAAAAACCAAAACGCCAACGCTCCAAGTATTCTCAGTCGGCTGGGTTTTCTTCTCCATCGTCATATCTACAGTGTATTTATCAAAGCTGTACGGAATATTTGTGTACCCTCCAGTGGAAGAAGCTCCTAAATCATTTGGTGAACTTGCGGATTCAAATTATGACATCGGCATGACTTATTTTGGGGGTGCTATCTTCACTTGGTTTCAAAAGGCAAGCTCTGACTCAGCTGACGGGAAAATATTTAAACGATGGGAAAAGCGAAAAACAATTGATTGCCTCCTCGCAACGATGGATAAGACCAGAAAATATGCATGTATTTCATACCGTTCATCCATTAAGCACACAATTCAAGCCAAGTTAGGAGACAAGTATGGTCAATCCAAGATTATCGTAGAACCTGCGGTTGCTTTCGAGTTCCCCATTAGTCTTATCACTGAGAGGAGATCCATTCTCATCCAGAGCATCAATCGGGTGACTAGTTCAAATTTTGAATGTGGTTTATCCGGATACTGGAATTCAAAAACTCATACTGAAATCCGAATGGACCGATTTCGAGCGGAGAAGGAGAAAGGAATCATTTCTACCGTTAATTCAGATGGAAATGAGCCAGTGAGGCTTAAAATAGATAATTTACTGGGAGCTTTTAGCGTTTTAGCTTGTGGATTGATTTTAGCTGGGATAGGATTTGCTGGGGAATGGGTTTGGAAATGTATTTATCGTTGGATTCCCAGCAGTAATCGTGCTAAGTTGATGTCCGCCTTGCACTATAAAACTAAAATTCTAGCAACTAGTAACAATCACTGGCCATTTAAAAAAATCCAAGCTGATAATTTATAAAAATTAACTTTTATTTCACACACATTCACACGCGTCCCTTTCCCTTAAAGAATAAAAATGAATAAATAAGATTTAATTACATATATGAAATTAATTAATTCTATTCATTTCACATACATAGTTTCAAGCACAGAATACCGATATAACTTTAATAATATGTACACTACGCGTGAACTTTCTCGTGGGAAGTCACTTCTTTCAGAACTGATGGATGTACGAATATGGAGTCACCAGTGATTTTGGTTCGAATCGTTTTGTACAATATGTAGCCTTTACTCTTCATAAATTTCCAAAGAGCTCGTTTACCTTCCTCTATGAATAGATGCTCGATTGTTAGAATCTAAAAATCAAAAACATAATCAGTAAGGTACATTATTATTTATTTAAATTTAGTTGGATCATATCCCTTATAAAAAATACTAAAACCTTCATGCAAGCAGCTTAAACGAATTATATTGAAGGAAGAATAATTATGTGATGTAATTAATAATGATTTTAATTTAAATAAATTTTAAATTACTTTAAAGGTTATAGATTCAAACGGTATGGTTTTTAAGATTTGTAATTCATTCCCTTCCACATCTAGACTGAAGAAATCTACAGTAGTTCGATTAATGCCGAGTAACAGCGTATACAGTGGAATGCTCTGAGCTCCAACTGGCACAATTGCTCCGTAGTATGGATCATAAATCAGGCCACCCGCTTCGGATGTCACAGGATTACGATAGAATGTTACCTAAAGTTAATTTTAATAAAGCATATTATTCACACAATACGGTTGAATTTAAATTTAAGAGGAAAATGTAACAAGAAAATAATGTAGGTAATTAATTAAATGTAAAATGTTTTACCTCTTTTGGGTAATTGAAACCAGATAAGCAAACGTTAGCTAACCAAGCTTTTCTATTTTTCTTTCGAAGTCTGTCAAATGCAACTGGATCAGCTTCAATTAACAGACCTGTCCAGCCTAATTCCTTTTCCAGCCATATTGTATTCGAATTGAGTTCCCCGTCATTGGCACCACTTTCAATGAAAAATCCAGGTGTCTGTTGCCGTGAGAAATTTCAAAACAAAAATTTAAAATCTCATTGTTATTGTAATTTTGTGTGCTAATATTCTTGTATTAAATATGCAGTTTCAGAATCACTAAAGTTTTCCTTCTAGCGATAAGACATCAGTTATGAATTACCAGTTTTTTAAGAAACTTTTCAACTGCCTGGACTTGCCCATCGGAGGGATTCCTTTTGATTGCATTTGAAAGACTGAGTTTATAGGGCTCCTTGGAAGGTGGAAGTAAATAAGTTTTTCTGAAATATAATACGAAATTGGAAACATCTTTTTTATTGCGGACGTAGTGTAGTGGCCCAAATAAAAATAATGCTAACCATTCATGTAAGTAAAAAAGTAAAAATATACCTTAATACATAATATATTTTGCGAAGTTGCTCTTACCTGACACGATCAACTAAAGCTGGATCGTCCTGCTTCCATGTGTCCCGATTTAGCCACTCTTTAAATTCTAATTCTGCAAAGGGTCCTTTGAACCCTCCATTAATAAATGGCTTTACTCGTTCCTGCGCTTGAGCTACTTCCGTTTTTTCTGCTTCCAAGGTGTCTGTGTCTGGCAATAAATGTTGAACTTGACTCTGACTTAAAGCTTCGTTAGAATCTGTAGATGTAGATGGCTTACTTATTACAAAACTCCAAACAAATATTAAATCTACTATAACAAATAATGTGACGCAAATTACGCATTTAAAACTGCAGTTTTTCCAACGTGAAAACATTTTTAATTGGTTATGAAAATGTCTTTTTCTTAATAAAATTTCACCAGTTATATAACAGGAAGTTACTTATGTATTCTGTGCACAATATTTATTTGAAGGGTGTATATTATGTTAAACTGCGCTTAAGTACATGTAATTCTTTGGAGCACGGATAGAGGAACTGAACTAGGCTGAACGTAACTTAATTTTATTTCTTGAAATCTGATCTTTAGCCATTCACCACATATGACAAAAATGATGATGATAGGAGATCTTGTGTCGGTTTGAAGTACGATTATAATTATAAAATACAATCATGTGTGCCTTTATGCGTGATACAGTTAAAGGAGGTAGTGTATAGTACTACAGTTATTATGAACTTTGATGACAGTGAATGCAAGGACAAAATAGCAAGGGATTTTTTGTCATCTGCTATATGCTATGCTATAAAGTTCTTGTCAACGTCAACAGGCAAGAGTTTGTGATGGAAAGAGTAACGTCATCCTCAAAAGTAAGGGTAATACTGACATTTCTTCAGCTCAATTACTTAAATCATCCCATATATCGCATCTTCCGATTTGTACAAGGAAAGCCTAACCTAACCTAGGTAATACTGTAATACATTATTGCCATTCGAGTCAATGCGATCCTCAGCGAGATACTATCTACTAAATAGTTGCACGAAAAAATTCACAAACGCCATAGATGGTTAGCAGACTATTTTAATATGTTGCAACAACTGTCATCTCATTCCTGTTTTTATCAACTTTTAGTGTATAGAAAACTATTTTAAATTGATTTTGCCTTTAAAAAACATATTAAATTTTCCCATTTTCCAAATGACCAAAAAAATACTGTTCTAAAATTTTATATTAGCGGATTAGCATATCCTGACTTGGCTATAGCCACAAGAAGGGATCGTCATCAAGAATCAAGGTGTATGTTTTTTGTTGTTGGTAAATCTCTAAGATACTTTTCCGCTTAAAAGAGACTCCGATTGTGAATGCCAGCCGGTGTAGGAAAAGAGGTTTAAACTTACGTTAGATAGTTGGACAATCACAGGGGCGTCGGAACGAACTTTTGCATGGGGGGGCAAGATTTTTGAGCCTGAAAATCAGTGGGATTTGTCCATCGTTAGCTCGAAGTAGATGCTGACCTCGCAGCAAATATAAGCCACAACGAAATAGTAAAATAATATTGTAGCAACAGTTAAATATGATAAATTTTCAAAGCATTCGTCAAATATTATTTCGTACCAAGGTTCTTAACAAACGTTACCACCTTAATTTAATTCGTTAAATATTTTCAACTGACAGCTATATATCATAGTTGTGCCGATTGTGAATAGTTACTTGTTGTCACGTATTTTGACCCCTAGCGAAAATTATACCATTTGTATTGAAAAACCCTTTTAAGGGCACCAACAAGGCAATGTTGCTATTTAGTGTGACCGCACACAGAAGTATAACGTCATTTGATCCTATTCTATTATTGGCAGCCGCGTTAGAAGTAAAGCTTAAGATTCTTGCTAACAAATTCATTGACTGTTTCTTTCACTCGAATATTACCTACAAGCTGTTGATAAGCATGCAAAATAAAAAGAAATTTGAGACGATTTTTATTTATTGTTGACCTCAGATTGAACTTCATACGTTTCAAAATAGAGAAACTGCGTTAAGTTGACGAAGACGCCCAACCTGTAGGAACTACGCAAACTATTTTTGATAATTCCTTGATGTCCAACATCATCCACTGAGTTTTCGGTTTGAAATTTGAAGTTTACCCCCTCTGCAATAATTTTAAAATGTTTATAATAGAAACATAATGAATCTAATTAATTTAAGAATCATCAGTTTTAAGTATCGAGACGTCGTTGACACGACCTACTTTTATTTTTAATTGGAGCTGTTGTATTTAAATGTGAATTGATAGTAATTAGTTGTCGCATTCAACATAGAACTGTTTCTGCCTTCTCTGACTTTAATCAGTGATCAAAATGATCAGGTCCAGACCATGAAAGTCTGATCTTGTCTGGTGCAAGAATTTCGGACCAGACCAGATTTTTTCAGACCAGACCAGATCAGACCAGCTTTCCATAGCCCGACCATATGCAAACTTTTTAAGGCAAGCCATCGAGATAATTATGTTTTTTGCTCTATGCTAATGAATTATTTATGTATATCTGTATTGGTATGTTGGAATTTAAATCATTTTTTGTAAGTTTTGAAAAATTTTAGGTTAAATTCCTCATGTGAATTATTTTCAAAGTTTTCCTGGTCCGACATGGTCCGGTCTGGTCTGGTCCGAAGGTGAAGTGGGACCAGACTAGACCATAAAACCAGGACCAAACAAGACCATTTCGATCACTAACTTCAATAAGGCGATCGCTGCTTTCACTATGCAGTTTTGGATTATTTTTTTAAAAGAATCTAATCTACTCAGTTTGTGTTTTTTACAAGAATGTGATTGTCCTCTTTGAAGACATACTGATCGTGAGTATCAGTTTTTGTTTTGAAATGGTAGAATTACTGCATGTAGGACACATTAATTAAGTTACTCATTTAAAATTAAAACATCTTAATAAAAGCTAGTATTACGTACTTAAGATTCACATTCACAGTTGAACTTTTGGTAACTGCCTGTGGATCCAACAGAAATTAGATAACTTTAACGGAATTTGAAAACCCAGAAGGTTTCTGTACTTTGTATTTAACCGCGCAGTCTAACTTTTCAAGTATAACTGTAAATGTTTTACATTTTTAATGCCAAACTTGGCAATTAATGAAAATATTTAATGTCCAATGGTGAGTAGGTAAAATAAATATATAGCTTTTTTCTAAAATAATGGGGGGGCAAAACGATACTTTTTGCCCCCCCATTGATTTTATGGGGGGGCACGCTGCCCCCCCTGCCCCCGTGGTTCCGACGCGCCTGGACAATCAGGAAGGATATTCACCTGTAAAAAGAAATGTGCTAAAAACATGGGACTCCGCTCAATACATGAGCAAGGAAGCATGAAATTGTGAAGTTCCTATATATCCTACCTAATTTTTAGATATCTAGCAAATCCAAATGGGAAGAAAATACAGGACAGGTAAAAAAATAAATTACTTTCGTTAGAGAGTACTGACTAGTGAGTGAGAGATCTGCCTGCATAAACGTAACATACTTGAGACGGGAAGTAATCAAGTAATAATTCCTTCATTGCCATTGACCATGCATCTCAGTTCCAATACCGACTGTATAAAAACATGCATAGGTAAATACCCCAAAACATTTTTTAAAAAAATACAAAACGTTAAAACTTTTCAGTTTTGATTTTATACATTTTACTTTACTAGCATATACACACAAGTACACACAGGCTCAAGGCACAGGCCAAAGATAAACAACAATACTGCGACTGCATGCAGTTCATCCATATGCTTCATTCCAATGCCAATGCCAACGGTTTGGCATTATTGCTCACATAATCCTCTCAGTTTATAAATGAGCAAAAAATAGAAGAGTGAACCCACAATTGAAGATGCTACGAATCGTTATCGTACCTATATCTGTAATTATGTGAGAAGACGCTAAGGGCTATATTGAAAGTAATCGTATAGTATATAATGTAGCAGTGGTTATGGTTGTTGGTTCAATAGAGCATGAAATCTTGACGATGCGTGATGAAAATATATATTATGTATGTGTAGTGAATGTGAGTTTGACAAAAAATTCATACTGTACCAAAAGACAAGCTCAATGTACCAATGTAATACCATTGCGATAGCGAGCTGTAAGCACATTATTACCTATGTAATTATGTATTATTATGTACCTACTTACATTATGCCATCTGTGCACCTCTATAAAAATAAAATTCTTAACATAATCGTTTTCTCAAAATTAAATGGGAAGTGTTGTAGCAATCATACAAGATCGTGCATACCTGTCATGTGTTGTGTATGTGTCTTGTCTATATACACTCCATACTGTTATTTCTGCCACTGCTGCCGGCTTCGGTCACAAGTCAGAAGTGAGGTATGATTGGAGTGTGTGCAGTGTACTGAATGTTTCTATATTAATATATGTGAGTATCTGTGGTCACTTAATACCGCATTTAATTCAATAGTAACTGTAATAACTGAAATTTAATATATCAGTAAAGGGTCAAACGAACGTTATTGGCTTTTAGAATTTTTTAACATTTCCATCGGCATATTAATTGCATTGTGTATTTTTGACTCACAGTTTTTTCAATTTTAAATTCTGCAAAAGTTTTGTAGGTCCGCATTATAAATCGGTATGCAATATTTACATGTTATAAACTGTAATACAATCTATATGTTTCATTGCCACGTCCAAATAGGGAATCTCTTTGGAAAAAAATCAATAAGAGCGAGTGAATAATACGCTTGGTAAAATAAGTATCTCCCATAAAAAGTCATGCTATTCAAATTAAAACTTTTCCAATTTTAAATTCTAGGATATCCTGTGGAGTAAATACCCGTATTGGAAATTACAACTGACAATAAATAACCGTTCTACTAATACTGATGCAAGATTTTAACATATGACTCTATATCTAACACATAAAATTTGGGTTTGTCGCAGATGACGGATTCTTGAGTAGGTACTTAAATTACCATTTTGGGGAAGTTGCTGCAAAAGTAGAAGGTGCATTAATGTAAGAGAGGAAATAAAATGCTAAAAATTCCAATTAATAGTCAATATGAATGCTATATTATGTACAGGGCCGGATAATACGGTCAGCATAGGCAGCCCCCGCTGCTTGAATTTTCAAAAAACATGTAAATGAAACATTTTGCAGTTTTAAAAAATATGTAAAAAGAATATTTTGACTTTTCAAAACCATGCAAATTAAAGTTTTTGCACATTTCAAAAACATGGAAATAAAACATTTTCCACTTTTCTCAAAACATGTAAATAGAACATTTTGCAATTTTCTGAATCAAGTAAAAAGAACATTTTAAACCTGTCTAAAGGATGCAAATACAACATTTTGATTTACCAAACAAGACCATCAATAAAATCAAAATGCTGGTTTTTGTATGAAAACAAATGCTTCCTAAAAGCAATTCCTTAATCCGGCTCCGGCTCTGTATGTATGTTACTTGATTTGGTAAATAATATTAAGCGCAAAATATTTTTTACTGAATTCAAACGTTCCCTCGTTTCTTGGCAGTGCCGAATTGAACATATAGCAGAACGTTACATAATGTAACTAGGTATGGACATACCTAACGCGTACTATTCAAATTTCGATCTCTCAGATCTGCGTGCTATTAAAATTAAAGACCCGCGTACTGGCATTTAGTGTCTTATTTAATATTTTTATTTAATAGTGTGATATTCAAATTGAGTCCTTTCAGACCCACGTACTATTACAGACCTGCGCATTAGTATAGGATAGACTGTAGTTTAGTAATTATTGTAGCGTATTTAAGTTTTAATTCAACGCCCATTTCAATGCCTAACTTTTATACGACTTTTGCAAACGATGTTTTATAGCTTCTGGTCTTGCCCTTTCTGACTTTCTCTTCACACCTCATTGCTTCGATGCCCCGCAGTTCCGGATGAATAACGAAAACTAGTGGAAAGAAGAAAAACGGGATTCTATCCATCGCACTGTCTCTTTCATTTATGATAGGTGTGTCATAGTTATAGTGAAACTCGTGTGCGATTTAGCAAGAAATATTGTGTAAAAATGAACCAACTTATGACTTATTTGCCGGTGAGTGTTGGATAGTTAGAATTTTGTCCGAATAGTGTGAATAAAAATAGGAAAGATGAATAATCTGAATATTTCTAGCTAACGCCTTACACATACAGACATTGTATTATTGGCCTTTTCTGATCATATATCAATAAATATGACGCACATTTCTTCATTTAATTGTAAACCTATTGGATTATTTCATGTGACTGCCATTTATTGAAAACAGGGGTCTTTACTATAACAACACAATACAGTCAACAGTACAGAGAATATTACATTTTGGGAAATCATGTTAACACTTTTTCTCCGTGTGGATGTGGACAAAATAGCGTTTCATACTGTTTTAGAAGTTCGTTGTATTATTTTGCGTTTAATTTGTAAAAATTGTTTCACATAAAAATGAAGACGCCATACTTAAAATCTGTGCGCAGAAAATGTAGCGGCTTGACCAGCATAAAAAATATTCTGCTCATTTCTACATTTCTAAATAATTTACATTTATCAATGGGATATACGAAATTCAGTAATAAATTAGAAAACGATTCAAAAACGAACCTTCCTTCATCAACAATTTTATTTTTCAATGCAGCTTTGTCGGAAAAGTTTTGTGAACTATTAACCGAGGCCGACTTCCATTTCTGCTCGGTCAAAATAATCTCTACAAAAAAATTCAACATTTTGGAAAATTACATTGACTTTTCCAGCATAATTTCTGAAATTGTACTAGGCCCTTTTGTTTTTGAGCAGATGGTCGAAATTAGCCCTAATAATAAGTCAAGTACGAGAAATAATACATCACTACAAAAAAGTCCTAACTTCACTAAAAGGGTACTCATTCACAAACATTCAAGCCCATGTCAGAATGTTCTCGTATTTTTGCCCAAAAATGAAATTCACAGTAGTCTTATAAGCCATGGAGATGGCGTTACATTTGGAAACAGTCCCCTTGCAACACGATACATTTTCATTGGGGGCAAAGTTCCAGTTGTGAGTGTGCTACAGAAACCTTGGACCCACAACTTAAAATACAAGCTGGGACTCGTAATTGTTTTGAATGACAGAAATTCTGACTGGACTGTTAATAACATAGATCATCAAGGAGACATTAGGAGTAGGAGTGGCGAGAAATTTAATTTTGGATTTTCCAATTTCAAAATTTCGACAGTACTGAACCAGCGTGAATCGAAGTCATTCTTCACTTTCACCGACGAGCATTTATCCATAGGTATTTTCCCAATGTTGCCCCACATGGTATTGGACGAGAATAACCGCCCAACTACTAATATGGGGGTGTCCTATAGGCTCCTATTAGAGCTTGTTCACAAATGCAACTTCACATATAGTCTTGACTACACGTATAACCAATACAACCAGTTACAGAACGGAACTTGGATGGGTTTCATGGGGGATCTCGTTGAAAATCGGAAGGACCTGGTGATCGGCTTGGGTAGCACATATGACCGGGATCCCTTTGCGGAATTTACAAGTTTTTACATCTATGCGGATTTATTCTTTTTTACATCCCATCCAAAAGTGGACGTGAAGTGGGAGGCTGTTTTCTACCCTCTTGATACAATAGTCTGGATATTTATTGCCCTCATATTTATTGTATCAATACCACTATTTTATTTTCGCATATCTTTAATAAACACTCCCAAAGGTTCTAAAAACAATGTTACAAATACTGCAAATTTCAAATTCTGCTGCTTATTTCCGTTCGCAGTAATGCTTCAGCAAAGTGTAGGGGTAATTAAACAAGTCCGTTTTTTAATGACTATTTTCTCATTATACGCAATTATAACTGGATCATTTTACAGCTGTCATCTCATCACATTTTTGACATTTCCACAACCCGAGCCCGTACCCAAAACATTCGCGGAATTATCCCTCCGTCAAGACTACAAAGTCAAACTCATGTACATTCAAGGCAGTGTGGATGACGTCTTTTTTAAGGAGTCTAAGCAACCAGTTTACAAAGAAATTAGAAAACATTTTATTCTTGAAGACGATTGGTACAGATGCTTCTACGAGGCCATTTTCAAGGAGAAAACAGCATGCATTGCATGGGATTTTCTTGGGAAGCCACTCATCTTCAAGAATTTTACATTAAGACGGTCATTTGATCCTTTAATAATGTCAAAGCCAGCTTTTAGTGCTTCACTAAATGTTGCTTTGCAAAAAAGTTCTAAATATTATTCAGAGGTGAATAGCTTGGTGGGGCTGTTGAGGGACACTGGACATCCTTTGAAATGGCAAGAGGATATTTACAATTATGTAAAAGTGAGTGGGAGGAAATGGATGGAAGAGCAAAAACAAGCGGGGTCAAGAATATATGAAAAAATAAGGTCATTGGCTCATGACCGGGTGGAGTCTGCTGTGAAGCCTCTTGGGTTCAAAAATGTCCAGTTTTGCTTCGCTACATTAATTGTAGGAAATTGTACTGCGGTAGTAGTCTTTATGATTGGATTACTCATGGGTAAATATCGAAGCTATACTTTTTGTAAGTTTAATGTAGAATTCTCCCAAAAATGTTTTGGTTTGTAATTTTTTTTTAATAATTTATTCATTTGGCATTGAGATTTGCCGCAGCCCATACCGATAAAGTTGTGTTGTTTCTATTTTTAGAAGTATATTATGAAATACAAAATAATAATTGGTCCCTATTGGTTAGACCTTGATAATATTCTAAATATAGCAATAATTAAACTGTAATATCAAAATAAATAGAGATTTGCATTGTATATTCCGTAAATTAAATGTTAAAACATTTTAATCGGGAAGAATTTTAAAGATAATAATCATTTCTTATTGCTCCCATTCGCTAAATAAACTGTTATGTAAGTCTATTAATTCTTGTAAGGTAAACAAAAAGAAACGAAGTATAAACCTACCTTAACTATATAATGGTTATAATTGATTACGTCGAAATTTGGATATTTTTGAAAGCTGGACTTACCATATTTCTTGTGATAGTATACATCAATATGGGAACTTAATTACCGTATTTTCTTTAATGCTACGCGGGTCTCTATTAGAGTGCGGGGGGTAATTAGGCTTCTGATATTAAATCCAACGCGGGGGGTTTCTATGCTTCAACGTTCTATGCTATAACGCGGGTCTCTAGTACAACGCGGGGGGGGGAGACCTCCGAGTTTTATTATAACTCGGGTCGTTGTATTAGAGAAAGTACGGTACATAGTTATTTGAAAAGTTTCATATTTGTAATCACACACGTACGTATTCATAATAAATTCAAATATATGTTAGATATCTACATAATTACAGTTTAATTCCACGTTTATTGTTACTGATGTTCGTAGATTTAGATAAATCCCACACTTTGTTCCATATCAACTTATTACCTGTATAAAACGTTAATATTCATTCCCCCGTTTCAATTGATATACGTAATTATCACACGTGCATACTTCACAATAAAACTTGTCACCCCGCGCACCAACTTAATTGAATAGACGATTAGGTATAGGCACCCAATCTATAAGGTAAATTGTTTTGCATGTTTTAAAATGGAGCACGCTACGACGTTAAAATGTCAAATAAGGTATATAGATACTGGACCTATGTACATATAGACTTTCGGTATACCCCAGAAAATATAATAATAAAGTGGTTGTTCCCTCGTTATTGAAAGCTTTTCGGGTTTGATCATGCAATAGATATTATGTTATCAAGGAAACATAAATAATTGTGACACTTATTAGCATAGCCAATTATAGGGCTATTATCATTATTATTTTAGTCTTTATCGAGCAAGTCGTCATTGATGAGAGTTCCTAATTGCAATTAGCCACCGTGAGTATCTCCATTTATTACACGCAAGACATAACTTTATTATCGTTAGTATTGTCTCCGTATACTTTCATCAAAACATGACAAAATACGGTCAAGTAAATTGTCTCTTTTTTGATAAAGACGACGTATGTATTTGTATAGATAATTTAAATATTTTATGATGTAACTATAATCATCCGCACAATTTCATACCATTTCATCCAAGAGACTTGACCTATACTGGCATTCTTATGGGTATACTAAAAAGTAATTCTTATGCAAGACAATTTGGCTATCCTTTATGAAGGAACTGACAGTGTCAATTTAATTTTCTATTGGAATACAGTTGTCTTTACAAAAGTTACTAGCTACACCCGCACATTTGCAGATCTTCTGCAAAGTATTATTTAGCTGCAGCTAAATACTCGTACCATTTGTAGACTTTTAAAATTACTGTTTTACCACATAATGAAA
This sequence comes from Dicyrtomina minuta, assembly GCA_949802685.1. NCBI lineage: Eukaryota > Metazoa > Arthropoda > Collembola > Symphypleona > Dicyrtomidae > Dicyrtomina > Dicyrtomina minuta. The sequence goes on along the minus strand of OX461808.1, from coordinate 39,903,874 downwards.
AGTCCGAGCTGGAATTCAAACTTGTACACACTAAAAATTATTTTTTACTTTTTAATCATCGGTTACAATCACCAAGAAGTAGGATGTTCTGCCGATGCGGATGCGGATGGCTCTAATAAAAACAACGCCATGTTAAAAGTGGAAATAATCCTTTACAAAATTCTTACGCAAACGTTCTTAACTCAAAATTCCAATTCCAACTCGCTCCAAGTCGCAGGATACTGCCCAGTTCAGTTTACTGGTGACTTCAAAACCTTTGTTGGATTTGATTTCCTACTAAATACTTTTAAGGAAACGAATGAGCTTTACTTGCCACAGACAATTAATTTTAGTGAAAACATGGCATCAGAATCATTAGTATTAGTGAACTTACAGAAATACTCAGCTCATTGTGGCCATATTATAATAATTTTGCCCGATGATTTCCTAACATCAACCAGCTATCATCCAATGTTAACGAAGGCAGTTTCAAAATATAACCCGCTCTCATCCCGGTTTATATTTTTAGGTCAAAGTGTAAACGAAATTTCCCAATATTTTGCTCAGCTTGAAATTCTAAGATTAAAATACAAAATTGGGATTTCTTACAACAAGGATAAAAATAGTTATCATAGACTCAGCATTGGAAAAGAAAGAAGTGAAATTACAGTTGCAACAGCTGACTGGAAAATCATCTGGGATAAGGCGAGTGGCCGTCGACGATTTGAAATTGAAATACTCACTAAACTCCCACCCCCACTCAGAAAATGGTCCCAGTTTAACAGTCAACATTTATCCGTGTCAATGTTTGCTTTGCAACCTCACATCATGATAGGGGCGGATAAAAAACCGGTGGAAAAAATGGGACTGTCCTATAGACTCCTGGTTGACCTAGCCCAAAGGTACAACTTCACCTACGACCTTAATCATAAATATAAATCATTAAGACAACTCCCAAATGGAACCTGGCTCGGCTTCATGGGTGATCTCGTTGAAAATCGGAGAGATGTCCTATTTTGTCTTGGTGACACCATTGAGCGTCATCCCTACGTAGACTTCACAACTTTCTACATCATGATCGACTTGATTTTTTTCAATTCACATCCAAAAATAAGTCTCAAGTGGGAGGCAATTTTCTACCCCTTTGACCCAATAGTATGGGCATTAATTGTGACCACATTCGTGGGGTCAGTGCCGCTTTTTTACCTGGACATGGTCACCAAGAGGGAGGACCATCCGGAAGACCACGATGTAAGTTCCCCTCTATACCATGCTATAACATTCCCATTCTTCGCACTTCTCCAAATCGGCCAGAATGTTCCAAGACGGGCCCGCTATCTCATGGTTATCTTCACTATGTACTCTATCGTTATTGGGATATTCTACAATAGTAATTTGATCTCGTTCCTCACGTTCCCTGAGGCGGAAGTCGTCCCCCGAACCTTCGCTCAGCTGTCTCAAAGAGAGGACTACGCTGTCAAACTTATGCACATCCCAGGGGATGCTGGCGATAGTTTCTTTAAGGAAGCCAAGCCACCAATTTTTGCTAAAATCAGAGAAAGACTTCAATTTGAAAAGAATTTCGTAGAATGCTTCAAATCAGCTGCTTTTGACAGGAACACAGCTTGCATCGCTTGGGGTTTCCTTGGTAGTATTCAAACCGGAAGAAATCTGACGTTGAGTCCGAATTTCGAAGTACTCCTCCGCTCAGAGCCCGCTTTTAGTCTCACACTCAATGTTGCTATGCAAAAGGGCTCCAAGTATTTTGATGAGCTGAATGAAGTGGTTGGCTACGTTAGAGATACCGGACATAGTCTCAAATGGCAAGAGGATGTTTTTGGAAGAGTCAAGCTTTTGGGTCAAGCCTGGATGGAGAGTCAGACTGGGTCTAAAGACTACAATAACTTAATCAGGTTGACCAATGAAATGACGGAAAGCAATGTGAAGCCTTTCGAATTGGAAAATTTTACATTTTGCTTTGCTGCTTGGATCATTGGATTGTGTGCAGGACTCGCTGTTTTCCTCTTCAATTCGTTTGAGAGCATCGTTGCGAGATATTTTTCGAAATACCTTGATTTTTTTCAAAGTATTTTTGTAGTGTGATGTAACGAAATTTAATGTTAGACCGAATAATTTTGAGGCTATGCTGAGGCTATGTTAGAGAAAGTTCAGTGTGGCTTATTTGGTTAGTAAGTTCCGAAGAAGGTAAATAATAAAAATACCTACGAAGCATGTACAAAAGTAATAATTAATGAACTTTTGCATAATATTTTGTGTGAAGAAGGTGAATTTCTTGAGTGCCTGAACAATGAATTATATTACAACTGCTGATGTACTAAAAAAATAGCATAATATAGTGATTTTAATTTATGTGTTGTTTAAAAAAGTTAATTCGTACACATTTACTTAATTTAGCAAGCTTGTGCAATTCTGAACGAAATAAGACATGTAATTTATAATTTTGAAGCTATTGAAAAATTAAAAAAATAAAAATACCTTCAAGATTGAACTCTTTTTATTTGCAATTTTGTTTTATGATTTTGCAGCTAAACAGACAAAACAATCAAATTCATTAGCGACAATACATATGGAAAAATAAGTTGGCATTTTAGAAACTTTTATAGTTTCAACTTATTTAATTTTTTTTATTTAGTAATTCCTATTTTAATAACAAAATGAGTCTTTCAGTTTATGGATGCAGGATATTAGGATGCCAAATGCCAATCGTATTACAGAACAATTGTGACTTTGCGTTGTTGTTGTTTGTGATATTGATAACGGAGTGATTAATTTTAAAAGTTAAAACACTATTGTATCTTTGATAACACACCGGCGGAACATGCAAAGTTATAATAATTACTATATTCATTTATCTGATATACTCTACTTTATACAGTACTTCATGAGTGGCGCCTTGCTTAACACATTATATCTGTATTATACTTAATTACCTATAAGTATGTATAACTATTCTAAAGTTGATATGTACTAGGTATTTACAATAAGAAAGTAAACGATTATTTTATTTACCTCCTGATCTGACTATAGTCACTTCCGAGTTTGCTGTGCAAATAATACAATGTGGCTGGATATTTTCCAAAATTTCCAATAGCATAAAAGTTTAATTTACCAATTTTTTGTACGATTCCGACATTAATTATTGTTAAATATAAACTACATACTATGCATAAATTTTCATTTTTTCTGTATTGCTCAAACTGTGTTTGATATGTCTCTGTTAAAATACAAATTATACATAATGTAAATAAAACAATTTGATCAAACAAAACTCTCACAAAACTGCGCATATATAACATACTCGAGGAAAAATAATTCACAGGACACGAAATTATGAGTCACTGTTGGAATAATTCTGATTTTAGAATGATGATTATAAAACATTCAAATAAATTAATTAAAACGGATATTTCGTTTGTGAAACTCCTATTTTAAATAAATAACATCCCATTTAAAACCTCGTATTTCCATCAGACTTTAGTATTCTGTGCTCAGCTTTTGAGCAGCCAGACCAGAGCAGGGGCTTGCATATTGTATAGAGTGTACCATTACTAATAATCAGTGTATATATACAACTGAATAAATTATGTAGATAGGTAGGAATAAAAAATAGACGCCTACTTAAAAGAAGATATTTTGTTATTTAGAGTTTAACACATTCTCCTGTACTCAAAAGTTAAAAAAGAAACACCATTTAAAATGGAAATGAAAAAATTAATTTCTGTAGTAAATCAACTTCAAGATGTATTCAGTACAATTAAATGTGACTGTTCTGAAATGGTTCAGTTACCCCAAATTGTTGTGTTGGGGGAACAGGTAAGAAATATTCCCACAATTATACTGGGTTCTACATACATGGCAAATTATTTGGATTTAATTCATTTTAAATTAATAACCACTAAACTATGTTTATTATATTTATTTTTAATATTTTACTCCATATGAAACGTTGCTTTGTTTATAGAGCAGTGGGAAAAGTTCCGTTTTAGAAAGCTTGATTGGACGATCATGCTTCCCTAGAGGGACAGGCATCGTTACCAGATGTCCTATTGTTCTCCAGCTTATCCAGTTATTTCCAGAAGATGGTACTTACAAGAAGGAAACTGGCTCAAAATTACTAATAATTATTATATGTTAATAATGTTGTTAAAAAAAGGGAAATTATTTTCGGAATTAAAGTATATTATATTATGCCATTTAATGCAATTTAATATAATTTGGAAAGGTACCGATGAACTGGATGTAACAGAATGGTGTGAATTTCCACACTTGCCACCTGAAGAAAGAATCGTAACAGATCTCGATGCAATCACGAGTATAATTACACAAGAAGTTGATAAACGCGCTGGGAAGTATAAGGGAATTGTTATAGACGAACTCGTCATCAAAATTTATTCGCCTTCAGTTATAAATTTGACTGTGGTGGACCTTCCGGGCATCGTCAGAGTAAAATGCAAATTTCAAACTAAGATTTCTTACCTCTTTTAATAGTTACAGCATGTAATAATCCTAAAATTGTTTCATTAACGCAGGTTCCAATTGGGGACCAATCCGCAGACATTGAAAATCAAATCAAAGAACTCCTCAAGCTCTACATTCGCAACCCAAACAGCATCATTTTAGCTGTGAGCTCCGCTAACAATGACATTGCAACTTCGGAAAGTATTAAACTGGCCAGGTCAGTGGACCCAAACTTTGATCGTACCATCGTGATCATAACGAAGCTTGACCTCATGGACCATGGGACAGATGCAAGGGATGTTCTGACTGGGAAATGGCTGGATGTGAAGCTTGGAATTGTTGGTGTGGTGAATCGATCTTTTGAAGATTTGAGAATTAATAAAAGTATCTCTGAGAGCATCGAGGAGGAAGAGGCGTTTCTGGCAGAAAATTATTCCGAAATTGCTTCCTATCATGGAACGCCCTATTTGAGGAGGCGACTTCAACGGATTCTTATGGATCATATTAAAAATTGCCTTCCAGCTTTGCAAGTATATAACATATTTTTTTTGGAATTTAGAAATAATTTAAAAACTAATTTAATTTAGCATACTGATATGTTCCCAGTTCAACTTTCATGTAATTACAGTCACGCTTAACTAATTTAAAAACGAAAGTCGACAAAGAATTCAAGGAATTAGGCGGCGACTTCCCTCTGGACAAGCCTGCCATAATGCTCAAAGTTATTGAGAAATTTTCGACAGCTTTCAGAGCCGCTATAACTGGGAAAACCCGGGACATTGAAAAGAGATATTTGTTAGGTGGGGCGAAACTCAATTTCATTTTTGAAGATGTATTAGCGGAAAAAGTGAGAGGGATTGATCCGTGTATAGATTTACAAAATTCAGAAATTTTAAATTGTATTTCAAGCTCTACGTCTTTGGAAAGCTCTGTTTTATTCCCAGAGGTAATTAATCTTCACTTCTTCTCAAAAAAAGTATATATCATCAAAATAAAATTTTAATTTTTAGTATAGAAAAGCATTATATGTTTTAATCTCAAAATTATCCACATTTTTATTCATTTCTGTGTTTGTCTGTGTTTGTATAGGCAGCCTACCAAGATTTGGCCCGCGACCAAATTCGCCGCTTGACCCCCGCAGCAATGGAGGTGGCTTTGCTGGTGAATACTGAGATGTTAAATATAATGCAGGTGTGCATGAAAATACTTGAGCAGGAAATGGAGCGGTTTCCACATTTAAAGACAGCAATTCAGTGTGAGGTACATTCACTCCTAAACGACCGTCACCATATTGCTCAGGATTTACTCAAGACGTACGTGGATGTCCAGGCCAGTTTTATTAAGACGATTCAACAGCCTTTCAACGAGGAAAATGTTACTTTGTTGAAAAAGAGTGTTGTGAGTAAGATTTTTGCCAAGTTTAGTCGGGAGAGATCCGGTGGGAATCAAGGTCAAAATCAAAACGGGAATGGACCGGGGACGGGGAAACATCAGCAGCAACAGAATCTGAATTCTAAAAGTTTTTTTCATAAAGGAAATGGGAACAGCAGTAATAGTGACAGTAAAAGTAGCGGAGGTTCACAGGTATTTGTTTTATGAGATGATTTTTCTGATATTTAGCGAAGAAATTATGCCTAGTTAGTTGATCACCTTAATTGGGCAGCAGTTGCAACATTGCGCTATTAAAACTGTAGGTTCATTGCTTGTGTGATTAGGGCTTTTATACCATGTAATAATAACTTCTCATTAATTATTCCAGTCGAGCTTTGTGGAGATTCAATCAGGAGACTTGGTAGAAATGCAGATTGGACAGTGTATTGTAGTTCGTCAACTCGTCAACAGTTATTTCCAAATTGTCAAAGCTGCATTTCTGGATTATTGTCCAAAGGCAATTGCCCATGCAGTTGTTTACTATGCCGAAAAGAAAATCCAAAATAAGCTTGTAATATCAACATTTTTAGTACCTATTATATTAGTGTTATAATATTTTTAATGCATATTTTTAAAATTCTAAAGTTCGTAGTAAAAAAATAAGCTATCTGCTATTATGTCTTGGGAATTTTATTTGCAATTAAAATGGCTCAACCGGGAAGGCTGCAATTATCATGAATTTTGACACAGAATGCAGATAGCATAATATGTACTACACTTATTATTTACATTTTTTTAAACCATAGGAATTTTAACTACTGAAAATATATTAGTTATTAAATTACGTGTTCATTTATATGTCTAAAAACACTGCGTAGTAGATATCTTGTATTTTCACTTCAGGGAGTAATAATTCGAATTGAATTTTTCGAATTAAAATTAAATAACTTAAATGACTGACGTTATGTTGAAATTCTGAAATGGGTAGATTAAAAGGCTTTATCAACCCGATAAAATTGAGATGCTTGTGAAAGAAAACGGTTTCATTGCCGAAGAAAGGGAGAGGGTGACAGAAATGCTGAAGGTAACGATAAAGATTTAAAAATTCCAAACATTAATTGCTACATTTCTTTCTTTCAACATATGTGTTTTGACATGAACTAAATACTATTAGCAATGCCGAACATTTTATACTTAATTTTTATATGTTATTACGTATATTTAGTTAAAATTAATAGATTATGTTGATTTTACTGCACTTTATTTAAGATATCTGCTAATAATTTTCATAACAACTATTACATGCAATTAATTAATTAATACTTATAATACTATTTTAGGCACTGGAGACTGCCAATACGATTGTGTGGGAAATATCTGACACTGATTTCTGACGGGATCCGAATTACCAAATCAACCTATTTAATCTATCTGCATTAAATTATAATGCGAGTGAGTACCGTCACCAAGAGTTACCTATGTATATGCTAACTAGTAAAGTACCTACATGTGTTAAATATAATATACAATCGGCAATCACATTAAGCTTATTTTCATATTCTGTACAAAATACATCGAAGAGTGATGTGCTGTGTAGACAATTTAGAACCTATGAATTTACTGTTCAAAAATAAAAATGTTTACATTAAATCTACTGATTACATACACTGATAAAATACATGATACACAAATACAATACTGTTATTTCTAACACATACCTATACCTACGTACCTATAAGTTTAGTATCCAATTATGTGTAAATGTGCCATATACCAGTCCATTGCATTGTATAGCTACAGTATGTATACATACAAATAAATACAACATTTTAAAAGCAGGGGTCATCAGTCATATATTATGTGACTCAACTACTTGAATTAAATATGTGGACTATATAGTAAAAATAGTATGCATGAAGGCATTACTTACTAGTTCGTACTTTGTAGTCGCACACTATTAGTTGTGGGCTGTTATTTTATCTATACTAATTTAAGCCTCTGTTTATATAATTTTGACAAGCTTGTGCACTAAACTTCTACTCTCATCGTCAGTCGTTGTTGTTTATTATATTGACATAAAAGCATGATGTAGTATATATTATCGGTTCGGTTGGCAGTCGTCCCCTCGGATCTCGTACCCTCTTCATTCGTACCCATTCGGTCATACCCTATGTATTCGTACCCTGGTCACATTCGTCCCCTAACAATTCGTACCCTGGTCACATTCGTCCCCTAACAATTCGTACCCTAATGAATGAATTCGTACCCTTCCGTATAATAGATCCATAATCTAACTGAATATCAAGGTGAATATATAGACATAATAGATGTGATGTACATAAGGTGGACGGTGGTTTGGAATGGATTGAGAAGCACAATTTCCGTAGACTTGATATTTAAAAATATTGAAAAAGCCAACAGTCCGGCACAACTAAACCGGCAGCAGCATCTGGTGTGCGTAAATCCACCAGAAATTGCAACAAGAAGCAAAAACTCACTTCAGCAGACGATGTTCATGATGTCCTTACCCAGAATTGCTAATCTAATCAGAATTTATTATTCATAATGTCTCTTATATTTTTTTCAATTTCAGTGTCAATAAAATTTATATGTGCATTTAATTCAGACTTCACTTATTTTGTATGGATCTAATTTACGGAAATATAATCATTCATTAGGGTACGAATTGTTAGGGGACGAATGTGACCAGGGTACGAATACATAGGGTACGACCGAATGGGTACGAATGAAGAGGGTACGAGATCCGAGGGGACGACTGCCAACCGTACCATATTATCAAAGTCTACTAAACCTGGAAGTTTGCAAGTTTGTAGTAGTTAAAAACAAATCAGCCGTTAAATGTCATTAATCGTGTACAACTAGCAATGTATTATTTAGCAGAAAAAATCAGTAGTAGTAGATAGAATATTCTTTAATTTTATTATTAAATTTTAATGTTCGAATAAATTCAAAATGTGTTCCAACAAAATATTTACGAAAAAAAGTGAAATAATTTTACCTTCGACAATAATAACTCTGTTACTGAATACTACACCAACTGGAGCTGCAAATATTTTATTTTTCTTCTCTGCAGGAACTTTTAGCCACAAACAAAGTATCTGGCCAATGGTGACAGCCCTTGCTGATGAAGGTCACAATGTGACCTTCCTCTCAGGCTACAATAAACGGCCATATGAACATACTAAAGTTCATGATTTGTACTCGTCCTCTGTTGACAAGCTCATGAAAGCTCACTATGGGAATGATCGTCTACGAGATCGTCTACGTGAGGAGGAATCCCATTTGTGGAGCGCTTTTACCATGTTAAGAATATAAAAGTGTGTGAAACAATTTTTAATAGCCCGGAGGACCCGGCCCTTCAGTATGTAATCCATGAAGCTAAATACGATCTTATTGTGAATAATTTAGTCCATGGAGATTGTGGTCTTATTTTAGCTCATCAAAAAAAGGCTAAGTTGGTTATTTCCGCCTCCTGCTCTTGGTTCTCATGGCTTTACGACGAATTCGGTTTCCCGGATGAGTCATCATGGATTCCTGATCAAACGGAGCAGTTCTATTTCCCTATGGGGATGATGAGCCGATTCAAAAACTATTTAGCACCGATTAAATGGTACCTCAAAAGGCGGTGGGAGTTGTACCCGGCTTTAGAGGGGATTATGAAGAAGGCTTATGGACTGAGGGATGAGGAGGTTCCATCTTTATTGAAAGTTCAGCAGAGTGCAAGTCTCGTTTTTGTACTCGCACATTTCGCGACAGACTTTCAAAGATCACTCCCACCGATGGTGGTTAATATTGGCGGGATGCAGTGCTGGAGACCCCCGATAGAGTCCCTTACTCAGGTAGGAGAAATTTATTGTTTTATTTTGAAGAAGATTTAAATTCGTAATTAGTTGCACACATTTCTGCGTTTATTTGTAGAGCAATTTTATTTACAGTTTTTTTTACCGTAGGAGTTCAAGAATATACTTGACGGTTCAAAAAACGGTGCAATTTTGATTGCCTTTGGATCAACAATTAACTTGGCAACAATGCCACAGGAATTTAAGAATATGTTTTTAGAAATGATGACTCACTTCCCTGAAATTACATTTATCTGGAGGTGGGATGGGCCACTGCCACCTAATACACCAAAAAAATTGGTTGTCTCCAAGTGGCTACCACAATTTCAAATTTTAGGTAAGTATAAACACAACATTTTTTAGACTTAATTACCGGCAGAATAACAGTTTTAACGAATACACGTCTTTATCGGTTGTATTAGGAAAATTCTTATATTCATATTTAACATATCGTATGTGAAGAACCAAAATGACCCATATCCAATTTAAGCTAGAATCAAATCGAGCTATGTCATAAAAACAAAATGAGAAACATGCGTAAAATGTTCAAGAATTCAAAAATCCAGACTGGAAATTAATTTTAATTTATTTCAATTTTAAAGTACAAGCCATTATTGCTGTATTCATCACGCTTAGAGAATACTATATCGTCTGTGAAGGACCACAATGACCCATATCCATTTTCATCTAGAATCAAAATGAGTTATGTCGAAAACACGAAATGATACTTATGAATGCGTAGAATGTTGAATATGAGGTTTTGGACATATTTTTTTAAAAGTGCCCAGTGCTCTACTTACATGGTTTTGAAAAGTGCAAAATGTTTTAGTTTACATGTTTGTGAAAATTGCAAATTGTCCTAATTGCATGTTTTTTAAAAGTTGAAAGTGCAAATTGTCCTTATTACATGGTTTTAAAAAGTGCAAAATGTTTTAGTTTACATGTTTATGAAAATTGCAAATTGTCCTAATTGCATGTTTTTTTAAAGTGCAAATTGTCCTTATTACATGTTTTTGAAAAGTGCAAAATGTTTTAGTTTACATGTTTGTGAAAATTGCAAATTGTCCTAATTGCATGTTTTTTAAAAGTGCAAATTGTCCTTATTACATGGTTTTAAAAAGTGCAAAATGTTTTAGTTTACATGTTTATGAAAATTGCAAATTGTCCTAATTGCATGTTTTTTTAAAGTGCAAATTGTCCTTATTACATGGTTTTAAAAAGTGCAAAATGTTTTAGTTTACATGTTTATGAAAATTGCAAATTGTCCTAATTGCATGTTTTTTTAAAGTGCAAATTGTCCTTATTACATGTTTTTGAAAAGTGCAAATTGTTCCATTTGCATGCTTTTGAAATGTGCAAAATGTTCTATTTACATATTTTTTAAAAGTGCAAAATGTTCTATGTACATATTTTTTAAAAGTGCAAATGTTCTATTTACAGGTTTTTGAAAAGTGCAAAACACTATTTAAATGCTTTTTTGGATTCCCCTCTTCGCGGATCAAGACTACAATGGCTACCGAATTGAAGCGACAAAAATCGGGATCCGTCTAGAAGTGAGAGAACTATCCACGCAAATAATGGTTCACTCGGTCAATGAAATACTCACAAATCCGGTGTACACTAAAAATATGAAAGCCATGTCCGCTGTGATAAAAGACAGGCCAAGGAATCCCATTGAAACTGCAGTTTACTGGACAGAATTCGTTCTCCGGCATGATGACACATCAAGTTTGAAACCTCTCCAACATCAGTCCTGGTTTGAACGGAGGCAGTTGGACATTATTTTATTTTTAATTGTCATTTCTTCCTTTACGACTGCAATCCTGATGCTTGCCTTGTATTATTTATGTAAGAAAATATTTATTTGGAACTAAAGTCATTAGCCCAATTAGTAAGAAATTTTCTAGTAACAATAAAACACATTAGTCGAGTGGGTTAACACATACATAGAATACGCGAATGCCTGATATTTAATGGTGTTTTGATTTTGATCATTTTGAGTGTGTTGAATGTAATTTTTAATAAATTAACTCGCATAGGGAAATTAGCAAACATTATAATTATTTGACGTTTGTTTGCTCAGTACAATGGGCAGTCTAGTTTAGCATTATTTTGTGAGCATTAGTATCGGCATTGATAATTATTCCAATTATCGAGTAAACAGGGAGCATCACGTTGTAGTTCAATTCATTTAACTGTCCAAATTACAAAATTACTCAGCACTTGACTATTCGTTTATCTGTCTGTTTATCATGCTTATCAATCTTATGTAACTATACACCCCACTCCAGAAAATAGTTTTTAGGAGCCGAAAATATATAGGTAGGTGCATCAGTTAATTCAGCAGGTTATATGCGTATGAAAAACTTCAATATTACCGATGCCTCATGTGTAAACGAAACAGCTTCCAAACTTCCAGAGGTTGAAGGCCCCGTTGGACGCTTGTTAAAATAGCCCCGCGATGATAAACAATTACTCTATAGAGATTATACTAGTTAGTCATATGCATGTGATTATTAATCCAAAAAAATTAATATTGACACACAATAGTTTGTCTCGCCATAAAGAAATGCTTGATTTTACATTATGACAGTCTTGAGGTGTCGCTCACAGTGCAGTGTCGCAGTTGACAGTGTTATTCTCTTGCGCCCACGGTAAAAATACTTTAAAATGTTGCTAAAGTTAATTTGTGCAACATGCTTCCATTTACTCTGGACTTTACAATGCATTAACAATATACCCCTATCCGAAGGAGCCAACATCCTATTTTTCTTCCCGGCCGGGACATTTAGTCACAAGCAAAGTATCTGGCCCATGGTGACAGCTCTCGCTGACCAAGGTCACAATGTGACCTTCCTCTCAGGCTATAACAAAAGACCCTACGAACATCCCAAAGTTCACGATCTGTACTCAACGGCGATGGCCTCCGCCATGTCTGGGCTGTACGAAGTAGATCGTCTGGATGAGAGACGGAGAGGCGTGGAAATGAAGTTATTTGACAATTACAACCGTGATGAGATAAATGTGTGTGAGAAAATTTTTAACAGCCCCGAAGATCCTGTTCTACAATACATTCTACATGAAGGGCAGTTTGATTTAATTGTGAATAATTATGTTCTTGGAGATTGTGGGTTAATTCTTGCTCACGTGAAGAAGGCAAAATTAATTGTGTCCGCTTCCTGCGTTTTCTACACATTTTTCTATGATACATTCGGATTTCCTCCAGAGGCATCTTGGATCCCAGATATAGCAGCCCGTTATGACTTTCCTATGGGGATCTTGGACCGTATTTATAATTATGTGTTGCCCATCCAACGCTATTTGACGAGACGTTATCAAGTATTTCCTGCACTAGAAGGGATTATGAAGAAAGCTTACGGGCTGAAGGATGAGGAGGTGCCATCCCTATTAAATGTGGAGCAAGGGGCAAGCCTCGTGTTTGTTTTGACTCATCTGTCAACGGATTTCCCGAGGGCTCTTCCACCAATGGTTGTCAATGTTGGAGGAATGCAGTGTTGGACCCCGTCGAAGCCACTTACAGGGGTAATGCAACATTTATTTTCACTATATTATATTTAAATACTAAAAATATCTTCCATCACACATTTACTTAAACATTTAGAACAATTATTTTACTATTTTCTTTAATGTAGGAATTCAAAGATATTCTTGATGGAGCAACAAACGGTGCAATTTTGATTGCATTTGGATCGTCAATTAACTTAGCAACAATGCCGCAGCAATTTAAGACTATGTTTTTAGAAATGATGACTCACTTCCCTGAAATCACATTTATCTGGAGGTGGGATGGGCCACTGCCACCTAATCCACCCAAAAACCTGATTGTGTCCAAGTGGCTACCTCAATTCCAAATTTTGGGTAAGTAATCAGATCATGCATTGATTACACGGAGAAAAGCACTGTTCGTAAACCTAATTTGAATATTAACTAAAAAATAAATTGATTGGAATACTGTTGATTGAACTTGGCAGCACATCCGAATCTAAAGGGCTTCATTTCCCATGCTGGACTTAACAGTTTAACGGAAGCTACATTTCACGGAGTTCCAGTGATATTACTCCCACTTTTTGCTGATCAGGATTATAACGGCTACCGAATTGAAGCCACCAAAATCGGAATTCGTCTCGAAGTGAGAGAACTATCCACTCAGATTATGGTCCACTCTGTCAATGAAGTACTCACAAATCCAGTGTACACTAAGAATATGAAAGCCATGTCCGCTGTGATGAAAGACAGACCAATGAATCCCATTGAAACTGCAGTTTACTGGACAGAATTCGTTCTCCGCCATGAAGACACGTCAAGTTTGAAACCACTCCAAAATCAGTCATGGTTTGAACGGAGGCAGTTGGACATTCTTTTATTTTTATTGGCGCTGTCCTCGTTTATTGGGGCAGGAGTGCTGTGGGGATGCTTCTATTTATGTACTAGATTTGTTTCGGGGAATGTCAGGACCCATGCTACAGGTAGAAAACCATTACGAAAGTCAGTTAAAGCCAAATCTAATGGAATAAGTGCAAGGAGGAAGAAGAAGGTGAATTAAATTTTATAAAGTATAAATACAGATTTACTATAATTCCGTAGGTATATATTGAAATCTGTGCGTATCCCGTTTACTCAGCTATTTTGCAATAACAGTACCTAATTAAACCGATAGCATATGCCTGTATATGTAATTTTTTTCTTATTAAGTATTATTAAATATTTAATTGCATTATATTACAGATAAAAAAGAATCATTTTGGAAACTTTAATGCATCTATGCCCTGTATAAAGCTGTATTTTTTCAAACAAGAGCAAAATTAATTATTCTTAAATGCGTTACTTGCGCCGCGGCCGCTTAGGTACAAAATGTTATGCACTTTAAAAAGTCGTAGGCTCCAGCCACTTTGCATGGTTAGTATTGTGATTTAAACAAAAACCAATATAAGTTGTGTTTGCTTAGTTCATGCCTGTATTTTAAAAGTAACTACAAAACTTACGTAAGAAGAAAAAAGCATAGTATGTACACTGTATTTAACTATTACATAATCGAACTACTGAAATTCGGCTCGATGCGTTGAGCAAAGCTTATCACTTGTACTGTACATGTAAGTAATGCATATAATACAGAAATATATATTTCTAATTTTTTGGTTTAATGAAATATCATACGTAAATTGATAGCGCTAAGGCTAAAGATCACATCCACATCTTTCAGTTGAACCTTCTGATAACGTGACAAGTAAGTCAAACAGTTATTTACGTTGCAACTACACTCGTAATCCTTATACACTTAAAAAAGCAGCAAAAAATAATTGTTTGAATAAATTTACATATTATGAAATGTATAATTAGTGCTCAAGATATTTATTTTAAATGTGGTTACCTGTAAATATATTTGAGTTACAGTATTAAAAGTAAGTTAAGTTTCATCAAGTGCATTTAATAAATAATTAATTTCATCCAACACCAGTAGCTGGCATTTATTTCCTTCGGTCGGTGCTAACTTTAAATATGAATCAAAACGGAAAGTTATTTACTATTTGGGTGTTAATACCGTTGCTTGCAATTGCAACTCATGGCACAGTCGATGTGGAAGGTAAGGAAAAATAAACAAAAATATTTGTATATAGTGGTACTTATTAAAAGGTCAAATATTATGTAAATTAAATTAACGTTGCACAAACTTACACGTTTTTGTACAGTGTCACTAGTACCACAGTCACTGGCAATCGTTAGTTATTATTGAATGTGAATGAATTTTTAAAATTCATGTATCGGTAATTTATTGCTTGAACCGCGCACGTACCAATTTATTTTTATTCTAGAATCAGGAATAACTAGCTTCACGGATCTGGATGAGACCGGTACGAAATTACAAGAAGACCACCAACTTTACTTTTACAAACATAAAACGCAGTTAAATCTAAACTTCGTAAATACAATTCTTCCTCATCTCGAATCTCTTCAACGTAACCTCACCTCTCTCGTGGCATCCAATGTAGCATTTGCTGACTTTAAAAGAAATCACACTTCCATCGAGAGCAAACTTGTGTCGATAGAAGAAAATATTTGGGAAAACCGACAACTTCTTGAGAACTACACGGCTGTGTACGACAACACAGTTAGGGAGATGCAGGCTATTCAGGAAAATCTCGTCGAAACTATTTCATCTCAATCTAAACTTGTGAGGCGTATAGAGCTGTAATCCGTGCAATATAAATTTTGAATTGCGAATTAAATTTTAGTTTGAAGCCTTTTCATGTGGAGATGTACATATATGTATATTGTTTTTTTCAAAAGTAGTGCGTATTTATTCATTCGAATGAGATTTTGAGATTATCTGTATACACATGTACGAGTTTTTAAATAAAAATTGGGTCTGTAAGGAATAAATGGAAATAAAATAAAGCAGAATTGTTGAAACTGTATTTTGTCATTAATTAATCTCGCATAACATGTTTTTTGAATTTAATCGACCGACCGATCGATTTAGTGCTCTTAAAAATTAATTTATTATGCTTCCTATAAGTACGTGCAGGGGCGGACTAGGAATTAAAATTTATATCATAAGCCATAAAGGATGTCCACGGAAAATCAGTACACACGGAATTGGGACAAACAGTAAATTCCAGTGATGTCCGTACCTCTATCATTTTACATAAATAAAGTACAGATATCCCCCAGAGGAATGATTGTATTCCTGCTAGGCGGCCGCAGCCTACAACCAGCAGGTGGACTAGTAAACGCAAACATCTTACATTAGATTCAGCATACAGTTTATAATAAAACCAGCATTAAAAATAGCATATTATTACTGCAAAACAGAGTAAGTCTCATTACATTACTACAAACTACAATACACTATCATGTACAAATTAATTAGGTGAATGTATTAGAGCGCAGTAACCTACTTACATATTATGTTATTATGTAGCTAAGTTAAGATAACCTCCAGTTCAATATGCACACATGTAAGTCAAATAAGCTATAAGTAAAGCATACTGCATGAATTTTAAATAACCACCCTAAACACTATAAGTTCAATGCTACACAACTTTGAAGAACAAGACCAAGGCTGGGTCAAAAGTCAAATATTGCATGTTATAAATACTATGCTTTGCTACAAATTATATTTAGCAAGCTTCAAGTAAGTTGCACATATTTAAAAGGTTCTAGCATGCTGACATATAGTAATACGTATATCGCTTTGAAATAGCTTCACATGTTTTTGGGATATAACTCACAACCTATCGTAGGAGCAGTCGTGATTGGGGGGAGTAATTCCCAAAAAACTGGTGAGGCTATTTCAAAGGGACACACTGCATAGACAACACAAAGTTTCATCGTGCATCAAGTACTGAATTTAACTTACTTCCCTCGTTAATCAAACTATTTATTCAGTGTGCAATATCAAATTTTCGCAGATTTAAACTGTAATGAAAAGGTAGGACTTTTAGCTTGCTATTACTACAAGACATATTTTGCGTAGTTTGGTTCGACGAATAACTACCTTGTCAAGGCACTATATTTATCACGTCTGCTCCAACCGACAACAATAAAATTTATTAGTTTGGCAGAAATAAGAATGTGTTCACAGTTAAGCTCAAGCTCTGTTTGGAAATTTGCTTTCCACATTATTACTTTAGGTGCTTTAAATGTATTACAACTCGACCTGTCCGAAGGTAAATTACAGTCTTCTGAGATGGGCAACTGTGGTCACTCCAGTTTTCAACAGGAATTAACAGTACCATATAGACAGTATGGTAATGTCATATCTTGCATCCAAGAATAAGGGCACTTTTTATATTCTGTTCAAGATTTATAACTTATATATGCCTCTACTTACTGTCACAGTGGTAATGTTTTCCTGGGGAAAATTGGAGCGACCACAGTTGCCCGCGTGCCCAGCATTACACAACTGTACCCTGAAAATACTTTAACCTACATTCTAATTATATAATATATACATATCAGTGTCAATAATAAGTAAATATTAAAATGTTTGTTCTATCACATGGATTAAAGATAAAGCTCTATATCTATGATATTCCTGTGTACTGAATTCTGGCGATTGGAAACTTTATGACTTTTCTGAAGCATGAACTTAATTTTCAAAATGATTTGTATTATTTCCTTATAATGTTTTACAAAAATAAAGTAGAAATGCTAGAATTTGGTTGACATTAATTCATGCAGTAATTTAACGCACTCATCATATAAATTACTCACATGGTAGATAAACCAAAATTTAAACTCAATCTTTTTTTAGGTCGTGTGAACATACAAATAAAAGAATTTACAATCCCCTCACAAGTTGCACTCCATAACATTGCTCATTTAAGTTGCCAATATGAATTTGGGGATGAGTCACCGCACTCAGTCAGCTTGTATCGAGACCGGAGGCAATTTTACCGATACATATTTGATGACAAAGGATCCGATGAGAACGGAAGGGATATTATTATACCAGTGCCTGGGATGAACATTCTAGTGAGATCTTAAATTCATTATATATTTACTGACATTTTTAAAAAATACCTTGTCATTTGATAATAAATACTTTGGCCAGGTACCCCGCACTACCGAGACTGCATTGGAAGTAACACTGCAAATATCTGGCTTGGAGGCCACTGGATTATACAGTTGTGAAATAACTTCAGATCGCACATTCATGACCACCACTAGCAGCCGGGAGATGCAAGTTGTAGAAGAGCTAGAATCGGAATCTCTACAAGAAAAAAATGAAATTTTAAATTCTACAAACTTGCGAAAGCAAGGTAACAGAAAATCTTCTGGTATAAAACATACTATTGGACGGCAACAGTCAACATTGTTAAGTAGACTGAATGCAGAAAATAGTAATAACTTGACGGGTATCGCTGCTGCCATCCTACAAGAGGCAAATCTGGATTTGTTTTACAGACAAAGAGCACAGTTAAATCTCAATTTACTAAATGTCATTGTCCCATTTTTTCAGCATGTTCAAAAGAACATGACGGCTCTAGTTAATCTTACGAAGGCGAACACTTCACTGGCAGATTATACAGCTGCACATGATTTAATAGAAGATGATTTGCTGAAAATGGAAGTCAATATTTTGAGAAATCGTAGAAGTATTCTTCAGTTTTCTAATGCATATGAGAATGTCGAGAAAGGAATCAGTATGCTCAGTCAAACTCTGAAGGAGTCTGTTGCATTCCAGTCTCAACTGTAATTTTGTTAAGTTACTGTTAGTAAAAGCAATACCTTATAATACATAATAATCTGTTATTCTGAATTCAACACCATATAATATACGTATGTACATGTACGTGCAATATTAATAAATCCAAATAAATCCAAATTACTTGAATCGCTTATCGATATTATTTATATCATGTTTGATGTGTCACCTAAAAGTAATAAGTAAGTGTACCTAGGTACCTAAATAAGCAGCCTACTTTAACTCAAAGGTAATTACTATAGTTAGTTAGCTTTCAATTTCAATTACTTCAAAATTTCAATGGTCACTGCATGGCTAGGCTCCTACCACAGAATATGTGCTCATAGAAAGCAGCGCGCGTAACTCGGCAAGTCGGCAAGTGATAAAGAATAATGAGAAAATTGAAAATTCACAGCACTAATTAAAAACACTAGACTAAACCGTAATTAAATCGTACTCAACAGCAGGCAACAGGGAGTTATTTTCAAGAGTCAATTCATTACTTCATGAGTGTTTTTCGATTGCAGTAATTTATATTGATTTACATTTTGTAAACTGGATTTTCCCAATATCTCCTCTTTTCCCTCGTACCACGACCGGGACAGGTGGTTGGAACAGAAATGCGACCGGGTCTGTCTCCTCAGTTGGAGTTCTCCCTCGCCCTCGACCGCGATTAGTGGCAGACGCGGTCTTCGGTGGCCGGGATCGTCCTCGACTCGCTCTAGTATTTACAGGGAGAGCGACCGAGGGAAGCCAACCGCGCTTACGAAGTTCCTGCTCACGGAGTCTTGATACGTTGGACTGACTACGGAGTACCCGGTGACTCGGTATGGGCTCCGTGGTTATGGATGGGAATGCACGACTATAATGACCCGGTGTGTAGGTGTCGGTAAGACCGTCGACACTCACACCCGGAGTATGATGATGGTGACCGTTATACCCCGGTACCCGGTGAACTGGGAGTATCACTATAGTACTACGGTGCTGGCTCCAGTAAGCCAAATAATGCCGATGCAATGTCTAATGTTCACAGCACAAGAATATAGTTTACGGGAGTGTCTTTTTATTTGAACTCTGTTATTGTTCGCTTTACCTCGCACAATGTACAATATATCACTCCACGGATAATCAATAATGATCTCTAAATTATACACAATATTATTCCCTTACGGGTAATTAAAATAAGATCTCCGAAGGAGAAGAATAAGAGAGGATAATAAATAAATAATATATTATATATATATAAACAAGATGGCTGACGGGCTAACTATCTTTCCTCACTTACTAGCTTTTCCACCTAGTAGTAGTCTCCTCGGAGTGTAAATAGGAAGTAAAGTCCTGGCCCTGTTCGCCTGCTGAAGAGGACGGCGATCGTACGATCGAGAGAGTGCCTACGTCATACTCCCCAGCTCCAACCGTCTCTTCCACTTGCCCTACTTTACCCGCTATACTCCTAGCCCCGCTCCTCTCCTATACCTACACTCTTCTCCTGCTATATGCAGTGGAAATTTACTGCTTGCACCGACGACGTCGGTTGGTTCTCCATCCCCAACCTTCCTTGTCTATTTCCCGCTACTGCTATAAATACCCCTACAGTACAATTTCCATATTTACCTTCACAATTTATTTGTATGTATTACAATTAAAATTAAAGTACCTACGTTAATATTGGAAACCACGCAAACGCTCAAATAATCACCTATCGTTCGTCAGTTTCCTTTATTCTAGTGTCTCCAGTCTCCAGTTTTACGTTCATCATTCATAGGTTAGTACTTTCAACATTAATGATTAAGACTTTAGTTGCTAAATTATTCTTAAATGACTAAACCGCAGAAGTATTAAATACGTTGCAATTTTATATATTTTTTGACGTTTCAGTGTAATTTGTTAATTATTAACAATTAATAGTAAGCTTTACTGTCAATTCTTGTAGATAAAGTTATGAAGCATCAATCAAATATCAAAGTAAATTGGAGCTGCGGTCTGCGAACAAGTATCGCATGAAAACATTCCCTGTCATCTGTTGTCTGTACACATCCTTAGACACCCGGCTCTCCTCGTGTGTGGTGACTACGACCTTTAAAGCTTACTTGGCTCTGTGTTAGTACGGGGTAAGCTAGCCACACCATGTCTATTCCCGGAAATCAGTGTGATAACACGCTGTGCGAATATGACATTATGCAATTACTTTACTTTTTACTTACTTTTACACTTGTATTTTGCAATTAATTTCTTAGTTCATAATGGGATCACAAAATCGTCAGATCTGTGACCAGCTTCCAAGATCTCCTGAATTGTTTGAAGATCACAGTGACTTTGACGACAATGACGACTTCGAAGATGAAGAATCAAACGTCAAGCAAATTGTATCCTCAATCCGAGGGCTTATTAAAATTGAAAGTGAGTTGTAATTTAAAATATATGTATATATGTATTGTCTGGATACAAAGTCGAGATAGCTGGGCAAGGTGTCCAAACCCTGCCGTATCCATTTGATTGCATGGATATGAAACTGTTTGGACACCTTGCGCAGCTATCTCGACTTTATATCCAGACAATATATAGATATATTTATTTTCATATTGTATTTAGTATAATTTGTGATAGTTTAAAAAAATCGTATGTTCAGTGGCAAAATTAGAAGTTCAGAAGGAAACTATGAGCTATAAATACTTCGTGCGTGCGACGTGTCGTCAGTGACGACTCGTCACAATAATGATGTGATCCTTTTATTTTATATGGTTTTCAAAATGTCTTGTCACTAGTTAATAGACAGGTATGGAACGAGCGAATGATAAGGAACTAAGTATTAGAAAGAACAACATGATTATCATTTTATCAGTATGTAATACCGATACCCACAATCCGATCAGAAAAAGTCAGAAGTTATTGATATGCAATTTCGCCAATGTAAAAACATTATCAGTTGGCATTTGGGATATGTTTTTTGTTGAACCTATCACTGTGCATATGTCTTAGTCGTGGTTCCAGAGTTATACTAATTTTTGAATTTTTTACAATTACTGTTATTAATTTGTACACAGCAGGAGAACGCAAAGATTTGTTACTATACTTGGCCTTTTAGCTATTGGCTTCGTCAAAAATATCCATTTCCAATTTTTGAGACTAAATATGCAAATTAGGTTTTCTAACACTGATCTGAGTTAAGAGATTTTCATTTGATATCGAATTGTTTTTTATTCAGTTAATACTGATAACTGATAGGTACAAAAAACCTGATAATTTTCTGATTGGTTATGTATTAGATACATATATTTTGTTGTATGGGCTGCGAATAAATTATTATTATTATTATATATTAATTTTTTAATGTTGTTATGAATTACTTTCAGGTTCATGTGAAAATTACACGGATTGTAGCGTGTTAGATGCGGCAAGCCAAGCCAGTAACGATCAGCTAATACATAATTTATGTAGCAAGATAGGATTGTTTACATCGGAAGAGTTCAGCAATCTAGAGGATCAGTTGTTCCTATTCCTAATCAAAGAGTGGCCCTTGAGTAGCTGTTTTCAAACTTTAGAGTTTGTTACTGATATCTTTTCTTATATTTGCACGTAAGTTCATCATATAAATGAAAATCATAAAATAAATAATATTATGGAGTCAAATAAGTATTTTGTTTTTGGTTAATTGATTTTTTTGCTTTATAAAAATCATTATTCTAGCAGCTGAAAGGTAGTTTTATGGAAATATAAAAACCTTCTTTTTAAAATATTTAATGCAGTATCGTTCCGAGTCAAGAGATAGTAGAGGATTACCTAATTTATTTTTCTCAGCCTTCGATGCCACCTCACCTACGGCTTTACGTGTATCCTACTTTATTGAACATCGCTAATAAAAGATTTCCTAAAAGATTCAAAAATGAGCTGCTGATGAGTACCGATTACTTTGTAAGAATTCTGTAATCATCGGAGCCTTACTATTTTTATTAACTTTTGTCATAATTTTGTTTACAAATTCTTAAATATTTAATTACGAGTATCTGTTTGTCGCTTAATTAGATTACGGCTATGGAAAGGTATCAGTTCTTTTCAACAACTACGGAAAAGGCGAGCAGTATTGCGTCTTCGAAACCGGTAGAATTCGTGACATTTTGGAAATCTACTTTCAAATTCTATATCACAACGGAATCGCCAGAATTTGAAACTAAATTAATCACTGCATTTGTTTGCTGTCATCTAAAGTTTACCGAAGTTTGTGCTGTAGAGGAACATCTAATGACGGTGCGGTTTGATATTTTGACAAATTTTAATTCTAAAGGTTTTGTGTATTACGATAGTATTAAAGGATTTGCGGTTCAGCTGTTGTAATACAGCTTTAAATTAAATTAGTACTTTGATGATTCCATTGAATCACTATAAAAATCAAAGTAGAGTGTATATTTTTATTTTGCAGAGTATCTCGATTCTTGACGCGCATATACTTCTGTTTCTCATATGGGATTACAAAGCTGTTTAATGTTGTAGTTGTATGGACTGACTCCAACGAGAAAATGAAATTATTTGTTGTTATTTTGCAGATGTTCAAAGTGTTTGCCAAGTGTGTGCAGGATAAACCGAATCGAACAACTCTCCTGTTAACATCACTATTCATTCTCTTTCTACGATCTTTAGAATTTACACCGAAGACAATGGCTGGAATTAAATTTCTTACTTCGAAACTTAAGTCCGCTACGTCTCATTTCAAACAGGATGAAATTATTACTATCTTTGTAACTTCTGCCATAACATCTTTTGTACAGAGTATTGGTGTGGAAAATGAAAGTTTGATCCCCGAAGCTACAGCATTACATAATTCTCATCCTATTGCAATTAATGAAGATCCTAAAATCGAAGCTGCTCATAGTAGTACTAATGAAAAAACTGATGAGAGTGCATCTACTGATGGCCTTGTTGAACCTGGTTGCCAAAAAAGGTCAAATCATATTCAAAGCAGTGCCATTGGAAATGGTAATAGTAATTCCTCAGCAGCATCAGAAAAAACGTTGGAGTTATTAGAAAAGTTAGTAAATAAAATGAAAACAACCAAAGTGAAATTAACTGCAGAATCTGATAAAGACAAACTTCGATCTCTCATCTCCGATTTAAAAACATTCCTATGATAGGATTATAAAATTTTCTATTTTTATAAATTTTATAATTAAGAGCATAGTTAGATTTTTGTTTCTTTTTGTAGCCATTTCGGTATTCTTTTGAATACACAATTTTGTGTATACTCCTTATGTATGACTTTAAAATAGTTTTAAGTTTTAAAATATAGGCTTCCTACTGTGGTTTCTGTCTGAGCGTACATGTATGCATAAATAATAAAAAATACAAGTTACTACACAAATGTAAGTGTATTGATTTTTACGTCTTTTTTAATGTAGCTTTAATGACTAAATGACTTAGTTTTTAATAAATTATGTACTTGATTTTTACAATGACCGATTAACAATGGATCATAGCCAATTTAAATTTCACTTCGATTTATTTTAAACCGCGCATCACATGTTAAAACTTTATATCAATTGTTGGACAACCATAATAGTTTTTTTTTATTACAAGCTCATATAATTTATAATCCATAATACTACCAAGGGTAAACTGAAACATTGTATGCTAAATTTCCAATTTTGTCATTAGTTTAAAACGTAAGTTGTATTGCTTCAGAAATTTAACAATACGTAAATACTGAGTTAAAAAATAATCCTGTTTGTCAGTTTATATATTTGCTGGAAGAATAGAAGCATCGAGCACAACTACCGTGTATAACATTTTTAGGACTCGAAATGAAGCATTTGCCTACAGCAGTACTATTTCTTCTCGGCTACCTAGCACGTAAGTATTAAATTATTGTTACAGTGGGATAAAATTTTTTTGTTGGATCCTTGCAGCGTCAGGATTGTATTTTTTTATTTGATTTATTTATGTAAAGTTTGATTTTTTATCCCAACACATACAACTTTACCACAGGCTGTAATAGCGAAGATTTTCAACCCTCCGGAAAATTTGACCTCTCACCCCAAGATATTGTTGATTTATGCACTGTGGTCGATGGCAGTCCACCCCCAACACCTTCGGAGTGCGTATACATGAAGTGGGTGCCATGTGAAGGATGTAAGTAAACATTTTTATGCTTCGTAAAATAATTCATTAAAAAGGGGACAATGACATAATTTTTAAACTTTTCAGCTGGAACGGACGGTGCGCGCCCATGTGGATGGTACCAGCAAACCAAATGTAGTGAAGGGAGAAAAAAGAGAGAAACAGAAAACTTTGAAGAACCTGAACGGTAATTATAATATACTTTTATGGATAAGTAATTAATATTTTAAATTTTTTGTTAAAAAAATAGAACGTGGATAATAGATATAGATGACAGCTATTTTGTGTGCTAACATTTATTTCGCAATAATATATTTTCATTTAAAATACTATATAGTAACTTGTGGAATCAAGATGGGCAGGACGGAATTCATGAAGAAGTATTCATTGGATGGCCGAACGAAAAATAAATTGTGTTACTTCTGCTTACTTCATTCGGCTGTTATTCGCCATACGTACCATATATTATCTTAAAATTATTTTTTTGTTACTACTAACGTCAGCTTACATTTGAAGACTTAAATGCTTCAAATCGAGTTTTTAACATTCTCTGTACGATCCTTATGTTATTACTTATGTGAATGTTAATGACTTGAAATACATACAAAAAGAGTCATAAATTTGATTTATCATGTCATTTTTGCCAATATTGCATTAATTACAGCCAGTGTCGTCGGCTTCCATCATCAATTTTAACATATAATTTTATCTCATTGTCTAAAAAAACCCTTTGACTTCATATTATAGATTATAATTATACTATTATTATATTCTGGTCCTGCCTAACGCACAATCTAATATCATTCATCGAAAGTAATAACTATAAATATCATTCCTATGCGTACTGGACTAATACTCACTATTTTCTTTCACGTTGTAGTCCTCTGCTTTCCAGATGCATACAAAGTACAAAATATATTTAATGCCGTTTTACATAATGCTCGGTATATTTATTTCTTTGATAAATTTTGAAAAATCATCCATGGGCCCAGCTAATTTGAATTTTGCCGTACTTTGAATTAAACAGCTTAATTATGTCCAACAATTGCATATAGTCGGTTACTTCGACCAAGTTCAAAATTATATCCCGATCTGTATTTATAACATACCGTCGGTGAAGAAGCACATCCGCGTCTTTTCAAAATTTTCTAAAAGCAAATCCGCATCTTCCCCAAAATGTTTAGGCAACCAAACAATATCAGGGCGGTAGTACACTTGGGTGGGTCAGTTGCGACTGTAAGTTGATAAGTACCTATTTGTTTTTGAATCAGAGTGTCCCACAGGGCATTTAAACGTATTTGGAAAGATGCGGATTTGCCTTTAGAAAATATTAGAAAGATGCAGAACTGCCTCTTCACCGACGATACATTAATGCCATGTAGGTAGATATATAAATAGGTATTTTCTAAACGAGTCCTTAATTTGTATTTTACATTTTACCAACTTGTTATACATACGTGTTGTCAAAATATTTCGATGTTCGAGATGTGTACTGTATTTTATATATTGGTAGTGTTTACGGCTTTATATGCGTATAACAATAGGACCCTTATACTTTGTTGACGTAAGCAATTGCCGTGATCTAGATTAATAGCGGGTCTGCACTGCCTTTACTTAACAAGGTGTAAGTTTACTATTTGTAATATCAGTGCATCATTTTCTATACCCAATTTCGTAGCTGCTGTTTTTTCTTAAAATTTTTCATGCTTAACTCAGCTGTATTGTGCGTATTTGTACGGCATGTGGCGTTCAACCATTGGCTATTGCCTTTTAACAATTCAATTTTACAGTACAATAGTAGTAATATGCACGTACGATATTTTCTTACAGCATTGCATTTTCAAATACGCTGAGTTGGCTGAGTATAAGATAGACAACTTTGCTTTTATTAAAAGCATGCAATTTATTTAAATTATTGCAAGCATAAGAAATTGTAGATAGAAGGTTCTGCATCTTCGGGGAATAATTATCTAATACCTATCCTATTTCAACTGAAGCGATTGTCAAATATATCCCCATTTTCCAATTCCAGGTAGAGTGACACGTAGAATAGCACATAATTATTACATAGGTATAGTCACTATAGCATGGAATGGAAAGTAGTACACAAAAATAAAGCAAAGTTAACATCACATTTACAACAGCATTGGTATTGGTATTGTATTTTGCAATATATTTGTAAACAAAGGCTGTCAATAAAACCCGATTTACAACTTAAATAATTATTTATTAGCACTTCGATTTCTCCAACAGAATAATACATACTTATATCATTTGACTTATTTGTATCAGTTCATTCAATAATACTTGTACAATTCATAAAATCACTGTAAAGGCCAAGCCAAATTATAACAACCAATAAGTTAATCACTATATTTACAACTTTCTCTTTCCATTTAATTAGATTTTGAAAGCACTTGTTATTAATTTAGCACTTTCAGTAATCATTAAATTGTGTAGTAAATTTAAAGGACACACATCAGTAAGGCAAGGGTGGTAATTCTATCGGTGCTAAAATGGAGCGTCTTCAATTTAAAAAAATTTTGATAGCCAGCCTTGTTGGTTTATTACCAGGTACTTAATTATTGCTACAACTACAAAGTTTATTTTCTTAAAACAATTTGTAGATTACATTTGTATTCATTTTAAATTTGATTAAAATATAAATTTAAATATTTATCCTTTAAATTTTTGAAATATTTCTACACAGTTGTCTTGTCGGCTTGGCAGCCTCCAGGAAAGTATGACATTTCCATGGGGGAACTAGATCCGCTGTGTTCCATGGTAAAAGAGTATGCTGATACTGGAAATCCACCAGAGCCCAAACCTTTTAACCCAAAAGCTGGAGAGGGATCCGACTGCATTTATTTCAAATGGGTTACGTGCCCCCGTAAGTTAAATTTATATGCTCTTATTCCAAAACATCCCTTCCTAATTTCATTCATTTGAATTATTTTTAATACTCGGAAACTCATATTAAAAAATATTTGAAGGACAAATTTAAATTTTTCGATATTATTTTATTTAAGAACCCGGGGACCCAGGCAAGCCATGCGGTTGGTATGAAATGACGAAATGTGGCAGTAATCGAAAGAAGCGATCTGACGGCCTGTTCGATTTTGAAGAAGAAAGCTTTGTCAACAGGTAATGAATAATAAAACAAGGGACTTTCATAAATTACGAAAATATTAAATATTTTGAATCTATTAATATTTTTAAAACATACGACTATAAATTCGCTAAAATATTAAAGATAATTGACAATTTATTCAAATTTCTTATGAATGTTTTTCTTTACAGAACTAAACGTGACGCAATACATGACTCATACGATGGCCCAGTCATGATTGGATTCCCCGACGCGGATCAAATGCATCAAATCAACAACCCCGCCGCCACATAATTTTTTGTTAAAAAAATTGCCTACGCTAATTTTTAACTTTCGTTATTTCACCTACGAAAAGGAACTACTTAGTTACTGTTTAATATAAAAGAATGTTCATATTTATTACGTTATATTCTATATTGACCTTAAAAACCTGAAATTTCGATATATCACAAAATTTGTATCAAATTTACTTTAGGCTTCAAAAAATCAATTCAAACATTATACTCGTTGTATTATTCGTGATTTGTACTCCAATAAAATAAACAAAGCAATAATTAATTACCTAATAATAGCATATTAAATAGTAAAAAATTCAAAATAGCTTTGGTCAAAATAAAAACTTAATGGATATTTAAAAATGAAGGGGGCCACAAATAGTCAAATTGTATCATTTATTACAGTATCATTTTACAGTTGTTTATTCAATTTTTAATTTTTATTAAGTATGTACTAATTTACTTTTTACTGATTATATGTTATTCTTTTATAAAAATAAATACAACTAGAATTAAAAAAATTAAATTAAAAAAAGTACCTACCTACATGCATATTTTCATTGGTGTGCAAATAATACCATTGTCTTTATTTATGTATGTATAATGTATGGCATGCAATTACTTACAATTCCTACGTCATTTATAGATATTAATACATTGACTTGAACTCAAACCAGCAATCAGTAAAGCATGGCATGGTATACTGCGTATGTCATTATAAGTTTGTATACTGTACTATTTGTGCTTTATACAGAACCTGTGTAATACTGAAATATAGTACCTACACCCATCAAACAAACAAACGTACCATTAAAAATGTTGGCTTAATTCAGATATTCTATGCAAAAGGGTTTACATACTATACCCAGTGATTATATGGGCAAGCCCATTTACATATAAACAAAACTTTAATACGAACTCATAAAAAAGGAGACAGTCAAATTCAATAATATTAAGATCGACACAAGTAAACATAATAATAGATAGTGTAATTATATTAAACGTACAATTTAGACATGAAACTTCATAACCTTCTAGCACTGACTCGGTTTTTAATTTTTACCTTGCACTTGAGTCTTTTGGTAATTGCAAAATCGAACCTCACTTTTGATACTGGTGGGTTTATTTTCTTAAAGTTATATAATTGACTAGAGTCAAGTTACAATGAAATTGCAAATTTAAAAACATATGTTACTCTCAACCAACCTGGTTGGTTGAATGAATAGCTCTATTACACACACCTCCGTATTTCCTGTAATAGTGGACGGTGCCGTATAATACACGGGCCTGGGTGGTTAACATTTAAATAGTAGACGGGGTCTACTATTACATGAAATCCGGTAACATATGTATACATACGATGTAATAAGCAATTTTCTGAGTTTTCATTATGTGCTCTTTTCTGTTAACAACCATATGGACTTGTACACCTATACTTTTATACTTTACAGCGGTAAATTCTACAAGCCCATGCGGAACCAATGAAACGAAAAAATGTAAAGCGTAAGTAAGACATTAAAATAATTTAACGATCACCGTTAATTTAAAGTTAATTTAAATTAAAACAAAATTTCATGTTGGTGAATAAACACGCTGCCTCACGTGCACCAGATTAAAAAGCAAATTAAAAAAATTACGAACCAACCAAGAAAAAAACTAACTTAATATAAGAATATGTGAGCCGTAACTATATAAAAGAGCTTAAAAATACAAAATTACATTTAAATATTTTCAGCGCAGGCGATGATGCAGCCGGAAGAATAGTAAACCCGTACTTTGGAAATGTAAGGTCAACTAATAAAATCTCGAAATCGATCGTAAAGTAAGTTCATATTATATAGTTAAAAACAAAATGAAAACCATTTATTCCTTGTAAATAACGCTGTACAAAAAAAACGTAAAAAACTTTAATTAAGTCTATAATAATTACGTGCAAGAAAAAACTACTTGATGTGTTTTTAAAATTTATATGAAATAACTATTAGAAAGAAACAAGGAAGGAAACTACCAGAACCAGAAGCTACGGAAAAACAATGATCACGACTACGACCACACCGTGTCAATCAGAAACCACAGGCCTATTTCTCTTTAACTTCCCAAGAGAATGTTGAAATTGATACTGATCTACTGGCAGTCAACTCTAACCTATAAGGATGCTAAAAAAGAACGTCATAAAATCACATTAAATTTTTTATTTATCTATGTCAATCAAATGAGCAATAATTGCTTAGTACAAACATTTTACGTGTTACATTATACGATTTGATTCATATTACTTTTAAGCGATAGAATTCTTTTTAATGAACTTATGTAAATATTATTAATGTAGGTAGTAATGTAGGTAATGTTATGAATAAACTGCACACATGCCATTGAATTAGGATTGAATACTCTCCTTAGTCTTCTATACTGACATATGAACCACTATTTTACCATAAGCACCTTACCTATGAACTATGGTGCATAATATAGGAAGTAACAGTATAATAAGAATAATAAATGCCATTCATACTAAATTATGTAGTTCAAAATTCTTAAACTAACTTGATACAAAGAAATCATGTATTGATGACATACTAAATATTATATTATAAAATCCATATAATTGACATACTTAGCATCCAATTATTTTCTAATCAATCATCCTAATCCAAGCAAGTTTGTACAAGGCGTCGAAATGAAATTTCATCATTTCCTGAAAGTTTTTGTGATTGCCATCTTCAATCTGCACCTGAGTCCGTTCCCATCCGTGGAATCAAGCCCAGTCTTTAGTGTTGGTGGGTTTAGCTTAAACGCATATAGTGTGCTATAATCAAGTTTACCTGCAATTAAATTACAAAATCAAGTATACTTTAAAAAGGAAAATTGTTCTTTTACGTATTAAATATATTACTATTATAGGTGTTGAAAAAAATGGAAATGAAAGATTTTTTGGAAATCCGGATGTAAGTGCAACCGGCAATGGACATAAAATAATGAAGCGAAAATCCAAAAAAGGTCAATATGACGAAGAAACAGCTGCAGGGTTTGGAAGAGGATTCAATAAATTTGCAAAACCTAAGCCGGTTGGAGGTGCACAGGAGAGAGGAGGAGTTAGCACATTTTCTGGGTATGTCATAATACAGTAAAAAATTACTTGTGATTTAAAAATTTCGTACAAGTGTAAACATTACACATCAATCAAAGATGGCAAGTTAGTTGGATAACAAATACCTTGTAATTAAATACGTCATGAATAATAAAACATGCTCTGAATCGGTAAGTAAACCAAATACCATGTAAGTAATAGCTATGTGTGAATTCCAAATTTCAGAGGTGCTGGGCTGAGGACAAACTCTTTAAAGATGTCCTGGAAACCTAATAGCGAGAGTCGAAATGCGTCAAGGTCAATTCCAAGTCCAAAGGGATGATTTGCTTTGTATCATTATATAACAGACACTGACCCTGAATCCTGATGACATCGGTATCTTACACCAACAGAATCAAAATACATAGTGTGTTATTATCAGTGAAGTGAAAAAATTATATGATGATTTTTTAAATTAATGGATTATAAAGATGCTTACCTTCTTGACTACTGCCATTTTTACTCTTATTTTAATTCAATTCAGTACACATATTTTGCATTAGTTATATGTTACCCAACATCCGGTTGTCCAGCTTTTAAGAAACCAACTACCTACCTACATGTGTTAACTATAAAACTGATTTTAAAACAACAATTTATTGCTGCAAACGAACAAGAGCTCTATCTTGTCATTTTCCGCCCAAAATTAATAGCATGCTCCTTCTATAGATGTAAGGATTTTTTACTTTACTATTTTTTATATACAGAAGCCGTGAAATAAATATGGATAAGAAAGTTTTGGTTGGCTGGTATAAGACATAAACATCTAAATCTACGCGTTTAGTAGCACATATACCTAATTCAATCATGCTTTTAAGATACCCCATTTCTATTTTATTACGATTATGTTCTGCTATCAACAAAACTTCTGATTCCTCATATATTACAAAATGATTCTAGTAGTTTTTAGATTGCATATAAAACCCTCTCTTTAAAACATCGAAATACAATAGTGTGCGTGTGTGTGTATACACAGGTTCACATGTTAAAACTGCATCTGTGCTATACAGTAGAAGTAATGATTGATTAGGAATATATGTGACAAACATTATTTGTCAATTGAAAAACTGTGAAATGTCAAAAGCAAGGTACAATGATTAAAATAAAATCAGCTGTCACTCATCGTCAGTCGCAGACAAACGTCAACAGCGAATGCTTCTCATCTAAATTTTCTTTAACTAAAGATTGCTAGTAATTTTGAATGTTAAAATTTTGCAGTTTTGAATTTGAAGGATATTCTGCTAAAAAAATCAAAAGTAGTAAAACGAGACATTTTGAGATTTTTTTAGTTTTACCTCGTTACTCTTTGACATGATACATATATTATTTTGTCCCTAAATTAGAGTTTTGTTCAAACCCTGTCGTGGTTTTGTTACGATTGAGAAGAAGAACAAGTCAGCTAAGTCCTGAGCTGACTTATGGTGTTCAATCTTGGACTTCATTTCAGTTCAGTTTTCAAGTAAATTGGAACTTGTAAGTAGGTAACTATAGTAATTAGGAGTCACCGTGACACAGGATCTTAAACAAAATCTGAGTGTAATTTTTTATTGCAAACGAAGACACAAACAAATCTAAAACGACGCATCTAATTTTATGCCGATAATGACATAATAATATAATGACTGCACATAAGGAAGATTCGAGAATGACGCCAATATAAGGTACAAAGTGTAATATAGTAGTGCATACAATTTAAAGGTCTAACCGGATTATAAATTTGCACACGTTGAATGTTTCGATTTCAAAAATACCTTTCGAAGCAATCACTCACAACAACTGACGATAAAATTAGGATTTTACACTTGTAGTTATGCTGCACAGCGACATTTAAACATGACATGACACTATCTTGATTTATTATCCACTTAACACGTTTTTAAGGCTTAATCGCGACAGACTTAACAAAGAAGAGAGGGTCTTGTCTAGTGTATTTGTGCATTGTGTACTGACTCGCATCACTTTACCGACAAGCGGTTGATACCAATAATTGTACTCACTTTACTTGCCCATTTAGTACAATAAAACTGGTTACGGATTAATTCAGATGGGATTATGTACATGTTAAAATGACTAACAAAACCTAATGCCCATGCAAAGTAATATAAACATATAGGAGCAACCGGCGTAATGGTGATCGGTGATCGGTCCCTAATGGTGTTCACTAGACGCTATATGTGCTATGCTACACATTTTTTAGTACATAAAGGGTTAACAGACAAGCAAGTATAATGATACAACCTGCTCCACTATGTGTAGTTCAGTTAAATAGGTGCATCTCAGAGTCTTGAAGTTTTGAAAAAATAAAACCGATCACCTTTTAGGCAAGTTACTGCTGCACAGTAAACACAGTGAAAAGGCGGTTGTAAATGATAAATAAATAAAGGAATAAACCACATTTATTCCCATCTGTAATAATTATGATCATTCAAGTCCTTGTCAACAATAGTGTTGTTCATGATAAATAAAATAGATTCGATAATTAGATTTATGTTAGCTTGTGTGTATAAATATGGGAAAAACACTTGGCCGAGAATAAGTTATGTAAGGTACGTAGTTCAAATTAGACTACCTATTTATATTCCCTATTCGCTGCTACAACTTTATTACAGGTATCGGAATAGTCAACAGTGTATTTTTTTTTGTATATACAGGTGTGAACATCCCATTTATTAAAAGTTATATTTTATCCTTATCTCCATCACTATCGAAACATATTCACAAAAATACAAAAACATTTTTATTTTTTCACAAGTGAACAATGTATATTGCCGTCAATCACCAGCCGTCAAGAACTGACACGAATTTCTTCGAAACTATTTAAGCAGTTGACACTCACCAAAAATTTACCAGTTCGCTGATTTTGTCCAGCGCCACTCTGAGTCAAGTTCAAAACTCCCGCAGTTTAAAATGCGAGCTTCCCTCATTTTAGTTTGCCTCGGCCTCTTGGCCCTTGGCTCAGTTCATGGAGCGAAGAGGAGCGTGACGAAGGCAGTGAACGCCAAAGTCTACGCTCATCTCATGCCCTGGCATGAAACCCGGGATTCCTCAGGAACTGGCCAATGGGGTATTCACTGGACCATGGCAAATCGGAACCCGGACAACATGGACGGAAGTGGAAGACGAGACATTGCATCCTTCTACTACCCTGAAATCGGTCCTTATGGCTCCGGTGTGTACGAGACGGTGGAGTACCAACTCCTCCTCATGAAGAACTCGGGTATCGACGGAGTTCTCATTGACTGGCCCGGCACCGTCAATGCCTGGGACTACCCCAAGAACAAGGCAAACAGTGAGGAGATCATCCGCGGCTGTGAGAGAATCGGTCTGGAATTCGCCATCGTCTACGAAGATCACAACATTGGTATGGCTGCTGATGCTGGTTTTATTGGTGACAGAATCGGGGCTGCTCAAGCTGATATGGGCTACCTTCGTGACGTCTACTTCAACAAAGGGAACTACATCCGTGTGAACGGGGCTCCCCTCCTCCTCGACTTCGGTCCACAAACTTTTACCAGTCCCAATGACTGGTTCGCCATCTTCTCACCCTTCTCACAAAAACCCACCTTCCTCACTCTCTGGTACCAACAACAACAGGCTGAGGGGAGTGCCGCTGGGGAGTACCCATGGATCTACTCTGACTTCTACGATGGTCTCCGTAATTTCTACAACAATCGTCCCCTTGGAGTCAAATTCGGTGTTTGCTACCCAGGATTCAATACTTTCTATGAGGCTGGAGGCTGGCCAGGTCCAGGCTGGGGACTCCCCATGGGACCTGACACTTTCAGGGAAACTCTTAACCTTGCTGTTCAAGCTAATGTTCCATACATTCAGATTGCAACCTGGAACGATTATGGTGAGGGCACCATCGTGGAGCCCACCCGAGAATTCGGCACCCAATTCCTCAACATTCTTCAAAACACTTTACGTGTGACTTATGAGGATAGTGGGGAGCTCGTCGGAAATGACGAATTAGTTGCCATCAAGGCTCTGTATGACAAACGTCAAGAGTACAAGAACTCGAGCAATAAGGCTGCCCTAGACGCTTTGGACCTCGCTTCCGAACACCTCATTAACTTTGATCATAAAGCTGCTGGACAAATTTTGAGTTCACTTTAATTTATTTTTTTTTTAAATATTATTATTCTTTGAACTGAGTACTGATTTACAGATAGATTTTACAAATAATATTTTACAAAATTTGAAAAACTTACACAATACAATACTATTAATATTTGATAATGTTTATGTACAGATGGTATTTAGATATTTTTTAACGTACAAATTGAGAACTTTAATGTATTTGCAGTTGTACTCCAAAAGTACAGCTCTACGGTATTGACATTATGTAATGTAATAAATGCATAATAACAAAAAACTATTCAAACTAACTTATTATATAATTGATATTGCTATTGCTCTGAGCTGACATCACATCATATCTCTGTACTTAAGTAGTATTTATTTAATAGCTAGACCCAGCTGGTGCTACGTACATAAACACTGTATCATTCCGATTATGTAGAGATGTGAAGCATTTGTAGGATCCGTACAGGGTTGTGGCTCCGTTGAATGGTTTTCTAATTGTGAAGCCTACTTGAGGATTATAAGTTCCCACATTAGGTGCTTCTTGCCATTCATTCTAGAAAAAGAACCAAACACCAATACATCTGTAATCATATACTAGATACTACGGACCTATTCAGAGATACATAGTTACTGCAAGCTCTTATTTCATTTCTATTTTAAGTCTCGCAGGGCCGGATAATGCGGGCAGCACAGGCAGCCCCCGCTGCTTGAATTTTCAAACAACATGTAGATGGAACATTTTACAACTTTTCAAAATACGTAAAAAGAATATTTTGACTTTTCAAAAACATTCAAATAATTTTTTTTTGTACATTTCAAAAACATGGAAATAAAGCACTTAACACTTTACAAAAATCATCTAAATAGAACATTTTGCACTTTTCTGAATCAAGTAAAAAGAACATTTTTCACTTTTCTAAAACATGTAAATACAAAATTTTTATTTACCAAAGAAAACCATCAATAAAATCAAAATGAGGGTTTTCGTATGGAAAAAAATTGCTGCCTAAAAGCAATTCCTTCGTCCGGCCCTGTTTAGTTCTACAAACCGTTTTTGAATATTCAAATACCTCGCCAGCTTGTTTGATTTTCAGATTAAAAAAAGCTAATCTATGAATTAAAAAGGACTTTTAATCTGTAATTTTGTACTTCACAATCAAGTGTCTAGTATTGATTCTTCAAAACCGCGGTCAGCTCTATTTATTTTTTTTATTGAATTTTCTATACATAATATGTTTATCAATTATTTTATTAGTTTTGGTCAGTTGGAATAAGCTTACCAATCCCACCCTCTTTGACAACGTAACTTTGACACTTGGGTCATTTAGTAAACACGGGAGCACCAGAGGTTTCCCATCTTCCAATTTAACAGATTGAAGCCTTTCGGTATTGAGAAGAAATGGTGGGTATTTATCTGTCAAATTTAAAAATAAGAAACGTAAAATACTCACAATTTCAAATTAGTCAAAAATACCATTAAGATCCACGTAACTATGCTATCGTGTCTGCATTGTCAATAAGCGTATAGGAAGTATTCTAATATGCAATATGCGCAAGTTACAGAAATGCACAGTTTAAATTTCTTGTTTACATATTTAAATATTTTAACAGCATTATTTGCCTTTAATCCTTCACTTCATGGACGCCAAGTGCTAAGTCACGACCACTACCAGTACATCTCACGTTTAATTAATAAGTTAGTAAGATAGGTATTGGTATTCTGGCCATTAGCATAGCAGATAGCTTTAATAGGTATTCGCTAGTGAAGAAGCGAAATTGCCGATCCGCAATTTTCACTAATGGCGAACGCTAAAATCAGAATTTTCGATCTCCGTTTTTTGAATAAGTATTAAATTCTGTGCGATTTTTTGGCAAAATAAGTAAGCAGATATTTCCTATTGCTTATAATGAGCTGAAAAACTGTACACTATTTAAGTTTAAAAAAATGGAGATTGGTAATTTTGCTTCTTCAGTAGCGAATATTATGTACTTTTATTTTTATAGCACATACCTAATGCCTATTTAACAATTAATATGCCTACAAATACAATATTAACCCCCTACTATATGCACTTGATTTTATGCTTGTTTATATTTTAAAATAAATTCAACTTGTTTACTTGGCACATAGAAATATAAAGATTCTTTCCTCATTGGATTTGCCTCTGACATGACAGTGTATCGTCCAGTGCCCGAAGCTTGTAATTCCATATTCGGAGGACGAACTAATTTAATCATGTAGCATCCAGACTTGCTACGCTCCCTTGTTTCCGAGTGGATAAATGGTTGCTGAAAAATTTTCAAAATACCGCACAAATTCATAAGCAATATAAACAAGAGCCTCATTAAAGACACGAAATATTTACAGTGATAATCAATCATAACCGCCAACCACAATTAAGTATCAGTATTCTATTCTTTACACTAGAAATCCGTAATAAATAAATACAAATAAAATTAAGCCAAATTTCAAATATCCCACATACAGCAATTTCCATTAAAACATTAGAAAAAATGAAGGATTATAGAGATGCACATAACTAAACTATCCACATAGATTTTTTTTTGTAAATAGAAAGATCGAGAACG
This sequence comes from Dicyrtomina minuta, assembly GCA_949802685.1. Lineage (NCBI taxonomy): Eukaryota > Metazoa > Arthropoda > Collembola > Symphypleona > Dicyrtomidae > Dicyrtomina > Dicyrtomina minuta. Next base: position 39,865,683 of record OX461808.1, on the reverse strand, counting down.
AGAACGACGCATAACTTACTCCAGGTCCATCATACATCCACTGAATAGGTTCAGGGCCATACATCACGACCGCAAATTCCGAGTCTGTTCCAACCACCTGTGAGCGTAACTGTCCCTTCTGCTCATAGTACAACTTTTGACTGTTCTTCTCCTGACTTCGACGACTTTCTTCCCAACTGCGAGCGTTTGACTTTAGCGGAAGTTTATTCGTTACTATCTGTATGTTGAAATCTTGGCAAATCTTACTATTTTTCGAAGAAATCCCAGTTCCAGCTCCAGTCCCAGTCCCAGCCTCAGCAGCACTTTGTAGCCAACATGTATAGACGAGCACTAAGGCCGAGAGATTTAGCACTATATTTGTAGCACTCATTTTTACAACTAAATTTATGGTAATGTAAATAATAAACTTCACTTTCAATTATTGCTGTCAAGTTAAGAATAAAAATTAATTTATTTTAATTTATTATTTGTTAATATTACACTTCCTTCTTATTACGTTAATTAGCTTTGTTAGCGGGCAGCTGTAAATTTTGTGATGTTGTTCTCCTTCCCGTTCAAAATGAAATTGAACTCTGGTCTTCTGGTCTGGAGTGATTCTGATTTCCACTACTACTTGTCTTTATGTCTTCACGTTTTTACTACTTTATTTTTTTTACTTGTGTATCTTAGGTATTTTATTAAAGTTGTTGTAGATTGGAATTGCCATGCCATAGGATACGACTGGAACGACTGGAGGCTTAAGCAGAGCTGTAGCTTAATAGCTTGGGCCAGGTGGTTAAACATAGTATGGGTAGGTATATCAAATGGAACTAGTAGTAGGTACCTCCTTATATCAGTAGTAGTGCAAATGGATTGCATTTTTGTCTGTATTCTTGCCCATATCATTAAATAGAGAAATACAATAAAAGCTCATAAAGATTGTCTGGCTATACATTTAGATGCTCTCAGAGGAGAGATTCATCAGGAGGATCAGGACAGCAATGCAACAACGTGTTGTCAATGCCATGCTGAGATTTATTTTTTGTTTTCTCACGCACTGCAAAATCGTGTACCTACATCAGCACTAGTAGAAGCGCACAACCCACTGTTTGTATGTACCTGTACCTACCTATACCTACCTTGCTTTACTTGAATATACGCTCATCCCATTAATACTTTATACAAGAACCAGCACCAGCCCCATAACTGAAAAACTCAAAGGTGCATGGAAATATTACGTACTACTTGCTACGAAGGATGAACGTATAAATATAAATAAAACTATCAAATATCCTAATCCAAAAAAGCAAAAGCTTAAAATTAAAATTAATGTATTAAAAAATACAGCAGTATTCCATCAGGAAAAAAAACGTGCTGAAGGTGTAGGTACCTGTTGCGGGCAGATATAACATACTCACCTACCTACCTATAATAGGCAGGTACTTATATATGTAAATGCGTATAACTACTGGGAGTACGAAATTTTTCATTGTCTTGTATCCATCTGCTTTTTTTTAGATGATACATCTTTACTATAGCTACTATGCAATTTAATGGCAATGATGGGGATGCTGATGATGGTAATGTTTGATATGGTAATATGGTATGGTAATGATAATGGGATCGTAGTCGTATAGTCGTAATCGTAATTGTATTCTAATGGCCACAGAAATCTAATGTTGTTGTATCGTTGTAGTCTTGTAGTGCTGCCTTTATTTCACCAATATCAATCGCCTATCTGCTCAGATTTTCAGAATCCAAATCCATAAATCCATTATTATTTAGATGTAATATATAACCGTTTAATCGTATAGTCGTAATCGTAATCGTAAATAATAATACCATATCATGTGTTTTTAGTTTTGATATTATAATGTAAATATAATTGGGACATAAAAATTGGAGGTATTGCAATGATGGTAATAACAATGCATAGTAATAAAAGTAATAATAACATGTCAAATGTAAGGTAAGATATGTAATTGGATCTCTGCTCTAATGTGTCAGTCAGAGGATTCTGAATTTAGACATTAAAGGTTATGTAATATCCGTGTATACACAAGTTTACTGTGACTGTACTTGAGACTTTAGACAGATGCAGATTGCATAGATTTAATTCATTAGATTGAGCGCGACGATACTATTATTATGTTAAATAAATGAAGATATTTTTGCCAAACGGGTCAAGCCCATCAAAGAAAATTTTACAGGAACAAAGAAATTCAAATGAAAGATGACACGTTAATTTTTTAAGTTCAGTATTTTTCCACTTATATATTGTACCTGACGAAGCACTATCACAAAAGTAGTGGCTTAAATCTAGAGAGAATTTTGAATTTTTTAAAGAAAATATTTAAAAACCAAAATTATGTGGACGTATCCCGTTTTATCAAAATACAAAATTTTTAACTATTTTTAAAAATTTCTTAGGTTAAACTTTGACCTCTACCATTTAACAGAGCTGAGTAGCTAGCTGATTAGTACATGTAATTTAAGTAATATCTTTTTTTTTAAGATGGACTTGCCCCGTTTTGCCAAGAGACTCTTCACATATTATGTAATATATCGCCGGTGAAGAAACAAAATGACCCATATCCAATTTAAGCTCGAATCAAAATGATGTATGTCATAAAAACAAAGTGAGAAACATGCGTAAAATGTTAATTAAGAGTTTTTGAAAAGTGTAAAATGTTGTATTTAAATGTTTTTGAAAAGTATGAAATTTTCTATTTACATATTTGTGAAAATTGTTAAATGTTCTATTTACATATTTTTTAAAAGTGTAAAATGTTTTATTTACATGTTTTGGAAAAGTGCAAAATGTTCTATTTACATATATAAAAAAAAAGCAAAATGTTCTATTTAAATGCTTTCCAGACATGTTTCAATATTTTCGTAGATAGAGGATACTTTTTTAGCTACAAATGGATATGGGTAATTTTGGTTCTTGACAGACAGACGATATTCTACACTCTACCAGTGTCCCAGTGTCAGTCCAGTGTCAGTCCCAGTCCCAGTCCCAGTAGTTTATTGTAGTCATCATCAACATAGTAAATTTAAGTAAATGAAAGTTTGTTATAAAAAATATTATGTACTTATTGTTATAGAGAGAACAATTGACAATTGGCGAACAGAATACAGGGCGTTGGGTTTCTGTATGTAGGCAGTATGCTGTTCGTTCACTTGCATGGTGTTGGTTTCAGTTTTGACGACAACCCTTCATTGTATTTTGAATTTTGTATCCTCGCATTTATTTTTTACTTAGCGTGGTTAGTTCTGCGATTCTGATACAGTCCACTTGTTTGTTATTGTTATTAATTTGTTGTAATATTGTAATTTATTATTCATTATTGTAATTGAGAGCTGTTCATGTGTACAATATACATACACAATATAGATATTAACAATTAGCAGAAAAAAATATTCAAAACTGATATTTAACTTACATTTTATATTGTTGAACACCTTGCGTGTTTTCCTTTTTGCAAAACATATAAAAAAACAAATAAAAAATGGAAATAAAAATATGAACTAGTTTAACAGCTTGTTTTTAAGTTTTTATTCATATTGTAATACTAATCAATTCACAAAATTCTGTATGCATCTGTGTCTGTGATGAACCCTACCATACTTGTTGACAAATATATCTTTTCGCTTAGTTTAAAAACCGAGAATAAAATGTATTATGCAGATATTTCGCTAGAATTTTTTCCAAAAACTCGCTTAGTATTTTTCGCATTAAGAAAATTCCAAATTCAATTCTTAATAACGCTATAAACGAAGATACAATTTCTTGCACCTCTGACATTGATTTTCAACTTTAAAATAAAATAATTACCTATGTATACACCTCTACGTAAATATTTATTTTTATATGGATAATTAAATATATTTACAGAGGTAGCTAATTATACGTTGTGCACACTGCATCCCAGGCCGTGTCTCGTTTCCTGCAGGCAAACTGTGTCTGTATGTCTGTGCAGGAAACTCTATTTTTTCCTCGTCAGTCATCACGATTAACGTTGCTATACTTAAAAGGTACAACTTGCAATTTTTCAAATTGAGATCTAGGATCTCATTACTCATACTCATTACTATCGCTTTTAGTTTAAAAAAACGTGTTTCATCCAAGTTGAAAAGGAGATTCGGATTAATTTGTATTTTTTGTACAAAGCCAAAGAGTACATATTTACAGCATAGAAAAAATGCGTAGTAAATTATACACAGAACAATATATTGTATAAGCACCCACCTACCTACAAGATATTTTATGTCTGTTTTTGTTTTTCCAAGTTTGCTTTGCATGATTACATGGGGTGTTGATGGGCTTCTTCATTTTAAGTTCAGCCCATCATCGCATTGTGCATGTATTTGAAATTGTTTTTACTTTTTTGCTATACGTATGAGAGAAATAATGGGAGTACTTACATAATACATAGGGAGTAGTGTAATAACTTGCATTAGTTAATGGAGCTAAAAGATGCAATGGATATGGAACGAATTATTAATATTGCTATACATAAAGATAAGACAATTATTACGCTCTACGCTTCAAAACTGCGAAATCATATAAAGTGTGTGTATTATCGCCTGTGAGGAATAAAAATGAGCCAAATCCATGTTTAACTAAAAACAAAATGCACTATCTACAAAAAAAAATGTCTTGATAATGAAAAAAAATGCTTGTAAGTTGAGTATTCTACATTTTTTTAAAACAAGTAAATAGAACATTTTACATTTTTCCAAACCATACAAATAAATTGAACAATTTGAAATTTCAAAAATAGTGTAAGTATTACAATTTCTACTTTTCAAAAACATGTAAATAGAAAGTTTTGCACTTTTCAAAAACATGTAAATGGAAAATTTTGCACTTTTAAAAACCATGTAAATATAATATATTGACTTTTCAAAAATATGTAAATAAAACATTTTGCAAGTTTCAAAAGCATGTACTTAGAAAGTTTTACACTTCTTAAGTGTAAATAGAAAATTTAGCGCTTTTTAAAACAATGTAAGTAGAACAAATTGCACTTTTCAAAAATATGTAAATAGGGCAATTTTTGATTTTCAAAAAGCATGCAAAGAAAGCATTTTGCACCTTTCATAAACTTGTAATTACCATTTTGCGCAACTATCTCAGCATGTTTTCTGACATAGCTCATTTTAATTCTAGCTTAAATTGGATATGCCCCGTTTTGATTCTTCCCAGACGATATAATATTATTATGTAGTAGTACATGGAGAGTCAGGATCAGGAATCATCCGTCATCAGATTATTTAACGTGGGAATATGATAAAAACTATTTGACATTCAACTTCACATAAATGCTCTAACAACACAAGGATAAATTGGTCAAATGTAATATTATGTATTTCAGGTGCTAATTGACATTGACTCACTATTGGCACATTTAACGTGAGACTCGGAGCGTCCATATCATGTCGATGACGATACATAATATATTATTATTACGATCATGATTATTACCGATTCAATTTATGATCCAACATTATATATGCTCACATAGAGCGCTCTATTCTATGTACAGTAGCTTTAATTCTCATGCGCTCAATTTTGATTTATTTTTTATGATGTACTTGAAAATAAGGGCTATTAGCAGTTAATGAAACTCAAATACATTTTAATATTACAAATCCAAGCGAAGCGAGGGGCTCATTACCTATACAAAAAAAAGATACATAATATATGTATTACAATACGCATTCGTATACATACAGAGTTACATAACATTATTATGATATACTAATACTAATTATGCAGGGAGCTTCACATTAAAGTATGACCAATGTCAGAGGCTAAGCATTCTACTAAAGCTATATTATTAGTTTATGTTGAAAACATTGAACTTGAACGCAAATCTTTTTACACGGCTAACTATATACATATAGGTACATAGCTATATATACGTGGCTATATACATTTATTGTCGGCAAAATGTACCTCTGACCTCTAGTAACTAATTATAGGGATTACAGGGATGCCTTTTGAATTGGAGGGTGAAAATTATAAAAAATGGTTTAAGTATAATTTCAGTCATTTGACTGTTTTCTGTATAATTTTTTTAAAAAATCCTCCGTTATGTATATGTCAAAAATATAAAATGCACGTTTGCACGTTTTGAAAGTATAAATTAATTTTTTTGTATTAAAAATGTAAGATGAAAATGAATGCAATGATTAATTCCAGTTTCCTTTTGCGTATTTTAAAAAAATTGAAAAACTAATTTTTAGTGTGTACGCTAACGCTACTTACAAAATTAAAAAATATGTAATTAGTTAAATGTTGTATGTAGACTGGTTTTTGGAAAAGCGTAAAATACTAAAATCCAATTTCAAGTTAATTAGCATCCAAAAATCCAAACCCCATACCCATATTTTGGAATGCAAGTATAATTTATGACCTAGCAAAGTGCAATATTTCGTTCTCGTAAATTCATTAATAGGCTGAAAATTGTAATAAGGAAAAGCTATTTTACATTTTACGCATCTGTAAATGATTGTAATAGTAAATAATGGGGGCTTAATAGACAATTAATAATTTAATGCGCCACTATGTGGCTGGGCTGGGACTGGGGTAGTTGGTAGCCGTGTTAATCGCATACTGACAAAACTACAACTTAATTTGTAATGAGTGTACTGTTCTTAAGTAGGTAGGTATAGTTACTTCTGCTTTGTTACAAAAATGAGGAAGACTCCAAAATCAAATTAAAGACTGAAGGCTTTTTGTATTATTATTACTATGGATATTATCTTCAGGTATGTAATTTCATGTGTGAATATAGTGTGTGTAGGATGTTACTTAGCAGAATTTAAAGTCTGCTTTTTACCTGTATTTTACTATGCTACTAGAACACAGCAGACCAACCCCGGATAAGGATATACATAAGGGAGCGTAGCGTTCACATACTAGTACATAAATGTATGTAAGTACACGTCTACCTGTAATTACTTCACAGACAATAAAGCTCAGAGTACACGGCGCATCCAAAAGCTGTAGCCTACGCAAAGCCGTAATTATGTAGGTATATATTCCTTTATTTGTGATTGTGAGTAAACTAACAGTTTTGAGCTGTGAGTGGAAGCGACGTGATAAAGAATGATGACATTACGACATTAAATGCGAAGGCTGTTCCGGCCTCCTTATTAGCTTTTCATTATTTTTTTTTGATTTTATTTCATTCAGCTAAACGTAAAAGTTTAAAGTACTATAGCATAATCTGCACACTGTATATCTAATTATTTTTACCTGAATTTACCTACCTACATATGCAGTTATAATAATTTTATATGTATATAAGTAACACAATAATATTACTGAATAAACTTGTAAATTAGGATTTTTATACATTTTTCAATTTTAAAATATTGTTTCAATGCCAGGCGTGAAAAGTACCACTTAAAAAAGAAGCAAAAATGCAGTATTTACAAAATTAAACTTTTTGACTTTCTATAATGTACTGTACTAGGATTTCGTCTACATACGTGCGTAGGACCTTAGGTATAACTGTATGAAAAACATGAATATCACATTTTTAGGCAGGCATAATTTAGTGATAATACGGTGTTAGTAGGTCATAAAATCAACCTATATTATAGGTTGATTTTGTTATTGTTTCAAACTTTTTTTAATCATTTATACTCAAAAATTTTGCTATTAAAAATATTTGATAGTTACACGTCTATAGTTGAATGCAGTTACTTCATATCTTTTATTTTTTTATACAAGTAAATAGAAAATTTTACACTTTTCAAAACCATACAAATCCATAGAACAATTTGTACTTTTCAAAAACATGTAAGTAGAACATTTTGCACGTTTCGAAAACTTGTAAATACAACAAATTGTACTTTTCGAAAAAACTTAAATAAAAAAATGGTACTTTTCAAAAACATGTAAATAGGTTAACTTTTGCTTTTCAAAAAGCATGCAAAGAAAACAGTCAACAGTTACACGTCTATAGTTAAATGCAGTTACCTACATCATATTTTAATAATTCGCACCCGCAATGAGGTGAGCAATGAAAGCACATGCATATATTTATGCTTAATAAATAGGCATGAAGGCATGTTTTATGTGTGAACTGGATAAGCTAGTAAATAAAAAAGATTGTTCATTTATACCAACCCCAATTTTGGTTAATATTTTAATATCTTTTAATCTGTGCCCTGTGCTGCGTATGGATTTCGAAATCATCCATTAGAAGAATAGAATTATTGAGTTTAACGACACTTTTTCTAAATGCATAAATACGCAATCGTTATACGTCTATATACGACATGCTTAATGAAAACGAAAACAAGTATACGCTTTATCAGATACGGCTTTTGTTTTCCTAGAGAACGTCACGTACCTATTAAGGTAATTAAATTGCATTTAAGTTAAAGCTTTTGTATTCCTTTGCAGTGTTCAAAATTTAAATATGTAAATCTTAAATATAATAAAAAGATAATATTACAGATAGGATAGCCGTGTGGGAGTGGGAATAGACTCCAAATGTTTGTGAATTTTTCTATTTTCTATTTTCTCCGTTAAACACTTATATACTCAGGTCCCAAGGACTCACATCAACCTAGTTTACTATAATTTTGGAAATATACAATGAGATGTTTGTATGCCGGTATGAGATACAAAAATATTAAAAAGTATTGTGTTGTCAACGAAGTGTATGAATAATTAAACATGTTTATAAAAATACGAAAATCCTAAAGCAAGAATGGATCTCATGATTTCGGAATTGAATTAGAAAATCCTAAATCGCTTGTATACAATAACATTATAGCTACGTAAAATAACAGGGGTTTGAAAAGGCTATTAAACTAAACTTGAGGCCATACTTATTTATACAGTAAAGACCCATGGGTGATGTGAAGATAGAATCTAATTTGTATGACGTCAAATTTAAAATTCTTTTGTTGTACTTGTAGTGCTATGACTGGTAATCAACGTATTCCTAGAGGTAGTGATGAAAATAGACCTGAAATGACTTTCAAGTTGAATTTTAAAAATGCATGCCATGTGTCGATGTGTCATGATATGTAGACGAAATAATTATTATAATTCGGTGATGCTTTTCATATCTGTATTAACTACTATGAACTATGAAGTACAGTCAACAGTATGAATGAGCTGCATACTGATAGGAGTTTGACACTGTAGAGCATAATAATGCATATAAGATCTGACTATCTGACATGCTATAACCCTGTAGCTTAATTACTGACTGTTAACGCATTAAACATCGATGCATACTAAATAGGAACAACTTTTTAAACTTCAAATGCTTGCTAATTTCCCTAATTATGAAGACGGATTTTATCATAGTTCATTGCAGTAATTCTGATGCATGCATGCGGAGGATTCATGTTTTAAAAATGAAATTAACTTTATTTTTTGTGGACTCGCAGAAATTCATTTCGTGTCTAAGTCACATTTGCACTGTAGACACTCCGTGGTTGACGACGACGTTGATCACCAGATTAAATTTAAAATCAACTTCTTATTTTCGGGTAAAAGTCACGGCAGAAAACGGGGGAATTAGTTTCACTGTTTCGGATAGTTCTATGTGATCTCATCAATCCGTCCTATACAAATTAATCAGCCTGCCTGCGTTACTCTAGCATAATGCAATTTATACTGATTTGAAATTGGAAACCTTTTAACTTCAAATTCAGTTGTTAAAAATTAAAAACTAACAATAAGTTGTTTCGTGTGTAATTACTGCTTTGCGGGTTATATTTTCTTTCTTTAAATAAAGTCGTTGCTGAAAGTATAAAATATTGAAATGGGGCTCAGCTGTTACTTGTCGCTGAAAACCTCCTCCACCTTGGTTGTATTCATAGAGCTCGTAAGTCTGTTGTTAACAAAGAATTAAATAATAGTAATGGAGAACTTTTACTAATATTAGATGAATGAATCAATGCCGAATTATTTGATTTACCAATGCTATTTTAACAATTTAGAAATACTAAAAACAACATAAGCTACCTAGTATTTTTTTGTACATGGAGTAACAGTATAGATAGTTCAGACAAAAATAAATGATAAAATAATTTGAAACAAAAATCTTACCCAAAATATAGGTTTCTTGTGCGGCAGTTGCTGCGTTATGTATCGTCAGTTGGCAATCTATGGACGAGTCAGTCATTTATGTTCATCATCCAAAACCAAAGGAGTCCACAGTTGTGACCAACAATAAAATCCAAGGTATCCGTAGTCTCTCTGACTCTCTACAATCATATTATGGCCCAAAATTTTTAAACCTAGATATCTAAAAATTTCTTAAATTTTAATACATAAGATTCATTATTGAATATTCACTGTAAATTACTCTCATTAATTATAGTTTGCGTCACATACTGGATCCTAACGCTCCTCTTTGCAATGGTAGCCCTCCGACTGGTCATGGCTGCAGTCCTTTTTTTAGCAGTTAGTAAGGTAACACACTATCAGATTAGAGATCCTGGCATCTCTATATTTTCTGCATAGGTATTTAGCTTAATTTAAATCTTACGAGCATAACTCGCCAAACCATTAGCGAGATTTTCCATGAGATATTTTTTTTCGAAAAGAGCGTCCAAAAAAACTTAGAATAGCTTAACAACATGGTGCGCGTAATGAGTTTCGTTCGATAAATTTTTTTTTCGAAAAAACGAAAAAGGCCTTAAAATGGTTTTTTAATCCTATTTTTAATTTTTTTAAAACACATCTTAAGCATATTTTTTGAAAATTTTTGTATGAAAACCCATTTTAAAATATTCTGAATTCAATAACAATTGAAATTTAAAATTTTGAAATTTTTTATTTTTTCAAAATTTTTGAGGCACCTACGCTTGTTCCATCAAAATTTTGGAAAAAATGAAAAATTTTAAAATTTTAAATTTTAATTGTTTTTGAATTCAGAATATTTTAAAATGGGTTTTCATACAAAAATTTTCAAAAAATATGCTTAAGATGTGTTTTAAAAAAATTAAAAATAGGATTAAAAAACCATTTTAAGGCCTTTTTCGTTTTTTTGAAAAAATATTTTATCGAACGAAACTCATTACGCGCACCATGTTGTTAAGCCATTCTAAGTTTTTTTGGACGCTCTTTTCGAAAAAAAATATCTCATGGAAAATCTCGCTAATGGTTTGGCGAGTTATGCTCGTTAGATGATATAAACTTACAGCTGTAGAAAGTAGAAAGGCTATAGTAGATTTCGTATGCCTAATAAAAATTTCTCACACAAAACTTTTACACTTGATAGAAATCTACTGGAATGGCCAAATCATGGATAGCAGTAAAAGTTCTACTTCTTCTCTTCGCAATTTTTCTTGCGATTGCATCAATGACGGTGGGATTCTACACGAAAGTCGCAGCATTAGCTGATTTGGGATTTCATGTTATAACGGTTTACTACATTAAAACATTATATGATTCACTCGGAGACCTCGAAAAAGTTTTTATCATCGATAAAAATGAAGTTGCTAGTAGCTAAATTTTTTAAACATGGGTAAGCTATTATGTCAAAAGTTTAGATGTTGGAATATTTGCGAACGCTTATAATGTAAATACGATTACATGGAATAAGTTTATTAATAAAATAATTTCGTTTTGAACAATTACGGCATTACAGTAACGTTATCTTATTATTGCTTAGTGCACATAACAGTTCTGGGAGTGGTGTTTGTCTCATACAATTGTTATTAAAATTGTTACACTAAAATTTTAACCTCAATAATTGACACTAGGATAATCGACGCAGTTTATACGAAAATTCACATGGAATTTACATCAAAGCGTTTGTAGCATAGCAATGCACGAACAGTAAAATGTTACACACAGCAGAAAGGTACAGGATAAGCCACTTTACACATACAACAATAACAGAAAAGATTAATAGCTTATTTATGCAAACAGGTATAAGACCATCCCGTGAGCCAAAACATTAATTAGTAATAAAACAGTAAAATCAAAATCGTTTAAATTATTTGAGATCAATTATAGGTAGGTAAGTTAGTAAGTTAAGAGTCTTTAATTAAATACAAGATACAACTCTTGTTTATGTGCTAGAGCATGTACTTAGTAAATGAATAAAAATAACATTTCTTCAGGAACTTATTTACTTAAGACATGCAGTAAGCAGTACCTTTTCACCCCTTCGTGTTAACACATCAATTACGTAAATTAATACAAACAGAAAACGAACGAAACTAACTTGTTATAGGATACACTAAGAATAACATTAAATTGAATCGTTTAAAAAAACATGCAAACACACTGTACTGTCATTTATAAATTAATATTACTAAAATATTAATAGTGAAACGTCTGAAAAATTAATAATATCAGTCAGTGTAGAATGACATACAGGAAAGAGTTAGGTATACATCACATGCCAGATTGTTGTGTGGCTGTTGGGCGTCGTGGATTCCAGGTACGAAGCGAGTACTTTTCTGATTGCACCGTACTAAAAACTCCACGAGGTTCTTGACCAGTCCGGTAAAGATTCTGGAGCTGAATTGCTATTTTTCGGTCTTGCTCTTCCTGGTTCATACGATTTTTTAAATCTTGTAAAATAAACTCCTCCTCTCTGTACCTATCCGAGATATCGTTTAAGTCCAAAGAGGCATCACTATCTGCAGTCACTCCCCTTTCACTTCCGAGAGAAGATAGTTGAGATAAAGGAAGATTAAAAACGTCAGGTTTATCATTTTCATCGTCAGATTCCTTCTTTATAAAATTAACATTTGAGTCCAGGTCATTGTCATCACTAGTTACACTGACTGAAGGAGCTCCTAACCCAGAATCTTCGGAAACATTGTTAATGTCGAATTCCATTAAACTGGGCTCTTGACTAAAAATCGAGAGATTAGTAAATATTGAGGTAGGAGATCCAAGAGTTGAACTTGGGTTATTTCCAATACTTGCGAACGAAGTTGGCTGCGGACTTGAAGTAGAGCAGTCGGCTAATCGTGCGGAAAATGCTGGCTGAGACGACGTGGTTACCGGAGACTTTGTAAAGTAATTAGCAATTTTGGTTTGTTTAGCACTTCCACCTCCACTTTTCGGTGTACCACAACCTCCCGAGGAGCTTGAGTTACCCGTCGACTTTCGTTTTGCAGGTACCGACAAGCGACGCTGGGTTGATTTTGAGATTGCTCGTGAAGCCACAGGTGATGGTTTAGTGCTTTTAATAGCTAACTGACTTTTCCTAAGAAATGGAGTGGTCTGCTTGGATCGTAATTGCATTTGTTGATGAACTTTTTGAGACCGCAAAGCAGGCTGTCGTTGATCTCCTTGAATTTGTTTTTTCTCCGATGCATACAACTGTTTCGCAAGCTTAAAATCAGATTCCATCTGACTAGCCTGCTGAGATAGTATAGTAGGATCTTCTTCCTGCACGGCAATAAATAATAAAAATAAATTTTCCTAGCTCTAAACTTAACCAAATAAATTAGCTGAAAATAAAGGTATTATTGCTAACCATTACGCAGGAATCTAGGTAAGTATTTGTATTTATACGTATACTGATATTATTGTTAATACTGAACAAACGTAATAATATCAAATACAGTTCTATATAGTGTGCTGAATGAGTAGTATGACGCAAGGTGAGGTAATTATATAGTAAGTAAGAAGGGTTAGGATAACTCACCAAATTTGAGGAAAATCCAGATTAAAAACTTAATGTGCTTGAACGACGTTTCGGGATTCTTCCCTTTTTCAAGTTAGCACTAAAATAGCAACAGTCTCGTTGCACTTGTAATAGCAATATGTACACTTATTGCGCGAAAAAAAACTTCAAAAATACCGACGACGGGTGAGTTTGTACGGAATGGGCTGTGATAGGATAGTTAGAACGGGAAGGAAAGAAAGAAGTCGTCGCGTGACGACCGGTCATCCGATTAAGTTTTTAATCTGGATTTTCCTCAAATTTGGTGAGTTATCCTAACCCTTCTTACTTTCTATATAGTGTGCTATTACCACAAGTTGTGAAATCAAGGCCTGGGATGCTTGTTCAGCAGCTATCCGCTCTTTGTCAAATTCTTCCTGTTGTCTCTTGTAAATGGCCGCGTAATCCATTGCAATTTCTCCAGGTTGAGCAAACTCATGATCCCTCACAACAGGACCATCACTATCGTCTTGGGTAAAATCTTCAAAAATTGACTCGTCGAAACGAATGGACAAGTTATCCCGATTATCAATAGCTTCTATCTCCCGCCTCCGACTTTCAATGTCATTAGGAAACTGCAAAATTGAATTAAATTATAATTTGACTAAACTTCACTTCAGACGCATTTCAATATTAACGAAAAGTTGTTTTAGATAACATTATACTAGGAGAGTATCAAATTTATGCATATTATTTTTTACAAAATTCGTGTACCTCTGCTTCTAACCGCTCTTTAAACTTCACATTGACAAGGTTCTTCTCCTTAATGGCTTTACGACTCCAGACTGAGATACGCAAACGGCACAAAGGACAACATAAGGATGTTTCTCGAATAAAAGTATTGAAGCACGGAAGACAAATGCTGTGCTTGCATGGGAAGGTGACAGGATCGAGAAGAATACAAAAGCATATTGTGCAATCCACTTCTTTACGAATTAGTGGTTCATCTCTTTCGAACTGCAATACAACAGAGAGTAATTATTGATGGCAAGTTAATTAACATCGTATCGTACGATTTAAGTTCATAAAAAAATTCATAAAAGAAGGAATGTAAATGGAAACATTTAAGTTCCCAATAATATTTTATTATTTTTACATTTGCGACGAGTTCCTTCTGAGGTTGAAAACTTTTCTTCTTCCTTACAGCTTTCGACATCATAGCAAGTATCGTACAGGTTATAGCACGTAAGCTAGGCTGGACTGTGTTTTAAATGTTTTCAATTCATGCGATTAAAAACATATTCAGCAAATTTAATGTCATCAAACATGTGACATGGACCTAAAACATACACAACAGATATAATATATGATATACCAGACAGCCGTATTAGCGGTTGCTGACACATTTTTAAATATATCTAACAAATAAAAGACAATATGCCAAACTCTTATTTCCTGTGAACTATGCAGCATATTCTCTGGTTTCCGAAATACCAGTCAATGTGCTTATTATATTTGTTACTACTACTGAGAATGGACGACTGAAAGAGGTTAAGTACCAGAAAAATACTAGGATTACCTTCCTTTCCTTGATTCATGATATGAATAAGCTTGAATAATTAAATGCCTAATGTAAAGTGTGGAGCGACAATAAATATGACATAGGTGCCCGAACCATTAACAATTGCACACGTATACTTTCGATACGTAATCTTTCAATTCTTTGGGCTAGCATATAATATTCAACACTGAAAATTTCACAAGTCTCCATTCACCATTGTTGTCCATGTGTCATACATCATGCATTGTAACATGAAGTGAAAAAGATTGTTACATGCGACATGGAAAACCTCAGCGGGGGAATTCCCTTTTAGCTTGTGACTAAAATGTATAATTATTAACAATTAATAATATTTTATTGTAAGTACTTTAAAAGTTCTACTCAATAAAATTACTAGCAAGCCAAAAGACATAACAAAAAGCGGAAAGTGGTTAAATACATGCAACCTTTCCCGTCTCCAACTCCTAAGTAGTTTCTGCGGATTATTGAATTCAGGTAGCCACAGTCACAACAATCCCAATATAACCACTTAGCCCTTAACCAAACGTTCGCTGTATTTAGGTCCTTACCTTAGAATCAATTAATTTTGCTTTAATTTTAAAGGATGATTGATTATGATTTTGTGATTCTCAACACTGAAATACAGGGGACTTCAGAGTAAAAGCATGTGAAAAGTGAAAACTGACGGATAAGTTTTCCGCTCACTTGTGGTGTGGAGGGAGGGCTTATGATTTATATGATTATCAGGATTCGAAAGTTTTCCGCTCACTTGTGGAGGGCTTTTAAGGCGGTAGAAAAGAGTCTCATTCTCCCACAGCAAACACTACTGTGCGAGCCACAGTGACCAGTGACGACTGCTTTCTTGCTCATTTTCCTATTCAATGGTGAAGACTGAAGACTGCAATACTGCAACAGGTTTAACTCTCCTTAAGCCTTAAGAACTTAACATTCAAAATTCAAGCACACTGCTTCATAATTTCATTTATGTACTTAATTGGTAAGTGTTAGCAGTTAACTATACCGTCGTACTCATTGGCGAGAATGCGAAAAGTCTTCATTTCATCATTTCACGCAATGTTAATGAACTTGTAAACAAATGGGAGGTTTCATTTCTTTCATGCACACTTCAACCTTTGCATTTGCGCTCCTTCCAATTTCCAATTCTGAACACATAAAGTACTTACTTATGTAAGTTTGTACATTACATTGTATATTATTATAATTTTATTATTAATAGCAAACTTACCGAAGTTGTAGTCTCAATATAATTCTATTAGGGCATCCCATCCCGAGGGTTAAAAATATATGGGTAGGTACACAGAGTAAACCGGAGGGATGGGATGCCCGAAGTATAATTAATAATAGTACATTAAATATTGGTTCCCGGGTAGAATCCTGTTATCCTATGAATTTGAGAATTATCATTTAAGTAAAGTAGGTATTTCTTTACTGCACTCTGTGTGTCTCGAATCTGTGGATGCCCTTTTACAGTTCCATCATATATGTAGTACTATGTAAGTACCTACTTAAGTATACTCGTTACTCGTCTAAATTGTTTTTGAACTTTTTAGCACTAAATAGCACACTTCCAGATATTTTTACAACCTAGGAATTTTCGAAACTCACAATATTTACTCGTTTGAACTCGTTTCACATTGCAGATTGCAGAAGGATTGAAATAAGGACCATTCAACCTTGTAAGCAAACAGATGAAATTGCTTTATTATAATTTGTGATCATCAACATCAACATGTTATACATCCTGATAAGTAATATGCACATAAACTATATAACCATATACATAATGTATGCATACGATCTGAAGTATCAGAAAGAATTTTATATAACTACATGATATTATTATATTTAATTCATTAATTATTACAGAGATTAGAGAAGGAATAAATAAAAATTGAGCTAGTGCAGTCAGTGCAGTGGAGGGTATAGTGTGACAGTATCGAATTTATTTCATAAATAAAATTCAGGAAATTCTATTTTCTCTACACTTACTTTACGTAACGGTTACTTATAATTACGGTATTAAAGGTAAAGTATGCGAATACGGTATCAAAGGGAGGATCATGATGCAGCCACCCATGTTTAATTAAATAGGGTTTTATACAGTGTATAAAGTTCCTTTGCACCAAATACGAAGCTAATGGACCATTATGCTAGTGTGTAGAATAAATCTATCGCTATATCTATTTATGTATTTGTGCGAGTTTAATTAACATCAAGCCAAATGTAAAACGAGAATGTAACAGAGGTCAGGTATAAAATAGAGTACTGGTCTCAAATAGATGCTGAGTCTCCAATAGAGTCCGCGCGGGTCTCAAATAGAGCCCGGGTTTCAAATATAGACCGTGTGTGGCATGTAGAGGCGGGCAGAGGATCATGCTTCAAATAGAAGCCGGTGTATCTGTTTGGAGTTTTACGGTACTTATATATATTTTAGTTTTTAAATGTATAGTAACTATGAAAACAGTAACATTCGACTCTACAGCATGTTATTTAAAGTGCGTTCACAATTCTGGGCGATTTTGGTGCTACAACACCAACAGCAAGTAGCACGAACAGACGCTGTGGCGTAATCGTGAATACCCCTAATTGTTAGTTGTATGCTATAATGCTATCTAAGTGCATGTCGATAAATCTAAAATTGTACTCTTTCAACTGGTAATACCACATTTTAACTATTTAAGATAGTGTGCCTTTTTAACAAATCCTACTCAGCTCTAAATGAGATAATTAAATTGGCTGAATTGACAAATATAATGCTGAGAATAGTAAGGGGCAGAAACTTGTTAGCCGAGTAAAAAGAACCGATTGCGACTGATAGAGGTTTGCAGGAGCGATGAAACTTTTTGAACCAAATAGGATTTCCAATTATTTTCCAGGTTACGAGAGTATGTGTGGAAGCTTCGTGAACTTGGGACAATTTCGTGTACAAAAATACAAGACAGATGCAACTGGAGAGACCGAGAGAAAAGGCTCGGACACTGCTAAAGACAACAGCTTGAAATACATTGGTGACCACTACAATGATTGAAAATACTTCCATGCCTATCGTCCACAAGCCAAAAATATTGTTGAAATTGTTTTGAAGGATAACAAGTTCATTGTAGCTTCGTTGTAAACATTGTGGGGTCATGTTTCCTCTGATGGAATTGAAGGTTTGTAACGTTTGATTACTTCTGTGTATTTAAAAATTAACTAAAATTATGCATGTCTTCTTATACATAGAGAATCGAGTATTACAATGGAAACACATACGGATTATGCAATTTATCAAAAGGATTTACCTCATCCGTCTAATAACGGGCAGAACTGTGTAGACGTAGACGAATATTATGGACCCATAGAATGCCACTGGATAGAATTGGAATAGGTTAATGGCGATGTGTACGACGCCAGTTAGCAGTTGGATCCATAGGGGCAACTTCTTTGGGTTTTCAAATACAGATGTGAGGAGTGTTGGAGATTCTGGGGCCAAAAATACTCCCAATGCATTCGAGCAGCCAATTAAGCTAGCAAAGCTTACCAGTTTCATAAAGAGAAGCACCCTTCTCTCTCCTCCAGCTACAACAGGTCCATATAGTTCTGTAAGGATAAATATATTGCAATTATTTTATAGAAATAAAAATAATGTACATTGGAATCTGTCTAAAATTTTTTAAACGTAATGTTAATGGAACGAAAAGTTATCGTAGAGCTTACGGTTAAAATAAGTGGTAACATCCACCAAGGCATTCATGAAATGATGAAGTCTACCATACTGCCTAATGGTGACCAGGTGTTGTACATTCAGAAATATATAAACCACTGCTAAATAAGTTGTTCTTATTTTTTGTTGCAGCCTTGCAGTTTTGATTGAGATCATTTTGTAGCATTTGTACATCAGAAACACATTGTACAACAAAAGTAAAATAAATTGTGAGAAATACACAACTTTAATCAACCTCCGTGATTTGAAATTAACCCTTTTTGTGCTCTTACTCCAAGTATAAGGCATCAAATTCAACTTTCCTCCCCAGTTTATAATTCTGCCTAAGTACTTTGTTGCCTTTGTTGGAAGTATCATGCAATTTTGGTTTGCTCTTTCGAAGTTGCTATCATTTTTGGGTTTCCGATTTACTATGAATAGTGCAGTCCTTGTCTCTGCTTCTGCCATCTCAAAATCCTATATGATTACCTGTTTAAAAATTTGAATACAAAATTGTATAGGCGTTCGTAATTAACTCAAGAAATTGAAGAGTGTTAGCTTAGTCGTTTATTTTTTGGATTCTGTGAATGCAATTCATTGCATTTAAAACAGCTTATGTGGCGAGTAATATAAAAAGTAGAAGCGGAATTCTTTTTTCTCTACAAAGCAAACATTATTAAATATTAGTATTGTCGCATTACAAAAATATCATTTTGTAGGTACTTTTAACTGAAGTTTGTCTCACTTTCCCCTTGTAGCTATACTAGTGTTAACTACAATAATTTTTATATAATAAATCAAATTATACAAGAAATACTTGAGATGTGAAATGATTCATTTAGAGCTATATGTGAGAAAGAAACCAAAAAAGACCAATAGCCTGTAGCCTTGTTAGTGAAGATTGAAGAACTACGACTGTAAAAGACTGTATAAATATTTAATTCGTTGCACAATGCACAACGCAAAACCGATTTTGGGTACTAAAATGATAAAAAATGTACAGGATTAAGTATGTATATAGTGCTGAGAAATCCGGATTGGTCTGTATGGAGTCTGGAGTGTAAACGCGTGACGCGTGCCCTCGCACTTTGGGCTGACGCTTTGCTATACTTAATCAATTCTGAAAAATAGTACGAACATAAATAATGTGATATTTATGTCATTTGACGTTAACTTATTAAAATTACATATTTATTTGATTACTACATATACACACAGTGAGCAAAGAAATAGGTAATTTTAATGTACTACTGATTTATTATATAATAAATGGGATGTTTCATAACTGCGAGCAATTTATTTCCGGAAAGCTCGTGTTTTATGTATGAAAGTACTTACGAACTTTTATAAAATAAAGAGCACTCATTACGCTTTACAGCATAATTCTATGTATTATGGAGTCAGCGAGAAAAAAACTACTTATATTATTCTTTCTTTTGGTACACGTTCCCCTGCCCAACCCATCTCTTGTTAGCATAAAAGTCAAATCACAATATTAATGCACTAAATAATTATGAAGTATTTAATTATTCCATACACTCAATAATATTCCTGCCCCAGCAGTTGAAGAGCAGCAGGTCAATGAGCAGTAACTACATTACATGAACTTGTCGATTGTTATAACACGCTATGTGGAATGAAATTATGACTCAAGCTAAACGATAATATGAGTGAATTACCTTTAATTTAGCTGCTTATCGTTGACAGCTTCAACTAGGTACAGTAATTTAATTATTATTATTACTTCTGCGTTTCACATTGTCAACTTGCCAAGTAATCCATGATCGCGCTCAGTAGTCACGCAGTATCTAACTTAAAAAATTAATTAAATACCGTATTTCCTGTAACAGTAGACGGGTCTGGGAGGTCGGAGTTTGAATAGTGAACGGGTTCATTTAACACAGAATTATATTGGCAGTAGACGGGCCTGTAATAGTGGACGGGTCTGGGAGGTCGGGATATGAATAGTGGACGGGGTCCACTATTACCAATTACAGGTATCTGGAGCGTTTATTACTTCTTGGTGTTTTCATCCGGTTTTCACAAGGTTTATTTTTATGAAAATTCATGTAGAATACCTAGTATGTATTAGTAATATGTGCAATGGCAGGAGTATACTATCGTCTGTGTGCTAAATTTAAGGGTTAATATTTTAAGTTAGTTCACGCATATAATTCGTGCACAACTGACAACTACAGGATGCAATTAAGGAATACAGACCAGTACTTAGATATGATCATGTAAATGGTATCAATTTCCTTTAAAATTATAATCCACGACGAAGCCGCATGTTCCAGAAGGCTGTCATATGTATACGATGTCAGTGGAGATGCATATCAGGCATATTCTGATATCCCCCATGACGATAATAATATTATTTATAATTTGGAGTAAACATAGATTGCCTATACAGTACACTCTGATCCGTATCGCGTATCCTACCTAATTGGGAACAGGAACAGGTCTCATTCGGATACGAGAAAATTCGGGTATGAGATAGTTTTGCAATTAATATAATAATAATATAATTAGAAATAGATTAAAATTTGTTTATTCAACTACTTATATGCCTTAAGCAACAAATTATGTCAGTTTAAGTCCGTTTCAACCATAATTGATGATCCAAAATATATCTACTAGCTTGCTTTGGCTTGGGAAAATTGAGTCCCCATACCACATAATACAATACTGCTCATAAATTCTTATTGGTTATTAGAAGCCGAATTCGTGGGAGTGGGAGTGCACAGGTAGAAGACATTTTTTTGTTATTTTAAATTAAAACTTATATTATTCATAAAATTTCGTTTCAACTAATTCACATCGTAACATTTTGAGAGGGATTTTGGGAGATGCGGGAAGGAATGAGTTATATTAAGTTGCTATTATTTTAGTTCTGAAAAACTGTCCTTATAAAACAAATCAAGCATTTAAAACATTTAAGAAAGTAGACAATAAATAAATGAATAACCTGTTCGTTAAAACATTTAATAATTAAAAGCATAATAATTATACCTTATCTATTTATAATTATTATGTATAAGTGAGAATTACACTATAAGTGAATTGCTATACTATCTCACTATTCCCTTGCTTATTGTTTCTTAGTCCAGCAATTGCCAGCTCATTTCGCTCTGCTAAACGGGCTTTACATTGAAAAAACCTGCGAAGTATAACCGTATGTAGGTACCTAGGTACTTTTAATAAACGAAACGATGTAACATGCTGTAGTTAGCTCAAAGTTCAAAGCTTCCTCGATCCAGTTTTTAATAATCACTATTATCACTTATAAATAATAATTTACAATATGGAACAACTACGATTTTACGAACTCACTAACATTTTAAAATTACTTACAGAAAACATTGACCTCATTTAGCCCCAAAGGTGACAATTAAGTTGGCAGTATTGACGAAAATAATGGAGAGAATAGTGAGTGGGAGCCCTTTGTCGGCAAAATAGAATGACCCAATCGTGACCGACAAAGGTCTGCAGGATCTCCCAAATTTATTAAACCAAATTGGCATTTTAACAGTTTTCCAGCTTGCTAGAACTTCTACGGAAATGTCATGAATCCTGGAAAATTGGGTGTACAGAAATATGAAGCATACACAGGCGGTGACACTCAAAATAAAGGAGCGGGAATTAGCGAATTCTACGGCTTGAAACATGTTCAACACAACAAAGAAAATACCAAGAACCTCCACTCCAATTGTCCACACACTAAATGTACTGTTAAAATTGGTCTGGAGAATGGTCAGTTGATTGTAGCAACTTTGTAGTGAACTTGGTCCAAGGTTAACGAGATCTTTTTGATTTTTCTTTGGATTACAATACCTAAAAATAAATTATTTTCAATACTGTGATTGTATTATCTGTAATATAATGTGTACTAGTATGCCACCGTCGTAATGCGTATTACGTGTACGACGATACTTACATTAGGCGACGTACAACTGCGACGACAGTGTGGACATACATTGCCATAATAGCAAAGTAAAATGCAACTGGGTAGATATGGTGGACGTTTATGCAAGTATGAACCAAAGTAATTACTATTTTTGACCCAAGTGTCAACTTTGTAGGGTTTTCGAATAATGTCGTGAGCAATGTTGGTGATTCTGGAGCCAAAAACACCCCAAGAACATTCATACATGAAACAATGCTGACAAATGTTGACCCTTTCATTAGTCGAAGAAGTGTCCTCTCGTTCTCAGTCTTGACTGGTCCATGAATTTCTATATAAAACAAAAGTCAATAATGCAAAAATAATTCCCTACGTAACGAGGAACAACAAAATTATCTGGAGGATTTAATTTTCCCAGGCACAATGAATATTTTGACTGATTTAATATGCAAACTATAAAGGTATGTAAAAATTTGCAAAATACGGACAGTAATATATCCTTCACCAATAAAGCGTGTTACACTACAATACAACTTAACTCACGATTAATCCTTTGAGTGACGTCCATGCAACTGTTGATAAGAAAATGGAGTGACCCAAATTGTTTGACTGTGACCCAATGCTGGAAGTTCAAAATCATGTACTGTTAAGGTTTTGAACTTTAACTTTGTATGAAATACTCGGGAAAAGCTAGGTAACCAGTAGACCTGTTCGGATTGTGCTGATACGCCCACGTTAGGTGTGGGAACCCAATTAACTCAGTGGTATGAACGAGGTTTGAGGAAACTAGTGAATACGCTTCGCTGGGGCAAACTGTACTTATAGGCGGACACCGCAGATAATGGGGATGCAACTAGGATAAGGAAACGGACTCTGGACTCTTCACAGTAGACGTTGTTCTTATTCAGACTCAGATTCACGATTGTCCTTTATTCAATATAATTCTCATTGACTTCAACTCGGTTGACAAAGATAATTTGATAAATTTGTATAATTTATGAATTGGTGTTTTGTCTCAGACAAGAACTACCGCATTCTTACAATGGTCAAATTTATATATTTTAAGTAAAACATCTCATGTGATTTTTACAACATCCTTAAACTAATGGTTCTACCCAGACACATTAATTTAATATCTTTTGGTACTTTACGAATTGTCCTAATGATTAATCTAATTAGAGAATTTCGTGATTTCCACATTTGTTTAATTCATGCAAAGAATTAAAAGAATAAAGTGTTTTGCCGCAGTAATTAAATAAGAATAATACCGCTACTGTTTACGTCTATTGACATTGATAATGTAAATAGAAACTTCAACTTGAATGCTTGTCTCAAAGTGCAGACACAGCGGTCAGACGTAAACATTAGTCATCATACATACACGCATGTATTATGTTGATGCATCACTCGGTTGAGCACGCTTCAGCACATTCTTGTTTACTTAATGCGACGCGAGCTAGACTCATTAAAATCATATTATTATATTATTACTCATGCATCTCTCATTCCCAGACGAATGATATATAAAATATAATTCTTTCTTAATCTCTACGAAGTTACACACGTTACATCTACAATACTTCAACATATGAAGAATACCTGTCACTACCTGTGTCTACCTGTATGACTAAATATGTGTGAATATTGTATGTTGTAATATGTACAGCGTCGTCATATACACTAGTCTTATTTTTCTCCCTATTGACAATGACTCCGTCTGACTATGAAGGACAATTGAGCACTTGTAGACCAGAAATACTTGGTAGAGCAAGGCCAAGAGAAGTTGTACAAAATACAGAATTTTAGTTTTTCTTTGTTTTTTAAATTCAACTCGGCTTGTGCTTTTATTCCAAGTGTAGGGCATGCAATTCCATGCTCCACCAAAGTTAATGAGATTTTTTAAGAATTTTGTTGCTTTTGCTGAAAGAAGCTGAGCATCCGCCATGGTCGAGGAATGGGAGTGTGAATGGATATTTACCCCTGTACTTGAATACCCCGGCATTGCTTTTACTGACTACGATGCCGGTGGAAGGAACCTTCTGAAAAAACGTCCTAACAAATTTAACTCACCGCTTTGGCTGTCGCCTTTGCGAGAGGTGAAAGAATAAATGAAGATCCAAAACTTCGATTTACTTTCATTTACTACCTAAAACAATAATTACGGGCTCTTCCATAAAATTAGCAGTTGGGGGATTTGTGTATTTTGTCATTAAAATTGGAAAATAGGCAATTACAATCATAAAATAATTAACTAGAATTTTAGTTAAAATTGGGAAATAAGTAACGGTGATTATAAAATAATTGGCGAAAATGATAACTAAAGTTTTGTTTTTCCAGTACTTTAGCATAGTTTTTTTTGTAATATACTTTTGTATTCTAATTTTAACAACATAATTCTATTCTACACTAGCAATTATACATAATGGTGTTTTATCTAGCTATAAAATGTATAATACCTACAAACATAGTCGTTGTGTGAAATTTCTTAATTGCAAGTAATTAAATATTGATTGCTGCGAGATAAGTGGCAGTATTAATGAAGGGTATGACAGTTTAGTATTACAATTGACTCCCAAAAGGACGAATTGGCAGTTGGGTGGTGTGGCAGTTTAAGGTTAGAAATATCACATTTGTTACCCGAGTTTTTGTTACTCACAAATTTGCTACCCGGACACTAGCTACCCAGAATCAAACCTAGGAAAGTTTTTAATTTGCCGGCAAGAAAAATTTGAGGCTCTTTAAAATTATTGAAAGCAACTTAAGAAATTTACAATTTCTTTTTACTTTTCGAACGGTGGCAGCACTTGTGGCGCCATGATATTACCGCATGCAAAAAAGAACATTATATTATTACGGATCTTATTATTATTTTGCTTATACTGCCGAACCCCCCGCATATACTGATGACCGTCAAACTTTAAAACTAGTTTACACTACCACATTACCCTACCACCATGATACTGCTATTTTACCACTTAAAATGCCACTTACCTTTACGCCAATATTGATTAAAATTGCCCAATTTTACTGGAATCAACTAATTGCCTAGTGCTGAAGCTCTAAAAGGGTATTTGTTCTTATTTTTAAAATAATCTCAAGTAAAGCATGATACTATCTAAATAGCTAAGTATAATAGCTCTTAATATTCAGTGTAATTATATTTCTCGTCGTAAACAAATTTCTTCGTTTAAGTTTACGTTCCATATAGCTTTCAGTTATGTATTTCTAAAAAGCAGTTGAATTGTTTATATCACAATTCATATAAATAACCTAGATACTTTTAGCTTAATTAATGCTTACCTACATGTGTATATATTTAGTATTACTACATACTATATGCGCAGTTGTTATGCTTTTAATTGTAAACCACATGGGAAATAGAACTTCCCTGAAAAATGTGCTTGTTGGCAAACATTGTGAAATAATTATTAGTAAATCAACATCCACTTCCATGGGCATGAATGGTAAATGTTTTGGATATTTAAACATTGAATTCATAACTGTCGGCGATTTTGGAGTCAGAGTGACTGCAAAATCATTTGCGCAGCCTACAAAGGCTACAAAATAAGGTGCTGTCACTA
Organism: Dicyrtomina minuta; assembly: GCA_949802685.1. Lineage (NCBI taxonomy): Eukaryota > Metazoa > Arthropoda > Collembola > Symphypleona > Dicyrtomidae > Dicyrtomina > Dicyrtomina minuta. Next base: position 39,839,336 of record OX461808.1, on the reverse strand, counting down.
ATCATAGTAGTTTCTTTTCGGAGTTGATCTTGATCTGGACTGTGCCATGTACATATACAAATGTGCGCCCACAATCAAAAATATAATTAGAATAAACAAAAAGATGGGTTCAAAATCTACAAAAGCAATATGATGGGAAACATGCTTCTTATCCTACTCAAGTATATTAATATGATTTACAACCATTAAACAAGGGCTAAAGCCCTTGTTTTTAAGAGCTTCAAAATCATATATTGCATGTTAAATGTCATTGAGAAATGCAAAACTGAGATAAATTATGTAGATATGTAGAAATAAGGGAATATTGAAAATTTGAACTTCCCGCTAAACCTAAAATGTCAAATTTCGACCGATCACTCTCTTCAAATATAGACAAGCGATAGGTCAAAATGACGGGAATGAGGAGAAGAACAATATATGTTGCGATTGACGCGCAAATTACCAAAGCTTCAATTTTAAATTGCGCATTTAAAGTTAATTATAGTTAAAAAAAATAGTAAATTAAATAATTTTGAAGTTTCAACGAATTTCATATTTTTTATTTTTTAAGAGCTTCAAAATGGTATATCGAATGTCAAATTCCGTTGAGAATTGCCAAAGGTTGCTAAATTATGTAGATAGGTAGGAATGAATGAATTAATGTTAATTATGGCAAAAATTTTGGGTGACATCCATAAAACTAATGATGAGATAATGCATTTTTCCATAATGTTAGACTAATTTCTATTTTTTTTCGACAGCTTCTCCGTTTCACTCCCAAAATTTTGGAGTAATCGATGTCACCGTTAACGAACAATTTTTATGTGAAAATATTAACCATAGTCCTAATTGTGAAATATGTTTTCTTCATTCTGATTGCAGGATGGCCGTTTTAAGCACAAAAGTATAATAGAATAATCATGCTCATAATTTAATGGGCTTTCGTGCATAACTGTGAACAGAGGTTGGATTTTCTCAGTTCTATCCGGCGTTTAATTTCAAAAATTATTATTTTTTTTATTTTTCGTAATATTTTCCACCCTGTAGCTCCTACAATTCTTTACCGATTTCTAAAAAAATTATATTTTTAGTTTTCTTTTGTATTAAAATGTTTTATGATCAACAGAACATTTTCTAAAAAGAATTTTCTGGGATTTTAAAAATTCAAAGATATTCAATTTCTAAAGAATATTTTAAATTGCCTCAGAAAAAGGTAATTAATTTTTTTTTGAATTACAAATGAAACCTTTTGAATTTTCAAAAACCCAGAAATTATTTTTAGAAAATGTTTAGAGAATACAAAACTTTAAATGTTTTAGGAATCGGTCAAGAAGTGTGGGAGCTACAGGGTGACAAAGACTACAAAAATCGAAATTTTAGAAACTAATTTCTTTAAAATAACGCCCCTGATAGAACTTGGGAAATTCGACCTTGGTTCGATATTGAGCCTAAAACCCCATTAAATGTTTTCCAGCATAGAACTTAAGCATATTATAATAAGCTAAGTCTTATGTAAGCTTTAAAACAATTTTTCTACTCTGCAAACAAGTACAGTTAAAATCCAATGTACAACTGCCATAGCTATAGTCATCTGTAGTGATTAAGGGTCAATCTAAGCACTGAATGAAACAATCAAATTAGCTGCATTAGTGAGGATAATACTAATTACAGTGAGGGGCATAGACTTGTCCACATAGTACATCCCACCAAAGGTCACACTCAGTGGTTTGTACCAACGACGGAACTTATTGAGCCATTCAGGACCCATGATGGACTTCCAAGTAGTGAGCGTGTTTAACGAGTCTTCGTGGATCCTGGAAAACTCCGTATACATGAATATATAGTTGGCGCAGGGGAAGGCGGCCAGTACAAAGGCTCGTGCATTCCTGTAGACAACAGCCTGAAAAATATTCATCACCACCAGAACTATCAGCCAAATTTCCATTCCGATGCACCATATTCCAAAGTACTCGTTGAAGATATTCTGAACAATTGTAAGTTGACAGTAGTTTCTGTGGAGAATTTCCTGTTGGATGTTGGAAACATTTTTAGATGCCCAGACAGTCCTGCTCAGCTTTCGGGTATTGGTCGCTGTCTCACGGATATGATTCAAAGAGAACCTATTTTTATTCATTACAGTAACAGAAAAACAGGATTAATTGCTTTTGTTTAATTGACCTTTAATTTAGAAATTTTAAATTTTCAAAGATATTCATCATAATTCATTTTAATTTAATAAAATAAAAGCATTTGCTATCTTTAAATTAAAGAACTTACTTCATGCGATGCAGTAATGGGAGGACTGAGTGGGCGAAGCAAATTACAAATGACATATAAAATGCTACTGGGTACATGTGAAATAAGTTGATGTAGAGGTGCAAGGCTCCGAATAGGAGTTTGACCAGAAGAGGCAATTCCTGCGGGTTGTCAAACAATGACGTGAAAAGTGTTGGCGATTTCGGAGCAAGCAAGACTCCGACGAAGTTCAAACAGCCCACGGAGGTTGCAAAGGATGCGCTTTTCAAGAATCGAATCACACTCTTCTTTGCTTCGATCTTAACTGACCCAACGTTAGCTGATGGTTTTGAGAACATTTAGTTAGTCAATAATTACCACCAACATAATCTGATGAAGCTCAGTGTTCAACATTAAAAAATATTCAAAATTTCCGAATTTCCGCATACCGTCAGTAAAGAATCAAAATTATCAATATCCAAAAATGTAGAAATTCCTATTAGCTGATTTTATCATAGTCTTATGCATTCAGTGCCATGAAATCATCCGTAAATAAAAGGTTTAATTTATTGCCTATTTTCGATCTTACCACTGAAGTCTTCGCTGACATCCATTATGCCATTATGAGGAGATGAAGTTTGCCATACTGCCTCACGGAAACAATGTGCCCCACATTCATGAGGATATAAACGGATGTGAGGTAAGCCGCTCTGATCTTTTTTGACAAAGGCACCTTCTCATTTGATAAAGCGCTGTAACATCTCCAACTAAGGTACCCTTCGTACACAAGCAGGATGAAAAGTTGGATGTAGAAAAGGACTTTTCGATACGATTGAATCTGGTAGACAACTCGGTTTGTCCGACTATTCCAAGTGTAGGGAGACACATGCAATGCTCCGCCCAACCAAATCAATTTCCCTAAATACGCTCTCGCCCCTTTTGGAAGGGCATCGTGAGTGCTCAAAGGGTTCTTGATTGTTCTTTGCTTGGGCTTCATTTTTCTGTCCCTTCAAACGCATTACAAATATTATGTAATATACTGATGCTGGTATTTGATTTACAAGCTAAGATAAAATATTTTGACAAAGTATTCTGAGCGATACCTTTGTATCTCGAAAACAGTAGTATAACTGTGAACTTAAACTTTTCTCAACAGTTGGGTCATTAGCCTTTTTAAGTTAATTAACATACAAAAATTTAAATTACGATTTACTTTTTGCTGCATACATAAAAGTGATAAAATTAGTCACAATGTCTCTATGTCCCAAAACACTACACTTTACTGTTTAATTGTGGAGGTAAGTAGTAAATGTTGTCAGTGAATACTTTATTTTTTCGGCTTAAATAAGATGGCAATTTACCTTACAGGTACGGCGTTTGTTATGTAGTTATCAATTAGTCGTTTAAAAATCATATATATGCTTGTATTAGTAATTGAGGACTGCGTTCAACCGGAATCTATTAGTTGCCTTTATAGGACGATGTACGAGTTTTATGTACCTATTAAGTTCCCTCGTAAACCCCCAAAGTAAACCCCACACACACAAATTAAATTAGAAACATTTTTTTTCTGATTGATGTCACCTTAAAAACACTAATAATAACTGGGGCTTTAAACTTCTCTAAGCCGTTGCCTTTTAAAGTTAACATAAGAAAATTTGAATTGCGATTTACTTTTTGTTAAATAAATACCACCAGTCACAGTGTCGAGTGTCCTAAACAAATTTACAATTTAAAATTTAATTTTGGAGGTAAATAATAAACGTTGACACTGAGTTTTTATATTTACAAAATTAAGTTTTACGGTTAAAATTAGATACAGAGTTTAATCTTGGCATGACGTTTTTAATGTAGAATTCAATTAAGTCGTCCAGAAAAAATATTTGATTTGATTATTAATTGACGCGAGGACTGCGTTCAGCCCTACAACACAGAACAGGAGTGTCCTAGAGCACATTTAATTCCAAAACTCATGAATTGGTAAACTGAAGGAGTTGTTGTTTATTTTTGTTAGGTGATATAATATGTAAATAATGGTTTATCCCTGTTGTATGCACGTATAGGTACGTATGTAAGCGTGTGGCAATCATTTTTCTTTGTATAGGTTCTTATGTATCTGGAGATTTTAGAATTGTGTAGCGTTACGGAAGAATCAAAATGGCCGAATTAAAATAATTTGTTGAGAAGTCCACATTTTGAAGCGCCCAGGCCCTAGCTAGGGGCAGAGGTTTGAACGTCCCAGACTAATGAAAAAAAAAGAATTTTTAAAGTTTTGTTTCGTACTCTACAACTATAGGCTGAAAGCAGTAAGGAATTACTATTCAGCCAATTAAACCAAAGAAATGCAATCAATGTATGGATTCAATTAAAAATAGGAAAAACTATTAATTGAATTAATATTGAAAAAAGAGAATCATGTATGTATGTGGTAAACAGAGCTGACGAGTGAAAAATATTTTAAATATAATTAATTTATTACCTAACTTTTATTTAACGGTGTGAATAGCATTCTGATATTATGTATTGACAAAACTATGCCTATACCTAAACCTAATAATATATAAGTCAACACAAATTGAATTCTGTATTTAATTCAATATTTTAAAAGCCTAATTGTTTTTGCTCATTGCGTAAGGAATGAAATGAACTCCTCTACATTTATATTTATTGAACAAACAATTAATCATTTTTAAACTACATACATACAACATATTGACCACATTTAGCACCAAAGGTGACTATTAAGTTCGCAGTATTGACGAAAATAATGGAAAGAATAATAAGTTGGGTTGCTAAGTATTATTATTAATCTTGAATGTTAAATGTATACTGGCAGTATAATTTTTTTTACTAACTTTTAGTTGGCAACGGCTTTTTTGTACTTGTTATGTAATTATTGTAAAACTCATAAATTGGGAAACCGAGGAGGGAGTTTCCATTGATTTTTGTTAGATAAGAATTGAATACATTTTGTAGATAAGTAAACTCAGCAAAATCGGAATCAATGAGTTGCCTTTATAAGACGATGCACGGTTTTTACATGCATACCTCCCTATTAAATTCCCTCGTAAAGCCCAGAAGAAATCAGTAAACCAGAAAGTTTCTCCGTTTAAGTTTAGGTTCTGTATAGCTTTCATTAATGTATTTCAAAAAAGCTATAGAATTGTTTATATCACAACTCGTATGAATAATGGTGATACTTTTAGATTAATTAATAACTGGGTGCCTAAATTGCCTACTTGTGTACATAAGTATTACTACATAATAAATATATACATAAGTGTTATGATTATATTGTAAGCCACGTGAGAAATAGAACTTTACTAAAAAATGTGCTTATTGCCAAACATTTTAAAACAATTATTAATAAATCAATGTCCATTACCGTGGGCGGCTTATTACATTTAAAATAGTAACTAACTAGCTGATTCGACTTCGGCAAAATAACTAAAATATTAACAGTGAGTAATTGCTAGTATACCTGAACCATTATAGGCGGTTTTATGACGTCATGTAATACTGTAAATGTTTGACTGATAAAACTTTGATTTCACATCAGTACTGATGATACTTTACGCACAAAATAATTAAAATGATGATGATAACATTGATTAAACTACATGTACATATTTTAAATATGCCCGCTATCTTGCCCACCATCTTGCATAAGCTGAGTAAATATCATATCGTTAAGCTTTAGCTTTTGGAAACAAAATTCTTTTGCTATTGTGAATGTAAATATTCAAATGCCCAACCTTGCTATTATAAAATCAAAAATAGTTGTAAACACTTTTTTGCATAGCTTCCCAGTAATTATCACCTAACACAAAAAAATTCAGCATAACATGGCGGAGATAGGAGCCATTTTGCAATATGGCCGCTTAACATTATTAGCACCCCCAAAATCGAAGATACGCCACTGGCTATATAGCCATCTACATTGTGCCGTTATATTATGTCAAACTAAGCCCTGAATGAAACAATCAAATTAGCTGCATTAGTGAGGATAATACTAATTACAGTCAGGGGCATAGACTTGTCCACATAGTACATCCCACCAAAGGTCACACTCAGTGGTTTGTACCAACGACGGAACTTATTGAGCCATTCGGGACCCATGATGGACTTCCAAGTAGTGAGCGTGTTTAACGAGTCCTCGTGGATCCTGGAGAATTCCGTATACATGAATATATAGTTGGCGCAGGGAAAGGTGGCCAGTACAAAGGCTCGCGCATTCCTATAGAGAACAGCCTGAAAAATATTCATCACCACCAGAACTATCAACCAAATTTCCATTCCGATGCACCATATTCCAAAGTACTCGTTGAAGATATTCTGAACAATTGTAAGTTGACAGTAATTTCTGTGGAGTATTTCCAGTTGGATGTTCGAAAGGTTTTTGGATGGCCAGACATTCCTTCTCAGCTGTCGGGTATTGACCGTTGTCTCACCAGTATGATTCGAAGAGAACCTATTTTTATTCATTACAGTACCAGAAAAACAGCATTACTTGCTTTTCGTTAATTGATCTTTAATTTAGAAATTTCAAATCTTAACAGACATTCCTAATAATTCACTTTATTTTAATAAAATAAAAACATTTGCTATCTTTAAATTAAAGTACTTACTTCATGCGCTGCAATAATGGCAGAATTGAGTGGGCGAAGCAAATTACAAATGACATATAAAATGCTACTGGGTACATGTGAAATAAGTTGATGTAGAGGTGCAAGGCTCCGAATAGGAGTTTGACCACAAGAGGCAATTCCTGCGGATTGTCAAACAATGACGTGAGAAGTGTGGGCGATTTCGGAGCAAGCACGACTCCGACGAAGTTCAAACAGCCCACGAAGGTTGCAAAGGATGCGCTTTTCAAGAATCGAATCACACTCTTCTTTGCTTCGATCTTAGCTGGCCCTAAGTTAGCTGTTGGTTTTAGGTACATTTAGTTAGTCAATAATAATTACCACTCGCATAATCTGATTAAGTTCAGTGTTCAACATTTAAAAACATTAAACACTTTCGAATTTCCGCATATACCGTCAGTGAAGAATCAAAATTATCAATATCCAAATTCTTATTTGCTTAGCTCATTATTTCGTAGCCTTATGCATCCAGTACAATATAATGTTGCATCTTATTTTCCAGCTTACCACTGAAATCTTCGCTGACATTCATTATGCCATTCATGAGGAGATGAAGCTTGCCATACTGCCTCACGGAAACAATGTGCTCCACATTCATGAGGATATAAACCGATGTGAGGTAAGCCACTCTGATCTTTTTTGGCATATGTAAGCACCTTCACATTTGATAAAGCGCTGTAGCATCTCCAACTAAGGTACCCTTCGTACATAAGCAGGATGAAAAGTTGGATGTAAAATAGAACTTTTCGATACGCTTGACTTTGGTAGACAACTCGGTTTGTCCGACTATTCCAAGTGTAGGGAGACACATGCAATGCTCCGCCCAACCAAATCAATTTCCCTAAATATGCCCTCGCTCCTTTTGGAAGGGCATCGTGGGTGCTCAAAGGGCTCTTGTTTCTTGTTTGGGCTTCATTTTTCTGTCCCTTCAAGCGCATTGAAGGTAGTTTGAAATATGCTCAAGCTGGTCTATGTTTTACAAGCTATGATAATATATTTTGACAACAGAAAAAAAATATACTGAACGATGCCTTTGTGTCTCGAAAACAGTAATATATGTAATTGAGAACTTGAAATTTTCTCAACCGTTGGGTTACCTTTCAAAGTTAAAATGCGAAAATTTGAGTTACGATTTAATTTGTGGTAAATACATACATAAAATTGATAAAATTAGTCTCAGTGTTACATGTTCCAAAACACTTTACACTGAACGACCTAATCGTGGAGGTAAATCGCAAATGTTGGCACCGAATACTTTATTTTTTTGGCTTAAATAAGATGGCAGTTTAGCTTACAGTTATGACATTTGTTATGTAGTAATCAATTAGTAGTTTCAAAATCATATATATGCTTGGATTAGTAATTGAGGACTGCGTTCAGCCTTACAACACGGAACAGGAGGTTCCTATATAGCACATTTAATTGCAAAACTCATAAATTGAGAAACCGAGACTGGAGTTACCGTTGGTTTTTGTTAGATAAGAATTAAATATATGTGTAGACAAACATACCTGGAAAAATCGATGTCTAAAAATTGCTTTTATAGGACGACGCATGGGTTTTACATACATATTAAATGGCCTCAGAACCCAAAAATAACCCCCCACTCCCGCCCCCTCACAAATTAAATTATCGCAACTGACTACAAGAATATTTTGTAGACTTGTTTGTGAATTGATATTTATTGCAATTATTGCTTTAGCTGAATATTCTGGCATCAGATACTTTACTTATTACAATGCCCGTGGAGGGAACCTCTGAAATCCGCCCTAACAAATTTAACTTCAAGGTTTTGGCTGAAACCTTGGCGAAAGGTGAAAGAATAAATTGAGATCCAAAACTTGGAACTTCCATTTAGTTTAATTACTAATGGAACAATAATTGCTGTCTTTTCCATAAAATTAGCAGCAAGGAGGATTTGTTTATTTTGTCATTAAAATTGGAAAATAAGTAACTATAATTATAAAATAATTAACTAAAATTCTAATCAAAATTGGAAAACAAGTATCTTTAATTTATTATAAAATAAGTTTCCAGTATTTCCAGTACTTTAGTACCTAATTATACTTTTCTATTCTAAGTTTAACAACATTATTCTAATCTACGCGCAATCATTGGTGTTTTATCTAGCTATAAAACGTACAATACCTACAATTAAAGTAGTCGTGATGTGAAATTTCTTAATTGCACGCAAATAAATATTGAAGGCTGCGAGATGAGTGGCAGTATGAATGGAGGGTATGGCAGTTTAGTATTAAAAAGGGTGCCCAAAAGGACGAAATGGCAGTTGGGTGGTGTGCCAGTTTAATGTTAGAGAATGTGGTGCGGCAGTTTAGTATTTATTAAGCACACAATACTAAAATTTATAATTAGATGAAAATTTAGTGTAGGTAATAAGGATATTTATTTTTTATCAAGAAATGTGTTGGAAGTAATTCATCTACGCTTTGACCGTCGTATGTTTGATTTTACAACGTTTGCAGACAGTGGAAACGCATTGAAGCCGCATTGTTTACAGTGGCTCCCGCCACTAAACTGCCATATCGACCACTTTAACTGCCATTTACATTTACGTCAGTATTGATTTAAACTGACCTATTTTACTGGAATCAACGAATTGCCTAATACTCAAGCTCAAAAATCCGGAGCTTCGCGCCGGATTTGTCGACCGGGGGCGGCCCCACAGATATAGAATACCTAGATGCCCTACTGTAATCTCTGTGCATGTGCTTTTCATGCGGCTCTATGGATGAATTTATAGGTAACACTTTATCATTGCACCAAAAGTTCTCAGTAGTGGCGACATCAGCATTTTAACCTCTGAACTGCGTGTTTTCAAATTTGCCTCCTCAATTGCCTCTGCCAAGTATTTCTAAGGATGGAAACCATCCATTGATATCCTTGTAACTGCCACTTACGGCCAATCGAATATTACCAACCGTAGACTCTCGTAGCTAGCAAGTCTTAACTTGCACATCGAAGAGACACCTAGTTATACGGAAGCGAGCTGCAGCCTTGATGCTAAGCACACCAAAAATGCAGACGGCGCTTTGCCCCTGGCTGCCTTCCTTTTTGCCGGGGAGTAGTGTCTCTAGTTCTATATACCTCTGTGGGCAGCCCGAAGTAGATGCTAAGCTACAACAAAGGCACAAGATAATTTATGTTACGCTAAAAGACGACATAAAATTTATGAAAGCTCCCCTACCATGAATGAGCCATATACAAATGTGTGTAGCATGTTGTTAAATGTAGCTCCTAAACTTTTATAAATTTCACCATTCACAAATGCGGTCATTTATGGAAGCTCCTCTACCATCAATAAGCCATATATGGTTGTACGTGGCATCTAGTTAAAAAAAGCTTTAATATTTTCGAAAATTGCATGATTTACAAATGACATCATTTATAGGGCCTCCCTTACAATCAATAGGCTATATCCAAATGTACGTGGCAAGCAGTTAAAAAAAAAAGTTGAAAAAAATTTTAAAGTTAAAACATCTATATTCTATATAGATAGGTTCGTGACAAGTTGGTATAATGGTTTGGAAAAAAATTCAAAAGTTGGCAATGGTGGTACTAAAAACTGTGATATTTGTGGGACGTCATTATGGACGAACCTTGAACATATATAATCCATAAAGATATGTTTGTGACATGTTGTTAAAATAGGTTGAAAAAAAAATTGAATTTCAAATTGGGGGTACCTAAAACTATGATATTTTTGGGACGTCATTATGTACGATCCCTAAATATTTATAATTTGTATAGATATAATTGTGACATGTAGGTAAAACGGTTTGGAAAAAAGTTCAAAAGTTGGCAATGGGGGTGCCTAAAACTATAATATTTGTGGGACGTCATTATGTACGATCCCTAAATATTTATAATTTGTATAGATATAATTGTGACATGTAGGTAAAACGGTTTGGAAAAAAGTTCAAAAGTTGGCAATGGGGGTGCCTAAAACTATAATATTTGTGGGACGTCATTATGTACGATCCCTAAATATTTATAATTTGTATAGATATAATTGTGACATGTAGGTAAAACGGTTTGGAAAAAAGTTCAAAAGTTGGCAATGGGGGTACCTAAAACTATGATATTTTTGTGACGTCATTATGTACGATCCTTAAATATATATAATTTGTATAGATATAATTGTGACATAGTAGGCTCCTTGGCCATGCCCATGACGTCATTTATGGGCGACCCCTTAATTTTTTAAACTTTCAATAACGATATATCCTACTTGGATATTCATGGTATAGCATATGCTAAAGATAGCCATTTACCCAACGGGTACTCTGATGACAGGAGGGTCATAGGGACTTAAAATGGGGATATTTTGATGACGTCATTTATGGGTGACCCTTAATGTACTTGGTTTTAAATTACTAAACCATTAACTAATCATTAACATATCTCATTTGGCGCATTTCATGAAAAATGGAGATGATCAAAACCAATTTGTAATCAGAATGGAGATGATCATAATTCATTTTAGCACCAAAGGGAGATGATTAAACTTCATTCTTTATCGACGTAATATACTTTTGGCTATACTAATTTTATTATAATAATATAATCCTTAGCTACGCATATTTGTACGTATAGTGGTGTATTATCTAGCTGTAAATTTATAAGCAGTACCTACAGAATTACTCTTGGTGTTAAATTCCTTAATGGCACAACATTTTATATATTAGGTAACATAGTGCCCCAGTTTATTGTAATCAACGAACTCAGTCACACTTAATCCAAAAAAGGGTGTTTGTCATTGTTTTATAAATTTTTATATCAAGCATTTTAGTACTCTAAATATATTCAGTGTAATTATTTGTCTCCTAGTAAAAAACTTTCTCCGTTTAAGTTTTTTAAGAACTTATATTTTTAAATAGTTGAAGCAACACACTTGTTTATTATATTACATCCTTGTTAAATAATTAGGTAACCGTAAATTTGTAGCGAAGATTATCCTAAGCATACAATTATATTTCGTTTAGTCACGTATCACTTAATTCACTATTTCCAAGTTTGTATATTCGCATTACAATAATTAACCATAATAAGGAAATGATTACGATATGTTTAATTATAGACGGTGCCTAATCATTTTATTTTAATTACTAGTATGACATATTTTTCGTCCCAGAAATAAAAGAAGGGTGCCGTGGTGGGTTATTGGTATAATTATTACGAAATTGCTCCAATATAATATTTTAAAATTAAAACAGATAATTGTACTTATCATTTTAAAAGACTAAACAATCAGAAAGATCTGTAACAGCAGCATAAAACAAAACACTGGTATGCTAATATAGTAAAAATTAACAATTATCTGTGTAATCAAAATCAGCCAAGTATTTCAACAATGTTATAAATTATGTAAATAGGTAGAAACAATTTACTTTAATGAAGTGTACAGAAAAATAAGCTATCAAAGTTTCTACTCACGATCAGCATTAAAAGTCACAATGAGATTCGCAGTATTAGAGATAATGATGGCTAGAATGGTGAGAGGGAGCCCTTTATCTGCAAAGTAGAATGACCCAATCGTCACCGATAACGATTTGCAGGATTGCCTATACTTAACAAACCAATTTGGTTTGGGAATATACTTCCAAGTTAAAAGTGTAGCCGTAGATCTCTCATGGATCTGTGAAAATTCTGTGAACAAGAATTTAAGAACTATGCTTGTTGCCAAGCCAAGAATGAAGGATCGTACGTTGCTAAACTCCACTGCTTGAAAGATGTTCAAGACAACGAAGAAAATGCCAAACACCTCCATCCCAATCGTCCACAATCTGAACGTACTGTTGAAGTGACTCTGAAGAATTCCAAGTTGACTGTAGCAACGACAGAGTTCTAAGGGCTGAATACTCCTTGAGATGTTTAATACTTCATTCATACTCGAGTTCGTTTTGGTTGCTGCATACCTAAAAATAGTATTAAGATACTAATTAAAAATATGGAAATACTGTCAATTCGCGTAGGAGCTAGTTTTTAAATTGATCACATTGAAGCTCGTAATTTTTGGATGATTAAAGATCTGAAGCATTTTTTCTTAATGCTTAAGTAGATGACTCATATATTCATACTATAAAATTAATGCGATATAAAGTGCCTACCCATATGATGTACTGAAATATAATTTGCATATAATTGCCTAAGTAAGTAGATATGCACCATAAAACAATAATTACTTTATGCGGTTTACAATAGGGCCGACTGTGCAGACGTAGCTACTCATGATGGAAACATAGAACAATGCCGGATACATGTGAAACAAGTTAATTGCAACATGAACAATTCCAATCAGCAGTTTAACCACAAGGGGCAAACTTTTGGGGTTCTCAAAGAATGACGTCAGAATTGTCGGAGACGTGGGAGCGAGAAATACTCCTAATGCATTTGAACCAGCCAAGCAAGTTCCGTAAGCAACAATCTTCATTAGTCGGAGTATTTTCTTTTCATTCTTGATTTGTATTGGTCCATACCGACCTACAGAATAATAAATTTTTATGTTTAGTTAATATAATAGACCGAACTTGAAAAGCTATCGACGCTATTTTTGTTAATCATTGACGAAAAAGCTCTATGTGTGTTTCTTATTTAAGACTCAAGAGTATGAAAAATTGAGCTTTTTTCTACTCTTAGTCTTACCATTAATACTTGAAGCGAGGCTCATAAAACTATTTATGAAGAGATGCAGTGAGCCATATTCTTTTACTGTGACCAAGTGTTGGACGTTTAATATGATGTAAGAGGCTGTCATGTAAGATAGCCGAATTTTTCTCTGAAGTTTCTCTGCGGGATTGCGAAGAAAGGCAGCGCATTTATGAATCAGAAACACTTGATACATTAACACCATCACGAGTTGTGTAGAATACATAATTTTAGTCGGCAATCCTGGTTTAAACTGAGCCCTACGCGTATTTTGGTTCCACTTGTACGGCATTAGGCTTAATTTTCCTCCAAAATTAACAATTTTGCCAAGGAATTGTGTTGCTTTTACCGGCAAAATTGGGAATTTTTGGAGTTCTGTCATTTTTTTAAAAAGTATTTCAGAATAATTTTTTGAAGCAAAACCACTCCATTATTAATGTCTACCGTTGAGCGTTTACTTACTTGCAATAACAACTCTGTACCCTTTCATTCTTTGTCAGTAGTACTGCTTTTAAAAGCTGTGAAGATTCCTTGCTCTGTACTTCCTTCATTTTCGTATAGAAAAGTATGAGTGGAAGCAATGAACGGTGATGTGTCCTATAGCTGTGTAATTTATTTCTCCATAATGATGATTACATAACGGGCGAATGTGACATAGGACGAAAAGGAAACAAAACATCCACAAGCTTTGCTATTTTTTGATATTTTCACTGAATTAACTTTGTTTGCAACAAGCTTGGCTTCGCAATTTCCCATATTATACCTAACCATTTACAATGAAACGTTTATATAAAAAAGTCCTGTAAATGTAAATAATGTAAAAATATTGGGTTTGGATTTGGATAGTAATAACTCTAGCAATAATTATATTTATTTAGTCCACTTAAACTGGAGCATTAAGTCTAAATTTATATTTATATTAAGCTAATCACATAATTACGTATTTTATAGTTAATGCTCTCACATTACAATTTTTGTTTACTAAAATAAAGACAAACAATAATTTGTTTACGAAATTTATTAAGTTGTTGGCACCCGGTTGTCTCGCCGGGAAATATTTCGCCGGAAATCCACTTCGCGGAATACTGTATTCGTGGGATTCAAAGTTTGCAATATTGCTAAATAATTTAATGGTTCGGTGGAAATAAATCTATGCATTGAAGATATGAAATGAAGGAGAATACACCAAAGGAATTACGATTTAATGCCAGTTTTTAAAAGCTTTATTCAAGTTTTTGTTCTATATGTAAAAAGAATACAATGAACTTCTCTATATTTATATTATCAAACAAGCAGTCATTTTTACTTTACATACATACAACACACATCTCATATCTCATTTAGCATCAAAAGTGGCAATTAGGCTATTACATACTACTTATTACTTTTAATTTTATATCCATCGTGTAAGTACGCTAAATATTCAGTGTGATTATTTTTCTCTCCGTAAATATGTTTATCCGTTTAATTTTATGTTCTATATAACTTTCAGCTATGTAAGACCTTGATTTCACTAGAAAAGTTAACTATCGTTAGCCTTAAGAAACTCGCTTTCAGATTTAACAATGGTTAACTCTGAAAGCGTGTTTCTTAAGGCTAACAATGGTTAACTTTTCTAGTGAAATCAAGGTCTAAGACCTTGATTTCACTAGAAAAGTTAACAATTGTTTGCAATAAGAATCTCGCTTTTAGATTTAACCATTGTTAAAGTTGAAAGCGAAAACCTTAGGACTAACAATTGTTAACTTTCCTAGTGAAATCAAGGTCTAACTCCAAAAAGCTGCTGAATATTTTATATTATAATTTGTATACATTTTGTACTTAGCGTAATTAATTTAGTACATAGGTATACTAATGTAGGTACATATTTATATATTACATATTAAAAACAATCACAATTATTACTATGCTTATAGTAAACAACCTTACTAGGTAATAGAACTTCCCTAAACTAATATAGGTATATATATAATGTATATATACACGCTTAGAAAAGATCTTGACACGAATGTAGTTAGGCTGTGGCAACAGGTTAAGCTGTTAACTTTGACAGGTTAAGTAGTAAATTTTGAAATTTTTGAGGGTGGGGAAAACTGTTAACCACATGCAACAAGACTGGTGTTGCAAAACCCAACACTAAACTTGTTAAATCAACACTAAACCTGTTGAAGCATTTATATCACTGTATATATATGCTAAATTAGTAGTCAATAGTTATAGTTAATGTGTTGTGACAGTCCAGTGGTGAAGGAGCCAGGTTCATATTCCAAAGGATGTTGGTTCGAATCCAGGGGTACAAATTCAGTTTTTAGTGTTATTTTTGAATTAATAAAATCGTTCAACAAGATTAGTGTTGCGTGATCCAACACCGTTCTAGTATACTAAGTCTAACAGTTTTCACTGCAAATCACTAACCATAATCCTGTTGACCGTGGTTAACAGGATTCACTGTGGATGTCGGAGTAACAAGAAAGTAGTTAGAAATTAACAGTAAAGTAGTCAATTCACTCTTATTTTTCTAAGCGTGTATTTACTTATATTTAGATATGCATGTAGTTAATTTTTAATCAATTGAACCCTCCTAAATATACAGCGTTTTACATTTAAAATAACTAAACTAGACTGACTCGAGTCACTTAGGCCGAATAACTAAAAAAATGAAACAAATTTAAAAAATTTAATTATTTAAAATATTAACACGATTATCTGAAGTGTCATGAAATGCTAAAAAAAATTTAACTAAAAAATATTTAATTCGTATCAGGACTGACACATGCAAAAAATAATTTAAATGATGATAACTACGATTTCAATTTATTTTAAACGTGTAGTCAAAAACATGAAAACATTAACGTTTATTAATTAAGTTGGTAGGGTTAACAAACATTATACCTAAGTGCTTAGAGTGGAGAGAGCAAGAGAAAGTTATTTGTCCATTCTTTAAAGTAAGCCAATATCGTCGCTGACAGAGGTCTGCAACAATGCTTGTCTTTTAAAAACCAAGCTGATCTAAACTGTGGGCTTCCAGGATTCCATGGTATCCATGGAAATTTCATGTATTCTCGAAAATTCTGTGAATAAGACTATGATACATATTCAGGATATAAAGCTCAAAACGAAGGACCGGACACTTGGAAATTCTATGGCTTGAAACATAAACATAGTAGAGAAAGCTTGAAATAAAACTTTTAATAATAAAGATTAAATAATTACACTCTGTTGAAGTCTACTGATATAAGGAGCTATTTACGACGATTCTACTCGCCCATAATCATCATTAAAAGTGACAATGAGATTTGCAGTATTAGAGATAATGACGGCTAGAATGGTGAGAGGGAGCCCTTTATCTGCAAAGTAGAATGACCCAATCGTCACCGATAGCGGTTTGCAGGATTGCCTATACTTAACAAACCAATTTGGTTTGGGAATGTACTTCCAAGTTGAAAGTGTAACTGTAGATCTCTCATGGATCTGTGAAAATTCTTTGAACAAGAAAATAAAAGCAATGCTTGCTGCCACACCAAGAATGAGGGATCGCACGTTGCTAAACTCCACTCCTTGAAAGATGTTTAAGACAATGAAGAAAATGCCAAACACCTCCATCCCAAAATCGTCCACAATCTGAAAGTACTGTTGAAGTGACTCTGAAGAATTCCAAGTTGACTGTAACACCGACAGAGTTCCGAGGGGTGAATAGTCCTTGTGCTTGAGTTCGTTTTGATTGCTGCATACCTAAAATAGTGTTAAGCTATGGTTTAAAATCTATGGAACCATCAATCAAATGTAAAGTTTAAATTCGCGATTTACTGATGGGCAAAAAGTATAGGACCAGTAAATTAGGCATTCAAATTTCGAATAATTTGTATTAGAGTAAGTTTTTGTATAATGAAAGAAGCATATTTTATGGATATATGGATATGCAGCTTAACAGTATAAGTATAGTAGTGTAGTAGTATAGTATAGCTTAATAGTAAGTATAATTTATTTGTTGCGATATGGATATACATAAATTAAATGTACGCCAGATAACTATACCTGAAGCGGTTTACAACAGAGCCAACTGTGCAGACGTAGCTACTCAGGATGGAGAAATAGAGCAATGTCGGATACATGTGGAACATGTTAATTACCACGTGGACAATTCCAATCAGGAGTTTAACCACGAGGGGCAAACTTTTTGGGTTCTCAAATAATGACGTCAGAAGTGTGGGAGACTTGGGAGCGAGAAACACTCCCAATGCATTTGAACCTGCTAAGGAAATGCCGTAAGACACAATTTTCATGAGTCGAAGTATTTTCTTTTCACCCTTGATCCGAATTGGTCCATACTGACCTATAGAGTAAATTTAGTTATCACTGGTAGGTTCATTGAAATTGTAAGTTAAAAAACAAAAGGCCCTCATAGTTTAATGGTAGCCTTAACAGTAATACGGGGTAGTCATATGTAGTATATCGTGTTATTTGTGTTTATAGTCTACGAGTAATGCATAATAGTATTATTTATTTGCGCCTATTTAATAATTTAGAACGCTTTTGAAATACTCGTCCGATTTTAACGAAAAACCAGATCATTGTAAAGACCTTCAAATCCGTTTTTTTTTTCAATTTCACCCCATACAACCCTTTTTATGGCGATTTTTGGAGAAAACTCCGTTTTTTCTGAAACATTCAAAACCTGTTGCAATATCACTGAGCTTGAACAAAATGAGATTCTGCAATTTATTACCTATTTAAAACCTAATTTATTACAAATCAAATATGATTTCCCCTTTAATATATACCTCAAGGTAATATTTAATACTAATTTATATGCAATGAGGCTACATGATACACGTACTTTTGCCTTCATTTAAACTCTTATTTATTACTCATCTTACTAGTTAGCAATTTTTTTTACTTCTATCAAATGGAACACGTTCTACAGGGATTTAAAAAAACGATGTATTAATTTATTTCTTAAACTATTGACATATTACGTTGAACTTTAACATAATTAGATTCAGGTAGTCATCCCCTTCGAAGTGGTGTCCGAACTCATAGAGAAAGTATGAACCATTTATTAACATTATGGACAACAAATTTCAGGGAGGAGGGGAAATGGAACCCTGCCCCCCCCCCCTCCGCCTTCGCGGTCCTTGTTGGGGACTTTCTGTAACTGGTTCATATAATGGGAAGGGGGGCAAAAAGTCCGACGGGGGCAAAACGTCCAGAAGGGGGCAAAAAGTCCGGAGGGGGCAAAAAGTCCGCCAAAAGAGGGTAAAAAGTCCGACGGGGGCAAAAAGTCCAGAAGGGGGCAAAAAGTCCGGAGGGGGCAAAAAGTCCGCCAAAAGAGGGTAAAAAGTCCGGAGGGGGCAAAAAGTCCGCCAAAAGAGGGCAAAAAGTCCGGAGGGGGCAAAAAGTCCGAAATAAGGGAACATATATATGTAGGTTTTTTTTCAATTACGGGACCTGTTCTGCTCCCTTCGGACTTTTTGCCCACCTTTACCGGACTTTTTGCCCCCCGCGGACTTTTTGCCCCCTCCGGACTTTTTGCCCTCTTTTGGCGGACTTTTTGCCCCCTCCGGTCTTTTTGCCCCCTTCCGGACTTTTTGCCCCCGTAGGACTTTTTGCCCCCGTCGGACTTTTTGCCCCCCTTCCCATTATAGTTATGACTGAAACTTTTCTTTCAATGTTAATTAAAAGTTTCATTCATAACTATGAACCAATTACAGGGACTTGTGGCTTTTAGGTACTTTTAGGGTGGAGCAATTTTTACGCTAAATCGAACAAAGTGCAGCTGAGTTTCCAGCCCTGCTTCCCATGGAAGAAAACGAATTTGGTACTTCGCCTACATGTTTTACGGAGACTTAACTAGTGTCTGAACACAAATTATTCGTGATAGCTCGTGAGGTGTCCAAACCCTGCCGTGTTCATTTGAATTGCATGGATATGCTACTGTTTGGACATCTTGCGCAGCTATCACGAACTTGTGTCCAGACAATGCTTTTTAGCCTTACCATTAATGTTGGAAGTGAGGTCCATAAATCTATTTATGAAGAGATGCAGTGAGCCATATTCTTTTACTGTGACCAAGTGTTGGACGTTTAATATGATGTAACCAGCAGTCACGTAAGATAGCCGAATTTTTCTCTGAAGTTTCTCTGCTGGATTGTGAAGAAAGGCAGCGCATTTATGAATAAGAAACGCTTGATACAGTAAGGGATGGTCCATAAATGATATCATCGATGACATGCCTTTTTCTGATAGACCCACCCACCCTTACAATAGAATGACAACGTTTTTAACATGGGCTTAAATGTGGAGGCTTTTAAGACCCACCCACCTAGTGGGTGATATCATTTATGGACCATCCCTAATACCATCACTAATTGTGTAAAATACATAATTTTAGTCAGCACCCCTCCTTTGAAGTGAGCCCTACCCGTATATTGGTTCCATTGGTACGGCATTAGGTTTAATCTTCCTCCAAAATTAACAATTTTGCCAAGGAATTGTGTTGCTTTTATGGGCAAAATTGAGAATTTCTGGAACTCTGCCATATTTTTAAAATGTTTTAGAGTAATTTTTCTAAGAAAAACTGCAAATACACTGATACCACTTTAATAATGTCTACCAGAGCGTTTGCTTACTTGCAATAACAACATTACCTTTTCCTTCTTTGCCAGTATTGCTTTTAAAAGTAAAAGCTATGGAAAATACCTATACCTTGCCCTGTACGTCCTTAATTTTCTTATAGAATAGAAATATATTTTTATTTAGCAATGAACGGTAATGTGTTCAATTACTGTGTAATTGATATCCATAATGATGATTATATATCTGCTGACTGTGACAAAGGACGAAACGGAAATTAAAACATCCACAGAATTCGCTATTTTCACTGAATTAACTTTGGTTGTACAATTCTTGCGTCGTAATGTTCCATATTACAATAACCAGTCGCGGATCCAGCGGGGGGTGGGGGAACTAGGGGGCTTTAGCCCCTCCCCCCTTCAGAAGGAAATTTTTTTAGCATTGTAGAGATAGGAGCGGCCATTTTTTAATATGGTGGCTTAACATTGTTAGCCCCCCCAGGCGGCCATTAGCCCCCCCCCCCAGAAAAAAATCCTAGATCCGCCGCTGTTATAATCTAATCATTTACAATGAAACGTTTACATAAAAATGTGCGGTACAGTGAAATCCGCTTATAAGGGATCCGCTTTAAAGGTAAAACCGGCTGCAAGGGACACATTTGAAACATTTGGTTGGCCAGCTATGCTTCCAATGTTAAAATTATCCGGATTTAAGGGAACCGATATAAGGGATAATTCGGTTATGAGGGACAAATTTTGGACCATTTTTTGGAAATTTAGGTCACCTATAAGGGATTTTTTAAACAATTAATAAGAATGCATGGGAAATGTATGACCAAAGTAGTGAGGACCTAATGTATGTCAGCAAATAACTCAATTTTTCCTCCCCAAAGCATTTAAATTATCTTACACTTAAGTAGTCCTATTTATAGATTACAAGGCAAGGCTTTTAAGGCTGCTGATAGTAGATCTGTCTTTAGACTTAAACTTTGATGCTTCATTCAGTTTAAAATGTCGACAAAGAGGAAAAGGAACTCGTTCACCATTGAACAAGAGTGTGAAATCTTAAAGTTAAAGATTATAAAGCAAATAGATGTAATCAGATAAACTTGTATTAGTCCAAGCCAAAAAAATCAAAAAAGGCAAGAATTATTAGAATTAGAATTATTAGATTTATTATAAGATTCTACATGATCGTTAAAACCAAAATAAAACCAAGCAAACTACAGTAACTGACTTTTTAAAATAATACTTATAATTTGCATGTAATGGACAAAGCTCAATATATATTTATCTTGATCTTGTTTAAGCTACAATAAAAATTAGGTCTGAGTTATGATATGTCCGCTTACAAGGGAAATCCCTTAAACGGTTATAAGGGATTCCGGTTATAAGGGACAGATTTTGCCGGTCCCGCGGAGTCCCTTATAAGCGGATTTCACAGTAAATGTAAGTATAAAAATATTGGGTTTGGATAGTAATAATTCTAACAATTATTTATTTAATCCACTTCAACTGGAGCCTTACAATTAGTCTAAAGCTATATTTATTTTAAGCTTATCACATAATTACGTATTTTATGATTATTACTTTCACGTCACATTTTTTGTATAATAAAACAAAGACAAACAATGATTCGATTACGAAATTTATTATAATAAAAGTTTCAAATAATTGGTAACCGCTTGACTCGCCGGAAAATATTTCACCGAAAACCCACCTCGCCGAATTGTTTTACTGGATACTGTATTCGTCGGATTAAAATTTTTCAATAATTCACACTAATGTAATGGTCATGTAAACAGTAATTTTTACATTACATACACATACACCTATATAACGTTGACCTCATTTAGCTCCAAAGGTGACAATTAAGTTGGCAGTATTGACGCAAATAATGGAGAGAATAGTGAGTGGGAGCCCTTTGTCGGCAAAATAGAATGACCCAATCGTGACCGACAAAGGTCTGCAGGATCTCCCAAATTTATTAAACCAAATTGGCATTTTAACAGTTTTCCAGCTTGCTAGAACTTCTACGGAAATGTCATGAATCCTGGAAAATTGGGTGTACAGAAATATGAAGCATACACAGGCGGTGACACTCAAAATAAAGGAGCGGGTATTAGCGAATTCTACGGCTTGAAACATGTTCAACACAACAAAGGAAATACCAATAACTTCCACTCCAATTGTCCAAACACTAAATGTGCTGTTAAAATTGGTCTGGAGAATGGTCAGTTGATTGTAGCAGCTGTGTAGCGAACTTGGTCTAAGGTTAACGAGATGTTCTTGATTTTTCTGCGGATTACAGTACCTAAATAAAATAAAAAAATAAAATTTGCAATACTGTATTATCTGTAATTTATTGTCACACATTATTTATTTATAAATTTTATGTGCTTTTTGTTCAAAACTAATGTATATACCAGCGTTGTTCAATTGTTAAATTGCATTTGAGGTGTATGATACTTACATTAGGCGACGAATAGTTGGGAAGACAGTGTGGACATACATTGCCAGAATAGAAAAGTAAAATGCAACTGGGTAGATGTGGTGCACGTTTATGCAAGTGTGAAGCAAAGTAATTATTATTTTTAACCCCAGTGGCAACTTTGCGGGGTTTTCGAATAATGTCGTGAGCATTGTTGGTGATTCTGGAGCTAAAAACACCCCAAGAACATTCATACAAACAACAATGCTGACAAATGTTGACCCTTTCATCAGTCGAAGAAGTGTCCGCTCGTTCTCAAGCTTGGCTGGTCCATAGAGTTCTACGAAACAAAAATTCATTTGAAAATTTACAAAAAATCAGATAACAAAGTTTCTTTTAGGAACACATGTAATGTAAGTGCAAAGTGCGTTATAAGCCTGATTTTAACGTACCATTAATCCTCTGAGTGACGTCCATGCAACTGTTGATAAGAAAATGGAGTGACCCAAACTGCTTGACTGTGACCCAGTGCTGGACGTTCAAAATCACGTACAGCGTCGTCGTATACACCAGTCTTATTTTTTTCTGCAATGTCACCGTCTGACTGTGAAGGACAAGTGAGCACTCGTAGACCAGAAACACTTGGTAGAGCAAGGCTAAGAGAAGTTGTACAAAATACAAAATTTTAGTTTTCCTTTTTTTTTTAAATTCAACTCTGCTTGTGCTTTTATTCCAAGTGTAGGGCATGCAGTTCCATGCCCCACCAAAGTTAATGAGATTTTTTAAGAATTTTTTTGCTGCTTCTGAAAGGATCTGGGCATCATCCGCCATGGTCGAGGAATGGGCGTGTATGAACTGATGTTTATATACTTGTATTTGTGTATCCTGCATTGCTTTTGCTTATTACAATGCCAGTGGAGGAATTCTTGGCTGTGACTTTGGCTTGGCAAGTGGTGAAAGAATGTTGAAGGATGCTCTGAAGCTTTGAGTTCTGGATACTTAATACCGCATAAAAATATAACTGCAAGAAAAGTTTAATTCCATCTATATGTATTGAAATCCATATACTGTTAGTTTCCGTTACCATAAATTCAAAGGATTTGTATATTTTGTCATTATTATTGGGAAATACATATGTAATAGAACAAAATAATAGACTAAATCATATAGGTTTGTTTTGTTTTAATTTTGTTTTCCCAGCCATTTAATATGTTCCATATACTTATCATACATTACTTATACTATGTAAAATACGCGATGCGAAATTGCTTAATTGCAAATAATTAAATACTAATTAATAGTGTAATAGTGTCCAATCAAGGAATCGCGTAAAAACTTACTTTAGCTGAAAAATGGTATTTGTTCTTTTAATTGTATATTCATCGCCTTAGTAGCCTTAATATTCAGTGTGATTATTTTTCTCTCCGTAAACATGTTTATCCGTTTAATTTTAGGTTCTATATAGTTATCAGTTATTTCCAAAAAGCTGTTGAATATTTTATATTATAATTTGTATACATAAATGTGTAATTAGCTTAATTAATATGTACGTAGGTATATATGTCGTAGTCCAGAAGAAGTTTAGTCCACAAGCCGCAGATGCTTCTGGACTAGTCCAGAAGACGTTTTCGTGAAATCATTGCGTATGACCAATTCGGGCTCCACATAAAGGAATTCTACCCAAAACTAAATTTAAATCTGTGTGTTAAGGTGGAACTGTTGATAGGAAAACTCAATCAACTATATTGCACGCATACATTATCCTATATATTCATAATGAGATACCACTTTTGTGATTTTGGGTCTTGTGGTCTAAACTGCTTCTGGACTACCACATATATACTAATGTTGGTACATATTGATATTGCTATACTAAATAATATGGAAAACAAGCAAAACAACATTTATTATTATTCTTATAGTAAACAACATAGGAAATAGAACTTCCATGAAATAATTATGCCTATATATTTCTGTGGACTTCTCCCCAAATATAGAGCTTTCTACATTTAAAATGACTAAACTACTGACTTGATTCACTTAGGCTGAATAACTAAACTAATAACAGAAATTAAAAAATTCAATTACTGGACCTATTTATTACATATCCCAATTAAATGGGGCTTCATGACGTCATGAAATGCTATAAAGTTTAAATTAATAAAAATTCTATTTCACATCAGCAGGACTGACACATTATGCAAAAAATAATTGAAATGATGATAACGACAATTTAAATTTATTTAAATGCATATTAAAAAAAGAAAAAAATTAGCCAAGTTGGCAGGGTTAACGAACGTCATTCCTAGAGGGGTAAGAGGAAGTTCTTTGTCTGGAAAACATCGTGGCTGACAAATGTCTGCAACATTGCCTGTATTTTAAAAACCTATAGCTGGTCCAAACTAAAAACTTCCGGGATACCAAGGTATCCATGGAAATTTCATGTATTTCCTAGTCTGTGAATAAGACTGATACATACAGCTCAAAACTAAGACCCAGGCAGTTGAAAATTCTATGGTTTGAGACACATTAGCGAAAGCTTACAACAAAAATTTGGATTGTAAATATTACATGATTACACTCTATAGAAGTCTACTGGTATAAGGAGCTATCTACGACCTACGACGATTCTACTCGCCCATGATCATCATTAAAAGTGACAATGAGATTTGCAGTATTAGAGATAATGATGGCTAGAATGGTGAGAGGGAGCCCTTTATCTGCAAAGTAGAATGACCCAATCGTCACCGATAGCGGTTTGCAGGATTGCCTATACTTAACAAACCAATTTGGTTTGGGAATGTACTTCCAAGTTGAAAGTGTAACTGTAGATCTCTCATGGATCTGTGAAAATTCTTTGAACAAGAAAATAAAAGCAATGCTTGCTGCCACACCAAGAATGAGGGATCGCACGTTGCTAAACTCCACTGCTTGAAAGATGTTTAAGACAATGAAGAAAATGCCAAACACCTCCATCCCAATCGTCCACAATCTAAACGTACTGTTGAAGTGCCTCTGAAGGATTCCAAGTTGACTGTAACACCGACAGAGTTCCGAGGGGTAAGTAGTCCTTGTGCTTGAGTTCGTTTTGATTGCTGCATACCTAAAATGGTATTATGTTATTGAATAAAAATTATGAAATAACCATCAATTAAACGTAGAGACTAAATTCCCGATTTACTGGGGGGAAAAAGTAGTAGCAATAAAATAGGTACAGTGAAATCCGTTTATAAGGGAACCCGCCGGACCGGAATAATCGGTCCCTTATAGCCGGATTCCCTTTTAACAGTAAAAGGGATTTCCCTTGTAAGTGAACATGGTACATAATTTACAAATTCGAAATATTTATTGGTACTCAAACCGTGGTCAAGGAATAATTTACATATGTATTGTCAAATAGATACAAATCGCTTGGATTATTTAAAAAAGTCCGTTAATGTAGTTTGTTTAATGTCTTTCATAGTTTGGTTCTCACGAACACGTAAGATTATATTTTGTAGGTTAGTAAAGGTTGCGTCGTTAGTATTTGCCTGCTCTAAAAAATATTTTTGAACTTTCTGCATCATTTCTAAAACTTCCGCAGCACTTGCAATTGACACAGATTCGTCCTCTGTATTTTCTTCCTCTGAATCCTCTTCGGATTCTACTTTCTCCCTTTCCAATAAAATATTGGTGACAATCTGTTCCTCAGTCACTTCCTCCTCAGTAAGTAAGTCATTATCTATAGCAGCAAAATCAGAAAATGTAAGCGTCTCTACTGCTGACGCTTCCATCCCTAAAGCTGTAGCAGCTTGTTTCAAAATCGAATCGTCATCTTCTTCATAATCCGGTTGTACCTCGTCTAATTGTAAGTGGAAGTAAATTTTTGAATGTTGGAAACGGAAACAGTTTCGGATTGTGTTAACTTTAACTAAATTCCAGGATTGGTGCATCCAAAGAATAGACTGTAAGATATCTGGTGGCTTTACGTGTTTGGCCTTTACTTTGAGATTGTCAAGTTGATGCAGTATATCCATTGTTAGTTTTTTACGGTGTAATGTTCAGATAAGATAAAAGCAGTGTAGTTGTCAAGTACAGTAGTGCTTCACTTGTTCGAATCTTTCTTATTTATTCATTACTTTTATCATTTTTTGTAAAAATCCCCTTATAAGTGGCTTTTAATACCAAAAAATCCTCTAAAATTCGTCCCTTACAACCGGATTATCCCTTATATCGGTTCCCTTACATCCGGTTATTTTTAACATTGAATCATAGGCTGGCCAACCAACAGTTGACAGTTTGAAATCTGACCCCTTAAGCCGGATTTCCCTTTAAACCGGGTCCCTTATAACCGGATTTCAATGTACTAGTATAGTACAGTTTAATAGCAAGCAAATTAATTTGTTACGATATGGATATAACTATACCTGAAGCGGTTTACAACAGAGCCAACTGTGCAGACGTATATAGCTACTCAGGATGGAGAAATAGAGCAATGTTGGATACATGTGGAACAAGTTAATTACCACATGGACACTTCCAATCAGCAGTTTAACCACGAGGGGCAAACTCTTTGGGTTCTCAGATAATGACGTTAGAATTGTGGGCGACTTAGGAGCGAAAAATACCCCTAATGCATTTGAACCTGCCAAGCAAATTCCGCAAACCATAATCTTCATTAGTCGGAGTATTTTCTTTTCACCCTTGATCCGTATTGGTCCATACTGACCTACAGAGTAAATTTAGTTACCACTAGTAGTTTCATTGAAATTATAAGTTAAAATAATAGTTCGACCTTAAAACACTATTGATTAAACTTTTAATCATTGAAGAAGAAATTAACACATCGTCGGTGAAGGATCAAATCCGTTTCTTTCCTTGAAAATACCACTGTGGAAATCCCTAAAAAGAAACGGATTTGGTCCTTCGCCGACGACATGTTTTTCATAAAACTTAACGAATTTTAAGCCTAACCGTTAATGTTGGAAGTGAGGTCCATAAATCTATTTATGAAGAGATGCAGTGAGCCATACTCTTTTACTGTAACCAAGTGTTGGACGTTTAATATGATGTAAGCGGCCGTAATGTACGATAGCCGAATTTTTCTCTGAAGCTTCTCAGCTGGATTGCGAAGAAAGGCAGCGCATTTATGAATCAGATACACCTGATACAGTAATACCATTAACAATTGTGTAAAATAAATAATTTTAGTCAGCACCCCTCCTTTGAACTGAGCCCTACTCGTATTTTTGTTCCACCCGTACGGCATTAGCCTTAGTCTACCTCCAAAATTAACAATTTTTCCAAAAAATTGTGAAGCTGCTGCTGGTAAAATTGGGAGTTTGCGGAATTCTTACATGGCTTAAAATATTTCAGGTGTTTTTTTTTTGAAAATTTTACTTACAAAAACTTTTAAAATATACGAATAGTGGTTGGGGTGTACTTTAACAATAATAATGAAAACCGTAGAGCATTTTGTTACTTGCAATTGGTGTACCCGTCAGTCTCAGTATTACTTTTAAAGGCTGTAGAAAAGTAGAAAATAAATATTCCTTAAAACCTGTAATTCCTACTTTTTTAATAAACTTATCAATTTTAATGAACGACATTGTGTTATAAATAATTCGCCTGCTTTCATTTAATTGATATCATTTATGAAAACGATAGAATAATCGATCAAAGGGTAAAATTAAAACGTTGGTTTCACTATTTGTACATTTCCTCCGAATTAAAATTGTTCGTACAATATTTGTTTTGCAATATTCCGTATAACCAATCATTCAAAATTGAACATTTACATGAACATGTCCTCTACCTCTACCTGTAAATGTCAAAATACATACTGGGTTTGAATCGTTTGAATAGTAATAAGTTAGAGCGATAAAAATAATAAATATATATAATTATATATAATTTTTTATTTAGTCCATTCAAGCAACCCCAAATAAAAATATTAAATTCAATTAATTACTTTTAAGCTGAACTGAACTCCGGTTGGCTGAAAATTTTAAATGATAATATTTACAAGCTGTCAACTGGACCATGGGATACGTCCCCAAGGTCTCAAGAATTAAAAGTAAGCTGTCAGTTAAATTCCGACAGCCAATTCAGCTAAAACGCATTGGTAACTATGGTAAGTTGTGATAATTTGGATCGATAATTTGGTATATTATTTTACAACCGGTCGGCGGTCGTATTGCTACTGATATCATCACTATAAGATAAATACTTTGTAAAAATGTGTTATAATTTGAATTTCCAATTTCTCCTCTAATAATGTTAAAATATTAAATATACCCTGATCAACGCGCAATAATGCAATGATAGAAAAGTAGCTATGATGCGTGCACTTTTCACTACATCTATATAAGTATACATCACTAACTACGGTTCCGTCTTCCGTCGATAACTACCTACTTATACTATACGTTATCAAGGCAACGTATTTATTTTCAACAGGTATATATATAGGCCGGTATACTTAATTACATATTGCGAGATTTAGAAAAGTGTAACAAGTAGTCCGACGAGTACTACCGGTTTACGCAGACGGCATCGCTGCACGCTTTCCTCATTGTCGCCAGCATAAACTTTCAAGTTGGCTTGAGCTGCAGCACATAGGGATAAGAAAATAAATCGAGTTGTAGTTATACTATACTGTGGTAAATGATGGTGATGATAATCCTATTATGCTGTCACATTAAATTTAATTACACTACCATACTTCACTTAATTATATATTTTACAACCTCTGACAGCAGAGGTGCTGAGATACAAAATTTGGAATTAAGTATACGGATCCTGATGTTGAATTTGTACGCCTTTATATTTTTATCACACGCGATAATATGAACTCCGTGATTCAGTTCAGTGTATAAAAAGGAAAAAATTTAAAAGGTGCAAATTTGTTTTCCTTCAGCTATATAGATAATAAATGAGGATACTTCTGTTATGATAATAATGATGTAAATAAATAATTTCGTTAAATAGCTCATACTGTAATTTTTTTCATGCATATGTCTAAAAGTAAGAAACATAATATTTATTTCCAAGAGTCACATACTTAAATCTTAGTTTATAAAAAGAAAAACAATGAGAATTACATGAATAAAACGGAAACATGCAAAAATATAATTCGTATAACTTCAAAGCCACAATTTACCCTAGTAGGTATAGACAGTGGAGATGACACTACACCTAGAAGATAATAATTACTAACACCAAATCTTGACTAGATTTTAACATTGTATCCAGTTGGGGATGTCACATCGGTATTGCTAAAACTGTTAATCTTTAAACGTCTTTATAACTTCAACATTTATTTAATATTGGAATCGAAATCATCCTTTTTGTTTTGGTTTTAAAGATTG
This sequence comes from Dicyrtomina minuta, assembly GCA_949802685.1. NCBI lineage: Eukaryota > Metazoa > Arthropoda > Collembola > Symphypleona > Dicyrtomidae > Dicyrtomina > Dicyrtomina minuta. Next base: position 39,809,458 of record OX461808.1, on the reverse strand, counting down.
TGGAAATAACTTCCTCTAGCATCCGTGGTGAGCTCCTGTAAGGAATTCCCAACCTCACTCGTAACAGCAGCTTGCAATTGTTGTATCTGATGAGATAGATCACCGGAAGGATGTTGCTGATGGGACAGATTTGGATGAGACTGATGTACTTCTTGGAATTGATACTGTTGATTTCCTGGGGAAGGAAGAGCTTCGGGTTGGCTTAGAGCTTGAACGGGATGAGAATATTGAGGTTGTTGGGCTTGAACTGCATAGAGACTTGGGGTGGGGGCTGTGGGGGACTCACCATATTCAGGAGATGAGGGAAGAGGTTGGGGAATTGGTTGCGGTTGTTGGAACTGAGAAATTTGGAAAAATTGATGCTGTGGAGCAGCGTGACCGAGTTGCTGTTGTTGTTGTATTTGCACTTGTACTGGAGCTGGACCGGATGGCTGTTCGGCTTGAGACTGAGCGTATTGTAGGTAGGGATTTGATGGGATTTCCCTCTGAGGTTGAGGTTGCTCTTGTTGTTGCTGTTGTTGTTGTTGAAGCTGTTGAAGTTGTTGAAGTTGTGCTTGCTGTTGCTGTTGTTGAATAACTTGGGCATATGGATGTGGATGGGAAGATGGGACACCGGGAACTCCTCCGTGTGGACCAGCTGCAGCTTGCTGAGCAACAATTTGGGGCTGTGAGACGGTGTGGATGCCTGATGCGCCTGATGGGCCGGAGGCGTGACCACTCAAATAGGAAATGATAGCATTAGCTCCTGCATTTGCTCCCATCGTTTCAACTGGACCAGCGAACGTAACTGGACCTGGCAGGCCAACAGTGGGGTGGGAGTAGGACGTGTAGCGTGTGTTGTAGATGACTTCAGCGACTTTCCCTGGACCATGTGACGTTTGAGAAAAACCTAAGCCAAAATTCACAATGATTATTATCTACTTTTAAAGCTAACTAAGCTATTCCCAGTATAACTTATTAAAAGCATATATATTTTTAATTTCAACAATTCCCTTTACGTTTTCCTAAACTTCAATAAATATAGGTTTTTTAAATCTTTTTGGTTTTCATTTTTCGAAACGGCTAGTAAAAAACCTTAAATCTGTTATAAGAAATTTTGTGTTTATAATCTATCTGCGTAACATCCTTTTTCTCATTTTTTAAATGAAGAAGGTGTGTAGGTCACAAAAGGAGAAGGTATTTCCATGGCCATATACATCGACTCTGATGAGTATCTTCCATTTATGTACCTACTTTTGAAAAATGGATAAACCCCAAGCCTGTCATTTTAAAAATTACATAGATACAATGTTTTACACTTTCCAAAGAGTGCTTACAAATCGGTATGTTAGAAAGTTAGTTGGACTTTCCAAAATGATGCTCTGTTCTGCAGCTATACCAGCTGCAAACAGACGTTTCAAACTTTTGGAGAAATATACACATCTTCATATATATTTCCTGTGAAGAATCAAAATGACACATATCCCTTTTTAGCTAAACACAAAATGCACTATCCAGAAAATAATTGAAATGGTATGATCGTAAAAGCGTGTAAATGGAAAATTTTGCAATTTTTACAAAACATGTAAATAGCGCGTTTTACACTTTTGAAAAACAAGTGAATAGAATTTTTTTGGGTTTTTCAAAAACAAGTAAATTGAACATTTTGCTTTTTTTAAAATCACATAATTAACATATATGTTATCCATCTCTAATAGTGTATTTTTTCGACATTGCTATTTTGATTCGAGTTAAAATTGGAAATGGGACATTTTGATTCTTCACCCACGACTCAGTTTCATATCATAAGTTAGAAATACGAGTTATTTATTATATAGGTAAATTATCAAAAAATGAAGAAGCAGCATTTGTTTTACCTTGAACATTTCCCATTGAAATAGCAGGCTCGGAATGAACATGAGTCTGAGATGTTTTAGTAATGACTGGGGTAATCGTTTTTTGAACGGCCACAGTGTCAACATTGCGGATGGCAGCGGATGGAATATTGTGACTGTACCGTTGGGGTTGAGGGACTTGCTGTTGTGGTGCGTAAGACTGGAGCTGGACAGCTTGTTGTACCGGGACCGGGACCTGGGCTGGAACTGGACTAGCACGAGCTGGAGCTTGAGAAACATACCGAACTTGTTGCTGTTGTTGGTGCTGCTGTTGGTGATGGTGTTGAGGTTGTTGGGGTTGTTGAGGAGATGCAACAAGTTGGTGAGTTGCTTGAGGAACAACCAGCCTAGATGAGTGGGATGAGTGCTCTGGTCCTTGTCCTTGCTGACTTACAACATACTGAACCTGAGGCTGCTGAGCAACTGGAGCGAATCTCACAGCCTGGGGAGGGGCAGCAACTTGTTGTTGTTGTTGTTGTGGATGGTGATGATGATGGTGATGCACCTTCAATGGGACATACTGATGATGAGTAGTTCTCACTACTTGTTGTTGTAGCTGCTGCGCTTGTGGTCCTTGTTGAGGAACAATATATTTGTAGTGAGCTGCTGGAGCTGGAACATGATGACCCGATGAACTAGCCTGAGCTAACCGAATAGATCCTGGATTCTGTGTTAATACAGTGTTGGGTTGACTCTGGCCGAAGGCTAATTTAGCCAGTTTCTGCTGTTGTTGAGCAGCCACGAATTGAGCATGTTGTTGATGGGCAAAGGCTTCATGAGCTGCGGAATTTTGAGATTGAGCTGAAACAGTGGTGTACTGAACAGTTTGAGACTGTGCCGTCTGTGGCTGGGGCTGGGAAGTGTAGGCCAAACGAACTAAATTTGGTGAGCGCTGCTGCTGAACAACTCCTCCTAGGGTTGCACTCACTGAAGAAAAATAATTTCCATTTATTATTGTATAATTTAATTTCAGTTATGTAGATTTAATTAGTACAATTTTGGGACACTTGAACTAAAATATAACGACTGATGCTAAGGCTCAAAATAAAATAATTCATAAAATTTAAAAAAAAATTAAACAACTAACTACTTAAGTAGTATCTGTATTTGTTTTTACATCGACACATGCATTCATGCAAAATACTGAATACATACTACTTTTCCACAGTCTAAACTAACTAAGAAAAGGTTTCTTCAAACAAAAAAAACTACAAGAAAAATCTTTGAAAAAAATGTCTTACCAAATATCACCAAAAAAACGAAGAGCTTCATTTTTAATAATATTATAACAATATGGTTTCCAAATTTCAAGAATTTCCAATCCGCTAAAATAAAGATTGAGGAGCTAAGCTTATGCACTAACTCTTCCTTTTCGGCTTCCACTGATGAACTGTAGTCAATATTTGCCTTGGATTCACATTATATAGCCGTTCCCTTATGTCATATTTTTAATACTATTTTCCTGTATTGTAGTTCTCATTCCATTGCATTGAGGAGCCATAGGTCCATATATTCATTCCTTGTATTGGTATTGATAATTTCCTATTTTCCTGTGTGTCTTTCTCTTCAAATAATTTTTAATAGTGGATACTTAAATGAGCAATGACGAACTCGAACTCGATGCAGTTCGGACTGCTCTACCTGATCATCATTATTACTTCACTTAAATGATAACGATGACCACAAACAACATGACCACATGCCAGTTAAGTTTGCCAGTAGTACCAGCTAGATACGATTTCTCATAAAGTTTCCAATACATATGTTCTTTCTCCTATGCAATGTTTGCATTTTTTGTTGTTCCCAGCAACACGTCTGCCATGTGCCCATGTGTACAGATACTGATGATGAGTGAGACTTCAACTTCGACATTGCACTGCACTCCTAATAATGTGACTTGAATATTCTGTGTCGAATCTGCTGAGGCTTTAGGCACTATATACTATATATCTTGAGTGAAGAATCAAAATGGCTTTAATACAAGTTAAGCTAGAATTTATATGAGCTATAAGTGTATATCATAAAACATACTACCTAGATGAGATAGAACGTTAGTTATGAGTTTTTGAATGGTGTGACAAATATTTTATTTGCATGGTTTTGAAAAGTACAGAATGTTTTATTCACGTATTTTTTAAGTGCATAATGTTTTATTTTTGAATAATGTTTTATAAAAGTACAAAATGTTGTATTTGCATGTTTTTGAAAAGTGTGAAATACTTTATTTCCATGTTTTTGAAGTGTAAAATATTTTATTTTTGAATGTTTTTTAAAAGTACAAAATTTTGTATTTGCATGTTTTGGCAAAGTGCAAAATTTGTACTAGCAACGTTTTGAAAAGTGTACAATGTTAATGTTACGCTTGCATATTTCTGAAACGTGCAAAATCTTCTATTTGCATGCTTTCAAAATTGAAAAATATTCTTTTGGCATGTTTTCAGGATTAAGATATTTAAGGTTATTTTATAGATAGTGCAATTTTTGCTTTTAGATGAAAATGGATATGATTCATTTTGAATCTTCACTGGCGATATATACGGTTTGGTCGTGGAAGTCAAGTCAACGTCGACCGCCGACCGGTTTGAATTTTACGACTAGCAAGTACTTAATAATACTCATCAAAACTCATAAGTACGAAAGTATTGTAGTAGGTCTCTCTGAGGCAATGAATGCAATTTATATGTTGCCATTCTTGTCTTAATTCTGATTTTCTGTATTTTCTGTATTTGTGGGGTTAAGAGTCTTTTACTTGTCTTGACTTCTCGAGTGACTTGAGTGACGTCTTGTGTTATCTGTCATTAAAGCATAGTGTTATGAGCAAGTAGCAGCCGCCACAGCACAGTCAGCCAAGCCGCATTTATTTTTTGCTTTTAAGTTTTGAAAGTTGTTTTGGTTTTTGGATGGTATAGTATGTAGTTACAAGTGCATTTCCTTCCCATCTCTCTGTATGAGTCAATAACATATTCGAAGCGATTGATTACAATACAAATTGTAGTAAGTAAATAAATATAAAAAACTGTATTAGCGGTAGCTTGTTCAACTCACTAGTCAGTTGTTCTCCCATTTGTAGTTTCTAGGTGCTTTTCTTAGTGTGGATCGTCATCTCGCATCGTCGCATCTCTGCAATCAGACCAGCGTAGAATTACGAATTACATGGATGCTCTAACTTGACAGAAGCACACGGCCCAATCTCCTTCTTCCGGTACCATTACATTATTATCACAGTCGCGTTATCAGCTTACTTCATAACTTGGTTGGTAGGTATAACTTAAGAATCTAAATTAATTTAAAAGCACAAAGAAAATGATAATATTATTGTGTATGATTATAATTGTCAAATACGCAGGGAGAAATCCTTAAACATAAATTGCATGTTTAGTGTAGGCGTAGTTCAACTGTCAATTCATTCGTCATAATATATCATTAGGAGGATTATTGTTTTAGATATTCAATTTTGTTTTTAAAAGGAAATCATGCAGTAGCGTAAATTTACACACAAATGGCTATTACATTATAGTTCCAACTATATTATATTCGAGACAGAAGCTTACGCTATTATGCATCTATCATTAATCATATTATTATATCAGAAGCCTCAAACAAAATGCTGCATTAATTATAGTTTAATTGCTTCTTGCTAATTGTATGACTTAATTACTAATTAAGTATTACGTGCTTATACAAATTATGATAAGAATTTTTGAGATTCCTTATGATTTAACAATACACCTATTATTACCTATATTATTATGTATTTTTGCCTTACTAAATTACCTACCTAAGCGACCCAACTGTGCTCATCATGCAGATGGAGATGAGAAATATTCTCATAAAAATAAAAATATATGGATTTCCTAATTGAATGTTTTGTTACCTAAAACTAAATCATAATTTTGTGTACATATTGAATTCTGTTCCTACTTCAAATTTTTATTCACTAATTAAGCAAATTGCAACCTAATTCCAAAATAAACAGCGTATAATAAAACTTAATTGATATTCACTACAAATTTCTCTTGCAACTGTTGGCTTGGCGTTGCTTGTAAATCCAATGTAGAATCTATACAGATGCTCAAAAAAAGGGATAAAGCTTTTTTTTAAAGGCACTTGCATTAATACGTACCTACATGAATTACCTACGTATATAAATTAATTCATCTCAACAATATGTAATTAATAATTTTTAGCTACATCTTAACTATGTTCAAAAATTTGTAAATCGCACAATTTAGCATATTAGTTTTTCAAAAAATTTGGATCATCAAGACAACTCATACCCTCTGTCCTATGCAGTGGCCAGTGAGGATTATAATATCCCTATGATATTATCATATATATGATAAGAGTTAAATAATGGAAATGGGAAGTTTCATTACGTAGGTAGGTAGGTACCTACCTATTCATTATCTTATAAGTTTTCTATACTACCACCACGTAAAATGATACTTTTCCTTTTGCATACATGTAATTAAATGACAAGTGTGAATACATGCGTGAAACTTGTATACCTATATAAAACTAGTAAGAAAGTTTAAAAAGTCAAGAACAATAAGTATGCAGATATGAAAAAAAGGGAAGTATAGCATTGAAATTTGAGACAAAAAAAATCTTCTTAAGGTTACTGTACTTTTAAAGAGGTCTTCTCACCAGAGGAAATGAACTTGTCGATGAAAATAATAATAATTGTATTATTATAAAATTACCATACAGGAAAGATGTGATCAAGAAAATTCCTAAAAGAATTTAATATTTTCTAATTTAATTGACGACAGATAGACAAAGTCAGCTAATAGAGTCAACACATGAGAGATTAATTATATGCACATAATATATATCACATTACAATCATCTCAACGTGTTTCTTGCTAATCGCCGTAACAAGTTGCATATAGGTATTTTTACAGTGCATTATATTTTCTATCAAGCTTTGTTCGTAGTATAGTTAAATAAACAAAATGCAAAAATAACAAAAAATATAATAATTATATATCGCAACCGACTTTATATAGGTAAACCAAAAAGAGCATACCTAGTATAACCTGCTAAAGCGAAAACAAGATTGACTACTTACTACCTACTTATACATAAGCATAGCAGCCATATGAGTCAAGTCCAATCCATTAGACATTTCAAGCAGGTTCATTGTTTTTCTTGATGACCGTTACCACAGGAATATAGTACTATCGTCTGTGAAGAACCAAAATGACCCTCATCCAATTTAAGGTAGAATCAAATCGATCTATGTCATAAAAACAAAATGAGAAACATGCGTAAAATGTTAATTAAGAGTTTTTGAAATGTGCAAAATATTCTATTAACATGTTATTTAAAAGTGTAAAATGTTCTATTTAAATCATTTCAAGACATATTTAAATATTTTCGTAGATAGTGGATATTGTTTTTAGCTACAAATGGATATGTTTGGTTATTCACAGACGATATGATATATCAACGTTTTGCTTTGCATATTGGCCGTACTGAATTGAACTGAAACAAAACAAGGAGAAATACTGAATGTTCAAGTGTGTCTAGTATAGTGAGAAATGTATGGGACTTTCATTCGTATCTATACTAATTCTAACCTACCTAAATACCCTTACTGGCTTTTGGCAATATTTGTCTATTCACAGTTGACTAGTTGACATTACCTGATATACACTTATTGGTATATAAATATTATGCGAAGTATCGTTACATCGCATCGTAAGAACAGGTAAATATGTGTTACTGTAACTTGAAACGCGACTACTTAAACAGTGTGAGATATATTACCCCCTATCATTGATATTGATAACTTAATTACATGATTAAATAAAATTTGAATTATGCGAGGCTTTTAGTCTAAAGCTCGTCGCGTCGCATCGCATCTTCGTTGTCTAGGCTTCCCTCATCATTCACAATACAATCCGCTCGTTTCTTAAAAGAAAACTTGAGACAATACTTCCTCAAAGAGCCTAAAACTCCATATCACATTCCAATACAAGCAGTACAAAATTAGTAATTTTTAATTATTATTTCTACCAACACCGACAGTGCAGTGGCGGAATTTCGAAAGCAGTAATTAAAAAATGCAATTCCATAATGTATCATTTGTAATAATTATTACATACACAATTATTACCAACCGCGGGGGAAGAGATGTGTATTGTATTTTTGTGTATACAATATAAATATAATTTGAAGCACCTAGCCCAGACAATATAACAATGTTATTTCCTACACACACACACTCATGATTGCAATTTAAATTCGATTCATTTGCATTAAAAGAAATTGACTACGATAATAGTATAATTACCTTGTTTGTATTGTTACAGCTGTTCGATGATGTCTTAATATAGCGTATATAGATTTCCATTCCAAAATATTATGGGAGATAGTTTGTAGATACATACCTAAACTTTCGTCGTACAGTTTGTTATTGGATATGTATGTATACAGTATGCGCACAGCTGACCTGAAATAAAAGTGAAACTAATTGCACATTTAAAACTGTATAAATTTAAATAGGTCACTTCCAACTCTTATATTTTAAAACAGTAAAAACTTATTATTGTAAATAATAAACAAATGTAGAGAATTTAATTACAACACAATGGTGACAGGTTGAAGTGCAAACATTTTCACGAATTTTTATTGAAGGAAATACAAAATTATTAATATTATTTTTGTTAAGATCATAAAGGTGCAAATTAAAGTAAAAAAAACTGAAAATCTGTGAAACGACCAAAACTCTATATAATTACATTAATATGATTTACATATTTGAATTAAGTTAAGAGTTTTTACAGAATATATTTTTAAAAAAATAAATAAAATAGATAATGTTCCTTTGGTCATGCAGAGACTCCTCCAGTTTATAACAATGAGAACATCTGTACTAGTATTTCTTACAATAATAGCTCAATCATTCACCTTAACAAAAAGCACTGACAATTTTATCGAGTGGTGTGAAGAGCCGGATGTGAGAAAACGGGTTAGAAGCAGTGATTGTGGCAGTATCACGTTTGTTCATCCCTTCCCGCCTTGCTATTGTATCCGTGGAGCGTAAATTCAAAATAAGTTAATTTGAATGATAATAAATAGTCAATATATTATGCATTTATTAGAAATATATTACATCTTTAATACTATGGTTATTAGTCCAAGTAATTAATTTAAACTATTTAGCATTTAATTTATTCCAGAGTTACCGTAGTCACTGAAGGAATTTCTTTGCCCGAAGTAGTCATAAGTGATGGAGGATGTTTCCGGCAGATCAGTGGACACAAAAGTTGGCAAAACCGAAGTGTGGAGTTTCAGTCGAAACTTGATCCTGACAAATATTTGATAGTTGTACGTAACGCACATGAATCCGTGTGGTCCTTTCATGAACTTCACGAAAATGAACCGTCGCAAATAATTTTTACAAACGCTCCTTATTATGTTTTCAATGGGGACGTTGTTGACTTATTACAAGACTACAAAGGGAAGCCATTACTCTGTGTTCAACTGGCAAATGATCCAAAGAAGAAACAACTAGTGAAGCATTTTAAACTGGTCACGTACAAGGAGGTGTATTTTGTATTGAATAAAACATGTGACAGTCTTTACGCTATGGATTATACAGATTTGATATATGAGACTCCAATAAGTCCTTTGGGTAAAGCTTTATTTAAGGGCGAAAATTAATGTTTATATAACAATGCTTTAAAGCTGTAATTTATACAATGTATATATAGTGTTTCTAACATTACTTGAAGAAAGAATAAGGCGCGCTATACCTAAATGTGAACAAAGGCCTCAAACCCAAGTGACTTGGGTATTTGTTCACATTTAGGCAACGCACCTTACACCATATATCTGATTAACCTAAGAACTTTTATGTCTATATTTTAATCTAATGATATTGAGTGCATTTCAGACAATCAGCAGTGTACTCCAGCGTGTCCACCACTGGATGATATACCTCTGCAAAGGACATTATTGAGCGATAATGAAAATATGAAAAGAATCGGCCAAGTTCGTTCGAGACAAGCAACAACGCAAAATCTGAACCCACAAGAGCATCAACCAGACATGTGTGAGCCCATTTCATATGCTCAAAAAAACATTCACCAAGATGTAAATAAAAAATTGATTAAATGGGCTATCGAAAATTCATTGAGCGGCCAACAGTCGAAAACATTAAAATATCATAAACCTCTCCGTTTGTTCAGCCTCTTCGAAAAACTGGCTAAAATTATGAATAGATACTGCGAGAGTGCAAATATTCCTGTAGATTTTATTCGGACAGCAATTGAGTATTTCAAATTCGTTCATGAGGACCGAGGTTCCAATTTTGACCAAGATATTAGCGAGCAAGACTATCAAACTATTTTCAGGATCTTGACACAATGTACTTGGGATATTCAGCCTTTAAAAATGAACACACATGGATGTCCTCGAGAAAATGCATGGGTGAGTTATATTATTGTCGGGATACAAAGTCGAGATACCTGGGCAAGGTGTCCAAACCCTGCCGCTTCCATTTGATTGCATGGATATGAAACTATTTGGACACCTTGCCCAGGTATCTCGACTTTGTATCCAGACAATAGTTCTACGTGATTTCAACTACTCTTATCATTAGTTTAAATGTATATTATAGATTATTGGCGGTAATTATGATCTTACGAGGAATCAGCATGACCTGATTTTTTTAAAATTCTAAAATAATGTAGATACTTAAACTAAGCATACTTGACTTTAGTCTAGCTACATATGTAAGCCAGATGCATACTATGATCGTTCTCATTTAAAAAAAATCAATTTTTCTATGGTGTATAACATGGAGATTCGAATTTTGAAAAAAAAAATCATACTTGTGTTTTTTTGTAAAACCCCCTGGTTAATAATAGGATAAGAAAAATCGATTTTTTAATTTCGAGGTTTCAAAAACTTTTAATTTTTTTAAAACTTAAAACTGGCACACGCAATCACCTCATAGATGTTGTAAGACGAAGTGAAGCATTTAGAATTCTAATATCTACACATCATATTTGAAAGCCTAAAAACTATGTCATGTCGGTTGCTCGAAAGTAATCATTAATCACTATGCATTCACTGACCACCTAGATTACATCCATTCTGGAACCCGGTGTATCATCGGCTGGCAGGACGAAGCATTATGACATTAAAATAACAGCCAGCCATCAGCATTTTGACCATCATCTTGTAATGGACGTTCCCTGGAACATTATTGACCTGGCAAACCGTGTTTGTTTTAACACTTTCAAAGATTCCTTACCAGCATATCGAACATTTATAGAAGGGATGGAATATTTATTCACACCTGCTCTCCGATTACTATGGTAATGCCTGGCGCTGCAAGTGGTGCATTATGTACCTTCACACTTGATGATGTCTCCAACTTTTGAATGGAACAAATAATTCTACTAAGGGATTGTCCATAAATGATGTCACCACCTCTGTGGGTGGGTCGTAAAAACCTCTCAATTTAAGGCACTGTTGAAAAAGTTGCCACACTATGCACTAATATTACGGTGGCTAGGCATATCATAGTAACTCCATGTCATCTACGACATCATTTATGGACAATCCCTAACTCAACTATTATCTAAACGTTTAAAAGTATTAGTAATTTTACACTGGCATCCTATTCTACCATATAGGTTACACCCTGAAACACCTTCACAATTTAATGAGCATCTCTTTGGTCCACACTGGCTACCTATTGCTCGAAACCTGGAGAAATGCGTCGAATCCGCTTATTCATTCAATGATGTTAAAACCCGGTTAGTTCGGCCAACTTGGATTACCACTCCGAACTCTATTGAACAGGGAATTTTACCGGACGGAGCCTGTACTGACAGAGGGAACAGTTCTGCCATTTCTGATACACATAAGATTTTTTGCACTGCAAATGAGAATTTACGTAGGCGAGGCGGAAAACAAAGCAGAGTAGCTGTTTATTTGAAAATGAAAGGTAAGGCGCACCTGTCGTGTTCTACTGAACTTCGGCAGAGCTTGAGTGAATTGAGGCTGTACTATTAATTATATGAGTATAATAACATGTGGGTGTATGATCAAATGGTATTACTATTCCTTGTGTTAATGTATAGGGGATGGGATGGATAAAAATGACGTTAAAGTTTCCCAAGATGAATTTCCACAAGGATATCACGTAGCCCTTCAGATGCCTAATGGTGAATTTTTTAATTTCACCGGCAAGTTAGGAAGTCAAACAGGTATGCATATTATATATCTAATAAGCTTTGCTAACAACAACAAGTTTTTTTTAATGTGTGCATGGATCACTAAATATTTATGAGAACAAGGGAACACCCGTATTTAAAAAAAATAACAACGTATAATGTAGTTCTGCATTAAAACAAGTTGGTTCGATGTCAAAATGCATTTAAAAATATACTTTCAATATTATGTGTACACTACGATGTAGCTTTTATTTGACTACTTTTAGTTAGACTCTATGTGTAAAACCTTTTCGGAGTTTGAATGTAGAAAATGTGGTCTTGCTATCAAAAAGTGTGACTAAATTAATTTTGTGAAAATTCGTACCTATTTTCCTGATTCCCGGTCCTAAAAAATTATCAAAATCATTCTGCTTATCGAAAATACAGTTAATATGACATAATATGACACTGGAATATCTCTAGAGAAAAAATGTTACTTTCTAATAACGTGTATCTATGCCTATGGTAGGTTTGCCACTCCTTGACGTTCATCCACCGGTCTCGGGTTCAACTAGAAGTGGTCCAGATCCAGACGAAGTACGGATTGACTGGCGAAGCGACGGCTCTGATGGTGGAGGTGTAATCAATATACCCGATGAAGACGAGGACTTGCCCTTGCTTAGTTTCCCCAGTCAAGGTGGAGGAGGCGGAGGAGGCGGAGGAGGAGGTGCTGGAGATCGAGTTAGAGGAGGAGGAGGAGGAGGAGGTGGTGGCGGAGGAGGAGGAGGTGGTGGGGGTGGGGGTGGAGAAGATGATGTACCTTTGCTTACTTTTCCCAGTGACTCTGATGGCGGAGATCGAGTTAGAGGAGGAGGAGGGGGAGGTAGTGGTGGTGGAGGAGGTGGAGGAGGGGGTGGAGATCGAGTTAGAGGAGGAGGGGGTGGAAGTGGAGGTGGAGGGGGTGGAGATGGAGATGATGATGTACCCTTGCTTACTTTTCCTAGTGAATCTAATGGTGGAGGGGGTGGAAGTGGTGGTGGTGGAGGTGGAGGGGGTGGAGATCGAGTTAGAGGAGGAGGGGGTGGAAGTGGAGGAGGTGAAGCAGGTGAAGTATATAGGCTTGATTTTCCCAGTGACGCTAATGGTGGAGGGGGTGGAGGAGGGGGTGGAGATCGAGTTAGAGGAGGAGGGGGTGGAAGTGGAGGTGGAGGGGGTGGAGATGGAGATGATGATGTACCCTTGCTTACTTTTCCTAGTGAATCTAATGGTGGAGGGGGTGGAGGAGGTGGTGGAGATCGAGTTAGAGGAGGAGGGGGTGGAAGTGGTGGTGGTGGAGGTGGAGGGGGTGGAGATCGAGTTAGAGGAGGAGGGGGTGGAGATGGAGATGATGATGTACCCTTGCTTACTTTTCCTAGTGAATCTAATGGCGGAGATCGAGTTAGAGGAGGAGGCAGTGGTGGTGAAGGTGGAGGAGGGGGTGGGGAAGATGAAGTATACAGGATTAATTTTCCCAGTGACTCTAAGGGTGGAGGAGGAGGAGGAGGAGGAGGTGGTGGAGGTGGAGGTGGAGAAGCCCTTATCGATTTTCCCCCTGATGAAAATTCTAATGGTGGAGGAGACCCAGGTGAACCCCTAATAGACTTTCCTCCTGACGGTGGCTCTGGTGGTCCCCCTGGTAGTTCTTCTGGTGGTGAAGACGGAGAGGATCCTTTTCTAGACTTTCCTTCTGACGGCACTTCTGATGGCAGTTCTGGTGGTCCTTCGGGTGATGGAGATGGTGATGAACCTTTTCTAGACTTTCGTCCTCGTGTTAATTCTGGTGGTGGAGGTGGAAGTAAGTCATCTGGTAGTGGTTCCGGTGGGAGCCGCACTAGAAATCATAACGGAGACGGTGGTGAGATGGGGGCAAGCCAAAAGGAAGTATACCTATTTCAGCCACATCGTATTAGTAAAAAGAAGAAAAGAAAACTCAAGAGAATGTCACCTTCGGCCACTGTTTAGTTCTAAATTATTTATCGTACTATTAAAATGGCTAATACTTATAATAACGGAATTTATAATGTAATTTTGTAATATTTTAAATACTGCCCGTAGATAAAAAGCTCTGGTATATTTAATGTGCTACGCTATGTTCAACAATGACTTCAAAATAGGTCGTATTATATGGTATTAATAGCATAGTTTGTCATATTACTTTATTTCCGTAGTTCCATAGTAACAAATTATTTCTACATTTGAATAAATATACTGTGACATATGTAATTTATTACAATAATACATTAAATAGAATCAAAACTTTAAACTGGCTTACATAGTTTGCGTTCCATGATTGCATAATTATAATACATACAATATACAGCATTCATTTGACTGACGAGCATACCCGGTACCCGGTCAACCCTTTAAGGGGCTTTGCCATGAGTTTTTTTGGAAAAGGGTGTCCAAATCAACTTGGAACTGCTTACTAGCTTGGTGCGCGCAATGAGTTTCAGTCGATAAAATACCTTTTCCAAAAACGAAAAAAGTATCAAACTGTATGTTTAATGGATTTTTAATCCGAAGTTTTTCATTTTTTTTCTTCAAAATTTGTGAACACGATTTTTGAAAATAATGTGTAAAAATCATTTCAAAATAATAAAACCATAATCACCATTAAAATTTCTACAACGATTATTTTTACCAAAATTTTGAAGAAACTAGGTTAGGTGTCTTTACACAATTTGATACACTTTTTTTCAAAAATTGTGTTTAAGAGTTTTGAAAAAAAATTAATAACCCATTAAATAAATATAGAGTTTAAGGCCATTTTTGTTTTTTACAGAGAAACAAATCATCCACCGAAAATTATTATGCGCAGTAATGCGCACCATATTGTTCATTAAAGTGTTTCTTTGGACGCTCTTTTCAAAAAGAAATAACTCATGGCAAAACGCTTACTTGGGTTGACGGGTTACGCTCGTGAGTTTACAGGAAATTAGTCATTGATTTTAAAAATAGTACAAAATTAAAATGTGAGGATGATGAATGATGGAGGATTAAAGGATGTTGAATTCATTTAATTACTAATATTACTGTACTACATAATGAACAATTTTTATTAAGTAGCTTTTGGAATGTAAATTACAATAAAGGTAATGCTTACTAGTGCGTACAACATTCATTGAAGTTTTGCAAAGATATACAAAAAATAGTCACTTTTATTTATATTTAAGAATATCAAAAGATTGTTTATAGTGTTTTCAGGTGTATACAATCTTAGGTGCGATATGAAATATAATTAATAATAATTAAATTATTGTTATCACCTTTGTGGCTCCCTACTATATCAGCTAATGCTTTTCCTTTTTGTCATACGTTTCACTATTATTAAATATCGTCGGTGAAGAGTCATACTGTCTTAAGTCCAATGCACAGCTAAAATCATTCTGTCTCAAGTCCATACAATTCTTAAAGTCATTGTCTTAAGTCCATCCAATTAGTAGCTCCTGTCGAGGTCGCACCCGCGTTGTCCTATGCATTAGGGGGGGGGGGGTTGGTATGTTACTGACTGCATTGTACTCATGACGTAAACTTAAGGGTCTTCCACAAAAGAAGTAATGTTACTATGTTTTACTCATGATGTCCACAAAAGACGTAATAAAATACTATTTCCAAAACATTTTACAATTACGAAAAACATGCAAATGGAACATTTTGCACTTTTCAAGAATGCAAAAATGTTCTATTTACATGTTTTTAAAAAGTTCAAAATGTTCTATTTGCATGTTTTTTTAACGTGCAAAATGTTTTATTTGCATGTTTTGCAAGAGTGCAAAATGTTTTGTTTGGATGTTTTTCTTACGTGCAAAATGTCCTATTTGCATGTTTTTATAACCCGCAAAACGTTCTATTTGGATGTTTTTCTAACGTGCAAAATGTTCTGTTTGGATGTGTTTCTAACGTGCAAAATGTTCTGTTTGGATGTGTTTCTAACCTGCAAAATGTTATATTTGCATGTTTTTCCAACCTGCAAAATGTTCCATTTACATGTTTCTTCAACCTGCAAAATGTCCTATTTGCATGTTTTTATAACCCGCAAAACGTTCTATTTGGATGTTTTTCTAACGTGCAAAATGTTCTGTTTGGATGTGTTTCTAACGTGCAAAATGTTCTATTTGCATGTTTTTCTAACCTGCAAAATGTTATATTTGCATGTTTTTCCAACCTGCAAAATGTTCCATTTACATGTTTCTTCAACCTGCAAAATGTTCAATTTGCATGTTTTTCGAAAGTGCAAAATGTTCTGGAAATAAAATTTTTATTACGTCTTTTGTGGACGACCCCTAAGTTTGCGTGCAGTCTTTTGTGGACGACCCCTAAGTTTACGTCGTGAGTACAATGCAGTCAGTAAAATACCCCCCCCCCTCCCCCTAATGCATAGGACAACGCGGGTGCGACCTCGACAGGAGCTACCAATTGGATGGACTTGAGACAGAATGATTTTAGCTGTGCATTGGACTTAAGACAGAATGACTCTTCACCGACGATATATGTATTTGTTCATATCATCGTTTTTTAATTCATCACTATACTATTCATTAGAAAAACAAAATACGATTTCATTGTTAATGAGTAGTGTATATTGTAATAGTACATTCTATTGTTGAACTTGTTGCCAACTTTCCTCCTGTATTTTTTTTTATTCTGTATGAGATTGACCTGAAATCTTAAATGAAAGTGAAATTAATCAATTAGAAATAATTTTTACTACGTCACAACGTCACAAGTCAAGAGTAAAATTTATTACAGGTGTTGATAAAAACTAAACATATAATGGCTACATAAAACTTACCTACATTATTTTAATAGTGTATAGATTTTTTTAAAGAAACTATTTTATAATTCCACAGGGACTTTGAAAAATTCAGATAATTTACCAAAAAGAAGAATTATAGTAACTAAATACATATTTTCCAAAATATTAGAATGATTTAAATCACCGAAACCGAAGAGGCAACAAAACAAACGTCCTAAATTAACATTTCTACAGCAAAAATTCAAGTGTATCCAAATTGCTAAAACATTCACATTAATACAGATGCTCATGTGTACCAAGTTATTAGGAAAATGAGAATAACAGTAATTTTTCTCATATTAGCCAAAACAGTGTTGTCCCGTAAAAGTACTAATAATTTTATAGAATGGTGTGAGGAGCCGGATGTGAGAAACCGCGTAGTGAGCACTGATTGCGAGAGCATTACATTTGTGTACCCCTTCCCGCCTTGCTATTGCGTCCGTGGAGCGTAATTTAATAATTAATCTATATAAACGATACGCAAATATTGTAATAATTTTAATCTAACAAAATTTAAATCAGTTGCCCTTGAGACTGCGGCTGCACGGCCACTGCACTGGCACATGTAATTAATTTTATCTTACAAGGGAATGACGCGACATGCAGCACCCAGATTTCACAGAGACCCATTTCAAAACATCGGGCCAATTTTTAATAGAACAGATCCAAAGTAACTCGAGTGAATTTTGTGCTGTTTGGCCACAATGACCCGTCAAAGTTAAAAAAAATCAAATTTTAAAACTTTGCCGCCGTATAATTTCTACAGTTCTCATCCGATTTTTATAAAATTTGAATTTTCTAATCCCTAGGTTTTAGTCTCAAAAGTCATATCAGGATTTTGAAAAATACTAGAATTTTATATTTTTTTTAATTGGTTTTAAAAATTGGACCTCAAAAATATAGGTTTCTTGCATGTTTTTCAAAAACAGGAAAATTTTAGAATTTTCAAAAATCCTAGAATTAAATTTGAAAACAAAGCCTAATGATTAGATAAATTCAAATGTTGTCAAAATCGGATGAAAACTGTAGACGAAATAAGGCGGCAAATTTATAAAATTTGAATTTTTTGAACTTTGGCGGGCCACTGTAGCCAAACAACGCAAAGTCCACTCGAGTTACTTGGGATCCGTGGTATTACAAAGTAGCCCGATTTTTTAAAATGGGTATCTATGAAATCTGGGTGTTGCATGTTGCGTCACTCCCTTGTTAGTGCCTTTATTCATTATTGTCAATATTTTCAGAGTTACCGTCGTCACTGAAGGGATATCTTTGCCCGAAGTAGTCATAAGTGACGGAGGATGTTTCCGACAGATCAGTGGACACACAAGTTGGCAAAACCGAAGTGTGGAATTTCAATCCAAACTCCATCCTGACAAATATTTGATAGTTGTACGAAACGCACATGAATCCGTGTGGTCCTTTCATGAATTTCAAGAAAATGATCCTTCCCAGATAATTTACACAAACGCTCCTTACTATGTATTCAATGGGGACGTGGTTGATTTGCTACAAGACTACAAAGGAAAACCATTGCTCTGTGTTCAAATGGCGACTGATCCTAAGAAGAAACAACTAGTGAAGCATTTCAAATTGGTCACGTACAAAGAGGCATATTTTATATTGAATAAAACATGTGATAGTTTGTACACCATGGATTATACAGATTTAATATCTGAGACTCCCATAGGTTCTGATGGTAATTTGCAAATTTGAACAAAATTTATGCCATGCATTTAAGTATTAATTAATTAATTAATTAGTAAGAAAATATTATTATTGCCAGTGCAGTTAATGCCTAATTATTTTGAACATTTCAGTCAATCAGCAATGCGTTCCAAGTTGTCCACCAATAGAAGAATCCCTACAGAGAACTTCATTGAGCACTGCTGAAAATCTGAAAAGGATCGAACAAGTAAGTTCAAGGCTACAAACTGTGCAAAATCTAAAACCACACGAGCATCAACCGCACAGCTGTGAGCAGATTTCTGAAGAACAGAAAATCAAGCATCAACAAGTAAATAAAAAACTAATCGCTTGGATGATTGAGAATTCATTAAATAATAATTTAAAATCAGTCAAATCCCGAAAACCTCTCCGTTTACTCAGTCTCTTTGGAAAGATTTCAAAAATTGTGAATAGATACTGTGAAAATGCAAATATCCCAGAGGATTTCATTCAAAAAGCTATTGAGTATTTCAAAGTCGTCCGGGAAGGGACGGGTGCTCACTTCGACACGGACATGAGCGAGGAAGATTTTCAAACTGTTTTCAGGTATTTAACTCAATGCACCTGGGATATTTCGCCGTTGCAAATGAACACACATGGATGCCCACGAGAAAATGCATGGGTGAGTTAAAATCATTAAGGTGACCTAATTTTGTTACCCAAGTTGATCCATGTATTTTAATAAGGTCAATCCAAAATAGTTAGTTATTAAATTATTAAGGCATCAACATCATTATATATGTTAATATAATTTTTCTAATACGCTAATATTTAAAATTTGGGCGATTCTCGTTTTCATTTAGATTACATCGGTTCAAGAGCCGGGAGCACCTAGCAAAAAACATTATGACGTTAGAGTTACAGCCAACCATCAGCACTTTGATCATCATCTCGTAATGGACGTTCCCTGGAATATTGTAGATCTGGCAAATCGAGTTTGCATAAATACTTTCAAAGATTCCTTACCAGCCTACCAAAAGTTTGTCGATGGGATGCAATATTTATTTTCACCAGAATTGCGGGAACTCTGGTATGTATATCTGTAGTACTAATCAAGGCGTTTCGAATGTTAATATCGCAATTGAATTTGTAGCTTTAGTCAAATAAAAATCTGACTACATAACTAAATCTCTACACAATATTTTAGCTAAAAGGCATATTATTATCATACATAGGCTACACCCTGAAACACCTCCGAATTTCAATGAGATTCTGTTTGGTCCACACTGGATATCCATGGCACGAAACCTTGAAAAATGCGTGGAGTCTTCTTACTCGCTCAACGACGTTAAAACAAGGTTAGTCCGGCCAACTTGGGTTGCTACGCCCGACGGAAATATTAAGGAACGGATTTTACCTGATGGAGCTTGCGTGGAGAGGGGAAACAGCTCTGCAATTTCTGAAACTCACAAGATTTACTGCACTGCTAACGAGAAGTTCCTTAGACGGGGTGGTAAGCAGCGGAGGGTCGCTGTTTACATGAATCTTGGAGGTATAACGAAATGATTTAATTATTTTTTGGTCAAAGCATTATACTTTGTCATATTTTTGGTTACTAATAGTGTAACAATCTTTTCACATTTTATAATACAACTTTGTGGGTAGGTGTGTATTCTTCTCATTACATAAATATTTACTGGTTTTTGTAGGAGATGGAATTGATCAAAATGATATTCAAGTTGACCCTGACAAATCAAAGGGTGGTTACGAAGTATCACTAAAGATGTTTGGAGGACAATTTTTCAATTTTACGGGCAAATTTGGAGACAAAAAAGGTTAATTGAACTTTTAATCATTTGATGTCAAATAGTATTACAGGTTTCAGCGAGAAAAAGGAAGCTATAATTATTACTTCATAAGATTTCGATAGAATGTATGAATTATTTATGTTAACACTAACAATTTTACAAGACATAGCCAATGTAGATACAAAAACGTAATTAATAATAAACGGCAGTGCAATATGAACCTAATTTTTTATAATTTCCAATAAACGACAATCCTAGGCTCTAATCAAAAGTCGCGGATAACTGAAGCTTCAAATTCTGGCTCAAGCAATTCTAAAGTTTCTGACGTATCTGGAGGTATTAGTAGAAATCAAGCGAACCAGAATGTACAAAAACCCAATACGAACGGAGAAGGACCGAAATCATCAACCAACGATGACGATGTTGTTCTGGACTGGCTTAGTGATAGCAACTCGGCTACAGGTAGCAGCAGTGCGCGAAAACAAAATAGTGGCGGCGGCGGGACGCCACAAAAACAAAATAATCAGCCATTGACTCCACAAAGCGGGAAACAAAAATCATTTAATGATGCTGAGGAACCTTTGATTGACTGGCCAAATGATAGTAGCACGAATAATGGGGGTAGCGTCACTCCTAAAAAGACTACACAAAAGGAGACACAAGAACCAGCTGGCGGTGGTGGAAAAGTAATTCTTGACTGGCCAAATGACGTCAGCATGACCAGTGGAGGTAGCGTCACTCCTAAAAAGACCATGCAAAAGGACACGTCAGTGCCATCTGGCGGGGGTGGGGAAGTTATCATTGACTGGCCAAGTGATAGCAGCACAAATGGTGTGGGAAGCGTCACACCAAAGAAACCAAATATACAGCCCGCAACTCCGCAAAAACAGTCACAAGAGCAATCTGGCGGTGACGGGGAACCTCTTATTGACTGGCCAAACGAAGCTAGCACAACTGGTGGGGGTAGCGTCACTCCAAAAAAGACTTCGCAAAAGCAAACTCAAGAGCCAACTGGCGGTGACGGGGAACCTTTGATTGACTGGCCAAATGACGGAAATCCAGGTGTTGGGAATAGTGTCACCCCGAAAAAAACAGGTAAACCGCCTTTACCTCCGCAAAAGGCGACCCAAGATCCATCTAACAGTGGTGACGATACTTTCATAATTGACTGGCCAAATGATGCCAGCACGAACGGTGCAGGTAGCGTCGCCCCCAAAAAAACAAGTAAACAGCCCTCAACTCCACAAAACCCGAACCAAGAGCCATCTGGCGGCGGTGGGGAAGTTATCATTGACTGGCCAAATGAAGGTAGCACGAATGGTGGTGGTAGTGTCACCCCCAAGAAACCAAATAAACTGCCCGCAGCTCCCCAAAAACAGCAACAAGAGCAATCTGGCAGTGAAGCGGAACCTCTTATTGACTGGCCAAATGAAAGCGGCACGAATGGTGGCAGTAGCGTCACTCCAAAAAAAACTTCTCAAAAGCAGACGCATGAACCATCTGGTGGTGGCGGGGAAGTAATTATTGACTGGCCGAATGAAGGCAGCACGAATGGTGGTGGTAGTATAACCGCAAAGAAACCAAATATACAGCCCGTAAATCCGCAAAAACAGCCACAAGATCAATCTGGGAGAGACGGAGAACCTCTTATTGACTGGCCAAATGAAGGCAGCACAAATAGTGGTGGTAGCGTCACTCCAAAAAAGACTTCTCAGAAGCAAACGCAAGAGCAGTCTGGCGGTGGTGGGGAAGTTGTGATTGACTGGCCAAATGAAGGCGGCGCGAAGGGTAGCGGTAGCGGTACGAGTAATGGTGGTAGCGGTAGCGTCAGCCCAAAAAAGACTTCGCAAAAGCAAGAGTCATCTGGCGGTGATGGTGAAGTGGTGATTGACTGGCCAAATGAAGGCGGCGGCGGCGGTAGCGCCCCGAGTAGTGGCGGTAGCGTCACCCCAAAAAAGACTTCGCAAAAGCAAGGGTCATCTGGCGGTGATAGTGAAGTTGTGATTGATTGGCCAAATGAAGGCGGCGGCGGCGGTAGCGGCCAGAGTGGTGGCGGTAGCGTCACTCCAAAAAAGACTTCGCAAAAGCAAACGCAAGAGCCATCTGGCGGTGATGGTGAAGTTGTGATTGACTGGCCAAATGAAGGCGGCGGCGGCGGTAGTGGCACGAGTGGTGGCGGTAGCGTCACTCCAAAAAAGACTTCGCAAAAGCAAACGCAAGAGCCATCTGTTGGCGATGGTGAAGTTGTGATTGACTGGCCAAATGAAGGCGGCGGCGGCGGTAGCGGTACGAGTAATGGTGGTAGCGGTAGCGTCACCCCAAAAAAGACTTCGCAAAAGCAAGAGTCATCTGGCGGCGATGGTGAAGTTGTGATTGATTGGCCAAATGAAGACGGCGGCGGCGGTAGCGGCCAGAGTGGTGGCGGTAGCGTCACTCCAAAAAAAACTTCGCAAAAGCAAACGCAAGAGCCATCTGGCGGTGATGGTGAAGTGGTGATTGACTGGCCAAATGAAGGCGGCGGCGGCGGTAGCGGCACGAGTGGTGGCGGTATCGTCACCCCAAAAAAGACTTCGCAAAAGCAAGAGTCATCTGGCGGCGATGGTGAAGTTGTGATTGATTGGCCAAATGAAGGCGGCGGCGGCGGTAGCGGCCAGAGTGGTGGCGGTAGCGTCACTCCAAAAAAGACTTCGCAAAAGCAAACGCAAGAGCCATCTGGCGGTGATGGTGAAGTTGTGATTGACTGGCCAAATGAAGGCGGCGGCGGCGGTAGCGGCACGAGTGGTGGCGGTAGCGTCACCCCAAAAAAGACTTCTCAGAAGCAGACGCATGAGACATCTGGCGGTGGTGGCGAAGTTGTTATTGACTGGCCAGATGAAGGTAGCACAAATGGTGGTGGCAGCGGCACGAGTGGTGGCGGTAGTGTCACCCCAAAAAAGACTTCGCAAAAACAGACGCAGGAACCATCTGGCGGTGGTGGGGAAGTTGTTATTGACTGGCCAGATGAAGGTAGCACAAATGGTGGTCCTAGCGCAACCCCATCTAAACAAACTGGAGGTTCCTATATGAATGATGGGGATATTCTGATAGATTTGCCAACTGCTAGTATTAAAAATGGTGGGGGTAGTGGAACCTCTCAAAAGCAGAATGTGCAGGGCCATGGAACTAGAAAACTAGATACTGCGGCTCCAGCTTCGGGAGAGAAGGTTTATCTTGACTGGCCCGGTGAGGAACAATCGCCTAGTGGGGGTAGCATAAGCCCCTCAAAAAAAGGAAACCAGGGTGGTGGAAAGGTAAAAGCTTTTGAAGGAAGTGATGAAGAACAGCATATTGACTGGACTGATGAAGATGGTGGAAACCAGGGAGCAGTTGTTAGTGTGCCTGGAGAAGATGACGACGACACTATTCTTGGCTGGCCAGAGCACAACGCTGGACAGGCCACAGGTGAAGGCAATATTGCTGAAAATAATGACGAGCCCCATATTGATTGGCCTGCTGGTTCTAAAAAAGGAAGTGGTGGCGGAAATAAGGGAAAAACACGTGTAAATGATGAGGAATACGTTAAGATTGGCTGGATGGATGACCAAGGTGAACAAGTAACTGGGGCGAAACCTAATGGCGGAAGTGGTTCGGTTAGAAATAAAAGCGGGAGCGTTGGCGTTGAAAAACCTTTTAATGATGACGATGTTAAAATTGGCTGGCCTGGGGATAGCGGAGTGCACAGTAAACCGGTGGAATCCCTTAGTGGTAGCCAGGACGTACCGCACATTGACTGGCGCGACAGTGCTTCAGATACTGGAGGCAAGGTCGGGAGAAGTGTTGACACAATTATTGACTTGCCTGACTATTTGAAGAGGAAGAAGAGGAGAGATGATTTAAAGTCTAGGTCAACTCGCGGCTCTGGTCACAAAGGAAAACGCCGCGGCATTCATCCCCAGGAAACTTATTTATTTTATCCTAAACGGCATACCCCTGGGAAAAAACGAAGGATGAAAAGATTGGCGGCTGTGATATAGCTCTATTATATGTAATGTAACCTATGTTTGTTCATCCTCCATTAATTTATTGCAATATTTATTTTATTTATTATTCCATATTTATAGCGGAAAGAAAAACTCGTATTATTAACCAATAAAGTACTGTGCATTAATTTATCTAAAAATTAATAGAAATGAAAATGGGACTGAATTTACATTATTAATTATTGTCTAATAATTTTATTGCATAACTGTCTGGGTCATATTATTCTTTTTAACGAAATTCTTGGTGAAGCACAAGGGCTACTCATTTAATTTGGGTTCCGTTTCCGTCCCAATCCCCGTTGTAAATGCTTTTATGATTTCATTGACTCCTAATAGCTTTCACTTCCTCGGGTGACATTTCGCAGTACTGGAATTCAAAACATAACGAGGCCTTATTACGCATTTACTGTAAGAGTTACGTTGTACATATGTACCAAGATTTTTTAAAACAGTGATAGATCAAATTATTATACTTTCACAAAACGAGCGTACACAGTACAAGTTTTATTTACTTTACCTGCTGGATTTTATCTTCATGAAAATTCAAAATCTTATCATGGAAGAGGCAAACTCTAGCGGAGGTTGGGAGTCGAGCTGAAATTAATGTCAACATTTTAATCATACCCTTAACGTCACATGTAAATATCGTCTGTGAAGAACCAAAATGACCCACATCCATTTGTAGCTAAAAACAAAATGCACTATCTACAGAAAACATAAAAATTAAATGTGCATCAAAGCATGCAAATAGAACCTTGTGCATTTTTTAAAGAACAAGTACATAGAATATTTTGCCTTTTTCAAAAAAAATGTACATAAATAGAACATTTTGCCCTTTCAAAATATATTTAAATAGGACATTTTAGACTTTTCAAAAATACTTAAATAGAACATTTTGACCTTTTCAAAAATATGTAAATATAGAACAATTCGCTCATTTTAGAAACCCGTGATTAGCATTGTAAGCATGTATCTTATTTACTGTATTTGGTTTTGACATAGCTCATTATAATTGTAGCATAAATTGGAAATGGTTCATTTTGGTTCTTCACCCACGATATGTAAATTGTTTTCAAAATTTGAATACACCATAACTTACCACCCAGCTCTTCTAAGGTTTCATCAAAAAACACATAGGTGGGACCCAAGAAATTCATCCACACGGAGGGTTGAACGACAGGGAAGAGGCCTAGTAACTTTTTCTGAAACAACGAGACGTCCAGCTCCATGGAATCATTAACAATGCCAGCAGAATGCATGAAGCAAGTGGCAGAACACTGAATTATTAAATTTTAAGAAAAGCATATAGTTTAGAATGGCTGGATTTAAAAACTGAATTATTGAATGTTATAGGGCACCGATGAAGTATTACCACCCGATTCTGCATGTTGGCCATACAATTCTTCATTTTAGCCGTATCTCTAGGTGCTTCAAGAATATCTGGAATCGTCCAGGGTAGTGGGTAACCATGACAACATCCAGGCATTACTTGTCTTCCGTTAGTTTCACACGTTCTTTGTAAGTTAATGTAGTCCACCTGTTTATTTTGTTAGAGTTTTATATATGAAACGAAACGTGATGTTATTAATTATATGCATGACTTTCATTTTGATTAATACTGTGATTTTTAACCAAGTATATAAGTATAGGTATTTAATATCTGTTAGACTTACATTAGGTTTCGGAACTCTGCTAAAATCCTCATTTGGAGGCATACCATTCGTGCAAAGAAACTCGAGCGCATCAATATAACATTTATGAAAGCCGAGCGGTGTGTAGCAAGGGAATTTGGGATTTTTAAAAGGCGTCATGCAATGCAAATGTTTTTCCATGATGATTTTCACATTCTCCTTAGTTTTCCCAGCCAGAGCTCGTGAGAGATGATTAAAGAATTCCAAGGGTTGGACTGTCCCTGTTGCATCGATCTTCATGTCAATAGAATAGAGTGAATTAGATACTGCGCTTTAAGGCTTTTACCCAATTTACTTGAAAGTTACTTCCTAACGGTTTTTGAGTAAGAGCATATTTATTTTTGTAACACTACGTGTACGTAGGTGTATGCGAAACGTGTACCCTTTAGTGAAGACTCAAAATGACCCATTTCCATTTCTAGCTAAAAATAAAATGCACTGCTGGCTACAGAAAAATAAAATATATCGTGATCCTAAAAGCATGTAAATAGAAGATTTTGAACATTCCAAAAATATGCAAATAAAAGATTTTGAACATTCCAAAAATACGCAAATAGATAATTTTGAACATTTCAAAAATATTCAAATAGAAGATTTTGAACTGTCTAAAAATATGCAAAAAGAAGATTTTGAATATTCCAAAAATATGCAAATAGAATATTTTAAACTTTTCAAAACATACAAATAAAATATTTTTAACATTTATGAAACATGCAAAATATAACATTTTACACTTTTCATAAACTAGTAATCAACATTTTAAACGTATCTATTTCAATTAGTGTTTTTATGACACAGCTCCTTTTAATTCTAGCTTAAATTGGATATGGGCCTTTTTGATTCTCCACTCACAATATAATTCTTACAACAACAAATGTCTTACTTAATATTTATATTCCACCGATTTGTTTAAGAGTACGAACAGAAAAAAGTTAACCAGCATTAAACAATAATTTTTGCGCGAATAAACGCACTATATAGGCAGAATACTAATCATGTACCTCTTTAATAGTAGACCCGCCTACTAAAATCAAGCTCATATATCCTACCCCCGCACACTACTAGAGACCCTTTTAATAATACATAGAGTCCCATCTATTAAAAGAGTAAATACAGCCTACAGCATATATGAAAAAATTTTAATGATTAAAAATAATAAACTATAATACTTACAACACCAATTTTCTTCAATGAGCAAGTATAGGCACACCACTGAAAAAAAATGTTGAATAAATAGTTTGATTTTGGCCATAATTATCTCTACATGCTAAAGCTATACAAATTATTATATACCTATTTAAAACTCTCAAAATGAAAAAATTACCAACTGAGAAGGATTCAAGATGCCATTGGCATCCGTTGTAGTTTTCATGGCACATTCTCCCGTAGTTTCAGGTAAGACAGTGGCTGCTTGAATAATATTTCCACGACAACACACAGCCCCATCCAACTTACTCCTGTAGAACGGTCTTACATTTGGACTTGTTTGTGGGAGACAAAATCTGTTTTCATTCTCATACGCCGAGAAGTTGGTACGAATGATTGTCTTTGTATTGACATTGGAATTCGAAGTTTGGGTGCTCATCACTTTTTGATTTACCCCAGCATTTCTCTGAACTGGCTTTTGTTGTTGTTGTTGGTGGCCATCGCACTCACATAGAAGACAAGCTAAGGAAGCTAACATTAGCAGCCAAAAATTAAAAACGGATTTTAAGGCCATCTCAGTAGCAGCCTGATTTACTGTCCAAGTCCAACGTGAACTTAGTTCTGGAATAGTTATGGAATACTGCCGGGAGATTTTTTATATATTGCAAAATGAATTCTTATTCGGTTTTTAGGTATGAATTTTAGCCTGTAGTTCCTTATGAAGAGGCTAGTAACGAATAACAAAATAAATGGAAAGCTAAAATTTCTAAACCCAAAACTACTTTGTACAGATATTGAGACATCAAAAGTTTCATGTCAAAAAATTACTGCATAAATTAATACCTATTTTGATCACACATGATTAAATAATTCCATTTTTTAATTTTTGTTAGTTATGACGTGTGATTGTATAATTTTAGCGTATTAGTTCATGTCATTAGCAGCATGCATTTGATCTAGAATTTAAATTCATGCTGGCGGTGTCACATAGCTCCCATACTTTAAATAATTTGTACATATGTAAATGGTAGTTGCATGAGCTATTAGCTGTACCGGATCCGCTTCTTATTATGAATTAATTAATTAACCTTTATTTAGCTTATACTCTCGTGTCGACGTCTCAATGCTTTTTTACAGAATCAAATTGTAATAATTTATTGTATTTTAAATCAACTAGATTTTAATTTTTTGTCATTCCTCATCCTTTGCATTTTATTGAGTAGGAAGCACGCGGATATAAAATTAGGGAAACCCTTTTATAAATTGGAATTGGAATTTTGCCGACCTAATAGGTACGAATACGAATGCACACACATATTTGACACTGTTTTTGATACCATAAGTTTATAAGCCCCCACTTTAAATGCAATGTAAATACAACTTTTTTATGTTGAAAAATATTCCATTTTAAGTGGTTTAATCAATCATTAGATAAATTACATAAGCGCAATCGGTTTTTATAATTGAAGTACTTACATATCAGTATCACCTCAATTACATACATGGAGCAGTGTAAAATAAGCAGGTGGTCCCTGGACGGTCAATCGTTGAAGTGTCCACGCAAAATAATCTATGTAGTAACTGTAGTTACCTATACGTAAAAGTAAGAGATAATCTACTGACATAAAGAATATAATTGATAGCTGATAAAGTGCCTATTTATAAATATTGGCGTGTCACAATTAATATGGGCACAATAAATATAATTATTTTACGCAGTATCATAGAGAAAGCTGTTCGCGCGCGTGCAGTGTAATATATATATTAAAGCTGCTGTAAAATTATATTTTTATTTGTAAAATTATACAGCAAAATGAATAATTTGATATTTTCTACGTTAACAATAGTTCTATTAGTGGCAAGTCTAACTTCCGCTGAGGATACTTTCGTGACTATTAAAAATGGGACAATGAAGGGGAAAACGGCCAATACTGCAAATGGTGGTGGAACTATGTACGCTTATACGGGGATCCCATTCGGACAGCCGCCTGTCGGAGATTTGAGATTTCGTGTAAGTTCGTGCCATATACACATACTGGTTTTTGAATTTTAATTTAATTTAATGTAAAAAGTACATATCTATCCCTACTACCTATCTATATTTATACTGAGAATTGTGATGAAAATAAATAATTATTTTGATGCTAATAACTGAATTACCGTAAATGTGGTAGTTTGCCGTAGTTTCATTAATATAATAAAATTATAGCGTTAACTGCTATCGTTCGTTATTTTCACCTTCTATATGACGCTGTATATCGTCTGTGAAGAACCAAAATTACCCATATCATTTTTTAGCTAAAAACAATATCAACTATCTACAAAAATATTCAAATATGTCTTGAAAGCATTTAAATACAACATTTTGCACTTTTTCAAAAACCTGGAATTAGACATTTTTGCACCTTTTCAAAAATATGGAATTATAAAATTTTGCACCGTTTCAAAAACATGTAAATAGGACATTTTACGCTTTTCAAAAACTACTAACATTTTACGCATGTTTCTCATTTTGTTTTTATGACATAGCTCATTTTGATTCTAGCTTAAATTGGATATGTCATTTTGGTTCTTCACAGACGATATAATCAATGCATCAATACGTACGTAATAATTAATTGTATAAATAATTTGTACAGGCACCTGTACCAACAAATGGTTGGGGTGATGGGATCCTGGATGCGACCCAAAAGTCCACCCCGTGTCCACAATATTTGACCGCAACAAATCCAGGGGAAGATTGTCTCTACCTTAATGTCTTCACCAAGAAAGTATAGATACTAACCATTCAGTCAATATATTTTCTTTACAAACTTTACTTTTAAAATAAAAAAAAGTATGAATAATCAAATTAATTGCGTCTTATAATATAGGCCGGAAATGAGACTGCTGGCAAACTTAAACCCGTCATGGTATTTTTCTATGGAGGTGGCTTTGCTCAAGGGAACAACAGTCCCTACACGGTAACTTATTCAATTACGTACATAAAATGTTATCAAAGTTGTAAGTAGTCGTAGTCATAAAAAGTAAAATTAAAATGTATTTGAAGGTTTTTTTATTACTGTGATATAATTTGCATAATTTATTATGATTCTCGTACGACTAGTGACTATAATGACTGCAAGGCCGGAAGATACAATTTTTTCATTCTTTTTTGTTAATGATTATTTAACAGGGCACGAAACTCCTAGCAAATGATGTAGTACTGGTTTCACCAAATTACAGAGTTGGAGTTCTGGGTAAGGATAGCAATAATATTATTGTGTTTTGGCGTGAGCTGTTAGCTGTTTGATGTTTTATATTTTAATGTATTTAATAATATTTATGCAGGCTTCTTATCTACTGGAGACGAAGTAGCTTCAGGTAACTGGGGATTAAAAGATCAACATTTGGCATTGCGTTGGGTGCAAGAGAATATTGAGGCATTCGGCGGAGATCCAAATAGAGTTACTATTTTCGGAGAGAGTGCTGGTGGAGCTTCCGCCTTGTACCATCTCATTTCTCCCATGTCAAAAGGTAAGGTAGTGGACAAAAAATGTTTTTTAATAGCTTTAATGTGCATGCATATTATTTAACGTCAAATATTTTTAATAAAAATATAGGACTTTTTCACCAAATTATTGCTCAGAGCGGATCTCCAATTTCACCCTGGGCCAGTCGTAAGTAAACTCTATAGATATATTTTTATAGTATATCAGATAGTATTTAGCATATCGTCTGTGAAGAACCAAAATGACTTATATCCAATTTAAGCTAGAATCAAAATGAGCTATGTTATAAAAACGAAATGAGAAACATGCGTAAAATGTTAATTAGGAGGTTTTGGAAAGTTAAAAACATTCTATTTACATGTTTTTAAAAAGTGTAAAATGTTCTATTTACATGTTTTTGAAAAGTGTAAAATGTTCTATTTACATATTTTTTAAAAGTTCAAAATATTCTATTTAAATGCTTTTGAGACATGTTTCAATATTTTTGTAGATAGTGGATATTGTTTTTAGCTACAAATGGATATGGGTCACATTGGTTCTTCACAGACGATATAAGTTTTATTGGCTAACATGTAAGATAGAATGGGATTGAGAAGCTATATACTCCTGAAAATTAAATACATAAATACGTAAATAAGATAAACAATTTTATAGATAACGAACCATTCGAGTCAGCCAAGGAATATTCCAAGCGACTCAACTGCACAGGTGAGACGAGCGTGGAGATAATTAGCTGCTTACGTGCTGTGTCTGCCGAAGATATTGCTTATGCAGTGTACGAAAGTTTGGTAAGTTGAAAACACTGGTTTCTATATTATGCATTTTATTTTATATTATTGTAGTTACCTAGTAGAATAGAAATATAACACTACCTCTCAGCATCATGCACACGAATGGTGTAATTTACAGATTCAAATTAATTCATATACATATGACTTTGATTTTTAATTCTTCTCTAGATAAACGAATTTTACCATTTCGGAATCGAGCTGCCATGCTCCACTCCTGTGATCGAACCGAATGTACCCGGTGCATTTATAACTGAAGATCCTTACAAATTATTATCCGAGGGAGATATTCCAGATGTTCCAATTATTATGGGAGGAACCCTTTCAGAGGGATCATTCGTCCTTGGAATATTTTATTACCTCATCTGGGCTAATAATGGAGCTCTTGATAGTCCCATGTACGTTCATGAAAATCTTATTCCAGATCTACTCACCACTTTTGGTGTTGAGGACCCAGCAATTTCTGAAACAATCGCTTTAGCATTTATGCCTGGCTCTAAGAGGGATAATTTTACTGAAATTATGCCTGATTTAGTTGATGTAAGATTTACTACTGTCAATCTGGAACTGTTATTGTTTTTGAATTTTAAGTCATTGGACCACTGATACAGTATTATAATATTATAAGAGCTGATTATGATTTTTTATTGTTGTAGGTGATTAGTGTATTTTTCAACAAGGCTGCCATTTTACGAACAGCAGATATTCTGAGTCGCCGTCTATCCAATCTGTACCTCTACTCTTTCGAGCAGGAAAGCAGGAATTCTTTCTATAACCTTTTATGGGCCTTCGTTAGTAAGTTCCATACTTAATACTTCATAGTTTTCAATTATTAACGATTCAGCACTGGTTGTATTTAATATTTTTGTACATCCGATATAAGCTGTTATTTGGTTATTTTGTGTTTTAAATAGTTCCAATTTTAGGTGGCGAAAAGCCTCCAGTTGATGGCGGCATTATGCACGCTGACGATCTGATGTAAGTATATCACTTTGCTTCTTAAACTACAACCTTAAAAATATAATACACCATATTAAAGGCATCAAAGATTACGTAAAAAAATTGACATGGGATATTGATATTAAGTGTATCCAGCAATATCTATTTTCCTTAAAATAAAATGGCTGCCAAAAATCCCTGCTTTACTAGTTATTACCTATCAAAATGCACTGTGTCATGTACTCAAGTCTAATCTTTTTTATTTTTTATCAGGTACATGTTCAACTTCCCATTTCTCCCAAGTGTAACTGACTTACAATTCACAAAAATTTTCAATAAAATGTGGACTGACTTTGCCACCACAGGGTGAGTTGCTGTTTAAAACAAAAATTAATGACTATTACCCACTGCTAAAGTAAGCACAAATTACATAATCGATGGAATTTATTTTTGTAGAACTCCCACCCCGCCGGAGACTGCTGCTGATTATGTCAACTGGCCAACGTACAGTGTTCAAAAGCAAGATTATTATCGATTAAGCTTGAACGCATCTGTGGCAACGGATTTTACAAAAACATTCAGACGACCATATCATTAAACTAAAAATAACAGTATTATTGTTATGGTTATGCATAAATCAATTTATTGTTTCACCTTATGAACCCATAAAATGCATGGTTCTATAGGTACTATTTATAAAGTCAAAATATTTTGGGCTGCATTATTATTTTATTACTAGGCAAAATTATTGGTGATATTAAATGTAATTTGACTTGGCTTCAAACTTCAAATGAAGGCCTTTTAAAGTTTATGTTGAACACTTAAATAGGTTATTTATTTTTTTATTGTACAGCACATAGCGTCACTACTAAGAATATACGTTAATATTACAGCCAAACAGCCAAAAGAAATAGGTTACGACTGCGGTTGATATAGTTTCTATTTTAAAGTTTACAAAATCCGATTCCAATGCTTAGTATATTACGCACATATTACTGTCTGGAGCAATAATTATTTTCCTATTTGAATTGAAAACAATTAGAGCCGACTTGAATGAGCGACTCAATATATATTTGAGTGTTATACGACGCAACCAGATTCGATTAGGGTAGGGGCCAGATTCGACGAGGAAATATAAATTACGTAATCTGTGATTTGGATTATGAGCCATGTATGAGATCATCCTAGGTAATAAATAACTGTGCCAAATGTAAACTTGTCTTGTCATACACATGCCACAGACTGGAGATTGCTAATTTGCAAATAAATCTGCCTAAAAGTGACTACACGTAAAGCAATATTTATTAGTAACTAATCGCACGTTACCTTAGAACATTGAGCTACTTACGCAATACGGAATCATAAATAGTTTTAAAGTTATTCGAATTCAATTAAGGAAACTAGATATAGAATTTGATTAATACCTCCTGTGGATACACGTTACGTTTTACACAAGTGAAAAGCAGTAAAAAATGATCAATTAATTTACCACTTTACCTATTAGCTAATTATAATATTATAGGTAAATAATACATACCTACAAACATGAAGAGAAAAAATTGAATACGTAAACAATAAGAATATAATTATTGAATTCATTATAAATTATCTCCGGTGTATTTGTCTCGTTCTGTTGTTTTTCTCCTTACTTAAGATGACGCCCCAATTTTTCTTACCCGATCTAATCTTCCATGTGAAAATGGTCTGAAGGGGTGACGCCAATTGTGGGGAGCGTTAAAACCCCGGCCACGGCCAACACGCGAATGAGAGGAAATTTTTGATCTGTACCTGGATTTGTAACTTGAGCTGAACTCAAAACTACCTGATGATTTGGGCACTCTTTTGAAAGAGGAAGTGGATCCTTTACGGGGGGAAGTTCTATTGTTGTCAGAGCTTCTTCCTTCCATGATCGGACGCAACGGACGCATTCCCTTGCCTTTAACTTTAGTTATGTGAACCTTAATACGTAATTATGTTACATTAATCAATTTCACAGCCTGTCAAGTATGATAATATGTGTGTTACGTAAATTAATAAAAATGACGCAGTCCACATTTCGTATGTTGCAAAAATACCTGTTTCCCAAAAATAACTTGCTCTGGATATTTCAGCGATTCCATAGTGGCTTCCAAGTCGCAAAACGTTACAAAACAGTAGCCTACAGAATCCTTACTAGGGACTGCATGCATGTGCGTTTGGACGCCTTCTACCTGGAAACAAATGATTTACACGGCATCAGAGTTAATTCAATAGATAACCTCCGCAAACTTATTAACTAGAGCTCATTGCTTTCTTACTAATAGAACATTAGTGACGGATATTAACAACCCCAAACTGCGGACTCCAATTTAGCTAATTTTTATTATAAAATGAGCGCTTGCATCGAAGCACTTGCATATTTTAGGGTTATCCCAAAGGCGATTGGTAACATTACCCCTTATCCCAAATAGATTAAGCGGTGCTTCTGGTCAGAGTGTGAGTGTGTACCTTGTTTGTATTGGTAAAAGTTAAAATAGAGAAAAGTAAGTACAGAGATTTAAAGATCAACTTACCAATCCAAACCGAGCAAAATGCGTCCATAACTCAAGATCCGTTATTGACACATACAGCCTCACAAAAATCTGTCGTTGGGTCTTAGGTATTGCAAGTGAACTGCCTAATTCTTGTTTGGGAGATCTTGTATATTGAAGATCTTCCCTTGTCTTATGGGCTGTATCCGATTCAAACTCAGTCTTTGTCTTGGTTTGGTCATTGATTCGAGAAGCCATTGGGACAGACACAACCGGTACTACTCGACAGTCAATGTTCTTCTTGAGTAAATCTTGATGTGATTTCCCGAATTTTTCAAAAATAATGACAGCCTCATCTTCCTGTGGTTGCAATGAAGTTCCCGTCTCAGCTTCAAAATTGTTAACCAAAGGAATGCTAGTATTACAAGTAGGAAGGGTTGATACAGATTTCACTTGTGGTTTTCCATAGTTCATGATCAGGACCAATCCATTAATGTCCTTTTTAAACCTGTTTTGAAGTTCCAGTACATTGACTGGATCACTGAAAACTTTTTCAATCAATGTTACTTCGTCGTCGCTCTCTTTCGCAAAAACATGCTTCAGAAGATTAAACGTGTCAGAAGTCGTCCAATCAGAATTTGCTTCCGCATCTGGGCTCGCGATGATTTCCATGTTAGTTTGTCCGAGTGTTTTATCTTTTTCATGAATTTCAGTTAATTGAGTGTCAAATTTAAGATGCAGTGGATTTGGATAAACTGCTTGCTGGTCATTCGGGTCATCATTTTTTATCATTGTCTCATCAATTTCAGCCGGCTTTGCATCGCTTTTCCTGAATTTGCGCTTGCTTGGAGGTCGACCTTTTTTCTTTTCTCGAGTAAGGGCAACCGCAGCACCAACTTTTAGACCCTTGTTTTTGTTGAGCTGTTTCATTTTTTCGTTTTCACATTTCCGCGTGTCGTCATGGACTAATATAGATTCGCTCTGTGGTCTCCCTCTTTTTCTTGTCAACCTTGTTATGTCACTTTTGAGATCCCTCGTTTCTGTACAAAGCAGCTCTGAGACGTTTTCGTTGATTTTTGGTTCATTAATAATTACTAAACTAGCAGTTTCTTCTTTTTTACTAATGATATCATCTACTGCCAGAGAGGCCTGATTGGTCTCTGTTTTAAATTTCTGAAGGATTTCCTGAACCTGCATTTGATCAATTATAGAGGATAATTAACTTTGGAAAACTATAATATGCCAATACATTAATTCAAAGTATAATACTATAACATAACACATTGACAGATCCAATCGACTTCCACGCTACCCCCTAATAAGGCTAATAAGATGTACTAAATACCGTAATGCACCAAATAACTTCCGCGTCCGAATAACTCCCGGGATCTTAAGCATTGAATCAAATGGAGAACATTTTTCCTACACTCGGGTTTCTAACTGCTCCCGGGGCTAAACCAAAGATTGATGTAACTCGGCCAGATAGTTATTTGGAGATTAACAGTATACATATTGTGCATATGCCAGTACCTATATAGCATATCCGTGCATACGCAAAAAATTAAACAAACACAAGACATGTGCAACATATTGGAAATATACGGATGGCAATTTGGCAATTGATTGTTTTACGCCGTCGCAAGCTTTAAAGTCTGGAAAGAAAGGGCAAAGGATATTTGCCTTTGAAATTTGTCAAGAGAAAATACAAAATCCTTTTGGTATTTACAATACATGTCGACATAAACTATGATACGCATCAAGTGATGCTCTCATTTAGTTAATTTTAAATCAATTACTTTATCGCAAAAAGCGGAGAGACGAATATTGTTGTGCGGAAAATGTTGAAAAGCATTGATTTGTAATTCCACACCGTTCAAGATAGAATAGCAGTTTTTAATTCTTTCCCCCACGGCATCCTAAATAAACAGAAAAAATTGAGCTTATCAGTAATATCAATTTTATTAACTTCTCTAACATTAACAAATAAATATCAACTGCTCACATATGACCAGAAATACTAAATAGGCAAATGGAATTTCATTTTCGTAAATCAGTTAGTAAAAATCTGAAGTAAATTTGAAAACTTTACAATTACCACTGTCGAAGACAATATGGATTCTCTGAACTCATCACTGCATACACTTCCCAACGAAATCGATTCGGATTTGTTGGATTTGAGTTCATTCTCTATAATGGATTTGATCTGTATCAATTGCAAAGAAATAAATTACAAATTGGTTGACTTACACCATACGATATAATACATTGATGATGTGTATTGCTGTGTACATATGTACATATATTATTACGTGTTATATTATAATTAATAAGCACTCAAGTAACAAGAGCGAAAGCCAAATAATTACGCTGATCCTTACTCAACATTTCCAGGTGACGCAACAAAGCAAATAAGGGAATTGAGAAAAAAAATGTAGCATTATGTATGTACTTATGACTTATATTGTCGATTGATCAATCAAAGCTGATATCAACAACTATAATATTATGCTTAGTGAGTGTGGTATTTCAAGTTCCTTAAAACTTTTAGCTTACTGAGTAGGTAGGTAATTAAGTACCGACATACGAAATTATGGAAAATGTCCATTTACAAATGATAGGACATTAGACATTACATAACTACTACAGACAGGTAACTTACATTAAGGATAAGAACAGTCAGTTGTGGATTTTCTACAAGACCAAATGTGTTGAAAGCATTGATTTGACCGTTCACAGCTCTAACTGCAGCCTCCAGTGTCTCTAGAGACTTCATAGTTGCTATTCAACAGTAAGGCAACTATGGTCTTGGTCCTTGGTACACTGATCAATGTGAGCCGATGCGATTCCTTAAAATAAAAATAACGAAAATCTTTTAGTTCAGAGTTAAGCTCCGTAGTTCCTATCTAATACGCAAGTTAATTAACCAACCCAGCAACAACGGGTGACAGGTGTTCAGTTACCGTTACCGACCTGATGATTGCCTAAAAACAAAACAACCAAATCGGTCGGTCACCAATTGTATTACTGCTACGGTATTTCACCGTGTAGGCTTTATAATGAAGTTATCATAACCTTTGACATAAAGCAAGACCAGAAAATGAGTGCTTCGATCTCAAATCGGGTATACAGTAATACAGTCGACTGTGCCATCGTACTTAATGAAAATACAAATCGGTGGCCTCTTCACCGTTGAACACCTGACACCCGTGCCCGTGCCTACAACATATTTTGAAATATTTTTAAAAAATACGGTAGGTTGTAGGTATAGTACTACTTTCAACTAAAGAACTTACAATTCTGGGAAATGAGCTACTAATCATTAATTTACTTCCAGCTCGTCGCTTAATTGAAATCTGCTGGTCAGTGGAGCCTGGAGGACGAGGAGGAATAGGTGGAGATCAGAGACGAATTGTGAATTATAAAATTACAAAGGTCCTTCCAAGTCCAATTCAGTTGACATTTCTAAAGTTGAAATAGAGATCCTTTAAATGAACCTGTTTCAAGTATACAGAATTATACTTCTAAATAAATATTGTACTAAAAGAATAAAAACATCAACAAACTTCAAAAATTCAACACTCAACGGTTTATTAACAGTTTAACAGTTCTGTTTTTTTCGGAAACACCCAGATAGAACGCTTAAACTTGCCGCACGTATGCAAATCAAACGAAAATGATGCAAATAGGGTACTTGCAAATTCCAACGGACAGAGAGCATGGGCATCGTGCAGTAACAAGTAATAAGAGTAAAAACTTATAATAAATCAACTGGTAAATAACTGAAAAGTCATTTATAACTATTATAATAGGTACTAGTACTACTTTAAGTATAACCAGCTTTTAGCTATTGCCTTTATTCATGTATGCTCTAGTTTTAGTCTAGTGGGTGTTATATTAAGCCATAATAAAATATTAATAACTAATTACATTTATAAGTAACTATTTACTTACAACAACCTCAAGTACCTACCTCCTAATTATCAGCTATCGCAGAGTGTTCTACTGTTGTAATTTGTGAACAAACAAATTGGAAGATTGTTATTTCTGAAATAACAAAACAATCACAAAGTACGTTGTTCACAATGTATTTTCTCAGCTAGGATTGTTATTGTGATAGATTGTGTTTGTCCACAAAACGTTCTGTGCTGACGAATGACAAAAACAGGTTTGTTCTTGTTTGTCGTCCTGCTTGTTTGTTCTACATTGTGATTGTGCACAATCCAATTTACTAGTTTGTGTTTGTGGTTGTGAAAGCACTATCACAAACGGAAAGAACAATTGTTCTTTGTACACAAATTACAACAGTAGAGTGTTCTCATCCTTCCTACTAACTAGTAACTACGGCGTTCGTCTTATGACTAATGCATAAAAGTAATTTATTATTACTTATTCATTCCTATTCAATACAATAATGTGACAGTATTTGCATGTGAGTAAGTACTTACAGGTACTTAAATAGTCTTAAATAATTACCAAAATAAAAATATGTTAAATTCTTCATGCACATTTTAACCCTAATTTACATTTCGCTGGCAGTGAATTTCAACGTACCTGGTCAGTTTAGTTTAGCGAGTCAAGCTGTGACGCTGTGTTAGCTAATTATATGAAACCTATATATATATATGAATTTCCCTTACATTTAATCCCTCAAATCTTCCCGGGCCAATTAAATTATGTAATTTTTATATTGTAATTATGGCGTTATCGTTACATGCTCTAGTTAATTAAATCTGTTGGCATTCATTAAACTCATCAAGAAATTACTGATTGTCACCAAAATCGAAATCAATCATGTTGATAGTAAGTACATTTAATTTCACTTTTTTCTTGCTATTATTCGACAGAATACACTTAATGTAGCACTTAAAGGTGAATGCTTTAGATTATAGCGAGTATATGTATACCAAGATATCCGTGTAGGTATCTATACTAGTGTTGTATTATGTGCACAATTTAACACTGCTTAATTGCTTTGCTCCTGCTCCTGAGCAAAGCAAGAGCAAAGCAACTTAAAACTGATTGCTCGCAAAGCAATGAGCGAGCAATTTTGATGAGCAACCTACAAGCAAAGTCAGCCTGAAAATTATTCATCTTCCCTACGACCCTTAACACTCGTCATAGCTAACTCTCGGTCAGTCAGTCATCAGTGCTGAATGTAGGGATGGTCCATAAATGATGTTACCTAAACTGTCGCTCGTTTGGGACCCCCACCGAAGCCACCTACATCATTACGTAAATTGCGATTTTGATCTTAACCAGACCTTAACTGATACTGCCGATGATTTCATTTACTGACGATTCTACAGTATTATGAAGGATCGTCCATAAATGATGTCATGGGTAGGGTGACTGAATCTAGTCAGGAATTGATGACATACATGACATAAGGATAGCTTGCGTAAGGCAATTTTAAAGTGACTAGTTAGTGATGGGTGGGTTCTAAACGAGCAATCGTTTTGGAGACATCATTTATAGACCACCCCTAAGTACTACAATAGTTTGATTCCTATGTTCCCACGTGCAAAGTATTTAAACTGCTTTGGCGGACAGTGTTTAGTAGAAAACTGCATACTGAAATCTGCAGTACGAATTACATGATTTATTAGTTTTGACAAAATATACGGCAGTCACAGTCTGTTTTGGTTGGTTTTACATTTCATCAACAACACATTATTGGGAGTAATTGCAAATCCCCTTCGTTACAGTTAACTAAAAAGTTTTAGCATCTTAAGACTAACAACTGATACTGACAACTGACCTGACTGACCTTATCATGTAAATTATATTGTAACTTACAAATAGTGATAGTGAAATGGTAAACGTGCGAAGTTGGAATGGAATTGAAAGTTTGAAATATTGAAGCACTCCCTTCACCCTTAGAAAATAGCAACTTATATTACTGTATTGATGGGTTTTTATACATTTATTTTACTCTCCGGAAAACCAAAAACATGCTTCAATATCGATAATACACTGTGTGTCTTGCTCTAGATTTGTTTTGGTTAGTAATGAAATACTGTCTTATTCCTGTGCAGTAATACTTAAAGTGTGTTTTACGTGGTCCAATAGCGTTTTAAAAGAATTTTTTCTAAATTGTGCGCAATTTACATTGCGAGCAATTTGGGAAAACAGATTGCTCGAACGCTGTGCGCAACCCTAATTTGTGAGCAATTAAAATTTCCTGTGAGCAATTTAGGCCGAGCAATTGCGCACAAAATACAACACTAATCTATACATACCAACTTTTGTATATACTATGATTCCACATCCACGGATTCTTATAATCATTCTGTTTTGTTGAATAAAAAGTCACTCCGCCGGTGGTATCCTGGAAACTTGGGACAAAACATCAAATTATTGATTAGCTAGAGAAATCTGCCGCAGGTTCCTATGTATGTATTTAAATAGGAGTGCGGGTATTTAAGAAATATAACACATGCAAGTAGTATACAAAATCAAAACACAAGTTTTTTTCTTCATCTGTGCTGCATTTTAAAATGTGAGTAATCAGTTTCAAACAAAACCAAAACAGCCAACCGTCCACATTTCCACATATAAAGAGCCTTCCAAAATTTAAATAAAACGTAAGTACAGGGCTTTTCAAAACTTTTCCTGTAGAGTTAATTTATACTTGTCGATGTGATAATTATTACCACTACGTATTCACTGAATTCCAAAGGTTGGTGTGGACTAAAAGTTTTTATACCGCAGGTAAATAGGTTTTGGTTCCCAAAATAGGTATAGCTCGAAACGTATACGCAGTCTCATTATTAGTGATTTAAGAAACGTGTCCATGTATACAACAATGTAATTATTAGATTAAGATAAAATTGTGACTTAAGCAAGAATTGTACTAACGATAAGTAACGATTTTCAAAATTTAAAAAATGTTTTTCCAATTATTAATTTATATAATTAAGGGACAAAATTATGCTCTAACAATAAGTACATAGTTTTTAAGGTGAACAATATTGTAATTGCATAGCTTTCAAGCTTCAAAGTGCTCTAATTGTACAATTAATTTGTAAATTTTAAATGAGTATTTAGTTTGATATTTTTCAATGCATTAAAATTTACTATATTTTCAGTTTAATGAAGCCGAAATATAATATCACTGGCAGGATTTCGACAAGAACAGGAAGTGGAAACGGAGCATTATCGGAGATAGATAGAAATTTACCTTCTTCAATAAATATTCCAGGCATGTCATTATCTTCCTTATCAACATCTACACGGTTATCCAAGTCAAATAAGAACTCACTATCATCGTCGACATTGCCAGGGGTCGGAGGGGCTATAAGAGAGTTAATTCCAAGGCAGGGCTATGTGCACTGTGAGGACTCACTCCACTTTGTTCTGTGTAAACCAAAGTTGCTCCCTTTAAAATCCTTCACTTTTGAAAAGCTGGAGAAGATACAACAGGACACGGTTGAGAGAGCCAAACAAGACATGAGTGCGACCAGCTTAGACTAAAGAAAGAAGACAATATTTTTTTCTAATTAAGTAATTAATTACTATGCTATCTTATTTATAACGGTTATAGTTAAGGTAATCGAATCACATATAAACTATATACCTACATTAAACATAATGTCACATAGTCGTCACGTACTTGAGATATTAGGGTCTATAGAGTGGTTATTTCGTTAATTTTTAAATTTTTACAATATATTTCAAATACTTTTTACATGAATCCTAAAATGCCATTGAAATTTCATTACCCGATTTAACTACATACAGTTTTTATCAAGTGTTGTCCTGTTCGGCCTGAAATGATGTTGTAGTGTTATTGTTATTACAATTTAGAATGCTTACTGGCTTATTTACTGATGTATATAATGATTACATAAATATGTTTTTACTAATAATAATAATAAATGTTTTCCGAGAAGAATCCTGAAAGATTGGAGACAAGTCTCTTGAAAACCCGGTTGTCACTATTTAAACACTTTTTAAGCTTGAGTCACTCGGAGATTTTGCCAAAACTCCACCCTTTAAACTTATCCAACTTGTTTTTAAACGAGTTCACTGAATATAAATCTGATTTGTCACTTTTCACGTCACTTGGAAGATTATTCCATTCTGTTACTACCCGTTGGGTAAATAAATGGTGTCTAAAGTTAGTAATCACAGGTTTTTTCTTTAAAAACGGAGCATGTCGGCTCTGCATGTCGATTTCGAAAAAAACAGAGGGGTCAATATCATATTTGTTGTTAATTAATCTGATCGTCTCAATCAGGTCTCCTCGTTTCCTTCTGTCCTCAAGTGAAAGAATTCGAAGCTCCTTCAATCTCTCCTCATAAGGCAAATTCTTAAGTGACAGTAGAAGCCTGGTGGCTAACTTCTGAACTTTTCCGATCTCATCCCTGTCACTTTTTAAAATCGGGCACCAAATACTGTTGCAATATTAGCAATATTCGAGAAATGGGCGAATAAATGATACAATAAGCGTACGAAGTCCGTACTTGTCTAAATGTTTAAAGGCTCTATTAATACTGTTATA
The DNA here is from genome assembly GCA_949802685.1 of Dicyrtomina minuta. Taxonomy (NCBI): domain Eukaryota; kingdom Metazoa; phylum Arthropoda; class Collembola; order Symphypleona; family Dicyrtomidae; genus Dicyrtomina; species Dicyrtomina minuta. The sequence goes on along the minus strand of OX461808.1, from coordinate 39,766,015 downwards.
ATAAAAATATGATTTGATTTACCCGAAATATCTTTATGAGATGCAATTTGCGCTAAGAGTATTAGAATTTTTAGGTTAAGCTTTGATAAAATAATAACTGCATATTGCTTAGAATATTCTATAATACTTGTAAAATGACATTGTTTCGCAAGACTCATGTGAAATAGTAAGTCAAAACAATGTACCGTATATTCTATAATAATGCGCAGGTCTCTAATAGTACGCGGGTCTGTAATAGTACGCGGGTCTGTAATAGTACGCGGGTCTGAGAGGTCTCAGTTTGAATACTACTCGGGTCTATTTAACACAGTATTAAATGGCAGTACGCTGGTCTGTAATAGTGCCCGGGTCTGTAATAGTACGCGGGTCTGAGAGGTCAGAATTTGGATAGTACGCGGGGCGTACTATTATAGAATATACGGTACTTAAACGAGGAATGATTTAAAAATGAAATGTTGGATGTATTTTGTTTTGAGAAGAAGCTCTTACTTTATTACACCTCTACTTTAAACGTTACCATTAAATATATTTTTTATTACTGTTGTTTTTTTGTAATCCCTCGTAAGTCTTTAATCATTTCCTAGGAAATCTCAGGTTGCACCAAGTTGTCTTCTATTCTACCAATAGTGTTAATTTGCTAGATTTTTTGTAACCTCCTTTAAATTGTATAATAAAAGTAATAAAACTACTTCACATGGCCCGAATTTCAATTTAACATCTAGAATAGTATGCAAATACGCATACAATTATGTAACAATTTTGAACATTATTACCCATTTACGATTCGTGTACTACACTATAATTCGAATAATACAATTTATTGGTTTCCTTAGCGAATATTTATATTTAACTCAAATAGATGAGGGGCTAAGGTAGTTTCAAACTTAACTTCTAAAGTTGGAACATTTTCAGTGCAAGAAACTGTAAATTTCTGAAAGAAACTTGTTGCTATTAAAAACAAGTTGTCTTTCGCATGAGCTTCCCCAATGCAATTCCTCTTCCCAAAACTAAACGGGAGGAAATTCGAATGCTTCTTAAGTTTCCCAGTTTGATCAAGAAACCGTTCTGGAATAAATTCAGTCGGATTTTCCCACACATTTGAATCGTTTTGAACTCCATAAATATTAGAAAGGACCATAGTATTCTTTGGAATTGTGTAGCCATGGAATTCCACATCTTGCAGTGTTCGATGCTGAACTCCTAGAGGAACTGTAGGTGTCAATCGGAGTACTTCGTATATAACAGCCTCAGTAAATGACATTTTATTTCGGTCGCTCAGAGAAGGAACGCGGGAGTCTCCAACGACCTCATCGATCTCGGCTTGAAGCTTCTTTTGAATTTCAGGATTTCTGGCCATGTGAATCATAAGCCAGTCTAATTTTTTTGTTGTGGTGTCTAATGCAGCCAGAAATATATCACCCGTGGTTTTAGAATGGTTGTCAGCTAAAAATAAACCCAGTGGCCAAAACAAATCATCTTTATTCACAACCATTAGATTTACCCATAATAGAAATTGAATTAGTTTAAGCACTTCGTTTGTCTTTGCATACTTTTTACACGCACCTACATATTGATACAAATTAAATTTATGTATGTATTACCGGAGTGATGAAAACCTGATTGAGGATCTGTTGTTTCCGCGATCTTATTCAAATAAACGCCTGTAAAATCTTTCTGCGATCCTGGAATATGAGTTTGCTTGTAGATATTAATCTCTTCAGCCATGTAGGAGTAGACATCGTCAAACCCAGCTATTAGTTTATTGTAACCCAGAAAACCCATGTATTTAGCAAACCAAGGCACAAACATTGCCAACTGGGCACCTACTGAACTCATGTCAGTCATTCTGCAAGGTGAAAACAACAACGTTTTTCCGTTGTATCAGCAAATAAAATTCTTTATTTAAACCAGCAATTACATTATTTATTGATTGTTTTTAACCTGTCAACTTGACCAATGAATTCAGAAAGCTTGGGATCCTTTTCATCGAATCTTTTCCGCATAATTAAATCCCAAAAAGAGTTGATGACCGGAAGTCGAAAGAAATTATTCATTTTAGTATGCTTTCCTGTCCTAGATTGTAATTTTTTCAAAAATGTAGAAATTTCTTCTTGAATTGTAACTTCCATCGATTTGGAACCAAAACCAAAATATATAAGATTTTGAATTGTAAATCGACGCTGCTGATTTGTATCTGGTCCATCACCAAAAGTCAATCCTATATAGTAATGCAAATAAGAATTTCATACTTTAATAGATATTGAAAATACACACTTGTGTTGGTAAATACTTCAATTATAAAATGAACTTTAAAGGGCTTACTTGCTATGGAACGATTTCTCATGTTACCCTAGGATTTAAAAAGACCCATTATATTCTAAAAAATCGTGCTATGTACTTTTAAATAGTAGAGACCAAAATAAAATAACTTGAGTGTATTTTGTGTTGTTTGGCTACAGTAGCCTGCCTAAGTTTAAAAATAATTTCTTTTTGTCCCTTTGGCCTTGTTGTGACTTCTACAGTTCTCTACAGTTTGATTTTTTAAATTCTTAGATTGTATTTAAAGAGTAATTTCCAGATTTTGTAAAATTCAAAAGTTTGATTTTTTTTTGGAAAAATTATATACTTCTAAGGCACTGCTTGTACCGATTTTTTCGAATATTATTTTTCTGAATTTTATAAAATCCTAAAAATTATTGTTAGAAAATAGCCTAAATAGCCTAAGGGTTAGAAAAAATCAAATTTCATCAAAATTTGATAGGAGAGCTTTTGAAAATGTCTTTAAGTACTTTTACTGGCTTTATCCCTAGGCTCGTTTTTTGAAAAAGATAGAATATATTTAATCCTCCAGAAAGTATTAAATATTGTAAACATTTGGTTATGCTTTTTTATTTACGATAATGTTATGTAAGTACCTACGTAGGTCGGTTGGTGTATACAATGTTTTACCTTTCCTACCACCAGCTTCCACAAACACTTTCAAAAGTGGGCGTCCAGAAAACTCCTCCTTGCCAAAAGCTTCTCGAATTAATTTAGCATCCTTTAAAATCACCGTTCTGATCAAATATTACGGATTAATAATGATAACCAGCAAATAGTATAGTATGTATTATTTAATGTAGACAGGTAGGAATCAATTTTTTTTATATTAGTAAGCAAGCAATGCTCAAACATGAAATATAATTTAAAGAAATATACAAAATAATTATGTAAACTTACGGGACACTTCCAAGACGAAGGTAAAGTATTGGTCCGTAGCTTTTAGACCATTCCATCAATTTCATGAATAGGTTTTTCTCCTTCCCCAAAATTGCCAGATGGCCTACTATCGGGAGATCCCAAGGTCCTATAATATTTATGTGTATATTTAGCATGTTAGTACGTCGAGTATAGATTATATTTAATACTAAAATCCAAGACTCAATAATTTTACCTGGTGGCAAGTTTTTATGTCGTTTCTTATTCGTAATAAGAAGCCGTACAATTATAAAAATTACCAATGCTACTAAAATTTCGGTAATCATTGGGATTATTTTTGTTTCTTCAATAGTTTAATTTTTGGAAATTACAGTCCATATGGTTAATTACTGGTGCTAGGTGAACCTAATACGAGAGATTTTACTTTTGTTGTCCTCTGCTGCTAAACTGTTAGCTGAATATACAGTTACATACACAACTACTTCGTAATCATGTTTTGGGTGTGAAAACTGGTTTTGAATGCATTTTTAATTTATTCATTATCCAGTGAACAAAAAGTTCTTCTTTTGCGGTCATTAGCAAGTTATATGATGTGTGCGCCGATCAGCTTTTAGTAAATAACATCAGTCTTACTAGTTAGATGATCTTACGTCACTGACACCCAGTCCCCAGTGATATTATTTTTTATTCTCAATTCCGAACCAAAGAAAACGGCCCTCAATTTTATATTATGAAACCCTACATACAACTAATACTACTTAAATTAAAGATTGAAGTAGAAATGCACACTCGAGTACTAGACGCCTCAATTCCTACATCTATAATATCATCAAATTCAAGTTATACTTTTTATACAGGAATCGTATATTATAACTAAAAGACAGCTACCAATCGCATGACCATATCACCCCACTGAATGATGCACAGAGAGTAACACATAGACGATGACAAGAAATATGCGCCTACAGTTATTGTCATTATTATTCATTCATGCAATAATTATGCTCTTACCATTTTCAGTAAAAAAAAATCAAAAAATCGATTTCACATTTGTCACTATTGCGCATTAACCTGTCAACACGGAATTGCGTGAATTACTCTTAAGTCTTAAGATGAGTAAAAATGACATATGAAATGTTTCCATAAAATGAAAAAAACAAATTAAAGTCATGCTTTGATGATGAGCTATTATACCAATACCGCTTTAACTATGAGTTAGCTCATTTTTGAGTTTTGGAACAATAAAAGTAAATGTCAAAATTGTGTATTAGTAGCGTTTAAATACGCTATAATTATTTTCTATCTTACATGTTAGTGTTAGTTGGAGCCTTGCTGTGTTTATTATCAGTAATAACATATTATCTTCTAATACAACGTGGGTTGTTGTATTAAAACTCAGAGGTTTTCCCCCCGCGTTATATTAGAGACCCGCGTTGTATTAGAAACCCGCGTTGTATTAAAAATGTTGCATTTCCAACCACCTATGCGTGATGTTAAAGCATAGCGAACCCCCGCTTTGTATTAGAGACCCGCCTTGTATTGGAGACCTGCGTTGTATTAAATAATATCTGACATCTACCCCCCGCGCTGTATTAGAGACCCGTGTTCTAATAGAGACCCGCGTGGTATTAGAAGATATACGGTAATTATGTTTCTGCGTATAAGTAATATATTTCCCGGTAGCAAATAACAGAGTTTGTGCTACCTGTACCTGTATAAAGTACCGCCACATTAATTTTTACTAATATTATACACGTTTATTTAATCAAGGAACTATAGGCTTGAAAAATTCTTCAGTACAGTTAATATGGAAAAGTATATACTGTGTGTATTTAATGTGAACTGGATGTTGTATATACAAATACAACACAATTAGTCTGATTTTTAATTCAATTTAATATCACGCAGTACACACATTAGATTAGAGTTGAGATGCTTCTTTACTTACTTCCTTTATAACAATTTCCAGGCCGATTCCCTTTCCAGCAGGTAAACAAAGAAGAGGTGTTTTGTGTAATGCGAATAGCAAAAGTATAGATATATTATGTAGATAGAGTGTCACTTTTTTTACTTTTTTATTACCTCATTTACATTATTACATGATAAAATGCTTCACATTGCCAGAATTTGAATTTGACATGGCTGCAGTTGGGTTGGTAATTAATTAGGTTACAAAATTATTGGCAGTTAGGGTTTTGGACGAATTTTCAGTGGGATAATTGGCCGTTATATATTTACCAAAAATGACATGAATGAGTTGAAACAGCTCATTGAGTATCTAATGAAATGGTTTTGTCCGTCCGTCTGTGTGTCTGTCCACCTTTTGTATCTTGTACGCTACATGTCGTATTTTTGAACTGATCTTGACCAAACAACTTCTAAACGCTCGCAAAAGCGATTTAGGTGTGCTGAATAGTTTTTGGTTACAATCCATTGTATAAGTTTTACGCACTTAGCAGTTAAGTGGACAACCTGCAAGTTTTTTTCAATTCTTTTCTATTTTGTGTGTGCTTGTCTTGTCCATCTCTATGTCGTACGCAACAAGTCGCATTTCAAAACCGACTTAGGGGAAGCACATTTTAATCGACTCTAAATGCGATGTGCTAAGATGTGCTGTATATTTTTTTTGGTGACAATTGAGGAGTTTGCTATCAAAACGCGTTAAGTCCATTTTTTCAGAAATTGAGATTATTGGTATTTAAGAACGACTAAGTACATATAATTCACACCGTGCAATATTACAAGCAAAAGGTCACTGGAACTATTTTAAATAATTCTCTCAAAAACTGTTTTCTGGCAAAACACGTTAAGTCCATCAGTCGTTTGTTGGCAAAACACGTTAAGTCCACTAAACCCAATAAAAACAACTGATTCTTATAAAAAATATCCTTATTTTCCCAAAACTGCTTCTTCTAATGAAACGTAATTTATTCGCTTTAACATCAAATTCACGTGTACTATTTGTAGGGGATGGTCCATAAATGACGTCCCACAAATTTTCACTTTTTAAGGCTAATCCATCGCCTTGTCATCACTTTAACATTGCGTTCATCTGTTATCTTTCCCACGGGATGACATATCATTATGACTAGATTCACATACCGTACCGAAAACGTCATTTATGGACGATCCTTAACAGATCGATATGCAAACTAAATTTCAATTTGTTTGGTACATTTGGACAGAGATGCTCAAATGGATAACCCTATCCCTACCCTAACCCTACTGCAGGAGAGCTCAGAACTAGCCCTATTAGCCCTCCCCTATTTGAAGCCAGGTGTGTCTACCCCTATCCCTACCCCTACTCAAAAACGACGGTAGGGCCCCTATTTACAGGGGGCGGAGCTATACATTAGCCCCGCCTCCAATGTTAAAGCATAGGATAGGGGTGAAGCTACCCCTTCCCTACCCCTACTTTCAAGATTTAATGCACTGGCGCTAGTTTTGCCCTACAAAAATTTAACTAACCCTGCCCTACCAGCAGCCCTACCCCTACTCGTTTTTGCCTCAAAATCATCGATTGGGGTACCCCTACCCCTACCCCTACTGAAAGTAGGGTAGGGCGAGCATCTCTGCTGAGCTCTGCTGTTTTAATAATACAGAAGGGCATGGTTTACAAAGTAATTAAGAAATTGTACAAAAGAACAGTCGCGTTTCTTATAAAGAAAATAAAGGCGTAAGGGGTCGTTCACAAATGACGTCATTGATAGGTTCAATGGGTCTACTTGGCAATCCTATGCTAGGGATAGTCATTTACGCAATATGGTGACAGGGGGGAACATGGTTTTAAAAATGAATACTTTTCTATGACGTGAATTGTGGACAATCCCTTAGCAAACAACTTCTTTAAGGAGTAGTAGATTTGCACTCGAAAATTTAACATTGGAATGCAGGATTGTTTTAATTAATGCTTACTGTTGTATTTTCTTTCTTTTTTTTAAAAGTGCAAAATGTTCTATGTACATGTTTTTGAAAATTGCATAATGTTCTATTTACATTTTTGTAAAAAGTGCATAATGTTCTATTTACATGTTATTGAAGTGTGCAATTTATACTTCAATTTTACAATTATAAATTAGCATACAATTCAATATAATTCAAAATGTTAATTGTTTGCATTGCTTCTTATGGGTTTTTTGGCAAAACACGTTAAGTCCAAGATTTCAAAATTTTGAATCATTTTTAAAAAATTACGACGCTGCGTCAGATTTGAGTTATTTTGGCTACTAATACACCTGGTAGTATGCAGTTACTGAAAAAAAAATTTCGAAAAAATATTCACGTTTTCACATGATTATCAAAATTTGCGGTTCCTGTAAAGTTGGGCAACATGGACTTAACGCGTTTTGATAACAAAGTCCTCAATTGGTGAAGTTGCTCCTACCGTAATTATTGGTGGAATCAAAGAATTCCATGTAGAAACTACATTGTTTCTTATGTTGCTTTCTTTAAGTACATACTAAAGAGTTTGCAGGTACAACGTTTTGCAGTAGAGTGGGTGGGAGATTTGGCACAATGATGATGTACCATGTTAAAGGTTGTCATTTAAGCACGAATTAATTGCTGAGTATATTGATGTGGGGTCGACATATTTTGCTGACGTTATGTGTGACCCTCCCCCTACCTACAGTGTGCGTCATATCTTTTTAAATATTTAAGAAATGCGACCAAAATTTTAAATGTATCCACTTCTATGAATTTACTTGAGCTTATGATGCACCCTGCAGTCCTTGCTGAACAGACCCGGAGAACAAAGACCAAGACTAACTTTCTATATTTCTAGGCAGGTATGGGTACCATACGGTAACGTCGCTTGGCTTTATTTTACAAATGGAATTTATCCAAAACGATAATAGGAATTTTGCTAAATACGTCCTTAGGGATATGGGGATTGTCCATAAATGACGTCATCCAAATTTCACCATTTTAGGCATCCCCGCTGTCATTAGTTCATAAATTAGGTAAACATATATCCTTAACATAGGATTTTACTAGTATACGTACAGGGATTGTCCATAAGTAACGTCATCCAAATTTCTTTTTTGATGCTGAGCAAGCATCTATTGTGATGGTCATTTCCGTCCGTCTGTCTGTCTGTCTGTCTGTTGGCCGTACACTACAGGTCACAGCTTTCAAGCTATGACCTTCAATTTTTTTTAAAACGATCACAAATGCGCGCGCGCAGGTCTGTATTGTTTTTTCAATTTGATCGGACTGTAAATTTCTTCACAATTAACAGTTAACTGGACCCATGTCAAAACTCAGCAAAGTGAGCTTTCCAAAAAAGCGAATCATGCGTGTAAACAAATAGAGAATTCATGTACATACCCCGTAATTTTAAAGCTCTGAGCGGCGAATACAAGTATATCTTATAGTACAGACCCAGACCCAGCCAACCTCAGCTACAGTATTCAATGGCAATGACATGTAGTCTGATTTTATGATGCAGGGGTGACGCGCAAATGACGTCATGTGAAAATTTCTTTTAGACACCCCCACCCAGCTGCTATCGCATTCACATTAGGTAAGCAGGTTAGGGGTGACGCGCAAATGACGTCACGTGAAAATTTCTTTTAAACACCCCACCCATCTGCTATCGCATTCAAATTGGGTAAGCAGGCTAGGGTTGACGCGCGAATGACGTCACGTGAAAATTTCTTTTAAACACCCCCACCCAGCTGCTGCCGCATTCACATTAGGTAAGCAGGGTAGGGGTAACGCGCAAATGACGTTAGGCGAAAATTTCTTTTAAACAGCCCCACCCAGCTGCTGTCGCATTCACATTAGGTAAGCAGGTTAGGGGTGACGCGCAAATGACGTCACGTGAAAATTTCTTTTAGACAGCCCCACCCAGCTGCTATCGCGTCCACATTAGGTAAGCAGGCTATGGGTGACGCGCAAATGACGTCACGTGAAAATTTCTTTCAGACAGCCCCACTCAGCTGCTATCGCATTCACATAAGGTAAGCAGGTTAAGGGTGACGCGCAAATAATTTCACGTGAAAATTTCTTCTACATGTCACGGACTGACCTATATGTGTTATAGGTGTTCAGAGATAGTCCATAATAACGTCCTTCAAATACCATAGTTACTAATATCCCAAGTCTCAACTTTAAATTTGTTTCCATCTTATTTTAACTACATGTCACGTACTTACCTATATGCGTAACAGATATTTAGGGATTGTCCATAATGACGTTATTTGTGAATGGTGCAATTTATAGAAAAATTTCAGCTATATTAAACTACATGCTACGAACATTGGTATATGTCTTATTGATTGTAGGGGAGCTTCCACAAATCTTGTATTATCTTTTAGCGTAACATAAATTGCCTTGCGCCTTTGTTGAAGCTCAGCATCTACTTCGGGCCAGCCCACGGTCGACAAATCCGGCGCGAAGCGCCGGATTTTTTAGGATTCCCATGTAATTAGTTTAAACACTAAAAGTAAACATATATACCTAACGTGGGATGTTACTAGTATACGTACAGGGATCGTCTATAAATAACGTAATCCAAATTTTATCATTTTAGGATTCCCCTGTCATTAGTTCCAACATTAGGTAAATGGATATCCTTAGCAGCACAAGTATACATACAGGGATCGGCCTTAAACGACGTCGTCCAAATTTTAACATTTCAGGGATCGTCATTAGTTCAAAAATTTAGTAAGCATATATTCTGTACCTGGGATTTTACTAGTATACGTAAGAGGTTCGTTTATAATTGACGCGATCTAAATTTTATTATTTCAGGATTCCGCTGTCATTAGATCAAACATTAGGAAAACAGATTAGTTTAAAAATTAAGTAAACGAATGTCCTTAACATCAGGCCGGATGTTACTGGTATACATGCAAGGATCTTCTGCAAACGACGTTATCCAAATATCACCATTTCAAGTATTCCCCATAGCCTTTAAATAGTACTAGTCGTTTCAACGGCATAATGCTGTGTGTGCCCAGAATTGTAACAAATTGCAGGTGGCGATACTTGTTCAAAGGATCACACACGCTCAGCCTGCCCATAGCATTCACACGGTGCAGATGGAGGTTTAAGATTAGTTAACTAATTATGGCACAAATGGCCCGATTAAACGACTCAAATGAGTTGAAACAGTTGAACAATTATATGGTCTTTGATTCAAAATGCATTTTGTTATGATTATGAGCTCCTAGACTCGGTGGGAAAATAAAGAATAAAAGGTTTCGTGGTGTCTACTAAAGCAGCAAAATCACAGAAACCCTTGATTTGTTCGAGAATTTGTGTGTAATGCAGGAAATATGAATCTCTCTTTTTGTTGCCTCGTAAGGGGCCGGACACAAATGACGCCACCCGTCATCATCAAGTTTTGGGACCCACCCACCCCTATGGGGGTGACGCTTTTAACATTGCGTTAAATGGGACGCTTTTTGGGACCCACCCACTATAATGGGTGGCGTCATTTTTGTCCGGCCCCTTCATATTTGGATTCATATATCCCGCATTACACACAAATTCTCGAACAAATCAAGGGTTTCTGTGATTTTGCTGCTTTAGTAGACACCACGAAACCTTTTATTCCTTATTTTCCCACCGAGTGACCGAGTCTAGGAGCTCATAATCATAACAAAATGCATTTTGAATCAAAGACCATATAATTGTTCAACTGTTTCAACTCATTTGAGTCGTTTAATCTGGCCATTTGTGCCATAATTAGTTAACTAATCTTAAACCTCCATCTGCACCGTGTGAATGCTATGGGCAGGCTGAGCGTGTGTGATCCTTTGAACAAGTATCGCCACCTGCAGTTTGTTACAATTCTGGGCACACTTATGTGTATGGGAAACATAGACAGCTCTACAACTAGAGATATCTAATAGCTATGTTCCCTATGTCATTTGTTCGGAAATTAGGTGAGCAAATGTCTTTATCATGGAATGCTACTGGTACACATACTAGGACCGTCCATAAATGACGCCATCCAAATATCACTATTTTAAGGATGGCCCCTGCATTAGTTCAACAGCTTTCTTTAGCATGAGATGTTACAAGTATACATAAGGGGATCGTTCATAAATGACGTTATCTAAATATTATAATTTTATGAACACCCCCACCCTCCGAAGTTTGTTCAAAAATTACATTCCAGGATATTCTTAACATGCGATGTTACTATTAAATATACGGAATTGTCCATAAATGGCGTCATCCAAAAAATACTATCTCACAGCTCTCTTTGTTATTAATTTAACTTCGTACATTTAAAAAAATGAGAAATTAGTAAGAGAGGTAGAAGGACAGTTAGTCGCTGTCGTAATTTGAGCGTTGTCACAATAGAGTTCTCTTCTTTTTTTAAAGCCAATACTCGCTGTAAGCTCAGCATCTACTTCGGGCCTCCGGTCGACAAATACAAGGCTTCGCCCCGGATTTTTTTTATTCTTGTACGGCCTTTTCCAATTCTAGCCTACAAATACGTCAGCTTCTTCTGAAAATGAGAATGATTTAATTAATCTCCACTATTTTTTCTTCCGTGTATTTGAGGACATGATGCTGGTAGTGCCTACGGCCTACACATTATGACTGAGGATGGAACGTAAAATGTTGAAACGACAATGAATGTGAATGACAAATGTATATTTAAATATATACGAATACAGTAAACTTCGTACATAAGGAATCCCGTGGGACCGGCCTTTTACATTCCTTTTAGCGGTTATTCCTTTTAACCGTTTAAGGAATTTTTCTTATATGCGGATAAATATTTACAAACATACAGTTTAAGTTAAAACAAAGTCAAGATATTTTTTGCAGGTGTGTAAATTAAAAGGTAAATATTAGTACTTATGTTGATTGTTTAAAATAGTCTGTTATGTTGGTTTGCTTTGCATTAGTTTCGATGGGATATAAATGTAGGCTTAGGTTATGGAGATTGGAAAATACTGTTTCACCAGTATTATCCCGTGGTAGAAAGAATTGCTGAAATTTCTGCAGCATTTCTGACATCTCAGAAGACGTGGGAATTGAGGGAGGTAGATCTTCTGTCTCTGCAATTTCTTCCTCAGAATCCTCGTCGGATTTGTCACACTGTGAAATGCCGTAGACAATTTGTTCGTCAATCATTTCTTCTTCTGTGAGCAAGTTATCATCTATGGATGCATAGGCAGAAAAACTTAATGCCTCCACTTCCGAAGCTTCCATACCTAAAGCTGTAGCAGCTTGCTTCAAAATTTCATCAGCATCAGCTTCATCTTCATATTCTGGTGGAACGTCTTCGAGATGGAAGTACACTTTTTAATGCTGAAAGCATACTTCGACCCTCAAGTTTTAAAAAAATTCCTTTTAAATGACCAAAAATACCATAATATGGTACAAAATAAATTCCTTACAACGGTTTATTCCTTATATCGAATACCTTTTAACCGGAAAATTATAACATTGCTAGCATAGCCGGCCAACCAAATGGTCTATTTTTCTACCTTATAGCGGTTATTCCCTTTAACCGGGTTGCTTATATACGAAGTTTACAATGAATGTGAATGACAAATGTATATTTAAATATATACGAATATTATTAAATATTCGTATATTTAAATATGAAACTCTGTAAACAATATGCAAAACTACTAAAGCTAGAATCTACAGTAAAAATTGTTATAACTGCCAATTCTACGAAACGGAAGATTTATAACTCATTTATTTGCCTAACTGCCAATTATTTTGTAACCTACTTAACCGCCAATCCGCCGATTTCAACTGCAAATTCTATTTAAGCCATTTGACACTAACAATAGTACGCATACGCATACAATTAGGTAATAATTTTATTCATAAATACGCATACAACTTTTTTATAACTCTATATAATTAGGGTATTACACATAAAAGAGTAATATATGTGGAACACGCGTTAAACGCAGTGATTTATTTGCTTTCGGATCGAATATTTATATTCAAGTCAAATAGATGAGGGGCTAAAATGATTTCAAACTTAGTATCTAAAGTTGGAGCATTTTCGGTGCAAGATACTGTAAATTTCTGAAAGAAACTTGTTGCTATCAAAAACAAGTTGTCTTTCGCATGAGCTTCGCCAATGCAATTCCTTTTGCCGAAACTAAACGGGAGGAAATGCAAGTGCTTCTTAAGTTTCCTATTTTGATCAAGAAATCGTTCTGGAATAAATTCAGTCGGATTTTCCCACACATTCGGATCGTTATGAACACCATAAATATTAGAAACGATCATAGTATTCTTTGGAATCGTGTAGCCATGGAATTCCACATCTTGCAGTGTTCGATGCTGAACTCCTAGAGGAAGTACAGGTGCCAATCGAAGTACTTCGTATATAACAGCGTCCGTGAATGTCATTTTATTTCGGTCACTCAGAGATGGAATGCGGGAGTCTCCAACGACCTCATCGATCTCGGCTTGAAGCTTCTTTTGAATTTCAGGATTTCTGGCCATGTGAATCATGAGCCAGTCTAATGTTTTCGTTGTGGTGTCTAATGCTGCCATAAACAATTCTCCCGTTGTTACACTATGGTTGCCAGCTACAAATAAAAGGATAGACAATCTATTTTAGTTGCAATTATTAAATGTAGCCAGATAAGGTATTGAATATTAATGTAGTATAATAAGTCTAGCTTAGTAGTTTAAGTTTGTATATATTTTGACAGAAACGTAAATATGGTATAATTTTAAATTTATATATTACCGGAGTGATGAAAACCTGATTGATGATCCGTTGCTTCCGCGATCTTGTTTAAATAAACACCTGTAAAATCTTTCTGCGCTCCTGGAATGTGAGTTTTCCTGTAGATATTAATCTGCTCAGCCATGTAGGAGAAGACATCGTGAAACCCGGCTACTGTTTGATTGAAACCCAGGAAACCAAAATACGTAGCGAACCAAGGCACAAACATTGCCAATTGGGCTCCTATTGTAGTCACGTCAGCTAATCTGCAAGGTGAAAGCAACAGTGTTGATCCGTTTTATCAGTAATTATTATATTAACTCTATTAATATATGCCATTAGGGTTACACGTTCTAATAATTATATTATTATATACAATTCGTTATTTTAACTATTTTTATCAAATTATTTATTGATTTTGTTTTAACCTGTCAATGTGACCAATAAATTTAGAAAGCTTTGGATCCTTTTCATCGAATCTTTTCCCCATAATTAAATCCCAAAAAGAGTTGATGACCGGCAGTCGAAAGAAATTATTCACATTAGTGTGCTTTCCTGTTCTGGATTCTAATTTTTTCAAAAACTTGGAAATTTCTTCTTGGATTCTAATTTCCACAGAATTTGAACCGAAACCAAAATCCTTTAGGTTTTGTTGGGCAAATCGACGTTGTTGATATGCATTTGGTCCGTCAGCAAGAATTATTCCTATCAAGTAATGTGAATGTTAATTATTTCTGACTTGACTCTATGTGGAAAAAAAAACACAGCTCTGTGTAGGTATGGAAGTACTTACTTCAACTCAAAAATATGAAGATCAAAAGGATTAGCTACTATCGTGAAAGAAGGTTTACAGAAATGAATTAAAATATACCGTAAATGACGAAATAATCGCCTAAATCGACTAAATTTTTGGAGGTGATGGCCGGGCTCTTATATATTTATATGTTTGTATTTTGTTGTTTCCTGTTTGTAAACATGTCTCAAACAACAATTTTTTTGTGTTCATTTTTATTTTGATAAAATATTGTTGATTGGAGATGTGCGTTTATAATGTGTTACCTTTCCTGCCAGTAGCTTCCACAAACAATTTCAAAAGTGGACGTCCAGAAAACTCCTCCTTGCCAAAAGCTTCTCGAATTAATTTAGCATCATTTAAAATCACCGTTCTGATCAAATGTAACGAATTAATAATGATAACGAACAAATAGTACAGTATGTAAAGAATCAGCTTCTTTTATACGTACTAGCAAGTATTTCTCAAACATGAAATATAATTTGAAGATACATAAAAAATCATTATGTAAACTTACGGGACACTTCCAAGACGAAGGTAAAGTATTGGTCCATAGCTTTTAGACCATTCCATCATTTTCATGAATATGTTTTTCTGCTTCCCCAAAATTGCCAGTTGGCCTACTATCGGCAATCCCCAAGGTCCTACAATATAATATTTAGCATGTTAATGCACCGAGTTTCTGTATCGATTATATTTAATACTGAAATCCAAGACTCTATAATTACCTGGTGGCAAGTTTTTAGGTCGTTTCTTATTCGTAATAAGAAGCCGAACAAGTATAAAAATTACTAAGGCTACTAAAATTTCAGTAATCATTGTGATTATTTGTGTATCTTTAATAGTTTAATTTATGGAAATTACAGTCCATATGGTTAATTACTGGTGCTAGGTGAACCTAATACGAGAGAATTTACTTGTGTTGTCCTCTGCTGCTAAACTGGCAACTGAATAGTACTACACAGTTTGCGTTGTGTATACAAATAATTGGTAATCATGTTGTGGATGTGAAAACTGGTTGTGAATGCATTTTTGGTTCTTTCAATTATCAACGGCCCTCAATTTTATCTTGAAAAAACCTCACAATTGTTGCTGCTGAAAATTAAATACTGAAGTAGAAATACATACTTGAGTACTAGGTGCCTCAATTCCTACATATCTACTATCACCAGTACAAGTTATGCTGTTACACAGAAATTGCATATGAAGACTAAAAGGGAGCTAAAAAATCGCATGACCATATCACGGAACTGCATGACGCACAGAGAATAACACAGATGATGATAAGGCATGCCTCAAATAATTCGTATTCATGTGAAAGGGTTTGGCAACTTGTTTTGTGTGCATTTTTTATTTTTTTATTATCAAGTGAACAAAAAGTAATTCTTTGGCGGTCATTGGTAAGTCATATGTATGTGTGTTTCCATCAGCTTTTACACAACAACATCAGTAAATACATAACATCACTGACGCCCAATGTCATTCTATTTTATTTTCAATTCCGATCAACAAACAAGAAACGGCCCTCAATTTCATCGTTAAAAACCTCACAACTGTTGCTGCTGAATTTAAATATTGAAGTAGAAATACATATTTGAGTACTAGGTGCCTCAACCTCAACTTCTACATCTATAGTATCATCAAGTGCAAGTTATGCAGTTCATACAGGGATTGTATATTACATATGACTAAATGGGAGCTAAAAAATCGCATGAGGATATCACGCAACTGCATGATGCACAGAGAATGACACAGATGATGATAAGAAAAGCTTCAAATAATTCCTGATCATGTTGTGGGTGTGACTGTGTGACAACTGGTTTTGAATTTATTTTTTATTTTTTTATTATCAAGTGAACAAAAAGTAATTCTTTGGCAGTCATTGCTAAGTCATATGATGTGTGTGCCCATCAGCTTTAAGACAACAACATCAGTTTAAGATGAAATTACATCACTGACGCCCAATGTCATTCTATTCTATGTTCAATTCCGAACAAAAAAACGGTCCTCAATTTCATTTAAAAACCTCACTTCCAACCTCACAACTAATGCTGCTGAAATTAAATATTGAAGTAGAAATACATACTACTTGAGTACTAGGTGCCTCATTTCCTACATGCCTATGTACATCTATAGGTTGTAGGACATATTCCCCCCGGACCTTTTCCCCCAGGACATTTCCCCCCCGGACCTTTTCCCACCGGACCTTTTCCCCCCAAGCAGTAACCCCGGACATTCCCCCCCCCCTCTAAACCCTTATTTAAGATACCAAAATGCTCATTAACTCATTATATATTAAAGGTATAAATTATGAAATGTTGGTTAGTAATTTAATATGTCACAAATACAAATCGAAATTATACTTTATAGAACCCTGAGCGTGGTTTGCGTAGAGACACATGGAAAAATCAAATTTAACATACAAAATTAAAGCAAAAGAGGTACTTAACTAGTTTTAATCATAATAAAATTTTTAATCATATTAGTTAGTTGCACTTTACTCCAGAAACATGTACTATACTATTTTTCCAATATTACTAAAGATAATGTAGGTTAGTTATGTATGCTGACATTATATAGAATCCTTCCTCACTAAATGGGTTAGAAAACGAAAGTAAAACTGTTTACCCCTTAAAACAGTTAAGTACATATAGTACCTAAACATGTTATAACATGTTGAAAAAATTGATTGTTTGAAAAATAACTTGATATTGAAAAACTCAGCTCTATAAATCATTAAACAACGATACCCATAACTATTACACGACGCACGATAAATAAAAAAAACTTCCTGTTTGTTTATTATAAAATAATTTAAAAATAGACTAATTAATGAATGAATCAAAAATTAATAAATACTGCACTACTGTGCAATATGAAACTCGAAAACTAAAACCTGATGGTGTGACCCTCACTACGAAGGGACGCCTCGACACTCGTAGAATTTCTTCTATATTTCATGCCAAGATTTTTCAACCTTATTTGAAGCTCAACATTTGACTTCTGCATTTTTTTCAGTGGGTGTATCAAGTGCTTAGAAACTGTACGTCCGCTAGAAGCCCCTGTATTATTTTCTCAGAATACATGCCTTTACACGACCGCGTAATAATTTATATCAGTATCTTTAATAAGGGTTTGGGGAAAAATGTCCGGGGTTACTGCTTGGGGTTAAAATGTCCAGTGGAAATGGTCCGGAGGGAAAGGTCAAGGGGGAAAGGTCCAGGGGGATAATGTCCAGGGAGAATATGTCCGTATACCTATTGAACTAAATTAATATGGCATCAGTTAGCATGGACATCTGTATTTGAAGTGTTTAATTCGGTTGTAGGATTTTTCCTACCCGGACTTTTCCTACCCATTTGGTTTCTACGCGGATTTTTCCTACCCAGACTTTTCCTACCCACGACCAAACCCAGGACTTTTCCTACCCGAGACTATTACCTATGTAGAAATAAAACAGAAACACAACTATTTATGAGTGTACCGTAAATTAACTCCAGGTTATAATAAAATGCAAAAGTTGTGGGCATATCTTTGCGCAATGTGTAGTTTCTCTTTTGTACATGGGTAGGAAAAGTGCGAATATTATTAAATATTCCTGTAACCTACTTAACTACCAATCCGCCGATTTCAACTGCCAATTCTATTTACCTATACCATTTGACAGCTACAATAGTACGCAAACGCATACAATGAAATTAAAACTGCTTCCCATAGCCAGAATTTGAATTTGACATCCACAATAGTACGCATACCGTTATGTAATAATTTTATTCATAAATACGCATACAATATTTGTACAACTCTATAATAATTAGAATAATACACATATAAGGGTATTGTAAAACGCGCGTTAAACGCAGTAATTTATTGGTTTTGGGAGCGAATATTTATATTTAAGTCAAATAGATGAGGGGCTAAAACAAGTTCAAACTTAGTCTCTAAAGTTGGAGCATTTTCGGTGCAAGAAACTGAAAATTTCTGGAAGAAACTGGTTCCTATCAAAAACACGTTGTCTTTCGCATGAGCTTCCCCAATGCAATTCCTTTTGCCAAAACTAAACGGGAGGAATTCCGAGTGCTTCTTAAGTTTCCCAGTTTGATCAAGAAATCTTTCTGGAATAAATTCAGTTGGATTTTCCCACACATTTGGATCGTTTTGAACTCCATAAATATTAGAAAGGACCATAGTATTCTTTGGAATCGTGTAGCCATGGAATTCCACATCTTGAATTGTTCGATGCTGAACTCCTAGAGGAACTGTAGGTGTCAATCGGAGTACTTCGTATATAACAGCCTCCGTGAATGACATTTTATTTCGGTCACTCAGAGATGGAACGCGGGAGTCTCCAACAACCTCATCGATCTCGACTTGAAGCTTCTTTTGAATTTCAGGATTTCTGGCCATGTGAATCAGAAGCCAGTCTAATGTTTTCGTTGTGGTGTCTAATGCAGCCAGAAATAATTCTCCCGTTGTTATACTATGGTTGCCAGCTAGAAATAAAAGGATAGACAATCTATTTTAGTTACAATTATTAGATGTAGCCAGATTAGGTATTGAATATTCATGTAGTATAATACGTCTAGTATAGTAGTTTGAGTTCGTATATATTTTTGCATAAATATTAAATTTATGTATTACCGGAGTGATGAAAACCTGATTGAGGATCCGTTGTTTCCGCGATCTTGTTCAAATAAACACCTGTAAAATCTGTCTGCGCTCCTGGAATGTGAGTTTTCTTGTAGATATTAATCTCGTCGGCCATGTAGGAATATACATCGTGAAACCCGGCTACTGTTTGATTGAAACCCAGGAAACCAAAATGCGTAGCGAACCAAGGCACAAAAAAAGCCAGTTGGGCTCCTATTGTACTCACGTCAGTTATTCTGCAAGATGAAAGCAACAGCATTTATCCGTTTTACCAGTAATAAAATTATTATACTAACTCTGTTAATATATGCCATTAGGGTTAGACAGTGTAATAATTATGTGATTATACTATAATTACACAATTCGTCATTTTAACAAATTATCAAATTTTGGATTTTTTGAACCTGTCAACGTGGCCAATGAATTTAGAAAGCTTTGGATCCTTTTCATCGAATCTTTTTCCCATAATTAAATCCCAAAAGGAGTTGATGACCGGCAGTCGAAAGAAATTATTCACATTAGTGTGCTTTCCTGTTCTGGATTCTAATTGTTTCAAAAACTTGGAAATTTCTTCTTGAATTCTAACTTCCATCGAATTTGAACCAAAACCAAAATCTTTTAGATTTTGAAGTGCAAATCGACGTTGGTGATTTGCATTTGGTCCGTCACTCAGAATAAGACCTATCAAGCATTGTAAATAGTAATTTCTTACTGTTGAGTGCACAAGCTATCGAAAAAAACACAGCCCTATATATATGCATAAGCACTTCAACCCAAAAATGAACATTAAAAGGATTAGCAAGTTACTATCGTGAAAGAAGGTTACAGAATTGCAGCATATTAAAATATATGGTACATGACGAAATAACCGCCCAGGCCCGAATACTAATTTTTTTGGCGTGATGGCCGGGCACTTACATTTGAGACTCGAAGTTTATTTAATATTTTAAAGTTTGCAGCCCAAAGTTGAAATTAATTCATATGTGTGTCTCAAACAACAATTTTTTTGTGTTCATTTGTATTAAGTTTGAAAAATAATGTTGATTGGAGATGTGCGGGTATAATGTGTTACCTTTCCTGTCATTAGCTTCCAAAAACAGTGTCAAAAGTGGGCGTCCAGAAAACTCCTCCTTTACGAAAGCTTCTCGAATTAATTTAGCATCATTTAAAACCACCGTTCTGATCAAATGTTACGGATTCATAATGTTAGCGAACAAGTTATACATTAAGTAAAAGCATTAACAGTAATATGTACTGTGGTTATACACCACAAAGTGCTTTTTCCAATTAGGCCACAGGTACCGCGCATGCTCTTCATGTTCATATGATAGTATACAAATTTTGTATTGTTGAATATTCAACTAAGTCTCGATTCCTCTTTAGTAAAGCCCCGCCACTTATTAATCACTTTACCACATTATACACACATGCTTAAACGCGAAAACGGGTAGTGTATAACGTGGTATTGTTTTTTAAGCTGTGGGGTTCAGCAAGGAGGAATAAAAAAATTCATTTAATATGCTGCATTTGCTGCAATTTAATAACGTGTATCTGTTTTGTTATAGATGTACATACATTAAACGCATGCGCGGGCAACTCACCTGTCCCAAAGTGCCCCTGAATGCCCTTAATTGAAAAACTATCTGTGTGGATATCGTGCTATTTGTTATTGTCATTTTTCCCTTCTACAAATTATGTATAGTATTATTTATTTGTGCCCATTTACATATTTTGGAACCCTTTTGAAATACTGAGTCGTTTTTGGCGAAAAAATATATCACTTTGAAGACCTTAAAAATAGAAAAATCCGTTTTCTTTTTTCACTTTCTGTGACATACGACACTTTATATGGCGATTTTTTGAAAAGAAACCGTTTTTCTGAAACATTCAAAAACTGTTGTAATATCACTGAGCTTGAACGAAATTAGATTCTGATAATATACCCTACACACTGCATTCGAGTTCAGCGAGATATTTCAACAGTTTCTGAAATTTCACGAAAAAACTAGCTTTCTTTTCGAAAAATTTTGAGAATTGCCTCTAAAAAAATGTTGTATTGGTCTAAAGTAAACAATGAAGCCCCCGATGTCTCTATTTTTTCATGGACTTTAAAATAGGCTATAATTCGTTCAAATCGGCCCAGTATTTAAACAATGTACTAAATTATGTAAATAGGTACAAAAAATAATCAGTTAATTTTGTACCAGCAAGCTCATACCATAATGCTCAAACACAGAATATAATTTGAAGAAATTTACAAAATAATTATGTAAACTTACGGGACACTTCCAAAACGAAGGTAAAGTATTGGTCCATAGCTTTTGGACCATTCCATCAATTTCATGAATACCTTTTTGTCCTTCCCCAAAGATGCCAGATGGCCTAATATCGGGAGACCCCAAGGTCCTACAATATAATATTCAGCATGTTTATAAATCGAGTATCGATTAAATATAGTACTAAGATCCAAGACTCAATAATTTTACCTGGTGGCAAGTTTTTATGCTTTTTCTTATTCGTAATAAGAAGGCGAACAATTATAAAAATTACCAAGGCTACTAAAATTTCGGTAATCATTGTGATTAGTTGTGTATCTTTAATAGTTTAATTTTTGGAAATTACACTGGATAGGTATAATTAATAAATCAATGGTGTTAGGTAAACCTAAGAGATATTTTATTTATATCATCCTCTGAACTGGAAGCTGAATATATAATTTACGTTATTTATAAATAATTCGTAATCATCTTTTGGGTGTAAAAATTAGTTTTGAATCCATTCTTCACTATCAAGTGAACAAACATTAATTCTTTGACGGCCATTGATAAGCCATATGTGTCAATCTGGTTTTAGACAACAACTTCAGTTTTGGATGAAATTACATCACTGACGCCCAATGTCATTCTACTTATTTGATTCTCAATTACGAACCAAAAAAACGGCCCTCATTTTTATTTTAAAAAACCTCACAACTAATGCTGCTGAAATTAAATATTGAAGTAGGAATACATACTTGAGTACTAGGTGCCTCAATTCCTACATTTATAATATATCATCAAGTTCAAGTTATACTTTAAACTAGGTATCGTAAATGACTAAAATACAAAAATCCCATGACCATATCACTCAACCGCATGATGCACAGTGAATAACACAGATGGTGATAAGGGATGATCATAGTTATGATTTATCAGTGTTATGCCCTGAGTAGTTTTAGTAGAACAAAATAAAAAATCAAAAATCAATATCGCTTTTGTCACTATTCCACATTGATCTGTCAACACGAATTAATGAAATTACGATTATGAATAAAAACCACATTGAGTGTTTCCTTAAAATGGAAAAACAAATTAAGGTCACCCAGTGCTAATATTTTATATTGTATATTCTGTTTTAGTTTTGACTTAAGTAGCTCATTCAACAACACGCGCTTGAGTTTTGGAAAAATAAAAATGTATTGCGAAATTATGCATTAACGCATTAATTAATTTCAATACGCTTGAATTTAGTTTTCTATATATCTATACCCCTACAATAATTTTCAAGTATCATTATACCGATATTTATTAATCAAATTTGTAGGAAATTACGCTTACAAATTCTTCAGCGCAGTTAAAAGTATGTATACAATTAAATACACACTGTGAGCTAATTTGTATTTGTGTGTATTTAATTTGAACTGGAAGCTGTATATAGGCTAATAAAACAAAAATTGCCTGATTTGTTTTTATTTTAATATAATGTCATACACTACATTCTACATTCCATCCAATTAAATGTCATAATAGATAACATTATATGTATGTTCTTTAAAAGAAGGTTATTATTAATAAATGGAAGCTAAAGATGCATCTTTAATTCTTTTCTGATAATTCCCAGGCCGATTCCCTTTTCACTTTTCACCGGGTACTGAAACATAGAAGAGGTATCATTAGGTATTAATGTAATGGGAAACAAATGTCATTCAGTAAATGGAAATAAAGTAGAAATTAATCAACGTTTCTTGCATCAATTGAAAATTTTTGTGTACGAAATATAACAAACCAAAAAATTACATTTATCTCGGCATCCGATTCCGATCCCTGTAGAGTTACAAGCAAACCTTAAAAATTACATTTGTCTATAATATATATAGGTTTGGCTTGTTTATCGTTATAACTGTAATAGTGCACAACTTCAAGATTACGTGAATCTTAAAATATTTAAATTTATGTTATTCATATAATTTCATAAAATCGTGAAGCCGTTCATTCTATTTTTACATTTGCATTGTATTCTCATATAGTCTATTAAATTTTAATACAAAAATTCAAAAACACGTGAAGTCATTTAAACTTGGATCTTATTATGTGCAATTGCTTAGGTATGTCTATATTATATACTAGGTATATAAATATAAATATATACATTAGTATATCGTCTGTGAAGAACCAAAATGACCCATATCCATTTTTAGCTAAAAACAAATATCAACTATCTACACAAATATTCAAATATCTCTTGAGAGCATTTACATAGAACATTTTCAGACATTTTGCACTTTTAAAAAATATAAAAATATGTAAATACAACATTTTGCACCTTTTCAAAAACATGGAATTAGAACAATTTGTACATTTTCAAAAACATGTAAATAAAACATTTTACACTTGTCAAAAACTACTAATAAACAGTTTACGCACGTTTCTCATTTTGTTTTTATGACAGCTCATTTTGACTGTAGCTTAAATTGGATATGGGTCATTTTGGTTCTTTACAGATGATATATACTAATTTACTGTATATACAATATAAACCTGTTTTAATACTTGAAGCGTATAATAGTTGGTGAAATATTGCCATATAGTGCAATGAAACACGCAAGAATTGCAGTATAGCATTTTATTATGAGGCCATACCGTAAGTCATAAAAAAAGTAGAGATGATTACATAATTTATTCATTTACAAAACATATTTTGTGTACACCTACACAGTATGCTGATTTATTCCCCAATTCCCATTTCTCGTTTGATTGTCCTTGCAAATGTCAAGATAAACTATCTCTGCAAAAAATCAAAAGCTTCACAGAATTAAGCGAGGAAAATATAGGAAATATCTATATCGATATGGCTGCTCTAAATTCATTGGAAATTGATTTGCTACCAAAGGTAGGTTATAGGTTGAATAATAATAATTTATCTCGTTCTGTACATTTTCCATCAGCCCATACAACATTTACGTACTTTTTACAAACACAATTAAATTTAATAAAAAAGAAGTGATGTTTCATATTCCTTTCTAAACTCGCACTAGTATTTATTTCCTACGCCTATACACACCACTTGAATTTTTGATTGTACTTATGCACTGGTACTAATTAATTGTATGCGGTAATTTTTAATAGATACGATTAATATATTTGATTGCATTACAGTTTCGAAAGCGGTTTTCCTGTAGTGAATTGACTGAGGACCAGTCTAAAGATATATTTCTAATCAGATGGATCCGTGCTCGGAATCACAATTTAGATAAGGCTGAAGAGATGCTACGGCAGGTATGCTATGCACAATCTAATATTATGTATGTGATAGTGGCTGTAATGAATACCAGTATATTATGAAGTATTTTTTTCAACGATATATGCCAACATTTGCTTTTGTATTCGGTTGTCTTTACTTTAATTGGTCTCGTGACGTTACTAGTCATTAAAGTGGCGAAAAGAACATGACATGGACAACGTCTTTTCATGGGAACCCCCAGGTGATCTGAAGGAACTAGACCCCGCAGGGGTCATTGGTTTCGATGTGGACAATTGCCCAGGTAATAAATAATTGATAGATTATTCTGTTGATGTAATTCGAATATATACCTCGGTATAGTTTCCATAGTAGCCATAGTTATAGTTAGTCATATGTAGCATAGTACACAATCTGCAATGAATTTGCGTGTTACTAGCGAAATTATATACTTTTACTTTGTGTACGACAAATCTGCAGTTGCAGTGGCCGAGTACGGTAGAATTAATTTTCGAAAAATTGTTCGAAATGGAAAGCAAGCTGTATTCTTAAAATATATCCACTGCGTCATCGAACAAGCACTGGAGCAAATGAAGGGCTTGAAACAAAGGGATGGGAATCCAGTGTCACAATTTATACTCATTACTGACATGAAAGGCTTCCCGTACAAGTCTCTGACGTGCAAAGGAGGTATAAGTAAAGCAGGGTTCATTTTAGAATTATTTCGCTTAATAATTTTAATACTTATGGGCCTACAAAAAGTATGCATGAATCTGTCTAATTTCCTTTGCATTACACTGCATAACATTTTTTGAACTCATTACAGTTGTTGATCTCATCCTGCAACTGAGCAAATCAATCGAGGCAAATCATCCAGAAACGCTTAAAAAGTTCTACATCATCAATGGTAGGTGCTCACTGCCCTTTGCATATTCGATTTTGCTTATTAATTATTGCCTTTAATTTAATTTTTTGATTTTTATTACCAAACATTAACAGCTGGACCCGTATTCCCTGTGCTACTGTCTCTAATCAAGCCAATTCTGGCTCCAGCCACACAGGCCAAGTTGTCCATCTACAACAAATCATCGAAATGGAAGCCAGTTCTCCAGCAAAATATTCCACTGGATGTTCTTCCTCCTGCGTATGGCGGAACCAACACCGTCGCAGAATCATACACTGAGTCGGACGTCCTGGACACGGAAGACTCTGAAGCCGAGTTCCTGACTGTGACTATTCCATCAGGAGACAAAATGACGATGGTCTTTGAAGTAGAGGAGAAGAACAGTAAGCTCACGTGGGCCTTCAGGACAAATAAGAAAGAGATTGGTTTTCTTGTCAAGTCTGGTAACAAAGTTTACCACGAGAGTAAAAAAGTTGATTCTTTGACATTTGTGGAGGGGTCCATTACATGCGAGACCCCAGGAGACTACGTTTTCATTTTCGACAACGGGGACAATGGTAAAGGGGAGCAAGAGCTGGAGTATCGGATTGACATCAGATCCCCGGCCGGAGCCAAACAGCTTACATTCGATTGATATATAGTATTTGGTTAATTCAAATTCAAAATAATGACATTCGAATTAATTAATTATTGCATAAGTATGTTAATATAATGCAAATAACGTCGGTAGCTAATCACAAAAAAATGGTGCCAATAATAAAATCGTTCTTAAAAATCAAACAAAATGTTAATTTTGAATTGCGCAAAGTGTGTAGTTTATTGAGTAAAATTGTTAGCATTTCCAGGAAAGTATGAAGCGTAAATAAAGAATTTTGCATACAGGAAAAAAAGACGGCATAGGTAATCAAAATTTCAAATTCTCAATAGCGAACGAAATTCTTAGCAGGAGCAAGCGTTTCCGGAATGATCCTTGGCCTCAGAGCATCTCTCACAGGTGTTAGTGTTTTGGTCCCAGACGAGATCGACGCCATCATATGACGGACACTCCAAGCTGTGCTCTCGGTTCAACAATGTGCGGTTGTCGAATCGTTCTCTGTAGGTGTATTGTCCAGTGCATTGTTGGGCATCAGTCTGGAGAAAGGCACAGGGCTCAATGCAGTTCTCGTCTCCACGGTATCTGTCTTGAGTGGTGCCGTCAAGGTTAAGGAAGAAGTCGCAGTTACCGCCGTGAATGGAGCCGTTGTTCGCAGCCTCGTTCCAGAAGAGATCCGTGCCGCATTGTTGTTTCTCCCATTTGCTCGTTTCCTTGTTGCAGACGTAGTAGTCGCGACAATCGCCCTTCAACCAACAATCGTCAGGATTGCAGTCGTCTTCGCTACCAGCTGCCTGTGTTGTTTGGGCTGGTGGAGCATTCGTTGGTGCTGGGCCTTCGCAACCGGCCACTTCTGGGTAGTCACATCTGGACTCAGCTTCGTTAGGACCGGAGTTCTGGACGTAGTGGAGTGGCTTCCCGTCATGACTTTCGGCACACACCATTTCGTAGGCTTCAGTTTGAGCGACGCAAGCAACGTAGTGAGTACATTTTGTGGGATGAGGGTAGTTTCCATCTTCCTTTCCGGAGCAATCGTAGTTGAATCCGGGAGTCCCTTTTGCGTACCACTTCTCAGCCTGAGACACGGCTGGAATATTTTCAAAGATTTTGAATTACGACAATTTTACGCAGTAGAATAAAATTTGATATCAAAAATTGTGAATTATTTGGAAATTAGCATAATGTTTGGTATAGCAGTAACTTACCGTTAGCAGTGGATGAGACCACCACCGAAGCCAAAGCAAAGAGAACCAAAAGTTTTGAACCCATTTTCGATCTTTGAATTAATTTTCAATTCAACAACGAATTTCTCTATTGAAGCTGGAGCTTGTTGTTAATAAGACAAAATTGTGGATATAAATTTGCAATGAATTCGACAGTGTTTATATACTCTCAAAAATCACCGTGGTCTCTTTATGAGGCATAGCTCTCGCAGGTAATCCGACAAGGGAATCCTTTTATCCCGGTAGAGCTCGATGTTTCAGCAAATTACGAAAACAACTTTTTTAAATGGGGATTACGGGATTTAGTAAACTAAGTCTACTTACGTAAGCATAGGTGTGCATTTTTTGAATCGATCCTGCAGCATTCCAGTTTAATTAACCAGTTCATATTGCAGTAAATTGCATTGCACACTTTTTGTTACTTAACTATTTTTGTTTGATAGTATGTACTTCCGGTAATAAAATGCTTTGATAGCGCGGAGTATGAGATTAGTTAATCGATTTTAATGTGACTCCAAGTATGTTGAACCGCACATATTCATAAAATATATGGATATGAATAAGTATTGAGAGCGCGCAACATATTATGATGCTGACATTTACTATAATTCTTGGATTAATTTCGATGTGGTAAATGTTTTCCAATTTTGATGCTAACTTTTGCGGTGAATAATTTTAATTATTTTAATACCAAAATCTAGGAAAATGTATTGCACAATTTTTATTTATATTGTAATTATTAAATCATGTATCTAATGATTACAATTAGTAATAAATCATAAAGAAAAACATTTCTCGCTAAAATATTTACTGGAAGTCCCTGGATTCATAACTGGATTATAATTGCAATTTGCAATGCTTTGATAATAAATCATGACAGTCTTTTAATTCTTGGTTTATCGTTTATCGCTATATATTATTAGTAAAGGTTTCGGATATAATTTTTTAATACGCACAAAAAGTCTTGCGTGGGCCATAAAAAATTATTAAATCTTGTGCTCTTCAAATAATTTCGCTTAATTTATGGTGATTAACGTTGATACTTGAGCTTGACACATTTTAAAAATTCCAAGTGGTCCTGGATTATGCTACAAAGTACCGTATTTTTCCCACTGAACCTCTGTGTATTGTAACAGAAAAAAAATAAAGCACTCCAAAAGGTATTGGATTGGCTTGCGTTTGATCCCATGGAAAATTTTTGTTTGGTCTAATTAATAAGCCATGTATTAAAGTTAATAAAGTGAAATCAAAAGTACTTCATAGTTTGCGGGCAGACCTTAAATTTTGTGACCATAAGCACATGTATGCATTAGGTGTCTGAATCCTATAAAGAGGTAAATGTAATAATTAATAAGTGTGAAAAACAAAACCCGTAGCTTAATGAAAAGCACCTGCCATAAATCAAATAAATTCACTTCAAAAAATGACAAAACTAAATGGCTGATCAACACATTAAAGAATGACAATCCAACTTAATACACCAAGAATAAACACTAGTTTCTATATGCATTGCACTACCATTCAAAATTGTGAATTGATTTTCGTTTAATAATGGTTTACGTTATATAGTTGCTAGTTTATAATACCTCTGGACAGGTTGCTTTTTATGAAACGTACTTATGCCTTATGCATTATTGGAGTTTAGTTTGGGCTGGACTGGACTTGTAACATATTGCATCTTCACCAGTGGATATACATAATATACCTTCGTATTTCTTATGAACGGTGAATGCAAAGTTGATACATTTTGTTAATAATGTCAGCAATTAGTCAAAATGTAGCAATTGTATTAAGTAAAATATCTATATTTACGCAATAACTTATAGGTCGTAAACACTATACGTGCATTTACGCATTAGATGACGCAGTTAGTTAGTACAAAGTTTATGGAAGTTTAGAGCTAATCCAAAATGACACTGATATCAGATGACATGTTGTTGTTTACTAGATTTTTTACAATTTTCATAATAGAAATCATTACATAGCACCTGCTGAAGTTCAAAAGCACACGACACTATAATTCTAGCATATCAGCAAAACGGATAAGCCGGATCAATGTAAACTCATGAATAACTCGCTTTAAGAGCATACCTATTTTTAACGAACGTCCGATTCAATTGTCAGTCTATCAGCGGAAATACTGCAAGCAACACCGCAATGATTGCACTATGGTTTTATTATTCACATGATACAAATGACCACTGATTTAATTGTAATGTAAACTAACAATATCACTATTGTTTCCAGGATGTGCTTCCACAGTACTACTGCAATTTTAGAAATCTTAAAATAAATGAACTCATGCTTTCAAATATTGCGGGACGAAAAATAAATAAAAATGTTTCGAAACTAGTCACCATGCATGCACGTAATAAAATGTAAAAGATTGGTTCCCGGAATTATTTCTAAATTATGGATTTTTAAAGGGTCGGCTACTCGTTAACATTGCATAACATATATATAGTATGTAGCAAGTGACCTATCTGTCATTCTTCCAAAAGGTTGTCCGATTGAATCATAAAATAAAATTTATTATAAATATGCCCTTGATATTGAATTTTAATAGAATTAAACAGCAAAAACAACGCATTCAAATGTTGATTTTGCGATTTAAAACTGCACCTAGTGATGTTAATACAACAAGAATAAAAGAGTATATAGTAAACCACAGCCAACTAGATATATATAGTTATAGTTATAGTATATATCTAGTTGGCTGTGAGTAAACATAATCAGTTTATTTTTCGCGGAACTGAAATTGCAGTAATTAATTTGAATAATCGGACAACTACCTACCTACCTATGAAACGTTCGTGTATACATTATTTACTACTACCGATAACGAAGGAATCTCAACTTGTGCAGACTGAAACAGGCTTTAGTTAAAAATATAAGTAGGTACCATTAATTAATTAATTCGCATCGTAAACTGGTCTAATTTCCGATTTAGTTAGGCCTAACCTCTTGTGGTCTTCAACTAGCTTCAACGACGAAAAATTTAAACATCAAAAAAACAAATTCATTCAATCTTGATCTTCGGCCATCGCCGTTTAACTTTACAAAATATGGTATTTCGTAATGAGTCATTGTTACAGAGTCAATTTAAACAGTTATTCCAAATAATATGCTACGTTTTGATTTATTGCAGGCATTAAATTAGTTAATCAACATCAGCTGCTCCATTTAATTTCAATCAGTAATAAAAGTGAAGGGATTAGGCCATTTTATGCTTGTATTATCTCAAACTACTTGAGTTATAATTGCCCAATTAAGCGTATTTTTTCCAATTACAACGTGGATATACAGTCCAATCCTATATATAACACTTTTAAATGACAGATGACGAGGATTATACTGTAAGTATATAGCGGTTGCTAGCCTACTGTACCTCACTGGGGATTCGTACCTTTAAAGGTATTGACTACTAAAAGCGTAAAATGGACGAGGGAGAAATATTCTTAAAATAATTTTGAAAGATTTTACTACAGACAAAATTTCGAATGAGTGAGAGTACAAGTAATCGCAGAAAAAGTCAGGAGAGACTTTGATTTGAGTTGAGAATGCTGAGATGATTCCACTTTTTAAAACCAAATCTTTTTACTTGAGACTATCCGTTTTGCTGATATGCTAGAATTATAGTGACGCATGGATTTGATCTTTACTTTAAATGTGTACATGTAAAAATTGTAAAAAATCTAGTAAACAACATGTCATCCGATATCAGTGTCATTTTGGATTAGCTTTAAACTTCCTCTCAAGCTCAACTTTATATTTGCGTCATCTAATAAAAAAATGTACTTACAATTTTTGTGACCAAAGTTATTGCGTAAATAGATATTGCATTCATTCCAAACATTTTCATTGTGTTCAATTGCTACATTTTGACTAATTGCTGATGCTGACTTTACTAGTCAAAAGTATCAACTCGTATTCAACGCTGGTGAAGATGCAGCGTGGTACAAGTCCAGTCCAAAAGTCCAAACTAAACAGCAATAATGCATCAGTACGGTTGATTATAACCTGCAACTGCAACAAAAC
This sequence comes from Dicyrtomina minuta, assembly GCA_949802685.1. Taxonomy (NCBI): domain Eukaryota; kingdom Metazoa; phylum Arthropoda; class Collembola; order Symphypleona; family Dicyrtomidae; genus Dicyrtomina; species Dicyrtomina minuta. Next base: position 39,734,449 of record OX461808.1, on the reverse strand, counting down.
AGCAACAAGTGTATGCAAGTGAACGGTGCTGGGGCATTGTGATTGCATTGCATATACCTTACCTACGTAACCTACCTACGTGGATATTTGCGGATATACCTATAAAATCTTTAATTTAATTATTCAACGTAGAGATATTTTAATTAATTTTTTGTAGCGATGCTTATTAATCGCGGTGCGCAGCTTTGGCATATCACAAAACATATTTATACAATGTACAGAGATATATGTAGGTGCATCAATATGCTATATGTTAGAAGCATAAATGCCCGGTATTAATTACTAATTAACTCTCAATTTTAAATGGTAGTACAATTGATCTAGAAAATAGTATTACTCTTGGTATAAAGTTAGACATTCATATTTTTTAATGTGTGGATTAATTATGAGACGAAAATTTGATTTATGGCAGGCACTCTTTATTTGATTTAAGCTGTTTTGTTTTTCGCACTTATTAATAATCACCATAAATTATGCGATATTATTTTCACAGAACCACATATAACTTTGTAATATTGCCCACGTAAGACTTTTCATACGTAATAAAAAAGTATATTCAAAACTAGTACGAACAATCGCTGGCGATATAGCCCAATATTCAGTCTATGGCACTTTCAGTCAAATTTGAACGTTTCAGTATTTTTTCTTAATTCTATCTTCACACTTGAAAAAACGATACCCAACTAAAACCTTTTATGTAAGACAATAAGATTGATTTTTAGGTATTAAAAATATGCGTTTGGGGTTCACTATCTTGGCGCGGTATTCAAAAAACAACCCTGGAAACCATTAAAATGAACCTGACCGCCAAATTTCAATCCTGACAAGTAAAATAACTTTCTGAGCAGAAAGAGCGTAAAATTTAGCACATTTTACAACTGTACCCCCTTCTGTCATAACTGTCTTAGTAAACGATAATGAGGGAAAAAGTCAAATTTGTATGCTAAAGCATCTGTATGCTTTAGCATAGGGAAGTCACTAAGCGATCAAAATTGAACGTTAACGTTTATTTTTGTACGCCTCGCGATCAAAACTGATCGTTTTACAAAAATACTGGTCGTTCAAATTTGAACGTCACACGTTCAAAATTGACTCAAAGTGCCAGACTGATATTAAAAAGGCTACATCATGATTACTGAATTATTATTTAAATCCAGTAATTAATCCAGACCTCCCTGACTCCCAGTAAATATTTCAGCGAGGAATCTGATTTATTACTAAGCATAACATACACTTGCTTTACAGTAGTAATTAAATTAATCAAAATTAAGCAACACGATTTCCTAGATTTTGGTACTATAATTAACCACCTCAAAAGTTAGAATCAAAATTTGGAAGATTAGTGGTTTCAACTGGACAACATTTACCCAATCGAAATTAATCCAAGATTTAAGTATATGTCAGCATCATATTATGTTGTTTGCGCTCAATGCTTATTCATTTTCATATCCATGCATATTTGGAATAGTTGAGGTTCAACATACTTGGAGTCACATCAATTTGATAAACTAATCTCATATTCCACACTTACAAAATGTATTATTACAGGAAATATTATCAAGCAATAATAACTAAATAACAAAAAATATTCAACACCATTGGAATATAAACTGGTTAACTCGAATACTGCAGGATTCATAAAGTTCGTACATATGCTTACGTAAATAGAGACTTAGTTTTCTAAATCCCAAAATCCCCATTTAAATATGTAAGCTGTTTTCGCACTTTGCTGAAACATCGAGCTCTAACGGGATAAAAGGATTCCCTTGTCGGATTACCTAAACGAGCGATGCCTCATGAAGAGACCACGGTGATTTTTGAGAGTATATAAACACTGTCGAATTCATTGCAAATTTATATCCACAATTTTGTCTTATTAACAACAAGCTTCAGCTTCAATAGAGAAATTCGTTGTTGAATTGAAAATTAATTCAAAGATCGAAAATGGGTTCAAAACTTTTGGTTCTCTTTGCTTTGGCTTCGGTGGTGGTCTCATCCACTGCTAACGGTAAGTTACTGCTATACCAAACATTATGCTAATTTCCAAATAATTCACAATTTTTGATATCAAATTTTATTCTACTGCGTAAAATTGTCGTAATTCAAAATCTTTGAAAATATTCCAGCCGTGTCTCAGGCTGAGAAGTGGTACGCAAAAGGGACTCCCGGATTCAACTACGATTGCTCCGGAAAGGAAGATGGAAACTACCCTCATCCCACAAAATGTACTCACTACGTTGCTTGCGTCGCTCAAACTGAAGCCTACGAAATGGTGTGTGCCGAAAGTCATGACGGGAAGCCACTCCACTACGTCCAGAACTCCGGTCCTAACGAAGCTGAGTCCAGATGTGACTACCCAGAAGTGGCCGGTTGCGAAGGCCCAGCACCAACGAATGCTCCACCAGCCCAAACAACACAGGCAGCTGGTAGCGAAGACGACTGCAATCCTGACGATTGTTGGTTGAAGGGCGATTGTCGCGACTACTACGTCTGCAACAAGGAAACGAGCAAATGGGAGAAACAACAATGCGGCACGGATCTCTTCTGGAACGAGGCTGCGAACAACGGCTCCATTCACGGCGGTAACTGCGACTTCTTCCTTAACCTTGACGGCACCACTCAAGACAGATACCGTGGAGACGAGAACTGCATTGAGCCCTGTGCCTTTCTCCAGACTGATGCCCAACAATGCACTGGACAATACACCTACAGAGAACGATTCGACAACCGCACATTGTTGAACCGAGAGCACAGCTTGGAGTGTCCGTCATATGATGGCGTCGATCTCGTCTGGGACCAAAACACTAACACCTGTGAGAGATGCTCTGAGGCCAAGGATCATTCCGGAAACGCTTGCTCCTGCTAAGAATTTCGTTCGCTATTGAGAATTTGAAATTTTGATTACCTATGCCGTCTTTTTTTCCTGTATGCAAAATTCTTTATTTACGCTTCATACTTTCCTGGAAATGCTAACAATTTTACTCAATAAACCACACAGTTTGCGCAATTCAAAATCAACATTGTGTTTTATTTTAAGATGTATTTTTTTATTACCATCTTTTTTGTGTAATCAACTACCGACTTTAATTGTATTCATTTTTAATTACAGGTATCTACATACATGAAATGAACATGCTTATGCATGGATTAATTTGAATGTCATTATTTTGCATGTGAATTAATTAGTATTTATCAGTCGAATGTGTATATTACGAATCATAAATTACAACAGATGCATAATCAGGTTAACAAGCTTAGATTACCTTCATAGTTTAATTTTTTACGATACGCTAGCATATACAACAGTTTTGAAATTACGTGCGCCTATGATGCTCAAGAAAAATCGAATATTTTATGTAATATGAATATGTGTGTTAGTGGTTAGTGACGTAATTGTTTATTGCGTGTTTCTCACTCGTAGAACTCTTACATAACGACCAGATATGTGCATAAAAATAATGGCAACAAATCTCTTAAAAGAATTCTAGCTACGTACATATTATATAATATAGCTGAGAATTTTTAGATGTCATAAACCACGCATAATAAAATGAACCCATGCTGGAACTATCAACCTATAACTGAATAAATGCATGTAAATTTTAACGCCATTATTTTGATGGAAGTTTCAGTAAATAGTAATGATTATATCACCTTAATTTTTAAACACATTTGCTCAATCTCTGCCCGCACTTGTACACCATAATTCAGTCCTACAATAATTCTTCGTTCATCAACTTGACGAAAAAATAAATAAATTAATTAAATAATATGGCTTCCCTAACTGCCCACGAAATGAGTTTAGTTTTTGAGGTAATTACACTATACTCGGATTATTACACTAAATACTTTAAATTCCATAAACTTTCAGCCGTACGCCATATGTTTAAAATTCATTTATTTCGTATTCGTTTTTATATATAGTTTGAGACACGATTTAAGGCTGGAGAACTGAATGAGGATCAAGCTTGTCATTTATATTTAATTCGATGGATTCGAGCAAGAAACTACAATTTAGACAAGGCGGAAGAAATGCTAAGAAAGGTTAGATGATTACCAAGTAGGTAAGTTATTTGTAAACTTCGAATTTAGCAGCTGCACTTACTTAAGGCGCTGAAGCTGACACGTTTTTGATTTTCTGCTGCGATATATGCCCGCTATTTGCATTGAGATAGAACCTTGTAAAATGTGCTAGAATTAATTGTAAAATATACATATTGTGATCCCTCGCCAAATGTATTGACATTAAACTGCAAGATATAATTAGTCTTGTAATATTTTTAGACGCTCAAATGGCGAAAGGAAAACGACCTCGATAGTATTTCAACATGGGAGCCACCAAGTGAATTCAAAGCTGAGCTATTTGCAGACCTTATTGGATACGACTACGACAACTCTCCAAGTACTGTAAACAAAATCTTTATGCTGATTTTACTTTTTTTTAAAATCATTTTACATTTTTTATTATTCAGTCTAGTCTGCTTAAGGCTTCATTGGGAAAGGATATTTTTGTATTTAACACATCGTCTGTGAAGAACCAAAATGACCCATATCCAATTTAAGCTAGAATCAAAATGACCTATGTTATAAAAACAAAATGAGAAACATACGTAAAATGGTAATTAGGACTTTTTGAAAAGCTTAAAATGTTCTATTTTTATGTTTTTCAACAAAGTTAAATGTCATATTAAAACATCTTTTTGAAAAGGTGCAAAATGTTCTAACCCCATGTGTTTGAAAAGGTGCAAAATGTTCTAATTCCATGTTTTTTAAAAGGTACAAAATGTTCCAATTACATGTTTTTGAAAAGGTTCAAAATGATCTAATTCCATTTTTTTGAAAAGTAGAAAATGTTGAATTTACATGTTTTTTAAAAGTGCAAAATATTCTATTTAAATGATCTCAAGACTCAAGACATATTTGAATATTTTTGTAGATAGTTGATATTGTTTTTAGCTTAGCTAAAAATGGATATGGGTCATTTTGGTTCTTCACAGACGATATGTTTGACTTGCTTTGTTGCAGTTTCTGTCATTCACATGGGTAGAATAGACTTTCGAAAAATGGCCGACAGTGGACAACAAGGTCTCTATTTAAGATATGTTGAGTACCTCATAGAAAGGGGAGAGGCTAATCGGAAAGATTTACGACAACGAAATGGGGATCCAGTGACAAGATCTGTTCTTATAGTTAACATGGAAGGGTTTTCATACAAATGTCTGGCTTCTAAACCAGGTAACTACTTCCAAGTTATAATATGCATGTCAATAATATATTGCCTATTGACGCTATACCGTAATCCTTAGCTGTATAATATGGAGCCCACCCCATTCCCCTTAAGGAAACTGAATAGTGTCTTTTTACAAAAACTTGATTTAATTCTGTGATACTGTAACATTATAGTTGTAAATCTAATCCTACAACTAATTAGCTCCATGGAGGCTAATCATCCAGAACTCCTTAAAGCAGTTTACATCATAAATGGTTAGTTTTTACAATTATTACTGTAATAATACTGCATTTACTACTACTATCCGTATGCTAACGTGAGTAATGTATAATTATTCCTACCTATCTACATAATTTACCGGATTTTTGAGAATTCTGCAATACTGGACCGATTTCATCGAGCCATATATCATTGGAAAGCTAATCGCCAGTAGAATTCAAATTTAGGAACCCGCCTCCATTATAACAAAACGTTTTCAAAATAACGGTCTTTTAATTTTTAAATGCCGCCAAAAATGTGTTGCGTGGGTCACAATCAAAAAACGAAAAAAAAGGTCCCTGCTTATTTTTGAAGAGCTTTCCAATGATATATCACTCGACACAATCCGTTAAATTTTTTTAATTTGCAATTATGTTATTTCGAAACCATTTAAAAACTAATAACAATCGTGCGTGCACACCATGTTCATTATCTTTGGCTAATTGTTACCGTTCCAAGAATATATCACTTTAGGGTTATTTTATTGACTTACCGGTCGAAATCTTGAATTAACGCAATATTAAATTTATTAGCGGGAAATTCAAAAATTGGAATTTTGAATTTTTGATAGTGTATTACAGAAGTTGATTATAAATAAGGTAGATAAAATAACCAAAAACACATTGTGCGGCTTAATTGCTTCTTTTAATTTAAAACATGTAAATTGAAGCTAAAATTTGGCGGCAAATTCAAAATGATTAATTTTGCTGTTAAGGCTATTAAGTTATTTACATTTAATTAATTACACTCGCTCCACGCCGTCCACTGCATACCGATTTTAGCATTAAAGAGTAATACCCCATATTACTGTTAAGGCTACCAAAAAACAAGGGCTTTAGCCCTTGTTTTTTAAAACCATAGTTTATTATATGATAGCCTAATATATTTTTTAATTATTGTATTGTAATAACTATATAGCTGGTTTGCTATTCCCCATGTTGATGTCGCTTGCCAAGCCTTTTCTTCACCCCGCGACTCGGGACAAAATGGTCATCTTCAATGAACCTTCAAAATGGATACCCATTTTACAACAGAATATTCCATTGTCTGTACTTCCCCCTTCATGGGGTGGTACTAATACTGCAGCTGAATTCAAAAAGGACGTAGTATCCGGCATCGGTGGTAATGGTCAAGACCCTTTTGAATCTGATTTTGATCCTGACCTCCTTACAGTTGAGATCCCAGCAGGAGATAAAATTGTGTTGATCTTCGAAGTAGAAAAGGCAAATAGTACGATCTCATGGGCTTTTAAAACAAATAAATCCGAAATTGATTTTAAAATTCAGTCAGTTGACGATGCCAATAAGGTTTACGTCGATATTAAGAAAGTCGAGTCTCACGTGAATATCATTGAGGACTCTGTTATACTTGAGTTGGTTGGAGACTACATCTTTACGTTTGATAACGGGAGCAGTAAGAGCGTGGATGGGGGATCACAAAAACTCAAGTATCGAATAGACATAAGAGCTCCAGCAGGTGCTAAGCAGTTGACATTTGATTAAGATTATAAACTTATTACCTATGTCATGTCATTCAAAACTCCAGTAAGATGTATTACATTGTAGTTTAGCATTAAAATCTCATCGATTGACCCATTCTGTGCATTTAAACTATAGTAAAAAAATGTATTTAAAAAAAGTATAGTGGTCTGGAATAAAAGTAAAAAAACTGCACAATCGGTGTAAAATCTGACGTTTAGTAGCCTTGAAAAAATATTACAAAAAACAAACGTGTTTGCGGTCTCTCGTTAAAATCAGTAATAAATATCGTAAAACCAGTGATTGCTTATTATTCTTAGTTAGTTAGTAAGTATTCTCTCCAATAATTATTAGTGCTTTTACTTTTAAATTTTCTTTAATTCAACTTTAATTCACCATTCAATACATCCAAAGTCAATTACGCTATTGGGCCTTTGAATTTTTAGATTTTACCGCAGCGGGCTTGGCAAATAAAATGTAATTCTGCAAATAGGTAAATGCACATATATTTCTGTATGTGTGCGTAATGAAAAGTTCGAAAAGAAAATATTTCTATATTCTCACTTCTATTTTTTATCTTTTTGTATTCACAATTTCCAGGACTTGTCGTGGGTATATTTACATATTCGTAATTATTCAGAAAATTTTCTTAAATATATAAACAGTATTTAAAATACATATTAAATTATATAAATACAATATTTTATTATGGCTGCCATAAATTATATGGAAGCAGGGTTGCTGACAGAGGTATGTATATATTTGTATCTGGAAATTAAACTCGTTTTTAATATTTTGTACATAGTATGAAGTATAGGTTATTATACTTAAAATTCTATCATTTTTTTTTATTTTTCATTTCGATGTATTCATGCAACTTCATTTTTACTTACTATTTTCGCTTTAACACGATTTTATAAATAATGATAAAATCATTAGTTTCGAAAGCGTTTCACAAATGGAGAGTTAAATGAGGAACAATCTAGCGATTTGTTTTTAATTCGATGGATCCGAGCCCGCAATCAGAATTTAAACAAAGCTGAAGAAATGCTACGGAAGGTTTGCTATTTTCAAAAAAATACATTATTTAAACAATTTTTTTGAGTTTGTGTCACATATTTGCCAAACCTTAAGTCTACAACAACTGAAAAAAACACCCACAAATTAACATGAATATTTTGTTACATTTTGTAAATTTCTTTGAAATTTTTCAAAAAATTACTATTGCTGTCATTTTACAGCCCGCAGGATTGACAGTTTATTTTTTATGCTTTATTTAATCAGAATTATAAAAATACAAACCTTGTAACAGATATTGCAAACCAAGGACCTACACAGTTTAATTATTTTGTTTTTCCTTTAAATAGTCTTTACAGTGGCGAATAGACAATGATATTGACAACATTTCTTCATGGATTCCTCCTCCGGAAATAAAAGAATTAATGGCATTACGCTTATGTATTGCTGGACAAGATTATGACAACTGTCCCGGTACATATACCAATTTTCCAAAACTACTCTAATTCTACGTATTATTATTACTGCAGCTCTTGCAGTAATAATGTTGATTTTGGATCTAAATACCGTTTTTCTTGTGTTTTTTTCTGTCTTTTTTCCTTGGATCACAATTTTGAAGTCGTATAAATATAAATAACAGAATTAATTTTTAAATTTTGTATGTGTTTACACGGTACCTTCATTATTTGCACCCGTTAATGTCGTCCCCGCATGACTCACCCTTACATTAGTCGCACCCTTGTATTATATTCTCCCCCGCTTAACTCGCACCCCACGAACCGTTTATATACAGTGTTAAGTAAGTCCTACTAGTTGTCAGTGTCGCATGTTGTATAAATATAACAAAAAATGTAATTTTTATAGTTGCGATAAACTGCGTTGGCAGAGCTAACCTTCTAAAAATTGCTCAAAGCGGACAACAAGATGTGTACTTGAAATTCTGTGACTCCTTGTATGAAAGCGCAGTTTCTAAAATGAAGGGATTGAAACGTAAGGATGGGTCTCCAGTAACGCAGTTTGTGCTTATTATCGACTTGAAAGGATTTTCATACAAATGTCTTACTTCCAAAGCCGGTAATAATTTCTAGATACAAAATTAACGGCATATCGGCGTGTGTAGAGTCGATACCAAAATGATCTTAACGATTGATTAATCATCAATCATCTAACGATAAGATTCAAGCTGACATAACGAGTAAATGGTCAAGTCCAATATGAGTCAGCGACCTTCTCCATGATATAATTACAATCTATGTAGGTACTATACAAAATTCATAATTTTAATCCTCCTTATACTTACATTGAAACTGAAATAGTGGCTGACATGCTATTAGCGATAGTCCGATCCTTGGAGGGGAACCAACCAGAAACAATAAAAAAGTTGTTCATCATCAATGGTTCGTATAATCTTTATTGATCATCCACTACACCCTTGGGTATAGGTAAAGGTGGTGGACCTTAATTAATTAATACATCAAAATTAATTTTTGTAATTATTTAAAATAATTTACATTCGTACAGCCTTACGACCACTAACATGTAAGTAGAGACGAACATTGTAGTTTTATAAATATTAAGAGTTTTGTATTTATAATATAACTGTATATTAAAATTTCTTGTAGCGAGTTCTTTTTTCACGCTGATAATGTCCATCGTCAAACCATTGTTGTCCCCTGTTACGAAAGCTAAGTTATTCATCTTCAATCAGCCTTCAACATGGATGCCTGTCCTTCAAGAAGCCATTCCAGAACATGTTCTGCCTCCAGCTTATGGGGGCACAAATACTGCAGCCGAATTAGAATTAATGCTAGGGACATACAGTATCACTAGTGGGAGTGGTTCTCAAGACTCTGAAACCGGAGATCTAGTCGGGTTTGAAAGTATAGCGATTGACTGAGAATTTTAATGCGAAGTGCTATATATTCTGACTAATTAAGTCATTTTTGCTGCTTTTGGTGTTCAGTATAACTTGAAGAATTGCTAAAAGCATAACGAAAACAGCACATAAATCAATAAAAGAAAGAAATAATGAAAATGCGCCATCAAAAGAAAGCCTATTTTTGCGGCCTGGTTGAGCGGTAAATATTAAAGTTAATGATTGTTTGTCCTGTTCTGCTGTTAGGTTTCTAATTAAAATTATTATTACTGCTATGAATAATAAAAACTAATGCTGCAAATGCATATTACTTATGCATAATTTTGTAAGTGTCACTAAGTGTAATAAAAAATTAGGAATATACATACTTAGAAAGGAATTTTCTTAGAAACTTGATTATTGCTTCATTCACGTTATTTGATTTCTTCTGACTAAATGTATTCACAATTTCCAATAAGACTTGTACGTAGTGGATGCATTTACATATCTGTAATTCCGAAAATTTTCTTAAACATATAAATAGTATTAATTTAAAAAATATTAAATTACAAATTATAAAATATACATAGTTCTAATATGGCTGCCATAAATTCAATGGAAGCAGGGTTACTGACTGAGGTAGGTATACATTTGTATCTGGCAAGTAAACACGTTTCTAATATTTTGTAATAGTAGATCGTTATAATGCTTAAAATTTTAGGCTTTTTTAATTTTATTTCAATTTATTCATGGATCTTCATTTTTATTTACTAATTTTCATTGTAACATGATTTTACAAATAATGATAATCATAAGTTCCGGAAGCGTTTCACAAAAGGAGATTTAAATGAAGAACAATCTAGCGATTTCTTTTTAATTCGATGGATTCGAGCCCGCAATCATAATTTGAACAAAGCTGAAGAAATGCTGCGGAAGGTTTGTTATTTTACAAAAAATCATTAATACTGAATCCATTTTTTTCGAGTTTTTGACTTTCATTGTGATTAATTAAGTCCACAACAACTGGAATAAGTAAAAAATCATTTTCAACCACAAAAGTAAAGCGAATAGTTTGTCACTTGTTGTAATTTGTTAGAAATTTTAGTTTTTGAAATTATTACTGCTGCTTTTTACTTACTAAATATTTTTTATTTCAGGTAATTATTGAGAATTATACAATTATTATACAGATTCAAACAAAGGGTTACACAATTACATTTTTTTCTTCATTTAGTCTTTAAAATGGCGAATAGAAAATGACATTGACAACATTTGGTCATGGATTCCTCCTCCGGAAATAAAAGAATTAATGGCACTAAGCATCATTGGACACGATTATGATAACTCTCCTGGTAGACACTAATTTTACAAAATTTTAAATTCATTTTACACGTAATTTTGACGTAGAATGCGTAGTAAATGATTCAGTAGATAGTAGTGATGCTCGGGGATACTGATACTGGTTGGGATGAAAATGTTTTTCCTAGTGAGGTGATATTCACGTGAAAAATATCCGTATCGCCACAATTTTGCAAACACGAAGTGTTAAGTTCTTGCCGTTGCACATAAACTATATTTTATAATTAGAAAAAATGAAATTTTATATAGTTGCAATAAATCGCTTCGGCAAAGCTAGCTTTGACAAAATTGTTGAAAATGGACAACAGGATATGTACGTGAAGTACTGCGACTCAATTTGTGAAAGTGCTGTTGTCAAAATGAAGGGATTGAAGCGTGAGGATGGATCCCCAGTAACGCAGTATGTAGCTATAGCAGACATGAAAGGGTTTTCATACAAATGTCTCACTTCCAAAGCCGGTGATAACTATTATTTTTATTACTTAAAATCCCGCAATACACTAGCAATTATATACATGAAAATGAAAAACGTTTAAATTTTGCAGAAAACACAGTATCATATAATTTGGTAGACTTGGCAGTCCTACGTCGTACCCTGCTCAGTCGTACCCTACCCAGTCGTACCCAGCCCAGTCGTACCGTAGAAATTCGTACCCTGCGAAGAAACATTGTCAAGTATCAACGCTAGCACAATGATGTTTTTATATTTACGCTTATCGGTTATGAATCGATACAATAAAAAAGTACACTGTAAAATTAAAAACATCATTTGTGTTTTCGTTGCTACTTGACAATGTTTCTTCGCAGGGTACGAATTGCTAGGGTACGACTTGGACCAGGGTACGAACGATCAAGGTACGACTGGGCTTGGCCCGACTGAGCAGGGTACGACTGGGTACACAATCATTAAACGATTGGTAATAAATAAAATAATAGTATATGATCTTAATCATCATTATGCTTTTGCATTTAAATAGTGGTTGACATGGTACTAGAGATTGTCCGATCAATGGAGAGTAACCAACCAGAAACAATAAAAAAGTTGTACGTCATCAATGGTTCGTAATCTTAATTCTTCACTGTACCCTTGGGTATAGGTGGACTTTAATCAATTAATATTAAAAATTTTGTGCAATAATTTAAAATAGTATGCATTTGATCATCCTTATGGCCATTAAAGTAGAGGCGGACATTGTAGTTTCATAAATAATGAATAATATAACATTATTATTATTGTTTATTTAGCAAGTTCTTTTTTCACGCTGGCAATTTCCATCATCAAACCATTGTTGGCACCTGCGACGAAAGCTAAGTTATTCGTCTTCAATCAGCCTTCAAAATGGATCCCTGTTCTGCGAGAAACAATTCCAGAGCATGTTCTCCCTCCAGCTTATGGGGGCACAAATATTACAGCCGAATTATTTCTAGGGACAGGCTGTAGTGGGAGTGATTCTCAAGACTCGGAAACCGGACTTTTGACCATCGTTCTTCCTGCACGAGATAAAATTGAGCTTGTATTTGAAGTGGAGGTGGAAAAAAGCAGGATCACGTGGGCTTTCAAGACGAATAAAATGGAAATTCATTTCGTCATCAAGCAGGATAAAGATGTTCACATTGACACGAAGAAGACAGCATCTCATTTGAAACTTTTTGAGGGCTCTATAACGTGTGAGAAAGTTGGAGAGTACATTGTCATATTTGACAATGGAAACAATGGTGAGGAGCAAGAGCTGCAGTATAGTATTGACACTAGATCTCCAGCCGAGGCTAAACGTTTAGCGATTGACTGACGAGAATTGTAATACAAGTGGTGTAAAGTTTTAAGTAATTAATACAGTAAAAGTAAATCAGTATAGGTATTCATAAAGCGTGCATTTCTGCATAATGCTGCACGATTTACGTAAATATTTTAGTGTAAAAGTTACAGATCTTTCATGTCCTATAGGAGTCCTGGCCCAGGACTAATTTACGGTCTTATACAGTAATAACAGTAACGATGATATATAATTAGTTACTTGAAAAAATAAAAATAACATATGGGAAGTTTTATTTGAATCGTGCTTATTAGGTACAGCATTGTTTTTCTTGATCTTAATTCACATATTCTACCTAGTTTTGTTTTATTGCAATAAAATAACAATACGGAGTGCAGTAGAAATATCAAAAATGAAATTAGAAAGTGGGTTTGTATCTGTATGCTATTACATCTTATTTTATTCAGTGAGATACAATATATCGTCTGTGAAAATTCAAAATGACCCTTATCCATTTTCAACTAAAGACAAAATGCACTGTAAACAAAAGAAATAAAATCGCACTATCCGAAAAGCATGTAAAAAGAATATTTTGTCATGTAAAGAAAAGTAAATATAATATTTTACTTTAAAAAATATGCAAATAGAACATTTTGAACTTTTTAAAAGTATGTAAATAGAATATTTTGGACTTTTTAAAAGTATGTAAATAGAACATTTTGCACCTTTTAAAAGTAAGTGAAAAGAATATTTTGGACTTTTTAAAAGTATGTAAATAGAACATTTTGCACCTTTTAAAAGTAAGTGAATAGAATATTTTGGACTTTTTAAAAGTACTTAAATAGAACATTTTGCACCTTTTAAAAGTAAGTGAATAGAATATTTTGGACTTTTTAAAAGTACTTAAATAGAACATTTTGGACTTTTTAAAAGTATGTAAATAGAAAATTTTTCACTTTTTAAAAGTACGTAAATAGAACATTTTGGACTTTTTAAAAGTATGTAAATAGAAAATTTTTCACCTTTTAAAAGTATGTAAATAGAACATTTTGCACTTTTTAAAAGTACGTAAATAGAACATTTTGCACTTTTAAAAATATGTAAATAGAAAACTTTGCACTTTTTAAAAACTTGCAATTACTATTTTACACATCTATTTCAATAGATGATTTTTGACATTCCGCAATTGTTGGATAAAATCAAAGAAACGAGCTTCAAGCTAAAGCTAACCTTTGATTTCATCCAGAATTGGAAATTAGACATTTTCTTTCTTCGCAGACAACATGCGATTTATCTCTATTGCTATTGTGACCTGAAGAAGGCAAGTGCAGAATGAAGGTAAATAATCCATCGTTGGCAGTTACTGTAGATGACTCGTAATAAAATGTTTTGGTAAATTTGTAAATATTGCTTTAACTTTCACAGTTTAAATTGTATAGTTATAAAAATTTATTCGCACTTAATGTCAGTAGTATGGTAAATTACCATTGGTAATGCGCTTATACATAGGCATCATCTCTGTATAAAAATAAACCAGTTATACTAAAAAACTAAAAACTACAGTATAAACTTTCTCCTGTTTTAATTAATGGTCCAGACTGACGACTTGTGACTAGAATGGCATCCCAATCCGTTCCAGGAAATACTCTTGAAGTATCAAAATCATCCGTAGACATTTTGCAGGTTCGGTCACCAAATGTAGGATTATTATAAAATATCCATCCATTTTGTAGGTCAAACCCAACTACGAGAACATAATGCCCTTGAAAGCATCTACGAAAGCAACAGGAGATCATTGAGGGGATTCTCGAGGAGCAACTGTCACAGTCTACACAACTGAGTAAATTAGCATTTACGAGAACAATGGCTGGACCATATGTAAATACATGAGCTAAGATTTCTTCTAAAAATATTCGTCTCACAGAAACTTGAATTCCATGGGTTTGAGCGTTCGCGAATCGAAGGGAGACTCTGTCCTTATCTTTATCAATTGTAGAGCGGTAGAAAGCATACTTTCTTAAGGCAGGGTCCACTCCAGGGTAACTTGTCACAAAGCGGAAGGATGCTTTAAAGTGGAAGAGTACGTAGCAAAGGTCAATAGTCCATGTACTGTTATTGAAGTCAAAATATTTTTGATAATATTTGATGTTCTTGTACAGTTCGAGGCGATCTTCTAAGGGGAGGCACATGGCCACGCACGCTAGCCCACAGTCCCAAGTGTAGCGCTGTTCCCAAGGCAACACGTGACGTTTGAACTTGAATAACTTATTTGGTTCTAGAATTATATCGTTTAGTGAGTCAACAACATCTTCGCTCGGATTATCATTGTTGTCAAGTCTGTGTTCTTCCATTTCATGTAATTCGTTTGAATTTCTTATGACGTCCCCCTTTAACTTCATATATTTAACCTTGTAGTCACCAGTATAAAATAATATTTTCAAGTTTTTCAGAAATATTCTTAACCATGATTCCATTAATCTCTCAAGAAAGGCTCTTGCTTTATTTACAACAGAGATATTATTATTTACAAAACCTATAATATAATATAGCTATTTAAATTTTAATTGTCTGCATCACTTACATCGACGACTTTTGTATGATACATTTTTTTTAAAGTAGTAAAAAAATAAATATAGGAAGTTCCTACTGTTTTGGTCAGCACATAATTTAATAAATTTATTATTTTAAATTAATCAGTAGATAAAGTTTAGTTTGCTTTTTTTATTTTATGAAATTATTCTAAACTTTAGAAATATTCGATAAAGTTCAAAAACTCCAAGGTAATTTTATGAATGATTATTTAAAAAAAATAGCTGCACGTAAATAGAGCTGGTCAATCTTGCCATATGCACATACAACATACACATACAAGTGTGGACACGGCTGTTATATTTGGCTAAGGCTGTACTGTAAAAACTAATGATATTCCTGAAATACTTCGGTGGACTATTTGACTATCTAAACCCTTCAAAATTTAACTCTTGGCTTTTAAAATCTTCAAAAATAATATGCTTGCACCACTGGATAACTTATTTTTATACCAAGTTCATTATCTAACCATGATCTAAGAATCTAATCAGATAGGGATATATAAACGCGTTTGAATGCGAACAAAGCTATAGAAATCGAACGTGTATTTTCCTATCGAGGCGCATAGTATATATCTACGGATGTATGTACATATACCTGTAAAAACAAGCCTAACGAACGTATATAATGTGAAGTACTGTGAATGCGTTGCCTTCTGTGTATTCCTGTATGTAACCAAGTGACAGGTGCCAAACAGAAGTCGAGTATTGATTAAGTAGGTTGCGAGGTTCCGAATTACGAGATTTATTACTTTCTACTGAATATAAATCATAACTTGAAAATAAAAAAATTAATTATTTATAACTGTTGACTGATGCAAGCAACAAATATATTTCAACCTTAACGGTAGTACCTACAGTACTTTCAAGTATGTCTCAAAAGGTAAGCATCATTTGTGAATAAAAAAATTTGTAAATTGTAATTTTGTGAATAATGAGTATCCTTCTTACTGTGTCTAAATGACAAGCTTATATAATGGTAGTAGAAAATAGAATATTTGACTTTCTCTCTACACAATACAGTTTATTATATGTAAATTAAAATCAGTAAAATGACTGCAAAAAAAAGTTATAGAATTTAATCTTTAATAACATTTCAGGTTAACCAACTCTGAAGTGACTAAAATAGGATTTCCAGCTCAGCTATATAGAGTACCTAATCTATTTTGGTTTCTAAAATTACAGTCATCTGCGACTAGTTAAAATTAGTCAGTGACTTCATATATTATTGTAACAGCCAGAACCGGAGACCAACTGATAAGGAAGTATAAAATATAGCAGAACATGTCGTCTTCTTCTGCTCCCAGATTCAGTGCTACTGGTGGTGCGCGGTTATCAAAGTCAGGCAGAACCAAATCGTCAACGTCAGATAAATCCGCATTGGAGGCCGTACCAGGAGGAGCGATAAGAGAGATCATTCCCAAGAAGGGCTTTCTACACTGTGAAGACTCTCTACATTTTGTTTTATGCAAACCCAAATTACTCCCGTTAAAATCTTACACTTTTGAAAAGCTCGAGAAAATACAGCAGGACTCCGTGGAGAGAGCCAAGCAGGAAATGAATGCGGCTAGTTTGGACTAAATACATAACATTTTATACTGTCTACATTATTTAAGTACCAACTCCCTCTTACCAGCATTTCATCCCTTTTTCAAGTTTTAATTTTAAAAGTACAATTTCCTACGTGTGTAATGATTTAATGATGTCAAGTTCAAATTATGTTAGATATTCAATTTTCCACGTATAAAGCTTACACGTTTTTTACAGGTAGTCCAGCGTTAAGACGAAATATTTAGGACTCCCAAGAGTGTGTTTATTTAGATGAATCATAATTCGTTCAATAATTTAATAGCACCATAAATAATTAACGGGTTATTGTTTATTCTACTCCAAGTACAATTGCTTTAAGTATGTGATTGTATAATAATGCATACTACCATACTTACACACTAAATTCTCATAAGCTAGACGAGTATTTCATATAGAGTCTCAAAAATCGCAAGAATAAACAACAATTATTGGTGTTGATAACAAAAATGTACACAAAATAATAGAAATGCTCAATATCTGCTATTATTGTGTTCAACCTTGTAAATATATCTAGCACTGTATCAAGCACAACTTTGAAATATGAATTTAAATAAATTATTTTCACAATTAAATTACAAGAATAGAAGTTTCTAGTACCTATATATTATATAAAATTTACAATTGAATAAAGACATAATATGGATTGACGATTTTCTGTTGTTAGCAGTTTTACAATTTTGAAGGCTGTTATGTGAATAGAGTCAGCTAGCATTCAAATATATTTTATATGCATAATATAATTAAGTTACTTAACATTTTTTTATTACTTTTTACCTTATTGTATTGACCATTCTAGAAGTGCCAATTGGAACATTCTATTATTTACCTATAACTTTAACACTATATCATGCCTTAACGTTTAAAAGTTTTATCGTATTTATTCGTACTAGATAGAAAATAATAATTATGAAAACTAGAGTGGAAATAACCAATGCAAAATGCAATGAAAATGAAATGTACAACCGAGAAAATTCCTCGGTCTCAAAAACAATTTTCTGCTTTGCTACAAAGATAGTCATGTCATCTCTGGATGAAAATGAGTAGGGAAAACTGCCACTTAACTCAACGTATTTTAACTCTTTCTCCACCGTATCTCATACAATGGTTTAAATATGGTATGTTAGCTGAATTTATTCTTTAAAGATGCATGAAATAGTACACAGCACTGGCTAAAGTCGCTAGTGACGAAGCGTAATGGGAATGAGGCACGCAAGTAAATTTTATTGAGAGGGTGAAGCTATATCTCAAATCCAGACTGCAGCAGTGGCAGTAGTGGCAGTGGCAGTGAGCAGTGTCGTGTAGACAGTTTTTTTGACGCTATAGCGGTAGCATTCGAAATATTTTTTTTTCGATATAATTCTATAAACTTCTATACAAAATTTTACATATATTGTACTAAAAGTGCCACACACTAATTTGATACTGAAGACTCTGAAGGAATGGTTTACAAATTTTGTTATTTTCGTACAACGGTGGCGGTAGCATAGCATCAGTGCCTCTGACTCAACAAATCTCAACGTCAGCTCAGCATTCTTTCACTGGCTACCAGTACCAGACAGAGAAAGAAATTACAAACTACCGCAACATCAATCCAATAAATAATATCACAAATCTGCTGCTGATATTCTGAATAACCTTTGTAGTTTACTTGATTCCATCCCACTCTCCACCATCTTCTGCGCAATATTAAATATATTGATTTTACTACGATAAATAAACTAATCGAGTGTTAAATCAATAAGTAAGTAATTTGACTTCCTTGGATCAAACTTGAGTTTATCATTGTGTCTTTTTTTTACTAACCTGCATGGCTGAAAGACGAGTAAGTTTTATTTTGTGTGTTTTATTTTTGATGCCACTTACAATATAATATAGCATAGTCAATAGTACATTACCAATTAACTGCCACTAACAAGTAGTAGATCATACCAATGTTGCTGAACAGCTTTCATTACAACGAAAACGAAATTCAACAGTAAGTTGTAATTTGTAATGAAACTTTTGTGGGCATCATCAAATAGTTTTTCTTTTCTGTCTTTTGAGTTCTATATAAGTTACGCTATATTGTGAGTAGTTGTTTTTTTAGATGGGTGATAGTGGCCTTAATTGGTTTCCAGTTTATGTTGTATAATTTTGCATGTCGTGTGTGGTAATATATAAACTTACTAGTTAGATTGCAACTTATGACTTACAAGATCTTGTTGTTTATTTGACTACTTAAATAATAGCTGAATATTCAAAACTTGAAACTATCATCTTCGTTGAGTTGAGTGTCCTAAAAGTAGGTTTTGAAGTGCAATTTTTTTGTTTGAGATTTTGGTAACAGGTAAAGTTTGTTTTGTTTGTCATTTGTAGCGTACTAATAAATATACTGATAAATAGGAATCGTCTCGTATTCGCCACAATTCTACTAGGTACATACTGTAAGAAATACTGGCACTTGGAGTTTGCAGTTTATTGACTTATTTAGCAACTTCGTTTGCGTTTGGTTGCTAATTTTAAACTGTTGACAGGGTTAGGCTGAGTCCTATTTACAACTTTAAACTTTATAAATTTTTTTTACGCAAGAAAATATTTAATAACTTGGTCCCTAAGTTTTGGTTTGTTAAGTAGCTGTCTAACGAAAATAGTAGAAGGTGACTCGTCATTACTTGTAGCGAAAAAGTGAGGATCCAAGATTCTGCCACCTGCATGGACGGATTTTACTTCTGTCAAGTGATAAACTGTGTTTGGTATGATTGGTATAATAATATAAACTGTATTTTATTTTTATTTCTGTAGGCATACGAAGAATTAAATCGAGCAATGATGAAAAATTCAAGCATCTCACCGAGAAGAAGTCGAAGTGGAAGTCCAGCCCGACCCAGTCATAGGCGAAGGTCGCGATCCGGCTCGAGACATCGCCGGAGCTTCAGCAGGTCAAAATCAAGGTCACCAGGCCGACGGTATGGTGGTGGAGGGGGTGGGGGTGGTGGTCGAAAACACTACTCCAGGTCCCGATCTGGATCTCGGGATCGCGGTTATGGTCGAGGAGGGCGAAGCCGCTCTAGGAGCCCAATGTCGTCACGGCGGAGACACCAAGGAAATAGGGTAACACAATATTTCAGTGATGTAACAAATTACCGATTGATAGCATGAGTCGTAATTTAAATCTTAGTGTTAAGGGCTGCAAATTAATTTTTTTTTGTAACTTTTTTGATCAGGACAATCCCGAGCCAAATAAGTGTTTGGGAGTTTTTGGGCTGAGCTTGAGGACTACTGAAAGGGACTTGAGGGAGGTTTTCTCCAGATATGGACCCATTGAAGAGTGCAATGTTGTCGTGGATGCTCAGGTTACTTCGAAATATTTTTCTATGTATTGCATCAACTTTAAAATTTTTTTAAGTAGCTTACATCTCGGTTTTACTTTATGAAATTATAATGTGAATCTATTTTTCCTATTGTGAATAGACGGGGCGCTCTCGTGGGTTTGCTTTTATTTACTTTGATTCCGAGGAGGATTCGAAAGCGGCTAAGGAGGCTTGCAATGGAATTGAAATTGATGGCCGTCGAATTCGAGTTGATTTCTCCATCACTCGAAGAGCCCATACACCAACTCCTGGAATCTACATGGGAAAACCAACGTAAACAAATATTATTATTCTTGAATATACATATTTGAACTCACACAAAATAATTCAAAATTTTCAAGCTTCAAAATAAATGTAGAATGTTTTACTGACATTGATTAAATTGTCTTTGCAGCGAAAAACGGAATAATCGTCGCCGAGGAGGTCGGGATGACTACCGAAGCCATCGTCGCTCACCATCACCCCAATATAATCGGCGTCGCTCTCGACACTCCCGGTCAAGATCATACAGCCCACGTAGGTACTACTGAGGAGTTGAGAATACTGAATCAATCTTATTAGGTAATCCATAACATCGATTCTTGATTCTTGTCGTATGATTTATACAAGTTAAAATCACTTAAGATGAGTCATACAAAGGTTGGTGGTTTTCGTCACAGTAGTAACAGACGGAAGGTACCGTGTTGTCCTTAAGATTATTTTTGAGAGAGACAATTTTAAAATTCTACGTATTGGTATGTGTACTTTTTTTTTGTTTAACCTTCCACAACACTTACATTCAATACCTTGTATCATAAATTTTTCATAGATATAATTAATATTAAAGGGTCCCAGTGATCTGCACTCATACTTGTCGTAAGTTATAAAGTTCAGTATGAATTAAATTGAGGGGGAAACTAGCTTATATAATATAGAATAATGTTCATTGAAAGTGACAAAATGTAATGCATTATAAATACCTCAGTTAATACCTATCACTTATATTTCATTTAAGCCTAATTATAGCCTTTAAATAACTCACTAGTACAGTTTTTCCTTAGTGTTCCCTTGGACTTCTTAGCTGATAATTTAGTTATTACTGTTCAATATAAACTGTTAATTTTTCCTCTTTTAAACAGAAAATCCCAAATGGTGTGTATCGGAGGAGCTATGAAAATAATTAATGATTATAATTGATATTTTTTCGTTAACTCTTAGTATTTAAATTGATTATTAATTATTAATTGGTGTAATGACCATTATTGAATAAATAATTTGTGTATGTACTATTCAGATTTGAAGAATAAAATGAGTCAAGTTTTACAAGATTCGCTAAGACAAAATCATAGAAACAAGAACATTACAAGAGAAAAGAATTAAGAAAATATAGAAAATTTGAATCAAGTCAGAATTACGGGCAGAAAAGTCAAGCCAGAAATCAAGGATGAGTCATGAAGTCATGAATGTTTAGGAAATTGAGAAAGCGGAAGGCCAGTGACAGTATTAGGAAGCTTCATTGTAAGGTGAATAAGTCTCTGTCTTCATTGTTGTCGTTCATTGCACATATCAGTATTTAAATAACGAAGGGCACACAACATTTATTGGGGGATGGGGTAGGGGAGTAGTGGTTGGCAAATGAAGTTAGGTTTTGTCTTAGTTTTGTTTAGGACACGAGTTGGAACTTTAAGGTTTTCAGACGCTACATAAATAAGGGTTTGCAGTATCTGTAGTCACATTTGTTTTATAAGGGTTGAAGTTTTTATTAGGAACATAAAAATACAATGGAGCACAAAAAACATGAAATTACATTTATACTCGAAGTGATATTTAGTAAAGGAGAAGAGGTGCAAGTAAAATAAGTAAAAATTATGTAAATAGGTAGAAATAAGAGTGCAGACCTACATAGGATCATCATACAAATAGAAAATCTGTAGGTACTTATAGGTATTTAGGTATAGTATTATAATTTGCATAATTTCAATCTGCCGGATGTTCAGGTAAGTTGCCTTCGATTTCTTAACTAAGTAAAAAAAATGCTAATAATTTCCTTCTTAAGTTGTATGGCCCTATTTAGGTAAAGTGAGCTATGCACCATGCACATGGTTCAAATAAACTCCAACTGCAGGACGGGATGACACTGATGACAGTGAGGGGCAATGTCAGTTGGCGGAATGAATACCGTAAATTTTAATTGACCTTCAGCGTACTCAGGCGTAATGGTGATACATTCTCACCTGTTTTCATGCTTTCAGGCGTAACTACATACCAAGAAAGAATTTTTCAAAACTCCCATTTATACCTACTTTTACTTTTTTAAATTATTTCACGAGTAATTTCTCGTTTTAAATGTATTTTAACATCACAGTATATTTCCAACACATTCCACGAAAGAAGTTATAAGTTACGAAAAGTTGTATGGCTGTATGCAAATTGTGTTGTGTTTAAAGCTTAAACAATTTAATTGCCGGGGGTAATTAATTATTTAGTACGTTCAAAACGGATGTGTATGTTTAGATTCGACAAGGTTGTTCTAAAACCACAAAAATCTTAACAAGAGCAGTCAAGAGCTGAATTGGCAAACTCAGTTATAAAGTGCTTCCTCCTTGATTTAAAATTGAACTAATCATCTCATTAACCTGTTTGTATTTTGATAAGCGTTTTAAGTGAAAATATGAATGGTAACTGTAACCTGAAAAAAAATAGAAAACGAAGAAATTAATTTCTACTTCTAATCTACCTTCAATTTTCGTCAAGGAATTTTAAACAGTGCCATAAATATATTATTAAAGTTACTGTACCAAATTTTTAAGCTACGGCCACAACGATTTTATTGCGTTATAGATATACGAATTTCAATTTCCATCAATTTCCAATGTAAAAAACATTTTACTTTCTCCTTCTGAACTTCGAAAAACTTAAACAATAAATTCTTTACATAAATACTAATTTTGAATGACTATTTCATAGCAAAAAATCATTGTTGTAAAGACACAATAACGTGATTTATTTTCTACTCCGGTCATTCTAAAAAGTGGTTACCTGTTGCTCAGTTTTAGTCTTAGCTTTTATGAAATTGAGAACAATTAACAGTCGGTTTTGATTTTTTGTTTCAGTTTATTTTTATTTTTTTATACATTAAATACTTCATACAATTATTATTACTTATGATATTATGTAGTGGACAGTCGGATAATATATTTTTCCTATATGCGTAATACATATGTTTGTATTACCTACCTACCTACTGCTGGAATATTTATTCCGAAAACAAGAATACCTACAATCATATCTAATTTTACAATATTAAGACATAAATAAAAACAGATTGAACTTTTTATTTCACAAAGGAAATAGACTGGTGCAACAATTAATTATATTTAGAATCTGGGGTGGTTTGATCTTGATTTATATCCCAAAATTCCATCCGTTGATTTCACAATCTCCTCATTTCTCAATGCAGCGAGCGCAGCATAATTAATTAAATTAATTTTACTCACCAATCCAAATTTCCACTTTTGAAACTCATTGTAGGTGCATGGCAAGATTTGAACCATTAGTTTTTGCCTGCCAATTAATTGAAAATCCTGTATATTTATTTGTACTTAATACTTTGCTTTCATCAAATTCAGACAGAAAATGACTCGGGACTCGGCAGTGTACCATTATTTTACAATTATTACTAAGCACTCACCCCATGTGTTGAACACAACCCAGACTATGTTCTTTGGTAAAGTCCGTCTCATTGGAAGTGGGATGTGTGTAAAGCTGAATATTGTACCACGGAGCATCGTCTGGAACTTGGGTAATTCTCCAAAAGTTGGTGGAGGGGGAACTTTCTTGAGGTAGTAGACTGTAGGTGATATCATTGTACTTGTTGCTTTGGGAAACCAGCTGTGTGAGTCCGTACTCTAAAGAAAGGAGCACTATGTAATTTGAATAGACAGTATTGGTATTGCACTTGTAATAATATTTTGTTGGAATTATTATATATTTCGATTTAAAGTTAATTTTGATTTCGGTATTTAATAAATTACCTGAATTTATAAATCCTTGCTTAGTGTGCCAGTGTTGCTCCGGAACATTGGCATATTTCTCTGCTGTCACCTTCCCAAGTCCGTCTTCCCTCGAGGGTTTCTCGTAAGAGCTTAGGCACTGCAAAATATCGTAAAAATACTTTTGTTTTTAGAAAAAAGTTACATTGGATCACATATTCACCTTATTTTTATAGATTTAATAGGAATTTTTTATTTTAAGAATAATTGAGGATTAAATTATTTTTTTCGTACCATATTATCCACAGCACAGATTTTGTACGTGTAGCCTTGTCTAAATTCTGCTTGTCCGTTTGACCCTAGCACACTGTATGTGAGAATTATTGATGTGCCCACTACGAATGTTATCGTAAAAGATCCAAATAATTTCCAAAACTGGGCAGTTTTTCCCATTTTTGGTTTTTGCGTGCTGTTAAAATTTTTGACTAAAAGAAGTTGGAATTGAAGCTCAGCTAATGTTTACGATACTGCCAACTGCTTGTGCTGAAGTGTCAAAGAAATCATTTTTAAAGGCTCTCTCAGGACTTTATATAAAGTAGATTCCCTAATTATATACATTGGTGCTTCACTTGTTTTGACAGACTTCCTATATGACTCGTTATTATTGTTGTGATACGTTCAACAAGTTGAAATTGAGATCGAGACTGTAACGTTAACCAGATTACCAGATCAGCTAATTACATGTTACATTACAGTACAGCCGGTGAGCGTGAATGGTTTGCTACACTTTACTCCACAATATAAATGAAATGGATCATATAAGGCTAATAATATGTAATTAATTATCCATTACCCATTGCCCATTTTAACTAGTCCAGTTTAATGATGATTTTAAAGACCAGTTTACATACTAATTTAACGTGGGAAGAGAAGACGCCCTACTTAATATCTTATACATATGAATGTGTTTAATCCGTTTTTTTATTCATATTTCAAGACCGTGCAGGTATTCAGTTGTCATGCTCGTCATGAATTGTGTAGTACTGTGTAAGTAAATACATATGCAGAAATCCATCGTGTAAGTTACTTTTTGTGCTTTTGTGATTGCAAAGTAATAATTATTGTAAAGGGCGAATTTTTAAATTTTCATATTCTAGCATTTAAAAACAAATGAATTTCAAAATACCTACTTACACATACGCTGCATGTTTTTGTGCTGTTTTATTTTATTGCTCTCTAAATAAATGTTCATAACTTTTCTTCTTTCGTAATTGAAGTCGTTTCTTTTGACCTGAAAAATTAAATCATCCAAGAATATTTCATAAACATCTTGAGGGGAGAATCGAAATGGTCCATAACCAATTTAGTCAAGAATTATAATGAGCTTAGTCAAAAAAGTACGAAATGGGATGATTAAAATGATTATAATGAGTTTTTAGAAATTCCAAAATGTTTTATTTGTATGTTTTTAAAAAGCGCCAAATACTGTATTTACATGTTTTTAAAAAGCGCCAAATACTGTATTTACATGTTTTTGAAAAGCGCCAAATACTGTATTTACGTGTTTTTGAAAAGCGCCAAATACTGTATTTACATGTTTTTGAAAAGCCAAAATATTCTGTTTAGATGTTTTTGAAAAATGCAAAATATTCTATATTTACAAATTCATGATATTTAGGAACATATTTTAAATTTTTTGCAAATAGTGCCTTTAATTTTGAGCTAAAAATGGATATATGTAGGCCATTTTGGTTCTTCCCCGGACTATATTCCTTTATCCTGCGGTCCTCCATAATATTATTGCCAACTACATAACGTTATTACGTATTTCAATAAATTTTACCCAGCTATAGGTATGTATATTACATTATTTTAAGTCGCTAATACAGGCAAAGCTCTCTATCTCTGTGCTAACTTTAATTGTTACAGAGTGACACAAATGGACAACATAAAATAAAGACGATTGAAGCTTCACGTTCAGCTATCTAACCACGCCACGCATCGTAACCATTATAATATGATTCACTCAACACGAAACGTGTTTAGTGGAATTGTTATTGCTGATCTATTCTTTCATGCCTGTCAAATTATCTATACTCCAAACGGATAATAATGGGCTTGCAGAACCATTATTTCCTTGCGGAGTTGGAACCGGACGAAAGACTGGGAGAGGAGAGCACATTTCGAGTATTCGAGATAATTATTATTCAAGATTTATTCTTTATTCTTTCTCATTGATTTCATTATATACATACACTGTAGAATCACATAAGAATGTTTAAATTCTACAGAAAAGAGTATATTCAAATTTAGTGAATAGTTTGTCCGTATCTTTAATTTTGACATGATTTATATAATAATTCTTATTTCTAGACATTACTTTAATTTTGATACAGAAAGATGAAGAAGCTCTCGCGTCATATATCAAGCGCCGAGAATAAAAGTCTTTTACAAATATACATGTAGTAATGTTCTTTTAATCTTAAAATTATATTACACTAATTTTTGGAATACAATTCCAATACACAAATTCCTTAGCTTGATAAAGTAATTATAATAATAATTGTAATCTTATCTCATACATTCATGGTGAGTTATTTATTTATTTAATGCTCTAATTAAAGCAGGTATTGTGGAGTTTCTATATCTTTCTGTTCTAGTGCTGACTAAATTAAATTTTTTTTTCAATCTGTTTGATCTTTGGTTCAATCGTTGATAGGGAATTAACCAGTTACAAAATCTCTGTGATTTCATGAGTTTTTTTCCAAATGATATAAGCAATTTTTTGTACCTTTCTTCAATAGTATCAATTCCTAACTCGGAGGCTACTTGTGCATATTTCCTTTTACTTACATAGCTGTTTCTAATTATCCCTAAACATCTTCTTTCGACTAATTTAATTTTTTCCAATAATATTTTTGGTAAGCTTTGACTCATTACTTGCGAAGCATACTCTAGGTTGCTTCGTATATACGTTTTATAAGCATTCAACAACTGACTCTGTTTAAAACCACAATATTTCATTTTCCTTAATACATATATTTTTTTCGAAGCTTTAATAGATAATAATAATATATTTAAGAGATAATAGAGAGCCGATGAGTAAAAAGGTACTTTACTCTTTGAAGGTCAAACTATATAGACACTGCGCTATTCCATTTCCATTATACAGTCCAACTCCAACTCCTATCGTCTCCTGTCGTATTCACATTGCTACATACATTATGAAGTTATTCTATATGTTTCTGTAATATTTTGCCGGGTATATAATATATTTGTAAACCCATTGCCACTCTTTGTGATTTTACACCTTTACATAGGTACAAGTAAACTGAATTATCTGAAATGCTACTTTATCTGCCTAGTTCTCAGACCTCCATTGGCTCCATTGTTAAGCCTGTCATTAAAGGAAGTAGTGAGACAGCTAAGCAGAAAATATACAGCAAGCAAAGAATAGACGATTAAGAGTGCATTTTTGTTACACTCTTTATCGTTATAGTATATTTCTTTTGTGGATTTTATGTCATTGTACTTGGATAAAAGTAATGTGATGCAGTACATTAGTACATTTCAATAATTATTTCGAACAAATACCACTTATAATGTGCATAATAATACGTTTAAAAATTGGACAAAAATTAAAGAAATTCCGACTCACAAAATAAAATGTATGCAATTTTCTGATATCCAAAACATTTTCGGCATTAAGTGTTATTAATTTTTTGAAAAGTCCCAAAAGCGTCCGACTAAATGTACTACACAAATTAGATTTTTAAATACAAAACAAGTTGATGTGGAATACACCCATAGTTTAAAATGAGATAATTTATACCTTTTTAACTTTTTAAATGTGGTTTGTATTTCCCTGCTGTAAAACTATGGGGCTAAATTGGAGTATATCTTTTTTCACACTTTAAAATGTAGTTGTATAAAATGACGAATTGGACATATGAATATCGTAAGCATTTTTTTTAGTATACGAGCGTTTGCATTTTTCAAATAAATCCTATAATTTCAAAACAATATCATCTTTTGTGCATTACATTAAAAAACAGGGCAAAAAATTATTGTCAGTATTTATTTCATGTGTACATATATTCAAAAAGCTATACAGTATCAACTAAACTACCATTAATAACAATGAGCTCTGGATGTACAGTAGCTGTCAGTCGGAGTTAAATAGGTACATACTAAAGTACATTGTGTGGAGAGTCTTGGTTTTAAGTCCAACTACGGTATGCGAAGATACTATATACCTACTGTGATTTGCACAAAAAAGAAAAACTATTTTTGGCGTGAGTGTGACCTTCACTTCAAGCCCGATGATACTGCTACTGATTCTGCCTTTAAAATCCAGACAGATTCGACATTTATCACCAGTCTGTGTGCAGCGAGCGTGGGAAAAGGACCATTCAACAAAAGAGTAGGATCTGTGAAGTAATTTTGTTAACACGCAGTAAATACATCGACGAAATGGGTGACCAATACAAATTGTATTATTTCAATTCTCGTGGATTAGCTGAGCCTAGCCGTCAAATTTTATCATACGCTGAGGCCGACTGGGAAGATATTCGTTTTCCAGCCATTCCTGATGATGTCAAAGCTCGTAAGTAAATGCCTATGTATAAGCATTTATAAGCAGGCGTGCTTGGGTGAGCGGTTAGGACTGCAGACTAACGAAATTTACAGTCTCAGACCCGGCTTCGATCCTCGGCCACTGCTAATCGTTTACGGCTCGGTGTTGTACGGTAAACGTCACTGGATGGTTGATTGAAACCCAATCTCCTTCGGTGCTCCTTAGTGACCACTACTTACTGTAGGGGCCTAGGGAATGTGACTCCTTTACTGTGGAGGAGGGGACGGGGATAGGTGAAAGGGTACAAAGACCGAGACGATCTAACGCGGTAGCCTCCTATTTCCTCACCCACAGTGACTGGTTGAGTCTGGTTGTATGAACTTCGGTTAAATCGACCCAATGAATAAATTATTATTATTATTATATTATATTTATATTTATTTTGGTTTTACTTTGTTCAGTTTTACAAGTTTAATGTACAAAACTGATAAAGGAAAAAGCCAATACGTAATACGTAGTTATAATACCAAAAAAATAATATAGTAGTGTAGGTATTTACAAATTCTCTAACAATGACTGTAAACGGAAACTGATTGTATTTTCAGGTGCACCATTCGGTCAAGTTCCCTTGTTGGAAGTTAATGGTCAAATAATTTCCCAGTCTTCAGCTATCGCCCGTTTTCTGGCAAGAAAATTCAATTTGGCAGGAGCTAATGATTTGGAGGCTGCCCGATGTGATGAAATTGTAGATGCTGCAAAGGATTTGAGTCAATGTAAGTAAATTAATTAATACAGATATATTCATTCGGTCGAATAGTTTATATTATCAGTATATTAGTCAAAGCTTATAACAATGCTGAACTTTTCAATAATTATTAAATCTTTTAGTCTTTCAGATCTCAAATATTTTTACCGTTTAAAATATTTGAAATTAATAAAGTTACAAGCTTAGACTTATGCAATACAGGTTGTCAATTATCCCCTTTGGATAATAAAATTATTACATTACAAAACTAAAATGTAAAAAATTGCAAATTTTTTCCAGTGTGGTACCCAGTGTACAGGGAGCAAGACGCAGTTAAGAAAGCGGAAGGCATCAAAAAAGCCACTGAAGACTCGAAAACACGTTTTCTTTCTAAATTCAATGAGCTCCTCACAGCGAATGACGGACACTTTGTCGGGAAAGGCTTGACGTTTGCAGATATCGTCGTGGTTCATTTTTGCGAGAATTTGCAAAAAATCGCTGGTGACCTTCCTCTATTGGATGAATTCCCAGCATTGCAAAATTTAATCAAGACCGTCCAGAATACACCACGTATTAAGGAATGGATTGAGAAGCGTCCAGAAACTCAATATTAGCTTTGCACCGTTAATTCTTGATTGACCAAAACTCACGAAAAACATTCCTAATTTGCCTTATGGACGTTTGATTTGAAAAATTAATCAATTGACCTTTTAGGTATTTAATTAAAATTAAGTAATTCAGCTATTTTTGGAATTATTTTATGATTTATTCTTGTTGAAAGGTATACTAATACATATTATTTCTATTATTGTATACATATGTGCTTTTTATCTGTATCAATAATAACTGCTTTTTCAATGTCATTACAATTATATACAAATATTAATCATTCAAATATTCTATCCAACTTTGAATAATTATTTAGATTGTAAATTTAATGATTTCTTGACTGCGATTAAGTAAATTTAATATGAATAAAATGCATTTTTTTTTAATGTTTTACCAATTATTAATGATGTGGAGATTATTGAAATGCTCTTTAATGTAGAAAAAGTAAGTACTTACACAGCATGGATGTATTATTGACCTCCATAGCAACACGTGGGGTACGTCCCTTAATATTATGCCAAGTTTTACTATAAGATGTAGTTATTATCTGCTCTGAGGTACTTTTAGTGAGCGGGTGTACTATTAATATTTTAGAAAATACTTGTGGAATTTCAAATTTTTAATAATGACTGGACAAAATACGGATGTGGAATTATCACTTTGTTGCATCAACGTATCGATAAAAATGACAGTATTTATGGGCATACAGATATGACATGATTAAAGGATAATCAATATAATACATCGTCCGTGAAGAACTAAAATGACCCATTTCCAATTTAAACTAAAATCAAAATGAGCTATGCCATCAAAACAAAATGAGAAACATGCGTAAAATGTTAATTAGGAGTTTCTGAAAAGTGCCAAATGTTCTATTTACATATTTTTGAAAAGTGTAAAATGTTCTATTTACATATTTTGAAAGGTGTAAAATGTTCTATTTACATATTTTTGAAAAGTGTAAAATGCTCTATTTACATATTTTGAAAGGTGTAAAATGTTCTATTTACATATTTTGAAAGGTGTAAAATGTTCTATTTACATATTTTTGGAAAGTGTAAAATGTTCTATTTACATATTTTGAAAGGTGTAAAATGTTCTATTTACATATTTTGAAAGGCGTAAAATGTTCTATTTACTTATTTTTGAAAATTCCAGAATGTTCTAATTACATATTTTTTAAAAGTGCATTATGGTCAATTTACATGTTTTTGAAAAGTGCAAAATAGTCTCTTTACATTATTTTGAAAAGTGCAGTGCTTTTTTTACATGTTTTTGAAAAGTGCAAAATGTTCTATTTAAATGCTTTCAAGACATATTTCAATATTTTTGTAGATACATAGTACATATTGTTTTTAGCTCAAAATGGAAATGGGTCACTTTGGTTCTTCACAGACGATATATTAAAATATCTACGTAAAAGAATGTACCGTAAAGCTCCAAACTGGTTCCGGCCGCATGTCTCTAGTACTTTGTCTATATTCCATTTCATGTGCACTGTGGCATTGTAAATTCTAAAGCTTAATTATATCAAAATGATAAATAAACAAACCGGTGAAATGGTACAGTTTCTTTATTTAATATTTGCTCATTCAAAACCTTCATTAAAATAGATCAAGAGCTGGTGCTCGCATTTACAGTAGTAGTAGTCCCGGGTATGGGAAAAAGTTTGACGCAATTCTACCCTATAAAGCCACTTGGAGCTCTACCTACGATATGAAGTTAACATACTTTAAAACTTGTGCTAGATATTTGCACCATCTTAACATGCACTTACATTATGTAATACATCGTAATCATTCGTAAATAATATTGATCTTATTTAGACACACGCATAGTCACACAGCATACTGATATTGACGTCAATGATTCATGCATCTCTAATTCTGAATACATACCTTCACCTTTCCAATTAGATTTCTTAATGTGCAAATTTTAAAATGCATCACTAAACGGCTAATTGCAAGTTCATTTTAAGGAGCGTAGATTACCTCTCACTGTATAAATCGTGCATATATACCCCTTGTACCTGTGAAATATTATGGTACAGCACGGAGCTCTGTATTATTTGCTGGCGTACACAAACAACAAGTACTATTAGCATTTATAGCTGAATTTTGTGTAGTATTTTCCGACATTTCCATTTGAACGATGAAAATAATGCAGGTTAAAAGAGCTCCGGTGAATGCGGGGAGCAGAGAGTGATTGACGGTCATCAGGTTTCTTGGACTAAATCCCCATTTCCATCTCATTATCGATTTCGTCACGAGTACAAGCTGTTTTAATAGTAAACAATTTCATGGTTGAGTGAATACATAAAAAGTTCGTATTTTGATGATTTATGTATATCCTAGAAATAAGGTCCGATGATTTACATATTTACACTAACAGTCATTCTCATGTGCCATTTTTGAGTTTGAGGTAAGTTTGCACGTCTTTGTGCAAAAATTAATAAGTGTCAAATAAGCTACCTACTTTCCTCATGCAATGTAATACGTATATACTTGGAAAACCTTGTTTTGATCTAATAAAGTGCTTTGGATTTCTTGCACCATTTAACCCCGCTATATACATACCACCTAGGTACATACAATTTACAAACCTCTTGTTGGAAATTAAATGCGAAAGCCTGCAAACGTCCTTTCACGAGTATCTCCTCAAGTTTTTCCACAGTTGATTCAGCCTAATAAAATCACAAAAAAGAAATAAATATTTGGTAGTATTTACTAGATTTATATCCTGTAATGATCTTTGCAGCAAGTCTGAATGCTTTCAATTATTGATTACGCAATAATTCATATCGACGGTGAAGAACCAAAATGACCCGTATCCAATGTATGCTAGGATTAAAATGAGCTATGTCAAAAAATACAGTTAAATAAAATACATGCTTACAATGCTAATAACGAGTTTTTAAAACGTGCAAAATGTCCTACATGCTTGTTTTATGAAATTGCAAAATGTCCTACACTTACATGTTTTTAAAAGGATCAAAATGTTCTATTAACATGTTTTTAAAAGGATCAAAATGTTCTATTAACATGTTTTGTGAAAAATGCAAAATATTCTATTTACACGTTTTAGAAAAATGCAACATATTCTATTTACACGTTTTTGAAAAATGCAAAATATTCTATTTACACGTTTTTGAAAAATGCAAAATATTCTATTTACACGTTTTTGAAAAATTCAAAATATTCAATTTACAATTTTTTGAAAAATGCACTAGGTTCTATGTACTTGCTTTCATGAAGATGGTATTTTAATTTTCTGTTTAGATAGTGCATTATGTTTTAAATTGTTAATGGATATGGGCCATTTTGGTTTTTCACAGACGATATCACACTAATTTAAAAACAATTGTTACTTTTACCTGTTGCTGTAAAGAATCACCCATTGACAAAATAAAAATGATGTTGAGAAGATTTACAATCAAAGCATAGGACTCCAACAAAGCCTCTCCTTTCCAAATGACAGCGTGCATTCCGTATAGAATCGCAATTCCCAAATAGCAAATATTCACCAGTACATAAATTCCACAAATATTTTCGTAGTCCTTAAAACATTCTTTTAACTCAAAAAACGTATTTGTAAATTCTGTGAAAAATCTTCCATCTCCAGTATCCTTAATAGTAGTGTTAGCAGAATTAGTAGTACGGTTACTATTTAATTTCAGCTTCAAGAAATACGCTTTGTTGTTCTCAGCAGTCCAAGAGCTGTCACCATCACCAGGAGTTACTAGTTTGATATAACACTTGAACAAACGCTTGTGCGTAACTAGTAAATGAGCTCCGATGCAGAAAATCAATCCATTTGTTAAGACCGTGCAGAAATAGAATTGCAGCATATTAACAGCATTTTCAATTGTATACATCAAGCCTAAATGAGCTTTTTCATTCAGATTGAGGGATGAAGCAATAAAACTGCATTCAATCATGAAGGGCTCAAAACTCTCAGGAATTATTATAAACGCTGTTGTAGCATAAAAATATGTTGTTCTTGCGCTAATGCACGCAATAAATCCAACTGGGGCATAAAATTTTAATTT
Organism: Dicyrtomina minuta; assembly: GCA_949802685.1. Lineage (NCBI taxonomy): Eukaryota > Metazoa > Arthropoda > Collembola > Symphypleona > Dicyrtomidae > Dicyrtomina > Dicyrtomina minuta. The sequence goes on along the minus strand of OX461808.1, from coordinate 39,700,021 downwards.
TAACCACAAAATTTCAAAGGTGTCATTAAATTTTGACGAGGGTAAGAATAGCCCTTGTTGCTTCCATTTTAAAATGTTGGATTTTGAAGTAATAGGATGTACGGGATCTGTGTCTTCTTGATCTATGATGATCGAATTTGTAAATCCATGAAGCGCAAAATTTTGGATGGATGTCATAGACTTGATAAGACGGATCAAGCGGGAGCAATGAAATATCCCGAAGAAGCGCCACGTAAAGTAAAGCGCGAATTCAGCAATAGAACAGACACTATATGCGATGAAACTTGCCTCAGTATAATTGCCTATTGATCTTTCATTCTGGAGATACTTAACTGAACAGTTAAGGTAGTCCACATAAATCAGTGTTGGAAGGATGAGAGCAAGAATAGAAAAGAAGAATATGAAAGAATTCCATTTACATTTGAATTTTGGAGAATTTTGAAAGGGGGATTGGGCGGGGAAGGTCCCACATAGCCAGGAAATTAACAGTAACAAACTTAGGATGATGTCCATTATGAAATTCGATAACAGATTACAGTTCAAAAATTTATGTCAGGATTATCTTTACGAAGTTTTACTGCTCTGCAAGTTTTTCCTGGTGCTCTACGTCTGTTTTGTATCTTGTATCTGTTCGACTATTCTGTTTTGAACATTTCTAAAGTCTCGATGTTTAACGTCCAGCGAGGTCGATATCTGAAGCACGAAAACCAGGCAAAATATTGTATATGTTTTTTCATTAATTTTTAATAATTCATATAAGTTTTTATATATAAGTGGCTCTGTATACATAGCGATTCCTATCCTATACCAAACGTTTGTTTGGCAACCTCTCTAATTTTATTGACAACACGGGTGCGGCAGTGTGCCGCCGAATGCTTACTTTACAAATTACTTTACGTACCAAAAACTTGCATGCACAACTGAAGACTTCTTTTTTATCAAGTAGATTACATTAACTCTTACTTCCTCCTTAGGAATGGTATTTCTTAATTTCTAGAAATACCTGGAATATTAAAAAGTAAAACTTCTGCAAATTTTAGGGAAAACCAATTTTTGAAATGCATTTGGTATAGTATTTTATACAATAAAATTGTACAAGCAAGTAATTACTTGATGAAAAGCAGCCTACCAGGTGTCTCCGATCGGGTCCGCGTTCTACCCGGCTATTGAATTAGTATTATTGATACCATCCTTTGAAACGATCAAGTAATGGAATAACCGTATTTATTAAGAAACGTAATGTAATGTAATGTAATAGCTTTATTGTTATTCCAAATTCAAATTCAGTACTCACTGTTTTACAATTGATAACATCTTTCATGGGTAAGAACCAATCCAGGGAAAAAGAAAACAGATACGGAGGGAAAAAGACAAAAGCAATCAATTTAAGATTTCATCTAGATGTTTCCCGCTCATTTATATTTAGGTCAAATGGGTGAGGTGTCAAAACGATTTCTAATTTAATGTCCAAAGTTGGAACCTTCTCAGTGCTAGAAACATTAAATTTTTGAAAGAAACTTGTTCCAATCAAAAACAGATTGTCTTTCGCATGAGCTTCTCCAACACAATTTCTTTTCCCATAACTAAATGGAATGTAATCCGGATTCTTTTTGATTTTCATATTTTCATCGAGAAAGCGTTCTGGAATGAATTCACGCGGATTTTCCTACACGGTTGCATCATTTTGAACTCCATAAATATTAGAAATAATCATGGTATTCTTTGGAATAGTGTAGCCATGAAATTCTACGTCTTGTAGTGCTCGGTGCTGAAGTCCTAAAGGAACTGTAGGCGTTATTCGGAGTGATTCGTGTAGAACAGCCTCAGTGAAAGGCATTTTAGCTCGGTCATTCAGACATGGAACGCGGGAGTCTCCAACGACCTCATCGATCTCGGCTTGAAGCTTCTTTTGAATGTTCGGATTTCTAGCCATGTGCATCAGAAGCCAGTCCAGTGCTTTTGTTGTTGTGTCTAATGCAGCCAAAAATAAATCTGCCGTTGTTATTGGCTGGCTGTCAACTAAAATAAACCAAATACAACTGTTATCAACCCGTCAGGTATTTTGTTATGAATAATTTCATAGTGGAATTAATTGGGATGCCATTACCAGGAGCATAAAAGCTTGAGTGAGGATCTGTTGTTTCCGAGACTTTGTCTAAGAAAACGCCTGTAAAATCCTTTTGTGTCCCTGGGACGTGAGTCTCTTTGTAGTCACTAATCTTATTAGCGAAGGAAGAGTACACATCTTGAAAAGCGGTCTTTGTTTGATTGTAACCTAGGAAACCCATGTAAGTAGCAATCCAAGGCACAAACATTGCCAACTGAGCTCCTACTGTACTTGTGTCAGATATTCTGTAGGGTGGAAGCAACAATGTTTGTTCGTTTTAACATCGACCTAATTTTTTGGTACTTTTACGTTTGACCTAATCTTAGAATTTATATAACATATTTAGCCCAAATTATACTTTAATAAGTAATACTATACCTATCTACCACAGCCATGAACTGATGAAGTGTGGGGTCCTCTTCGTCGAACCGTCGACTCATAATCAAATCCCAAAATGAATTTATAACTGGTAATCGAAAGAAGTTATTCATATTAGTATACTTCCCCGTCTTAGATTGTAAGTTTTTCAAAAATTTGGAAATTTCTTCTTGAATTCTTACTTCCATCGAGCTCGATCCAAAACCGAAGTCTTTCAAGTTTTGTAGCGCAAAGCGACGCTGCTCATTCTGCATTTTCCCGTCGGTAAGAAGAATTCCTGCAAATGAAAGGTATGTAAAAGTACACATTCCTGGATTTTTAATTCGAGATAGTTGGGAAGGTTTTCCCATCCATGTTGTGCCATACGCCCCCCCCCCCCTCCCCTAGGCCCCCTCCCCCAACGTCCAAATTACACTTATTGTTAGTGGGCACCTCTCACCAACGGTTGGGAAAACGTTTTCAGGTATAAGGAGTTATAAATCCAATATTATTAATTGCTTACTGATTACTCTATTTACACTTACATGCGCACTTGAAAACAAAATAAACAATTACCTCTTCTTCCTGATGCCTCGACAAATAATTTCAAAAGTGGGCGACCTGAAAATTCTTCTTTGGCGAAAGCTTCTCGTATAAGTTTGGCATCATTTAATACCACAGTTCTGAAAAGTAAAAAGAATGTGGATTTGGGTAAAATACTTTTACTTTATGTAATTGCAATTTACACCATTAATTTACATTACAATTAAAGAAAACGATAAAACATTATTGATTAAAATAGAATTTAAAACGTTCTAGGCAAATTAAAAGCCCATTTATAGTATAGCTTGAGAAGCTCATGTGCTTAAACTTCAATTATTCTGCTTGATTTGTTTTATTATTAAAAACAGCTATATTTTCATCCCTACCTATCTAAGTACATGATTAACCTGAATTTTGCAATTTCTCAACGGAATTTGATATGAAATATATAATTTTGAAGCTCTTTAAAAATTAAAAATATATTCATTTAAAATTGAAAATTATTTTATTTACGATTTTTTAAAAATTATAATTAACTTTAAATGTTATAACTAATGATTTTAAAATTTGCGCGTCAATGTTGATAAAAATGATTTTACTCGTCATTGCCGTCATTTTGATTTATCAGTTGTCCAAAGTTAAAGAGAGTAACGCCCGGTCGAAATTTTACATTTTAGATTTGGCGGAAAATTCAAATTTTCCATATTCCCATATTTCCACCTGTCTGCATAATCTACGTTACTTTTGCATTTCGAAACGGAATTTGACATGTATTATGTCATTTTGAATTTCCTTGAAAATAAAATGTAAACTGCCCAATTATACTGTTAAGGCTGCCATTAAACAAGGGCTTTGATTTATACATATAACTGTATGTAAAATTAATCAGTTTGTAAATAAAGTCGTTTCTTTTGTAAATATATTGTGGAAGGAACTCTCATACTCTCACATAATGGGATAAAAAAGACAAGCCTCTTATATTACAATTCTATATTTTATGTAGGTACATAGCTTTTTAACTTACGGCATACTTCCAAAGCGAAGGTAAAGTATAGGTCCATAAGTTTTTGACCACTCCATTAATTTCATGGGTGGGTTTTCTCCTAGAAGGGGCAAATGCCCTAGGAACGGAAGACCTTTTGGACCTAATAAAAACGCAGGGTCCATTCAACCACCTGTTCAATCTCAACGCTACGGTTACAGGTGTTACTTAAATGGCAAAAGTTTATCGAAATAAATAACGACCAACTGTTGGGTTTAAATGTCAGAACTAATTATTAATAAGTAAGTATACCTGGTGGGCAGTTTTTATTCTTGTTTCCATCGTTAAGAATCAGTCGAGCAATTATAAAAATTACAACTGCTACTAAGATTTCCGTGATCATGGTGCAGTTTTGTAGTGGTAGTTTTATTGTGCCTATTCAAATTTCAGGCGATCAAAGTATTAAATTTTTAACAAGACTTGTGAGATACTGTATATAGAGCTTCTACGTCCTCAACTGCTAATTAACTAGCTGATATTAGTAGCAGTGACAAGCTACAAAGTGACAATAATCACTGGTTTTCGATTGCGTAGGTTTAATTAATATATGTGTACCTATTGTCTACAATAGCAATTGATTATTTTCATTAATACATCTTTCACCTAGGGGTAAGTACTTGCTGTATTTTACATCCATGTGCACTATTGTGCATGAAATTAACGCGACCTTTAGCCAAATGTCGAAGGTCGTGTTTTTTTTTCTATTTTATCCAGTGAAATCATCACTGTTGTTGTGAAGTCGTGAAGTGCAACAACTCGGCCAGACTGAAATAATGCCTTATCAATTAATCGTTAAGTGGGATTGCTTTAAAGAACTAACAAGGGATGAATGACGCGACATGATTCCCCAAGAACGTGTGCAGAAAAATCAGACTATTTTTAAATAGCACAGAACCAAAGTAGCTTGTATGCAGTTTGCGTTGTTTCGTCACCGTGGCCCTCCAAAAATTGAAATTTCGAAACTTTTTCACCCTGTAGCTTTTACAGTTCTTGTCCGATTTTGACGAAATATGGCTCTTTCGAATTCGTAGGCCACTTTCTAACAAGGAATTTCAGGATTTTTTAAATCTACTAAAAGTTGTAACAAAAATAATTTTGAAGCCATATTTTTAAAACCAAATTTTTCAAAATATTAAAATTTTCCAATTTTAAGAACTCCTGGAAGTGCTGGTTAGAAAACTGTCTAAGGATTACTTAGAATGAATCTTTCGTGCAAATCCGATACAAACTGTAGAATCTACAATGGCGGCAAAATTTCAAAAATTTATTTGTTTAAAATTTGGCGTCACTGTGACAGGTGACAATAAAAAGAAAAATTCACTCAAATTACTTTGGATCTGTAAGTACTATCTAAAATTAAAATTGGTCTTATTTTTCTGAATAGGTGTTCTGGAAGTCTGTGAGCATCATGGGGCGTCATTCCCTTGTGAGTATGAAAAAGGACAATGGTATGACAATGTATCTATTGAACATCGTTCAGGAGTGTATGGTTGATAAGGTTTCGAACTTGTGCCAACTAAACAGTAATTTAGTTAAATATTAATTCAAATAACAATCTAATAATTTATAATCACATGCATGCATGATAAGACCACTTCAACAGTAAGTAGTCAGTCATTGTCATATTTGAGCGAAGAGCTGGAGGTTGTTTGGGGCGAGATCGGATGGAGATTGTACTGAAGAGGTTTGGTCTTTCGAAATGTCAACGTCCAGCCAAGGAGATTAATTCTCATGCTTATGTACAGATACTCCAGTTTTTTTAAAATATATAATTACAATAACAGTATAGTTGTATAGGTAAGGCACCTATGTATGTTTAGGGGAGACGGAAATTTGATACTAAAATTTAACTAAATAAATAACAAACACGAAAGGCAAATCCCAATATTTATGATGTAGAATTCTGTTATAAAGGAATTTCAAGGGGACATAATTTGACCGGTATAATGAAAAACCGTAGTACCGAAACAACGGTTAAAAGCTGTGCCAACAAGACATTTATAGTTTAGTACAACATGCTAGTTTACGTAAGCTATGGGAGATTCTTGTCTCACAACGAGGGACTGTTTGATGTTGTGAATAAGAAACAACGAATCCAAACAATTGAAAAACTCCATTCCATAGCTTTATTTACATTTTTATACTCACAGCTCTTGCAAATACGGGAGCTCACAAATTAACAGAATTAAAAATAATTATTAATCAATGCATTTAGAGGGTATTTAACAGATGATAAGGAAGTGTCCGAAGCTCCCTTAACGAATAGAAGGTATCCCTCTGTACCTCTGACTAGTTGGCCTATCTACCTAAACATGTACAAATATGGGAATAAAATAATGAGCATTCAGTTCTGCCCTCCTAGCCCCGTGGTGCAAACTGCACCGCCACAAAATGTAATCCGTGACTCCCCGGCTCGGCAGTCAATTCATGATAAAATGGTAAATCCACAATTATTTTATAGCACTTTTATAAAATATCTATGTAAGTATGCGCACTACTCACTATAATATTCTATTTTAGGTGTACGTCTCGCCAAATATGCTACCCTGCGGATGGATAAGTATTGGTGGTTATATATGTATAATAAAATAGTATGGATTAAACACTTTCATATTATGCTGCTGGTCTGTTGTTATTTTATATCATTTGCACCTCAACTCTCATACATACATATACTTACATTTATACGTACTATCAACTTCACACACAACTGTTCTGGCATTTACGGTACACAATGACATGGCATATATTTGATGGCAACTATGAAACCCACTTATAATTCTAAGATCGTTATTTTAATTATCGCAATATATTTATATATATATATTAAAATTATCATTTGTTGGTTTTACCCTTATTGGCGATGGTGATGACGATGGTAAACGAACGAAAAGAGTTGACACACTCGGCCACGGTCCTAAATGTAATTCGTGAATCTCCAGCTGGTGACGAAGAGAATTTGACCTGAATGACTAACTGTCTGCTTTGCGTACTGGTGTCTTTTGTACTTTTTGGTAGTTTTTAGTCTAAACCGTTAATTTAATTTAAAAGTTAACTTTGACTTTTCGAAAACAAAAAAAATGAAAAAGGGAAAAGAAAATGTCGCACTAGCGCTGCTTTGCTCTGGTCCCGTCTTCCTCACTAGCTAACTACTACTTGTCTGCTTGCTCGCTATCACACTACTGAAGTTCAAAATTCCAAACCTCCATGCTCTAGCATTAGGGACAAGATGGCACGGCTTTTCCTTCCCTAAATCCTTTATCTTGTCCTGTTTCCCACCAACTCCCTACTAGTGCCGCCCCTCTCATCTCATGCCTAGGCAAAACGTCGTCAAAAAGTTAACCGTCAACCTCTTTTCGTTCCTTCCCACCACCGTCGTTCTCGTATGTGAAGGGCGATGACAGAGGGAGAGTGCTGTCTTAATAATTCTGGTGACAAATACTTCCCAACTTAGTTTCTTGCTCCCCTGAGCAAGACCGGGACCAACGGTCCCGGGGGGACAGCGCTCCGCCTCGGTCATCGCCGATCCACCAAAATTCGTAAGGCTAGGTGAATAATTGATACTATGTTTAAATAGGATCACAATTCGGTCTTACAAGAGTGATCCGTCAAAGTAACAATAATTATGTAATAGAAATATGTGAGTTGTATTGTTATTGGTACATGGTAACATTTAGTTTTTGTACATATCAGTTTTCAGTCCATAATTATTTGTTTTGCAGCATTGTTTTATAAATTCTATAGCTCGCAGTATTATAAAGTATTCATATCATATTTAATGTTTATATACTTATTTATTCTATAATTTCCCTCCTACTTTGCAATATACTCGTACATATCGCCTAGACTCATCCCCTTCCTTCTTTCCAAACTATTTCTCCAAACTTATCAAACTAAGCTCTGGAGGAAAATGCTCGGTAGCTCGATATCGAAACTACCCAATGGAGCACCCTCCCCCGCGGCCCTTAGAATTGCATAATTCACGTCATTTACTCGTAGCAATCCCCAAGAAAAAGGGGCTATTTCATCCCACATCAAGGAGGCGTTCTCTTGGTTAAGGACAACTCCTCGTTGATGTGAAATTTACAAATAAAAGTAATCTATTGCTCTTTTAACTTAATACTATATCGAATTTTATAATAAATCTAAACTCTGGGAAATATATCATACGGATAATGAATGACAAATGAGATACATCAGGAGAGATCATGTGTGTTTGGAACACCATATTCGAGGCACCTACATTCTGGTAAGTATAAAAATATTATGTATATTCGGGTAAGTGTCATAATAATAATATAAAAATAATACATCCGTGTTATTGGCATACACGGAGTAGCGTTTAATAAATATTACAGGAGTAGGTTTTGAAAGTGCGTGTCGTGTGTGCTGTGGACTTGAATGAAGTAGGTGGTGGCGGTGGTGGTGATGGTCCATATTCTACTAATGCTGGAGGAGAAAAAGTAGCCACCGATGATTTCTGTTCCATTTCGGAGCTCCTGAGTTTCTTAGTGGAACCGGGTGGTGATAAAAATATCTCGTCAGCTGATCCTTCTTCTTCAGAAGCGGAGACATAGTCAAAATGGTTTTCCCTTCTGCGCTTTCGGTGACGGCCCCTGTACTCTGTGCTACGGTCTCTCCAGAATTGTAGTTGTTGAAGAGCGTAATCAGGCAGCACCCTCTCATCAGCATCGCAATCCATACTAACTCCCGATGGGTTCTTGGTAACCGCACTATCATTTGCAAGTTCCCCGCCCGCAGTACACATTTCGCCGCTGACATCCATCTCCACTTCCGGAGGGTTAGAATCTCCAGGAAATCCATACTCCACCTCTCCATCCTCATCCTCCTCAGAAATAACTGGCATGTGAACCGGTGGAACTGGTATGACTGGTCCATGAGGAGTGATAGTAGAGGAATCCACCAACTTTCCTGGGAAATCTCTCCATTTAACACGCCTTTTCGGTGGTACTGGTGGTGGTAGGTACGCCAGCAGGTTGTACAACTCATCAGCATCCACATCGATGATGAGTTCGTCGTCAAAATAACCTGCCTGGAATAAAGGAAACGCCACATTCCCCAAAATTAATAAATTTCTGTTATGTCGGCCACACAGGACCCAGTGACGGGACGTCACCACACCACAATTTCTCAAATACGTACATAATAATTCACCGTATGTAATATTTTCCTATCTAGGTTTTACCCGAACATCCCTAATATCAATGCTAATTATTCGTCATGTAACCGTATATTTGACCTCGCATGTTCACTCTCATATGATACATGTAATTTACATCATTACATTTCCCATAAGTACCATCATTATAAGTCTCATATACCCATTGTTGCTTCATCAAATAATTGTATTGGTCGAATTGTAAATATTATCATAATTGTGTGATAAATTTTATTCATTAAATTTTTAATGTTAATAATTTTTGTGAAAACCTTACGCTACCGTCGGAGATCCGGGCACGGATGGGATGGCCGTCGCCATAGCTCCAGTAAGATTTAAAGAAATGGTCGTTGTGGAATTTTTCTGTATTACTGACCTTTGTTTAAGTTATACCTCTGATCTCCGCTGTCGCCGTAGTGATCTCCATCCCATCCATTTCCAGGTCATCGACAGATTGTTCCCAACAATCAACACATCTCCCTTCTCGCTATTAAGTATTTGGAGTGCAGAACGGTATGACCCATGACCGTGAGCCACCCTCTGTAATTTTCAGCTGCTGTGATCCCTCATTTCTTCGTTTCCGAAGTTAGATCCTCGCTTCTCCATATACTACTATTTTTCTCCAATTATTTCTTCTCTTTTTCATGGCAGCTATAGATGTTGTGTTGCTGCCCTCCTCCGTTTCTTCCGTCTGTACGTTCTACAAAATCGTGCCAACTATCTTATCTTCCGACTGTACGCTCCTCCAAGACCGTACTAACTATTTTTCTAAAGGTGAAAGAGAATACTAACACCATACAATTAAGATCCACACCATCACTACATATTATTTTTAACCCCCATTATTTATTATAATATCTTAAATTTCTATATCATTTTTATTTGAGTTTTTATATTTTTCTTTTGCTAAGTTGACTACTAAAGGAATTAGTATAATTATTATACTTGTCTTATTATTACTATTTTATTTACACCTTACTCTCCTCGCTCGCGACACTTACTTCTTGGGGTCTGGGGATTTGTTGTGCTTGCGGCACTTTGCCCAAGCGTTACACAAGCGTTGCTCCCTTTCCTGCCTGCTGCTTTGACGCCCTGGCTCTTCGTGACTCACCGCACTCGAAGAGGATGCTACAGGCTCATTGGTCTCGGAGACACTTTCCTCAATGATTTTTACCACCTCGGGATTAACCACATTAAGCATCTCCCTCATGGAACCATGGATGCTGTCATCCCATCCAGTACCCGGAGCTTTTTGACGGAGCTTAATTTGAAGTCTTTCACGGGTACTTGGTCTCGCTCGTTTGAAAGGCACCTTCTGGTTTTTTATGCATTGATCGGCATTTTCGCCAAGCGTGATATACTCATTTGCCAGTGTTATGGTTGGATCTCCTCCAACAAAATCCAATGCGTATGACTGTTTACCGGGGCCTGGTTGTCGGACTTGCTTGTATCTGAAAATTATCTGCTTCAGAACTTGATTCCAGGCTTGTATTTTTCGTGGAGTAATTCCCGATGGTGGTGTATCCTTGCATACGCTGAGTGGATCTTTGCCGTCAAGTGTCTGGAGTAGCTTGTCCATCATGGCCTGAGTAATGTGCATGTAGACTTTCGGATCCGTGTCCGGCCCTCGGGATAATTGAATAAATTCTTCAAGCGTAACTTCCCGAAGATTTTTGGATGTCTCGCTTCCTGGGTCTTGGGGTGGGGTCTTGGGTCGTTCTTTGTCTGGATCTTGAGGTGGTGTCTTTGGACGGGTAATTGGGTGAACGTCGTAGTTTTCGTTACCAAACGAAGCTATACCCTGATATTCTCTCCATTCATCCTTGTTCATATATGCGATTTTGGTATCATAATTATATCTATACCTCATCTCATCTATACCCAAGTTATCGTGAATATCTACCCTCTCTATGAAAAATTCGCTGTCGGGGTTACAATAAGTAGTGCCATTGATTACCATAGGAGGGTAATCTTCCTCCTCCGCAGGTTCCGCCACCGAGTGAACAACGACTTCCTTGAAGTCGTTCTCACATACAGGTGTTCTTTCAAACGAACACATGTATGTGGATGCACCGCGGTTGTGAAACCTGTTATGTCGCATCATTGTACCCAATTTCTTCGACCATACTCCGTTTTGGATACCCTGGATTTTACCCATTTTATCCCCAAAGGGTCCGAAATATACGTGGATGTTTCCCCTATTAATACCTGGATCGATGTAATTCAGGAAGTCGCTGGATATCTTAACTTTAACTTCATGTGGGGAGACTGAGATATGATATAAGTCACCCTGTGCCTTACGCTCGACCGTGAACTCCTTGTCACCTGTATTCTGAGTTGCTGGTGAACGAATAGCAATTATTTCCGGAGGGCAATCTTCCCTAAGCTCATAATCTGCGACTGAATGTATTATGACCTCCCTAAAATCCCCTCCATGCACTACTGTTCTTTCAAGAGCACACAAGTAGGTATACTGGCCTTTGAACTTGTACCTAATCATCTCACTCAGTATCTTTTGCCAGGCTTCCTCCTCAAGATCCTCGATCTTGTCCATTTCTTTACTCAACGTTTGGAAATACAGAGGAATTTTTCCATCTGTATTTTTGGGGTCCAGGTGATTTAGGAAATCACTTGAAATTTTGAGTTTGACAAAGTGAGGAGTGACCGTGATATGGAAAAGGCCATCCAGTATGCTTTCCTGAATAGTATATGGCCTAGCAGCATACTCCTGACTCTCTTCTTCGGAATCATGCTGGGCTATCCATGTAAGCGGGTGTATGTCTCGTGTACCTTCGCTATTAATCTCAATGCCCTGAAATTTCAACCATTCGCTGTGGTTATAATAACCCGTGCCTGTCGCACAATTGTATGTAATCCGTGCCAGGTCGATGGCAATGTTATCCCATATGTTTTCCCTTGGTATGAAATACTTACTACTGGGGTGACAATAATGAATGCCGCCACAGTAATAAATACTATCCTTGTCTCGTATGCATACAAGAGTCTCCTCCGCCTCCTTGTCTAATGGTGGAGCTGAAGGCATATTCTGTGGATCTGTCGCCGTATCTGTTCTTCCATGCAATAAAAAATGTGGGCCATGAGGATGACAAGTTTGAGTACCTTCCAACACCAAAGTGTCTTCCGCCTCCTCATCTATTGGTGATGCGGAAGGCATGTTTTGTGGAGCTATGGTTATGGTCGCGGTACTGCCTGCATTTCCTGATGTTTCCCTACCCTGATTCTCCTTGTTAGCATCCGAACACTCCTTATTTGCATCCCTTACTATTTGCATAGTAACCTTATCTGGATCTTCATGAACGTTCACGACATAAACTTCGAAATAAACATGCTCCCTAGGATTTGCTTCCATGGATGCATCCTCGTACAACCTACCCAACATCACATTCTGCACAATTGTCCCATATTCCCCATTGCCAAATTGTAACTGTAGCACATCCGCCACTTCTCCCTGAGTACTCATGCTAATGAATAATGAATCAGCCTCCTCCCCTTCCGCAAGTTGTACCATCCTTGGGCTAGTCCTTCTACATATCCGTGAAATGTCAGTACCATCCGTACTCAGACGTTCCAGCATGCCCTCGATTGAATCTTCATGCAACCCAAAAGTCTCATGGCTCTTATCAGGTGAATTCAGGTTAACCAAGCAACCTATTAACAACGGCGTGACAGAGTGGAAGAAAGCTCTGTGATCAACGAAGCCATTTATGGGACGTGTCATGAATAACAAATGACATAATTGTCCCGCATGAATGATGCTTTGGCACTCAGTGTTACTGATGCTCCATCCCTGCTGGACCAAATCCATTGGGATCGGACATGTGCCCTCATGGTTATTATCCCTACTAGGTAAAATAGCCAACGTAGATTCATTTGCAGACCCAATGCACCATGAGGCGATCTCTGCACTGGTGCCTCGATGCATGATCAGTGGAGCTCTCTCTATTTCTCGTTGAAGTCGTGCCACGGTCGCGTCGTCATCATCATCCAAAATGAACATCACCTCCTCAGTTAATTTCTTAAACAGAGGACGAGCCAAACTTTTTATCATAGGTATATACTTATGCCACAAGCTAATCAATCGAAGCCACCGTTCGATGGATACTGGACCCATCAAGGTTGGAAAACTCAGGAAGGTTTGTAAGCTTCTAGGGTTTATGGCTATGGTGCCCTCGGAAATTTGGAAGCTGGGACAAAATGTAGTCGTGACTGCTGGTCTCCCTGCCGCGCCTTGCCGTACGGATGCACCTTCCTCAATTCTACTATTCCTTTCCTCTCGCTGTCTAAACTCGATGTCCCTCATGACAAACTCCTCAATTTTCCTCCTAATCTCCTCCGAATCTCTTTCCCTATTCATCATGAAATATTTCGAAAAGAAATTTTATTAAGGAATAATTTGATTCTAGCTAAATCCCCAATGAACTTCCCAGCTAACGCCTAATATGGACCTTGGGTATCTCAGTCACTCTGCACTAAGAAAGAAAAATGATTTAGTACGTTGTATGTAAAGTTTGTGAAAACAAAAAATGGATCTCAATATTTACTTGTTTGCATGAGATGATTATTTGAAACAATGGCTTACGTTTTACTTAAGGTTGCCTGGGCAAAAGATATTGAGGGGAGAAAATGTTGATTGATTGATGAGCAGAGGAGAAAGAAAATAATTATTCCTGTAAGTACTCTAGGGAAAAAAATACTTTAATAGACTCGGCTCTTGACAGGTAAGTGTGTTAATCGCCAATAATGAAGCCGCCTTCATATAGAATTCCCCAAACTTTTCAGTTCCACCATCAACCACAGTACGCTCACTTGAAAAATATTAAAGAAAATCTTATTAGTATCGTGAAGTGACTATGTTACTGCTAATTGTTGGAAAAATGCTCGATGTCGAATAGTTGGCCTAATATTCTAATGAATACCCGGGCTGGCAAGGACTAAGGAGTAAAAATTACGTTGAATTGGTGAGACACAACGAAAGACAGATACTGAGATTCGAAATTATTTTGTATTTGGAGAATAAAATTAATTCAAATTTTTCTCCCCTTACTCAAGCACAAGAAATATGAGTACACAGAGAAATCCGATGTTGATGCCACAACGCTGGCCACCTAGCTTGATACTAAAAGATGTATTTAGCGCCCGACGAATACTAATAGTGTAAGTATTCCACGTAAATGTCGACTCGTATGATTAGTTATTATCTCCTTCTTTTAATCTAATTGAGGCCTTCAACCTTCCTGACCGACCTTCGTTGTCAATAATTTACTTGAATACTTATGGCTTACTTGAGGGTAATTGGAATGAGCGTAAAAAAAATTTGTATAGAGATGATTTGACTATAAGTATTCTAGTTAATATGAATTTCTGAGAATTGGGTTATGGGCACTAATCTCCCCTTTGGAGGGTTGAATAGCACAAAAGCTAATTTTATTTTAAATATTAATGAAAATTTGAATGGATGTTGAAACAAAACCGACCTCGGTCGTAAAATGGTAAGTTTGAATTTAAGTATTCAAGTGAATTTGTGATATATGGGGTTGTGTAGAAATCAGACGGTAAAGTAACTGTTGCTTTGCTTGTGAGTGTCAGGTTTTCTCACAACTAACCACCTATGCGGACTTCGGCCTATCTATTCCACGCAATAAATGACCTGCCTATTAATTTGTTTATCTGAATTTTTATAATTGTATTATTTATATTTTTGTACCATTTCCAGGGTTAAATTCCTCGATGAATAAAAATGGTATGACCAAGTGCTGGACGATGACCGCTGTACTTGCTTTTGATGCAGCTGAAACTGGACCTGCTCGCGTTTCGTTCTGAAGAGGAAAATTTGCTGCTACTTATGTAGATGTAAAAAGATGACCATGCGATGACTGGGATTCATGCACCGTCTGTGAAATAAAAGAATGAGGATTAAAATTCATGCCCCCGAAAGGAAAGAATAAATTAAAGAATCATGCCTCTATTCATTATGCATCCAGTAATAAAATAATTATTCATTTTCTTTCCTATTTCTAATCTTTTCTATTCCCTGCTACTACTATTCGTTCTCATTCACTTAAGTATGTATCACCATGCCATTATGTGCATGCCCATGCCTTGTTAACCGCCATACCGTAAATATCTCATTCATACGTCACTAAAAAATCAAAATCCTCACAATTTGCCAACTAAAATTCTTATGGGAATTGAGCACCATCCGACAGGATGTAGTGCGCTAATCCCCTCGTTCTATTTCCTAAAAACTCCTTAAACAACTCCAAACTTTTCAAAATCCAAACTAAAGAAAATCCAAAACTCCCTAAAATACCCGAAAAATCCCAAAATCTTGGCCAAAAACTCCGGGACTTCTCCCAACTATTTTTCGGAGCTACAAAGGGAAAACCCCCGCACCTATTGATAAGGAAGTGTCCGAAGCTCCCTTAACGAATAGAAGGTATCCCTCTGTACCTCTGACTAGTTGGCCTATCTACCTAAACATGTACAAATATGGGAATAAAATAATGAGCATTCAGTTCTGCCCTCCTAGCCCCGTGGTGCAAACTGCACCGCCACAAAATGTAATCCGTGACTCCCCGGCTCGGCAGTCAATTCATGATAAAATGGTAAATCCACAATTATTTTATAGCACTTTTATAAAATATCTATGTAAGTATGCGCACTACTCACTATAATATTCTATTTTAGGTGTACGTCTCGCCAAATATGCTACCCTGCGGATGGATAAGTATTGGTGGTTATATATGTATAATAAAATAGTATGGATTAAACACTTTCATATTATGCTGCTGGTCTGTTGTTATTTTATATCATTTGCACCTCAACTCTCATACATACATATACTTACATTTATACGTACTATCAACTTCACACACAACTGTTCTGGCATTTACGGTACACAATGACATGGCATATATTTGATGGCAACTATGAAACCCACTTATAATTCTAAGATCGTTATTTTAATTATCGCAATATATTTATATATATATATTAAAATTATCATTTGTTGGTTTTACCCTTATTGGCGATGGTGATGACGATGGTAAACGAACGAAAAGAGTTGACACACTCGGCCACGGTCCTAAATGTAATTCGTGAATCTCCAGCTGGTGACGAAGAGAATTTGACCTGAATGACTAACTGTCTGCTTTGCGTACTGGTGTCTTTTGTACTTTTTGGTAGTTTTTAGTCTAAACCGTTAATTTAATTTAAAAGTTAACTTTGACTTTTCGAAAACAAAAAAAATGAAAAAGGGAAAAGAAAATGTCGCACTAGCGCTGCTTTGCTCTGGTCCCGTCTTCCTCACTAGCTAACTACTACTTGTCTGCTTGCTCGCTATCACACTACTGAAGTTCAAAATTCCAAACCTCCATGCTCTAGCATTAGGGACAAGATGGCACGGCTTTTCCTTCCCTAAATCCTTTATCTTGTCCTGTTTCCCACCAACTCCCTACTAGTGCCGCCCCTCTCATCTCATGCCTAGGCAAAACGTCGTCGAAAAGTTAACCGTCAACCTCTTTTCGTTCCTTCCCACCACCGTCGTTCTCGTATGTGAAGGGCGATGACAGAGGGAGAGTGCTGTCTTAATAATTCTGGTGACACAGACACCCTGAATTTCATTAATTATCGTTGATATACATTTAAGTCAAATGGATGCGGCGTCAAAACGAGTTCTAATTTAATATCCAAAGTTGGAACATTCTCAGTGCAAGAAACATTAAATTTTTGAAAGAAACTTGTTCCAATCAAAAACAGATTGTCTTTTGCATGAGCTTCTCCAACACAATTCCTTTTCCCAAAACTAAATGGGAGGTAATCCGGATTCTTTTTGATTTTCATATTTTCATCAAGAAAGCGTTCTGGAATGAATTGACGAGGATTTTCCCACACACTTGCATCGTTTTGAACTCCATAAATATTAGAAATAATCATGGTATTCTTTGGAATAGTGTAGCCATGAAATTCTACGTCTTGTAGTGTTCGGTGCTGAATTCCCATGGGAACACTGGGCGTTATTCGGAGTAGCTCGTAAAGGACAGCCTCAGTGAAAGGCATTTTAGCTCGGTCACTCAGACATGGAACGCGGGAGTCACCAACAATCTCATCAATTTCGGCTTGAAGCTTCTGTTGAATGTCCGGATTTCTAGCCATATGAATCAGAAGCCAGTCCAGTGCTTTTGTAGTTGTGTCTAATGCAGCAAAAAATAAATCTCCCGTTGTAATCGGTTGGTGGTCAGCTAAAATAAACCAAAAACAATTACTGTTATCAACCCCTCAAGTATTTTCTTACCCATCACTTTATAGTGCGATTATTGGGATGCCATTTTTACCAGGAGCATAAAAGCTTGAGTGCGGATCTGTTGTTTCCAAGACTTTGTCTAAGAAAACGCCTGTAAAATCCTTCTGTGTTCCTGCGACGTAAGTCTCTTTGTAGTTACTAATCTGATCAGCCATGTACGAGTAAACGTCGTGAAAAGCGGCCTTTGATTGATTGTAGCCAAGGAAACCCATGTAAGTTCCAATCCAAGGCACAAACATTGCCAACTGGGCTCCTAATGTACTCATGTTCGATAGCCTACATTGTAAAAAACCAAAGGTAATTTGTTTTAACACCGAATATTAGAACTAACCTAATCTAAACTATAATGCTTTAATAATATTATATAATACCTATCCACCAGATTAAGAAACTTAGGCAGTGTAGGGTCCTTCTCATCGAACCTTCGACTCATAATCAAATCCCAAAATGAATTTATAACTGGGAGTTGAAAGAAATTATTCATATTAGTATGTTTTCTTGTATGAGATTGTAAATTTTTCATAAATTTGGAAATTTCTTCTTGAATTCTTACTTCCATCGAATTTGATCCAAAACCAAAGTCTTTCAGGTTTTGTAGTGTAAAGCGTCGCTGCTCATGTTGCAATTTCCCGTCGCTTAAAGCGAGTCCTACAAAATTTGAACAGTACATTAATTCATATGGTAATTAGAGTTACCACATAATTTGGTACTTGTACTAGAAAATAGTATGAAAAATTACCTCGTTTCCCTGAGGCCTCGACAAATAATTTCAATAGTGGGCGACCTGAAAATTCTTCTTTTGCAAATGCTTCTCGTATAAGTTTGGCATCATTTAATACCACAGTTCTGAAAAGTGAAAAGAATGTGGATTTGGATACAATACTTTTTACTTTAAATGCGGAGCTTTTGTAACTTAGCTTTAATCATCATGAATTGTTTGTTTATTATTACGGCAAATACCAATACAACAGACAAGTCGCTTATAATTCTATACAATACATATATCAATTTTTATAGTTTTTGAACTTACGGTATACTTCCAAAGCGAAGGTAAAGTATAGGTCCATAAGTTTTTGACCACTCCATTAATTTCATGGGTGGGTTTTCTCCTAGAAGGGGCAAATGCCCTAGGAACGGAAGACCTTTTGGACCTAATAAAAACACAGGGTCCATTTAAAAACCTGTCCAATATCAACGCTACAGTGCAGTATAGTTACTTAAATGGAAAACGTTTATTGATAAAATATTGACCAGCTCTGGTTAAATATCAGAATTAATTAGTATTGGGTTACCTGGTTGGAAGTTCTTATTCTTTTTTCCATCTTTAAGAATCAGTCGAGCAATTATAAAAATTACAACTGCTACTAAGATTTCCGTGATCATCTTACAATTTTGTATTGGTAAGTTTATTATGTGTATAGATAGAAGTTAGAAGTTACAACAGACAAAAGCGTTAAATTTTAAACTGAGTGACGACTTGTGGGATACTGTAGATTTTTTACATTATCAGTAGTAAACTAACTACCTAGTAATTAATTGTAAGTAGTTAACTAACTGATATTAGTGACAAAGGTACATATTACAAGGTTACGTTTTTGTATAATTTGATTAAATTTTTTATGAATCTAGCATCTACAATAGCATAGTTCATTTCTACCTACCTATTTAGATGATTTTTCATTTATATTCTTTCACTTTAGGACGTACTAATAAACTAATAAATACTTGTTCCGTCGTTTCGTGCTATTGCACATATAAATGCAAGTCCTTTGACAGACCATGAGTTGTTTTTCAATTTTGAAAAATGTAAAATCATCACTATTATAAAAAGCAAGCACTCGGAGACTGACAACGGTTTATCACCTAATCTTTAAGCGGGAGTGCATGAGAAAATCAATCGTCGTACGTAGTAAACCTTTTTACAAGGACATTAACCTCTTTGGACTAATTGTATAGAAGTGTATGTTTCATAGTTCGTGTGATTTCTGTCAACTAAATAGTTTCTGTTAAGTATTAATTCAATTAAAATAACATTGTAATAATTTATAATCATGCTAGCGCGATAACATCACTTCAATAGTCAGTAATTGTCGTATAGATTACGGACGAGCTGGGGCTCTATCTGTATATGGGGCTTCGGAGATCATGCTGATGAGTGTAATAATAATAATATGCTCGGATGATTATTATAGCGACAATTAAGTATTTAAATTAAATATTTATTACATACAACTCAACTTACAAATTACAAGTAAGAGAAAGATAGTATCAACTCTCAACTTCTCAACTGCCGATTCGCAGTCGGACATCAGACCTATACACTTTACATTTGGAATAACATTTATATAAATGACACATAATTATATTATTAGTACACAGTACAAAGAGGTTGGTCTCTCAAACAGTCCACGTCAATCCTGGAGTCCTAATTCTCCCGTATACGTAATGTATAAGGAACTTGGGCCAAACCTAAAATGCTTTTAATTCTCATCATTATCTAAATAGTATTAAAAGTCCACTCCTGTCATGGCTTATCGTTAGTGTCGAATCTATCAATTTACTTAATCGTCGAGCTTTTCTCACCCGCTCCTTTGCCTCCTCCAGTCCTGCTTCTCCCCAGTTCCATTTTTCATTTAATAATTTTTTTCTCGGGTAAGTAGGTACCTTATTTCTTATCAGTTTTTTTCCTCCATTCAATTCAAAAATTATATTCATACATTTAATTAATATGTAACATGAAAACTGTAACGAGTAGGTAATTGTATCATTATTAAATATATATACTCTGGCGTAATGCAAATTGTACGGCACTACTTAGATTGTGATTCGAGAATTGTTGGAAGAATTATCAGTTTTTCACTTTATTTTGAATGAAAAAGAAAAAAAAATCTTCCAATTGGCTTTGATATACAAAATCATGGCTCATATAATGACTAAGTAAAAAGGTTGTGATATTAAGATTACGTAATTACATTATACAGATATGACACTAAACGTAATCATACACTGAAGCCACATGTTGAGTATCCTATTGTCACCTGTCAAGATACGTATAAAAATATACACTCTTATGTCTGTATGGCAAGCTCTAAAAAAACCATTTACATATTTTTCCTGAAAGCAATGTTATGTTCAGCAAAGTGGGAAAGTATAGTAAAAACCCATGTTTTTGGTTTTACTCAATCTTAGGACGACTAACAAGTCCTTACCAGGCTAAATATAATATGGTAGATCACATCTATATTGTCTATATAATACATGAAATAAAACTATCTTGATCACGTGATAAGTGCATTGTTCAGGATTATTATAATTTTTATTCAATAACTGTATCATGGGGTGTGGTAGAACTAGGAAGACGAGCCCTTCCAAAGAGCATAATTATGTCTATCTTTTCATTATTAATTATGTACAACATTTACCGGTGTCTTTCAAAGCAACTAAAGTATCAAATTAATATTATGATAGGTGTATTTAATTGATTGAAAACTTTCATGCATCCCTAGTTGCTAGGACTAAATTTATCCATCACTCCTTGCAAGATCACGATTAATTTTATTCAAATTAAGTCTCTAATATTTTTTATTAAAAACAAAAATTAACATAACCATGGGGAAGATAGTTCAATCCGTTCTAATTTTTGGCTGGATCTTCGGGCTCTACTCGGCCCGTTTCCCATTGCAAACCAGAAAATCTTCGCAGTATGTTCAACCTTCATCATCATACTTGAAACGTCTGCTAACTCCTGCAACACTCTTGAGTTTAGCGATCCTAACATTTTCATTGTTTGTCTACGTTGAAAGATTTCAAAACTTACTAATTCCAGCACTTGGGAAAGGACTCGTAAGTGCTACAAGACAAAACATTTCTGAATTTAAAAATGTGCCATTTACCTACAGAGTCGTTGACACTTTAAGCTAATACATTAACTTTTGCGTCCCGGATGTATTGTTGAGAATCGGATCCATGGTATTGAGCAGCATAACCTCATCACTGATTTTCACAAATATGAACAATATTCGAGTCAAGTTGGATCTGTCACAATTAAAGTCTGGGCTAGAAACTAATGTTGAGGATTCCTGTAGTAAAAAGAGTAGTCGGCTTCATTTCCACATGACAAAATATTATTTAATGTCATTCATCCTATCCTTATTAGCCGCTGGATCCGAGTCGTGGGCAATGATAGAAGTTTTTGAAGATAAAGACATGGCCTACTCGGAAACGATGTATTATTTCGGGCGAACGTATCATCTGATAGCATTTATTTCTGTTGGTATTCTACAGATTTTCTCGTTTATGTTTACATTCCTATTTGTTGTAACAGTAGGGTTGGAGATTCTCCACTTGTACACAGATTTCATGGATAATCTTGCAACACTTTTTCGTTTGAACTGCTCCCCTGTTGTTAATGATTCCGATAACGATAATGCTTCCGATTCTCCTTATTCCACAAATTCGAATGATATTTCATCTTCTATCATTATTTTAGAAAATGAAATTAATAATTTCAAGAATAAAACTCCTGAACCCTGCATCAACAGGAAAACTAGTACTATTATCACTCGGAATAAATACTTGAGAAATTCTGAACAATTTGAAAATATTACGACGACATTTCAAGAATTGAAAATCGCATTCCAGAAGTATTCCAAAGTGGCTGGTTACTACAGTTTCTTATTAATGATGTGGGCAATGCTACATTTAATTGAAACTTCTAGCTGGTTAGTTATTGAAGGCGAAGGGGATGGAAAAACCGGGGTCGCATTTCAAAGTGGAGTTTGTGTATGCTTTATTGTATTGATTTCTAGTTTTGGACAGTTTCTGCATTCAACGGTAAGTTTCATCTATAAATAAGAAAATATGCTTTTGTTGCTCTCCAATAACTTAACAATATGAAGAGTCTCTTGACAAAACCTGCAGAAAAAAATTGAGTTCAAAAGCAAATAATCTTTTTGGTCCAGTTAAAACAAAATGTTCTTTTAACAATAAATTTAATATTTTTGTTTACCGGTACTCTATTAACTAACAGATCAATCAGCGCAGGTCAAAGCTACAGGATATTATGACTCTAAATAACATTATAAGTCATCGAGAAAAAGAATTACTCCTGTCAGTCACTTCATGGAAATTCAAGTTGACGGGATGTGACCTGTTTGTCGTTAATCGAAGACTGATTCCAAAAGTAAGTTTGACTTATTCAATATATTATGTTTCAGTTTATTTTCATATAAGTATATCATCATCATATCACATTTTATCCTTAACAATTGTTTCTATCTATGTAATGACTAACATATTTTATTATTGCTTTCTAACAATTACCTATGACTAAATTATTTTCCCATTCTGTTTTTAGATTGTCGGGACGGTACTTACACAATTTTTAGTCATTCTCCAGCTAAAACTGACTGAATCAACTTCCAGTCTTGCGTGTCATACTCCCAAGTAGTATTAGGATTTCAGGATTAACATGCAATACGCTAATATACAGCTAATATTTTCCTAACTAAAATTAAGTATAACTACATGTGTATCTATAAATTCTACGTCTATGCTAGTCTGTAATGTATAGGTGATAAAGCTTTAATCACACATTTCAATAAAATTGTTGAATTTAAAATCCAAGTAGAAGATGTTTAGAAATTCTGGACACGATAAGAATACACAAGAGTGGTGTTGATTTTTTAAAAAGTATTTTGAATATTTTAATCTTAATTGGAAATAATTTCACTTCCCTTCGAGCAACCCCACGCCACTGCCTCAATAGTCAATAGTCCCTTGGACATCTCATGTAGGTACCTTTCCCATTTTCAAAAAGAGGACCATTTCAATCATTGGGTAGTAGAATACTAATACTGCAACCACACCCATCGTTACTGCAAAAAAAGGGAAGGCGGTATGGACTTTAATTGAAATGTAGATGAGTAAAACATGATAAAATATAAAGGATCGACAACAATGCATGACGAAAGTTGAGCTAAAAATGTCGTTAAGTATGATATTAAGAATGGTAATTTCCTTGTAGCATTTAATTTTCTCCAGAATGTCTCTCTTTTGTCTGCCAATGAAATTAAAGTTTAATTTACGTTTTCGTTCTTGATGCTGCACAAAAACTGTCCTCGTTCTCGATTGTGTTTCTGATTGTAAATTAATTGTAATAATAATAACTATCCTGTAAATGTTTAATACTCGTCCATATCACACTGGTGTATAAGACAGTCACCATCGTACCGAAAAGTAAAAAGAAGACAATCACCACGTAGCAGTGAATTTCGATTAATGTTGCAACAAAAAACAAGATGTTTGATAATGAAATCAAAGTCCCATTCTTATTATTGGTATTGGCATCCGTCATAATAATAAAGGAAACTAAGGAGTTAAATAAATTCGGGCTGTAGGGATATTTAAAACTCATTGCGAGGGCAAGTAAAGCTGATACCACGAGACCAGGGAAGAGCTTAGCTGTGCTGCTTTTTCAAGAATAAAATTCATTTTTTGATCTTGTTCGTGAACCATGCGAGATCTAGCAATACTTAAGAGATTGTGAGGGATGTTTGATTGTTGCTTAGATTTTGTAATGAGATGAAATCCGAGTGAAATATTTTCGATTGTTTTGTAGATGAGTAAATAGTAAATAACTGTGTTGACACAGAGCACCACCCAAAATATATTCATAACCATTTCTATCGTAGTACAATTGCCACGATAAATTGTCCAAATGCAGTTCACAATCTGATGAATGGCTTTCAAGAAAATCAGGGATAAGGAAAATAATATTTTTTGTAATATTATTGGCGAAAAATGGTGTTGGCTCCTTTCCCCTTCAACGTTTATTTTATTATTATTTTTTGTTTTACAACATAGAGAATAGCTAGTTCTAAATTTAATAGAATTTTCTTCGTGATTCCACTCAAACGGAATTATGGCTAGAGTGTAGCCAAAATTTAAAAATATACCCCAGATTGAATAAAATTTTTTCCTAAACATTTTGTATATTTTCCCCCCTTTTTCTAGTTAGACGTTACGTCTACAACGAAGAAACTTGACTGCTGTTTTTACTTTTAACTGTTTGCCGTATAGAATAAAATTATTTTTAAATGTCTATTTGTAAACTGTAGCAGCCCATTTTGTAAAAGTGAACATTAAATATATAAGTAAACAACTTTAGTTTTTAGGGAAACAAATTACGCTGTGCTATTAACTCCATCATATTATAATTTATAGTAAATTTTTAAAGTATTGTAAAGACCCTAATCATTTACACAAAAATAGACACAGTGTATATCGTGGGTGAAGAGTCATTCTGTCGTAAGTCCAGTGCACGGCTAAAATCATTCTGTCGCAAGTCCATACGATTCTTAAAGTCATTCTGTCGCAAGTCCATTCAATTGGTAGCTACTGTCAAGGGTCGCTTCAGTGTTGTCCTATGCATTAGGGGGGGGGGGCGGTATATTACTGACTGTGATGTACTCATGATGTACACTTAGGGGTCGTCCACAAAAGGCGTAATGTTACTGACTGTGATGTACTCATGATGTACACTTAGGGGTCATCCACAAAAGACGTAATGGTACTGACTGTGATGTACTCATGACGTACACTTAAGGGTCGTCCACAAAAGACGTAATGTTACTGACTGTAGTGTATTTACTCATGACGCACACTTAGGGGTCGTCCATAAAAGACGTAATAAAAATTCAATTTCCAGAAAATTTTGCACTTTCAAAAAACATGTAAATACAACATTTTGCACTTTTGAGAAACATCTAGATAGATCATTTTACACTTTTGAGAAATATGTAGATAGAACATTTTACACTTTTGAGAAACATGCAGATAGTACATTTTACACTTTTGAGAAACATGTAGATAGAACATTTTATACTTTTGAGAAACATGTAGATAGAACATTTTATACTTTTGAGAAACATGAAGATAGAACATTTTACACTGTTGAGAAACATGTAGATAGAACATTTTACACTTTTTAGAAATCTCAAGATAGAACATTTTACACTTTTGAGAAACATGTAGGTAGAACATTTTACACTTTTGAAAAACATGTAAATAGAACATTTTGCAGTTTTTGGGAATGGAATTTTTATTACGTCTTTTGTGGACGACCCCTAAGTGTACGTCATGAGTACAACACAATCAGTAATATACCCCCCCCCCCACCCCCTCCCCCTAATGGATAGGACAACACGGAAGCGACCTCGACAGTAGCTGCTACCAATTGAATGGACTTGCGACAGAATGACTTTAAGAATCGTATGGACTTGCGACAGAATGATTTTAGCCGTGCACTGGACTTACGACAGAATGACTCTTCACCCACGATATGTAGTTCCTGCTCTACTAAGAAATAACTGCAAACATTAAATTAATATGTACGCGTAGATGGAAATGCTGTATTTTCTGTAATTGGATGAAATAGTAGGAAATAGCTGATGATTTCTAAAATTATGAGTGACATATTATATAGATGTAATTCCTGGTTGAACCTTGTTTGTAAAAACAAAGTTTCTGACTTTTAATTTGACATGATATGTAGTACTAGTAATTGTTTTTAATAGATTGCTTTTAATATTGTTACCCTACATGCAAAATTATCTACCTCCTGGAACTGGGCAAAACTCAATATTGAAATTACCTTTTAATTCAACATGTATAAACATAGAGCAATAGAGAGCTATAGAAATATTTGTCTGTGGAAATTGTATGTATCTGCTTCAGGCATAAACACTGCTGGAAGCACGTAGATACATATATGTATAAACTTTTTATAACGTAAACCACCAAAGGTATCCTTTATTGCTATCATACGAGATCAGGTTAATGTTTTCGTGTAGTGAAAGCATTCGCGTTTAGGTCCAGACGAAATAGAGCTACTCGACAAAGCAACATATCGTCTGTAAAGAACCAAAATGACCCATATTATCCAGTTTTAGTTAAAAGCAAAATCCACTATCTACAAAAATATTGAAATATTTTATGATCTTAAAAGCGTTTAAGTAGAACAATTTGCACTTCCTAAAAACTTGTAACTAGAATATTTTGCACTTATCAAAAACATGTAAATAGAACATTTCGCGTTTTTCAAAAACATGGAAATAGAACATTTTACACATTTCAAAATCACTCAATTAATATCTATCGCATGTTTCTTATTTAGTGTTGTTATGACATAGCTCATTTTGATTCTAGATTTAATTGGATATGGGTCATTTTGGTTCTTCACACTTTACACACGATATTCTTCAAATATACCAAAGCCCAAGGCAATGATTTGTGTTCGACGTCATAATACTTTTAATTAATTAATCAATTTAAATTGAATTAATTAATGTAAGTAATTTAATAAGGCAAGTCAAGATTATTAAAAATGTATGAAAGAAGTTTCTTAATTTGTTTTTGGTTTTATAGAAATTCGAACGAAAACAATGTTATCCACTATATACCTAGGAAGGCAGGGATAGGGGATAGCGGAAGCCTTACTATATAATGGATTTATCCCTATGTTGGCTCTCAACCTTTTGTCATTAGTTCTATGAATTCAGGCATTTTTTTAAAATTCAAAGCTGCAGATCATAAACACATATTGTGTTTATTATTTAATAACTATATGCAAGTTGAATGTAAATTTAAGTATGTACCCATTGGCTTTGATTCCCGCACAATCAGGCATACAAAATTTGTATATCATTTTTATGTTGTTATCATTTAAGTATTATAATGTCTTCAATGCTCATTTCATCAATTCAATGTACTATTTTACATGTCCTTCATTCAATAAAGTATCGCTAAATCATTTATTATTAATTATTACTACCACCTATTACCATTCCCTACTAACGGACCCAGGGCAATACAATTCTCTATTCACTATATTATACGAGTAATATCAAATGTATTCACAACAAAAATATCAATTGTGCGTCTTGCCGGCTTTAGTTGCTTTTGACTTTTAATTAGCAATGTATAATTGAAACAGTAAGTACATAAATTATGTATATGCTCCGGTCGGAAGACTGTGCATGACGTTTTGTGATACAAGTAAATATTTAAACGTTTCCAGTTTGATTCGTTAGGTATAGTGAACTATGAACATAATTAAAATTCCTAGTTTGTTTATACTGATCATTTACGAGATATAAAGATATCATTATTATTAAATATCGTCTGTGAAGAACCAAAATTACCCATATCCAATTTAAGCTACAATTAAAATAAACTATGTCATAAAAATAAAATGAGAAACATGCCTAAAATGTTCTAATTCCATGTTTTTCAAAAGGGGCAAAATGTTCTAATTCCATGTTTTTCAAAAGGGGCAAAATGATCTGATTCCATGTTTTTCAAAAGGGGCAAAATGTTCTAATTCCATGTTTTTCAAAAGGGGCAAAATGATCTGATTCCATGTTTTTGAAAAGTGTAAAATGTTTTATTTACATGTTTTCGAAAAGATCAAAATGTTCTATTGACTTGTTTTTGAAAAGTTCAAAATGTTCTGTTTACATGTTTTCAAGATATGTTTCAAGATTTGTGTAGATACTGGATATTTTTTAGCAACAATTGGATATTTGTCATTTTGGTTCTTCACAGAAGATATTATGTATTTTGAATCAATTGTGTCAAATTGAATACAGTTTAGAACTCTACTTTATAAGACATACTAATATTTTAAAATGTCTCATTTAATTATCATCGTATTTTATTCCATAGCAGTTGTCACAACTCTTGAATTTGGTATTACTCAACCGGAGGCTATACAAAATGGGAGTACGTATACAATCTGGAATGTCTTCGATGGGGGTGTAATTAATACTACTTTTATTCCAATTCTTAAAAACTAATAATAATATCTGCATATACCTAATATACCTATGTTATTGTATTATTTTAATTTGTGATTGTGGCAGTATGCATTTTTAAACGATATTTGTTTAACATAATATGATGGGGTTTCATCAGCAATGCTTTATTTATGCAATTTCTTCGTTAATTCATAATGTAATTTGTCACATTTATTTATTCAAAATTGTTATTTTTTTCGTCTTCATGAGCAGCGCCTTACAGCCCCGTTGCATGAAGGAACGAATGACATTCTTGGAAATGTCGTAACCATGGGAAGTTATTTGACTCGAGAGGCTTCTCCTGGACAGTCATGGCAATTGTTAGAAGGCTCTGAAAATCGTAAGCGTTGGTTTGTGAACATTATATTTTATATTAGTTTGTGTAATTTAATATCAGTAATATAGCTAGTATGCGCAAAGTGTTGGCATGTAATTTAACGACTTCAATAATTCACAGAAAACGATTACTCTAAAAATCGCAGATTTTCGCTTTACAACAAACAAACTGAAATTAATTCTGTGACATATGATAAAGCCGGAGATGTACAGCCGATCTTTTATGATTTTATACCCTTAAAAGACCAAAAAGTTATTAAGAAAAGTCACCGAAAAGTTTATGGTGATCCATGGGTTTTTAAAGCACCAGATGGGAGGTGTTTAATGAGCATGTGAGTTTACTATCTGAAAATTATTTATCATATACGTCATGAATAGCAATAATAATATTATTAACTTACCGTATTTCCTGTTATAGACCACGGGTCTGTAATTGTACACGGGCCTGTATTAGTTCACGGGTCTGAGAGGTATGAGTTTGAATAGTACACGGGTCTGTTTAACACTGTTTTATATGGTAGTACACGGGTCTGTAATAATACACGGGCCTTTATTAGTACACGGGTCTGGAAGGTCTGAATTTGAATAGTACACGGGGAGTACTATAACAGGAAATACGGTATCTATCTCAAAATTTTGACGACACGTAATTTTAACCACAAATGTGTCTTGCATACACGCAAAGTATTTTAAACGATTTGTTTTTGTTTGCAATTTGAATGCAAAGGGAAAAATAACTTAGCATTTTTGATCACTTAATTTTCATGTTAAAATTATTTTGAATACGTTTTTAAAAATTTTAAATATGTTAAATTACTTGTTTTCAATTAATGCAAAATATTCCTAGTATAGTTACGCACAACAATAAGATTTGAATGCATGCAAATATTTTAATAACATGTTTTTTGAAAGTGTAAAATGTTTTAATAATATACTTACATTGTTAATGGGAATAATGTTACCTTATATTTTTTGTAGTGAGAAAATTGTATCTCGAGTGGAGTGTAATGATACATTGATGAGTCAAAATTGGCGATTTATGATGTAATAATTTGTCATCTCAAGTTTTTCAAAATTCATAAAAAAGGCAAATAAGGTAGGTAATAAGTCCGTAGCAGGAAAAATCAAACGAATGGAAAAACAAAACCAATACTGCTGGCATCATAGGATCTCTTTTCAACTTGCGAATCCTGAACACTATACTGTACTTATAGATAACGATAACCCTTTCGTTTGTTAACTTTTTAACTTTCTTTTCTCGTACAATAAACTACAGAATCAATAATGATGTTATTCATTCCGTTGAAGCTTTTAATTAATTGCAAATTAGTGTGTATTTTTTTTATCCTGGATCTCAACTCCAGTCTGCCCAGTCCAGGTCCAGAGTCTCCAGAGACCTATTAATATGAAATTAGGTTAAATGTAACTTCATGACTTAATGCGATTATCCCGGATCCATTCTGACAATAAATTTAATGTATCTTCCGGTGACCTACATGCGCAGTCAGTGTGTAATTAAATTATATTATGTAGAACCTATGGGTTTCGATTTCAATTTTCAGTATCCTTGCCATGTACGCGTTTCTAATTTCCCGTAGTTCCAGTTTGCTAATTATGGCCGGTAGTTACACACTCTATGGTCGGTAAATGTGTATGAATGTAATTTCCGTCTAGAATTAATTATACCTTATTAGCTTTGGAAGTAAATTTTATGCAAAATAGACGTTCATTTTATTAATAGTACAAGTCATAGTTCTCTACTACAAAGTAAGAATTCATAAAACTTTGCAAAGAAAGACTTTTTAGAAACATCTTCAATATAAAATTTAATTCATTGAATATTTAAAAAATTGTAACAGTTTATTGATTTAAAATCAATATTATACAGAAAACTTGAAATATGGACAAAGTTCTCACACTCCTTTTATTTCTTACTTGTGCATTAGGATATTTCCCAATCCGAATTCAAAATCCAATGAAAACATTAAAAGTTGATAGAATAATGTCACCCATTTTTCTCTACACAATTGTTGCATGTTTCATAGCGGCTTTATTGGAATTTAACTATTTCCTGATCGTCCTTAGCGCCCCGCATGACAGTTTCGCCTTGAATATCATGTATATTTTGGGAACAATCTCAATGCTAATGTTGGATATGTCATTTCGACTTGTCGGCATTTTCTATGCCGAAGAAATTTGCCAAATGATTGACATTTTGAATAATTTAAGAAACGTGTACAATACTGAAAACTCAAAACAATCAATAATTGAGAAACAGGAGCGACGGGCGAGGAGACCGTTCTTGTTTTTACTGTTTAATTCAAACTTGAAATATAAATACTATGTTGTATGGACTGCTGCTTCAATCATTCTTTTTGGGACCTATGCTTTGTTCGTTTGGTCCTATTTTATCTCTGATTCGTTTTTTGAAGTCGTCCTCTTTTCCTTTCGTATACCGTACAAGTGGATAGCTATAGCATATGAGGTTCTGATTGAGATGATTTTATTTAACGCATGTGTCTTGCCAACTGGGTTGACGATCTCATTTGGATTGTATTTAATTGAGATTTATGAAAAATTCTGCCAAACTATTGAACAGCAATATCATCGCGGTTTTGACGAACCCAATTTTTTTGAGCCTGATCACTACGTGGAGGAATTTAATAAACTCAAAAAAGCCTTTCACATCTTTAATACAGTTGTAGGAATATTTCCAGTAACAATTTTGGTCCACACTGGGTTGTCCCTATCTTATGGGATTTTCACCCTGATCTGGCCGTTGGATGGCGATGTTGCTAATATACTGACTTGTGTTTCCTCGTTAATTATGATGCTCCTCGTACTTAGCATTGGGAACTGCATGAAAGAACAGGTATTAATAATATTATAATTAATATGTTTTTATTTCTTTGAATATTT
Source organism: Dicyrtomina minuta (assembly GCA_949802685.1). Classification (NCBI taxonomy): domain Eukaryota; kingdom Metazoa; phylum Arthropoda; class Collembola; order Symphypleona; family Dicyrtomidae; genus Dicyrtomina; species Dicyrtomina minuta. The sequence goes on along the minus strand of OX461808.1, from coordinate 39,668,359 downwards.
GACATTGTTTCACATATGTTTCCTATTACAAGTTTGAATTTCCCCTAAAAAGTGCTTAGGTACAATTTCAGTGAGAAAATTATTTACAAGTACATTTTTAACTACTAATTAACTACCTTTGCTTTGCAACACGATAATACACATTTTGTAAACAAATTAGATGAATAATTCCAAGGAGAAATTGCTACATGTTGTCATAAAGGAAAAGTTAATAAAACGCAAGATACTATTTCGAGAAGATCTCATTAATATAACGAAATGGGTGGTTAACTGGGACTGGGTTTTCACTGGAAGAAATATTTGTGATATTAATCATGGATTAATACCGGGGGTACGTTGTGCGCTAAAGTTTATAGCTGTTGCAACTCTTTATTTAAATATAATGTACAAGATACAGATTTCAAAACTGTAAATAACAAAATGTAAAAAAACAAAACTCTAATATTATTTTAGATTACCTGTTCTCTAATGGTGTACATGACGTTCATGATACAGCTTATGATATCGGAGAAAATGGCTGACTGCCAACAGATTTCACGACCTGATTCACCTTTTACAAACACAACGGAAATAACCACGGCGGTTTTTGAACAGTAACCAGTTCGGTGAAATCAATTATACTATAGCAATTCATTTTATGTGCCACACTTATATCTACCCAGTCTTATCAAATAAGTAGATACAGAAGTAATTGTGCGTTCAATAATGATAAATATATCCCAGGATTTCTAATGGTTTTAGATGTAATTCTTTAATAATCAAATTGCGTATATGTTGTTAGGAAAATATAATATGTCCTAGCTCTAACAGATAAAGGATATGTAGAAATATAGGTATAGGAACTGTGATGAAATATTTTCAGAGATAATCATGTACATAATGAAATTTAATCGCGGTTTGGTATAGTTGAGTAATTGGTTAAAATGTAGTTTAACTGGACTGAAATGACTATGTGTAGGATGGTTATAAAATTATAATGCATAGTTATTGATATTAGATCTTACAACCATTAGGATGTTGTATTAGTACTATTCGCATGTGTCGAGCCATTTGAATTGTTTGACATTTCCAATTGAACGATGAAGATTATACACGTAAGCAGAGCACCAGCAATCGCTGGTAAAAGGGAATTGTTTATTGTCACCAAATTCCACGGACTAAAGCACCATTTCCATTTTATGATCGATTTTGTTAACAAAATGAGCTAATATTTGAAATAAAAAGGGATTAAAATTTATGCATAAAGCTTGCAATCGTAATTACGTATATTTTTATCGCGTAATATTTATGCTTTATTAGATAAGCAGGTAAAAAAATGTACCTCAGGTTGATTGTTTGACTCAAATCCTATCTCTGCAATACGCTGCTTCAAGAAAATCTCGTCTAGCTGATTCGCCGTTGAGTTAACCTTTAGCAAGAATGATAAGCGTACAGTGCAATTATTAGTTACACTTAAATTAATCTTCGTTTGAAAATTAATACTGATATATGCACATAATAAAAGCTTAACGCGTATGAATATAAAGTATCTAATTGTACCTGTCGCTCAAGTGAGTTGCCCATGTAAAGAATGAGACCAAGATTTAGGAGCGTACCTCCTAAAAGTACTACATCTGCAGATTTATCCGTTTGCCAAACTACCGAATGAATGGTGTACACAATCGAGATTCCACAATCGCAAAGAATCATAAAAGTTGGCAGTCCAGTAATTTCCTCGTAGTCTTTAAAACATCGTTTCAACTGAAGAAAATTGTCTGCAAAGTCCAGAAGGGTCTTACTATCATACGGAGATCTGCTAAAGAGATCCTTTGAATCCGAATTCGATTTCAGACGTTGCACTAGTAAATCCGTCTTCTCGATATCTGCATCAGTTTTAGAAGTAAACTGTTGTCTGTAGCGCTCAAAGAAACGCTTATGCGTAATTAGAATGTTAACCCCAAGGCAAACAATCAATGAATTAGTCAGTATATAACTGAGGAATGTATTCGAAAGAACTAATAGGGCGCGGGCTCTACTAAGAATTTCTGAATGGGTGGGGAATAATTTTGAAATAAAATTGTCCTCAGAATTAAATATGGTTTCCTGTGCTGGTAATATTGAAGATAACATAAACGTAATGTCAGATCGTGATCTAACGCAGCAAACAATTATAAGCGGGATATAGAACTTAAATTGTAACAATATAATTTCCCACTTCCAATTAGACAATATAGAGCTGACTTTAGACTCCAACTTGTTGATAATTTTGCCATTTATCTGTTTCGGTTTAATTTTGATTAGGTTTTTGTTAGTGGGCTGTTCTATGGAAAAATTTTGAATAGACCTGATTGATCTTAGAAGGCGGACTAAATGAGAGGAACGAATAATTCCAAAAAGTCTCCAAATAAAAGAAAGTGTCGCGTCGCCCCATACAGTAGTTGTTGCTAAGAATATTGAAGCTTGAGACATTTGGGCATTGTTTGTTTCCTCTAGGAATGTTTTAGTCAGACCAACGGTGTACTGGAAAGTCAGAAAATTAATTGTCAAGAGCATAATGACTGAGTAGCAGAGTGCTATTGAGTTGCATTTGAATTTCAAGATATAATTGTTGAATGGGCCTTGAACGGGGAAAGTTCCAAATACCCAAGAGGACAGTAAAAATGACGTTAGAAATGTATCCATGCCGTATGGTAGGTTTAATCTGTTAGATTAGATTTATAGCTGATTTTTATGTACAGATAGGTTTAGATTGACAATTTTTAAGCGAAACAAATGATAATTTTTCAAGTATTATATTACGGTGATGAAACCTTTCACTAGTTTTGTTGGAATATCAATTTGACTATGGACATGAAATTCGAAATCCAACGTTTTACATTTATCTTTGCAATCATAAAATAAAATCATAATCAATCATAAAGTAATTATGTAACAATTTTACTGATGGTTTGCCAAATATTTGCATTTATATTTGTTTGAATTTGAAATTAGATTATACCCTCAAAATAATTAGTGGCTTTTATTTTGTATATCTAAAGTAGTGATAAAATATTCATCCCATTGGGCACGTGTTAGCTTCGTATATAGTTCATTATGTTATAGGATCAAAATAGTTACCTATGAATTTGCTTTTGAAATGGTCTTCATGCAGAATAAATTGATTTACTACATTTTAATATTGAAATTGATTGGGTGTTCCATGTTTTTAGTTTATGCAATTGTCAAATTATTTGATGGCGTCAGCCCACATAACATTCTGCATTATTTCATGTGGCTATAAATAAATAGTATACTTATTTAAACTTTTTAACCGACATTGATTACCTCCCCTGCTTCGATCATATTAAATATTTGGTTATACCTGAATCGTCCCCATTTGCATTAAGTTTTAGGCTGTAAATTGGCACTTAAAAACTGTATGAAGTTCTTGATCTTGAACTTATATAATTTGTTTAAAAATACTTTGCCAAGTGAGGTAAAAGCCAAAATGGCGAGGATGATTTAATGGATTTTTTCAATTTAAAGGAAAATATTAACTTTATTATTCTGTCGTTCAAAAGCTAAATATTATTAACGCGACCGTAAACATGTTTTTTTCGTCTTTCATTATTTCTTTTTCTAAAGCGCATTAAACCAAACTAAGCTTATTTTTTCAGTTCATTATGCTTTTTATGAAATTTATATGCTGTACAAAATATGCCAAAAATGAGTAAAAAAAATCAAAAAATCAAAAAATTGACTTTTCTTTCAAAAATTACCCACCGACTTGTGGGTAGTATAAGCCCTAAATAGTCCTCAAAATTACCAAAATTCACCTAGATGCAAAACTGCATTTTCAAAAATTCAAGCTCACGTCATTAGACGGTTATTAAGCAACTCTTGTCTTGTCAATATGTAAAAATTGTAAACACACACTGTATCAGCCTCTGATAAATATTCAGTAACCTTTTATGTAATTCTATGTCATAATTTTTGTTTTAAAAAATATTAAAACTAACCTAGTGATAAATGTCGATTTTGCTCATTATGCTTTTTATGTTCATTTTTAGGTCAATTATGCTTTTTATGCTAAAAATGTTATTTCTGACCACCTCCATTCCTTCGTACATTCCAGAAGATGGCATCCACAAGTAGAGTGCTTCCGCTGATAAGCCATCCAGTGTGACCAAGTCAATATAGTAGTCGAATGGATTCTTAAAATTTGGACATGGGTACTGGTTGAAAGCAAAGAAAGAGAGAATTTCTTCCCGGCGTTCAAAGAACAAGATGCATATATATCGGAGCTAATTTGGTAAACATGGAAAATATCTTAAATGTTGACAGATAAATTGTCACTACATAGAATTGAATTAGCCTTGTGTTGGTTAATGGTGGGTTTAATAATGTTCAATATATCTCATGATTGCTAACTTGGTTTTAGGTAGGTAGATATAATTCTTTAACAATCAAATTTCAGATATATCCTATATTATGACAGGAAGTATAGGAATAGTTTGGATATAGGAACAGTGCTGATTTATTTTGAGAGATTATAATAATGAGATAGAAACGCCAAACGCGGTATTGTATATTTGAGTAATTGGTTAAAATGTCATTTTACTGAACTGAAATAAATGACTATGTAAGATGATTATAATTATAATGCATATAATTATTGTTCTTACAAACATTGCTATGTCGTATTACTGTTACTACTATTCGCATGTGTGGAACCATTTGTAGTATTTGACATTTCCATTTGAACGATAAATATTATGCACGTAAGTAGAGCACCAGCAATGGCTGGTAAAAGGGAATTATTTATCGTTACCAAATTCCAAGGACTAAAGCACCATCTCCATTTTATGATGGATTTTGTTAACAGAATGAGCTAATGTTAATAATAAAAATGGATTATTTAGTCATAAAGTTTGTCAGCAAGTATCTTTGTACAGTTTAATATTTACGCTTGATTAGTTAAGAAAATAACACAATGTACCTCAGGTTGGCTAATATACTCAAATCCAATCGCTGTAATACGCTCCTTTAGGAAAATCTCTTCTCGCTGATTCGCCGTTGATTCAACCTTTAGCAAGAAAGACGATCAAAGGCAGAATGCAACAAATATCATTTAAATTAATCTTCGTTTGAAAATCAATATTAAATATTCGATTATGTACCTACGTGTGACAGTTTAATGAGTACTCAATATAAAATATCTTCTACCTGTCGCTCAAGTGAGTCGCCAATGTAAAGAATGAGATCAACATTTAGGAGCGTACCTCCTAAAAGTACTACATCTGAAGATTCATCCGTTTGCCAAATTACGGAATGAATGTTGTACACAATAAAATTTCCTAAATAGCAAAGAATCATGAAAGTAGGCAATCCAATTATTTCCTCGTAATCTTTGAAACATCGTTTTAACTGACGAACATTTTCTACAAAGTCCAAAATGATCTGACTATCATCCGGAGATCTCCTCTGAAGAAAATCGAATTCGAATTTGATTTCAGACGTAGCATTAGTAAATCCGTCTTCACGAAATCTACGTCAATTTTAGAAGTAAACTGCCGTATGCAGCGCTCAAAGAAGCGCTTGTGTGTAGTTAAAATATTAACCCCAAGGCAGACAATTAATGAATTAGTTACTACATAACTGGAGAAAATGTTGAATCGATCTATCAGGGCGACCACTTTACTTGGGTGGGTGGGAAATAAACTTGAAATAGAATTGTACTCAGATTGAAATATATTCTCTTTTTCAGTGAGTACGGAAGATAATATAAACGTGATGTCAGCTCGATAACTAGCGTAGAAAACAATTATAAGCGGGGTATAGAACTTAAATTGTAATAATATAATTTTCCACTTCCAATTCTGTTTTGGTTTAATTGTGACAAGGTTGTTATTGGTAGGCTGTTCCATGGCAAAGTTTTGAATGGTCCTGATCGATCTTAGAAGTCGGACTAAAAGTAAGTGAGAGGATCAAATAATTCCGAAAAATCTCCAAATAAAAGAAAGTGTCGCGTCACCCCATACAATAGTTGTTGCTGAGAATATTGCAACTTGAGACATTTGGGAATTGGTTGTTGCCTCTACTAGGGATGTTTTAGTCACAGCAACAGTGTGATGCAAACTCACGAAATTTAATGTCATGAGCAAAATGACAGAGTAGCAGAGTGCTATTGAGTTCCATTTGAATTTTAATGTAGAATAATTGTTGAATAGGCCTTGAACGGGGAAAGTTCCAAATATCCAGGAGGACAATACAAATAACGTTAGAAATGTATCCATGCCGTACTTATTGTAGGTTTACTCTTTACTCTACGTCAATTTTAGAAGTAAACTGTCGCATGTAGCGATCAAAGAAACGCTTATGTGTAATTAAAACATTAATCCCAAGGCAGACAATTAATGAATTAGTCAGTATAAAACTGAGGGAAGTATTGAAAAGAAATAACAGGGCGGGAACTCTACTTAGGAGTTCTGAATGAGTGGGAAATACACTTGAAATAAAATTGTCCTCAGATTGAAATATGTTTTCCTTTGCACTGAGTACTGAAGATAACATAAACGTTATGTCAGCTCGTAATCTAACGTAGAAACCAATTATAAGCGGGATATAGAACTTTAATTGTAATAATATAATTTCCCACTTCCAATTCTGTTTCGGTTTAATTGTGACAAGGTTGTTATTCTCTTTAGTAGACTGTTCCATGGCAAAGTTTTGAATGGACCTGATCGATCTTAGAAGTCGGACTAAGCAAGAGGAGCAAATAATTCCAAAAAATCTCCAAATAAAAGAAAGTGTCGCGTCACCCCATACAGTAGTTGTTGCTGAGAATATAGCAACTTGAGACATTTGGGAATTGATTGTTTCCTCTAGGGATGCTTTAGTCACAGCAACAGTGTGCTGCAAACCTACAAAACTAAAAGCCATGAGCAGAATGACTGAGTAGAAGACTGCTGTGGAATTCCATTCAAATTTAAATGTAGAATTGTTGAATTGGCCTTGTACAGGGAAAGTACTAAATATCCAGGAGGACATTAAAAATAATTTTAGAAATCTATCCATTCTGTATTATAGGTATTCTCTATGAGTGTTGTATAATGAGATTCTGGAAAACACCGTCAGAATGTAGACCCAGGAAATATAACGAACGATGCCTATAATCTGTCAGATTAGAGTTATTCTTCCTGGCATTGATTTCAGATGAACCTGTAACCAAGACACTTGTAAAAAGTGGTAACGTTTTAAATTAAAAAATAAATTTTTACAATATTTCTGGTAAAACGGAGCGTCATTGACGTTCCAACACCAATTTAGACTGGGACTGGGAAATGAAAATCTAAAGTTTTACATCATAAACTAACGTGGTTACTTTAGATAATTATGATACAACTTAACTGATGGGGTTTCATATTTGTTTGAATTCGAAATTAGCATAATACAACCCTTATTTTGTGTAACTAAAACGGTGCTAAAATTGTTATCACCTTGGGAGTGTAGCTTGGTATATTGTTAATAATGTTTGATACAGGACCTAAATAGTTTATGAATTTATCATGAATGAAACGGTCCTGAAGAATAAAATGCTTCATTGCATTATAATATTGAAATCGATTGGTATTTCCATGTTTGTAATTTATACAATTGTCATATTATTTGGTGGCGTGTGGCGTGGGCCCCCATAATATTTGAAGATAATAAGTTATTTGAAGATTACTAAATTAAATTATTTTATGTGACTATTAAATAAATACAATTTGTTTACTGCACCTTGATTATCTCCCTGTTTCTCATCTTGGACCTCAGTTTATACATAAAGTTTTCCCATTTTCATTAGGTTTTATAAGCTGTATATTGGTACTTAAAAACAGTATAACGTTCTTGGTGCTGAAATAATTTTATTGGTATGAAATTACTCTGCCTGGAGAGGTACGTAAATGCCAAAATGGCGAGGATGATATAATGAATGTTTGCAAATTTAAATTAACTTTATTATTCTGTCGGTCAAAAACTCAAAAACCAGCCTCATGTATGCATAATGGGAAGAAAATGAAAATATAACAAGCATGTAAGTAGTTATGTAGTTTCCATCAAATTTTGTGTGGTTGTATGTTGACGTTGAATGATTGGGTGAACAAAAATAATCTAATAATGTCTATTCAAAGACACCGTATGTGAACGTGTACAATTCAAGCGGAGGCGGTATAAATTATATCAGAGTAAATGTAGCTATATCAAGGTAGTAGTAGTATAGGTGTGACGAATATATTTGCATATTGTCCTACTGATATATGCACACGTGTACAAGCGTTTATCTACATTGCTTGTAATAGGCATTTACATGATGTCAATGCACTTTTTGCAGTAACTTTAAATGCTTATATCTTCTGACCCTAAATTAGCTCTGGGCTATAACTTCGTATTTATATAGTGTAATATAATAATATGTAGTTACTATATTTGTAATAATATAATTGATTGGCGTTCAAAGTTATATGGTAAATAGCGAATTGCGGTAAGTCATACACCTACGTAATTCACACTTGTTTGCCGTTCGAAGTCTTAGGATAAATGACGAATATTTTTCAGCATTCGTCACTTATACAACGCCTTGCATTTATTATTTGCCCACAACTCAACACATTTCTATGCCACTATTATTTTTACTATGCTTCAACTTTTTGCCTACGATAGTACTTGTCATAGTATCAAACTGGGTCGTTATACAAGGTAGTTTATGCTAATTCAATGCTATGTTCTTAATTCTAACCAAAGCAACATTAACCGCTTACCTGTAATTTGTATTTATATATACTCAATTTATTGATTGCAATGTCTAATTATTACCATGTCCAGTACCAAACATAACTGTAAATTAATGCTTATTAATGTGTCTCTCTTATAGTCGCTTGAAAATTGAAAGGGTATATAAACCCGGACTGCGGTCATGTATTTAGCCTAGTCTTGAATTGTGTTGAACTATGAATTATCCAGAATAAACTCTATATGCATTTTCCGAAGGTGGATTGAGAATATTGTTTTGTGTTTTGTTATTATTCGTAGCTGTATCCCTCACGGTCAAGTGAGAAGAATTATTTTCATATTCATTTATTTGATAGACATTACTCAGGGTAAATTAATTAATACATATATTTATATTCAATCTTTATGCCATAGATCCAATTTAATAGTTACATGTTACTACGAACGCAACACGAATACAACGAACGCATATTTCTACGTATAGCATTGCTTCATAGGAATACGTCACATAGGTATTTATAATGTTGGCACATAATTTACACAGCCACCTAGCCACCACATGCCCCTAAGGTCATATGTTTTACCGTTAACTTTGTTATCCAACAATAAGCAAAATATTTAGGTTGAAGCATGGGCTTAAGTAACCTGTCTACAAAACCATCTTGATTTAGTTGATTTTACCCCACTAAAACGAGGTACATACCTCGTACCGCCTCACATATAGTATTTTAAAATTACAAAGCATCAAGGTTGTTACATTAGTCATTACAGCTAATAATTGGAACGATGAAAGAATAATTATTATTGGATACAGGGCTGTAATAACACAAATTTTCAAAAACCACGTGTGGTGGCATAGGACGCAGAATCGAATACAAGGTGCAGGTCTTTGTATTTGAAGAATATTTGCGGTAGATAAATTAGGAGATGTTCTCCACTCCAGTCCTTAACAATGCATACTTATTGATCTTACAAACATTAACATGTCGTATTAGTACTATCTGCATGTGTCGATCCATTTGTATTGCTTGACATTTCCATTTGAACGATGAATATTATGCACGTAAGTAGAGCACCAGTAAAGGCTGGTAAAAGGAAATTATTTACTGTAACTAAGTTCCACGGACTATAGCACCATTTCCATTTTATGATGGGTTTTGTTAACAGAGTGAGCTAATATTTAAAATAAAAATGAATAAAAATTCAGGTATAGAGTTTGCAAGCGTGTATTTTTATGTATTGTGTAATGCTTACGCTTGATTAGATATACTTACTTAGATTACTGTACAATACCTCAGGTTGACTAAACTCAAGTCCTATCGATGCAATACGCTCCTTTAAGAAAATCTCTTACAGATGATTCGCCGTTAATTTAACCTTTAGCAAGAAAGACGATCAAAGGCAGAATGCAATAAATATCATTGAAATTAATCTTAGTTTGAAAATCAATATTAAATATTCGATTATGTACCTACGTGTGACAGTTTAATGAGTACTCAATATAAAATATCTTCTACCTGTCGCTCAAGTGAGTCGCCAATGTAAAGAATGAGATCAACATTTAGGAGCGTACCTCCTAAAAGTACTACATCTGAAGATTCATCCGTTTGCCAAATTACGGAATGAATGTTGTACACAATAAAATTTCCTAAATAGCAAAGAATCATGAAAGTAGGCAATCCAATTATTTCCTCGTAATCTTTGAAACATCGTTTTAACTGACGAACATTTTCTACAAAGTCCAAAATGATCTGACTATCATCCGGAGATCTCCTCTGAAGAAAATCGAATTCGAATTTGATTTCAGACGTAGCATTAGTAAATCCGTCTTCACGAAATCTACGTCAATTTTAGAAGTAAACTGCCGTATGCAGCGCTCAAAGAAGCGCTTGTGTGTAGTTAAAATATTAACCCCAAGGCAGACAATTAATGAATTAGTTACTACATAACTGGAGAAAATGTTGAATCGATCTATCAGGGCGACCACTTTACTTGGGTGGGTGGGAAATAAACTTGAAATAGAATTGTACTCAGATTGAAATATATTCTCTTTTTCAGTGAGTACGGAAGATAATATAAACGTGATGTCAGCTCGATAACTAGCGTAGAAAACAATTATAAGCGGGGTATAGAACTTAAATTGTAATAATATAATTTTCCACTTCCAATTCTGTTTTGGTTTAATTGTGACAAGGTTGTTATTGGTAGGCTGTTCCATGGCAAAGTTTTGAATGGTCCTGATCGATCTTAGAAGTCGGACTAAAAGTAAGTGAGAGGATCAAATAATTCCGAAAAATCTCCAAATAAAAGAAAGTGTCGCGTCACCCCATACAATAGTTGTTGCTGAGAATATTGCAACTTGAGACATTTGGGAATTGGTTGTTGCCTCTACTAGGGATGTTTTAGTCACAGCAACAGTGTGATGCAAACTCACGAAATTTAATGTCATGAGCAAAATGACAGAGTAGCAGAGTGCTATTGAGTTCCATTTGAATTTTAATGTAGAATAATTGTTGAATAGGCCTTGAACGGGGAAAGTTCCAAATATCCAGGAGGACAATACAAATAACGTTAGAAATGTATCCATGCCGTACTTATTGTAGGTTTACTCTTTACTCTTTCAAATTAGACTTATAGCTGATTTCACTATGTACGTGTCTATACTACAGATAGTTTTAACGTGATTTTTTTAACGACAGCTGATTATTTTTCAACTGTTGTATTATGGCCAGTAATTAAAGTTTTCACCCTACGCGTTGAAATATCAATTTGGACTGGACTAAAAAACTGAAACTTAAAGTTTTGCGTTCATCACTGCAAACTGCAATCATAAAATAACATGATTACTTTAGGTAATTATGTAACAACTTTAATAGTATGTTAAACATTTGCATTTATATTAGTTTAAATTTGAAATTAGTTTAAAACCCGTAAAATTATTACAGTGGTTTTTATTTCCTATAGCTAAAGTAGTGATAAAATATTTATCACATTGGGCATGTAGCTTTGTATATTGTTGATTGCGTTTGTTAGAGGATCTAAATAGTTACGTAGTAGTCCCTATGAACTTTCTTTTGAAATGGTCATCTTGGAGAATAAAATGCTTCATTGCATTTTAATATTGAAGTTGAATGGGTTTTTCAAGTTTGTATTTTATGCAATTTTCATATTATATGATGGCGTCAGCCCATATAACGTTTTGGATTACTGACAGATAATTAAATAATAACGGCACCGTATGCGAATATGTAGTAACATGAACAATTCAAACGCAGACGGTATAAATTAGATCAAAGAAAATCTAATCATATTAAGGTATAGTGGTAGTCAGGAGTAGGTAGGTATTTTATAATGTAGGTAGGCACGGTGCACACTAGGAATATCCTTATACAAAGCGGCAGGGTAGGTAGATTTGGGAAATTATTGAAAGTGCACCAAACATCTTAGCAATTTTTATGACAAGTACCTATATAAAGATGTGCTGTATTGCAAATTTTGGAAACAATCGAACGTACCGTTTGTGCGCCAAAAATTTTTACATTTAAATGCTTAGTATAGAGTAAATGGCCAAACATGTATTTTTCATTCCAAAAAGAGGATCGCAATTTTTAGTACACAAATGTAATCCTAGTTTTATTATACTCAGAATTAGGTGGGCTTTCACCCCCATATGCGAAAAATGCTTGAATTTGGATAGGAAGCTAGTACAAGGAGCCTACATATTATTTTTCATTTAGCAATATTTGAATAAATATAATAACTAAAAAAACTTTAATATTAGCTGCATTAATTTTCAGCTACTTCATCCGACTCCACAACTACTAGGTCTTCTATGTATTCCACCCAATTTTGCAAGTCTTCAGAAAAATCTTCGCCATTAGAAGATAAGCTACTCTGTGAAGACAAATTTGACTGCTGCGATAATGACTTTGCTGCAGTTTCAGCCACAGGAGCTTTTAAAAAAGCTATAACTTCAGACGGCAAAGGAGATTTATTTCCTAAATTTTTGCGAGAAAGTAAAGAGAAAGACGCAACCAAGGGATCAGAAGTATCTAGAGCGCGATTAAATATGTCCGTCAAGGAGTTTGTGCGGCTGGATTTTCTTGAATAATGCAGTCTGTCGAAGCTTCAAAAAACCAAAATCAGTATTTTCAGTTTTCAATAAAATTAAATTAATTAAGCCAATTCAAAAAATTATTCTAATAACAGAATTTAAAAAAAAAGTGTACCGATAGAATATGTTTCTGGTCTCCGCTCCTTCTTCGCTTAACATTCCAAGCGGAAGGACACTCGAAAGGATGATATCCTTAGAGTGAACTAAGACTTTGTGAACTGATGGCGAAACAATAAACCAAGGATACAATTCTAGTATTAGCTTGTAGGTTTCTGTGCAATACTCTCCAAATTTGTCAGCATCGAGTGGTAAGTGGCAGTTAATTGCAGTAAGGATGATCTTAAACCGATATACGACCTCTTCGTCAACCTCCAAAATGGCAGCGGACTCACGGTAATTTTCAAAAAACCTACGAGACGTGTTTCCGTCGTTGCTGCTTCCACAACCTCCTGCTGTGGGGAAATCGATTCGCAAGCTAAGCTTCTCTAAGAACTCTCGTTGTATTTGTTGCTTTTTAACTTTAACTTTGTCTTTATTTTCTTGTGACATCACTTTCCACACCTTGATTTTCAGTCTGTAGCTAAGCTTCAGTAAATACTCCATAAATTTTATTCTTGCATGGAGGCATGACATGCCATGTGAAAGCGCGGGTGCATGCGCTTCAAATAGGGGCGAGTTGAGATTTGCTACTTTATTAAACTCACTTAGCTTACATTTACAAATTGGGCAACACTGGCACGATGTATCTTGAACAGCGGCTAACACTTTTCCATCGATTGAAGTAAGATTCATATTGAAGTGTATGCGGACCAATTTGGAACTGCCCCAGGGAATTTCTAATGGAGAAAGTTTAGTAATTTCGTCAGTGACTCTGCTGACTTCTTCTAAAGTTAATTCTTTTGTTTCTTTTTTATATTGGAGATGCAGCGGTCTGCAAGAGCTATTATCAAATAAAATTATACGCAATTAAGCTATGCTACGGTTTTATAAATTTCAAAATTATTAAACGTATTAAATAGAGTATATTTAACAACGCAAATGCTAATTAAATTACCGATACGATTGAGGGAGCTCATTATTCCATACAACAGTATTTTGGTTGTTATTATATACCATGCGCAAAGGGGTAAATGTTGTAGCAAATAGATGGGAGTAATCCGTGTCTGATTCCATATTCTGTTTATAAACAGACTGAGATGAGCTGCCATCAAGACCCCAAGAACAAATTAATTCCAAGTCCAGAACCAAATTAGAAGTTTTTTGAAAAACTGCATTTATGACATCCGATTGTAATAAAACAATTCGAGAAGATGTGTGATTTATTAGAGCCTGGAGACTAACAAGGGCTGAAAATTTATTAACTTCAATAAAGCTTTCAGCAGGGCGGCATTTTTTTCTAGCTTTGTTCATAAGATTGTAGCTAGGATACAAATCAGCGCCACGATTTTTATTTTGTTGTTGTAAACTGGTATATATACTCTTTGTGAATCGATGTTCCAGAAACAGATTTACAGCCTCATCAGGAGAATATTTTGTGACGTCAGGTTGATCTAATTTCTTCAAAATCTTCGACGGCCTACTTGGGCTTGAAGCAGCTGTTTTAAGTAAACTGGACAAATCGAGCTCATGACGAGATTTTACTGTTTTACTTGTAGCCAAAAGAACTGAGTTTGTTGAATGTTGGGCTTGACCGTTGCTTATCTCAGCAAGCCTTAGGCGTTTTGATCGTGGAGCAAGATCTTCATATGGCTTACGTGTTTTTGGCTGGTCTTTATTAGACTTTGGGATTATTGGAATTCTAATGGGGTCAACTGAGATATTTATTAAAAACTTACACGGCAGGCGAAAGAAACTTTTCACCCATGGGTCATTGTAACGGAGAAAAGTAGATTTCTTTCGGCTACATTTGCTGTACTTCTTTTTAAAATCATTCCAGAGTATCTTTACAAGGTGAAATATTTCCTTGCGGTCGTTTAAATGCAAAGTTTGCTTAAGTGTGGACTGCACCAAATCAACTGCGGGGTTTATAATACTGTCCATGTAACCGTGTTTCCAGTGAGTACTGTTTTTTAAAAAAATATCCACTAGCTGGCCTTTAGTAATTGTAGTGTCCCTGTAGCTAGCGAGTTGTTTTGACTCCATGTCCAGTTCTACTACAAATAATAATTTCACTTTTTTGAAAAATGTATTAAACGAAGCAAGTCTGACTAAGTTTTTTAGTGCATTGAATTTATTTTAATCGTGTAAGTAGTTTAATCAGTGAATTGTTTTGTCCGCCAATTAATTAGGTTTATTGAACTTTTAGTTTTTAATAATAACTTACAATGACGAAAAAAACCCAATGACGAAAAAAAATGTTTGTGAGGGCGACTTTAACAGGGGTGATTATATAGCTAATAAGGATTTAAAATCTTAAATGTTTTGGAAAATGGAATTTTTTATTGTAGAAGTATGTATGCCGAAGCTTAAAGGTAAAAATAGATGCTTTGCTACACAATAAATAGAATGTACTTACCAGTGTACTTCAGTCGGCTTACAAAGCAAATAAAAAACTTTAAATGTAGCTTTTACACCAAGTATTGTAAATTTTCGGCCATTTAACTTGAAAATTTTCACAAATAAACGTTATCTCCCGCTTCGCCATGTAATTTTAGTCCGGAATATCCGCAATTAGTTACTTAAATCTAAACTTTACCTACGCTTACAACTTGGAAAATGAAATCACATCACTAATATTTGCAACTCCGGTTTGTAGCACTTGCCTCTACTGCTGATTGCGGTATACTAAAAAATATGATTTAATTTGCATGGCGGCACTTGCCGCTTACGCAGTGCAGTGCAAGCAGTTTTCAAAAATATTTCAGAAATGTTGTCATTGGAGTAATATGTAGGCTCTTTGTACTAGCTTCCTATCCAAATTCAAGCATTTTTCGCATATGGGGGTGAAAGCCCACTTAATTCTGAGTATAATAAAACTAGGATTACATTTGTGTACTAAAAATTGCGATCCTCTTTTTGGAATGAAAAATACATGTTTGGCCATTTACTCTATACTAAGCATTTAAATGTAAAAATTTTTGGCGCACAAACGGTACGTTCGATTGTTTCCAAAATTTGCAATACAGCACATCTTTATATAGGTACTTGTCATAAAAATTGCTAAGATGTTTGGTGCACTTTCAATAATTTCCCAAATCTACCTACCCTGCCGCTTTGTATAAGGATATTCCCAGTGTGCGGTGCAACGTAATTTATATAGCCACCAAATTATACATGTTCTTACGGCCATATCCTTCTCCTGTTTACTTTGTCATCCAACAATAAGCAAAATATTTAAGTTAAAGCTCGGGCTTAAGTAAAGTGTCTACAAAACCTTCTTGATTTATAGATGATTTTATCCCATTAAAAAGAAGGACCTCGAACCGCGTCGCATATATTATTTTAAAATTACAAAGCATCAAGGTTTTTACATTAATCATTGCAGCATACCAATTGGGACGATAAAAGATTAATAAAGTAATATTGGATACAGGGCTGTAATAAAATAATTTTTCAAAAACAAAATGTGTGGTGGCCACGGACGCAGGATTGGATACCAGGTCGTTTGTAAAAATATTTGTGGTAGATATAAATTAGGAAAGCGCTCTCCATTCCAGTCCTTAACAATGGAAACTGCTCACTACATGTTTATAAATTATGTGTTTGTCTGCATCATCCAAAATACAATAAATTAAATTACATACATCTGAATACTTTTAAAACTGAAAATATTATTTTTATTATATTATTTATAACTTTGTTTTTGACAGCTAGTGCCAGCTGTAAAAAGATACTAAGGTTATGCGACTGAAGTTGTATTGCTCATGCTTTTGCTCCCTGTAGATTAAATTGTTTAAATAATTCTTTAATGCAACTTGAGCATCCAGTTTGGGATTAAAATAAAATTACTGCACTCAATAATATAGCTGCAAGTTAACTCCAGTTACTTTTAAATATCCGCCAACTTCCTAATTCGTATATTGCATTGCATCAACCCAGTGTGGAGTGAAGACATAATAATGGGAATTCACGGGAAATTGTTTTTCGTATTGCTGGCACATAAATTACTCATAAGCATGAGTAATGGAAAGCCAAGTCCGCCAGGACCACGAAACGATATTGATTGGAATACTTTCCAGAGTACGGAATAAATCTTAAAATTAAAATACTGCGTAATCAATACTAACACATATATCTTGAGCAGCAAAATCTCATATGGTTCGTACAGTTAAACAAAATTGTTTTTTATTTACGCTTAGATCCTGAATTGGGTGAACATATTGAAGGTGACATCCTTTTTAGTGATGCCTTTTCTGGGAAGACGGGACTCAAGGGCGAAAGATATCGATGGCCAAACAATACTTTGGTCTATGAGATTGGAGCTGGTTTTAGTAAGTTTTATTACTGATGTACATGACAAAAAGAAACTTCACTGAAAGAAATGCGTGCAAGTTGGAATCCGTTTTATAGAATTTCAATTTTTTTCTCAAAAAAAAACAAATATTATGAGACTACTGATTTGACTTATATTTGTTTTTAACACAGCTTCTGAGGAAGAACAGCATATTGCAAATGCAATTGAGGAGCTGCAAGCAAAAACATGTATTAAATTGGTACAGCGAACCAATGAGAAAGACTACGTAGCAATCCTTACAACTTCTTCAGGGTGTTACTCAAACGTTGGTTTCATAGGTGGTCGGCAAACTGTGAATTTAGAGCCGCGATGTTTTCACGTTGGGAAAGGAACAGCTGTTCATGAAATTATGCATTCTTTGGGAGTTAATCATGAGCATAACCGCCCAGACAGGGACGATTTTGTTCAGATCCATATGGAACGGATTGAAAAAAGTAATTATACACATATTATACATTATACATACATTCAGAAGCAAGATTTTCAAAATATCACAAATAATAATTACGTATTTACATTATGTACATCTATTAGCATTATTGCGACTTTATGGCGATGACTGCTGTTAAGCATTGTACTAACAAGAAACATCGTTGTAAAAAGTAAGTGGTCCCAATCCCAAAATAAAACTACATTTTATTTTCACTTAAATAGGTGATCGGGGTAATTTTGAAAAAGAAACGGTAGGCAGCGTTGATGATTTCGGTGTCGACTATGACTATGGAAGTGTAATGCATTACCCAAAGAATGCATTCCACAGTGACCCAAATAATCCAGAAACCATAACTGTGAAGACGGAGGGAGCTATAATAGGTCAACGCAAAGAAATGAGCCCCAAGGATGTTCAAAAGCTAAGAAGCATGTATAAATGCGATTAAATTTATATATCGAGTATTTTTTAGAGTTTTTGATTCATAAAGATTGCACTATGTTTTAAGTTTTAATTTGTTGAATAAACTTTGTGATTGAATATTAAGTGATTTTGATAATCATTTAAAATATGTTCGAGGCAACCGTACTATTTTAATTTGTAACATTTATTTGAAATTCTATATTTGGTAGAGCATTAGTTCATTTTAAGTATTTTAACAAGTACTAAAGTAAACTTTTTTGACTCTTTCAGTGCATAGTTTTTACTAGTGGCTTTGATTATTTCGTATAGTTTATATGTGTTTAGTAAACTGAACGATACAGGTGGGCTTATTAGGCTTCCTTGACAAGAAAGTAAGTACTACGGCTCAAAATTATTCAGAAAGTTAAGAGCATGCAAAGTTATTTGTACTGTATTTAACAATTTAACCAACGTTGATAGGTGAATTATTCATAAGAAGCCTGCAAACATGTAAGTGTAGAATATTTCGAAGGTACTCACTTATTGTTTACTGGAAATTTTCTTTATCACTCACTGGTCGTCACTGTCATCTCGTCAAATAAGTTGTCAATTTATGAAACAATTGAAATCTACAGCATAATGCACTAAATCAAATCACACATATGACACACGTATCTACTTATGTAAGTACCTACGTACAAGGATTCCTCGTGTTCAGTCCTGTTTACAGTTTACATTTTTCCATAGCTCTTTTACAGAAAACTCTATTTTACGATGACAGCATATACATTTTGTTGATACAGGTGCTGGCTTCTGCTTCACTGAACGACTTCAATCATAACACAAAAATAGATTCCGAAATCATTGAAAAAATAACCAAGGTTATACGCTAGATGCGAAACACGGATGGTAAAAATACGACTATATTAGGTTAGTCGAAATTCAGACTAGCAGAAGATATAAAATGAATTTTAAAATATATCCTCTATATAAACTAAACATATTAATGATTAAATTTATACACTGCACTGATTGTAACAAATAAGAAACATTGAAAAATGGCAAGTCAAATTAAATTCTCTGTTTTCCTTCAAATAGTGATTTCGTTTTTCCTAGTAGAGCTAAGTAGGCATCATGTCATATTGTCCCAACCAAAATTTGATTTAAATGAAATAATCGAAAATATCCAACATTGCTCCATACACTTTCTCCAATACAGTAGAATAATTACCGTCAATTATTCTAGTGTTAAAGTTCCGTTTATAATCACAAATCTATCCAAACCATTAAAGGAAGACGATGAATCTATAAAAAACCAGAGACCTTTGCCATTAAAGACCCGTGGAATAACCACCATTATTACTTTCATCCTGCTAGATGATTCTGAACATTACAACAGCGCTAACGCTAGACATTTAGGTGACTTTTACAATCTTATTTTCTTGAAACGAAATTACTTCCCTTTAAGTTTACCTCCAAGAATATATCCGAAAGCATTTTTCTATGTTTCACATAGTAATATGACTTATTCAAGAAACTTATACGCTGTACAGTTAGGACTTTCGCAGTTCTCCAATCCAAAGTATTTCGTTCCTATTTTCTTTTTCCATTATGAAGTCACTACCAAAAAGGATAAAAGCAATAAGTTAGGTCATCCGTCAATCTATAAGCATATAATACAAAAACCATATAACATTGAAATCGACAAAACTTTTTTCATGTGCCAATATTGTACTGGTAAAGAATTTAATAAATTCAGGTTTTTCTGTTTGAAATCATCCACGTGCTACGAACAAGCTATGAAATTTTATGAGAAAACGGTAGATTTTGGTCGAAATGTATTCTGGGCAGTGGACAGCGACTTACAACGAAACGTTTATTTTGAATATTCCTATGAATCCAAAAACAATCCGTTTACACAATCATCGTCGACATCAATCCTGTCATCAACTTTGAATGATGCAACACTTAGTTTTCTCATGTCGGATTTGAATCAAACCATCATTTCAATGATACTAAAGGAGAAAAAGAAAAATCCAAGAAAAGTTAATGAGCACATTCCACGAGTGCGAACACGTCTCCGTTTATACGACGGCTCAGGTCAATTTTATATCACTGGCTATGACAATAGCTTCATCTTTGTAACATCTGACAGAATTCGCTTAGTCGAGGGCCACTCTTTAGGAGTATACGCCGCACCTTTTAAACGGCCAGTGTGGATTTTGATTATTGCATCGTGGGGATTAACTTCTTGTATAATTTTGATAGGCCAATTTTGCTACTGCAAGATAAATGTTGATTTAAAAAGACAGAGATACGTCAATGATTTTAATTTAGTTTCAATTACCCGTGACTTCTCAGCAATATTTGCCACACTTTTGGATCAAACAAATCATCACCTTGGAAATGCTACAAGACCGTTACCAAACTTTATAAAAATTACGTTTAGTTGCTGGCTCCTCTTAGGAATTGTTTTGTCCGCCTTCTATAAAGGTATGATTGAAGCAAATTACACAGTGATCACTCCTTTTGAAACCAGTTGGAAATATTTACAAGACCTGAGAAATTTTACACTCTACTCCGCCCTAGACATGGAGGGGAATCCAATGGGCTGTGATATGCTTGAACAGGAAACGGACTACGTATTTTTGAAAAAGATAGAACATTACTGCACAGTTTCGGCTCGAAGAGGTTTTCACAATCATACGTGTTTTTTCTTCAATGCATTGCAGGATTATGTTTCTATTTTACGAACTAAAGCTAGAGACTCCTCGAGTTCGAAAGATAATGCTCTGTATCTTCAACGAGCCGGAAAATTACACTCAATGTTAGACAGGGTAGTTTATATTTGTTCAACAAAGTTGAGAAACTTGATACAAAACGATTTGACTAATTCAAAAACAGCTTTTGTAACCACAGCAGAAGATTTTGAAAAGTACTGGTTAATTTTTCAGAGTGAAATGAAACGGAATTCTACACTTAAATTTTCCCACAATCGACGAACACATGATACATTTCTTCGAATGCCCCGTGGATATTACGTCCAGTATTTAGATTTAGAAAGTCAACACAACTTGGTTGGCAGAAGGTTGGATGTTCTTCTACAATCTGGCATCTACAGTTTGTGGGAAAGATGGGAAAAAATACGGTACAGGCTTCTTCATCCACATCCCTCACTTGTAGAGAGTATGGTAGCTTTAAAAGCGAATTTAAATTCTAAATCAAAGCCAGCAATGCTCGTGAAACCGATTTCTTTCAGTGGTAGTGACATTACGTTACTTTTCTATTTATTTGATATAGGAAGCGGATTTGCTCTGACTTGTTTTTTCAGTGAGATTATCTGGAATGGCTATATTTCTAAAATGCTACTTTTTATTATTTCCAAAAAATGGACACGGTTTTGGTATTGCTGGCTGGTTCAAAAATTCAAAAAGTTGTGTTTTCGATCTTCTTGGAGCGACCCTGTTTTTGTTTATCTTGAGTGAGCAGCAGTTTATTATTACCATTACTTTGTATTTATATTATTAAGGGGAGGACTGCACCTTTTCTTTTGGTAACTTATAATGAAGATGTATCAGTAATGTCAACTTTCTTTTTCTGTATGGGCTGAAACTACATTAACAAAGTTAAATAAATCATTACTATGTAATTATGTAACATGCTCACAGATATCTACAATTCATCTTTTATTTGATTATTCTAAAAGAAACTTAATAAAAAAAATAAATATGAATTCACTGAATCATAGTTTGGAGCTCAATTTTACATTAACTCAGTCCGAATTTTAAATACACACAAGAGAAAAGGCTTTGGTACAGCAGCCATTTTTAACTTCCGAACAGTAGAACAAAAATGTTAGCGTGCATATAATAAAATTGTATTGGTAAAAATTAAGCTTAGTAAATATGTCTTCATACACGAATATTTAAATCCCAGTTTTGATTGTCCTGATGATTGCAATTGGTGAGATCGAACAACAGTAATAACCTGAAAAATGTAATTAAAAAAATAATTGGTGCTTCGCTGAAAAATAATGATGCTTTTTTGTGTCTATAAAAAATCCTAATGTGACTGCTGTTATCAATATTACAGAATATGTTATAATATTATATATTATTAATGTATTTTTCAAATCCAATTATACCCTTTTATTCTGCTTTTGAGTTGGTCTGAAATTATTAACGAGAGGTTTTCCTTCCGAATTCTTCATAGTACGAAAAACGCTCATCTAGTAATTCACCAGAACAAACTTGGATATTTTTTTAACAAGTATTAATATTGTTAATGGTAATAACTAAAAATAAAACTATTTTTTCTTATACGAATACTTTTGCCAATTATATGTATTTGTAATTGACTTACTTGATTGGCAGAGATTAATACGGGATCGGCAAAGACATTCCATAAAACATTTTCATTACAAGTTGGGGTTGTTAATGACCCATAATACTGAACGACGTCAAAATCCATGGAAGGCGACTTGGGCAAGAAGGAACTTAACACAAGTTTAGATCCAGCTGCCGTTGTGTTGTACTGTTTAATACTTTGCATCGCGTTGACGATGGGGGTTAAAGAAGGGTTATCATTTCCGCCAACCTGTAAAATTTAAACGACCCGGAAGGTCATAGGTCACGCACTATAAATTTGTTTCTTCTCATTTTTAGATTTGCTACAATG
The DNA here is from genome assembly GCA_949802685.1 of Dicyrtomina minuta. Lineage (NCBI taxonomy): Eukaryota > Metazoa > Arthropoda > Collembola > Symphypleona > Dicyrtomidae > Dicyrtomina > Dicyrtomina minuta. Next base: position 39,645,550 of record OX461808.1, on the reverse strand, counting down.
ATCAATTTGAGCATGTGCTTTGGTAATATTATTATGTAATATAATTAAGTGTGTCGAATTTACAGTATGTAAAACTGCTACTACAGCTAGAGCTCCAGCCTTGCTGGAATCCCTTGCCTCAGCAAAACTTTGATATTCTGACGAATAGTGAACGAAATGAGCTTCAATTGCAAATCTGATAAACACACAAATTCAAAGCTCGAACAAAATTGTGGTTATACGATGTAATTGAAAAATAACGGTAAAGTTATACGATATTTTTCATTTCGAACTGACCTTTCACTATTTATTGTGTGCTCAGAGCCCTTCTCATCGCTGCTTCCCCAATGGAAATGAGCTTGGCTGAAAATATATTGACGGTTCAACAAAGACCCTTCCATTGTACACGTAGAAGAAAGATCACTTTGCAATGTAGTTTGAACTAGTGAGAGCGTATAAATCACAGATATTTGTACATAAAATGTACGTCACTGACACTGTCCTCCAATGATGGAGGACTCACGAGAAAACGATCCCAACCGGAGGCGCCAAAATTGCGTATTATATACATATTTTTCGTTGAAACAAGAGCATGTAAAAAAAATTGAGCATTAGCGCAAATATTTTTTCAGAATCCCTGTACCTTTTGATTTGCTACAGGATTTTTTAAAACATAATTGATATCCTAGTTAAATGAACACCATATTTGAGAGAAAAACTTTATTAAGTCACTGTTGCACAATTGCAATAGCCATACAGCTCAGTATACAATACAATACTTTCTTAACTATAATTAAAACATTTTACGAAAAACAAGAATGCATTTTAAGTATATAAAAAACTTAAAAACTTTAACTCTAAAAGATATACGTTTAAAATAAATAATATACAATATTGATCGTACGATTAGACGAGGGTTGTATCAAATAAATAATTTCTGTAACTAGTATACCTACCTGAATTTCCATTATTGATTATGTTAAAAGCTTGTTCAGTGGTACAAAGTGAACTTTGGGATAAGTCAGCTTTTCTAGTATACTTGGCGCTTTTGTAAGGTAAATCAATTGGTGACTGCATTTGTCCGATTTGGCAAATTTCAGGCTCCCAACTGCTTGGATCACATGTAGGATCCTCATAGTAGCAAAGCGAGCGAGGCGCTTAAATTTCATGAAAAATTTAGTTTTCAGTCAGTAAGGCATATTATGAAATTGATCGCCATACAAAAATATTAAATATGCACTTTATGTAATAAGTACAAAAGAAAAGGTACGTCCAGGGGTCCTGGTATACGCAGGTACCACATTGTAATTATCAAAATTGTATACCTTTGGCTGCACCTTGACCTTGACCTTGGCGGCAGCTAAGAACAAAGACTATCCACCCAATGGATACACACAACCGAGAGTTGGAACCCATCATTTTTCGGAAAATAAGATGTGCCGCGAAAATAAACATCATCACCTTCAATGTTCAATGTATGTATCACTTCGGCGGCTGCCATACTTTGCCTTTTATACTAACTTCATTTTTTTTTCAATATCAAGTGAACAAAGAACTTCTTTGGCGGTCAATGATAAGTCATATGATGTATGTCATTCAGCTTTTAGATTTAATTACGTCGTTCTTTTTGATGTTGACTTGACATCCACCCATCCAGCATTATTCTATTTTATTCCCAAGAACCAAAAGAACTAAGTAGTTACATAGAAAAACGGATCACAATTTTATCTTATAGAGCCCCACTAATGCTACTGAAATTAAATCGTGAAGCAGAAATACGCATTTGAGTATTAGATACGTTATTATTCATACATCTTTATAAACTATAATGTCATCGAGACAGGTATTCATGTGTAAATGTGACTATGGACTACGATCAAGACAGCTATAACTATTCCATGGCCATTATTCACCACACCATGCAGCTGCGAGATGTACAGAGAATTATTATACAGAGATGGTGATAAGAAATGTCCACGCAATTAAATAAAACAAATAAATCCTATATTCGTCACCACGTGCTCAGTAAAAATACAAATGACAAAGATCGATAATGATCTGACAACTCGAATTAATGAATTTATAAGATAAGGATTAAAAATGACATGCAATTTTCCGATAACTAAATGACAGATTTTAGATGTAAGTACCTATGTAGGTGTTTAAAGTACCACCACATTAATTTTTAAAATTATTATCATAAACACATATTTACTTAACCAAAGTAGGAATTACGCTTACAAATTCTTCAGTATGGTTGAAAGTGTGTACAAGTACATTTGTGTGAATTTAATTTGAACTAAAAGCTATGATATGTATATACTAATAAAACAAAATTAGCCTAATTTGTTTCCTACCATTGCATTGGTAGGCTACCAATCTACATAACTTAATTTAGGTACTTATGCATTTCTCAACGGAATTTACTTAACATACAATATACCATTAATTTTGAACATCTTCAATAGGTGATTTATTTGTTTTTATTTATCACTTTTGCAGGGTTTTTTTGAAAAAAAATTAAAATTTGAAATTGAAGTTTTGAATATTTACGAGTCATTGTTATGCTGAGATAGAAAATTCACAATAAATTAAAACTTGGCGCAAAATACAAATCGCCCAATCTTGCTGTTTAATGATGCCATTAAACAATAAAATATCGTACACTGCATTATTACATGCAATTACCTTCATATTATTACATAACATTATATGTTCCTTAAAAAATTTAAGGATTAATAAATGGAAGCTGAGATGCTTTTATACTTCTTTGATAATAATTTCCAGGACAATTTACTTTGCTTGTAAGCAAGGAAGAGGTATCAATAAGTATTGATGTAATGGAATACTCGACAATCTTTTTAACAATGTGTACACAATTCTAGATTTTATATTGTCAATATTAAATTTTTTCTATACTTGCATACATTCGAAAACATCTTCATTCCAAATTTACATTTCGTCTGTGAAGAACCAAAATGGCCCATATCCAATTTAAGCTACAATCAAAATAAGCTATGTCGCTATGTAATAATAATAATAATTTATTCATTAGGTCGATTTGGCCGCAGCCCATACGACACTGGTTTTTTACATTTGGTTATACAAGGATAATGGCCCTTGGTTAAGTAGTATAATACATATAATAAAAATATGGGTATAAAGTCTTTATGTGTAGGTATACGTTTTTTATTTTTTATTTCCTGGATTTTGTTTCTTGAGGTCTGTAAGAAAAGCATGGTGAAAGTTTAAATTATTGCATGATTCAAATCAAACCTTAAATGGGTCACAGTACACGATATTTCTGTATGTTAGTCTAAGAATTAATCACATCAAACGTTGCAAAACGAAAAAAACTTTAAAAAAGCGTATTGTAAAAATAAGCAGGAATTGTATGAAGGGTAGGGGGGGGGGGTCAAGAGGGCCTATTCATCTTCATCTTCTATGTCGCTATGTCATAAAAACAAAATGAGAAACATGCGTAAAATGTTAATTAAGAGTTTTTGAAAAGTGTAAAATGTTCAATTTACATTTCTTTGAGGAGTGTAAAATGTTCTATTTACATGTTTTTTAAACGTGTAAAATGTTCAATTTACATATTTTTTGAAAGTGCAAAATATTCTATTTAAATGCTTTCAAGATATGCTTTAATATTTTTGTAGATAGTGGATATTGTTTTTAGTTAAAAATGGATATAGGTCATTTTGGTTCTTCACAGACGATTTGGATTGTACTTTAACCGTAAATCGGAATCCATTGAATATGCTATTTAAATCGGTAAACTAATAAATGAGAATTTTTCATAGCTACTAAGCACCCCTACTCTTATGAATTTGGAAAACGGGAATAAGCTTAAGCCATAGTACCAACAAGATAAAATGCTAAAGCCAAAGTGTCAATAAGTCAATATAAGTGCAATAATTACACGTCATGCGATTCCCAGGCTTTGGATTTGAGTCAACTTTTTAATACGCCGGCCGACCGCGATCTGTCTTGATCACGTATCATTTTCACTATCTTCGACGTCTGTATTTATGAGTACAGATCATGAGGAGCAGAAAATATTATGCAATAATATTTTTATTATTATTTGCAATATTTTTGTCCCTGAAAACTTCAACTCCAAATACTCCAATTTCAGTCTTCGACTCCGAAACGTGCTTAGTTTTACCCTTGTATGTCAGCTATCTTTATCGCGATGGATTTAGTCTTTAGCCTTTAATCCGGGCGTATGTTGTGATTTGGTTTTGGTGATCGTAATTGTCCATGTTCCAAAATTAAAATTAGTGCTGAACCGATGAAACCGCAGCAGAAGTTTCCTAAAAATACAATAATAGAAACCCCCAATTTTTTAAATACAGGTCTAACGAAAGTGAAAGTAACATTTTCAGTGTGATGCACTCGAATTGGAAAACAGCTTCTACCATCGATTGGCACACCCGGATATACTACTATTTTTCATGTATTGCCATAATTACTTATTAGTAGGTTACTGATATATTGCATTGTGCCCCATGCAGTAACTTCGAAAATATTCATTAACACATTTCACGTGTGCTAATGTTTTGACAAGCAATTGACCCATTAGTTGAAAACAGTTCGAAATCTTGTAGCAAACACAAGCATGTTGTATTTCCTTTAGCTGTGGCTCCACTCTGATTGTGGGACATTTCCATTTGAACGATGAATATAATGCAGGTCAGGAGAGCACCCATAAATGCCGGGAGGAGTGAATTGTTAACAGCCACCAAATTTGTTGCACTAAACTTCCATTTCCATTTAATGATCGACTTCGTTAACACAGTAATCTACAAGTTTATAAATAAAATCATAAGTTGATATTTTTCCATGACCATGAGCTCTTTACAAGCGCTAGTAAGATAAGTGTACGCCTTTAGTTATGACAATTATTCAAGATTAACGACACTTTAATACTGATTAAAATATGTACAGAAATATTATAAATAATTAGTGTTGCTTCTGCCCGAGGAGGGAGTAGTATTGTATTGTGTGTGTGCAATTGCTCGGCCTAAATTGCTCACAGGAAGTTTTAATTGCGCTCAAATTAGGGTTGCACACAACTTTGAGCAATTTGTTTTTTGAAACTGCTCGCAATGAACACTGCACACAATTTACAAGAAATCTTTTAAAACGCTATTGGATCACGTAAATCACACTAACAAGGAAGGGTCAACACATGTGCGCCGAATTTTAACTCAAGTTGATGCGCGTTAGTCGCGTCTAGCGCAACTAGTAACCGTGTGCCTAATCATTTTGTCGCAGGTCAGAGATTTGCTTACAGTTGCCCGCCAAAGTTTAAAACATTCGATTTTTTGATTTTTTGCAACTCTGTAGCTCCTATACTTTTCATCCAATTTCCAACAAATTTGAAAGTTTGTGATCTTTAAAACATTATCTTAAAACGAATTTATAGGTTTTTAAAAATTCGAAAATTTTCAATTTCTTCAAAAAGATATTTTAAACCCCGTTTTTTAGGCCTATTTTGATTAAACTTATTCAAAAAAAAAATTAAAATTTTCGAATTTTTAAAAAATCTAGAAAACAAACTGCTGAAGTACTTAGGGGTGGTCCATAAATGATGTCACCAAAATGATCTTCTTTTAGAACACACCCATCCCCAACTCATCACTTTCACATTGCGTAACCGGCTATCCTTAACATGCCATGTATATCATCAATTCCTGACTAGATCCAGTCACCCTACCAATAACTTCATTTATGGACGATCCTTCAAAATACTGTGAAATCGTCTATAAATGGCATCATCGGTAGGGTCAGTTAAGTTCAAGATCGCAATTTACGTAATGACACATGTGATGACCTGGACTTGGGTGAGGGGTCCTAAAAGAGCAATAATTTGGGTAACACCATTTATGGGCCATCCCTAAATTCAGCATTGATGACTGACTTACCGAAGTTAGCTATAACAACGGGTGTTAAGGGTCGTAGGGAAAGTGAATGATTTTCAGGGTGACTTTGCTTGTAGGTTGCTCAGCCTAAATTGCTCGCTAATTGCTTTGCGCTCAATCAGTTTTAAGTTGTTTTGCTCTTGCTTTGCTCACAAGCAAGATTAAAGCAATAATTTAGCAGTATTAGGGTGTGCACAGAGTACAACACTAGAAGGGATCAACGTAAAATAGGTTTTTAATTTTATTTCAATTCCTTACCTTCAATTTATTATTAGTTGGAAAACAACCCAATGCTGCGCTTACGCAATCTTTCACTAGAAGCTCCTCAAGCTGATCAGCTGTACACTTGACCTAAGTCACAAAAATCAATGCAAATTAAAATATCTCTGTTCCTGTGGTGTAAAAAAATAATTTTGTAATTGCTTAAAATTGCACCTGTCTCTGCAGAGAATCACCCATAAAAAGAATAAAGCACACATTTATGAAGGAACACCCAAGAAATATTATATCTGCAGCGTTGTCCCACTCTATCCAAATAATCGAGTGAGTTCCGTAAAGAATCATCATGCCCAGATAGCAAAGAGTGGCGTAAGTCGTCATCCCGGTCACTTCCTCGTAGTATTTAAAACATTTTTTCAATTCAAAAAATTGGGTTGTAAATTCCTCGATAATCTTACTATCAACCGATGCACCATAACTACTACATGGAGCAGGATAATGCTTTGTACATTGAAATAAATTTGTTTCCGATTTTGAACCAATCCCTCTGAAGCCTAATTTCGTGTCCCAGATTACGTTTTCCATATCTACAGGTAATTTTCGCAGCGATTTAAATAGCTCAATATACCTCTTGAAGAAGCGCTTGTGGGTGATTAGTAAATTAACCCCAAAACAGAAAATCAAGGAATTTGTGAGTGCAATGCCCAGATACGTGTTCATGATATTGACCATGAATAAAATCCTACTTAACAAGTCTGAACTGCCAGGATAAAAATTGGACGTGAAAAAGCCTTTATACGGAAACGTTTTTGGCTGTACAACGTAATCGGTAATATATGTATAGCCGCCACGTAAATTGATGCACACAAAAGTTAGAAGTGGGATGTAAAATTTTAGTTTCAGAAGTATGATGTCCAATTCCCATGTATCCGTGGACCATAATTTTGTTTTTGTGTTTCGTTTCACATTTCGATTTCGAGTGCTTGTAATGACTGCGACTGCTACTGTTGTGGAATAATTTTTGTTCGTCTGGACAAAGTTTTGAATAGATGCCATTGTTTTTAAAAGGTTGATAACATTTGGGCAGCGAATAATTCCAAAAAATCTCCAAATAAAAGAATACAAGTTCTCAATGTAGGTAGTGGTGATTCCTGAGACGGAGGTAGCATCAGTGATTTGTAAATTTGTTGCCGCTTCCCGAACTACAAACGTTACCCAAGTGACGATTTCCACAGAGTTGAAACTTGTGACTACCAAAAGAATGACTGCATAGTATAGAATAAATGAATTCCATTTAAATTGGGCAGAATCTTTAAACGGAATTTGTGCAGGAAAAGTTCCAGTCAGCCAGGAAATGAGTAAAGTTAGTTTCAGAAGAATATCCATGGTAAAAATAGCAATTATTTTGTGCCTTTAAGTTCAAGGAAATTTCAACTCTACCAGAAATTATGATTTGTTTTTAATTAATTATATAGTTTTAACATCCAATGTTTACGGCTTTAGGGCTAATATATAAAAATAATTAAATATTTATTACGCAATACCTATTTACTACATTTTTGTTTGCACTCCTAAAACTAAAATGGAAATCCTGAATGTTTACTTTGAGGGCGCGGTCCATTAGGTCTTAATATCCATGATTATATACAATTGTATCCAAACGTAAACAGCCTTCAGAATTTAATCCAATTAGTAAATTAACGATTATAAAAACATTATACTTACTAAAATAATTCTTTTGCGCACAACTTTTCAATTCAGTTTATAAGACCCACCCAGTGTGAGTTCTGTATGGGAAAATATTCAGTTTTCTGGCTTTAAATTATTATTTCTGTTTCTAAAAATTTTTAGGAAACTTAAGTTTTTTTTATTCCTTTGTTTATTTTGTAAAGCTAGAGTAAAGCATGCAGCCATTTGTAAAGTTTAATGTGCTCTTTCTTTGGATATTTGGATATTTCCCTGACGCACCTTTGTTAATCCAAAATAGTAAACATGTTCAAAATAAACTGATTCTGTGTTCTCTTAGCTACACGTTGATTGTTTCAGAGTTCGCCACACTCATTCTACTAAATTATTTTACAAGGATATTCAGTTACACAGAAAAAGGTCTTAGCCTTCAAATAATGTACAGTCTAGGTTCATTGTGCATGGTTATGCAGGACCTTATACCACGCGTTGTAGGGTTTTTCTATGGGGATGAGATCCTCATGATTTTTCAAAATTTAGAAAATTTTAATTTGTATTTTAATAAAAACATGTTTACTTTCAAAGGCAATAAACAACAAACAACAGGAATAATACAAGAAAATTACACAGTTGAGACCGCGACGGTTACATTAGAAAAAAAAGAATCGGCGCTTGAAATTGGTAACCTGGCGGGTGTATCCAAATCCGATGCGTCAATATCTAATATGTTTGGCATTGGCCGCCTTAAAAGTATCAGGGCCGAAAATTATTTTAAATTTTGGTATATTTTTTCCTCACTGTTAACTTCATGGACGTATGGTATGTACACGTGGTCGTACTTTGACAGAAACTCAATTGAAAATAAGCAGTACATTCTCAATACTTTCCCCTACGAATGGATGGGTGATGCAAATGAGATTTTGATCGAGATCTTGTCTTTAAGCGTCGCACTCAATTCCAGTGGGTTTATTGTCAGCGTGGGATCTGAATTGACGAGGAGCTACACGCAATTCTGCACAATCTTGGAGAAACAATATACAAAAATAACAGAAATTTCATTTCAAGATTTTCAAACCGATTATTCTAACATAGAGTTTGAATATGAGTATTTAGCAGAATTTTCTAGGCTCCAGAGATGCTTTGAAGGGTTTAATGACGTTGCAGGGATTTTTGGATTTTTAAACATACTTACGCTAGGTATGAGACTTAGCTGGGGAATTTTTACGCTAATCTGGCCAATGAATGGAAATATTACAAATTATTTTTCGTGCGGTTCGGCAATTCTGCTAGGAACTCTGATTTTGAGTGTTGGGAATCACATGAAAACTGAAGTAATCATTCATTTATTTTGCGAAATTTTTGTGATATTTATCATATGAAATATTAAATATGTGGGTAATACATTAATTTTACCTAAATATTTTTACAGATGCGCAGATGTAAGGAGAAATTATCTCGCGTTGTGATTGAAACTAGAATGAGACAAGAATTTGTTCCCGAAAGAGTCAGTAAAAGATAACGTTTTGCACTGCTTTTCAAAAGTGTATACATTTTTAACTTGTAGAAACTTTTAAATACTATGGCTGCCTTGTAATCAATATTTATAGCGAGCAGTTTTTATACCATTGGTTTCGAGTGTTGCTAACGTTAAATCTCTAGCATAAGGGTATTTTGCATTAGGCCCATTAGTAGCCCAGCGAGAATTTCACATTACTTACATTAGTATTGAAATTAGTATACATGAAATCTAATCTAATAGAACATAATGAAATAAAATTTTAATTATCCCCTGTTGTTTTTAGGTTATGCAAATCACAGATTGGGTCATTAGCTGGAGATGGGAATACAGTGGGAAAAATATATGTACTCTCGATTATGGACTAATCCCAGGAGTATGTACAAATTATGAAACCACTTTAAACATAGCGAATCCATATTTAAAAAGTTGATGTTTTATTTTTCCATTCTATTACAACCATTGTTTTTTTATGTGTACCCTTTATTCAGATTACAGTAACTGTGATGGCTTTTATGACATTCATTATTCAACTGAAGCTCTCTGAGACGCAAAATGACCAAGGCAAATAATTTTTAACATAAATACAACCGAGGCCTTTAAAATGATCATTGTTGGCTTTGCTTTTTAGTTATTATATTGTGATAATTAAGGATGTGAGGTACTTTTACGTGAGCTGAGCTATGTGTAAAAATAATCACGTTAGTCTTGTGGTTCGTAGTTATTTTAACTAATTAATTAGATGTATGTAGAGTAAAATAAATATACGTACCTGGGTAAATACAAATATTAAATTAATACATCTCACGTTACCACAAGGGGTACAATTACACAAATAAATATAATAAATTAAACACCTAAATTCTTGAGTATAATTCTATAATGATTATTCTGAATCCAAGAGGCACATATAGGTAGGTAGAAATGCATGGCACGTATTTTTTTCTATACAAGTATATACCCATGTCGGAACACAAACCACACAAATCAAAATCACATGTGAATAATCATTATTATTTTTAAAGTATGACATAAACGAGGACAAGGACAAAATAGGTTATATATTTTGACTGTTGAAACACTAATTTAATTCGGTATGCACAAGTCTCCGCCTCCAGTAAATACTTTTTTTTACATTTACTAATTAACATGCATGTTTTTTAATTTCTTTAGTTTAATTTACTAATATTGAAGTTACAAGTGTGCATAAAAAATTGTAACTATGGAAATAATTAGAAAGGTGAAAAATAAATATAGAATTGGATTTTAATTTGTAAATTTTTGTTTACAGTTTAAATAAATACATATTTTTGAAGCGCAATTTTTAAGGCCATGTTTTTAAAAACAAAAAATATTTATTAAATTTTCAAATTTGAAAAAATCTTAAAATCACGTTTTTACTACTTTTAAAAAGAGACTAACATTAGGGAGAAACTAATTATAAACTAATGTATAAAAATAATTAAATATTCATTGCACAAATACCTATTCCCTACATTTTTATTTGAATCACTAGAAATGAAATGGAAATCCTTGTTTATTTTACGGGCGCGACCCGTTAGGTACTAATATTTACAAGAATATAATAATATAATAATAATAAATTTATTCAAGAGCTGATTCGACCTTTGGTCCTTACAGCTCGTCATTTCTTTGATAGTACAGTTGTCACATCCTATTTACAAGAATATGTAATTGCTTCAAAATGTAAACAGCCCCCAGAATTTAATCTACTTAGCAAATTATCGTACAAAATACAAACAACAAGTATCATAAATTCTTTACGTACTAAAATAATTTGTTTGTGCACAACTTTTAAATTCAGTTTATAAGATCAAGTGGGAGTTCTGTATGGTCGAATATTCAATTCACAAAATAATCTATGCCTTCAAATTATTATTTCGAATTTTAAAATATTTATTAAAACTTTTTAGTCCTTTGTTTTATTTTGTAAAACTAAAGTAAAAAAATATGGGGTCATTTTTAAAGTTCAATGTGATCTTTCTCTGGATATCTGGATATTTCCCTGACGCACCTCTGTTAATCCAAAATAATAAAAATGTTCAAAGGAAACTGATTCTGTGTTCTGTTGGCTATACGCTGTTTGTATCAGGGATTTCCACACTCATTCTACTGAATTATTTTACAAGAATCTTCAGTTACACAGAACTAGATCTTAGCCTTCAAATTATGTACAGTCTAAGTTCATTGTGCATGTTTATGCAGGACCTCATACTACGCGTTGTAGGGATTTTCTATGGGAATGAGATTCTTACGACTTTTCAAGATTTGGAAAACTTTAATTTGTATTTTAATAAAATGTTTACTTTCAAAGGCAATAAACAACAACCAACAGGAATATTGCAAGCAAATGATATCGTTGAGACCGCTAAATTAGAAAACAAAAAATCGGCGTTTGAAATTCAAAGCCTCGTGGGTGTATCCAAATCCGATGCGTCTGTTTCTAATATATTTGGCGTTGGCCGGTTTAGAAGTATCGGGACAGAAAATTATTTTAAAGTTTGGTACATTTTCTCCTCGCTGGTAACTTCATGGACGTATGTTATGTACATATGGTCGTACGTTGACAGAAACTCATTTGAAAATAAGCAGTACTATCTCATTAATTTCCCCTACGAATGGATGTGTGATGCAAATGAGGTTTCGGCTTATATTTTGGCTTTAGGTGTCGCACTCAACTCCGTTGGGTTTATTGTCAATGTTGGCTCTGAATTGATTGGGAGATACACTCAATTCTGCACAATACTTGAGAAACAGTATCAAAACAGAATGAAAATGGGACTTCAAGAGTTTGAAACTACTTTTTCTAACGTAGAGTTTGAATATGAATATTTGGCAGAATTTTCTAGGCTCCAGAGATGCTTTGAAGGGTTTAATGACGTTGAGGGGACTTTTGGATTTGTAAACATACTTGCGCTAGGTATGACACTTAGCTGGGGAATTTTTACGCTAATCTGGCCAATGAATGAAAATATTACAAATTATTTCTCGTGCGGTTCAGCAATTCTATTAGGAACTCTGATTTTGAGTGTTGGGAATTACATGAAAACTGAGGTAATTATTCAATTACCTTTTTCGAAATTTTTTTGATATTTATCCTATAGAATAATAATTACGTAGGTAGGTAAAATAAATTAGGTTTACTCAATTAATAATACAGATGCGCAGATGTAAGGAAAAACTATCCCGTGCTGTGATTGAGACTAGAATGAGAAAAGAATTTGTTCCAGAAAGCGTGAGTAAAAATAACAACTTTTGCACTCATTTCCGAAAAAATAGATTGGAGCGTGTAAAAACTGACGAATACTCTTGAAATAGCTGTATGTACCGTATTTCCTGTTTTAAACCACGGGGTGTACTATTAAAAATCGCACCTCCCAGACCCGTGTACTAAAACAGGCCCGTGGATTATTACAGGCCCGTGTACTACCATATAAAACAATGTTAAATAGACCCGTGGACTATTCAAAATCATACCTTTCAGACCCGTGTAGTAATGCAGGCCCGTGTACAATTTTGGACCCGTGGTTTAATACAGGAAATACGGTATGCCTCCTAAATCAGTCTTTATAGCAAGCAGTTGTTTTAATGCTGGTTTTGAGTACTACTAACATTTAATCTGTATGCAAGGGTATTTTGCATTGGGCCTATTAGTAGCCTAACGCATATTTTGCATTATCACTGTATTTAAATTACTGTGGGGAATTTATTGATATAGAATATAATGCAATACAGTATTAATTATCCCCTATTGTTTGTAGGTTATGCAAATCACAGATTGGGTCATTAGCTGGAGTTGGGAATACAGCGGGAAAAACATATGTACTCTAAATTACGGGCTTATCCCAGGAGTACATACAAATTATGCTGCAAACCACTTTAAACAGCAAATTCATATTTAAAAAGACAATTAATTATGTTTCCATCTGACTTATACCAATGGTTTTTATTTATTTATTTATTTGTTCCCTGTATTCAGATTACAGTAACTGTGATGGCTTTCATGACATTCATTATTCAACTGAAGCTCTCTGAAATGCAAAAGGACCAAGGCAAATAATTCTAAACATAAATACAACCGAAGCCTTAGAATTAATTGTTGGATTTGCTTCTTAGTTTACTTACGTGATGACAGTGTCTAAATTGGGGAAACATTTAGTGCATATACCTTATTTGACAGAATAATTGCGTAATAAATATTTTTGGCTGATAAGCACCCTAGTGGAGCCGTAGAGTAGCATATGTGGCGATCGGTGGAGCCATGGGGAAGCATATGGGGCAATCATTGGTAACTAGGTAGGTAGGAATGCATGAAACGATATGAAATTAAATTAGCCAGCGAAATTTTAGTTTCAAAAGTATGACGTCCTATTCTCATTTATCTCTATGTTGACCATAATTTTGTTTTTGTGTTTGGTTTAAAATTCCTATTTCCAGTGCGTGTAATGACTGCAACTGCTGTGCAATAATTTTGGTTCGTCTGGGCAAATTTTTGAATGGATGTCATTGTTGTTAAAAGGCTGATAGCATTAGGGCAGCGAATAATTCCGAAAAATCTCCTAATAAAATAATACAGGTTCTCAATGTAGGAATAGTGGTGAATCCTGAGACGGAGGTAGCATCAGTGATTTGATTTGTTGCCGCTTGCTGAACCACAAACGTCACCCAAATGACGATTTCCACAGAGTTGAAACTAGTGACTACCAAAAGAATGACTGCATAGTATGATATAAATGAATTCCATTGTCTAAATTGGGCAGAATTTGGCAACAGTATTTGAGCGGGGAAAGTCCCTGTCGGCCAGGAAATTAGTAAAGTTAGTTGAGACAAATAACCATGGCAAAACTAACAATATTTATTATTGTTTGCATTTAATTTCAAGGAATGTTCGGCTCTGCCATTCACCTCTACTAATTATTTATGTAGTTTTAACATGCAATGTATAAATTGATTAGCCCAAAATGCGAAGTGCTTTTACAATAGCAAATAGGGCTGACATTGAGGGTGGATTATTGATGATTGTATTTTTTTCTGTTTACGTTTACAATTATTATAATGAAACGTGTAATTATTACTTCTGTTTTCATACTAGAGCAGAAATTAGTTGGTTTTTATAATTATTGTGCAATGATAGGTCTTAATATCCATGATTACAATATACAGTATACTTGTGGCACTATTGTATTTCTCAAGTCAGGAACTACACTGCATTTTACTGTAAGGTTGAATATGATTCTTGAGCATTTCCATGAAATGGGAATAACTCTGAGGATCTGCATCCAGTTGAGATAACATGTATTCGAAATTCGAAATAAAACTTACATAAGCTTGTGACGAGATATTTGTTTTCAATGTTTTTGGCTTCAGAGCCACACATATTTTTGCTGAAGTAGGAGCAATTAGGTAATTACTTAATTACCATATCTTTGTCACGGACATGATAACAAACTTCTCACTGTTCCATTCCCCTAATAATATCCATGATGATTACATGCAAACGTAAACAGCCTCCAGAATTTAATCCATTCAGAAAATTAACGATTATAAATGCTCTACGCACTAAAATAATTCGTTTGTACACAACTTTTCAATTCAGTTTATAAGATCCAGTGGGAGTTCTGTATGGGAGAATATTCAATTTTACTTTCGAAATTATTATTGCAAATTCTAAAATAAAACTTCAATTTTTTAGTTTTTTGTTTATTTTGTAATAACTATATAACATATGGGTCCATTTGCAAAGTTCAATTTGCTCTTTCTCTGGATATTTGGATATTTCCCAGATGCACCTGGGTTAATCCAAAATACAAAAAATTTACGAAGTAAACTGATTCTATATTCTCTTAGCTACACGCTGATTGTATCAGGATTTGCGACACTCATCTTACTTAATAATTTTACAAGAATATTCAGTTTGACAAAACTTGGTCTTAGCCTTCAAATTATGTACAGTCTAGGTTCTTTGTGCATGGTTATGCAGGACCTCATACCACGCGCTGTGGGGATTTTCTATGGGGATGAGATCCTCATGATTTTTCAAAATTTGGAAAATTTGAATTTGTATTTTAATCAATTTTCAACTTTCAAAGAATACAAACCGCAAGCAAAACCCCCAGGGATTTTATCACAGAAAAATGAAACTGTGGGAACCAATACCTTAGAAAACCAAAAATCGGCACTTGCAATAATTGGAAATCAGAGCATAGTAGCCAATGCTATTTTAGAAAATTTTAGTTTGTATTTTAATAAAATGTCTACCTTCTTCAAAGACAATAAACAACAACCAACAGGAATATTGCAAGAAAATGATATCGTTGAGACCGCGACTTTTAGATTAGAAAACAAAACATCGGCGCTTGAAATTAGAAACCTGGTGGGTGTATCCAAATCCAAATCCGATTCGTCTGTTTTTAATATACTTGGCGTTGGCCGTATTAGAAGTATTGGGACCGAAAATTATTTTAAATTTTGGTACATTTTTTCTTCACTTTTAACTTCGTGGACGTATCTTATGTACGTGTGGTCGTACTTTGACAGTAACTCAATTGAATACAAGCAGTTCAATCTAATAGCTTTTCCCTACGGCTGGATGAGTGATGCAAATGAGGTTTTGACTTATATTTTGGCTTTAGGCGTCGCACTCAGTTCCATTGGATTTATTGTCAGTGTGGGATGTGAATTGACGAGGAGCTACACGCAATTCTGCTTAATCCTTGAGACAAAATATCAAAGCAGAATTGAAATGGAACTTCAAGAGTTTCAAACCGATAGTTTTAACAAAGAGTTTGAATTTGAGTATTTGGCAGAATTTTCTAAGCTCCAGAGATGCTTCGAAGGGTTTAATCAAGTTGCGGGGATTTTTGGATTTTTAAATATACTTACACTAGGTATGAGACTTAGCTGGGGAATTTTTACGCTAATCTGGCCAATGAATGGAAATATTACAAATTATTTCTCGTGCGGTTCGGCAATTGTGTTAATAATGCTGATTTTGAGTGTCGGAAATCACATGAAAACTGAAGTAATCTTTTTTTGTTTTTTGCAATATTTTTGTGGCATTTATCTTATGGAATTACATATTATGTTATAGGTAGTATAAATATTTTGTTTTACGCAATTATTACTATAGATGTGCAGATGTAAGGAGAAACTATCCCGTGTTGTGATTGAAACTAAAACGAAAAAGGAATTTGTTCCCGAAAAAGTCAGTAAAAAATATATGTTTTCGCCCATTTTCAAAAGTATAGATTTAAACATGTAAAAGCTGTCAAATACTATAAAAAAGCTGCAATTTAATCAACCTTATAGGAAGCCGTTGTTATACATTGGTTTCGAGTATTGCTAACAATAATGCTGTAGCATAAGGGTATTTTGCATTGGGCCCATTAGTAGCCTAACGCAAATTTCACTGTATTGCTGTAGGGAATTTATTCTAATGGAATATATAATGCAATTCAATATAAATTATCTTTTATTGTTTGTAGGTTATGCAAATCACAGACTGGGTCATTAGCTGGAGTTGGGAATACAGCGGGAAAAATATATGTACTCTCAATTACGGACTAATCCCAGGAGTATGTACAAATTATGCAGTAAACCACATTTTACACATTGCAAATTCTTATTTAAAAAATTTATTTATTATTTTCCATCTTGTTACTACCATGGTTTTTTTATTTGTACTCTTTATTTAGATTACAGTAACTGTGATGGCATTCATGACATTCATTATTCAACTGAAGCTCTCTGAAACGCAAAACAACCAAGGCAAATAATTGTTAACATAAATACAACCGAGGCCTTAAAATTGATCATTGTTGGCTTTGCTTTTTAGTTATGTTATCTTGACGTTGAGGATAGTCAATATGTTTGATATTTTACAAATTTTTGGTTTTCTATGCGTTAAATGAAAGTATGTATACATAGTGTAGCTTTTTAAATATTGACATCATTTCATAGTTTGGACAGCATAAATTAATCAGACCAATAATCAACTTAAAATGAGGCGGTCCTTTAACAAAAACAAGTATACTTACTTTATTATCAAGGTGCAATTTAAAATTGAATAATATTAAAATTAATTCATAAAGAACTAAGAAATAAATTAAAACCAAATTAAAATGGTCGAAACTTTAATGCGTGGTAAGGTTCAATCTGCATTCCGTAAATAAACAGATGGTACTAAATTGCTTCGGTAAGATCTGTGCTAATTCTAAGTGACGGTCTTATTTTATACAGTGATATATACTGACTAATATTCGATACTTCACAGTAAAACCAATATTTGCTATTTCACGGCGACACTAATATTCAATAGTTTTAGTTAAGAATTATAATATTTTGAATTTCCCGCCAAATCTTAAAATCATAATTTCTACTTGCTACTAAATGAGTGTACGTATAAACGATGTAACATTCAATCCGAATTGAATAGGCGAACCTATTTATTTTTAGCCAAATTTTGAAATTGAATTTCTGAGGGGAAAGTTCCAGTTCACCAGGAAATGAGTACAGTTAGCTTGAGAGGAATATCCATGGTGAAAATAGCAATTATTATAGTGAGCCTTTAATTTGAAAGAATTTTCGGCTATTCCTGAAATTATAATTTGTGAGACAAATCATTCATGTAGCTTTAACATGCAACGTTCAGGCCATTAGGGCAGATTAAAACGCACGATCACAGAGGAAGCAAGCAAGACACGTACTGTATGGCTGTTACTGACTGTTCTAATGTAATGTTTGTATGCCATTAGCAGATGTTGGATCATCGAAAGTCGGAAATTGATTAGTCCTAAAGGCGAAGTGCTTTTACAATACTAAATAGTGCTGACATTGGGGGTGGATTATTGATGATTGTAATTTGTTCTGTTTACAATAATAATAAAAGTTCACCTATACTGCCTCTGTTGTCATAGTAGAGAAAAAATTAGCTAGTTTTCCCTTGTCTCCTTCATTAAATAAATAGATGTTTCATTTATTTATCGGTTCCTGAAAGCTTTGACGGTAAAGGGCAAAGATCTTTCTTCATTGTAAGTTAGAGCTAGTGACAGTGTTTTCGTTGCATAACTATTTTTTATTATATTTATACTGATAAACATTTAATTTTAGTTACATTTGCGCGCGTTCATGATTGTATACATGCAAATAGTCAAAAATCAATGCAGAATTGAATTTCAATTTGTAAAATGTTTTTTAAAATTTAAAGAAATATATAATTAATTTTGAGGCAAAATCCAACCAAACACAGTCATCAATATTTCTAACATCAACTTTTAAAAACCTTTTTTTAGCATCACTGCCTGATTTCCAGGGAATATTACGTACAAAATTGTATCGTTCTTGCTGAACGTTATGAACGTACAAAAACAATTAAAATAAAAACTTAAAAATAAATCAATGCACAATACCTATTCACTACATTTTTGTTTGCACTGCTAAAACTTAAATAGATATCATGAATGATTAGTTTATAATTTATGGGCGGGTCCCATTAGGTCCTAATATCTATAATTATTTGCCACTCTATCCAAACGTAAACAGCCTCCAGAACTTAATCCACTTAGCAAATTAACGATTATAAAAGGAATACTATGAATACTTTACGTACTAAAAAAATTCGCTTGTGCACAAATTTTCAATTCAGTTTCCAGTGTGAGCTCTGCATTGAATAATATTCAACTTGCTGGCTTTAAATTATTATTTAAAATTGTAAAACATTTTAGAAAACTTAATTTTTTTTGTAGTTTATTTTGTAGCTCTAAACTCTGAAGTATAAAAACAATGGATCCATTTGTAAAATTCAATGTGCTCTTTCTTTGGATATTTGGATATTTTCCTGACGCACCTCTGTTGTTCCAAAATCATAAAAATGTACAAAGGAAACTGATTCTGTGTTCTGTTGGCTACACGCTGTTTGTATCAGGGATTTCCACACTCATTCTACTTAATTATTTTACAAGAATATTCAGTTACACAGAAAAAGGTCTTAGCCTTCAGATTATGTATATCATAGGTACATTGTGCATGTTTATGCAGGACCTCATACCACGCGTTGTGGGGATTTTCTACGGTGAGGAGATCCTCATGATTTTTCAAAATTTAGAAAATTTTAATTTGTATTTTAATAAAATGTCTACTTTCAAAGAAAATAAACAACAACTATCAGAAATATTACTAGAAAATAACATAGTTGAGACCGCGACTTTTAAATTAGAAAACAAAAAATCGGCGCTTGAAATTGGAAGCCTGGCGGGTGTATCCAAATCCAAATCCGATGCGTCTGTTTCTAGTATATTTGGCGTTGGCCGTCTTAAAAGTATTAGGACCGAAAATTATTTTAAATTTTGGTACATTTTGTCTTCACTGCTAACTTCGTGGACGCATGTTTTGTACGGGTGGTCGTACTTTGACAGAAACGAAACTGAAGATAAGCAGTTCAATCTCATTGCTTTTCCCTACTACTGGATGAGTGATGCAAATGAGATTTTGGCTGACATTTTGTCTTTAGGCGTCGCACTTAATTCCAATGGGTTTATTGTCAGCGTAGGATCTGAATTGACAAGGACCTACACGCAATTCTGCACAATCCTGGAGAAACATTATAAAAAAATAACAGAAATTTCATTTCAAGAGTTTCAAACCGATTGTTCTAACACAGAGTTGGAATATGAGTATTTGGTAGAATTTACTAAGCTCCAGAGATGCTTTGAAGGGTTTAATCACGTTGCGGGGACTTTTGGATTTTTAAACATACTTATGCTAGGTGTGAGACTCAACTGGGGAATTTTTACTCTAATTTGGCCGATGAATGGAAATATTACAAATTATTTCTCGTGCGCTTCAGCAATTGTATTAATAATGCTGATTTTGAGTGTCGGGAATCACATGAAAACTGAAGTAATCATTTATTTATTTTCCAAAAGTTTTATGGTACGTATCTTACGGAATCATATTTAGCTTATATAAATTCTTTACTTAATTTTTACAGATGCGCAGATGTAAGGAGAAACTATCCCGTGTTGTGCTTGAGACTAGAATGACAAAAGAATTCGTTCCCGAAAGAGTCAGTAGAAAATAATGTTTTGCACTCATTTTTAAAAGTACAGATTTGATGGTGTAAAATACTAGAAATAGCTACCATTTAATGAATGTTTAAAGCGAGCAGTGGTGTTAATTATATATTAGCTCCGCGTCATGCTTCTGCATTGGGTTGATTAGTGGCCTGAGCGGTTTTCGCATTACTAAAGTATTGAAATTATTACGGGAAATCTAATCTAATAGAATATATAATTATATATAATGAAATGAAATATTAACTATCCCATGTTTTTTGTAGGTTATGCAAATCACAGATTGGGTCACTAGCTGGAGTTGGGAATACAGCTGGAAAAATATATGTACTCTGAACTATGGACTAATCCCAGGAGTATGTGCTAATTATGCAACAAACCACTTTAAACATAGCAAATTCATATTTACGAAGTTGATTTATTATTTTTCCATTTTGTTACCACCAATGATTTTTAATTTATTTATATCCTATATTTAGATTACAGCAACTCTAATGGCTTTCATGACATTCAATATTCAACTGAAACTGTCTGAAGGCCAAAACGACCAAGGCAAGGTTTAAACGGGGCGCGTGGAACGATACCTAAATTCTTTCTTAACTTCTTAAAGACCCATCGACTCCCTATGACTCTAATTGAAGATATAGTGGTCTCAATCCTGAAGAAATCTGTACAAATCTGTGTCCATCACTTATATTCCTACACAACTAATGCTTAATATAAAATTATCGTACATTATATTATAATAAGATAAAAAACATAATCTATGTATAACAAAAGTTGTTACGTATACTGAGTCCTTAGGGCTATCCTCAGAGGAGGACAGTGTCAAGTTTATGCTAATAAAGTTGTCTGTATATATAAACACGACCGACCGAGGCCATAAAATTAAATGCTGACTTTACTTCTTGGTCAGTTATGTTATGTCATGTTAAGGATAGGAAATATGTTTGTTATTTTACGAATTTTTTGCTTTCAATGCGTTAAATAAAAATATTTATAGTTTAGCTCATTAAATATTGACATAATTCGATAGTTAAAACAGTATAAATTATTTAAATCAATAATCAAATTAAAATTTATACAAAATGAGGCGGTCCTTAAACAAAAACAAGTATACTTATTATTTTATAAACAAGATGCAATTTATACTTGAACCATCCTAAAATAATTTCGTTAAGAACTAGTCGTAAGAAAGAAATTATAACCAATTTGAAATTTTCGAAACTTTGATGCATGGTAAGGGTCAATCTACATTGAGTAAATAAAGAGATGAAACTAAATTTCTTCGGTAAGATCTGTGCTAATCCTCAGTGACAGTCTTAGTTTATGCCTTGATATATTTATTTGAGCTCAGTGATAAAACAATAAATAAATCTATATATTTACTTAAATATTCTTGTCTGCAATCGAATAGTATTTAGTGCATAAAGTTAGTGTCAATAAATGACGCAACTCCAAAAAGGGCTTTTATTTGGAAGAATTTCAGACATGAATTTGGTTAGCAAGATATCTGAACGAAATGTAGATCTAGGTCTTTGCTGTTTTAAGGAGTATAAATAAATGTTGTATACATTGAGGAAACATTTAGTGCATATTGTATTTCACCGAAACCGAATAATCGCTTAATAATTCTTTGGCTGACAGCTGCATGCTTATTTGAGACCAGGAGCTTATTCGATTTGACCATTGCTATATTTTGTTTTCCATTAGAAAAATATTCGTAAATAAATGTATGTTGTTTGCGTAAGCAATAAAAAGTATAAAAACAAAAAACATGACCGTGCTTCACGTGCTAATGTTTTGCCAAGCAATTGGTCCATTACTTGAAAACTGTTCGGAATCTTGCAACAAACACAAACATGTTCTATTTCCATTTCCTGTCGCTCCACTCTGATTGTGGGACATTTCCATTTGAACGATGAATATAATGCAAGTCAGGAGAGCACCCGTAAATGCCGGGAGGAGTGAATTGTCAACAGTCACCAAATTTGTTGCACTAAACGACCATTTCCATTTTATGATCGACTTTGTCAACACAGTAAGCTGCAAGTTAATAAATAAAATCATAAATTGATATCTTTCCATGATCATGATCTCTTTACAAGCGTTAGTAAGGAAAAAGTACGCCTTTCGTTGTGACAATTATTCATGATACTTTAATACTGATTAAAATATGTACAGAAATAATTTAAATAAGCAGTGTTGAATCTCCCGCAGGAGAGTGCAACGTAAATTAGTTTTTTAAATTTTAGTTCAACTCCTTACCTCCAGTTTATTATTAGTTGGAAAACCACCCAAAGTTGCGGCTACACGTTCTTTTACTAGAAGCTCCTCAAGCTGATCAGCTGCAGACTGGACCTAAATCACAAAAATCATTACAAATTAAAATGTTTCAGTTCTTGTGGTGTAAAAAATGTATTGTAATTGCTTAAAATTGCACCTGTCTCTGGAGAGAGTCACCCATAAAAAGAATGAAGCACACATTCATGACAGAACATCCAAGAAATAAACTACAGTCCACTCTCTACATAGCGTACTTCAGCGGACCAGCAATATTAGTACGTTATGAGGAGAGTTCGCTATGTAGAAAGTACAGATTTAAAAAAAAGCAGTATTATAGATGTAAACAATAAAAATTCTACTGTTTAAAGTAATTATTGGTTCTACACAAATCAATCAAAGAATATGCTTAGTAATTTTGATTGAAGAAGTTTGCAAAATCAGTTAGATCAAGGAAAAAAATAGTAACTTTTTTAACTGAGCGCTAAAATTTTTTAAATTTCTGAAAGTACGCTATGTAGCGACGAAATTTACACATGATGAGTGTTTTGGGCCAGCAAAATTAGTACGCTATGTAGAGGTATACGCTATGTGGAGGTACACTATATAGAGGTATTATTTCATTGAAATCATAGGGATTTAGCCAGGGATGCGTGAAAAGTACGCTATGTGGAGGTATACGCTATGAGGAGGTACGCTATGTAGAGAGTGGACTGTATCCGCAGAATCGTCATACTTTAGCCAAATAATCGAGTGAGTTCCGTAAACAATCATCATACCCAGAAAGCAAAGAGTTGCAAAAATCATCATCCCAGTCACTTCCTCGTAGTATTTAAAACATTTTTTCAATTCAAAAAATTGGTTTGTAAATTCCTCGATAATCTTTTGACCAGTCGATGCACTATAACCACGACCTGGACTAGGACCATGCCTTAGAGATCGAAGTGGAATTTTTTCCAATTTTGAGCCTACCCCTCTCGAGCCTAATAATTTTCTGTTTTCCAGATCTTCAGGTAAATCCCAAAGAGTTTTAAATAGTTCGATGCAGCTCTTGAAAAAGCGCTTGTGTGTGATTAATAAATTAGCCCCAAGACAGAAAATCAAGAAATTTGTGAGTAAAAAGCTAACACATATGTATGTTAATAATATTGGACATTGTAAAAATTCTAGTTAATAACACTGAACTCTCAGGGAATAAAATTGACGTGAAATAACTGCTATACGGAATTGTTTTTGCTTGAACAATGTAAGTTGCAATGTATTTATAGCCGCCACGTACATTGATGCAGGTAAAAATTAGAAGTGGTAGATAAAATTTCAGTTTCAGAAGGGTGATGTCCCATTCCCATTTATCCGTAGACCATAATTTGGTTTTTGTGTTTGGCTTATTCAAATTCCTATTTCGAGTTCTTCTAATAACTGCTACTCCAGCAAAATCAGCTTGGTTCGTCTGGGTAAATTTTTGAATAGATGTCATAGTTGTTACCAGGCTGATTACATTAGAACAGCGAAGAATTCCAAAAACTCTCCAAATAATAGAATATATGTTTTCAATGCAGGAAGTGGTGATTCCTGAGATGAAGGTAGCATCAGTGATTTGTAAATTTATTTTCGCTTTCCAAACCACAAGCGTCACCCCAATGGCGATTTCTACGGCGATAAAACTATTGACTACGAAGAGAAAGACTGCGTAGTATAAAATAAATGAATTCCATTTAAATTTAAATTTGACCGAATTTGGCAACGGAATTTGTGCGGGGAAAGTCCCAGTCAGCCACGAAATGAGTAAAGTTAGTTTGAGAAGAATATCCATGGTAAATATAGTAACTATAGTGTGACTTTAATTTCAGAAAATTTTCTGCTATGACATCAAATTATAATTTGTATTCTAGTTCATGTCGTTGCAACACGTAATGATCTTAACTTTAGGGTGGATTGAAATACGCCCAGAGGAAAGAAAGCAGAAAATTTTCCAATTAAATATTCAACATAGCAGATGTTCCATTAATGATTTTCTTGTTTCATTTATAATCACAATTTAAAAATTGATTGCTAGCAAGTAAGTAACGTGATTAACTAGTGTTGACATTGTGGGTGGGTTGATGGTTGTATTGCTCTGTTTACATTGACAGAATGAAAAGTTTGCCTTGTTTTACTAGTACAGTTAAAATTAATTTGTCTTTTTTTACTCTATTGTTACGTAAATATGTGTGTGGCTTTCCTGTATAGAAACTTGTAAGGGAGCATATGTGAATAATAATAATACATACAAACATGCCAACTTCCAAGTACTACAGTAAACACGTACGAAGTAATTGCTTTTTTTTCATACAAAAACCACCATTTTGATTTTATTGAAGGTTTTCTTTGGTAAAGTAAAATGTTGTATTTACACGTTTTAGAAAATGCAAAATGTTCTTTTGACTTGATTCAGAAAAGTGCTTCATGTTCTATTTACATGTTTTTAAAAAAGTGGAAAATGTTTTATTTGCACGTTTTTGAAATGTACAAAAAAAAATTATTTGCCTGTTCTTTAAAAATTCAAAATATTCTTTTTACTCATATTTTTGAAAACTCCAAAATGTTCCATTTAAATGTTTTTTGAAAATTCAAGCAGCGGGTGGGCTTCCTGTGGTGCGCTGGCCGTATTATCCGGTCCTGCAAACACTTGTGTTTACAATCTTAATTTAATGCTGCTTTAGTAGACGTCCTTTTATATTCGTAAACAAATAACGCTGAAAATTAAAACAAAATAGCACTAATTAAATTGGAAAGTTCCAAGATTCCTGTCTTAATTATCCGTATATGCGTGCCCCTTCACTAAGCAAGACGACTATTTAATTTAGTAATTAAGTATTATTACTTTGGCCTTATATTTGGAATTTGTGGTCACATAAAAAAATGCAACCCAACTTTATTAGTCGCTGTCGTTATCGTTATTGCTGTCTCTTGAAAATATGTACGCGTGACGAGTAAATCCAAGTCTAATTTTTAAGAATAAACTTCATCAAAAGCATTTATAAAAAAATGGAGCAAAAATCTACTGTTGTAATTTTCTACAACAAACTCAAAACTTGGGGGGGACATGAAACAAGAGATACGTTCCTTCGTTTAATTCTAGTGACATCCTGGCTATTCGGTTTCTTCCCAGTGAAAAGTCCGTTTGAAAATTTTGAAAAATTTTAAATTCCAATGGAAGTCAGGTATCATCGTACACGCATTGTTCTTTATTTCCGTGAACGTTTTCATAAGTCTAGACTACGTCTTTGGATATGGGAACCTTATTAAAAGCGCAATTGATGCAAAGGAAATAACTCGTGCTTATTTCTTACTCTCATTGGTGATGTTTACATTACATTCTATGTAAGAGTTGAGTGTGCGCCTCCATGGGATCGCTTCCTGTTCAAAACTTGTACGTCTTGTACAAAGTCTGAAATCTATCAAGAGGTTTGCTTCAAATTCTTATTGTGACATCAACGAATCTCCGAAGCCGAAGCCGAAATCAGATACTTGGTTAAAATCCAAGTACTACACAATCATGTATTTTGCCTACTATGGCTGTTTCACTTCCTCACTGCGTTATATGAAGTAGCACCTATTTTCCCCAACTCATTTGACATATAAAAATTATTTTGTCTCCCACTACTTCGGGGATGAGGGGTCGGATATATCAGTAAGAGTATTTCTTTTCGTCTTTGCTACCAATGCAAATCTTAGCTATGTTATTTCAAATAGTTTGTAATAGTTTGTCTTGGTGTGAATTTAATGGATGAGGCACACAAACATTTGTTGGATTGTTACACAAGTAGCGTTTTAAATTGCTACAGCTTTGACAGCGGCACGATGAAATCAGCAAAACGGGAAAGGTTCATTGGCCGTGACAGTTCATCGGTCTTACATTGTACAGATAAGCTCTTTGAATTGAAGAAATGTTTTCAAGATTATGAAGAGGTTGCTGGGGTGTATGCGCTTATAAATATTTTTTATTTAGGACCTGCAATAATTTTTACACTTCATGTAGTTTTTTGGTCTACTACTGACGTTGTTGACTCGTACACATTGCGGGATCCAATGTAGTTCAATTTATTCTGATTTTGTCGCTGGCCACTGCACTACAATCCCAAATCAAAGGCTCTTCTGACAAGCTTCGGGAGTGTCTCCTTAAGGAACGGGTCCTGGCTGCTCAGGGATTAATCACATTGCCTGAAGTAAGGAAATATTTGACGTTTAATTTTATCTTGTATCGAAAGTGTCATTTTTCAAGTTCACATTAACGAGTTTGCTTATTTTAAAATGTTTAATAGTTTGTTTGTTATTTGCAGAACATCATCCTTGTCACAAAAACAATAATGAAATGGAAATGGACATTTTCGGCAAAGAATCTCTTTAACATTAACAATAGACTCTTACCCACTTTCACAGGGGCAATCATCTCATGTATTATATTTGTTGTTCAGCTAGAGATGTCGGATTCGGAACATAAAGGCCTCTTCCAAACACGCGATCATCATTAACTGTAACTTCAAATTGACTATAGCGCGTTTCTTTGCGTATAACTGTCTGATTTCCATGGCATATTTTGTAAAACCTGTTTTATATTTTGATCTTGCTAAATGTTGTGAAGCTAAATAATTGTAAAATAATTGTAAAATAATATATGTAAATAAATAAATATTCATTGCACAATACTTAATTACTACTGTTACATACATAAAAATGAAATGAAAATTCTGAATGTTTACATTATGGGCGCGGCGTAATAGGTCCTAATATCTATAATTATTTGCAATTGTATTCAAACGCGGTCTCCAGAATTTAATCCACTAAGCAAATTAACGCCTATAAAAACAATATAATAAATGATCTACGTACTAAAACAATTTGTTTTCGATTCAGTTTATAAGACCCACCAAGTACCCAGTGTGAGTTTTGTATAGGACAATATTCGGTTTTCTGCCTTTGTTATTTATTATTTTGAATTCTACATTAAAATAATAAAACTTAAAATTTTTTTGTCTTTTTTTTTTAATTTGTAACGCTAAAGTAAAACCAACATGGGCCCATTTGTAAAATTCAATGTGCTCTTGCTCTGGATATTTGGATATTTCCCTGTTGCACCTCTGTTAATTCAAAATAATAAAAATTTTCGAAGTAAACTGATTCTGTATTCTTTTGGCTACACGCTGCTTGTATCAGGGATTGCCACATTCATTCTACTTAATAATTTTACAAGAATCTTCAGTTACACAGAACAAGCTCTTAGCCTTCAAATTATGTACATCATAGGTACACTGTGCATGTTTATACAGGACCTCATACCACGCGTTGTAGGGATTTTCTATGGAGATGAGATCCTTACGATATTTCAAAATTTGGAAAATTTTAATTTGTATTTTAATAAATTTGTCACTTTCAAAGAATACAAACTACAAGAAAAACCCGCAGGAATTTTATTACAGGAAAATGACACTGTGGGGTCCATTACTTTAAAAACTCAAAAATCAACACTTGAAATTGGAAATCAGCTGAGCATAACCAATGATGCGTCTATGCCTTATATACTTGGCCGACTTAAAAGTATCAGGACCGAAAACTATTTTAAATTTTGGTACTTTTGTTCTTCACTTTTAACTTTATTGGCATTTGTTCTGTACTTGTTGTCGTACTTTGACAGAAACACAATTGAAGATAGGCAACCACACCTCAATACCCTCCGCTACGACTGGATGAGTGCAGCAAATGATATTTTGGCTACGATTTTTGCTTTAGTCGTCGCCCTTAATGTCGTTGGATTTATTGTCCGTGTAGGATGTGAATTGATGGGAAGCTACACACAATTCTGCACAATCCTCGAGAAACAATATCAACAAAACAGAATAGAAATGGCATTTCCAGAGTTTCAAACCGATATTTCTAACATAGAGTTTGAATATGAATATTTGGAAGAATTTTCTAAGCTCAAGAGATGTTTTGAACGTTTTAATGATGTTGCGGGGATTTTTGGATTTTTAAATATACTTACGCTAGGTATGAGACTAAGCTACGGAATTTACACTCTTATTTGGCCAGTGGATGGAAATCTTACAAACTTTTTCACGTGCAGTTCGGCAATTTTATTAGGAACTCTGATTTTGAGTGTTGGGAATCACATGAAAACTGAGGTAATCATGCATTTATTTTTAGAATGTTTTGCGAGATTTATCATGTGGAATTATTTACAGGTAACATTTAGGTAATACAAATTGTTTTTACTGATTAATTGCAGATGTACAGATGTAAGGAGAAACTATCCCGTGTTGTGATTGAAACTAAAATGAAAAAAGAATTTGTTTCCGAAAGAGTTCAGTAAAAAAATATAGTTTTGCACTCATTTTCAGAAGCATACATTTGAACGTTTAAAAACTGTCGAATTACTATAGAAATAGCTGTCTCTTAATATATATCAATAGCAAGCAGTTGTTATGCATTGGTTTCCCGCATTGCTAAAATTAGATCTGTTGCGAAAGGGTATTCTGCATTGGGTCCATAAGTGGCCTGAGCGAATTTAACATTACTACATTATTTTAATCACCGTGGGGAATTAATTCTATTAGAAAATATAATTCAATAAAATATTAATTATCCTTTGTAGGTTATCCAAATCACAGATTGGGTCATTAGCTGGAACTGGGAATACAGTGGGAAAAATATATGTACTCTCAATCATGGACTAATCCCAGGAGTGTGTACAAATTATTCAGTAAACTACTTTAAACATAAAAAATTCATATTTAAAAGGCAGTTTTATTATTTTTCAATCTGACCAATAATAATGGTTTTTATTTATTTGTTCCCTGTATTCAGATTACAGTAACTGTGATGGCATTTATGACATTCATTATTCAACTGAAGCTCTCTGAGACGCAAAACGACCATTGATATATGAAATCTTTTCACAAGTAAAACTAAACCGCGATTGCCTGTTACAGTTACCTAATAGTTTGTATGAATTCGAAAATTTAATTTAATTTAAATAAAAATTTTTCGGTTTATCCAGTATTTCAGTATCCATATAAAAGATACAATTTTAAATTTATTTGCAGAACTAATATGATTACATGAGCAATTTAAGAAATGCATTACCATTTGCTGATTGTATTTTCAAACTGTCCTACAAACACAAACGATTCAAACGAAGTAGAAATACAAACTGTGTACTTAGTACTTTATAGGCGTAGTCTTTCGTATACTGAATATTTATGTTAGAATAGTGCATGCAATTTAGTTCGTCAAATAATCTAATGCCATATACAACAAACTATTTTTGAACGAATTGTAGCAATGCAGCGGCAGCGCCACCTACTACTTACTAAATTAATTCGAAAATTGATAGTACTTATAAACAGGAAACGTTGGCTTCAGTTTACCTTACAACTTACAAGGCGGTGAAAACTGGTGAAAATTTGTACCTACTCCCACCACGTGCCAAGTATCTCAAAATTTTCAGCTTTAATATTTTGAATTACGTTTTCAAATATGGACCTATTACATTGTTGAATGTGCTTCTTCTCTGGATTTTGGGATTCTTCCCTTCTGCACCTCTACTATTTGACATTAACAAAGCAGGCGTGCTTGGGTGAGCGGTTAGGACTGCAGGCTGTAACGAAATTTACAGTCTCAGACCCGGCTTCAATCCTCGGCCACTGCTAATCGTTTACGGCTCGGTGTTGTACGGCAAACGTCACTGGATGGTTGATTGAAACCCAATCTCCTTCGGTGCTCCTTAGTGACCACTACTTACTGTAGGGGCCTAGGGAATGAGACTCCTTTACTGTGGAGGAGGGGACGGGGATAGGTGAAAGGGTACAAAGACCGAGACGATCTAACGCGGTAACCTCCTATTTCCTCACCCACAGTGACTGGTTGAGTCTGGTTGTATGAACTTCGGTTAAATCGAACCAATGAATAAATTATTATTATTATTTGACATTAACAAAAATTGGAAAAATAAACTTACTTTATTTTCTTTTGTCTATACACTAATGGTATCAGTGATCACCATACTAACATTACATTTCATGAGACTATTGAACTACGCAAAATTAGGACTCGTGCACCACATTATGTATTCTTTTTTCACACTCACGATGCTCCTTCAGGATGTGGTACCTCGAACAGCAGGAATATTATAGGAGATCGAATCGTCAAAATATTAAAAAATTTAGACACATTGAAGTTATACCTTAATGAAAAAGATTTTATGCAGGGCGCCATTCAGGTCCCGCAACCACTAAAACGAACAGAACTGATGC
The DNA here is from genome assembly GCA_949802685.1 of Dicyrtomina minuta. NCBI lineage: Eukaryota > Metazoa > Arthropoda > Collembola > Symphypleona > Dicyrtomidae > Dicyrtomina > Dicyrtomina minuta. Next base: position 39,614,556 of record OX461808.1, on the reverse strand, counting down.
AGAAAAAACGGACCATTGTTATAGAAGTTGAGGATCCTGCGAAACAGTCAATTTTTGATAGCTTTAAGTTTAACTCTGTTATTCGCTTGAGTAGCAAACGCTGCTTTGCGGTACATTTGTTCCTCACTTGCAATGTCTTTGACAATCGCCTTATACTTGAGGTCTTACTTTGTAGCATATGCTGCTGAACATTAGACCTTCTATCTGATTAGTTTCCAATACGAATGGATGAGTGATGCCAACGAAATAATGGCTGAGAAGCTCGTCTTGGTTGAACTGGTTACTCTTAGCGGATTCGGTGTCACCGTGGGGTCAGAGTTGACTGAGAATTACAAGCATTTTTGCAGAAAATTAAAGAAATTACGGGTTAATTCCTGGAGTAATAATTCTTATTTATAAATTAGCTATCAATACTATCTTCAATATGTTTTATCTGTAGACTTTTGGTAAAAATAATCGTTTTATTTTTTAAAAATAAAACGATTATTTTTACCAAAATTCTATCTTTAGGTAGTGGTGACTGTGATGGATTACATGACATTCATTATCCAGCTGAAGCTCTCTGAGAAACAAAATGATGATGGAAGAATATGCAGCAACATAAGCGAGGTTCTCAAATGGACAGCTAGCACTGAAATTCCTAGCTAAAGTGTTCATTGAGTCTGCAAAGAATTTGGATGTTCACCATTTATTAATGAGTATGTTACTTAAATTGAGCATTTGCAGTGCGGAAAGGCGGAAGCCGAATAGAATTCAAAGTTTTATTGAATTATTTAGCCTATGCAGCCTAACTACGTAAAACCAGCACATACATAATGTCGCTTACATTGATAAATTACATCCAAGAAACAACACTAGTAAAAACATGTTATGCAAATATTTTCCCAGTGATTACAACGGCATTACTATTGCATCAACAGTATACTGTCAAATTTTTTTGAACTAATTGTAAGATTCAGGACTGGTTTCCCGTCCATTCCATGTTCCATGTCCCACCCATCCAATAGAGCTTATGTCTTTATTTGTTGGGCGGTGACGTGAGGCGAGGATGAGAAAACTTTCCCGTACATCAGTCCAAAACAATTCAAAATTGGCTGCAGTAGAATTGGCAGTTTCAATCTACTGATCGTTAGTATAGTGTGTATTTAGGAATGAGCATTACGGTTAAATAAAAAATCTTTCGTTTGTTGGAATCTGTAGTACCAAAATTTTTCTTTGAATTTTAGTTTCTCGTAGGTTATATGTATTTAAATTTGGAAATACTATACAGAATTTGTTGAAAAATATATAATATAGTTGGAAAAAAATAATCCAAAATTTAACTGTTTCACCAAAGGTTGCCAAATAGCTTAGGTGTTGCTTCGGTCTTCCATGCTTCGGTTTTGGTTGATTGATCTTGGTCATCTTTGCTGCCAAAGGAAATTCAAGCAAACCATTTTTAACAGCCATACCAAGTACGTGTTCGCACGCGTGGTTTTTCGAAATTGCAGGACAGGTGCAGGTAGATATTTATAATTCAAGTCGCGCAATAACGTCACGATATAGGCAGCATCGAACAATTTCTCAAAGTTTTCGAATGTTGCGTACTTGACGCATTACAAGACAGTGAAAACTAAGAGGAAGTTCGCTCTTTCACCACCAAGCATCTTTGCATTAAAAATACAAATTTCAGTTTAACGTTGTTACTGTTACTTCCTCAAATATAAAAAAATTTCCAATGTTAAATGTGTAATATCACTCGATTGATGCAATTAGTTAGATGTATAAACAAATTATAGTTTCATTAGTTCCGAGCAATGTAATACATGCATTACCATTTGCTGATTGTTTTTGCGAACAGTCCAACAAATGAAGTAGAAAAACCAACTGTGTACTTTATAGGTGGGCCTTAGTTGTAGTCTTCGGTATTGCCTGAATATTTATGTTAGAATAGTGCAGACAATTTAGATCGTCCTGCTTATCAATAATCTAACGCCAAGGACAAAAAACTATTTTTGAACACAGTATGGCAATGCTACGCTACCTACTATACTAACTAGTAAAGTTGCTAGTACTTAAACAGTAAATTTTCGCTTCAGTTTACATAACGACGGTGAAAACTGGGTAAAATTCGTTCTACTTTCACCCCGTGCCACGTATCTCAGAATTTTCAGCTTTAAAATTTCAGATTTAATTTTTAGAATATTTCCATTATTATTACGCTTTCTCAAGTATGGACTCATTTACAAAGTTGAATGTTCTTCTTCTCTGGCTTTTGGGATACTTTCCATCTGCACCTCGGTTATTTGATATCAACAAAACATTGAAAAACAAACTTATTTTGTTTTCTTTTATCTATTCACTAACAGTGTCAGTGATCAGCACCCTAGCATTACTCAATTATTTGATGAGACTATTTAACTATGCAAAATTTGGACTCGTGTTGCAGATCATGTATTCGTTTTTCACATTCTCGATTTTCCTTCAAGATGCGGTACCTCGCCCCGTAGGAATTATATATGGAGGTCGAATCGTCAAAATATTTAAAAGTTTGGAAAAATTGAAGTTGTGCTGTAAGGAAATGGATGGTATACAGGAAGCCAGTCACGCCCCGCAACCGCAACCACTAATAAAGGAAAAAGGAATGATGACGAACAAATTGAGGACCGTTTTTGTAGAAACTCGAAAACCATCGGTTTTTGATAGCTATAATTTTAAGTCTGTTATTCGCTTGAGTAGCAAACGCATCTTTCAACTTTGGTACATTTGTTCCTCACTGGCAATGGCCTGTACATTCGCTCTATACTTGAGGTCTTACTTTGAAACGTATGTTGCAGAATATAAGACCTTCTACCTTGTTAGTTTCCCTTACGAATGGATGAGTGATGCAAACGAGGTAATTGTGGAGATACTTCTCTTGGTTGAACAGCTCACTCTTAGTGGATTCATTGTACATGTGGGGTCAGAGTTGACTGAGAGTTACAAGCATTTTTGCAGAAAATTGGAGGATCAGTTTCAAAAAAAGATATCTAAAATAGAGTCGGGCAAATTAGAGATGAAAATGACTGGTTCAATTTTAAATTTTGAAGATAGATATTTGGAAGAATTTTCGAGGCTTCAGAGATGCTTCTACGCGTTCAATGACATCGGCGGAATTTTTGCAATTTTGAGTTTACTTACCTTAGGTGTGAGGCTTAGCTATGGGATTTACACTCTAATTTGGCCAGCGGATGGAGATATTGCTAATATTATGTCCTGCTTGTCGGCGGTTCTATTTGGGATTCTTATTTTGAGTGTGGGGAATCACATGAAAACTGACGTAATTATGCTTTTATTTACTTGAGTTATTTTGAGCCTTGTATATGCGGCATGCTATGTGTTAGGTACGACTGACATAATGAAATGCATTATTTTCAACTTGTCTAGATGCGAAAATGCAAAGAGAAACTGGAACGCCTTTTAATTACGGATAAAATGAAAAACGTCTTTGTTCCTGAAAAAGTTAGTTCAACTCAACATAGCTAATATTTTTTAAATACTTTTAACCAACTTGAACGCATATTTTTTATTGTATTAACGTATCAATTGTAACGCATAGGTCGTCCAAATCACTGAGTGGGTCATTAATTGGAACTGGGAGTTTACCGGGAAGAACATGTGCACAATCGATTACGGGCTAATTCCTGGGGTACTTTATTTATAAATTAGCTATTAATACTATCTTCAATTTGTTTTGATCTGTAAAGTGAAGAATTAAAACGATTATTTTTACCAAATCTAACAAATATAGGTATTGGTGACTGTGATGGCTTACATGACATTCATTATCCAGCTGAAGCTCTCTGAGAAACAAAATGATGATGAAAGAATATGCAGAAACTTAAGCGAGGTCCTCAAATGGACATCTAACACGGACATTACTACTTAAAGGGTTCATTCGGTGTACATAGAATCACCTTTCATTAGTAAGTGTGTCACTTAAATTGAGCATTTGCAGTGCGGAAGCCCGGAAGCCGAACAGAAGTTAAACTTTTATTGAAGTAATTAGCTCGCAGCCTACCTACGTCAATCCCAGCACATACACAATATCCCTCACATTGATTAGTTATACATCGAAGAAACAAAACTAGTAAAAATATATTAGGCAAATATTTTCCCAGTGATTACAACGGCATAACTATTGCGTGAACAGTATATTTTCACATTTTGTTGAACTAAGATTCAGGAGGGGTTTTCCGTCCATTCAGTGTTCCACCCATCCAGTAGAGTTTATCTGTATTTATTTGTAGGGCGGTGACGTGAGGTGAGGGTGAAAAAACACTCCCGAACATGAGTTTAAAACAATTCGAAAATAGACTGGACTTTGTTACGTTGAATATATTTTTATTCTGATGACTAACTTTTTAAAGGTTAAACAGCAGCAGTAGTTAAAGAAAAACTATTTGAATAACCTGGATACTGGATTGTATAATAATACTAATTAAACTATTCGCAAAAAGCTTGCAATTTAGCATGTAATAATATTAATTATTAATAAAAAGAAAATCTCTTCAACTAATTGAAATCACGAGCTTTGGCATACAAAAAAATAATTTAATTGCTTCGTATCTGGTTTCACTGGACTACTTCGCTGCAAAAATTAAACCGACTTAAAAATTCGATTAAAAAGTCCGCTTAATTGGTTTTCTAACCTTGTGGTATATTTTTACATTTTGAAGTATCATAATATATTTCTGAAGGGAGTAATTTCAAAGTTCCAAATTATTTGCCAATATTATGATTAAATGAGCGCCTGAGCAATTTAGTAATTGCTTTGCAATTTGCTTATTGTATTTGTGTGCTTTCCAAAAACGTTAGCAGATATAGGAATTAAGTACTTTAAAGGTAGCCCATTGTACTCTTTATTACAGAATTAATAATATTTATATTCAAACAGGGCCGACAATTTAGCTCGCCAAATATTTAACAGCAAGAAAAGCAAACTTGGCTTGAATGCAATATATCTTAATGTTACAACAGCTCCAGTAAATTTAATTCGAAAATTGCTATTAAACTACAAACTTTAACTTCAGTTTACATTTTTAAAAAAACTTTTAAAAAGAATGTTAAAAACGTGAGGAAAATTCGTTCTTCTACCACCAACCACCACGTATCCTACCAATAATCATTCAGACTTTACTTTTTGATTATTACTACTACTTTCTCAAATATGGAACCATTTACAAAGCTAAATGTGCTTCTGCTCTGGATTTTGGGATACTTTCCTTCAGCACCCCTACTATTTCCGATCAACAAAAATTTGAAAAACAAACTAATTTTGTTTTCTTTTGTCTACACACTAATAGTATCAGTGATCAGCACATTTGCGCACCTGAATTATTTTATGAGACTTTCTAACTATGCAAAACTTGGACTCGTAATGCAGATCATGTATTCTATTTCGACATTCTCTATGATCCTTCAAGATGTTGTGCCGCGTCTTGCAGGGATTTTGTCTGGAGATCGAATCCTCAAAATATTTAAAAATGTTGACAAATTAAAGTTGTACTGTGATGAAAATGTATTTTTGTCAGATACTAGCCACGTCGATCAAGTACCAAAACAAACAAAAATGGTACCAGAAAAAGTGATCATCATTTCTGCAGAAACTAAAGAAACTCAAACTCAACAATCAGTTTTTGATAGGATTAATGTTAACTTTAGTATTAGCTTTAAACGTTTCAGTAGCAAACGTTGCTTTCAATTTTGGTACATTTGCTCCTCACTGGCAATATCCTGGACATTCGCTTTATACTTGAGATCGTACTTTAAGATTTATACTGCGGAATATAAGACCTTCTACCTCATTAGTTTCCAACACGAATGGATGACTGATGCGAATGAACTAATCGTGGAGATAATTTACTTGCTTCAAATCTTTGCTCTAAGTGGATTTATTGTAAATGTGGGATCAGAGTTGGCTTGGAGTTACAAGAATTTCTGCAGAAAATTAGAGAATCAATTCCAAAAGAAGATATCTAAAATAGAGTCTACAGGCTATTTGGAGATCCAAATGAGTGGCTCAAGTTTAAATTTTGAAGATAGATATTTCGAAGAATTTTCAAGGCTTCAGAGATGCTTCTATGGCTTCAATGAAATTGGTGGAATTTTTGCAATTTTAAATTTGCAATCTGTTGGTCTGAGACTTACATACGGGATTTACACGTTAATTTGGCCAGTCGATGGAGATGCTGCAAATATTATGTCATGCCTAGCAGCCGTTTTATGTGGATCTCTTATTTTGAGCGTGGGGAATCACTTGAATACAGAAGTAATCATAATTTATTTACATTAGACATTTTTGTGGGTAATTTTGAGCCCATAGGACAAACAGTATTTTTAATACTAATTATTTAAAGAAAATAAAAAACGTCATTCTTAATGGTTTTAGATAAGAAAATGCAAGGATAAACTGGCACGTCTTTTAATTGCGAATAAAATGGAAAATATCTTTGTTCCCGAGAAAGTAAGTTCAACGTATAGATATTCGTTTTTTGAGATTCTGGCACATTTGAATGCGTATTTATTATTGCATTAACGTGTCAATTGTATTGTGTGTTAGGTCGCTCAAATCGCAGAGTGGGTCATTAATTGGAATTGGGAGTTTACAGGAAAGAATATGTGCACAATCGATTACGGTCTGATTCCAGGAGTAATTATTTATAAACTAACGATGAGTGTTAAAATTAAGTTTAACAAATCTAACCTTCGGTAGAGGTATAATTAGGTAGGAAAACAATAATATGCATTTAATTAATCTTTCGTATTTTTAGATAGTGGTGACTGTGATGGCTTACATGACCTTCATTATTCAGCTGAAACTCTCTGAGAAGCAAATCGACGCGGGAGCAACTTGCAACAATGCAACCGAGTTCCTCAACATAGCAGCTAAATACTAACGGGGGCTACTACTAATATTAAGGGGCTACATATTAATAGGTGACGCTAGTGGGGGGGGGGGAGGCACAACCCCCTAGAGTTATTTTGGGTGTATATACCGGCATCCTTTATGTTAAATACGACTCACTTAATGAAATTCATTATTTTCAACTTCTCTAGATCCGGAAATGCAAATAGAAACTGCCACGCCTCTTAATTGCGGATAAAATAAAAAAGTTTTATGGTTCAGCACGACATAGCTAATTCTTTTTAGATACCTTAAATAAAAGTTTGAACGCGCATGTCTTATTGTAATAACGTATGAATTGCAACACATAATTATGTTGTCGAAATCACAGAGTGGGTCATTAATTGGAACTGGGAGTTTACTGGGAAGAATATGTTCACAATCGATTACAGATTAATTCCTGGAGTATTTATTATTTATAAATTAGCTATTATTACTATCTTCGATTTTTTTATGATCCGTAGAGTGAAGAATTAAAACGATAGTTTTTATCAAGTCCATTAAAATTAGGTAGTGGTGACTGTGATGGCTTAACATGACATTTATTATCCAGCTCAAGCTTCTGAGCATCAAAATTATGATGAATGAAAGAATATGCAGAAACGTAAGCGAGATCCTTAAATGGATAGCTACCACTCACGTTCCTAACTAGTGGATTCATTGCATTCTAAGTATAATTTCAATAATTTGGATGTTCACCATTCCGCCGTAATTATGTTACTTAAATTGTCGAATAGAATTTCCCAACTTCTCCCCTTTCACCGCGGATAAGCAGTAGTTCTGGTGGCTGGAACAACGGACCGGCGGTCTCAGAGTCTGAACTGACTGATCCTCTACCTCTACCTCGGATGCCCCGGCCGGCGCCACTGGCCCTCTTGCGAGATGTTCTACCTCGTCCGGCTTGGGCCCGAGACTTCGCTCCCCGTTCCAACTCCTCCCTGCTATATCTCTTCAGCAGCTCTGCTTCTCTCAAACGAGCAACTCCGGTTTGGCTTCGCAGCAACCGGCGGCTCGGCTCTGGCTCCGTGATGAATGAATGGGATGCACTAATAGTGTGTCCGGTATGCTAGTGCCGGTATTCCGCTTCGCCACCAACACCCAAAACCACCTAATGACCGTTATGGTTCTGGTGCCCGTTATGATCTCAACACACTACTATTTATGCCGGCTTCTATCACGCCTCAATGTCCACGAAATCAATGTTAATGTTCACAATCAATTGAGGGATATTAAACTGATCTCCGAGTCTTTAATTCACGCAGTAATCAACCTCAAATAAAGTACAATACAACACAGTCTTACGGTCTATTAATTGACCACTAATTAATCACAAAACATAACTGTAGTAATAGGAAATAGAAATAAATATAAATGAGAAAATCTCCGTATAACGTAACACACAAAAAGTATGGCGGCAGGACTTCACTCAACTCTAGTTCTCAAGACAAGTACCACCTTGTTGATCGGAGCAGCTCTAGAATGGAAGTGGTGTGCTGAGCCCTTCTCTTCCTCAGCTCAGCTTGTTCTCGTACGACGGCCACGTCACCATCCCATTTCTAACCGTCGTCCTACTTCTGCTATACCTACTAGCCCGCTCCCCCGCCTATACTTACATCTCCCTCATTGCTATAGACTGCGGAAAGTTTCCGACACGACCGACGCTGTCGTCTGGTCGTCGTCCCCAACTCCTTTATCCTTTTTCCCTCCACTGCTATTCATAGATGGCCTAAATACATAAAGGTCCCGATTCCACTTCACACTATCCCCCCACACCCGCTTCGACTAGGTAGTACTCCTCTAGCATCGAAGCATGCTCCTGGTGTGCGTAACCGTTGAAGCGGAGTGTAAATACAAAAAGAACCCTGGCCTGCAGTAGACTACCCCCGCATCTATGCTATTTCTACTTCACACTGGACCTACCTCACCTAAGTCCTTATTACCGCCGGTACCGCATCCCGGTACCTCAGCCCTAACTCCTGCGTGCAGTCCCAACCGCCGTTACCCTTCACCGCATATACACATACTTGTCATAATTCCATATATATACAAACATATACTCGTAACATTTCATACTCACACCGCCGGTCTGCACCCCGGTAATCACACAATTGCATTTCACGATGTCATAATGCCATGCCGCCGCCGACTCACATCTCGGCCCACACATCCTTTAAACTTACACATCAATACATCCCATTATGATACCGCCGAACCGCAGCTCAGCATTACAAATAAAACAATTACACCGTCAAAACATAAAAAAATTAAAACCAACATAACTCCCTCAACACCGCCGAACCGCAGCTCGACCCATTAAAAATACAAAAAAAACTCTTTTATCGTCAAGAGAAAAAATGCATAACCGCCGCTTAGCGTTAAAAATAACAAAAAATGCACAAAGTGCTAAAAACTTAACCTAAAATATAAAAATAGTACAAAAATATACACTCTTCGGTTCTCACACGAACCCCTTCTTCCTCGGATCCTTCTAATCCCGCGGTGGCGTTGAACCGTCATCTTCGGTCACGACGACTTCCTCTGTCTCCAAAATCACAAGGTCCTGATCATCGCGACTCGCGCTCTCATCCGCGGTTCCTTCATCCTCCGTGCCAAACACAATCGGCCCCCGGAACCGGTCCAGGTTGTACAGCTGAGTTCCCGGTACTCCCAATACGCCAGCCTCAAACGAATCGCCGGCCGGGACTCCATTCTCCGCTTGCTGTACCCCTGTCGCTTGGCTCACCGCCGGTGTCTCTATCAGAGATCTCTCCATCGACGTAAACGACGAGCTTGTCCCTTGCATCATGCTCGATCCCGGATCCTCCGCTCTCGCAGCCCGTGCTTCCTGCTCAACCCGCACTTGAGCCGCCACCGCTTCCACAAAACTGTTGCGGTCTTCCACAGACCAAGCCTCTTGATTTGAGTTCTGCACCCTCAAATCCCCGACTGCCCGCACACTTTCCATCAACTGTACTTGTAGAGCCTTTAACCCCCGCTCTACCTCCGAATTCCGAAACACCGGCTCATCGGGCACTCTCACTATCATCCATGGTCTAGACGCTAACATATTCTCCGACGCTCTCATAATGTCATACGAGCTTACAGACGCGGGTCCGTGAACCAACCCTCTCAGCTGCGTCAACAACAACTGCCGATCTTCGTCAGAAGCGCCGGCCTCGTATGCCCGTATCTCCACTTTGTGGAAAGCCTCCTGAATGATGTCCATTCGAAACATCGCATCATCTTCTCCCGGCCTAACCAACTTCATATGTTCAACGTCTACCCACTCGTCACCTATCTGCGGCTGCACTAAGTTCTTGGACATACACGTACTCGGTATATGTCCCACCGCACGACAGTCTCGGCATATGGTCCAGATCTTATGGATTCCTGGTTGCGTCGGCGCGTACACTGGTCCCTTGGTTGTCATCACCAGCAATCTTCTTTGCATGGGAATATGATTCTCCGGGAACAAGAGCCAACCGCAAGCGTAATTAAAGACATAAACCCTTCCCAGTAGCGGATGCCTACTATCCGCTACCCGGGTATCTGTCTCCTTTAGCAACTGCATAACGCGAGCTCCTGCCTCCCGAACCGCCTTCGCCTTCGCCTCCGTACGGCCCATGAACTGCGACTCTATAAGCCTCTCGTATCCCGTCGTCGTCCAGAGGCGGTCTTCTTCCTCTTCATCCGAGCAACCCAATTCTACCGCCGAACTCGCGGTTACATCACTGAACTTGGTCTTCTTCGCCGGCGTCTCCCCCGTAGTCTTCCTTTTACGCTTCGGCCCCTTCTCCTGAGCCCCTACATTCTCGTCGGGTACCGGCGCTTCCTGACTCTGTTCCACTTCACTACGACTGCGACTACGAGTCCTGATCGGCGTATCGCTCTTCTTCCCCGGAGCTGACTTAGACTTAGCCCCCTTTGAACTCGACGCCTTACTTGCAGCCTTCACCCGTGCATCCTCTCTCTTCTGGGCAGCCAACTTTTCCTTCTTCGCCTGGTCTTCCAACTCTTTCTTGCGGCGCTTTTCAGCTTCAGCCAACTCCTTTTCCGCTGCTAAGCGCCGGGTCTCCGCTCGTAACACACTTCTCGTCGGGTCCCAGTCACTAATCGTCACCTTGCCCGACTCGTCCTCATCTTGCCATGCCGAATGCGACGACTCACACCCATCTTGGTCATATAACTGAACCTCAACGTCCAGCTCGTCCAAAAAGTTCAAGTCCGAGGCTATCTTTATCGCCGGTTTCAGGGCATCCACATCAACCCATCTGTCCAAGACCTTCTTTCCCTGCATCATGCGCTCCGGCGCCTTCCTTGCATCTCCAGATTGCACTTGCACACACCACTTATCCACAAATTCACCGAACTTAACATGGGCTTCTTTAAAATACTCCCATATTTCGCTCAACTGGCCGCACCTGGCCTTGCCTGCCCACTTTGATGGTGTTTCCGTCGCCTTAACCACCGCCGTCCGAGCTTGTTTTACGTAGAATCGTACTTGGATCATGTACGCTGTCGCTCTAAAAGATAGCCACTCGCCGGGTTGTAAATCTAAGCTATATGCCATCTCTCTTCGCAGCACTAATAATATGGGTAGCAACCCCCGCTGATCTAACTCTAAGTCCGTATCAAACTTATCGTCTTCAACCAACAACAGGATCTCCCTCAATACCATCCGCATGTCCTGTCGAAACAGCGGCGCCGTAAATTGTGGTTTTATCACCGGCATCTTAACACTCATAATGTCTTTTCTGACGTCCGTCGCTCGCAGCCACCGGTCGTACCCCATCGAAGCTGAAGCAAACGACTCTGCGTATAGTCGGCCGAGGTTTAACACTCCTAACGTCACCGCCGACATATACTGCACTTGCGTCTTCCTCAACACTATCTTGTCCTTCTTATTCTTAGGCGGTCTGTTATCCTCCGCCGTATCTACGATGGATAACCCTATATCCGGAAAAATTGTACATATGGCTTCCTCTACTCGACGGGGCACCGCACTCTCATACATCGTCCTCCAAAACTGTTGCCACAAATGTTTAACATCCACTGTATGGCGCGGCCTAACGTCCGCAAAGTTCCGAAGTAACTCAAATTGCGGTCCTAAATCATAAAACCACTTCGTGGCCAAGTTCTCCTCTAACCACTTTAACACATACACACGAGCCGTATGAGGGAGGGCCGCGAACCCCAACAACAACACTGTATTACCGTCCGTAATACCTATCACTGATATATAACCCCTCTTCGTTGTTTGCCGGTTCGCCCTCCAAACTTTCACTCCCAAATGCCATACTTTGTCCAAACGGCCTAGCGCCGCCATCACCTCCTCTTCTGTGCTGGCATCCGCACACACCGACAGCTTCACCGTTGGGGTCGGTCTGGTGGCTGTCGCCTTTGGTTCCCAGAACCCATCACGATTTAGGAACGTCTTAATGTTCCTGGCTGGCAGATCTTCCTCCGCCTCATCTTCATCTTCATCGTCTTCCTCCTTAAGACGATATCTGTCCACCATTGGAAACAGAGACTCATCATCATGTGGTCTCTTGTGGACCGGAACTATTCCCCGGCTCCGAGCAAGATGTCTCTTTCGACTCGAGAGCCATCCAAATTGAACGGGTTCAGCCCGTATCTCCGGCTTGAACACCCGACTGTTCAAACCCTCGCTGCATGATACAGCACTCCACGACACCTCTTTAAAGGCTTTCGCCATGTCGACCTCCCATTGCGGTGGGGCGGCCATGCTAAAAAAAATTAAAACCACAGATTAGACATTGTCTAAGTGAGATTCCCCTCACTCCCGTCTCGCTGTGTTTCCCACTCATGTCATGCATACTTTAAAGTAAAAGTCGTAAAAATCAAAATACCGGCGCCGGCCAACCCGGCGACCTAAACTCAACCAAACAACACCGGCGCCGGCCGACCCGGCGCCTCCAACTTAACTACTTGTGGTAATAGCCCCGGTTCCCCGGCCCCATTACCCAATATCCCCGCTACGTTCTATCCGGACTCCCACGAATCCTCTCTTGCCTTCCATGGCCTTCTGCCATCTCACCTCTACCCGGTGCCTACTAAGATGCCTTCTGCAAATACTTAACGTTTAAGTGCGTTCCCTTTTTCGTTTACCCACAGAAGCTTTTAAACTGTGACCAGACGACTGCACCCCTGATCGCCGGTATGGTTACGGACACTGAGTTGCTCCCTTGTCGAGGTCTTGGCTCCGCAACGCCTCACTCCGAGCGGCCGCAACTCAGGCTGAGTTTTGGTGTTTATACACGCGGGACTCTACCGGTGTTCCAACGTGATGTAAATACTACTACCTACGGGGCTTCCCTCAATATCTGTGGATTTGGGATTGGCGTTTGATCCCAACACTGGCTAATAGATATGCTGCTACGTACCTCATTTTACTGATCCGACTAGAATTCTGCCATCACCATCCCCCCGTAGCATCTCCGGTGATCAAACCTAGCCATACGTGCCTACCATTCTCTGACCAACTCACTTTTCGTTCCTTTACCCGGCGGTCCGCCGCCCTCAGAATCGTGACATTCTTCAGCTCAACATGCCTTTACTTAACTTATATGAAAAACATCACAAGAAAAGTGAAGTTCTCGGCGGCTGTTTCTTTGAAATCCGATGCCGGCCAACTGTCTCATGGAAGTTTGTGGCCACATCGCCCGCGGTCAGTACAACCGCTTTTTCATCCCCCATACTTTTTACATCCAACCCCTACTCTTCACAAATTATAATGTCCTCCAGACCGCGGTCTGGGTTAGGCTTGTTTACACTCCCACAGCTCTGAGTCTCTGCTACCGCTGCACTCTCCTTACTCTAACTTAAAACTTCTGCCCTAAACTAGCACTTCTATGTGGTCTCCGGGCCCCTGTCTCCGCTTTGGCTTGCGCCTTCTACCCTAGACTAACACATCTTCGTGGTCTCCGGGTCTCTGTCTCTACTATGGCTTGCGCCTTCTACCCTAGACTAGCACTCACTGTGGTCTCCGGGTCTGCTACGCTTGGCTTGCGCTCCACGTCTACAGGATAATCAGTACCTAGACTAGCGTAGATTTTACGGTCCTACGGTGGCTGTTCCCTGGGAAAAATTTGAGAATCCTACGCTTCTGCTTGCGCTCCACGTCTACACGATGACCCACACCTAAACTAACGTAGATTTTACGGTTTTCCGGTGCCTGCCTCATGGGAAGTTGATTTTGTCCTGAGCTTGCGCTCCCTCATAACATCCTTATCCCTAACCTAGCGTACATTTTACGGGTCTCCGGGTCTGGATGCCTGGTATACTGGTGAATGTCCCTAAACTAGCAATTAAGGTCTCCGGGAACTGGTTTTTGCTGATCTTTACATCGCTCACAGCTTCGAGCTATCCCCTAAACTAGCATCGCAATGATGGTCTTACGGGGTGTGGAGTTTAACTCCTGCTGGTTTATGCGCTCCCACAGCTTTGAGCCCGACTTCCACTACCGTGAAGGTTGAAGACCTTTACCAAAAGCGTAGATCCTACCTTCTATGCTTGTCCCTACGGTGGTGATCGGGACAAGCGTGCGGTGCAGTTTAACGTCGTACGCGCCATCGGACGTGAGGAAGGATCAGGTATGTGCCTGCCAAGACAACCTATTCTTCCCACCTAACCTAAACACACTTTTTTTTTGATTTTATAAAACTTTTATACTTTTTTTTTCATGCTGCTTTATGTTTTATATAGATTGCACACCATGCATTTCAAAAATTAGAAGATTGAAGAATTAAAAATAAAGAATGTAGATTGTGATTATTGATCGCCGCCTGCTACGTCTTCTTCGGACATAGCGTAATTAACTCCCAACCGAACCGGTTGTTTATGGTCTCTGGATGGATATCGCCTCGGTGGTGGTGGGTCGTCGATATCCACTTCATACTCATCAGACAGATCTAAAGGACCCATGCCTCCTGACCAACCCGTGTTCTGGTCAGTCGCGCCTGTCGTGGATGCTTGTCTTCCCTGATTTATATCAGAGACTGGTAAGGACTCGGTTTTTGCTACTTGCGGTGTTGTAGCATCAGGTATTGCCGAGTCTGTCTCTCTTTCGGTGTCCGGTATCGCCGCCTCTGTGCTTACCGGGTCTCTGTCGCTGTCTGGTTCTCGTTCCACATTCTCTTGCGTATGATACGGTAACATCAGAGAAGTATGAAAACGGGATGGGACACTATTTGGTTTGTCCGGATCCTGAATACTATATGACCAGTCCGAATGGACTTCGACTATTTTCCATGGCCCTGTATACCGCGGACCCAGTGACTTCGCGTATTTTTCCTCCTTCAAGGACAATTTCTTATTTCTAATCTTAACCAAGTCCCCGACTTCATACACTACGTCCCTTTTGTTTCGATCAAAGTACTTTTTCTGTTGGATCTGCGCTTCCCTTAGATTATACCGAGCCTGATCCCTGATAAATGTTACATCTTTGATGAGCCTCTGACCGAATTCGTCTTCTGAAATACCCAGCGTTTCCACTAGCTGCATTTTCCGATCTACCGGTAGCAATATCTCTCTCCCTAGGTTCAGCTGACAAGGCGAATATCTAGAGGACTTTGACTTAGAGGTATTTAATGCCACCATATAGTCGCCGAGTTGCTTTGCCCAGTTAGTCTGTGTCTCTAAGCAAAACGCTCTTAAAATACTCTTGATATCCCGATTCGCTCTCTCTGACTGGTTTGGATTTGGATGATACGGCGCTACATGCACGCAAGTTGCTCCCCATTGCCGCAGCTGATCATTCCAAACATCGCCCGAAAAGTAAGACGCGTTGTCCGAGACGATCCGCTTCGGTGTACCAAAAGTATTGAACACCTTATTTAGAAATCGAAGAACCTTTACCGACGATACTGATGTCAGCGGCTCCATACTTACCCATTTCGAGAATTCATCCACACATACTACTATGAACTTAAACCCGGCGCTTGCGGTTAACTCGCCCACGATATCCACATGAACACACTCAAAAACATTGTTGCGGTATGAGTGTATCCCCATTTTGCCTGGTTGCGCCTGATTCGAAGCTTTGACTAATTGACATACCTCGCATGTTTTCACGTATGCCTCTACCGTCTTGAGCATGTTGTAAAACCAAAACCTTTTGCGAATCCTGTCATATGTGCGCTCTACCCCCTGATGACCTGCCATGGTATGATCGTGGAAATGCGATATGACCTCCCGCTCTATGGACTGCGGTATTACTGGTACTATGCGCTTTCTGGTTAAAACTGAATCCGGGTCTAAGAAGTTTGACTGAATTAGAGGATGCGCCCATTTAATGTGTTTGCCTTTTTTCATGAGCATCGATGGTGACACCCTTACCGTATCGACCGATCGGCCTGTTCTCTCTTCCTCCTCCAGCCTTTGCTCCCAGAGTTTATCCACCTGGTTACTATAGAATCCGCCTTCCGGTGTACCAACCTTCAGGATCGACCTGACCGCCGCCGGTTCCTTACATGGAACATACCTGCACAACACTCCATCTACTACCACGTAGTCATAGCGGTATCGAGATCGATCCCCGACTCTGCTGAGGCTCTTTGTAATGGTGGATAGTGCCTCGCACTCTCTCTGCAAACCCCGAAGCATGTCCTTGTCCAGCGAGTCCATGTCGACTTCCACGTCGGACCTAGGGTTTGTGATAGTGGCAAAGCACATGTCGAGTTGATTTGGGTCGTCGTCGTACTTGGGATCCGGTAAAGCACCTCGCGAAAATAGATCAGCGAGCTTATTATCTCCGCCACTCACGTATTCGACATCATTCACGATGTCACCCAGCTCGATTGCCCATCGGACAATGTGCCTGTTGTACAAATGGTCATTCATCGCCGCATGTTTTAAATGTGTCAACGCTTGGTTGTCACACCTAAAAATGACGTTTTTCTGGTACCGCGTAAACGGGTCGAACACGCGATTTGCAAACCTGATTGCCAAGCACTCTTTCTCTCTCGCATCGTATTTACGCTCGGCCGCATTCAGCAACTTGCTTCGACATTCGATAACTCGGAAACGGGATCTCCCCAAAATTTCACAATAGTAATCCTGCGCTAAAATCGCTCCCAACCCAACGTCACTCGCGTCGGTATACACATATAAAGGGTGATCGTAATTAATGGTGTTGAGAGTGATTTCTTTCGCTATTTCCTCTTTGATCGCATCGAATGCCGACTGCTGTTTCCTTCCCCAACTAAATGGTAAATTCGGATCTGCCTCCGCTTTTAATTTAAGAAAAATTGGTTCCAACCGGGTGGCGTAGTGCGGTATAAAGCGCATATACCATCCGATTGCCCCCAAGAACCGTTGCACATCTTTCTTTGTTTTCGGTGTTGGAAAGTGTCGGATTGCCTCGACTTTCTTGGGGCATTTCTTAATACCGAACCGGGTAACAATATGGCCTAAAAACTCAACCTCCGGTAGGTCAAATTCGCACTTTGCCCAATTCACCGTTAAGTTAAAGTTGTGTAACGTTTTAAACACATGTTCCAAATGGTCCTTGTGCAACTGCTCAGTTTCGCTAAAAATAAAAATATCGTCTAAATAAACATGCAGAAATTCCCCTACAAATTTACCAAATAGCGTATTCATGAGTTCTTGGAAAATCATCGGCGCATTCTTCAGTCCCATCGGCATTACACACCACTCATACGAAGCGTTCTGAGTTTTAAATGCGGTATACTTTCTTGAACTTTCAGTAATCGGTATCTGCCAGAATCCCGATTTCAAGTCGATCTTAGACATGTATCGGTTTGGTGGAAGATGCTCTAGGATCTGGTGGATTATAGGCATTGGGTTTTGAATTTTAGGTGTGTGGCTGTTCAACTCCTTATAGTTCACTACCAGGCGTTTGTCACCATTCGGCTTCGGAACTATAAGAAGTGGAGACGAATACGGTGATGTTGACCGCCGTATCTTACCCTGCTCTACTAAATCCTGTAAAGTCTCGTCCACCCACTTCGATACCGCCGGTGGCCGGCGTGGTGGTTTGCATTGTATAATTGGGCAATCCGCCGGTATGCCCAGATCGTGTATTACCGCATTAGTAATGCCTGATGTACCGTCGCTACGTACCACTCGATCATATTTTTCGACTAAAGTTTCAACGAACGCCTGGATCGGTGTTAACTTCTCCCATACCCGGTCATACCTGTCTGGAGTTGATGCCAAAGACAAGTCGCAAACATCCCTTGCGGTCTTAATCGACATGCAACGGACAAAATACCCCTGTTTGCGCTTTTTCTCTTCCTCCGTGGGATCCTCCCACCGCATCTCACCCTCGACGTCGTTAAAACTTAAGCCGACTTTCCAACGGAATTTATTTCCGATGAAAATGGGACACATTAACCCTTCCTGTACCAGGAAGTCCTCTCGGAACCACCGACCTGCAATCTTAAAATCCAAAGTCACGACACCGCCGGCTGTGACTACCGTACCATCAAACCCTGACATCTGCACTGTCGACTCTCTGATAGTCAGACCTAGTCTGACACATTCTTTTTTTGAGATAGCGAGCGCCGTGCATCCTGAATCTATTAATGCGAAATACGGAAATAGCTTTTGCTTATGTTTGACATTAACTAAGGCGTAAGGGGCTTTGTTTAGTAAATGTAGTCGACACGGGTCCCCTTGGCTGTCCGTGTCTGTACCCAGTTTAAAGAGGCCGGTGTGTCTTGTGGTAACACTGATGGGATGAACTTCGCCTCTAGGCCACTGACAATCTGCTGAATTTCATCCTCTTCTGCGTTTTGTTGCGGCTCCTGCCGCTCAGTCCGCTTCGAGCTCCCTTCTTCTCTGTTTTTCGCCGTCCGCATCATATTGAACAGTTGCCTTTCGTCCGGCTCTTCGCGCTGCATCGGTGCATCCAACAGCCCTTGCATGACTTCTGGTTCTCTTGTACCCGGCGGGTCCTCGCCTTCGTCTTCCGCTGGTTTCTCTGCACACACATTCGCTAGTATGCGCATTGCCATGACCCTTGCTTTCTGCGATCGACAGTCCTCGGTATTGTGCGTTGCCCTACTACATAGCTGACACCACTTTCCGGTCTTACGGTCTCCTTGCCTTTCCTTCGGTTGGGTGTCGGCGCCTCTTCGTGGACTGTTCGATCTGCTTCCCCGAGGTTCTTCTCTTCTAGGTGACGTTGATCGACGCTGTTGATCCCGATTTCCGCTTCCACTGCGGTCTCTGGTGTTAGCTTCTCGACCGGCGCTTCCACTCTGCCGTCGGTCTCTCGATCCCCACTGAGATCGGTTTCCGCCTCGTGCTGGATATCTATCGCGGTTTCTGCCTCGGTCATTCTGTCCCCAGGATCGGTGCCGATCTTTCTCTCGTTCCACTTCCGCTTGACCCCTGTGAAACTCTTCAACCTGTTTGATGAAATCGTTGAGTTTCAACGGTACTTTAGTTCCGGGTGGGAATGCGCCGTACAGCGAGCAATGCATATTCTTCCTGAGCCGATTCATTATCTCCATCTGCGCCCACGGATGCGGTTCCCTAATACTCTTGATAAGCGTGTAAAATTCTGAAGCCCACTGCCGTATCGGTTCGTCTGCTTGTTGCTTCCAATTCACAATTCTGTTCAGCAATGCCTGTGCACTTGATCTTTCGTATGCGTGTAGGAACTCCGTTTTGACGGCGTCCCAGGTGTGTGCCACGTCCAACAACGTTGCTTTCAACCACGCCGCCTCCGCTGGTGTGGTAAGACATTGCTGAAAAATCTGAATGTAGGCTCGACGTTGTGTGCCTCGGATCTCCAAATGCGACTCGAAGGCTTCGATGTATGTCGTGGCTATGTCCGACTTCGGGTTAAACTTTGGTGGTATGATGTCCAACCCGGTCGGCGCCATCATGCCTGCTATAAGCTGGTTGTTCGCCCTCTGTAACTCTTGGGCTTCCGCGGTGTTCTGCGTCTGTTGATCAAGCAAGTCCAACAACTGGTTCGCCAAATCTGCCGAGGTGGGCGCCGGTCCTGCACTACCCGATGTGTTTCCGCCTCCAAATTGTGAATGCGGACCCAGTGTTTGAGTTGCCGGTGCCGTCTTCTGTCCGAATCGCGGCTGCCCTCCACCGCCGCCTGTAACCATCTGTAGCAAATTTCCTTGCGGTAGTGGTGGTTGCATCGCTGGTCCACTCTGTCCTGCAAGCGCCGCTAACTGCTTTGTGATAGCAGAGTAGCTGTTTTGAACCGTCTGCACTTGCAACTGCATCGCCTGCATGTCTCTTGACATCTGCATCACGTAGTCATGTGTCGACTTCTGCTTCTGCCCCGTGGGCTCAGACTTTGCTGCTCCTATCATTTTATTTGCTTCCTGCAGTTTTCTGCTTTCTCCGTCGCATAGGTCTAACATACCGAAGAACGCTACCAACCCGTCCTTTTCAGCTTGTAACATGAGTTCATGAGCCGCAGCGAACCTTCCCGCTACATCGCTTGGTGTCATCGGCTCCGGTGTTTCTTTCTTGTATACCTGCCACTGGTATATGAACCACCGCTTCTGGACTGTCAACAAGTCGTATCCTTCCGGCATCGACGCATCCGTGCGCAGCAAATCCTTAGATAGGAGCTCCACTTCTCTTCCAGCCCATGTGGTGCCTTCAGCGTCCGCTTTCAATATTGGCTTCATCTTGCTCATCTCCAGTCTTCTTCGCTTGCCTTGGTTATGTTCTCGACTCTCCCTGCCTCTTTACGCTGGGACAGACCGATACGGAACTTTTTAAGCCTCGCCTCTAAACCTACTTTGGATACCCGGCGGTGCTGTGACCCCACGGCTTTACCGCCGCTTCTCGACAAGTGCTCTACCGCCGCCTCTACAGACAAACTGGACAGTCCAGCCGCGAAGCTCCGGTGTGCTTATCCACCACCACAAGGCTGACACGTACACCGTATGCGGATGCTATGTTATGAAAAATGCGTTCGAAAACAACCTTCGTATGTCCCTGCTCGCGCTTATCGCCGCCTCCCAGAAGAAGTACTCTGATCGAAACCTTCCCGTACTCTATTTTCTAGCCTATATGCGCTACAACTAAGAAGCGTAAGAAAGACAGCGAATAGGAACTGGTGGTTCTCACCTGATTTCGATAGTTTCGGTTCTTGTACCAGACGAATGTTTGGTGTCCGGCACGGTCGCCAGTGTCGAATAGAATTTCCCAACTTCTCCCCTTTCACCGCGGATAAGCAGTAGTTCTGGTGGCTGGAACAACGGACCGGCGGTCTCAGAGTCTGAACTGACTGATCCTCTACCTCTACCTCGGATGCCCCGGCCGGCGCCACTGGCCCTCTTGCGAGATGTTCTACCTCGTCCGGCTTGGGCCCGAGACTTCGCTCCCCGTTCCAACTCCTCCCTGCTATATCTCTTCAGCAGCTCTGCTTCTCTCAAACGAGCAACTCCGGTTTGGCTTCGCAGCAACCGGCGGCTCGGCTCTGGCTCCGTGATGAATGAATGGGATGCACTAATAGTGTGTCCGGTATGCTAGTGCCGGTATTCCGCTTCGCCACCAACACCCAAAACCACCTAATGACCGTTATGGTTCTGGTGCCCGTTATGATCTCAACACACTACTATTTATGCCGGCTTCTATCACGCCTCAATGTCCACGAAATCAATGTTAATGTTAACAATCAATTGAGGGATATTAAACTGATCTCCGAGTCTTTAATTCACGCAGTAATCAACCTCAAATAAAGTACAATACAACACAGTCTTACGGTCTATTAATTGACCACTAATTAATCACAAAACATAACTGTAGTAATAGGAAATAGAAATAAATATAAATGAGAAAATCTCCGTATAACTTAACACACAAAAAGTATGGCGGCAGGACTTCACTCAACTCTAGTTCTCAAGACAAGTACCACCTTGTTGATCGGAGCAGCTCTAGAATGGAAGTGGTGTGCTGAGCCCTTCTCTTCCTCAGCTCAGCTTGTTCTCGTACGACGGCCACGTCACCATCCCATTTCTAACCGTCGTCCTACTTCTGCTATACCTACTAGCCCGCTCCCCCGCCTATACTTACATCTCCCTCATTGCTATAGACTGCGGAAAGTTTCCGACACGACCGACGCTGTCGTCTGGTCGTCGTCCCCAACTCCTTTATCCTTTTTCCCTCCACTGCTATTCATAGATGGCCTAAATACATAAAGGTCCCGATTCCACTTCACAACTAGTGGATTCATTGCATTCTAAGTATAATTTCAATAATTTGGATGTTCACCATTCCGCCGTAATTATGTTACTTAAATTGAGCATTGTATAGCTAGAATTTCTGGTAAAAAGCTTACTTATTATGTAAATATATAATTAGAATATCATATTTATTTCGCGCTTGTATGCCTGGAGTGGACTGGGAAGTTAGGATAAGCCCCTATGCGGCTTTTCCAATTTTCTATTTGCAACAGAGTCTGGCGCTACGTTTTGTACACTAAATAATGAATTATAAACCCAAAAATTTTATGCGAGCTACTTGTATCTATATATGTAAGCAATTTGAAATAACTTGGATTGCATAGCACTAATTACTATTCACAAGAAGTAAGTAATATAGCGTGTAATTAATAAAAAGAAAATTTCTTGAACTAATTTATTATAACCACGAGCTTTGACATAATAAAACTTAAGTTAGGTATGTACTTCGTTTCTGGTTTCATCAGTTTCATGGCTACTTCACTGTGAGAATCCGACACAAAAATTTTGATAAAATATCTTTCATTTTTTCCCTAAACTTGTGGTGTAATTATTTTTATCTTTTAAAGTATACCGTTCTGAACCTCAAGGGGGTAATTTTAAAATTCCAAATTATTTACTAAACCAATATGATGATTGTATTAGCAGCTAAGTAATTTAGAAAATGCTCTACAAATTGCCCATTGGTTTTGTGTGCTTTCCAAAAACGTTAGCAGATATTAGGGATTAAGTACTTTAAAGGTAGCCCATTGTACTCTTTGTTACAGAATTAATATTTATGTTCAAATAGTGACGATAATTTAGCTCGCCAAATATTTAACAGCAAGGAAAGAAAACTTGTTTGAAACGCAATATGTTTATGCTACGCTACGACGTTTATCAATTTAATTCAAAAATTGCTTTGTTAAAAATAAACTTTCACTTCAGTTTACATTACAATAGGAAGGTAAAAACTCGGAGAAAATTCGTTCTTCTACCACACGTATCTTAGCCCCAAGTATCTTACTTTCAAGAACTCAAAGTTTATTTTCAGATTATTACTATTACTTTCTTAAATATGGACCCATTTACAAAGTTAAATGTGCTTCTGCTCTGGATTTTGGGATACTTTCCTTCAGCACCCCTTCTGTTTCCGATCAAAAAAAATTTGAAAAACAAACTAATTTTGTTTTCTTTTGTCTACACACTAGTAGTATCAGTGATCAGCACATTCGCGAACCTGAATTATTTTATGAGACTTTTTAACTATGCTCAACTTGGACTCGTCATGCAGATCATGTATTCTATTTCTACATTCTCTAGGCTCCTTCAAGATGCTGTGCCTCGTCTTACAGGGATTTTTTCTGAAGACCGAATCCTCAAGATATTTAAAGATATTGAAAAATTAAAGTTGTACTGTACAGAAATTGTATTTTTGCCGGAAACAAACCATGTTCAGCAAGTACTAAAACAAACAAAAATGATACCAGAAAAATTGACCATCATTTCTGTAGCATATGACGAAACTCTGATACAATCAGTTTTTGATAGGTTTAATTTTAACTCTATTATTCGCTTGAAACGCTTGAGTAGCAAACACTGCTTTCGATTTTGGTACATTTTTTCCTCATTAGCAATGTCCTCGACGCTCGCTGTATACTTGAGCTCTTACTTTGAAATGTCTGCTGCAGAAAATAGGACCTTCTACCTCGTTAGTTTCCAACACGAATGGATGACTGATGCGAATGAATTAATCGTCGAGATAATTCTCCTGGTTCAAATCTTTGCTCTAAGTGGATTCATTGTAAATGTGGGATCAGAATTGGCTTGGAGGTACAAGCATTTTTGCAGAAAATTGGAGAATCAATTCCAAAAGAAGATATCTAAAATAGAGTCTACAGGCTACTCGGAGATCCAAATGAGCGGCTCAAGTTTAAATTTTGAAGATAGATATTTGGAAGAATTTTCGAGGCTTCAGAGATGCTTCAACGAGTTTAATGAAATTGGTGGAATTTTTGTAATTTTGAATTTACAAACTGTAGGTCTGAGACTTAGCTATGGGATTTACACGTTAATTTGGCCAGTAGATGGAAATATTTCTAATATTATGTCCTGCCTGTCGACCTTATTATTTGGATATCTCATTTTGAGCGTGGGAAATCACTTGAAAACAGAAGTAATCATTCATTTACATTAGACATTTTCGTGGGTAATTTTGAGCCTTGTTTTAAATTTGAATTATTTAAATGAGAAACACTACTCTTAATGTTTTTCCCAGATACGAAAATGCAAGGAGAAACTGGCACGTCTTGTAATTGCGAATAAAATGAAAAACATTTTTGTTCCTGAAAAAGTTAGTTTAACGTATATTTATTCATATGTAAAGTCACTAGTACGTTTAAAAGCGTATTGTTGATTTTATTAATTAACGTATCAATAATATTGAATTGTATTACTTAGGTGGTTCAAATCTCAGAGTGGGTCATTAATTGGAATTGGGCGTTTACAGGAATGAATATGTGCACAATCGATTACGGGCTGGTTCCAGGAGTAATTGTTTATAAACTAAAGATAAATATTAAAACTATGCATGTTAAATGTCTTTTTGATTCCTAGAATTAAGAAATAAAACGGAAATATTTAATTCTAATCTTTTGTGTTTAGATAGTGGTGACTGTGATGGCTTACATGACCTTCATTATTCAGCTGAAGCTCTCTGAGAAGCCAATTGACACGGGAACAACTTGCAACAATGTAAGTGAGGTCCTCAACCTGACAGCTAATACTGGAATTACTACCTAAAGGACTCTTCCGTTGTTGTGTATGTTTTAGCATTGCACTTAATCAGGCATCGCAGTCAAAACGATCTTTGGCTATGCTCTGGTAGCCAAGGCTTCTTATGGTTTGCACACTTTGCACCCAATTTTGCCGTTTTCCGCCAGTTATTGTGCCCAGTTATTCTGTGTAGTTATTATTAATAATCATGAACTGAAAACTATTATGAAAGCTATACCAATATGCAATTACATATGCTATTAGTCGTAATGTGATACAATAAAATCATTTAGATGTATAAACAACATTTACTTGGTTAATTTTACACAAACAAGAAGCATGATCAATATAGATAAGAAGCCGCGATGCCGTACAACCTGCAAATTTTTATTTTATTAATTTGCGTGCAACCTATATCTACTAGAAAAAAATCTACTCTAGAAAATCAGTAAGAACTGTTAAGCTAAAATACTATCAAATGGATGGGAAACCCTTCTCCCGGATCTGCTCATAAAAATGAGACGATCAAACATTTAACCGTCATTATATAGGTCATCTGATACATTTAATTAGATGTAAGTATGTACAAACAAAATCTATTTTATTTAGTTTCCAAAAATACTTAAATGAAGCATACACAATACAGAGCGGAAGTCCGGAAGCCGAACAGACGGTAAATTTTTATTTGAACTACTACCTACGTGCAATGCGAAAACTACACAAACTTTGGCACGGTATCGCTTACATTAAGTAGGTAAAGTCAAGAAACACAAAATTAGTAAAATTGCGCTAAGCAAATATCTTACCTTTTGGTTACAACTGCAATTATATAACAACAAGTCCAGTAGTCTAGGACGGGGCTGGGTTTTATTACGTCGAAAACATGTTAATTCTATGACTAACTACTCCAAGATTAAGCAGAGTAGTTTTACGAAACCATCTGAAATATTTATTTGTGTAATACTAATAATTATTCGAAAAAGCTTAAGTAATATAACATATGTAACTAGTAAAAATACAATTTCTTACACTAATTTAAACCATTATGGGTTTTGACACATTAAAACTGAATTTACTTCTTCTCTGGCTCCCTGGCTACTTCCCCGTGAGAAACCCACTCATTAAAAAATCTGATTTAAAAATCCATAAAAAATCCTTTGTCTACTGCTTCAATGTAATTCAACTCATCTTAACCACAACACTTCATTTGCATTACTGCTTAAGAATCGTTTTCTCAACTGGAGGTGTGAGTCGAGCCTCTCGTATAATTTACAGTTTCACAACTGTCTCTATTTTCCTCAATGACTTGTCTTCCCGACTTGTGGGAATCTTCTATGGAGATAAGATCTGCAATGTTCTTCAGAATTTGGACATTATCGACACATATTTGGAGCCTCTTCTGAAGCAAGCAATGGGGCCGCCAGGATCAGGGTCAGGAGCAGGAGAGGAAAATAAAATTGTATCATTATCAAAGCCAACACCACTCCATCGACAAGAAAATATTGACTTTGTCGACGCTGATGATAGCAGTGCGGAAATTCAAACTACTCCACTAGAAATCAAATTCAAGAAAGATTTTATCAGTTTTAAAACAAAGGTTTATTTCCTATGGGTATGTTCGATTCTGACTCTTTTCTGGACGGGGATAATAGTTACTTGGTGGTATTTTGAAAGAGATCATCCCATTGAGTCTAATATCTATTTCTTAAATCTACCTCATCGATGGATGACCGATTCAGTGGAGTTAATGTCAAATATTGTGGCGATTGTATCGTGTACATGTACGACCGGTTTTGCTCTTGCACTCGGGATTGCTTTGATTGAGAGATACAGGAAATGTTGTCAGATCCTCCAGATGATGTACTTGTACCCAAAGTCAAATTGTTGGAATTGGAATAATTGGAGCGATGAACCACGTTTTGAAGACAGTTTTATTGAAGCATTCACTCAACTTCGGAAAGGCTTTTATTCCTTTAATAAAGTAGCGGGTGTTTATGGACTCACGAATCTGTTCATGATGGGCATGATGCTCACTTATGGGATTTTTGCATTGATTTGGCCCAATGACGGGATTGCTAATATTCTTAATTGCACTTCTTCCATGCTTTTGGTGAGTCTCATTTTGGGTGTGGGGGTCAGCATGAAGGTTGAAGTGAGTTATTTTATTATTTTTGTCTACTGGTTATTTTCGATTAAAATCAATTAATAATTGGAATTGAATGTGAAGAAAAGTTTTTAGGAGCTTAAGTATGTAGGATTAAGTATGTAAGTATTAATCTTCCATTCATAGATGCTGAAGCAGAAGGAAAATCTAAGCCGACTACTTATTAAGGAGAAGTTAAAGAAAGTTGGATCAAGAAATAAAGTTAGTATTTAGCTTTCTCGTAGTTAACTTAAAAATAAATATGATTAATAAAAATAGAAAATTTTGGGTAGTTCATCCTTTATTGCTTCCTCCGGCGCCCGAAGCGAGCAATATAACTAAAGCTTAGAAAATAGGCTAAAAGTACTTATTGCTTTATTTTCTTTTTAAAAGGGCTTAAAATATTGCTTTTTTAAACGTTCAAATTGTTTTATTAGCATATTTTTAATGGGATAAGATGTTCTATTTTTGCATGGTTTTTTAAGGGGCAAAATTTTATATTTACATACTGTCAAAAACGGGAAAATGCTGTTTACATGGTTTAAGAAGGGCAGACAGAATGTTCGATTTGCATGTTTTAAACGATGCAATATCTTTTAAACGCATTTTTTATACAATAGAGAGCATAAGGGGTCGTCCATAAATGATATCATCGAAATATTGCCAATTCTAGGACCCTATGACTCCCCTGTCATGAGCTTAACCATTGCGTAAATGGCTAACTTTAACATGGGATGTCATCCATATCCAAGTAGACCCATTGACCCTACCCATGATATCATTTATGGACGACCCCTAATAGCTACACAGTGTAATTTTTAACTTGTTTTATTTAAGCTTGGACAAATCACTAAGTGGGTGATACAGTGGAAGTGGGAATTCAGTGGAAGGAACGTTTGTAGAATAAATTACGAATTAATTCCTGGAGTGAGTTTTTGAATACTAAAATCTATTCGCTTTACCATTTTATTCAACTAAAAATATTACGGTATATGTATCTGACTTTCTGAATTTGTATTAGATGACATGTGCTCTCATGGCGTACATGACCTTCCTTATTCAACTGGAATTATCAGAAAATCAAAGATTTTAACTGTCATACATAGTTACAATGCTTGCTTAAGTAGGTAATATGTAGTAAAGCACACTTTAAAAAAGTAGTAATCACGTGGCGTAGAACACAAAATTAAATTAGTGTTACTATTTGGGCAACATGTACTTCGTAGATATCAGTATTTTCTGTTTCACTGAAGTAAATATTGGCTTTCTTCTGAATCTATGGTATTACGTGTAAAATTTAATAAATAACTGTGTGTACTTTTCTTTTCAATAGCATTATGATGCATAATGATGGACCACTATTTCCAGCTTGAGCAATGTAACCTTCGCTGGTAAAAAGTAATTATTAAAAAATGCAAGATGAAGTCACATGACTTTCAAGATTCTTTAGCTGAATATTTGTTCAATAGCAGTGATGTCTGCGCAAGCTTTGATACTTTTAGACTTATTTACTTATTTTGCCTCCTTCGCCACGAGCATGTGAAAATCATGAAACTGATCCACCTAAGAGAAAGATTGCATATTATTATGAAATGATACTCGGAATTTCAGTTAAACGTACACAGCATATAATTTAAAAGCTTAATTAAAGTAAAATAAATTGAAATGTAATTAATTACCCGAGTAGTACAAATAGCCACGAGAGCATAATAAGATATCCGAAAGTAGGTGGCTTAGGAAATAGAATGACAAGAATGAATTGAATTAAATTCATAGCTTGATTTAAAGAATCTTGAACTCCATTCAAAATCCCACGTTGAGTTTCAGGAACTTCTTCTTGAAAAAATTGTGTTACACTTAAATCTGCTACCCAGAGTCCTATACCCATATCACCCGATCAAAAATTTAGTTTACATGATATTTAAGTACAAATAAGGGGTTTAGCCATTGTTGTCGACTATCCGTACTGTTAACATTACTAAGTATGTACGTGGGAAAATACTTACCATATCGGGAGATTAAAATTCCCGTAAAAAACATTATAACAGAAGTATGCGTAAAATTCTGTATAGCTGCTGCAGTTGCAGATGGGACAGGGACCTCGGTGGTTGACTCGTTCGTACTGAAACTTGTCCACAACGCTTCAGGTACGAATGGAGACCCCGGAACGAATACTGAGACAACACACAGAACTAAGCTGGCAGTTTGAAAACCAAACCCAAAATTCCCTACAGCAAATTTCCCTAATTTCCGTCTCAGGAATGGAAAGGAGATACTTCCTAAAATCCCAGGGATAGCTCCGACAGCTGTCAAAATCCCAACTAAGGATTCGCTCACCCCTTGTGAGTACATGTAACCTGTACAAAAACCATATTTTTAATATATTTCAAGTTTCGGTTGTATTTCATACAAAATATTAAATTGTGTTGATTGAAAATATTTCATTAACAAGTACAAGTGCATACTAAACATTTTTAATTAGTTTAGATCTAGAATGATTACGGCAATATGTATTAGGTATACCAATAGTAATGCTATCAAATCCAAGAACAGTCATATAAAGACACGCCAATCCAAGTCCGCCAAACAACAGAGGGCTTTGAAAAAAATCTTTCCAGCCAATTAAAGACTCCAAAATCTTGTGTAAATACTTCGAGAAACAATTTCGCTTCCTTCCCTTCGCTAAAAGTCTATCAGAGGAATTTGTCCGCTGAAGAAACACGGGACCACGATTTATTTCCGTATCAGTATCCCCAATGACATTTTCTTGGTCGGCTCCAGCTGCAACTATTGACTGGCCATGAATCGCCTCGCCCTCTTCGGATTCAGCCGTAAAGGTACCGAAATGTACTGATCCTGCTGGCTTATTTTCTTGCAGTATTTTAGCTTTAGCCAATTCAGGAAATGATGTGAAAATTTTACGAAGCAAATAAATCTCTATTACTCCAGAAATTAAATTCCATCCGGCTATAAATGAGGCTCCTGCTATTCTTGAAATGAAGAAAATGATCTGAGCCACAGCTGCGGGTGCGAGGATAAGCGTTGCGAGATCAATTGTTCTCATAGTAGCGTTCATTTCTATTCAGTTTAAATAACGATCAAAATTAGCGAGATTCAGCTATAACAGTAGTTGCATTGTGGTTTTTCTAATATTGGTAATTTGCAATTTATAAATCATTTTTTAATGGATAAAATTGCAAAAAGGTACTAAATCGTGTAATTATGTGTAAAGTGTAGGAAAAAATGGATTTCTACTAATTTTGAAACTCTGCTGCGTTCTAATTCAGATAAAATAAAATACTCAAAAATGAAATAGGAATAATGACTTTTAGAGGTTATATTAGTAGCCATTACTTGTCAGCTTGTCTTCATCATTTTGAGCCAACACAACGATCCAGTCTTTTTCAATAGCAATTTTACTCCCTACAGCTGCAAGCTCCGCGATGACAGCAAAGAGAATTATTGCACAAAGAAATGCAATCTGAAAAATTCCATCCCACAAGGCGACCACTTCATCATGAAACTGAATCATTAGGATAAGTAGAACGGCACTCAAACTCACAGCCAAATTTTGAATGGCTATAGAATAAGTGGCAGCTATAAATACAAAGTACAGAAAAAAATCAAAAAATGAGAAACTGCACTTCAAAGTGTTCGACACAATTACAATTACATACCTACGCAAATAATAACAAGAGTAATTTTTTGTTGAGTTTTGGGTCAAAGGTCAACCTGTAAAATATATTATGTAAGTAGATTTGATACTATTTTACTTATAAGTAGATATGACTAACCTCTCAAGCGCAAACTCTTGTCCACCCATTTCCCAATAAATGGACCTCCAACTATGACACAAATGCACGTAGTAAATCCGTAAATTGCAGTGTACTGAAAATATATAAGATTTATTAAAATTGTGAATTGTTTTTACTATAATAAATTATGTTCTGGGGAGACTTAGCACGTTAGTTATAATGTATTATATAAATATATAGATAGATTTATTAATTATTTTATATATGTAGATAATTTTATATTTTTTTGCAATTTTAAAATTTACCTTAAGGGACTCTGGAAACAAAATGACAAGATAAAGTCCCACAGCAAAACTCCACATACGATCTCCCCATGCTGATAGTGTGTGGCTTAAATATACACGCAAGATATTTACATTGTATTTTTCTCGTCGTGGACTTGAGCTTCCTAGATTTTCGCTTATAGTACTGCTACTGCTACTACTATTTTCACGTTCATAAGCTCGAGGTTCACTCGTCGTTTTTGTCGTCATTTAAATGCTTCAAGATTTACAGTAAAATACTTGTTTGCAATGTCAACGAAATTTTTATGTGATTACTCAAAGTATGTCTTTAAGCACTCTTCTATACTGACTAGTGAGATGTAAGGTTGGTCGTGGGATTGTGGTGGATGGATATTTGATTGTAATGGATTTACAAACAGCGTTGCTGTAGAATACAGTAATTTAGGGGGTTGAAAGACAAACAAGAATTTAGTCAAATACTTCTCGTCTGACCTTCGCCTTAAACTACTTCTTAAATAATTAAAAAAACATGTGTATAGTAAGAAACTACATTATTGTAAGCAAATATTCAACTGAAAAAAAACGGTGAAGGTTATTCTTGTATAGTCATTCAGGTCTGTGCTGAGTATAGAGAGAAGCTCCAGAAGAACCATAGTTCCCTTTTTGGAAGAATGCAGTAAATATTAAGAAAAATGGAAGGTTTATTAGGCTTAAAACTTTAGTATTTGAAATAATTATTTTTATTTTTTTCAGTTGCAGCTACAACTGAATGTATATGATGTGTATGGCTGCCTACAAAATCTTTTAACTAACGATAAGATAAACTTTGTTTTACGGGTATCTATAATATAAGTCAGCGTAGTGCAGGACACACCAGTATACTGACATTTGCTATCCACGCCCAAACCTAGGATATTTGCTACCCATGGCTAAAGTAGAAATAAAATGTATGGTTTGCATTTCCATACAGTCCACTCTCTACATAGTGTACTTCAGGGGACCAGCAAAATAAGTACACTATGAGGAGAGTTTACTATGTAGAAAGTTTACATTTTCTCTTAGTATTTGAACTACCGGTAGGAAATAATGAAATATAAACTATTTTAATGTTTTTGGTTAAAAACAAATCATTGCGTTATGCAGCACAAGTGATAATTTTATTATCGTGTACCACAAAGTTTAAAAAAATTATTAAATTCAAATTTTTGTATGGGTATTATATGAATACACTATGAAACGACTCTTTTTACACATGATGAGTGTTTTGGGACAGCAAAATTAGTACACTATGAGGAGGTTTCCACTATGTGGAGGTACACTATATAGAGGTATTATAGCATTACAAGCATAGGGATTCTGCCAGGGATGCGTGTAAAGTACACTATGTGGAGAGATCTACTATGAGGAGGTACACTATGTAGAGAGTGGACTGTAGTTTGCTTGTACTATTCCCAAAAAAACTAACAATCAGCAGGTAAAACTGAGATATCTGCAATTTTAGAGAATTGCTGTTGCTGATATTTTCCATGTACATATTTGAGTGTTATAATCAATGCTATCACAGTTAATTAACAATGTAAGTATATTTACTTTTCATTGTTTACTTAAATACTTATACATTATATGTTATTATTTTATTGCGTCTGTAGGGTAACCTGGGTAACGTTACAAGTTGGATCCAATAATGTCGCACCGGAGGAAATCGTGCCAGTAGTGTTCGCACCCTGGTTCATATCCCACCCTGGCCTGTCGCACTCTTCCGCAACCCCCAGCAACCCGTCATATTTGCACCCGCTGTAAATGTACAAAATGAATATAAATCTAACATTTCTAGCAAAAAAACTAGCCATAAAAGGTGGACTTGACATTTATTTTGTATATATTTCGTATATGATACATTCTTTTTCATTAGCGGTATTCATGATTCCACTTTATCAATTTTTGGCGCTAAATAGTTTTGCACTATAACGCGAAAGTCGTCTAGAATGTTGAACACCTCAACCTTTAATATGTTATAACGTTCGTGGTGGTTTTGTTGCTATTGGTAACAAATGATGCATAAATAACATCGAACCAAAAACAATTATTATGGTTGTTTTTTATTTTTTGTTTTTTGACCGTAATTCAAATTTATTTGTTTGAAACATTGAATGTAGTCAAGTTGCCGTTTCCACGGCGACATATGATAGTCGCTATATCGCGCTATATCGCCCTTGCTTTTCGACACTATAGTGCGAAAGTGATATAACGCCAAAAATTGATAAAGTGGAATCATGAATACCGCTATTCATTTTTATCACTCCAATAACATTTTTACAATAAATTGGAAACGGTTAACTCCTGCACAGGTTTTTCACATGCGTAAATTATTGGTATACGTCACGGGTGCGAATATAACGGGTGCGAGATGCGCTAGGGTATGAGATGAATCAGGGTACAAATAGCACGGGTCCGAGAAATGGGGGTGCGACGTTTTCAGGTGCAACCATAGCCGACTGTATAATATATAAAGGCCTGCCGTTATGAGTACCTATTTCATAATTCTTTTTATGTCGCCACGCATTTGCTCTTGCAGCCGCATAGATGGCAGGTTCAAGCGTTCTAACCGTACGACCACTTATTAGACTGTTATTACACTGAATGTTTGTTAAATCATTTTAGATGTTGTTTAACTAATTAAAAATAACAAACTAATACGTAGTAGGTAAACCAAAAAGCAATTATTCGAATAAATAAATTTACTCAGGGTTTACATAACTACAAAATAATGTCATTAGTACGATATTTTGACTTCTTCACATCACGTACGTATTGCCGCCCGGCAGGTGACTTACGTTTACTCCCTCTTTTCTGAATTTCCTTCTGTAAATACGATGGGTACGCTGATAAAATAGTTGGTATTGTATCTGGTTTGAGTCTTCGTATTTTGGAACTTTGTATGAATTGCGAAGTTTCAAAGTGCAGGCTCTGCGCAGCCTGCACTTTTTGTGGAGCTGAAAAAAGAATAAACTAATTTATGATGAAAAATTAGACGCTAGTCATATTTTGGATTTGCCGAATATTGATTGGTTTCCTTCTTCATTTATTAAAAAAATAGTTTTTATTATTGGCAACAACAAACATTACACTGATACTGATAGATATTTATTTACCTATCTGTAGTATTCCAGTCCTGCCTGCAGATGTTCGTAATCCATGCATTTCGGTTTCGATTACTTCGTTTTTTGTGAAATGTGACAGACTTTGAAATTCCTACATGCAACAGCACAGCATATTCGAGCCATAATTTTAATAATTTTTTCAATTACTTTAATTAATTGATTTTATTTTTTAAATAATATTCTTGCCGTTTGTAAGAATTATAATAATTATTATATACACAGTCGACTATGGTACTACTTATACACGACCCGCCTGTTGTAGTTCGAGTCCGAGTCAGACACAATAGAACCAGAAACAATAAGCAAAATACTATCAACTAATTATGTTATTTTGGTTCACAAACAAAATTGAAGGAACAGTAATAAACAGGTCAGGACTCTACTTAAGTCGCAGGTCTGTGTGATGATGTGTCTGTGATTTTGTCCGTGTGATTTGTTTTCTAAACTAGTTTTGAAGCACTAAAGTTTAACGACTAAGAGCATTAACTTGTCATTGTGGTGCATGTGTTTGCGGGACTCTTACTCTGCATTTGACATTGAGCTTTTTAACCACTGTAAAAATGTTCGACGGTGACCTTTGCTAGCTTCCTATAAGGATATTTTCTAATTTCTTACGAATAGTGTCCTCAGCGTTTTTTTAAATCGCCTCATCGTCAGATTCTCTTTGGGGAGGATTTTCATCAGATCTCTTGGCCGACCGGTCTCAGGCTGGCGAGCTCCTATATATGTAAATACAAATTATTGATCAGCAAATCTTACAATAAGAACTGGTACAATTTAAAAGCTTACTATATTATTAACAGTTACGAAAGAATATAATTTTAATGAATATTTTGCTCACTCTCTTTCATCCTTTTCCTCTCTTCTGGCTTCAACTTAGAAGTGACGGACTTGTGTAAAAATATGGTGTCATTTGCACGACCATACTTATTTAGGTCTGTAATTGTCTTGTAAAGAATGTAGCCTTTGCTTTCCATAAATTTTTTTAAACCCTCTCTTCCTTCCTCAATACCAATGTGGTCGACAGTAATAACCTGTCATAAATAGTTTTTAACATATTTCTAATATAAGAACAGCACAATAAAACTAAATGCGTAATAATTAGTTTACAAATTGATCAGAGAGAAAGAGAGATAAATAAGTTTTAGGCGCTCCACAAATCAGTAAGGGAGCGTTCACAAATGATGTCATCGCATTTTTCTGACCTACCTACCCCTCATCACCCATGTTAAGCATAGGGAAAATCGTCACTTTTCAGACCCACCTACCATCATTTGTGAACGCTCCCTAATACATCTGTAGCAAACTTTATGAAAATTCCATAAAACTATGCACAGCGCCAAAAATTCGGCTTGTATGTAAACTGACCTTAAACATAACCTTGTTGAAAGGAATTGTTCTGAGGATATTCAGCTCACTTCCTTCCACGTCCAAACTAAAGAAATCGACTTTAGTCCGATTGATAGCAAGTAGAACGGTGTAGAGCGGAATGCATTGAACCATCACTGCAAGACTATTTGGTTTGTAGTAACGCTTTTTAATTTTCATTATTCCACCCATCGACGGATAACTTTCATAAAGAGGCATCTACGTTTTAACAAAACATTTTAAAAATGGTGAACTACTTACTTAGGGCAGTTTACTAATTAAATGTAATTATAGCAGTATTTTATGGGATAACTGTTAACTCCCCGCTCACTTTGCTAGGATATGTTAAATTAGAAATACAAAAGTTCCCACTCCATGCATTTCGATGTTTAGCCTGGAGATTAGCAAAGTCCGGGGGGTTCGGCTCAATGAGTAATCCTTTCCAACCCAACGTTCGCTCAATCCAAAGAGTGTTCGATGAAAATTCTCCATTGTAGGCACCACACTCCACATAAAATCCATTTCCTCCCTTCATAAAATTTAAAACAATTTAGTTCCTTCCTCCTCAATCTTAAAGCAACGAAGAAATTAAATTCATGTCAATAAAATATATGTACTGTGTAAGAAAATATGTATAGCTTTCCTTCTAATATCAAAAAGCATTAATGCGTCAATAATTCTTTCGTACCAAGCGTCTTAAAATGTGTGCAACGGCTTGAGTTTGTCCGGCTGAAGGATTAAAATCCGGTGTCAAATATTTCATTTTGTATAATTTGTATGGAAGTAGGGATGGCGGGAAGATTAATTTTCTACAATGTTTATTAATTAAACACTTAAACACTTTACACTTTCCCCCTGTCAAATGAGAATTTTATTACTGAGTGTGTGTGTTGTCGTATGTTAGTATTGTATTGTATTGTATTTGAAGGGATCTTGCATAGTATAATACTATGCAAAATGCCGCTCAGGCCACTAATAGGCCCATTGCAGACTACCCTTATACTATAGCTTTAATTTAGGCATTACGCAAAACGACCTGTTGCCATAGAATAGGACAACAAGTCTCTTGGTGTAGCCAGTAGTAGTTGATCAGTTGTTAAGATGCATGCACCTAGATAAATATTCCTGACCATGATATATCTCGGACACTCAGCTAGAAAGTGACGTGCTGTTTCCTGCTCTAGTCCACAATGTGAACACAGAGGTGAATTGGCTAGTCTCATCCTGTGCATGTGTGCCTGGAATCTTCCATGACCAGTGAGTATTTCCACCAGCCATTTTAAGTGCGTGCGCGAGAATCTTGTGAGCGAGTGATTTCCATACCAAGGTTTGTCAATCCATCGCTTTGACTGCGCGCAGGTAGATGTTTTAGTCCACCTCTCTGTGTGTGCTTTCCTTCCTCTAGAGCGGATAGCCATGTTAACCACAGATGTTGCAATAGGAATAGAATGCATTGCCTCCTGTGCGGGAGCAATGTTCTCATACAATGCTTTGGCAAGGCGATCTGCCTCTTCATTGCCTCGGTAGCCAGTGTGACTTGGAATCCATGAAAGTCTAACTACGTTGCATGTGGCCAGACGGTTCAAACTTTCGTGACACGCAAGCACTAGCGTAGACACGGTGGTATCTTTTACCAGCGCATTTAGTGAACTTAGACTGTCGCTAAAGATGTGTATTGTTTGACCTTCACAGCCCATCCCCAACAGCCAATTTGCCGTGTGTAGGATTGCAAAGATCTCACACTGAAATACAGTAGCGTACTTGCCTAGGTAGATGGATTCTGAATGCAGTGTTTCTCGGGTGTTGGATTGACACAGCTCAATGAGGACACCGCTTCCTGAGAGAGGCCCATTTCTGGATCCGTCTGTGAAGCAAACATACCCATGTGCTAGCTCCGATAGATCACTGTCCCAGGCATTTCTGGGTTGATTTTCTACTAAGTAGTAGATACTATCCTTTGGAGTAAGGATGCTACAGTCAGTGCCCATTTGGAGGATGGGTTCATTGTTAAACTATTCATCCCAAAGGCGTGTGTGACTGCGATGGTCAAGTACTTGTGGGTTGCCATGCCACAGACCCCTAGCTCTCAATCTATGCATTGTACGAACTGCTATTCCAGTTAGATGTATATCCAAAGGAGTCAGTCCGACCAAGCATTCGATTGCGGACGTGGGTGTGGTCTGCATTGCCCCTGTTATCAAAAGACAAGCGTGTCTTTGAACTTTTGTGAGAACTTTAACAGCTTTTTGAGTACGAATAGCGGGATGCCAAACAGCAACTGCGTAGTCTAGGACTGGACGAACCATTGCTGTGTACATCCAACTTACGACTCTAGGCTGAAGTCCCCATGATTTCCCAACCATCCGCTTGCATCTTGCAAGGGTGGTCGATGCTTTTTTCCCAATAGATTCACAATGTGGAATCCATGTGAGCCTCTTATCCAGGATCACACCAAGGTATTTAACCGTGTCTGATTTGGGTAAGAGGATACCCTGATAGTATACAGGTCTCCCTTTAAAACGGGGGTTTCTAGTAAAATCCATTATATAGGTCTTGTCAGGCTTCAACCTAAGTCCATTATTAGAGCACCAGGCATCCGTTAGGCGTAAACCCGCTTGGATCCTGCTCACAATGGCGTTGAAGTCTCGACCGCTTTGTACCATGGCTGCATCGTCTGCGAAACCTTGGGATAGCATTGATGGTACTTTGGCCTTCAGAGTGGCAAGTAACTCATCCATTACTAGGTTCCAAAGAAGTGGTGAAAGAACACCCCCCTGTGGGCATCCTCTCTCTACACTCCTTGTCCTAGTTTCTTGTTGCAGTTTAGAGTGTACTTGGCGATTGCAGAGCATGCGAAATATCCACCTTCTGAGGAAGGGAGATATTTCCAGACGCTCCATTGCTCG
The DNA here is from genome assembly GCA_949802685.1 of Dicyrtomina minuta. Lineage (NCBI taxonomy): Eukaryota > Metazoa > Arthropoda > Collembola > Symphypleona > Dicyrtomidae > Dicyrtomina > Dicyrtomina minuta. The sequence goes on along the minus strand of OX461808.1, from coordinate 39,576,051 downwards.
CTGTACAGCACTGAATAATAGATTGCTAAATGCTCCTTCAATGTCGGCAAAGACAGCAAGGACTAGCTCTTTCCTTTGCAAAGCTTTTTCTACATGTGTGACTAGCCTATGTAGAGCAGCTTCGGTAGATACTCCTTTTAGGTAAGCAAATTGGTTATTGGAGCGCAACAAGGCTTCTAATTTAGGAGTCCTTATGTGCCTATCCGTTAACCTCTCAAGTGTTTTTAACAGAAAGTTAGATAGTGAGATCGGACGCCACGATGTGGGTTCGCTATAATCTTTCTTTCCTGGTTTAGGTAAGAATACGACCTTTGCATTACGCCAAATTGTCGGTGTGTAGCCCAATGTTAGGCATCCTTTAAATAGAAATTGCAGATGTTCAGTGAGTACAGGTAAGCTGTGCTGCGTATGTTAGTAGTTTAGAACAGTAGTAAATAACTTTATAAAAAACATACTTGACGGCATCTACTAGGTCGGGATTATCCATTGCGATACTTGCATTATTATTAAAACGGTCAAAAGGACAAGGATCAATCTCTTTAATGTGGTTAGTAAGAGATGAGCTGCTACTTTTTTGATTGTGTGTTTTCCGCCGATATTCATTAACTAACTTTTGATCATAGAATAGGCCAAGAAAGTAGTGTTCAACGAGCCCCAAATAAAAGATGGAATAAATTATAACATTACACAAAATTAAAATCCCAGTCACCCCAGATGCATTTTCTGCTAGCGTTATTAGATTTAGATTTGATGGCTTCATGGAGCTAATATTGAAGTGGCAGTGGCAGCATTGCTGTAAGCTGTAATTCAAAAATCAAAAATCTTACTGTTCATAACAAAGGTTCGAATTATATTTACATTTCATGCGCACCCTTTAATTCTAAACTATAATTAATAATGTATTATGACTTCATTATTTATATTCAAGTCAAAATGGCTAACGTCCCTTGTTGCAGCAGAATCTTTGGAAATTAAAGTTTACTTAAGTATGTATTATGTACTTTGTATTTTACTTACATTGGTAGATAGTTTGGTATGTAATACGCTCTTACGCTACGGTCGCAGATCGTTTAATTACATTACATATTATTATGATGGTACACACAAGGATGGAATGCCTTATGAGAAAACATAAAAGAGATAGGTCCAAACAACAAAGGACAAAGATGCATCATAAAGTAATGTCACAGCGTACAGAAATAAATTATGTAACATTGAATAGCAATTAATTTCAACCACATTTTTTATTGTCCTTTGTAATAATATTAGCCACCGAGTGCGTCGGTAATGAAAAGAAAAGAAATGTTATTGCAAACTTTACAATTTAATAAATTTCAATTGAATTCAATTCATAATCGTCTCTAAAATTTAATTCAAGTACATACATATTAGTATACTATGTTTTATTAATTTTTCCTTAACATTATTTGCAATTTACTAACAATAAAAATCAAGCACAACACAACTATAAAAAAAAGAATATAGCGGCGAAATCCCAAGTTCAACCCTAGTAATAAAAGCAACTAAAAAAAAAATAAATACGATTAAAATTCATTCTAAAATCTATTTAATGTATTTTATTTTTTTTCGACATTGACAATTCTCCATTGCTGATTTTCTTCGTTGTGGCATTCTGAAAGGAAGACATTTCCCCTCCTAATATAAAAATCACACCGTCGGTCGTTTGAAATATTTTAATACCCGGCAACTATTTTTAATCTGCCATGCACAATTCAAAATTAAATCTAAAAGTGGTACATTTTGGAACTTACGATTGTGTCAAACAAGAATGAGGTTCCGAATCACTTCTCATGGTACAGCCTTTCCGCATACTCTTCCTCAGATACCATAGTGTGTCCTCTTCAGTAGAATTCTCATCCACGGGGACCAGAAGATAGGTGATGGTGGATGTGTACATAGTATTGGTCATGGGGCATAGCTTCCGCTCAAAGGTGACACTGTTGAACATATGTTTGAGAGAGCGAATGTGGCGATTGAAAGCATTCATACTATTGTCTAGAATTCAAAATCAAAACTATTTCAATGCTAACGACAAGTAGCGAAATAATTACGTACCTAAATACATACATATAAATTGGGTAGTAGCAGTAGCAAATGTCTATAAACTTCTAAAGTTTTTGATGTTTTGTTCCAATTTTATCACTATAGTAACAAATAAAATGCCAAACATACCAAAATCAGCTTCATTAATTTCCCACAATTGGTCTTTTCGTGAACGAGGCCCAGAGCCTCCCCCAAGAGGCCCCGTTTGAACACATGTTGGATTCGTAGAATTTCCACCGTAGCATGCAGAAAGGTACTTTAAAAAATGGGAAAAAAATCATTTTATATTTTTACCTAAATTTGTCATTACTTTTTTATTTTTAAATTTAAAAAAAAAATTGAAGTCCATACAGTGCCGCTGTAATAATTTTGTATGCGGTACACTTCTCCATGAACCAGAGTTTGAGCACTGTTTTGACTTTCAATGCGTTGACATTGAAACACAACTAAAATTGTTGCAACAATGAATTTGTAATACATTTTAAAGAACAGAAAAGCTCAGAGATTTCGCTTTGTACTGAGAGCTAAGCTGAAATATTCTGCACATATTTATCATAAAACTCATAATAAGATTCATTAGTGTTTTCAAATCAATAAATTACTATCAACTATAGCTGTCTACTGAGTTGAATATAGTTGAACATAGTAATTCTTTGAATACTATGTGTCCCGCAGCTGTATAGATCGTTGTAGTAAATAAGTAAGGGATCGTTCACAAAGGACGTCAATAGTCCGGTCAACGGGTTCACTTAGGTACTCATGACATGCCATATTAAAGATAGCCATTTACATAATGATTAAGCTGGTGGCAGGACAGGGGGGGGGTCATATAGAATTCTAACAATAGGCATTTTCCGATAACGTCATTTTTGCGCGATCCCTAACTGCATAATATATCAATTCAAAAATGTGGCACTTGGACAGTAGAATGAATTATACCTGGGGCTTGTAAGTAATTATTTCCACGGCTGTCATTGTAAATGTTACTTTAATTGTTTAATTTAATAAAAAGTTTGAAATAATTTTGTGCCATTGTTTTATAGCCTAATCATAACACCTGAACTAATAATATTTCATTAACATTATTTTCCTAAGTTCACCTTAACATTCAATTATTTCAAATCATCATTATTACTACTGTTGTAAAACATTTTAATCGACTATTGATTGCATGAACATGTGTTAATTAAATAAATAGTAACAGGTAGAGCACTGCATATACCTAGGTAGGTACATTGTAAAATTTGCTGTCGCACACTTTGCTTTGTAATATTCTGTATCATCCATTTTCAGCAAAGCTTGTCAGTTTGAATTCTCTGTGTGTAATATTTACAGGCGAAATAAACGATTTTATTTTAAAATCTTTTAAAAAACTTGTGAAAAATAAATATGGTGGTTTTTATTGGAAAATGTGTATTTCATATTTTAACAGTGCTTTTAGCTAAGGTAATTTTTGTAGTTGGGCAAGACAGCTTTGGATTTAAATGTACGTATCAAATTATTGGGCCGGATAATATGGTAAGTTGTATTAAAAGTCATTTTGCGGAAGCACGAATATGTTATACATAGGGATTAACATAATTAATAATTAAAAGATAAGATTCAATAATATATTTAAAATGCCTACCTGATAATACACACTACAGGTTTTGAGTGCCTTCGATGATGGTTACCGCGGATCATGGCTGGGTAAAGTAACGGCTGAACCATACCAACAAGATATCCGTCAGCACTGGGAAACAATTAATTATCTAGGGACAAGTAAGCCAATTATTGTTATTATTACTATACTTTTATCTGTATCTGAAATTAAATGTCATAATAGCAAAATCTGCTAACAAAAAATTACAAATATCCTTGAATTTTATAGATCTCACAACATTGACGCCAGAAGACAATCCTGATAATCACATAGCACTAAATATGCGTCGATGGTGTCCAGTTTGGAAAACAGAATTCCCTCTTCAAAACACCTACAAAATTATTGAAGAAAATGATAAAATGTTTGTGCTCAAAAAGATGTTATTCCAATTAAACCAAACGGCAGCAGAGGAGGATGAGATCAACTTTGGATGTGTTCAATACATGGGGTTAAAAACATTTTGTACTTGCACTGCACAATACTTATAACTAATTTAATTATTACTGACCTCAGTTTATAATGTTGGAAAAGTGTATTTACAATATTTAATTGTAATTTACTATTATATGTACGTACGTACATTTTACAATAAAATTATTATATTTTCCAAAACATATTTAACTTTGTTTGATCACATAGGCAATACCAAAGGGTTAAAATGATGAACTGCACTGATAACCCAAATCAAAGATGGAGACTCAGTCTGATCAGAGAATCTGAGGAGAACAACGACGAGGCTAGTAGTCGAAATAAATGTTGCAGTTTAAAAGAGACACTTCCTGAAAGTTGCACAAAAAGGAAATGAATACTAAATTTTTGTCATGAAACATTAACAATTAATTTTGCATTTATTAATTTTGAAAACACTTGTATAGCAATATTGCTTCATTGCAACTGCTTGTCAAATTCTGTGGGTGTTCTGTTTATTTAATGGAAACAAAAAACATACGTTAATAAAGAATTATTTTTTGTTCCCAGCATGTCAAGTCAATCGTCAATTTATTCTATTAGGATCAAACTCAAATTTATATTTAGCAATGTTTTTATCAAAATATCAGATATCATGGTGAAGACGTCAGGTGAAGGCATAGTTTTCATTCTTTTCATTTTGTCCAGCTCAAGTTCCCCACACACAGACAAACCATAGAGATAGCGCAAGGTAGGTACCTAAGTAGCAATAAATAAGGTAAACTTATACAGACTGTGTTATCCACATCTAGTGCTAAAAACAAAATATAACAAAAATATAATATCCACTCACAGTTCTTGCTAGACATAGGCATAGGTATGTATAAACCTGCTCATAAAATTGCACTAATTTGAAAATGTAAAAAGAACAATAAATTGAGTTCATTGTATGAATATGATAATTCAAACTATAACTACCTATGTAACATTAATTACCTATTAGTACATTTGTGCCATCGTGTCTATCTACTGCTATATACTACCTATGCAAAGACAAAAAATTAATTGCCAAGGACAACAAGAAAATAACGAGTGGTTCTAAGATCTAAAGGAAAATAAAACTGCTCCAGTATGCTAATTTATTTGAGGGTGAGAAAGACACAAATCATTGCAACTGGCAGTTAAGTATTTGCTACGATTATTTTAAAATCTTTTATAAATACTAGGCGGGTGCTATAACCAGTACCATATGTGTAACTACAAAGGCAAATTAAAATAATTATGTAAATTGAATTATTTATCATAAAAATGCTACTGGCACGTTGGTACGTCTTTGCAATATACAGTCGATGCATATCTATGATGTAAATAAAATCAATATAAAAAAAACATTCTCATGCAGAGACTGGAGTCACTAAAATTACCGCAAGTGTTCGATTAATTGCCCGGGCGCTAATAAATTTTAAAAACATACAACCTGACGCTTATTCGCGCTCATTTACTTATTTGTATGTTGCATACAAACGTCTTCTACGGTATTAAAGTCACTAGCATTTTCCTCATCACTCTCAGCTCCCTCACTATCATCTTCATATCTATATTCACGGTACTCTGGCTTCCTCCTGATTATTGTCAACTTCAGAATCGCCGTTCTCAGTGTCGTCCACATCCATGACATCGTTTATTGCATCTTGCTCCATATCTTCTTCTATAATTTGTTTACTTACTTTGTTTCTAAAGAATAATGTTGTGCCTTTACCATAATGGACATAAGTATCTACAAGACACTTTGGGCAGCATTATATTATGTTAAGCATTTGCGTCATTAATAATAGTTGGAATTTAGGTAATTTGTGAAATGAGGAAAAACTTAAATATGAATAATTATATCGACTGTTTGTGTTCCACGACTGTCCAACTATAATGCAGTTAAATAAGGCCAATTAGTCATTCGTTAAATACTTCTCTAAACTAATGGATTATTTCTGGTTTCTCACTCATTCTATGAGGTAATGGAACGTATGTTGTATGCTTAAAGCCTCAAGTTAAACTGAAGCATAAACTACATATTTAAAGTTGCTTCATACTGCTGCTGGAATCTTAAAATCCCCGAAGATTATTTGTGCCCCAGGCGCTATTATTGCATTTTTATTTGGACTGACAGCCCGGCGCTTATTTGAGTTCTGGCACTTAATCGGACATTTACGGTAATTAGTAAGTAATAGTTCTAATGTTAACTCAATACCCCGTCCACCGTTAACTGCTTATTCTTTTAGGAACAAGTAAAAAGTAGACTTCAATTAGTTCAGTTTCAGTCGATCTCGAGCTCGGAGTAGAATTTCTTCCAATATGCGTGGATTTAGGCAAATATCGATATTTGTACTCAGCATTCTTGTTGTGTCGTGCTTATTCGCAAATGCCGGTAAGTATTAACTCCTATAGCTTTATTTTAATGTACTGGATAATATATTGAAATTAATATCATGACTTACAACTCAAACTTCAAAACTGATTTAAATTTTAATTGTGGATCAACAAACTTAAATGAGGGAAATTAAAACAATCTGAAGAATTGTTCCCTACTCAGTTTTATGATTTTCTTGCGTTGGTGGTGTATGATTAAATTTTTTTTTCTTCTTGTTCTTACATGATTCATCATCCCTTGAGTACAGACGGATGTGGTCAATTTTCAAAGCATCCCAAGGACATCAGAGAGCGCGCTCCATGGGTTGCAGCAATCTTTCAAAACAACTCCGAGGGGGAATGGATTTATCTCTGTGGTGCTACTCTGACTTCACTTTTCACCGTTATTACTAGTGAGAAAATAAATAATGCAACTTATTATAATACTTATGGAAGTGACTGGAAGTGACTGGAAGTGACTATTTTAAGGATGTATTGGGCATAGTTGTAAACTTAAGTTTATGGTGTTTGTATGTGTAATATTATACAGCAGTTAGGAGGTAAGGACAAAGTTGGTCGAAATTGGCATAGTGCAGAAAATTTTTACTGTGTGACAATAAACTTTAGTAATTTTGTTTTATATTTCCAGCCGCTAATTGCGTACAGGAAACATTCTTGAACGAGTGGCAACAGTTAAATAACCGACGTCATTTTAACTACAGTACTCTGCGAGTGGTTGCAGGACTTCGGAGTGCCAATTACTTGGATCGAGATGAACATACTCAAGAAGCTGAGGTTATAACTCAGAAAAAATTTCAACAAAAAATCAAAAAGCACTCATATGTCGTTAGCACCTATAATTTTGTTTTGCATGTGATATGATTCAGGTTGGGATGATTCGGGAACATCGGCCATATGGCGCTTCTAATTCGAATGGATATCAACAACTTTATCAAAAAGTGGTGAACTTAGCTGGAGTTCGCCTCAAATCCGTATTCAAAAGCAGTTCATTCGTTAACCCGGTTTGTTTAGTAGAGGTTCCTAACTCCCCCGAGGAACTTCTTACGACTCAGCAAGGGGAGTCAGCTACAATTGCTGGGTTTGATCAGATTGGAGGCATATTACACGTGACGGAGGCTAGCCCACTTCAGATTTTTCATATGACGGTCACTGGACTTGTAGACTGCTATACTCAGTATCCACACTCATACAAGAACGTGGCCTGCACCAAACTTAGCAGTAGTGGTAATGGTTAGTTTGAATTTTCATTAAACATGGAACGGAAAGAAATTTACGTACCTAAGTAGGTGCCTGTTAATTTACTAAAATTAATTACTTTTTTGTTTAATATCTGTACAGGATTAAACGAGAGCATCCCGTGCAATATGGAAGGTCATGGAATGATCGTACGACCCCCAAATGAAACATCTCTCTACCTTATGGGAGTGTACACCTCAAACAGTGCCAAGTATGAACGAAGCAGTGACTACTTGACCCTTTCAAAATCCAATGCAACCTGCGGTCCACATGATGTAGTATTTAATACGAAATACGGCGAATTCTATAGATGGGCAATCAGTCACGCATTTTGCTCAGAAGACTTACTCCAATGTCAGTCAGACAATTGCAGACCACTAACTGAGCTCTGTGATGGTAAGCTTCATTGATTTGAGATGAGACTAGGGATTTTCCAAGTTTCTGAATTATTTTTAGTTAAATGAACTTCGATGCACAATTAAGTATGCGAAGCATATTATATTTATGAATACCAAAATTTTAATTTTAATTAATTATTGTAGGCATTGCCAACTGTAAGGATCGAACAGACGAGTCGGAAGTAGTTTGCTTCAATCAAAAAGTATGTAGAGAAGATGAATTTCGATGTCCGTATGGAGCTTGTATTGATGATGAAAAGGTCTGTGATGGCAACATGGATTGCGCAGATAATTCTGACGAGTCCAACGACACCTTGTGCCGGGAGGCAGACGTCCGTAGAAATGTTTCATGTCCTCCCATACAAACCAATACGGTAAAAAATATAATATTTGAGTAAAGTTTAAAATGGCAGGTGTCGAAATAATACATGACCCTTCTTTTCCACCCACCCTATTTTTTTAACCCTATTCGTTTAATGTTATTACACTTATTTAAGGTAAAATTACAATACGCGCTTTGAGAGCAGTACCTTTAGTTTAATTCGAAACCACCCTATTTTTAGCCATTAAAGGCTTACATGGCTATGTGTTAGTACGGGGGTAAGCAAGCCACACGTGATGGGAGAACAGATCTTATGTGATTTAAAACACTTGACTCTTTACAAATAAAGATACTTTAACTTTAACCCTTTACTTTTTCCCTACCCTATTTTTTAAAAACTACATACCCTGTTTTTTACCCTATTTCATGTCCTAAATTGCACGTAGGGTGGCATCTTTGGATTTTTGATGCAGAGCTGTCATTCAACGAATGGCTATGATGATTTTTACTCTTAATAATAAATAATTATATTGGCATCGAAACACGAAATAGGGTGTCGAGGCGACGTGTGTTCTACCAAATTATTTGGGAAGGAGAAAAGTCCCGTGTGATGGCCTCATCCCTGTCGGGACTGAGGTAACGTACGGTTGTGCCAGATACTACATCCTTCCTGATGCGACTTCAGCCGAAGCACCATCAGCTGCTAAATGCCAAAGAAATGGGAATTGGTCTACACAAATTGATATGGTTTGTAAGCCAGGTAATGTAAAGCACAGTATCCGTAATGAAATTTTAGTTGACTTGCTGCTTAATATATAATAGCATATTTAAGCATAGGTATTTAATGCTTAAATAACATTGCTCAACATAGGGCAATAATGCATTATGCTAGAAAGTGAGTTTGTATTTTTTAACTTGATTTCAATAATTAGATTGTGGAATTTCGGAAGTCGCCAAAACACCTTTTGTTCTTGGTGGTCAAATTACAAATCGAGGGGAACATCCGTGGCACGTGGCAATCTATAGGCGACCTCCTCGTAGTAATGACACAGATGCGTATAATCTCATTTGCGGAGGCACGCTGGTGTCAAGCACCGTGATTTTAACTGGTAATTAATTATATGTACAGAGAAAGCTTACTTTAGTGATTACATTTTCTAGTATAGTATAGTTATGGATTAAAAATCGGTTATTTTAAGAAAATCAAAACATTCCTATATACTTCACAGCTGCCCATTGCTTAGCAAAGGGAAATAAAAAGGACGCTTTGGACACGTCTTTATTTAAAGTACTTTTTGCAAAGCAAACTAGTAAATACACGGATAGAGATGAAGCCACTCAAGGTATCAAGGTAAATAAAACATGACCGCATTTTAATTTTTGTATGCCATAAATCATACCATTACTAAGCTGATACCAATAATCAAAAATTAATTACAGTACATATACAGGAAAAACATTTTGAGCATATTTTTATAAGCATATCGACATTATTTTAGATTAAGAAATTTGTAATGGAAGAGCATTATAATCCCCTCAGCTTGGATTCAGATATTGCTTTAATTATCCTAGAGGAACCAATACAAATAACTGCATACGTGAGACCTGCCTGTGTTCCAACACCTTCTGAATCAGCTCTTACAGAAACCCAACTGACTGCGGCCAACCCCTTTAATGGGACGTCTTTGGGAACGGTATAAGCTCATCCTTTCCGGTTCCGGTCCAAATAAAAAATCAATGCAAGGAGCATACCTATGTCAGTTACTTATATTCAGTTGTTTTTCCTTTGTTTTTAACCTTAAAGGTGGTAGGATTTGGACTGGATGAAACAAAACTGGTGTCCCAGACTCTCAAAAAACTTGACATGCCCGTCATCCCAACCGATGTTTGCAAGGAATCCTTAAAAGCTGTTTTACACGATCACATCAAATACACTTGGATATGTGCAGGGCATACCAATGGTAATTACGTTTAATAATCGCATGGACCGTACGTACGTAATTAACAATTATTTTTACATTAAAATCAGGTTACAATGATTGACACATTCTATTTATAATTAATTAGGTTCTGAAGTATGCCAAGGAGACTCGGGGGGCGGGCTAATTTTTTCATATGATGCATATGGAGGTCGGAAGTTCTATGTTCAGGTAAATTCAAGCGTATTCGGCAAAATGTAATAAACTCATTAAGAAAAATACTCTTCTGAATGTAATCAGTTTTGAAGGTAAAAGAGATTACAATTGTTGTGTCGTGATTTCTTAAATAAAGGGAGTCGTGAGTCATGGACCGAATGCTATAGACAAGGATGAGGACCCTTGTGCTTCGAACAACTACAAAATATTCACCAAAGTCATTTTGTTCAGTCATTGGGTTCATACGTACATTGCTGATAATGAACCAGATATTTACAAGCCAGTTCCCATAAGCTCCAGTTGATGAGATGAGGAAGACTGCAAAATTTAATTTGAAAATTTTATTACATAGTAAATACTACTACACAATCTTCAGCATGCAAAGTTTCTGTGTATTTGGCAACTAATGATTTCAAGAAAATAATAAAGTTAATAAAGACACCATAAGGCACTTCCGCGTCAAAACTTTGACATATTATTGGCGTACATTCAATCAGGTAATAAATTAATTTATAAGGAAGTTGAAAACAGGATATATCGAAATAAAATACGCTAGGTTAGATGCACTAACTTTATTGACATTACTGATAAAAGCTTTTCAAATTCTGTACGTCAATAAATAAAAAATATCATTTGAAAAATGTGCTATTCATTGTATCATGTAGTATGGCATATAACCCGGACTTCCTCAAGTATTTGTAATCAAATTATTATGACGCGCTTAAACCCTTTACTCGATTGAACTGACTAGAAACTGAGCTTACACCCTGGATACTTGTACAAACACATATCGCATTAAATCCAAAGAAAAAATAATGAAACTTACCAAAAATAGAAATATATTTTGACTTTTTTAATTCTTGAATACAGTTTTCGGCGAAGAAATTTCTCAAAAAAGTGACACATATAGGTTTGTTTAGCATTGAAGTATTGAAATTCTAAAATTAAAAAATGTGTAAAACGCTTCAATATTTCGTTAATGTATCATGGATCTTTGGATTTTTATCAACTGGAAGCCCCTCAATAACTTCTAATAATTTCACCTTTAAATTCAAGTCGTTTCGCTGGGTCTTCAATGTGTTAATTGCCCTTCTGCCCACAGTAGGGTATCTGTATATTTGCATTAAGCGGGTGATCAAGGAGCATGCTGAGACTCCTGCAGAAAGAGTCTTATATTTCATTGTAGGTTTGACAGCCGAACTGATATTTTATGGAGCGTCTACATTAGTCGGACTCACGTCGGTTGCTGGAACTAATAAATTCATCGCAGTTATAAAATTCATCAGACAGTCTCAAACCAGATTTGAATCTCTCAGTAAACTATGGCCCTCCAACAGCAACAGATTAAAATTCAAGTACATATTGAATTATATTTACGGGACATACGCAGCTTCGCTTCTTCAACTTTTAGCAAGCATTTTCTCGTTTCTTTGGCAAATGATTTGGGATCCAATCACTTTTGTTTCTGTACTGTTCGCAGCAATACACACACTATCAATTGTCTCTTACACATATGGACTTCTATTTACTGTTATAAATGGAATTCATTTAGTGTCTATTCATGAGATGATTTGTGTAGAGATGGCTTCAGCATTTCAACGATGTCCTCAAGAAAAAGAAATTAAGAACAAATACAGTTCTCGTTCACACTCTCACACTTATGACCGATCTTTTGAGCTTGATGAGCATGAAATAGCTGTCACGTTTCATAAACTGAAACAGAGTTTTAAAATCTATTCCGATTTAGCAGGTGTCTACTCCCTTTGTGCTACATTTTGTGTCATCTTGAAAATCATTGGGACGACGCTGCGATTCGTAATTGGAGGATTTTCAGATAGTTTAGAAGTCAATCTTATGCTGCTAATGATTATGTACAGCGCCTTGTCTTTTCTCTTGATACTCCCGAACGTTTCTAATTTTATTCATACGAAGGTAAATAGGTACCTACACGTGTAATTTGGTTGTAGAACATCTTCCTCCTGGACATACCTCCCCGGATTTTTCCCTTAAAGCTCCGACATTTTCATGATTATATAATTTTCAGAATGTCTACAAATACATTTATTTTCTGGAAAGCAACGTTTAACCTTATTTTACTAAATTGATTTTGATACGGGAAGCAAAATGTCCAGGAAAGAATGATCCGTATACCATATAATTTGAATGCGCAACATATTTTACTTTAGAGCAGACTATGTAGCACATAAATGTAAATAAGGTTTACAGAATTATATACGGTTTTAAAAATGAGTAATTTTAGCGACAATTTCTGGCAGATGGAGCAAAATCGCTCTATTTTGGAGGAATGTGTAGGACGATTTTCTGCCCAAGATGGAGTTATGAAGATTTCGCCTCTGGTATTGGGCACCGACGTAAATTTCAACATCTTTGCATCTAATTCAATTTAATACACTGATATATTATATTTTAAACATTTAATTTGTAATATGTGCACATACATACATCTAGTTCAATGGATTCACCGGTTACACTGACGAGTCGGCTCAGATCGAAAGAATAGGTAGGTGGATCGTAAGCTGGAAGTGGAGATTGGTAGCCAGGAATTTTCATGCTACCGATCGGAGCGTTTACACAGTTGTAAGTCACTGAAAAATCAAAAGTTTACACTATGTAATTACTATTAAAAAAATCTTCTCAAATAAATTATGCAGCTTTCGTTGTTCCTGTTAACGCATGCCAGGGGGTTGTAGGACATATTTACTACTCAGCAGACATTTGCTACCCACGTGCAAAAACATTTTAACTACAAATATATCGCTCACAAAAGATGCGCAAACACAATTTTTTATTATGTGTAAGGCAAAGCAGGTTTAAATAACTTGTACTTGCGTGAAAAGTAATATTATTTAACAAACGGGTAGCAAATTTTCGAGCTGCAAATGCCCGTATGCGTCAAAATTATGCAATACATTACAATTTTTTTTACTGTTGTTTTTAGATATTTGGAACGGTTTTGACTTACTTCATTTTAATTTTTCAACTAATTGTGACTTTGAAAAATTGAAACTGGAATCTGCAAAAAAAGAGAATATAAATAGCGTGGTGGTTACTAACAAGGAAATGAAGGATTTTTGAAAGTTCAAAAAGTTGGTTTTTAAAATTGCACCTCAAAAGTATAGATTTCTTGCATTTTGTTTTTGAAAAAATAAAAAAATTCAAATTTTCAAAAATCCTAAAATGGCATTTTAGAATATAGTCTAAATATTATAGAAACTCAAATTTCATCAAAATCGGATGACAACTGTAGAAGTTGTAGGGCGGCAAAGTTTTGTGTTTAAACTTTGGCGGGTCACTGCGGTCAAACAACGGAAAATGCACTCGAGTTACTTTGGATATATGTGCTATTGAAAAGTAGCCCGATTTTTTGAAATGGGTCTCTGTGAAATCTGGGTGTTGCATGTTGCGTCATTCCTTTGTAAGAGCTTTTCATCATTCACTGTCAATGTTTAGAATTGATGATGATTGCAACTTTATCACACTTTAAGATAACTGTAGCGTACCATGCAAATTAAAAATTAAACCCACCCAATTCACTTTAGCGAATTACTAGCTATTGCAATCATTTGTTTCCATATCCATTATTATAATTATGTAAATAACCAAGAATAAAATAATTGCTATATGTACCACTATACCTCAAATTGTTTTTCAGTTGACAAACTATATTTTCGACCTAATATTGATATTTTAGAAGCTGCTGCATTGTGAACTTGATGAATTATAGCAAACTTTGACATTTATCCTTTCATACAGTTTCTTTTTCAAAAACACAATGAAGAAAACACTTCAAAATTTGGTTTACATATGTTGGGTTTTGGGGTTTTTATCTACTCACAGTCCTTCAATAACGTCCTCGAATTTCAAATTTAAATTTTTGTCCATTCGATGGATGTTAAATATACTCATTGGAGTGTACCCCGTTGCTTGGATTTTGGAGTATATCTTAAATGGGTATATGGAAAGCGAGAACCGTGGAAAATCGACAACTGCTTTCATCAGTGATTTCACAAATCTGGTGGCTGCACATGGGGCATCTACATTAATTTGGCTGACGACAATCATTGGAACCAATAAAACCGCTAAGTTAATCAAATTTACTTGGCAGATGATGTCAGAGTTTCCCACTCGTGACTCAGAGAATTACGCAACTATTAGAAAATACGTGACATTTTACATCCGTACAACAGTTGTAGCTCTGTCTCTGTTAATTATAGAGAGTATTTATTTTGTATATGAAGTTATAATCCGACTGAACTTTGATGGCTACCGCAGAAAATCCATCATTTTCCCGGAAACAGGCACGCCGCTCAAAATTGCAACGTCAGGATTGTATTTCAATTTGATATTTTCCTACTGCTTCAGTCTTTTCTTTTTGGTTCTGTTCGGGGTATACTTGGTCGCGATTCACGAAATAATTTGCAAAAGGTTGGAGGTGGAATTGAAATTTAACAGATGGGGGAATAGATTTGATTGTACCCATTCAAATATACCCATCGACAAATTGGCAATTATGTTTCAGAAATTGAAACAAAGTTTTAAAATATACTCTGACTTGGCTGGAGTTTACGCTCTGTGTACATTTGTTATGGTAGTTATAACGATCGTTAAATTTTCAGCGGATCTAGCTTCGAGTGGGCTTGTACAGGATTCTGGAGGAGTGAAAATATGGTCTTCGTTTATGCCAAGTTTTGTGCAGCTGTATAATATTGCAATGTACCTCTACATTGTGCCTAGTATTAGCAATTTCGTCCATATGAAGGTATTTAAATAATCAATTAATTTACCACTTAAAAACACGATCAAAACGTAATTAGTAATTATTACATTATTAACCAATTAGAACTTATTGTAATATGAAGTATCTTATTCATTAGTTTAAATATATATTTTATTTGACTTCAGATGGAGATAAATCGAAATATTTTAAAAGATGCTACTGGAAAACGTTACGCGAATGAAATTGATGCCGACATTGACTCGACGGATCCAAAAGTATTCAACTCATATACGATACGAATCATGCATAAATAATTTAAACTATTTAATTATATGGACAAAATATGTGAATTTATGCGCTGCATTAATCGCTGCATTTAGTCCGACTGTATTCTATTTTATTTTGTAATTATTTATTAATAAAGGTGGAAAGGCTGTACGACTGGATTGTTGAATGGAAGTGGAAATTGACTGCTAGAAATATGGTAGATGCTGACCATGGAGTGTTTACAGCTGTAAGATACTGTTAATTAATAGTTAATATCATTGCTACATTATAAAAAGTTATGGTACTTGTTTAAAGACAATGCAATAATAATGGTTTCTTTTAATTTTTAGATATTTGGAACCGTGCTTACGTACTTTATAATTATAATTCAGTTCAGGATATCCGAAGCTGAAGATTCAAAATTTTCTGCAGTAAAAAGTCAATGCTAAATATTGTTGCGGTAATAAAGATAAAGCTAGCTGGGGATACATATACAGATGCTTGCTAATTAGCTACAATTATTTTATAATTGTATTTGCACATTAGATACGGCTCTGAAAATATTAAACTGACAACATCATTTATGGACTACCCCTTACATGTATTTTATCTCTGGTCGGATCTTTGATTAATACTTATTACGTAAAGGCCAATATTTAACTTTTTATTTATTCCGAAAATGTGGTATTAGACTTTTAGTATTTTAAATTGATATTCTACTTACCATTAACTACTGTAAAATAAATGCAATATTTCCGTGATGCTGAGTTATAAAACTTTTCAATAGCAAATGATACATGGGTCAGAGGTCAGAACAAAGAGTTTATTGTTTAATTTTGTTAAGAGCTTTCAAATGACACAGCACTCGTTGAACTTGGTCGAGTATTTTAAATTTAAATATGTATTTAATATATTATTTATATAGGTAGTAATAAAATACTTTAGATATCTTCATGGGTATTATGTTGATATTAGAATCTTTTCACAATTCTTGATGTCCACAAATACAAAATATTATTTACTAAATATACAAATTAAGGGTATCATATAGTGGCATATAGTCCATACTTCAAGTATTTGTCATAAAACTTACCATATGGCTCGTTTAAATTCTCTTCTCGATTGAAAGTAAAGTGACCTTATACACCTGATACTTGTACAGGCACGTAATTAATTAAATCCAAAGAACAAAACAAATACTTATAAAAAGTACAAATATATTTCGACTTTTTTAATTTCCTAATCACTACTCGGTTACATAGAACCTGTCTGTAATAGCATAAACTAATACTGTGTCATGCAATGATACTCCTTTCCTTGCTATGATCGGATAATCGGGTTTTCGAAAAAAAGTTGAAAAAAACGAATAGGTTCTTTAGCATTAAAGACATTAAAGTACTACAATTATCAAAGTGAAAGCAAAAATGTGTAAAAGTAAAACGCTTCAATATTTCGTTTGCGTATCATGGATCTTTGGATTTGTGTCAACTGGAAGCTCATCAATAACTTCTGAAAATTTCACATTTAAATTCAAGTCGTTTCGGTGGGTCCTCAATGTTATAATTGCTATTTTGCCCGGTGTAGGGTTTCTGTTTGTTTTTACGAATACGAGAATCCAGCATGCTGACAATGAAAGTACTGCAAAAACAGTCTTTTTAATTGTAAATTCTGCAGCCCAATTTCTATTTTTTGGAGCGTCTACATTGATCGGACTCACGTCCGTGACTGGAACCAAGAAATCTGTCGCAGTTATAAAATTCATCAGTGAGTCTCAAGCCAGATTTGAATCCCTGAGTAAACAACGACCATCCAGCAGCAACAAATTCAAATTCAAATACACACTGAATTTTATTTACGCCACATATGCAGCTTCGCTTCTTCAAATTTTAGGAAGCATTTGTTCTTATGTTTTGCAAATCATTTATTTAAATCCAGTCACCATCACCTGTGTTTCTGTGCCATCCGCAGCAATATACACACTATCAATTCTATCCTACACTTACGGACTTGTATTCACTGTAGTAATTGGAATTCATTTAGTGTCTATTCATGAAATGATCTGTGAAGAGTTGGCTTCAGCAATTCAACGATATTCTCAAGAAAAGAAAATTGAGAGCCAATACAGTTCTTGTTCTCGGTCTTCTACATATGACCGATCCTCCGAACTGGATACGGTTGAAATAGCTGTCAGGTTTCAAAAATTGAAAAATAGTTTTAAAATCTATTCCGATTTGGCAGGTGTCTACTCCCTGTGTGCTACATTTTTTGTTATCATGAGAGTCGTTGGGACGACCTTGAATTTTGCTGCTGGAGGATTTTCATACAGCTTCGAAATCAATCTTATGCTTCTATTAAATATGTTCAGTGCGTGGTCTTTTGCCTTGATACTGCCGAATGTCATTAATTTTATTCATACAAAGTTAATACATTTGATTTGCATGCTTATTATTTGTTTTCACGTTGGATCACACAAGTTCAGATATTTAGACAGAATTTTTAATTTTAAATGTGTAACTATTTATGGCAGTTGGAGAAAAATCGCTCTATTTTGGAGGAAGGTGTAGGACGATTTTATGCCAAAGAGGGAGTTATAAAGATGGCACCACTAAAAGCTGATGTAAGTTTCAACATTTTCAAATATAATTAAACTGAATACAATACAATACAAATTATGGTTTACACATTTAATTTATGGAAGGGTTTTCCCTAGTGTGATCGGTTCCCTAATGGTGATCAGTAGCCGCCGTTCAAATGCTACTGCGTTTAAAAGTCTGCTGAGTTGCTGGTATTAACATTGCCTGTAATCTCAAATCTGCATATACTTATCGTTAGTAGTACATGTTTTTAAAGGCAGTAGGAATTGAACAGAGCCTACTATGGTCACCATTAGGGAACCAATCACCATTACGGAAAACCCTTACATATATTCATGCATATAGTGAAATGGCGTCCCAAGCTGCAGCTCCACTGATGGTTCGATTCAAGTCGAAGGAATAGGTAGGTGGATCCTAAGCTGGAAGTGGAAATTAGTAGCCAGGAATTTTCATGCTACTGACCGGAGCGTGTACACAGTTGTAAGTTATTGAAAAGTTAAAGTTTTGAGTCATGCATCATTAAAATAAACGTATCAAATAAATAAAGCTTGCTTTCCCATGGTAACGCATGTCAGGGGGTTATAGGACATTTGACACCCAGACATTTGCTAACAAATACACAAATTACGACATTTCCTAGCAATGTACAAAGTAATTGAACCAACACATCGCTCAGCAAAGATAGCTTATTTCTACCTATTTTTGTTAGCATAGCTTTTATTATAAGGATGATCTGGTTTAAAAAAGATGGACTTGCTGGGAAAGTAATATTTTTTTTTGCACACGGGTAGCAAATGTACGAGTTGCAAATGGCCATGTGTGTCAGGGATTGTCCTTCAATGACATTAAGGAAAAATTCTAAATTTTGACCCCCATCCTTCCCTAGCTTACCACGTCTACACCATAGCAAGATACAAAGTTTACGTAGGTAGTTTCCCCTCCCTTCTGTAAATCCCCCCTCCTCTAAACGTCACTGATGGACTCCCTAAGGGGTATTTAATACATTAATTATATACTACTGTTCTCTTTAGATATTTGGGACGGTTTTGACTTACTTCATAATAGTTTTTCAACTGATGGCGACTTTGAAAAATTAAAACTGGATTCTGCAAAAAATGGAAAATAAATAGCGTGATGGTGACTTACACTTTAATTGTAAGAGCGTTTCATCGTTCTTTCTTTCATCGAATTTTTAGAAGTTCTTAAGTTTTCAACTTTATCACACTAACATTAAGATAATTGTAGACTTTCAAGTTAAACCTGCCTTTAGCGAAATAATTTAACGTGTCCATCTCCATAATAAGCTTTATTATAATTATGTTTAAAATAAACAAGAACAATAATAGTTGCTGTTGCTGCGTCAATTTATGTTTTCAGTTAATAACCATTCTTCAACTATACATTTCAGAAGTTGCAGTGTACTGAGGATAACAAATTATTTCAAAAGATGACATTTAGCCTTTCATACAGTTGCTTTTTAAAAACCACAATAAAAAAACATTCCAAAATTTGATTAAAATTTCTTGGGTTTTTGGATTTGTATCCACTCACAGTCCTTAAATAACGTCCTCGAATTTCAAATTTAAATTTGTGACCTTTTGATGGATGTTAAATAAGTTCATTGGAGTTTCCCCCTTTGTTTGGATTTTCGAGTATACTTTAAATGGGATTATGATGTGAGCTGGAAATTGCCCTTTGGTGAATCTGGCACTTTAGATATTTTTTCGGAGGAGCTACGGTTTCCTCTTCACAAATGGCATCTTATGTTAACGACACCCATTTGCGCAATGGTTAGGCTGATGATAGGGGTTTCATTAGTTTCATAGGGTTCCACAAATATAAAATATTTCATTGACATCATTTGTGGACTACCCCACACAGGTATTTTGTCTCTGGTCGGATCTTTGATTAATACGTTTTACATAAAAGCCAATAATTAACTTTTTATTTATTTCGAAAATGTGGTATTAGATTTTTAGTATTGTAAATTGATATTCTAATTGCCATCAACTTACTGTAAAATAAATTTAATCTTTCCGTGATACTGACAAGGGAACGCCGCCGCATGTACTCTCTCGATTTAAAAAAAATACCCAAACAAAATTTAGCCGCATTTAGTTACAACAGATCTAAAGTTACTCGACTGCATTTCGCGCCGTTCGCTCACAATCACGCGCCAAAGTTAAAAAAAATCGATTTTTCGCAACTTTGCAACCCTGTAGTCTCTACAATTTTTGTCCGATTTTCGAAAAATTTCGAAGTTTTGTGATCTCTAACACATTATGTAAAAACATGTGTAAAATATAGAGACGTACATTTCTTTTTTAAATTAAGGTATTTTGAGTGCCTTCAAAAAAATTGGTTTTCAAAATAATTTCAAAAAATCTGTTTTCTGAAATTATAAAAGTTTTAATTTTTGTTTAAATACAACGTCCTAGAGATCACAAAACTTCAAATTTTTTGAAAATCGGACAAACATTGTAGAAGCTACAGGGTTGAAAAAAATCAATTGTTTTGAACTTTGGCGCGGGACTGTAAGCGAACGGCGCAAAATGCAGCAGAGGTACTTTGGATCTATAGTAACTAAGTGCGGTCAAATTTAGTTTAGGTATTGTTTTTAAAATCGAGAGACTGAGAGAGTACATGCAGTGGGTTTCCTTGTGAGTTATAAAACTTTTTAGTAAATAGTGTTGTATCGGTCAAAAGTCAAAACAAAGGATTTCTTTGTTAATTTAGTTAAGAGCTTTCAAATGACACAGCGCTTGTGGAACACCTTCGATTATTTTAAATATGTAATAATGTATGCATATAGGTAGTAATAAAATCCTTTAGGTGCTCTTTAAAGATATTTTGGTATTAGTATCTGCTCAAAATTCGTAATGTCCACAAATACAAAATTTAATTTACAAAATATGCAAAATGAGGGTATCATAATATAGTGGCATATAGTCCAGACTTCAAGTATTTGTAATAAAACTTACCATATGAATATGACGCGTTTAAACTCTCAACTCGATTGGATAGACATAAAAGTGAGCTTAAACCCTTGATACTGACTTGTTTAGGCACGTAGTGCATTAAATCCAAAGAACAAAACAAATAGCCCAAACAGGTATTTGTCAAAAATAATAGTATATTTCAACTTCTGTAATCTCCTAATCACTACTCGTTTACATAGAGCTCTGTAGTAGCATTTATTAATACTGTGTCAAGCAGTCGTAGTCCTTTCCTAGCTACGTTCGGATGTTAAGATTTTATATAACAGTTTTAGACTAAATAAATTTCTCAAAAAACGTACTGGTAACAATAACGTACTGCAATTTCAAAAATAAAAGCAAAAATGTATAAAAGTAACACGCTTCAATATTTCGTTTATGTAATTTGGATCTTTGGATTTTTATCGACTGGAAGCCCATCAATAACTTCTAAAAATTTCACCTTTAATTTCAAGTCGTTTCGCTGGGTCCTCAATCTGTTAATTGTCCTTCTGCCCACAGCAGGTGATCTGTATATTTGCATTGATGAGAGTATCCAGAAAAATGAGAGTACTGGAAAAACAGTTTTTTTTATTGTAACTTCAGCAGCTAATTTGTTGTTTTTTGGTGCGTCCACATTGGTCGGCCTCACGTCGATAACTGGAACCAAGAAATCTGTCGCATTCATAAAATTCATTAGTGAATCTCAAGCCAGAATTGAATCTCTAAGGAAACTAGGACCAACCAGGAGCAACAGATTCAAATTCAAATACATATCGAATTATATCTACGGGACATACGCAGCTTCGCTTCTTCAACTTTTAGCAAGCATTTGCTCGTTTCTTTGGAAAATGATTTGGGATCCAATCACTTTTGTTTCTGTACTAACAGCTACAATACAAACACTATCAATTATCTCTTACACATATGGACTGCTATTTACTGTAGTAACTGGAATTCATTTAGTGTATATTCATGAGAGGATCTGTGAAGAGATGGCTTCAGCATTTCAACGGTATCCTGAAGAAAATGAAACTACGGACAAATATAGTCCTTGTTCACACCCTCTCAAATATCACCGATCCTCCGAACTGGCTGTAGATGAAATAGCTGTCACGTTTCAAAAACTGAAACAGAGTTTTAAAATATATTCTGATTTGGCAGGTGTCTACTCCCTGTGTGCTACATTGTTTGTAATCGTGAGAATCATTGGGACGACTTTGAATTTTGCTGCTGCAGGATTTTCATTTTGCTTTGAATTGAATCTGATGCTTCTAATGATTATGTACAGTGCTTGGTCTTTTGCCTTGATACTGCCGAACGTTATTAATTTTATTCATACGAAGGTATACATACATATAATTTAAATGCATTTTATGTTTTTTCCCGTTAATTACACAAATGTTGTAATTCAGACAGAATTTTCAATTTTAAGTACGATTCAGTTTAGTTACACTGATTGTTTCTGGCAGTTGGAGAAAAATCGCTCTATTTTGGAGGAATGTGTAGGACGATTTTCTAGCGGTGATGGAGTTATGAAGATGGCGTCACTAAGCGCTGACGTAAGTTTCAAAACTCTTAATTCTAATAAACTGAGTATTTACTTTACTAAACTAAACGTTTTCTTATTTAATGAATACATATGCATACACCTAGTTAAATGGCGTCTACAGCTGCAGCTGCACTGACGAGTCTGTTCAGACTGAAAGAATTGGTAGGTGGATCGTAAGCTGGAAGTGGAGGTTGGTAGCCAGGAATTTTCATGCTACCGATCGGAACGTTTACACAGTTGTAAGTTACTGAAAAATCAAAATTTCACACAATGCAATTATTACAATAAGTGTAGCAGATTATTCATACTGCTTTCATTGTCCCTGTTAACGCATGTCAGGGGGTTGTGGGGCATTTGCTACCAACCACAGTACGGTCCACATTTGCTAGCAATGTACAAAATTATTAAACCTACTCATCACTCATACACAAGATAAGATAACCAAGCATGGTTTTTTTATTAGGAGCAACTGGTTTAAATGAGATGCGCTTGCTAGGAAAGTAATTTTGTATTGTTCAGGGGTAGCAAATGTCCGTATGTATCAGGGGTATCTATATGTAATGCATTTATATTATATTACTGTTGTCTTTAGATATTTGGGACGGTTTTGACTTACTTCATTTTAGTATTTCAACTGATGGCGACTTTGAAAAGTTGAAACTGGATTCTGCAAAAAATGGAATAACAAAAATAAATAGAGTGTTGGTTACTTACTTTGAGTGTTTCATCTTTTGCCATTAGAATGTTTAGAATTAAAAAATTATACTAACATTAATTAAGATAATAGTAAAACGGTAGTATACATGAAATATAACGTACAATGCAAATTAAACCCACCTAAATCATTTTAGGGAAATAGCGATTTCAATAATTTAACACTTTCGTTTCTACTATTTATAGTATACATGAAATATAACGTACAATGCAAATTAAACCCACCTAAATCATTTTAGGGAAATAGCGATTTCAATAATTTAACACTTTCGTTTCTACTATTATAATTATTTAAATAAAAATGTATTTTTCTTATTAAATATTTGCTCCGCTGTAGCTCCTTCAATTACCGTCAGATTTTGAAAAAATTTAAAGTTTTGTGATCCCTAGAACAATATCTAAAAAGAAATTTCTGAGTTTTTAAAAATTCAAAAAAACAATTTACATTTTAAAAATGCGCTATTTTTAAAACATTTTATAAAATAGGAATTTTTCAAATATTTAATCATAACATGTTTTGAATTTTCAAAAACTCAAAAATTACCTTTTAGATATTGTTCTAGGGATCACAAAGCTGTAAATGTTTTCAAAATCTGACGGAAATTGAAGATGCATGTACCTAGGTAGGTACCTAGTTATAAAATGAAAGGGGGGTAAAATGAGAATACAGCTGTTTTAGTGTGGTACTTAAACATAAACAGGTTAATCCTTCGCTTTACTTTCGACTAAACTATAAAGCTTCAGTAATAAACCAAACAGTAATTAACTGAGTTCAATTTTAACAAGTGATTACATATTGTGCTCGTTTTATTCATTTAATTCATTATGACTCTCAATGTAGGAACGAAGAAAATGTAATGTTACTATGTGATTGCATTATCTCAGTACACGCCATTTTAAAGTGAGTCATTACTAATTAAGAATTTATTTTTAAAAAATGCAGACAAAGTAGTTATCGACAAATCACCTAGCAGTAGAGTGCGTAAATGTGATCGGGTTCATTTTTTTTAACTTTAAAAATCTGTAACTTTTTACCTAGCCGACGCACAATGAAGAAGAAGTTATCATTTTACTTCTCTTTTAATCCTTTTTGTACGAAAAAATGCTCAGTGTCGAAAATTAAAAGTTGCAAGAGATACAGGTCATTGTACGAAACAATTTCGAAAAGTCTTACAACGCCCCAAGTGCCCTTAATGTGATAAGTTAGTTTAGGTAAATACATTTAAAGGTAATGGAAAAGTAGGGTCTTTAATGTGATCGGCATGAAAAAACTCAAAAAAGTGTTCAAAACTTTCATAATTTTACATAGCCAGAGTTTTTGAGGAAAAAAGCTGAAATCACTAGTGATCGTAGCTGAGACTATAAGCTGTATGAATATAAGCTGCACATATTTTTAAAGGCGGTAATATTTGAACAGCGGCCACTGATCACATTTAAGGGGTGATCACATTTACGCACCTTAGTACTACTTAAAGAATGTAATATAGAAATATAAAATTGATTTTGAAGATGACACATGAAAGAGCGGACCGGGCGGCAGCAGTTGACACATGACACATCTATTACCCTGGTGAACTAAACCAAATGAATATCAATAGCGGTATTCATGATTCCACTTTATCAATTTTTGGCGTTATATCACTTTCGCACTATAGTGTCACAAAGCAAGCGCGATATAGTGCGATATAGCGACTATCACTTGTCGCCGTGGAAACGGCAACTTGACTACATTCAATGTTTTAAACAAATAAATTTGAATTACGGTCAAACTTTAAAAACAATAATAATAGTAGTTTTTGGTTCGATGTTATTTATGCATCATTTGTTACCAATAGCAACAAAACCACCACGAACGTTATAACATATTAAAGGCTGGGGTGTTCAAAATTCTAGACGACTTTCGCGTTATAGTGCGAAACTATTTAGCGCCAAAAATTGATAAAGTGGAATCATGAATACCGCTAATCATTATAAAAATAACAGGACACTCTTACCGTTTCATGGGATGTAATTATTGCATAAATAAAAACATAACATAAGAACTAAGCTACACTAACCTCTAAAATCTGAAGGGTTTGGCTCCTAATCAGAATAAGCCTTCAGATATTTGGGACGGTTTCGACTTACTTCATTTTAATTTTTCAACTGATTGTGACTTTGAACAATTGAAACTGGATTCTGCAAAAAAATGCAATATGATGCTGGAAAACGTTACGCGAATAAAATTGATGCTGATATTGACTCACCGGATCCAGAAGTTATTAATTCATATGAATTATTCCGAAATAATTTAGTCCATTAAAATTGCAAAACTATTTAACTATAGTGGACAAAATATTTAAGTTGTTGCGCTGCATTTTATTTAGGTCTAATGTATTATATTTCATTGTGTAATTCTTCATTAATAATGGCGGAAAGCCTGTAGAAATGGAATGAAGAATGGAAGTGGAAATTGACTGCTAGAAATATGGTAGAGGCTGACCATGGAGTGTTTATAAGGAATGCAATAATAATGGCATCTTTTTATTTTTAGATATTTGAAACCGTGCTTATAGGTACTTCAGAATAATAATTCAGTTCAGGATGTCCCAAGCAGAAGGTTCAACATTTTCTGCAGTAAAAAGTCATTGCTAAATAGCTTTGAGGTAATGAAGCAAACCGGAGATACATATATGCTTGCTAATTAGTTACATTTATTGTATAATGATGTTTAAAAATTTGATACGACGCTGAAAATATTAGACTTAGAATAGGCAATGATCGTTTCTGATAGCAGTAAATATTATACCAGAAAACTGAAAATTAACATTTAATTACTGAAGCACGGTTATGTGTAACAATTTGAATACTGTTTTTTAAATCCTATAAAACTGACATTCAAATATGACTGCCAATACACAAGAGTGTATCGTATTCGTACAGAGATGATTTTTTTCAATCCATACCTCTCCCATACTGCTGGGGAATTCTTAGATAGCGGTAATATTTTTTACCATCAAAATGTTCAAACGGACGTTTATATGTTTTTAACTTCAAATGAAATTGTTATTGACTCACAACATACCAAAATATTTTACAAACGCTTCTGCTAATTCAGTAAATCCACTATAAACGTTTGAAAAATGTAAATTCGCTTTCTCGATAATGTATAAATAAAAGATGTGATTCACGGTTAAATATATAGTTAAGAAGCAGAATCATAACCAAATCGGCATATCAGCGATGGACGATTACAGCATAGCAGCATGTACATACATACCGCTGGCAGACATATTGTTTCTACATATTCATATTTGGAATTTGGAATTTGCCAATATAATTAGTGTACGCAAAGCCTTCATCATGGAAGTATGTACTTTTAAACGCTCTTACGTTGTCCCATTATTCAATCGTATAAAATTTTATCGTGTAACTATTTTATTATTTATTGGTATTTGATTAATGGGTGTTTTATTTACTACATAGAAAAATTGGTTTGAAAAGATTTTATCCAAGGGAGGAGTTGGAAAATAACAAGTTCGTGGAAGAAAAAGTCGGAGCAGAGGAGCAAGTGTGCGTGGTCGAGTTTTTGGGCCAAGTGTTCGTGGCCGTGGACCTAGTGGTCGAGTTCGTGGACAAAGTGTTCGTGGACCGAGTGTGCGTAGTCGTGGAACAAGTGACCGTGGCAGTATCTCAAGCGTGCGAGGCCATGGACAGAGTGCGCGTGGCCGTGGATATCGTGGTCATGCCCATGGAGAACGACCCATGAAGAATGCTCCACGACTTATTCCAGAGAATATAAAGCCTACTCGAGCACAACTTTCCGTCGCCTATAGTACCGACCGTGACCTACACGAGGTTCAAGATTTGCTTAAAATTTCCCTCAAACCGCTCGAAGATTTGCTCGAGTTTGCACTTCCACCTCTTAATATTGCTCAAATACTTCAAGGTGATGGTGATTTCACAAACAAGGCTGTCAATATCATTGTCGGTGTTGTCAAATCTGATGGTGTTGATTGGGGGACATGCGTAAGTATGTGGGAGAGGAAAGAGCCCATTCTCACGTTGATTGACAGTACTTACCTCACCAATAACAATAACAATCTAAAAGCAATCATTCATCCTGCAATCGCCAAACAATTTAGTTATCTGTTGATTCCTGGAACAGCTCTGATCCTATCGAATGCAAGTACACGTACACTTAATACATTTTTGTTAGTTTAATTATGCATTTTTTTATCATATTTTACTTCTGGGTACTTGCAGACTAAACAACATAGTAAAGGGACTTTAATGGTCGTGCCAAACAACCTTGCCTTTATCGGTACAGAATGGAGACCCAATAAAGATGGAACCAAAAACTCACTATTTGTGCGCTTCTTTCCCCGTTTTTATCTCCTTGAAACCTCCAAATCCCCTTCCCCTCACGTAAAAATCAAGTTGAACCAAAACACATCACGAATAGCTGATACTGCTGCAGCTGCTGGTAATGCTGCTGCTGCTGCTTCGCCTGAATTTGGCGACGACTATGATGAAATCGATCATATAATGCTATCGTGTGAATTTTAAAATTGCTAATAATAATCATGACAAGTTTAAACTATTTGATCTAATAATGTATATATCAATCTAATAATTTCTTGTGTAATAAAATTCCAAATAACAATAAATTAACTGTATAAATGCATATATTTTACAAGCGTGTTCAAACTACTCACGGCAAGTTAACAAGATGTTTCAGCACGCACGATATAAATTAGGGTCTAAGCTAATTTAGTGATTTTAGGCCGTGTATGTATTTAGTTTTTAGTTTGATAAATTAGTTTACTTCAAAACAATGGTTACTTAGCAAAGTCAATTTAAACAGTCAGTCCAAAAAGTTTTTGAATTTATTTGAGTAAAATTTGTTACTCGAACGATTGAGTTGTAACAAAGTAGTTATCGACAAAGCATATATTATGTACAATATGTGACAATGCCCACATGTAATATAGAAATATAAAATTGATTTTGAAGATGACATGAAAGAAAGGACCGGACGGCAGCAAACTAAAAGCAAATGAGCATCAATCATCATAAACATAACAGGACACTCTTACCGTTTGATGGGATGCAATTATTGAATACTTAAACAATAACGCAAGAATTAAGCATCACTAACCTCTAAAATCTGGAGGTGTCGGCTCCTAATCAGAATAAGCTAAGCGGAAAGCGAAAAACAACACGTTTGATATGCGGTCACCGGTTATGTTAATGTTTGGCGATCTATTAAATAGGAAATCATTGAAAAAACAATTTCTTTTAGCATAAAAAGCATAATGGCCCTGAACACGAGCATAAAAATCTTAATGAGCAAAATCGACATTTAGTAGTAATCGACATTTTAGAACTTCAAATTATTTCAATTTTTTTTGCAAACCTTCAAAACAAAGGTAAACAAAAGAATTTGGAATTATTAAAGGCATTGCATTGTGTTCCTTGTGTATGACAAAACCTTTCCTCTAAAGGCTTCTCGTTCCTACATAACTGTAAATTTACATATAAAGATTTAACATTTACTCACCTTTCTTGCATGTAATTTGAAACCCAAGCGAGATACATCAAAGTTGTCTCTATAATAAATAAATTTCGGATAGTTAAGTCTATTAGTGCGCTTTTCATTATTTTACGAAGAGAAGCAAAAATAATGTGCTACAAATCGTTCGTCGTCTGCTTTCAGGATAATAAGGAACGATTCAATTAGTTTAAAATATGTCGTAAGTATAGTGAATATCCTTCAAAACTGAGTACTTAAGTAGGTATTTTGAACCAACCTGTCCTTTTTATTAAGACAAATGCACTCAAAAATAGCCAATTTTTCCTGGTCCGTTAAGATGTTCCTTGGAACAACAAATTTACAAAATTGCTTGCTTCCCATGAGTGGAAACCGTATATGGGCCAATATCGGTCCCAGAATAGTTCGCAAGTTTTTTCCGGATGGCTCCAAGTTTAACTTCTTGCACTGGGACTCTGACCAACTACCAGGAGCATTAAAAATTTTGTTTTTGTTGAAGGGGGTCGAAAATATTTTGAATACTAATAGCGATCACGTTAGGTTTGAAATGCTGATAAAAAGAAAAATCTTTACTTCATCAATGCGTTAAACAGATTCAGCTCGTTCACATCAATGTCATCACTTGCAACAAATCTTGTCAGCAAAGTAGTGTCCATGGTCAGAAAACTTGCATCGTAAATAAGACTCCAGAATTCCCTATAAGGTATTAAAATAATGTCAATTCAAACCAAACTACGGTTTCTATACGTTATAAGGAGATGAAGTACATAGCATGAGATAAAGCAGAGTATGCGTTTATTACGAAGTGATCTTTTCTTCAGCAGTTGCAAGCAACTGGGTCAAAGAGTACTGCTCAGCTACTGCGTGAATGTGAATAACATTCTCCAGTGTCAACACTGACAAAAGCATCTTCTCGCATCCATTCTTAAAATTCAACACATCGTACTTCTCAGCCAAATACAAAAGCCCTTTTACTGTCGAGACAGACTCGTGATCTGGTTCGATGAGGTCAGCGTAAAGAAACTGAAATCCAATAAAGTTAATAAATTACTGCCCCAATTTATACGTGCGTTCAAGTTACTTTCTGCCTTAAAACATCGAAATAATTTCCAAACGACAGTTAGTACTTTATTTCTTTTTCTTACCTTAAGAAAAGACTGAAAAATCCCAGGCTCCACATCAGGTATCTTAATGATCTCGTCATCCCCCTTATTCCCAACATTGGTCCACCTGTCCTCAAACATAACCTTGAAAACGCTTGAGCGAGCAATCAAGAAGATTCTATGGCAAGAAATGATTTCCTTTGTTGGACCAACTTCGAAGGACACGTCACACTCGACCTTCCGTATCAGCACATTTAGATGGGACGTCGCTGCACCTGGTCCTTGGGTGGATATCTCACGGGATTCAGGGAAAATCCTATTTGTCTTGAATTTAGCACCCGTCTTTCTTTTTTTTACGTTGAATTGCAGTCGAGAGTGAGATGCATCAAAATTAGCTCTATAATAAAATTATGTCTTTAAGCTTTTAAGCCAAACAATGTTCAAGTAATTTGTACTGCACAGTCAAGTTTACGACTAACTAGTAAGTGAATGAAAATGTTTATTTTAAACCGCAATCTACCTGCCCTCCCTGTCCAGACAGATGTACTCAAAAATATCCAATTTTTCCTGTTCCGTTAAGATTTTTGAAGGAACAACATATTTACGAAATTTCAAACTTCCCAGGACTGGAAACCGTATATGAGCCAATATCGGCCCCAGAACAGTCCGCAAGTTGTTGCCGGATGGCTCCAATTTTAATTTTTTGCATTGGAACTCGGACCAACTGCAATAAATAAAAAACATGCAAGTGTTTTGGGAGTGTTTGGTCAATGCATCAGGATCTGGAGACCAGGACATCAGGACCCCTCGCCTCTCGTATCGAAGCAGGTTAAAATTGTGAAAAATCATGTCCTACGTAGGTTTGAAATTTGAAACAAAAAGGAGTCTTATTTACTTCATCAATGCATTGAATAGTTTGAGCTCGTCCACAGCAGTATCATCACTTGCAACAATTCCTGTCAGCACTTCAGCATCCATGGTTAGAAAACTTGGATTCGAAATCAGCTCTGAGAATTTCCTATATTATTAAAGTGTTAGTAATTCAACCCAAATTATTGTAAGCTGACTCAAAAAACATATGAACTGAACAATTACAGAAGGAAAACAAAACTATTTTTGAAATACTGAGGTTTAGAGTAAAATATTTTTGTAACTTGGTCATCCTATATTTAGTAGCTGTGAGCAACTCGGTCAAAGAGTACTGCTCCGCTATTGAGTGAATGTGAGTCACATGATTCAATTCCATCATCGATATAAGCATCCTTTCGCACCGATTCTTTAACTTTAACACATTGTACTTCTCCGCCAAGTACAAAACCTGCTCAATATGCGGACAAGGCATGTCAGCTAAATCGATGAAGTCAGTGTAAATAAACTGAAATGCAATAAATAAATCCCAGTCAATAGAGTTTCGTTACAGCTTAAACTAATTACACTATTTTCCTATATCCACTTATCCACCTCGAAGTAGGGTGAGAGGTGGTAATGGTGGCCGAATGGTGTCACCGCGCGCGGGTGCACCGAGCCTAATGGATATATATATATGTATATACATATAACAAGAAAGTTGAATTTATTTTTGTTCGGAACGAATTGACTTTCAATCTACTGATTCATTTGTAACTTAGAGATTCACAAGTTTTCGACTAACACTGAGAAAATCACCTGAGCACCAACCATTACTACCTAGTCCAGTCTCAGCCTCAACCTACCTAAACATTCAAATGATGATTTCGGCATAACATATTTAGTATTTCGTTATTTCCTAAATGAAACACTTACCATAAGAAAAGACTGAAAAATCCCAGGATCCACCTCAGGTAACTTAAGGAGCTCTTCCGCAGTCGTGGCCTTCTTATTGGTTCGTCTGTCCTTGAACATAACCTCGAAAACGCTTGAACGGGCAATCAAAAAGATTTTATGGCAAGAAATGATTTCCTTTCCTGGACCAACTTCAAAGGTCACGTCGCAGCCGACCTTCCGTTTCAGCACATTTGTATGGGATCTAGCTGCTCCTCTTGGTCCTCCTCCTCCTCGGGCGTTCTGCATCTTTTAGTATTCGAAATGTATGATGCGTTTTTGTGTTTTTTTAATATCAAAACTTGTCACAAGTATTTTCCTTTGTCAGGTACAACGTGTACACTCGCAGCCACCAAATCGTTAACTAAATCTAATAAATACCTAAAGAATACTGTAACGGTAACTATCAGCACCAGTGTAATCAAGATATCAAGATATTAGATTTTAACTGGTGACTGGTATTATAAGCAAGGGAATAATTCGAATATGTTATTGATGAGCGTTTAACCGGTGGCACTAGTGGCTCAACTGGCTGTAATTACGCAAAATCCTTGGAAACGAACTTACTACGTACTAAAGTTGAGCGGATGCTGGTTGCATGGAATTGATGGAATATGATAGAATACTGTATAATGGCATGTACATAGTAAGAATCAATACATCGGTCTGACGTTCATCTTCGGGCATAAAATAAAATACTTACAACTGAAGAAGCGTGCAAGAATGACGTCACTTAAAAGAAAGATATTTTAACCCCCCCTCCGCCTCTATTATTTTTGAAATGTACTTACTAGTTAGGCCAAACACCGCGAGCCAATGAAATGTTTAATAAAGATAATTAACTTCATTTGGTCAATTTGGCATCAGTCATGATGGCCATGACAACCATAAAAATTAAAGTAAAGAGAAGAAGCTAGATCCCTACGTTCCCGTACCCATTGACGCCACGTACGTACGCTTCAATGCGCTTATGACACGTCTGCGCGTCGTTGGTACGACTGTGTTATGGCGGGGCTGTTCAATAAATTCGCCTAACCTTGTTGTTATTAACAACGGTGATCGATAAAAAACCGAAAAAATAGCAATATTATTAATAGCAGACGGCAATTTAAATGTAATAATACATACATAATATTAATATAAAACAGCGAAAAAACAGCATCCTTAACAATAATATTAGGCAGTAATATGTAGTAATAATATTATTATATCGTATCATTTTACGCCCATCTACGGTTAATGCGCGGTAATATAATATGTTTCTGCCTATTTACGTAATTTAGTGCGCTTTTAAAATACTGGACCGATTTTATTTTTACCTATTTACGTAATTTAGAACCCTTTTGAAACGCTTTATTGATTTTGACGAGCTAAATATTATTTTAAAGTTCTTGAAACGAAAAATCCGAAATTTTCTTTATTCATCTGCGGGCATACACACTTTTTATACCGATTTTTCGAGAAAACCACAGTTTTTACTGAAACATTTAAAAATTAAAAACTTATAATACCACGCTGAACTCGAAAAAAATTAGATTCTGCTAATTATGTATTGCCGTTCCAATGATGTACATATCACTTGTATGCGCAGTCTGAGCGGTCGAAATATCGACTTTATACTTCAAATCGATTTTTGTAGGAAATCCAAATTGCCTATGACTAGGGCGCGCCAATCCGGAAATTCTGCAAAAGCGTATGACACCGTGGCTTGCAAACAAAATAGCTTCCTTATGGTTAGTTGAGCTTGGCAATGTAAGGGAAATCGGAAAATTCCGGAAATTAAAATCTGAAAACCTCAGTAGTAAGCAAATTTAAGCTGCATACATCATAAATCTATTTGGGGCCCAACACTAATAGCACCACTAAAATTTACGAAATTTTGGACCCGTCCACCTTGTCACCCTCGTAAAGCAGTGCTTTAAAGATTCTAGAAATGTAAATATTTCGACGACATCATTTATGGCATACCCCTTACAGGTATTTTAACCCTGGTCGGATCTTTGATTATTTTTTTAATGTACTCATTTAAAATTTCATTTTGAATATGTAGTGTTTGACTTTTAGTGTTTAAGTACTGTAAATTCAACTCTACTTACCATTTACTACTGTAGAATAAATAATACTTTCGTGATCATGAATTATAAAAGTTTTTCCTTAAAATTGCTGTATGGGTCAGAAGTCAAAACAACTTTACTTTTTAATTTTTTAAGAGCTTTCAAAAAACATTGGATATGCCATTTCTTAAATTGAAATTCGTAGAGTTTTTCCGATATGTAATAAATGATTTATGTATGTAGGGAGTAATAAAGTAATTTAGGTGGTCTTTATAGAAATGTTGATATTAGTACCTTTTCACAATTCTTGATGACCATAAACACAAAATAGAATTTACAAAATATGTGAATTAAGTGTATCATAATATATTTATAGTGGCATATATAGCCCAGACTTCCTCAAGTATTTGTAGTCAAACGTACCTTATGTGTTTAAACTCTCAACTCGATTAAATTGACAAGAAAGTAAAGTGATCTTACACCCCAGATACTTATACCGGCAAATAAGGCATTAAATCCAAAGAACAAAACAAATACTTATAAAAGCTAAAAATATATTTCTACTTCTTTAATTTCGTAATCGCTACTCACGATCAGTTACATATAGCGCTGTAGTAGCATTTAATAATGCTGTGTACTCCTTTCCTTGCGATGTTTGACTTTTCGAGACAAATTTTTCATCTAAGAAAGTTCTAAAAGAAGTAATATAGGTTCTTTAGAATTAAAGTACTGCACTTATGAAAGTAAAAGAAAAAATGTGTAAAAGTAACACGCTTCAGTATTTCGTTTATGTATCTTGGGTCTTTGGATTTGTATCAACTGGAAGCCCCTCAATGACTTCTAAAAATTTCACATTTAAATTTAAGTCGTTTCGGTGGATCCTCAATGTTTTTATTGCAATTTTGCCCACAGTGTTTGTGCTGATCATAAAATCCAGCGTACTGAGGTTACTGCAAAAAGTCTTATTCATTGTAAATTCTGCAGCCCAATTAATGTTTTGTGGAGCGTCTACATTGATCGGACTCACATCGGTGACTGGAACCAAGAAATCCATCACAGTTATAAAATTCATCAGTGACTCTAAAGCCAAAATTGAATCTCTGAGAAAACTACGACCCTTCAGCTCAAGATTCAAATACATTTTGAACTGTATTTACGGTACATATGCAGCTTCGCTTCTTAAACTTTTAGCAACTATTTGTTCTTATCTTTGGCAAATTATTTATTTGGAACCAATCACCTTTGCTCCCATACTATCCGCAGCAATACAGATATTGTCAATTCTATCCTACACTTACGGACTTGTGTTTACTGTAGTAGCTGGAATTCATTTAGTGTCTATTCATGAAATCATCTGTGAAGAGTTGGCTTTAGCATTTCAACGACATCCTCAAGAAAATGAAATTAAGAGCAAATACAGTTGTTCTTGTTCACACTCTCCCACATATGACCGATCCTTTGAGCTTGATATAGATGAAATCGCTGTCAGGTTTCAAAAATTGAAAAAGAGTTTTAAAATCTATTCCTATTTGGCAAGTGTCTTCTCCCTGTGTGCTACATTTTTTGTCATTATCAGAATCATTTCGACCACGATGAGTTTCGTAGCTGCAGGTTTTTCATATGGCTTAGAAATGAATCTGATGCTTACAATGATTATGTACAGTGCATGGTCTTTTGCCTTGATACTGCCCAATGCCATTAATTTTATTCATACAAAGGTAAATATAAATATTATTATTATACATTTAATTTGAATGTGTATCATGTATCTTTACTTTTGTACACACAAATGCAGATCTTCAGACAGGAGTTTCACTTTTAAATACGATTTATTTTATTTTCCTTCATTATTTCTGGCAGTTGGAGAAAAATCGCTCTATTTTGGAGGAATGTGTAGCGCGATTTTCTGCCCAAGATGGAGTTATGAAGATGGCGTCAATAGGCGCTGACGTAAGTTTCAACACTTTTGATTCTAATTAAACTGAATATTTACACTGCTAAACTAAAGTTTACACATTTAATTTATACATATGCATACACCTAGTTAAATGGCGTCTACAGCTGCAGCTGCACTGACGAGTCGGTTCAGATCGAAAGAATTGGTGGTAGGTGGATCCTCAACTGGAAGTGGAGGTTGGTAGCCAGGAATTTTCATGCTACCGACCGGAACGTTTACACAGTTGTAAGTTACTAAAATATTAAAATTTTACAACATGCATCGTAAAATAATTATATCAGATAAATCATGCTGCTTTCATTGCCCCTGTTAATGCATGCCAATAAGGGTTGTAGGACCTTTGCTACCCAGGCATTTGCTACCAATGTACAACAAAATTGGTCCTGCAAAATCGCTCGAAAAAGATAGCCAAGCATAGTTTTCATTATAGCGAGGAACTGCTTTAAATAAGATGGACTTGTTGGGAAATTAATATTTTTGTGCACACGGGTAGCAAATGTACCCGGGTTGCAAATGTCCGTATGTGTCAGGGATATGTAATACATTAATATTGCATTACTGTTGTATTTAGATGTTTGGGACGGTCTTGACTTACTTCATTTTAGTTTTTCAACTGATGGCGACTGTGAAAAGTTGATCCTGGATTCTGCAAAAAAAAAAAGGAAAATAAATGACGTGTTAGTTACCTACCAAGTGCTTTTCATCATTCACCTTTAGAGTATTGTTTAGAATTGAATAAGCTTTCAACTTTATCACACTAACATTAGGATAATTGTAGCATAAAATGCAAATTGAATCTTCCCAAATCATTTTAGCAAAATAGCAACTCTAATCATTCAATATGTGCATTATTATAATTATGTTTAAATTAAACAAGAATAATAATAGTTGAGGCTTTAATTTAGTTTTTTGGGCAACACCATTCTTCAACATCATATTAATATTTCAGAAGTTGCAGTGTACTGACAATAACAAATTATTGCAAACGTTGACATTTAGCCTTTCATACAGTTGCTTTTTAAAACCCACAATGAAGAAAACATTCCAAAATTTCATTTACATGTCTTGGGTTTTTGGGTTTGTTTCCACTCACAGTCCTTCAATAACGTCCTCGAATTTCAAATTTAAATGCTTGTCCATTCGATAGATGTTAAATGTACTCATTGGAGTATCCCCTCTTGTTTGGATTTTGGAGTATATTTTAAGCGGGAATATGAAAAGCGAGAACCATCAAAAAACCACGAGTGAATTCATTAATGGATTCACAACTCTTGTGGTTGCACATGGGACATCTACATTAATTTGGCTGACAACAATCATTGGGACCAACAAAACGACTAAGCTAATTAAATTTACTTGGCAGATGATGTCAGATTTTCCCACTTCTTCTGATTCGGAGTCTTTTCTAAGTATTAAAAAATACGTGAAATTTTACACCCGCACAACAGTTGTAGCTCTGTCACTGTTAGTTTTAGGGAGTGCTTACATTGTATTTGAACGCATAATTCGAGTGAAATTTAATGGCTCTAATAGAAAATCCGTCATTTTCCCGGAGACAGGAGTCCCGTTTCAAATTGCTGCGTCAGCGATAATTCTTAATTTAATATTTTCTTACTGTTTCAGTCTTTTGTTTTTGGTTCTGTTTGGTGTATACTTAGTAGCAATCCACGAGATAATTTGCAAAAGGGTGGGGGTGGAATTTGAATGTAACAGATGGCGGAATAGATTTGACGGTTTCCATTCAGAGATGCCCATCGAAAAATTGGCAATTGTGTTTCAAAAATTGAAACAAAGTTTTAAAATATATTCCGACTTGGCTGGAGTTTACGCTCTGTGTACATTTGTTTTGGTAGTTATAACGATCGTTAATTTTTCAACGGATGTAGCATCAGGTGGGCTTGTACAGGATTCTGGAGGTGGGCTGATAAAGTGGTCTTTGATTATTCTACGTCTTATCCAGCTGTATAATTTTACAGCGTATCTGTACATTGTGCCGAATCTCAGCAATTTCATCCACAGTAAGGTAATTAAGACTACTTTTACCAACACTACAAAATATAATCAACGTTTGCACAAAATACTTAGGAATTCGTTAGTTGAAAGATATTTTGTTTCATTTCAGATGGAGATGAATCGGAATATTTTGAAAGATGCTGCTGGAAAACTGTACGCAAACAAAATTGATTTCAACGTTGACTCCATCGATGTAAGACTAAATAACTCATCTGAATCAATCACATATATATTCCACACAACTCGAACTATCAGCAATTCAATTTAATTATAACGGAATTAAGGTGTGAATTTATATGCTTCATTTTACTTATGGCTGTACTTGCTTTATTACACAATGATCATTTATTGTTTAAGGTGGAAAGGCTGTACTACTGGATTGTAGAATGGAAGTGGAAATTGACCGCTCGAAATGTGGTAGATGCTGACCATGGAATGTTTACAGCTGTAAGCTCAACCATCAAAGTTAAAATATTTAGTAGATAATAAATTAATGTTAAAGTAACAATTTTAAAGAGGAGTTTAATGTTCGATTTCCAAATAATGCATGTATGTATAATGATTTCTTCTGATTAAAATTATAGGTATTTGGAACGGTACTTACGTACTTCATAATTAGTTTTCAGTTCAGGATGTCTGAAGTTGAAGATCTAAAAATTTCTACAGTAACATGTGAATGCTAAATAATGGTAATAAATCAAGCTGCAGATAATTAAAATGCTTGCCAATTACTAATATTCGTAGTTTGCGTAGCAAGAGTATGATACTTGATACATATACATATGTGAGCTACCGCTGGTTCAATAATAATAATAATAATAATAATTTATTCATTGGGTCGATTTAACCGAAGTTCATACAACCAGACTCAACCAGTCACTGTGGGTGAGGAAATAGGAGGCTACCGCGTTAGATCGTCTCAGTCTTTGTACCCTTTCACCTATCCCCGTCCCCTCCTCCACAGTAAAGGAGTCTCATTCCCTAGGCCCCTACAGTAAGTAGTGGTCACTAAGGAGCACCGAAGGAGATTGGGTTTCAATCAACCATTCAGTGACGTTTACCGTACAACACCGAGCCGTAAACGATTAGCAGTGGCCGAGGATTGAAGCCGGGTCTGAGACTGTAAATTTCGTTACAGTCTGCAGTCCTAACCGCTCACCCAAGCACGCCTGCTTCGCTGGTTCAATATAAATCAATCGAATCCCATGCTGTACTTATTGATGACGTTGATACTAGTTGTGAATATTGTTTTATTGATGTGCATACGCGACAACAAATATGAAATATGTAGAATTCTTCAGCTATGGCAAAAGACGACAGCAATATAAAGCTATATTGGAAATAATTTTTAGCAGCAGTTGCATGAAGCATTTAATTACCTCCACAATAACACGAGAGTCCTTTTCTTTTTGATCAACGATGAAAAACGAGTTTAGAAATTTTAAGCAAAAGTCGGCTGTTGAAAATAGCAGAATTTGCAGCAAGCATTTAATTAGGTATACACAATTGTTTTTTGTTTTTCACTAACGATGAAAACAAGTTCAGATAAGTTAAAGTGAATCAACCTACTTAAAATTAACTTTTAGTTTGTTAGACATGAAGTGCGATGGTGGTGTAATGGTGAGCATAGTTGCCTTCCAAGCAGTTGATCCGGGTTCGATTCCCGGCCATCGCATTTAATTTTTGATTTTTGTTTTGTTATTGTAATATGAATATGGTTACTTAAGCTTAGATTGGACTATTTAAATTGAAGTGTGTGTAACTCAGGCAGGGTTATGTCTACATATGGAAATCGGTGCTTGTCGCTGTTATGTTTGGCAATAAAGCCATTACATTACATTCTGTGAACATAAATATGCATTTGTCTAAATCCCAGCGACGCTAATACTAGGGCTCAAACTTTAAGTCGATCAACGGATCAAGCTCCTACTTCCGACAACGTAATATAAGTTTAGTTCGCAATATTGTTTCGAATAAACACAAACAAAGAGCTAAAATGTTGCCAAGTACTAACAACACGAAAGAGATAAGAAGATAACGTAGTTCCAATGGCTTGTGTCTCCTATTAATTTCCTCTTCGAAAATTAATTCATTATCTTCAGACACCTTTTTATTATGGTCGACTATTTTACTTTGAGATTTTTTCCAAGAAGCACCAATGTTCTGCTTGTATGCAAAAACATCTTTAGACCATTTTAAAAAGTGACCCGTATCTCTCAACAACTGAAAAATGCCATCAAATTCCTTCTTAAATTTTGAATGTTTTGGAAATCCAACATTTAGGAAAACAGTGAAGGCATTTGTTGTTGAAGACTTAAAAGGAGAAAACCCCCCAGTCTGCGTGAAATTCTCAGCAATTACTCCATCCAACACATTCTTCCAACCAATGCAAGCTGTTTTTGTCGTTTCGAAATTTTTAAATACGACGTTCTCTCGGGCTCCATGTTGTCGAAGATGGGGATGCAAGCAACGGAAAGGTTTAAACGTCACTGTGTTCCTCTCCTTCAAATTTATAAAAACTGGATCATTACTCCTTTGGAAAAATGTGTCACTAGAGCTGCCGTATATACTATGAAAAAATATTTTAAAATCAGATCTTTTTGATAAT
Source organism: Dicyrtomina minuta (assembly GCA_949802685.1). NCBI lineage: Eukaryota > Metazoa > Arthropoda > Collembola > Symphypleona > Dicyrtomidae > Dicyrtomina > Dicyrtomina minuta. Next base: position 39,535,514 of record OX461808.1, on the reverse strand, counting down.
TCTTCAAAATCTTGTGGAGCATTATCTAACAATGGGACAGTTATATGAGATAAAAGGTTTGAAGTGTAGTAATTTTGTATTGTAAATGCTCCAAAAAACCAAATCACCAACAGAAACTGAAAGCTTCCACATTTTTTAATTACTACATCTTGGCATTGGCTCAAGAGAGGTGCTAGAGTTATGAGTAATGCACGGCTCACTGCATCATTTGAATGCGCTCCATTCTTAATAAATTGTTCATTTAATAAAAAGGACGCAGTAATTACGAGACTAATTTAAGGCTGACCAGGAGAACTAGTAGTAGTGCCCATAAATAATTTTGAAATGGAGTTTGTAAAGCCCGCCAGTTAAAGTGAACTCTTGTCTCGCGTATATAAAATGTTAAATCGATTGCAGTAGGGTAGGAGGCCAGTTCTATACGTAGATTTTGACCAATTTCTGCAATTTTGAAAAAGTGACCATATATTCTCCCTTGACTAAGTTCAGCAAGAAATGACTCATTTGATGATTTTGTGTATCTGAGAGATACTTCTCTCAGGATGTACGAAAAGTTGGACGCATGCGCTGCAGATGCCAATGAGAGAGCAGAATTCCCTATAAGTTTACCATTCCTTGTTTTAACATAGGTTGGCGGGAGGTTAAAAGTTGTAAATTTGAACGGCGCATTCAAATTATGATTTCTGACTTTCTGTCCTTGAAATATCCAATGTATTTCCATAGGTTGAACTTTCATTACGGCATACTCTATTGGTAATAAATCATGCGTTATTTAAAGCACACACAATATGTGTGTATTGTAAAACGCAAAATTACAACTTGAAATTAAATTGATTACATACCTTTCTCAATTACAACTTGGTTCATAGATGACATCTCGACTGGAATTCCAATTTTGAACTTAAGTTTTTGAATAACATCATGCTGTAAGATGGCTTTGATTTCTGAAAAATTTTCCACTATAAAATAATAATGGTTTTTGTTGCTTAGTTGGATAATCGTTTTTTGGTGGATCATGGATTCCGCTTGAATCCCCAATAGTACCATGTACTCACAGTTATCACTCAATCTTCTGAATTCGAAATAATTAGAAAATTCTTCTGATTGTGAGTATTTGTTCACTTCAATGTGTCTCCGATGTGAACTGTCCGCCCCGTCGGATGTTAGAGAATGTCATAGGACGTGAATTTGGAATGGCGTTAAAATCCGTGTAGTCACTACTCACTAATACTGCTGTGTTTTCGTGTGTTTTTTTAAATTGTGGATTCTGATGATTTGATTGAAAAAATTTAAGAGGGCAATTTATATGTAGTTGTTTATCTCTCTGCTCTATAATATTTTGCATAGACTTGACTGCGTTTTTGTAGTTTTTGTTTTTAAATAATTCCGTAGGAAAGTGTTGAATAACGGAGCCTTGTACTGATATTTCAGTGAGGAGGTTACCCAATAAAATGTATGTACAAACAGACAAAACGAAAAACGCTGGTCCATCATATCGAGCCATTGCAATATATTATTGCGATTCGTGGCTTAAATTATTTTAAATTTAAAAAACCAAGGAAAGGAAAATTTCTTGTTAGACCATACGTCTTGGAGCAACAGACCCCTTTTTGGGTTTATTCGAGCTCAATCCCCAAACGCTAGGACCATAAATGACCAGAGTACCACCATATCAAGTCACATTTAGTCTACAATTAAGAAGGAAACAATTTTGAGGAAGGAATTTAAGTGAAATATACTTGAAAGATCTCAATTAAGGATTATACGGGAAGCATTGCAAAGTTTGTGTAATGAGTAAATTACACTCCAAGTAAAAGTGCAACTATCATGACTATGTTAGCTTAACACATAAAATTTATGTGTCGCATTAGATTCTACTATTCTACTTATTTATGCTGCACTCAATAATGGCTAATAAATAATTACAGAAACAAAATACGGAAGTATATTAACCAACTCATCAAATAGATAAAACTTTTGAGGAATTTAAGTTTATAAAAGCATAATTTTCAAACGGAAGTATAGTGTAGCTATTAGAGAAAGAGAGTAAAACTTTATTTACACTGATACACAATTGTACTTGCCAACACGACACAGTAAAAACATTTTACAATTTTTAACATGATATTACAGGGTTTTATAGTTTTATTTGGTATATTTATTTTAATCCACATAATTATATACCACAATAAAGTAAATGCATTTTTGTATTACTCTTGAACTAATTGATTACACTTATCCATATTATGTGCCTAGTATGTTTTAGTACACAGAATTATGTAATCCCACGTAAACATACAAAATAGAGTACAATGGTATTTCAAAAGTAATCAAACAGTTAGTAGTTTCCTTTTCCACACAATATTGCGCATTGGCGTACTTTTCCTTGGATGCTTTTCTTCATTCTTATTGTCATACGACGGGGATAATTATAAGTACATGGGCTAGCATTCAAGCAAGGAGCTGGTAGTTATACTGTGGTCCTGTAAAGATTTCCCCTTAATTAGCGATGTGCCATGCACAACATACCAAACCCACTGCTAACAAATATAATTAAATATTGCGCACCAATTGAAATAACTCCAGTTCTAAAGAGAGGCTTTTTATAAATTTGCAAGTACACAGTCAGTAATATGATATTTTTACAGATAATGTTTTATGTATAGTAGTATAATTGTGCTTGAACATTAAATAAGGCGCTGAAAATATCAGACTAACGATAAGTAATGTAGGCTTATGGTTGCTCATTAATAATGTAATTATTCTTGTGTCAGAAAACAAACATTTAATTACTCCAGTACAGATCTGTATAAACAAGCAAAACATTTTTTGAAATCCAACGCAAATGTTATTCAAATGACTGCCAAAGCACTAGAAGAGTGTAACGCTTTAGTGCAGTGACATGTCCCACCCTAACGTATGGTCTAAGGATTTCAATACTAATTTCAAATACAAACACCAGGAAACTAAACCCTAGCCCTAAACGACACATATAAAATGTAGCTTTTGTGAGCGAGTCCGTCATTTGAAGTCGTGATCTCCGTCGGCGGAGCGTTTTTTCATCTGGCCGTGTTTCGTAGTTTTTCTTGAGCCATATTGTTTCAAATTGATTATGAATACGGAGCTTAATATCCCACCAGTACTGTAAAATCCCAACATTTTGTAATGTTTTTAGAGTGTTTGTAGGAACGTCCCCATTAGCTAATTCTATTTCCCACGTGATTGGGTATTTAAATAGCTCGTCCTTGGCTAAATATACATTTTCCTGGAGGAGACTAGGGAGCATTTTAAGAAGATTAGGCACACTGCTCGGACGAATAATTGCTGCATAATTACTATCGCTATCAGAAATCATGTCTTTAAATGCCATCCCATCCGGCCCGTACTTAAATTCAAGAGAATTTTGAATCAAATATTGGAGGTTGTGTAAAGCACGAAACCTGCTCTCATGCGCTTGAGACTGTGGCTGTTCCCAGCTGGAATTAAGCGTCTGACCTTTTTCACAGCTCGACTCATTAACTTGTAGATAAACACCCGTGGAGACACTCAGATAACGTTGTAGTAAGACTTTCTGCCCATTCTGAATGATAAAAGTGTAGGCTTCCTTTTGCAAATCATTAAATGACTTTTCTGGCTTGAAATAACTGGGCACTACTGTAGAGCTTGAGAGGTAGCCCAGATATTGATTTATAATAAAGAAGCATGCAAACACCCAGAGCATATGGAGAAACTTCCCTTGCCCAATCACGGATTTAGGCACCATGATTTGATTGACGAGTGGGGAAAGTGTCATGGCGAGCGCCATTTTCAAATTTAAATTATTTTCCCGGGTCACTAGCCAACAGCAAATTTTAAATGCAACTGCGCAGGAGCATATTGACAGAGCGGTGGCTATCCAAATGAAGCGATTAAATGGCTCCACAAAGTCGTAGAAGCAAGAATGCGAGTCTAGTGCTGGGTTCCTCGCGTAGATAAGGCGCATCTGATACGTTTCATACATGACATGGCGGATGTGGTATTCAAAGACTTGGAGTGCGGACGTGGTACGCATGTAGCCCACCTTGCACCTTCTGTTTGAATCTGTTATATCTCTTTTAATTCGTTTCGGAGTGAAATTTAGATGCTTGGACATCCCAATTAATATTTTTCCAAATGGTATTTCTGAATCGGTTGCATTGTAAATTTGTCTAAGGGTCATTTCTTCCATTGTTTCTATGCTTGTGTATTGTCTACTTTTAACTGTGAACGCTTCCCCAAATTTTACTGGGACAAGTGAACCGTGAAAATTTTTTCGAGGGTTGTAGAAACCCATCCTAATACTTTCTAAGCTATCCCACTTATGGCTTATTTCCTTAAAGTCGAAACGTAGCAAATGAAAAAGTGGTATTTCCGGAAAGCAAATTTTGCCGCCATCAGTGCATCTAAGCTGTACTTGATGCGCTGATTTAAATTCAATGAATTTTACCTCTAAAGGTTGTGTTGATTTCGGTAACTTCGGTGTCGGCATTTCACCTGGTTGAACGCTGTACCCTAAAAGCAGGTAATTAAGAGGGATTTTGCATTCTTGCTCATGATCTTTAGAAAATATTATTTTTTGAAATGGTATAATCCTATAAATTATGAAGACGATGTCATTGTCAATATCCGTAAAACTTAATGCACTTCCATTTTTGAAGAAAGGTGAATCAGGAGCTCCTTCAATCATTCCTTTTGGGCGATATCCCCTGTTCTTCTTTTTACTGCTTTTTTTGCTCGGAATAGTACTCGTTGGGCCTGGGAATAATAAATGGACGTAACATGACGTAATGAATTTTAATGTGTGAGAAATAGCGCGATGTTCATTGAGCTTACTAAAATTATTGAAATGTTGAATTGGGGAACGAATTTCTGTATGAAGTAGGATCAAAACTTTTAAATTCATCTCCATAAATGTGTCACCTTCTTCACCATATTTTGGAGCGTCAGCTGTGAGGACGTAACGGCATTGCGCAAGTGGTAGCAATATACGTTTCAATCCTGTTAAATTTATATTAGGATTTTTATCTAAGCCGTAATTCCAAATTGGGCTATCTAGCAAATGGTTCAGGCTCACTGTGTTTGATACTAATTTCAAAAATGCAAGTGTGGTAAGTATTGCGGTAGTAACGCTTTTTCGATTTCTATGAATTCGGACAGACATTTTTCTCTATAATAATGTGCTTAGTTTTGATTTCAATGAAAATTTTGTTGCAGATGCTGTTTAGTATTACTGCAATAATTTTTGTATGATAGTTTTAAGGTGTAGAAGAATCGGAAATCGGACCCTAAAATGAAAATCAGAAAGGCACAGGGCAACTGAGGAAAACCGTTGAAGTCAAAACCAGATGCTGTTTTGTTTACTGTGAAGTATTTTTGTTTTTTAAGTATTTATCATAACCATAAGTTACATTTTCTGTATACTTCAACAACTAATATAATTACATGCAAGTCTTTATAAAACAACATACCGTAAATCTCCAAATAGATCCCGGGTCTCTAATAGATCCTGGGTTACGGGCAAAGTTTCACGTATATAAGGATCTATTTGGAGATTTACGGTACCTGAAGCTACGTAGTGGACCATACTTGAAATATTGGTCAAGACGTTCTAGTGTAGACGTAGAAAGTAGCAAAACTCAAAAATATATTAAAGTAAATAATGCATGCTTTAAGTTGATCAGCAGGTAGAATTTTAAAGAGTGAAATATACATTTTAAATTTTAAAACAGTTAAAAAAGAAAGCGCATTTAATATTCGCAATGTTTGATACATTTTTAACATGAATTTGACGTAGTGTGTTTAAGATAGAATGTAGATGTAAATAACACTTCAAAAATGGTCTACGAATAATCAAATCTGACAATCTCCATTTTTGAGCTAAAAGTGCTTGAAGGTGCTGATATTATGCGCCCAAATGATATTTGCAACACTTGTCAAATTGAAGTTTCTTTGAAAAAATGTAATTTGTTTGGGATTGGGACATCACAAGCCCTCTGGAAAATATCAACAAATTTAAAAGTGATAAGTGCCCCTGTGGAAATTGCCAAGAGGGCATTGTTAATATTCATGAGATTTTCACTGAAAATGTCTATTTGCATAATTTAATAGTCACAAGAATGATACTTTGTAAGAAAACGAAAAACAAATATTACAAATATGTGATAAAATTTATAACTAGAAAATTATACATCTATATTTGTCATATATGAATGTAGCACATATAACCCGACAAGAGCGTTTGTATGTGTATGAGTGTAACATCTTACAACTATTTACACCGGATTTGCACACAATATTATACGTATCATTGGTAGCATTGCACAACTAGGTTACCAAAGTTGCAGTTTAACTGTCAAGGCAAAAATTAATTTTTAATTTTAATAAGATGCAAAAGTGTAAGAATCAATAATTAGATTACTATTCGATTTGAATTCTATGCCAACCATTATTGCCGAGCAGAAAATATATTAGAATACAGAAATAAATTCATAAACTATATTTAAAAAGAATTAAAGGACATCTTATGCGTAAATAGAGTAATTGACTCATTTTCCCTTTGATGATAATGATGTCACTAAGGATATAGTCAATTCTAAGTTCTTAGAAAAACCTCACATACCCTCAATGCAAATAGTATTTTTTGGACGCCTTACAATGAAATAAATTGTATACATGCTTTTGAATTTATCGGGCCGTGTGGGGCCAATTTATACTTTTTAATTTATTAAAATATTAAGTGAAAACTTAATGGAGGATAATACCCTATAATGGAACTTTTACACGTGTAGCTAAATTGTGTAAGGAAAATTATTTTATTAAAGTTTTAATACGTAAACGGTCTGTTCGCAATTTTGCAACAGTTTACTTTGAACTTTCGAAGTTATTTGTATTTTGACATCAAAATTTAAAAAAAAAAACTTGTTCACCGAAAACCGGCTGACAGCGGACATTTGAAGCATAATGGACATTTCTCTGTCTTTAAGTATAGTTATTTCTTGGTTATGCGGGACTTTCCCTGTGCAGAGTCCCCTCAAAAATTCCCCAAATTTTAAATTTACATGGAATTCGTCCCCACTCTACTATTCAGTCCTTCTCCTTTTAATACTTACTTTTATCGGTTTGGACTACGCCATTGTCTCAACGTTTGAACTTCTAGGAGCAGCACAAAATTCACAAACATCTGTTGCGTACCTTTTGGTAGCAATAACCACTGTCTATATTGAAATCATCCATCCTTTTATATGGAAATTCTTCGGTATTCTTCGCTGCTCCAATTTAGTCCGTCTGTTAAAAATGATGGAGTCCATTCAAAACTTTTCCCAGTCACAAGAAATCATACGACGAATTTCGACTATAAAAGGCTTTCAACATCTTAATGCGAGTACTAGGAATTCTAAAGCAAGCAGTAGCAGCGGCAGGAGAGAATGGAAAATTGTATATTTTAAACTTAAATTCTACATTCCACTTGTAATAATTTGCTTGGTCTTGTCAAAATCAATGTATCAATACATCCGGTCTGTTATTACGGCAGAAAAATCATTCACGTTCAGAATCTATTTGATGGCAATTCTGATTCCTGTTAACAATACTGATCTTTTGAATCGAATTGCAATTGTGGCAACTATGTTGAATACTTCCCTTAGCTTCGTAAAAACAAATGTATTGGTTGTATCCCTTGGGGTTAATTTGTTAGTTACGCATAAGTGTTTCTTTAAACGATTCGAGACGCTGTTTAATCCTCAGTATGTAGATTTGAAAAGCATGTATTTTATAAAGTCGCAAATTCTTATGGTTCAAAGTACACATATTTCAAATACAAATACAAAGACGAGCGGTATGATACCCATGAGTCAGGATCTGGATTGTAGTCAGTTATTGATAGAATTTGCAAAATACTTTTGTCAGCTGAAACAATGTTTTAAAGATTATGATGAAATTACGGGAATGCCAACATTTGGAATCATTTTCTACTTGGGACTCATGATTATTTATGGACTCTACTCAATAATTTGGGGTCGAGACCCGTATGTGGCTGTTGTATCTTTGGTAGGCTATAATATGTCTTTAATGTTTTCTTCCTTCTTTGGGTGGGAAACGCTCTTGAGCGGCAGGTTTGTAAAAGTTTTAAAAATCCTTTTGCATAATATATACTTTATTATTTATTTTTAAAAGACTCACATAAATTAATTTATGGTTCAACTGTACTTTCATTCATTTTTTCTTTCAATAGGTTCAGTCTACAGCAGATCGGCTTGATGAGCTGCTATTGGAAGAGCGTATTGGAAATACGAACCTCAAGTCTATTAATAAAGGGGTTAGTATTTTCAATAAAGATTATATTGCCCGAGGCAAATTTTGTGATGAGTATTTTTATCGAATAATATACATAGGTATATGAATTAGGTATATGTATCTGCTATCTCATTTGCTATACATTAATTTAAATAATTCTTTAAGCTTTTTTTAATATCATTTTAGCATAATTTGATTTGCTATTTCAGCTCACTTTGTTAACAAAATCGATGATGAAATGGAAATGGAGTTTGAATCCGGTAAATATGGTAATTGTGAACAACTCCCTTTTCCCAGCGTTTACTGGGGCTCTCCTCACATGTATCATATTTATTGTTCAACTTGAAATGTCTGCCACTGGGAATGACAAAGCCATGACAATCACAAATGCAACATGTACATGCTTATAATAAATAGGTGGCTACGACTATAAACCACACACTATACTACCACAAATTGAACTATCCAAAATAGTTTTGATCCATACACGTTATGTCCTATGCATAATTCTTAATCAAATATATACAGCATTTATACGTGCATCTTAAAGTACAATAATAACCTTATTTAAATGAGCATTTCCTACGTCATAAGATAAGAGTAACTAATCCGAAGTTTATTACAAGTAGGGTTAATTGGGCTGGACACGATAGCTAAAACCTCAGGGTCAAAGCTCTGTATTATAGTTGTAACATATCAACAGCAAAATTAGTGCTTTAATCTTTAACAGATAATAGGTGCGGCTAAAGATAAATTATGTTTTGATATTTGTTTTGTGAGTGACGCATTTCTTTTTGAATTAGTTATTCAAACAAAAATATTTATAACGGATCATCTGCTAGATGCGTGTCTGGTGTCTATACGTTTCAGCTAAAAAATATCAGTAGTTATTTTTTAATATGGTTTTAATCCAACAGGCTGCTTATAGCTGACGAAGTCTGACGTTAGTGGGCGCCTTAATTGGATTTTAAAGTAAAAAATAAAGTTTTTGAAAAAATCCCAATTGCAATAAAATTCGACATTCATTAGTTTTATAATGGATATTTTACTTTCGCTAACATTACTGGTATCTTGGCTGTGCGGTACTTTTCCTGCACAAGGATCCTTCAAACACCCTGCCTTTAAATGGAATTCTCCTCCAGTCTACTACGCCGCCCTTCTACTTGTAATATTTACTTTCACTGAGTTGGACTACGTTATCTCTTGTACATTAGCATTCCAAGAAGTAGCAATAAGGTCAAAATTATCAAATGCCACATCTCTTTCCTTTATAACATCTCTCTATTTTGAAGGCTTACATGCGTTAACTTGGAGATTATTCGGCCTGCTTCGCTGCTGCAATTTAGTACGTCTTTTAAAAACAGTGGAATCCATCGACAAATTTGTTAAGTCCCAAGATATTAATTTCCGTACAAACATCGCTGAAAGTAAAAATAATACTACTGCTAGATCGGCCAAAATCAAAACCAAAAGAAAATGGGATTGGAGAAGTATTCTACTAGGCGTAGAACTTAAGTTCCACATCCCGCTTGTAGTAATTTGCTTCGCCATTGCTAAAGCAGGTATTCCATACATTTTAACATTCATTACGTGGGCAGAGGCAGACGAAGAGATGCAGCTGTACACAAGTTATTTTCTTTCAGCCATGTTTTCTTCCGATTCAGAAATACTACGAAGAATTTTAAGGGTAGCAAATCTTTTAAATGCATTTTGTGGAGTACTACTAACAAACTTAGTGGTTACTTGTCTTGGAGTTAAATTGCTAGTTACACATAAGCGTTTGCTTACGCGTTACATGGCGCTTATGAATTCTCAAGTTTTAGATGCGCAAAATTCGTATTTTATTGGGTCACATGCTGCAAACCCTAAAATTATCAGTGTAAAGTCAGACGACTGCAACATTAGCCTACCTCCCAAAATGGACGATCATGCATTTTTGGCGGAATTTTCAAAGTACTTTTCCCAGCTGAAACAATGTTTTCAAGATTATGAGGTCGTCACTGGAATGCCGACAATTGTAACTATATGCTATTTGGGATTCATGATTGTTTACGGAATTCACGCAATTATTTGGAAGCTGGACGAATTTGTGGATCTTTTTTTCATGGGAGGTCATATCATAAATTTGTTGCTCATTCTTTACGTTGGAGACTCTCTCCAGCGGCAGGTAATTACTAACTAGGGAACGAAGTAACATGAGTTACCCTGATTTCGGAAAGACGCATTTTAAAATATCAGGCTACTTTCAAATAGGACAGATACAAAGTAGTTTGAGTAAATTTTGCATTTTTTGGTCACAGTGGCGCGGCAAAGTTTTTTAAAAAATCAAATTTTTAAATTTTACTGCCGTTTAACTTCTACTCTACAGTTCTTTTCTTATAGGTGATTTTGATGAAATTTAATTGTTGTGATTATGGGGCAGTTACCTAATTTCAGGGTTTTTTAAATTCGACAACTTTAATTTAACTTTAATTTTTTGAAAAATCTAGAAAACTTGTATATTTTTGAGGCCCGGTTTTTTAATTTTATCCTATCAAATACATTTGCGATTTAAAACTTTGCTGTGACCAATAAAGCAAAATGCACTCGAGTTACTTAGAATCTGTACTATTGAAAATTGAAAAGTAGCCTGATTGTTTGAAATGGGTCTTTCCAAAATCTGGACGAGTCATGTCACGTCATTTCCTTCTAAGTTTGTTTTTTTAGTTTGAACGAAGTATCATTGAAGTTCAATACAAAAGCATATGATTAAAAGCATAACAAACTTTGGTGATTTCAAGTTTTATTAATGTCGAATATAGTTTTTTAATTCGTTTATAGATTCACACTACAGCAAATAAGCTGAGTGAGTTACTATTAGAAGTTCGTCTGGGAAACACCGGTCTAAAGTCCAATAGTACACGAGAGGTAAGGTTTTTTAAAATTCGCATTCTAAACTGTATTATACATACTATTACTTTTTTTGGTTTAAGTTTTGTGGTTTCTACATAATTATTAGACAGAATCTATTTTTATTTTGTACTTTATTAGCTCACTCTCTTAACAAAATCGATAATGAAATGGAAATGGAGTTTTAATCCAGTTAATTTTGTCATGATTAACAATTCACTACTTCCTGCATTTACGGGGGCTCTCCTTACGTGTATTATCTTCATCGTTCAACTGGAAATGTCTGGGACTGCTGAAGATAGGGCACTAACGCCGACAAATACATGTGTTTGCTTGTGAGATGGAAACGGCGAGCAATTAATTATTTATAACATACTTTACATGAAAAAGTTTGGGCAAGTTATTAAAAAATTTTCCTTTACACAGGGTCATGATCAATATTTTAATTTTACTATTTTCATGTTTCTTGACACGGCGCAGTCTTGAAGAAGGAAATAATTCTTTAAAGCCCAATACATATATTTGTAATGATTATCACTACACACGCGTAGTTCTTTCCTTCCCTAGTTGTATAAGTCTGCAATAAATCACCTAACTTTTACAACACCATTTAATGTATAATATTTATAAGTACGTCTTTAAGTACAACTAACCGATCTAAATGAAAATTTCTTAAGTAAAATAAGATTATATAAATATTTTCTGAGCAATATGATAATTATAAATGTAGTACTAGTACTATGGTAATGGTAGTGTACGTATACCTTATGGTGATAACATCAGAACGCATCGTAAAGTATGATAAGGTAGCATGCTTAAAAGCAATGTTACTCCCATAATGTCAATAGTATATTAATTATTAGTAATGCTTTAATATTTGTTTTGTAAGTGACGCATTTCTTTTTAAACTTATTCAAGCAAATATTGTATGGATTGCAATTTATAATGGACCATCTGCTAGATACTAATAAATATCAGTAAAGTTATTTTAATATAAATTTAATCCTAAGACTGGCTGTTTATAGTTGACGAAGAGCTCCATCGCAAGTCGGCACCTTAACTGGTTTCTAAAGTAAAAACAATTAAGTTTTTGAAGTTAAAAACTTGTCCTGCCAAATTATTTCACCTTGTACTAAATAAAAAAATTAGAATCCTAAATTCCAAACTGTATTCAAGTTTAAAATATATTGTTTTTACAATGGATATTTTACTTTCGCTAACACTACTAATGTCTTGGCTGTGCGGTACTTTTCCTGCACAGGGATCCTTCAAATATCCTGTATTTAAATGGAATTCTCCTCCAGTCTACTACGCAGGCCTTCTCCTTGTCATATTTACTTTCACTGAGTTGGACTTTGTCATTTCTTGTACATTTAAATTCCAAGAAGAAACAATAAGATCGCAATTATCAAATGCTACATCTCTTTCCTACATCACATCTCTCTATTTTGAAGGCTTACATGCGTTAACGTGGAGATTCTTCGGCATGCTTCGCTGCTCCAATTTAGTACGTCTTTTAAAAACAGTGGAATCCATCGACAAATTTGTTAAGTCGGAAGAAATTCATTTGAGTACAAACATCACTCAAGGTAAAAATACTACTAAAGCGATCAAAATCAAAACCAACCGAAAATGTGATTGGAGAAGTATTTTATTAGGCGCAGAACTTAAGTTCTACATCCCGCTTGCAATAGTTTGCTTTGCTGCTGCTAAAGCAGGTATTCCATACATTTTAACATTCGTTACGTGGGCAGAAGAAGAGGCGCAGCTGTACAATAGCTATTTTTTTCCAGCCATGTTTTCGAATTCAGGAATACTACGAAGAATTATAAGGGTAGCAACTCTTTTGAATGAATTTTGTGGAGTACAACTAACAAACTTATTATTTACGTGCCTTGGAGTTAAATTGCTAGTTACATATAAGCGTTTGTTCACGCGCTACATGGCGCTGTTTAATCCTCAGTTTCTAGATGCGAAAAATGCATTTTTTATTGGGTCATATGCGTCGAACCCTAAAACTGTAAATGTAAAGCCAGGCTACTGCGACATTAGCCAACGTCTGAGAATGGACGATGCATTTCTGGCAGAATTTTCAAAATACTTTCCGCAGCTGAAACAATGTTTTCAAGATTATGAGAATATCACTGGAATGCCGACAATTGTAACTATATGTTATTTGGGATTCATGATTGTTTACGGAATTCACGCAATTATTTGGAAGCTGGATGAATTTGTGGATATTTTTTTCTTGGGAGGTTATACCGTCAATTTGTTGCTCATTCTTCACGTCGGAGACTCTCTCCAGCGGCAGGTAATTACTAACAAGGGAACGACGCGACGTAACATGATTTACGCAGATTTTGGACGCATTTCAAACAATCGGGTTACTTTCACTTTCAAACAGTGCAGATCCAAAGTAACTCGAGTGCATTTTGGGTTTTTTGGTCACAGTGGCAACTGCAGCGAAGTTTTTAAAAAAAATTGATTTTGCCGCCCTGTAGCTTCTACAGAGATGAGCAATAGTAAGAGATAGGGCGGAGGCAAGTTAAAAATTTCACCGCGGGAATTTTAAATTCTGCTCCAAAGTCATCGGTGATTGGTCCTAAATGCTCCAGCAGAATTGCTTATTGGCTTACGGGGGTCACGTGGTAGAGAAATGTATAACATGCTTTTGCCCTATCTCTTACTATCGCTCATCTCTGTAGCTTCTACAGATCGTATCTGATTTTGATGAAAGTTTTTTTCGGATTCTGGGATAGTTATATAACAAGTGGTTACAGGATGGTTGAAAATTCGAAAATTTTAATATGTTTGAAAAAATGTACATATAAAATCTATATATTCTATATCTATAGACTAAAAAACGCTAAATGCGCTAGAGTTACATCGGACCTGTACTATTTAAAAGTAGCCTGATTTTTTTTAAATAAGTGTTTTCGAAGTCTGAGTAATTTATGTCGCTTCGTTCCAATGTAAGGTTTTTCTTGTATTTTGAACGAAGTATCATTGAAGTTCAATATAAGCATTTGATTAAAGGCGTAAAAATCTTTTGGTGAATCTTATATACATTTTTAATTCTTTTACAGATTCAGACTACCGCAAATAAGCTGAGTGAGTTACTATTAGAAGTGCGTCTAGGAAACACCGGTCTAACTTCTAGTAGTACACGAGAGGTAAGGTTCATTCAATTCACATTCCTAACTCTCTTACACTATTACGTTTACTTTCAAGTTTTGTGGTTTCTACATATCTATTTTATACAATTTATTTTTGATTTTGTACTTTGTTAGCTCACTCTCTTAACAAAATCGATAATGAAATGGAAGTGGAGTTTTAGTCCAGTTAATTTTGTCACAATTAACAATTCATTTCTTCCAGCATTTATGGGGGCTCTCCTTACGTGTATTATCTTCATCGTTCAACTGGAAATGTCTGGGACTGCTGAGGGTAGGACAATAACGCCGACAAATATAACATGTGTTTGTTTGTGAGAAGGAAACGGCCAGCAATTATTTAAAACATACTTTATATAAAAAAGTGTGGCCTTGTGGCATAAGCCAAGTTATTAAAAAATGTTTCCTTTATACAGGGTCATGAGCAATATTTTAATGTTACGCATATTTTCTTGTTTCCTGACACGGCGCGATCTGTAAGAAGGAAATAACTTCTTAAAATTTCCTACTATATTTGCATTGATTATCATTACACACATTGTACGCAATATACCGTTGTATTTAATGATTTGGGTGTAAAGTTCTGTACTTAACGACTGATGTGTGCTAATGAGTGAGAGCTGAGACTTGCAGAGTTTTGAGAGTTTTGGTAACAAAAGGCAAAGTATAAGTTTATTGGTTAACGTAAGGAACGTTTACAATGTTCTTTATAGGATTGTGGAATTAGAAGTGATTTCATAAAGTTTGATAAGTCCAAATTACAACTATTGCTTCCTTAAAACTAACGAAAAATCCTTCAAATCAAGGACCCTGTCCTTCGACACATCTCCATAATTATTGATTCACATCTTCAAATGATTTAGTCATATACAAGAATTCGCTGATTTCATACATGCATAAATATCTCATCTGTGATCTCATGATTTAAATTGAAGTAGCGAAAGAAACTAAATGTTACAATTTACTCCATCGTACATAACAACAATACAGATGAAAATTATTGGATTAAATTAAAATGGTACGCTCAATATATGCAGCATATAGGAAAATATCTATAGAAACACATCATAAAGAGCCGCAGCATTTAAACATAATTAGTATATATGCTAAAATTCGAGGTAAAAAATGTTGATAAACAGTGAGCCGGGCTACTTAATGTACTTACAATCAAGTGGATAAACTTGATATTGCATTGGAAAGGTAAAGTTAAGGAACGTTTTGGAAGCAATGTTATTTTTACGGTTCGTTTATTAACGGGCTCGAATAATTCTGTCCAACGACGGCGAGGACGTCCAAAATAGAATCGCCTTGTACACACTGCAAAAAGAACAAATAACGAAATAACGGACCAAAACGTTGAGGAAGACCAAACAAATTAGTGAAATTCACACTACAGTTGGCAGTCTCAAACGATTTCCCTAGTCCGCACAAGAGACGACCATGTGGTGCTAACCCAGGAATCCTAAAAAAATCTTTTTTAATTTTACATATTTTACTAGGACCATTATGACTGTTTTCATTTTTTATTCTTTTCATTTGGTTTAATACAACTATAATAATTTTTAGCTTCTAATTTTAATAAATTGACGCTGGTTAATACCAAATTAACCACTTTGCATTTAATTTATTAGTACAGTAAACATTAAAAGCAATGTGGGACCGAATTAAGTTGGGACCGACTAATACCTGGGACCAAGAGTAATGTCGGGACCCGAGTGTGCGGTGGGACGAGTTATTCGGAGACCATTAATGTCAGTACCACATGTGATACGTTTTGTTATTTTCAATAAAAATAAATGCATTGTATTCTAACTATAAATAAATACGTAATCATCATTACTCTATTTAATGATATTTTTCGTGTATGATAGGGGTCTGGTTTTCAATTAAATCATTTAAGCGGGGGAGTACTGTGTCCTTATTTTTGGAACGGAGTGTAATACCGTAGTTCTTTCTTTTCCTAGTTGTATAAGTCTGCAAAAAATCACCCAACTTTTACAAAAAAATTCAACGTGTAATATTTATAAGTACGTCTTAAAGTACAATTAACCGATTTAAATGAAAATTTCCTAACTGAAATAGGAGGAACTATTCCAAAGTATATTTACATGAGGGATTGGACACAAGAGCTATCTCGATGTCTATTATTGTTGTAACGAATCAACAATAAAATCAATAAATTAAAGGATCATCGAAACATAATAGCTGCGGTTGCTGACCCACATGACAAATTGCTTATTGATATTTTTTACTGTCCAATATAATTATCTATACTAATACTATGGTAGTGTACGTGTGCCGTATAGTGATAACATCCCAACACATCCTGAAGTGAGGTGATAGCATTCTTAAAAGCGATGTCACACCAATAATGTCAATAGTATATTATTATGAAATTTTGCTTAAATATTTGTTTTGCGGGTGACGCATTTCTTTTTAAATTTCGTATTCAATCAATTAATATATATGGATTGCAATTTATAATGGATCATCCGATAGAAGCGTGTCTTGTTGCGTATACGTTTCAGCTAAAAAATATCAGTAAAATTATTTTATGGTTATCCTACAACTGGCTGTTTATAGTTAACGAAGAGCTCCATCGCAATTTGGCACCTTAATTTGCTTTTAGAGTAAAAAAAATTAAAGTAGTTTTTAAAGTAATTCCCTAGCTTTGTTTTCGCCTCAATCTTTCGAACTTGTCTAATTAAATTCTTTCTTCTTGGCCTGAATAAAAAAATTAGAATAGCAAAATCCCGATATTATTAAAATTCGACATTCATTGGTTTTATGTACAATGGATATTTTACTTTCGCTAACACTACTGTTGTCGTGGCTATGCGGTACTTTCCCTGCACAAGGATCCTTCAAACACCCTGCCTTTAAATGGAATTCTCCTCCAGTCTACTACGCAGCTCTTTTCCTTGTCATATTTACTTTAACTGAGTTGGACGATGTCATCTCGAGTACATTAGCATTCCAAGAAGTAGCAATAAGGTCAAAATTATCAAATGCCACATCTCTTTCCTTTATAACATCTCTCTATTTTGAAGTGGTACATGTTTTAACTTGGAGATTCTTCGGCCTGCTTCGCTGCTCCAATTTAGTACGTCTTTTAAGAACAGTGGAATCCATTACAACATTTGTCAAGTCAACAGAAATTCATTTCCGTGCAAACATCACTGAAAGTAAAAATGCTACTAAAGCGATCGAAATCAAAACGAACAGAAAATGGGATTGGAGAAGTATATTATTAGGGGCAGAACTTAAGTTCTACATCCCACTTGTAATAATTTACTTCGCCACTGCTAACGCATGTATTCCATACATTTTAACATTTTTTACGTTGCCAGAAGAAAAGGCGTATCTGTACAAAAGTTATTTTTTTTCAGCCATGTTTTCTTTCGATTCAGGAATACTACGAAGAATTATAAAGGTAGTAACCCTTTCAAATGAGTTTTGTGGAGTAATTCTAACAAACTCATTGGTGACGTGCCTTGGGGTTAATTTGCTAGTTACACATAAGCGTTTGTTCACGCGCTACATGGCGCTTTTCAATCCTCAGTTTTTAGATGCGCACACTGCGTATTTTATTGGATCATATGCTTTGAACCCTAAAATTAAAACTGTTAATGTAAAGGCCGGCGACCGCGACATGAGCCAAGGTCTGAGAGTGGACGATGCGTTTTTGGCGGAATTTTCAAAATACTTTTCCCAGCTGAAACAATGTTTTCAAGATTATGAGAATATCACTGGAATGCCAACAATTGCAACTATATGCTATTTGGGATTCATGATTGTTTACGGAATCCACGCAATTATTTGGAAGCTGGATGAATTTGTGGATATTTTTTTCCTGGGAGGTTATATCGTCAATTTGTTGCTCATTCTTCACGTAGGAGACTCTCTCCAGCGGCAGGTAATTACTGACAATAGAGAGACGTGACTTGACTCACCCAGCAGAGTTTGGAAAGCCACATTAATTAAAAAAAACACGTTAATTTTAAATTGTACACATCCAAAGTAACTTCAGTACATTTATCGTTGTTTCGTCACGGTGGCGCAGCAAAGTCTTAGAAATCCAAATTTCAAAATTTTGCGGCCCTATAGCTCCTACAGCTCTTAACTGATTTTGATGAAATTTGATTTTTTATGATTCTGTGGAAGCCATTTAAAAAGTTATTCCAGGGTGTTCGAAAATCCGAAAATTTTAGTTTTTTTGAAAATATTTATTAAACTTATAATTTGGAGGCCCCGTTTTTAAAATTAATTTTTCTAAAAACATTTTCAAATTTTCAAAACTGAAATAAATTGAATTTTAAAAACTTTTCTGTGACCAAAAAGCACAAAATGCGCTTGAGATATTTTTAAAACTAAACTGATTTTTTAAAATGGGTTTCTTTTCGAAATCTGGGTGAGTCACGGCGCGTCATTCGCTTGTAAGTTTTTTTTGGTATTTTGAACGAAGTATCTTTAAAGTTTTTTATAAACATTTGATTAAAGGCATGAAAAACTTTTGGTGATCCCAAGTTTGAAGTTTTATTAAAATTGCATATATATTTTTAATGTTTTTATAAGATTCAGACTACAGCAAATCAGCTGGGTGAGTTACTATTAGAAGTGCGTCTAGGAAACGCCGTGCTAAAATCTAGTAGTACACGAGAGGTAGTTTTTTTTAAATTAGCATTCTTAATTCTCTTAACTAATACGTTGTTTGTAAGTTTTGTGGTCTCAATATAATTATTAGACAGGCTTCATTTTGATTTTCCACTTTATTAGCTCACTCTGTTAACAAAATCGATAATGAAATGGAAATGGAGTTTTAGTCCAGTTAATTTTGTCATGATTAACAATTCACTACTTCCTGCATTTACGGGGGCTCTCCTCACGTGTATTATCTTCATCGTTCAACTGGAAATGTCTGGGAAAGCTGAAGATAGGACATAGGACACCAAAGCCGACAAATACAACTTGCGTTTGTTTGTGAGAAGGAAACGGCCAGCCATTACCTATAATATTTAATATATTTATAGGTATAGGTACTTTATTAAAAAAGCGTGGCAACTTGTGGTATAAGCCAAATTAGTTTTAAAAAACGTTTCCGACTGTATACAGGGTCATGAGCAGTATTTTAATTTTCTTATTTTCATGTTTTCTGACACGGCACGGTTTGTAAGAAGCAAGTAACTTCTAAAAATTTACAATCATACATTGTACGCAACATACAGATGAAAGTTATTTGATTAAATAAATTAAGATGGTAAGCTCCATATGCAGCATATAGGCATATACCTATCTAAACAAGTAAATTAATTAGCATGATAAAAGCCGCAGGATTTAAACATAATTACTATATGCTAAAGTACTAGGTCAAAAATGTTGGTAAATAGTGAGCCGGGCTACTTCATAAACTTGCAATCAATTGAATAACCTTGATTTTGCATTGCATGTATAAAGTTAAGGAACTTTTTGGAATTAATAACAATTTTTCTAACGTCTAAATAAATACTTTAAAACACAACAACAAGTGCGTAGCCCATGTAATGTATAGTTTTTACTCAATTTTAATTTAATTTCCTCATATTAAAATTGTTTGTATTATACAGAGCTGATAGCTGCTTTTAGCTGAATGTATTCGTGTTAATGCAATAAGCCAGGAAGGTGTTGAAAATTTTGAGCTTCAGCAGTTACATATACAGAAATTAGGCAGTTTGCGCACTTTCCGTATAAATGAAAAACGTAAACGTAACCGTAAATTTTAAGTAAGCTCCGCCCTGAAAACGTAGAAATAAAATTTTGCGTGAAAAATGATAATTTACGGCCGTTATTTTATACGGCAGCGGTGTTCAAACAACGTCCACGCAATATCATACGTAACAAATATTGCCATGGATACCTATAGTAACCTTCCAAATCTGTTGATTTTAAAAAATAACAAATTTTACAAAACTGCGCAAACTATGACACGCAAAATGATCCGCAAAATTTTAAAACGTAAAAACAATTATTTTGCGTTTTGCGTTTTACGAAATATAATTTTACGGCAAGCGCGCAAACTCCCTATTACGATATGACCGAGAACGCAATTTGCTACGTTCCACCTCAACGTTGGGCGCAGTTAATTGCAGGAGTAGAAGTGGTGCGTACTTATTTTTGTTTTGCGAACTTTAACTTCATTTTGATTTTTTTTTAAATTTTCACCTTGTGTTTTGTACAAATTAATAAGAAGGTTTGCTAATATAATGTATTAATTTTTATGTTATAATAAATACCGTAAACAGTATAAATTGCATCATAGGGAAGAGGCTATGACACTCAAATAGCTTTTGAGAATAAAACTCAGTCGAAAATATTTCCGTTTAATAATTGAATCTATATTGTTCACAAACGTAGTGTGATAAAATTTGCTATAACAACGATTTTTTGTAGATTGTCGGCAACATAAACTGTCTCGTCATTGGCAGGACACTTTACGGTCTTGTTAAAAACGAGAAAGGGCTCATTCATAAAATTTCTCATGAACTAATAATGCAACATGCTGAATTAGGCGCAGAAACAGCACATAACTACGCGTCCAAAGCTGTGACGAAAATTTGTATGATTTTATCGATCATCCTTTTTATTTTTGTTATAAGATTAAATACGTTATATGAGTATTTCAAAAAGTTTGTAAGTTATGTCATTCATTTTTTTGTTGATTAAATTATAGACATCATGGTTTCGATTACGCTATTTTTAACCATTTAGTTTCTTCATGGCAATCGTTTTGGTTGTTGGCGCTCGAAAGGTGAATAATTTACGCATTTTTGAAATATTAGTATTTAAAATAGGCAAATTAACTTGTTAGAACATTAATGGGGACAAAAATACAGACATTGTTCTAGTACCAATTTTAACTGCTAATTAAATTTGTTTTTGCCTTTACCCGTACAGAGCAAACCGTTACTTTTAAAATGTTGGATAGCATATGCTATAGTGGCCTGCATCTGGACTTTTGTTTTAATTCATACTGACACTAGTTACGTGGGAGCTTCTATTCGTGTTTTACTAACAGTGACCATCAAATCATTTGGAGTTTATTCTGCAATTTTATGCATTAAAGACATCATAACTGCTAGAGATACTCACTCTGACAACACAAAAGACGGCAGTAAAGCGTCGATCTCGGCATTTCCTGCTTGAAGATTATTTGTATTTCCATAAATACATTTTCACTTTAATCATTATTTAAATCTGCATGTACATATTGTGTTATCTTAAACATTATTGTACAGTTAACTAACTTTAATACTATTTAAAAAAATTTATTC
The DNA here is from genome assembly GCA_949802685.1 of Dicyrtomina minuta. Taxonomy (NCBI): domain Eukaryota; kingdom Metazoa; phylum Arthropoda; class Collembola; order Symphypleona; family Dicyrtomidae; genus Dicyrtomina; species Dicyrtomina minuta. Next base: position 39,513,838 of record OX461808.1, on the reverse strand, counting down.
AGACATTTTTTGTATAATTTTAAACTACTCTGTATTAATATTTTGTTTTATATACTACCTACTTAATACGTAAATATGCAACGTGCAGTGCGAAACTTTATGGATGCATCAAATAATCTTTATTTTTAAATTGTTTCAATATACTGTGAAAATATAGATGCATCGCTAAACTTGTTTGAATTGAAATACTTCTGAAAAATTTGAACTGCCGATGCTGCATTGACATTGGCAATTCCCAGTTCTTTCCGATAACTCAAGTTGTATCATAAATATCATAAATGCCATGACTGAGCCCGTCATCTAATTGTCAGGGGAAAAAAACAAAAGCAATTTTTACCTTCATTATTATTACAAATAATGGCACATATTGGTGAATCGGTGCTGATACTATATAATAATAATCTTATTAAAATAAAAATAGAAAACACACCCCAGACAGTAATTCATAGTTGATGTGACAAATACCTCTGCCAGTAAAAACCCAGTCCCAGTTTACAAGCCATTCCGAAGTTTCAATCAGACTTTGTCGCTTGTATTTCCTTACCTTTTCCTTAACTATGAGTTGCGACAAATTTTCCTTTGACGCCTGCATCTGCAATTTTATAACACATGTTTAAGCATAATATCAGTATTAAGGACAACAGAGGCTGTATAAAACTGTCAAGGTACTGGTTATTATTATTATGATTAAATATTATTTTACTAAATGCATAAAGGTACCTACCTCCGCTTTTGTATGAGTGCCAAAGCTTAAAATAAGAAACAGAAGGACAACGCAGGAAATAAATGTGAGCGTATTGGATACCCCACTATCTGGCCAAACCAGCTTAAAAACCGCATAGCTAAAACAACATCCCAAATAAAATAAGAGTGCCAATGCTTGAGTTCCTCCTACTTTATTGAAAACTTCGAAACAACTCCTAAGTTTAGTGAATTCATCGATAAACTTCTCAAAATCGAAATCTGGAGACCAATCCCCAATTTTTGGAGACGAAGGATTGTCGTTGTCAACGGCAATTGGTAAAATGTGATTGCCTGGAGTTGTATTTCCGGTTCCGGTTCCGGTTTTGGTTCCGGTGAACTTGTTTTCGATTATATCAAAAAATACCTTGTAAGTTTTTATCAGATTTAGACCAATAATGAGTGTCAGCGCCAATGGCAGGACACAGGAATTGCAGGCAATAATAGCGTACACTATTTCGCTCAAATTTGACATCCATCTGTAAGGGTAGAAGCTAGACGGAGGGTAGATATTGTATTTTACAAAGCATAAAACGTAGTAGATGTATGTATAAATGTAAAGTAGGGATGAAATAACTCCTAATAGATAGAATCTTAATTCTGTTGTGAACCAATTTCTTAATTTCAGCTTCAATTTGAAATAACAGCTGCTGGCTTGCTCGCTACTGTCGCTTTCACTTTCAGTGGTAGATATTTTGAAACAGCAGGGGTAGACAGCGGGAAGATTCAAAATTGTTTCTAAAGAATTCAAGCCGTGAATTAGATCACTGATTTGACTAGAATAAAAAATTCCAGTGAGTCGGAATGAGAGATCCATCCCTGCAACCGAGAGAACGCTGAAAATGTACATAATTCTCATGGCAAAACTCACATTTACGAGTTGAATCAAACTTAATAAAGTGTTTAGTAGGACGAGAAGAGAAATCAGCAACCAAATTATTGTGGATATAATTATAAGAGGTTTTTTAATTTGTTGGTGTCTTCCAATGTAAGAAGCTTCGTTTTTCGTATTAGTTTTAATGTGAAGTTTAATGGGGTTAGGGTTATACAGTGGAAGATATCCAAATATCGTGCTGAGAAATAAAAGAAGTTTTAGGATTGCGTTTTTCATTATTTTAGTCGTTTTTATTTATTTCAATTTTTTAAATTTAAGAATTTATACTATTAATGCTATGGTCTTAAAATATCTCGCTGGTGTAAAATGGTGAAAAAGTAATGGAACTGCTGTAGTCAGCTGTAGGCACCTTCACTGACGTGACTTACTGATGATGTATCAGTACGCTTCCGGTAACATTTTAACTGAATTTAATTTCCGCCTCGAATTGTGTGTTTAGTATATTGATTAAAAAGGTGATGACATGACAACACTGGTCGCTGCTATGGTGTACTTGGTGAGTTTACTTCGTGCAAATATTGGAAAATTAAGCTATCAGCAACAGCTTTGCATGCACTCATTTTCATTATTGCAGCTAATTTCATCAGTAATTGGTAATCAGACTATATGAATTAAAATTATCAATAATTTTGAAATTATAATTTAATCCTTTTAAACAGCTGCAGTAATTTAATCATAGCCTTGCTTATAATTGTAGTGTTTGTTAAATGCAAGTTAGGATAATAGTTTTGCACTAATCGTAAGTAAGCTATTTTGGGATGAAGTTTGTACTTATTTACTTAAACAAATGTTGAAACCATGAAAATTGCATTTTTAGTACCCTAAATTTAATATTATATAGCTTCAAATTAAGATAAATCATTATATTGCAGTAACCCAGTTGCATAGAGAGGCCTCATCATAAATTAATCAGAATAAGTTCCATTCTTACAGTGGCAATTACGAGATGCTCCATTTTCTGATAACTCCAGCTGTATCATGAATATCATATAGGTCATGAAAGCACACAGTATCTGAAATTTAAACCAGGTTTAAAAGGGTATTAAAACCGGGGTTGAATTTGAAACAGTATAGGGCCTAGGTATACTACATTAACTACATAGTGCAAAATGTTTCTCGGAGTTCCCGTACTAAATAATTATTACTCCGTCATAACTCTTACCCCAGGTATTAATTCAAAATTGATGTGACAGACATTTCTTCCAGTGAAGACCCATTCCCAGTTCAGGACCCACTCCGTTACATCGACCAGTTTTTCCTCAACTATTGTTTTCTCTAATTTATGCTTCATCACAATTTCCAACAATCTTTCCTTCCTTGTTAACATCTGGAAATAAATTTCAGTCATTAGTAAGTGAAATAGTTTCAAAAAGAAGATAAAATTATAGTATATAGCTAGGTAATTTTATATCACCTCCTGTTTCATGTGGTTTCCAACGCTTAAAAAGAGCAAAAGAAGCATGGAGGCAGTAACACAAGACAGTATATTCCCCACGCCTTCCATTGGCCAAAACAATGTAAAAATCCCATAACAAAGGACATTTCCCAGGAAAAATAGAATCCCCAGACCAAATATCCCTCCAACTTTATTAAAGACTTGAAAGCATTTCTTCAACCTGGTAAATGCATCGACATACGTAAGCTCAAAACTAAGCCCACCCCTCCTCACACTACATATATTTGACTTACTCTTGAACTGGTTCTCCAAAATTATGCAAAATTTATTGTAATTCTCCAATAAATTCAAACCAAGAGCAATTAGCAACCCCATGGGTATTGTACACGCAAAACAACCAAAACAATTGAATAAAATCTCATTTAAATTTAAAATCCAACTGTTGAACGAAAAGGAAAAAATGTAAGTACTGGGTTTAAGGAAGCATTTCGTTTTAAAGTACCACCAAATGTACACGATGGAGGTCCCTACATACAACAGTGATGCTAGGGCCCATACTAAATAAAATGGTAATTTTGCTATTAGTCTTTTGTTCTTGATATAACTGATGGTTGTACTGCCGCTCATGGGTTGTTGTTGTTGGAGGTCACAGTGCTTTAAGAGTGTGTCAAAAACCTTCAAACTTTCAATACTTTCCCTGATTTCATCTCTGTAGTATAAACAACTGATTCGAAGGGATAAATCCAGCATAAGAGCTGACAGAGAGCCTAAAATGTACATTATTTTGAGAGCTAACCCGATTTCGTTCTCACTTGTGTTGATCACGGCAAGAAAATAATGTAACTGAATGAAAACTGATACGAGAAATAAAATCAGTGTGTAGATTAAAATAGGAGATTTTTTCGAATGTTTTTTGACGAGTGCTATTTTTTTAGTATTATTATTGGAGGCAATGGTGATTGTAGTATTATTGGTGGTTGAAGTTGTAGTGGCTTGGCTATAGGCTTTTGTGGGGATTGGGAGATATCCAAGTAATCTCGAAAGTGATAGTAGTACAGTAAGAAATCTATCCATTTTAATGTAAGTAATTTGATTTAAAATAACCCAATATTTTCTTAGTTATAAATTAATTGACGACAGTCAGTCTCAACTATCCAGTTTAAATTTAAATACGATTATACTGTAAGAAAAAATAACTCGCTTGCAAATTTTTTAATATTAAGTCAATTTATGGACAATAAAAATGCATAGCCAAAGAACCAGAGTCAAGAATACGAATAGTGTATGTGACTAGAAAACGCAGTGCACACAAGGAATTAAGCACACAGATGTTTATTGAACTTAATTGAACTGCTGAACTGTTGACAGTAGGCGAAAGATTAATATCATCACTCTGAACACGACATGCTTCGTCATTTTACCGAAAGCAACACACCATTCATCAATATTGATCTTGTTTCTTTTGTGAGTAAATAATTACTACGGAAGCAAGTAATTAAATCGATTAGTAAATTTATTTTACCTGCCATTGCCCTTCTTTAAATTGGTCTTGAGGCATTTTTGTTTGTCTTTTTACAGGAATAATTGATTACTTCCTGCCCAACTATTTAGTGCTTCAATTTAGAACTTATATTAGCCTCAGCTAAATGTTTTAAATGTCATGGCCATTAATAATTTATTGTCTACTACGCACTATAGAATCATTAGTTGTACCAACGGGTAATTTATAATAATGGCAAAAGCCCAGGGTCCGTGTTATTTCCGTAATGTCCTCTCGGATCCGCCTCGGATAGTTTTAACTGAATAAGAAATGTCATAAAGACCATGACAGTGCAGGTTATCTAAAACATAAAACATAAATTGATTCAATTCTATATTGCTTATTAATATTTTCAGGGCCGAACGAAGGAATTGGTTTTAGGCAGCAATTTGTTTTCCTGCAAAAACCTTTATTTTGATTTTATTGATGATTTTATTTAGTAATGCAAAATGTTGTATTTGCATGTTTTGGAAAAGTGTAAAATGTATTTTTACTTGATTCAGAATAGTGCAAAATGTTCTGTTTACATGTTTTGAGAAAAGTGAAAAATGTTTTATTTACATGTTTTGAGAAAGTGTGAAATGTTCTATTTACATGTTTTGAGAAAGTGAAAAATGTTTTATTTACATGTTTTGAGAAAGTGTGAAATGTTTTATTTACATGTTTTGAGAAAAGTGTGAAATGTTTTATTTCCATTTTTTTAAAATGTACAAAAAACATTATTTTGCATGTTTTTGAAAATTCAAATTATTTTGTTTTTTTACATAGTTTTGAAAACTGCAAAATGTTCTATTTACATGTTTGTTTTTAAATTCAAGCAGCGGGGGCTGCCTGCGCTGGCCTTAGTATCCGGCTCTGAATATTTTGAATATATTTTTTGGATACAGAGTTGATAAAATGCGAAGAATGGTAGATGGTATATATTACATTTTGTTGTGTGTTTTTAACCATTATTGTTTTCAGTCGGGACTTAACCTATTAATAACATTTATAGTATTTTTAAATGATGTAATAGTGCGTACCCCTGGAATAAGTCCATAGCTTATTGTACAGATATTTCTTCCATTGTATTCCCACTTCCAACTTATGACCCATGCAGTTATCTCAATTATCTAGATTACAGTGTCATAAACAAACGGAATTTAACAATATTCTGAAATAATTGAAACTATAATAAATTTAGTGGAGATGGATATATCAATGTTAAATGCTACCGTTTACTTTCTCGTACCTTTGGTGGGACAAATGTTTTCTTCATCTTGTCCATGATAACTATTCGGGACAATTTCTCTTTGGACTTGGACATCTGTAAAAATAATTGTAGAAAATACCAGAATATAATAATTATTTCGGAAAAATTTAAACTTCTTGTGGCACTTTTTGAAAATTGCAAAAAAAACGTAATGAGAGTGTTTGTGTAATTAGTTTAGCAATTAGGTACTTACAAGTAATTTTAATCATTAATTAATTAGCCTATATAGTTTGCCTTACTTCAATTTTCATATGATTTCCAATGCTTAGAATGAGTGTGATCATCATGAGAGCAGTTGTAAACGAGAGGATATTTGTAATATTTCCATGCAATGGCCAGATGAGTGTGTAGATTCCATAGTTGAGCCACATGATTAAATTAAATAAATTTGTTAAAGCTAGTACCCCTGCCACTTCATTAAATGAGTGCATGCATTTCTGCAGCCTTCCAAATTCCTCCAAATATCTCCGTTCAAAACTGAAATCTAAATTCATGTCTAGATTTATACTGTCATTCACAATGTCATTGACACCACAAGACGTTTTGATTCCAGCGGTAGTAGTCGTAGTAGTGGTAACGTAAAGGTCATACTGATTTTCAAGAACTTCACAAAATTTTTTATAACTCTGGATCAAGTGTGTTCCCGTGGTGAGAATAAAGCCGACAGTAACTGAGGTTGTCAATAGTATTAGGGTTTCTGCAATTATTTCGTTCGTATGAAACATCCATTTGTATGGAAAACGGAAAAATCGTGTTTCTTCCATTTTTAAACTTTTTTCATTTTCAAAATACGCATGGATGTACAGAAATGCTGTCCAGCAGTAGAGACAAACAGAAATTAAGTACCATGAGTAAAATCGGTACTTTTTAAATCCTTGATTAAAAATACAACCGTTCTGCTCGTCTTTATTTCGAGATTTTGTGTTTGCTGAATTTCTGTCTAAATCGATTTTATGTGGATTTCCACTGGTTACGTAAAATAATTCTGCCTGGTTTTGTTTTTGTTTTTCTAGGTCTTGATGGAGAGCCTTCATTTTGGTGTCGATAACGTGTATAGTTTTCCCCGTTTGCTCTATTTTCTGTGTTCCTGCTTGTTCCTGAACTTGACTATGTTTCCTTTGTTGGGATTTGAAAAAAATTTCAAAATGCTTAAAACTTTTAATAATGTCGGAAATTTTATTTCCGTACAAAATACCCATGATTCGGGGTGCTAGGTCGACGACAACAATGGACAGTGTATTAAAACCATACATTATTTGAAGAGTTAGATCACCCTTTTCAAAATTGAACAGTCGGAGAAAATAATTCAGGAGTAGAAGAGGGGCAAGGATGAGAAGAATTACAGCTGTGACTCGTGAAAGGGACTCAATAGAGCTCCGTTTTTTGAGCTTGTCATTCTGATCGTGTTGAAATCCAACAGGGAGAAAGCCCAAGATTTGTAAAAGAACAATGTTTAATTTCAGGAAAGTATCCATGTTATTCTTGCCTTTATAGAACTTTCAACTTATAATCTTGAGCTAATATTATTTAGGTTAAAATTGCTGAATCGTTTAGAATACGCGTGGTGCTTCAAAACTTCAAACTGACTAATCAACTACCTAAACTGCGGTTTTTGAGTACACATTGGAAAACGCTTACTAATTAATTATATTTTGAACTGTTGGGTTTTTTTGGATTGAGATTGATTGGGTTAAGCAGCTACTCATTTCTTTTAAAGGATTTTTGCCATAAAACAGTATCGAATTACCAAAGTCCTACCCTCAAAGTCAATAGCTGAGTAAAAATAGATGCCGTATAATATTTCTATACTGTGAAAGACTGTTAATATGGTAAGTGATTCAAGGGTGACCTTTTCATATTATAGCTATTTGAGTTTCGTCATCATATAATATAATTAGATATAAGCAGATCCAGAAAAATGTAGAATGTAACTACTCCTATAGTGCTGAGTGTTGACGCAATCTTTCGCCAATTACATCATGTTTCTTTTGTATATGTTTTACTTCCTAAAATTATTGTCTACCAGATACTAACAATAAGTAATTTCTTATAGTAAACACAAGCACTATATTTAGCTACAAAATGATTATTAGTTTTCTCATTATTTTAGCAAACACTACCTGCGCTGCGTAGCAATGTGTAAGGGGAAAATTTAATTTACATTTAACGCCTTCAAAGTGCACGACATTCATTGGACTTAGGACCGTGCTAATTATGAATTTTCTTATAGGATTTAGGATGCAAGTTAAAAATGCCAACGGGGTCCCCCCTATGATCATTTTTTTCGCAAATGTCCTACAACCTCGTACCTCGATACTTGCCTAGTGAAGTATTGATGGCACGCCATTTGACGCCATGATAAAGATAGCCGTTTACGTATGACTTTTTTAATATTGGTCAGCATAAGGGCATTTAAACCAATATTTTTTGTCCACCTCAGAATATATGCTAGATCCGCCACTGGTGCTGCTGCTAACCCCTGGCCCCGTATAAAATATCAAATTATTTCTTTATTTTGTGAGTGTAAATTTTAAAAGTGTGGGGATTTATCACCAACATCATGTATGTTTATAGTAGTAGGTTTAATACATGGCTGACAATTTTTGAATTACGTAATAATATCCTGTTTATTTAATGGTATGTGTGCCACAATATATATTCAGATTGAATTAGCCTATGGAAATAAATGAAGAATTACAGAATTGCAGGTTCGAATTTTTTCGGGGAATATTTATATTTCCAGAGAATGATGGAAGGGAAATCTTTGGAATGGAAAACCCAACGAAGTCCGAGTCGAAGTACGAATTATTTTATGAAGGGCTCCTGAAGGATTTAAATGTAGACCCATAGCAAATTAATATGGTGCAAGAAATTTTACTACTCGCTAAATTTTACCAAGCGATTGTGTTTGTCAAAATTTCACATTAATTAGAAGCAATATTTTATACTCTTTATTTTCAAGGGAAAACTACAATATTCGAACATTTCTCACTTGTCTGAAACTTTGAAAAAAATTGAACCTTTTGAAAACATAATATATTATGTTATTAAAACATTTTGCGCTTTGGGAAGCACATGGTCTGTGAAGAATGAAAATGATCCATGTATCCATTTTAAGCTAAAACCAAAATCCGTTATCTACAAAAATATTGAGATATCACCACAATCTTAAAAGCATTTAAATAGAACATTTTGGACACCTTAAAAAAACTAGTTAAATATGAAATTTCGTTAGTTTCAAAAACATGCAAAAATAGAACATTTTGCATTTTTCAAAAAACATGTAAATAGAACATTTTGCATTTTTCAAAAAACTTGTAAATAGAACATTTTGCATTTTTCAAAAAACATTTAAATAGAACATTTTACACTTTTCAAACACTCTTAATTAGCATTGTAAACATTTTTCATTTTGTTTTTATGACATAGCTAATTTTGATTCTAGCTTAAATTGGATTTGGGTCATTTTGGTTCTTCACAGACGATATATTGTGTGTGAATTTTTGTAAAACTTTTTATTTTATAGGCGACACCAGGAACTGACCGAGAGAGAAATCCAAGGCTACCTGTACCTTCAAATATTTTGTAATTTATTCAATGATTTTAATTCCCCTGGATTCAACTTTGTCATCACTTCAGTTGCAGTTCTCTTCGTGTATGTGTCAATCACTTGTTTTGACTCTGTCAATATCTTCATTTACCTTTGTTTCCCTGCATTTGGCATATTTTGCGTCGTCCTCATATGCTGTTTTAACCCTCAACATGCCAAAGTCAACATTCTGTCAGGGATGCTCTTGAAGCGAATGAAAAAGGAAAAACATTTTTTATTGCGTCACACTGCCCAAATTCAGAATGGGCCATCAACTGACCTAAATAACGACATGCTCATACTACCCTCGTTGTCCATGTGTGGTCGCCGTCGTAGACTTCTGTCAGTTGCAGAGCGGGAGTTGTACCTGAGGAAACGAGTGGAAGCCTTCAGACCACTCGGAGTTCAAATCTCGTTTTTTGGAATGAATTGTTTGGGCACGACCCTCCTTATGATGGACCAGTTATGCAATAACATCCTTCTATTGCTTTCACTCTAAGAACTCTAGACTATGATGTGAACACTGGACGATTCGGCTCAAAACAGTTTTACACTTTTTAAGCCATTTCAGTTAAAACTGGTCAATCTAATCTTATACACTCTATAAAATTCACATAAAAGAAAAAAAATGTATAAGTGCATGAGCCTACTTCATAGCATGCTGCATTGGCACACATAGTTTTTTTTCCTCTCCTTTTAATGGTATTTTGAGAAAATGGAGATAGTCAGATTTGATTCTTGATTCTTCGCCGACGATATGTAGGGGGCCGTCCGTAAATGATATCATCGAAATATCGCCATTTCTAGGACCCTATGACTACCCTGTCATGAGCTTAACCATTGCGTAAATGGCTATCTTTAACATAGGATGTCATCCAAATCCAAGTATACCCATTGACCCTACCTATGATATCATTTATGGACGACCCCTGGGTATATATTATGTAGGTTATTATTATGTACTAATAGCACGGTGATTATATGAGAGCAGCGCAGCGGTGTTAAAAATTGTAAATTCGGACGTTGACTGAAAACTTTTCAGACTGAACTTTGAATATGTTTTTTTTACTTGTTCAGTTTTTTAATTTTTAATTTCTTATCGTAATCGTACGGCAGTATAAGAGTATGAAAGATATTAACTAGTAAAATAATTGGTGAATGACATTCTTTAATATAGGAAATACAAGACAAAATTTTATTGCAGAAATGCACCTAATTCATCAATCCAAAATTTACCATTTCCAGAAATTTAAGCAGCGGGAGTGGGGGCTGCCTGTGCTGTTCTCAAAGCACGGCCCTTCGACTACAAAATACAGGCTAGAATTAATCTAAAACTCCTCTTAAAATACGCGACGTCAGACAAATCCGAGTTCAAATAATTCAGCGAGTCAATGACAGAATACACTTGGAATTAAGTTTTTGTTACATGAGTGCAAAAAAATTGCAAAACAAATACAAGGAACATTTCAGTAGTTTTTAATAATTCAACTCTAATGACTAAAAATCAGTATCCATATGCACGCTATAATAGCAGCGCCGCACTGCATCACACGCAAACTATAACTATAACAGTTACTTACATTGTTATAAATTTTATGAGCCAACAAAATAATAAAATTGTTCATAGTCTTATAAGCGACAAACACTTTGCACTTCCAGCTAATTATTGACATATTCCTAGGCAGTTAATCATAAAATAGCACAAACCATGATGGACGCTTTAAAATAAAGTAAAATTAAAATTCGTTTCTAAATCTAAATTATTGAACGAGCCGATTTTATTTTGTTCAATTTCTCTCATGAACAACTTGAACGTAAGGTTTCATGAACCCAATGCACAATTCCTCAAAATTATTCGTCCGTTCAGCAGGTTCAGCTTCAGCCTGACCTGAAACTAAAAGTAAAACACCATTGACACCTGATATTATCGCCATTAAGGAATGCAGTCCCAATTTTTAGGTAGGTATATATAGTTACCTGTATTATCCCAGCGTGTATCTCTGTCAAATATTTTTGGATTGTAGGAAATGATAAATTTCGTACTCGGCATTTTTAAAAAGGCGTAGGTTACAGTCACATGAGATGCAAATTCAGTGGACCATTTTTTGGCTGAGAACCGTAACTTTAACTCCTTTAAATCTGTACAGAAAACAGTATTATAAATCGTGGTATTATAACCACAATCATAATCAAATTTGGGATAATCAAAATCAATGACCCAATACATACTTATGTTGTTATTAGAATTTAATTCGTAATAAAACTCTTACTTTGTAAGTCACAGACGGAAGGAGTCAATCGGAGGAATTTCAACATCTCTGGATTATTCATTTCTTGCATCAGCTCTGCGGTTCGTAATTTTCTGCACATCCCAAGAGAAAATCCCGTAAAAAACTTGTCCACCAAAAGACTCGCGTCAACATCATTGCCATCCGCATCACTTATATCACTTGGTGAAAGGCCATAAATTTCCATAAATTCGACTTTCTTGGTTAGGGCCCACCATGAACTTGCCAGATCTTTTACTTCACCACCGTTGATTTTTAAAACGCGGACATTCGGGAAATTCTTTATGGATAAGTGTGGCTTTCGTTTTTCTACACATGGATGATTTGCAAATGTATTTTTATCGATTTCGAAAATGTCAACTTTGGGCATGTGATTCCATTTCTATTCACACCCAGTAGTATCATTCGGATCAAGATCAAATTTAAAAAAGCTCATAAGATTGTCTTCAATGAGCAGTCCACCTTGCAGATTTAGACGGACTTTGAGTAAGCTTGGAAAATAGTTTTCTGCCGAGATTTTGTCTTGAAACTTGAAAAAAATTGTCCTCAGTGGCTTGTGTGTCGTATATCCGCTTCCCTCGAACTGTCCTTGCAATGTAATCGATTTTAAATTTTTCATTGGTGGAATCTGCAATAGTGAATTCCTAAACGATTTATTATAACTGAAATATAGCTCAAGATTTTCTACTGTGTCTTGTAATAACTCAATGAATGCACTCAAAGCAAGCACAGCAGCACTCGAACGCGGACCACAAATCATGTCCAAAGTTGCACTTGTTATCTTCGGATTTGTCTCTAGAAATTTCGGCATGAGAAGGTAGTTATCGGAGTATTCCGAATATTTATATTTAAAACTCCTTACAAGGTGTCCCTTTCCTGCGTCCAGAATGTCTCCTAACGAGTCCAGTGTCACATTTTCTATACAGTTTAAATTAGAAGGAGAGGATAGTAGAAGGTGTATAATTTTACGGTAATTTGCAGTGATAGAGCGCGTTAATTTCATTAATTTGAGAGATTTAAATGGATGAACGTTTGAAATACATTCCAAAGGAGTTTCTTTGATCTCATCCCCTTCCTCCGACCTCCAATTTGCCATTCCTAGTCCTTTGCTTAAATCGAGGCACTCCAAACCGGGTGTGTGAGCACACAAAATATTGAGGGGGCGGAGGGGTTCCGTTCCACAAATCTCATAGAAGTAGCGTGCTCGTTATGCAATATATTAAATACTATATGAAAATATATATGTATATATGAAATAAAATGGTGTAATAGAAAACAAAAGGGAGTTTATAGATTGTAATGAATGGAATGAATTTTAATCCATAACGACTGTTCACTTCATAAATAATATTCACAAACAATTATGTAACAATATTTACTTGGGACGGAGACGAGCGAGAAAAGAAACACAACCGCACGAAAGGTAGGTAGGTACTTATGTTTACGTAGAATTACCGGTAATATTAGTTGTCACCAAGTGTCCCACGGCAAGTCCGATGGAAAATCCCGAGACTGCAAGTCTTCGGCACGGCTACAATGACCTTCTACTTCCTCTACCCGAGCGTTATGACTCTCTTCTTTCTCTCCGGATCTATCTGACTTCACTTCTGATCGAATTAATGAGATCAGTTTATCTGTCTATCAGAAGGAAAAACTAAAAGACTTTTTAGCGCAGAAACTACTGAATTATAAGTATATTCCTCCAGCTAAGAAAATAAAATTCACCAGAATGAATATTCTACTTGTCGCTGTTTCTTGAGAGATAGGAAAACTCAAATCCTGTGTAGGCTCAGGCTCTTCAGAACAGACTCTAGTAGTATCAGTTCAAAGCTCGCAGAAAAGGATCTTTTTATCACTTGAAAAGCTCAAAAGGGGAATTCTCTGCCTGTTACTGTATTCTTTCGAAGCTCAAGACTGAATGCCCCGATTTTCCTTGTCACTGGCTTGAGTTTTTCTCATCCTCACTATTCCCTTTGTTAGATAAGTATATTTACCCAACGCTCAAGGCGTTGGAATTTATGGAAATAGCTACTGTCTGCTTTGCGCTTCAAAGGATTCCCATTGTTCCAATCAGTGGTCAATGGAATATTTCCTACTGTCTAGTCTATTTACTCTACCTATGTGCTACTTTTCCCATAGCCTGCGAGCTATGGAATTGGCGGGAATTCTAATTACTGCTGTAATAATTATAGAATTGGATGGCGGTGGAGTTCCGTCTCTACAAATCCCTCCACACATTATCAGCCGAGACCCATCGGCGGTCTAGGCTAAAGTGTGCGGTATTTGTGCGTGGTCTCAACTTTAAGTACATAGGTATTTCAATCAAAAGCTATCCATTCCGGGATGTACATGTGCATGTCTAACGTAATTTGCTCGTCTACCGTGTACAGAGTTTATAGTACTTAGTTTCTAGGGTTTTGACAGACATTCATCATGTAAATGAGTATTTTGTCCACATGGACATAAGTAAGTATTCGAGAATTTTTCCAATTTTCGGTTTTGTGCAATTTTCTCCTTAATCCTAATTACAGTATTCATAAAAATAATAAATTGGATTAAGCCTAAGGTAAGTGGTAATAAATACGTAGTATTCTTGAGTGTTTCATTTATTTCTCCACCACTCCGATGGTGATGGGATGGTGGGGAGATGTGGTATTTTTGTACCTAAGTAGGTACCTATATGGTTTCAATCAAAATAAAATTACAGAGTGACTGAAGTGTCACTAATAATGAAAAGTGAAAATAAATAAGGAAAAAAAAATTATTTCAATATTAGTTTCTACATCAATGTGCAAAATTCTTTTTGTAAGTTTTTGGAAAAAATTTTATAATCTTTTTGGTTCCCTTAAAAAAAAAATTAAATATTTGACAGTGGGATGTTTACGAGAAGTTTTCTTTGTAAAATTGTGAAAATTAACTTTAATTTACATCGGCTTCACCGTTGGTCTAGTCAAAGTAAAATTAAAATAAGTTATATTTGAAATGGAGGATAAATCAATTCCAACATCTGTACAAATTGGGGAAAGAAATACAAAATTGTAATTTACAACCTACGTGGAATACTACGTAGCAAATTATTGTGCGTGTTCATGTCATAACAATATACATATATCACATAAAAGAAATCATAAAATATCGAAGAGTGTGATGGGAATTCATCTTTTACCATCACATCAACATCAAATCAACAATAATATACAAACATAACAACATATATCGACATCTATAAAATTTTGTTTAATTTCCAGTTGAATTACAGCTGGAGTCACGTTTCCATTCTCTTGGGCATCTTGTGTGAGGCAGAATTTGAGCGGTCCACTTTCCCAGGCGTCGCTGTATTCCCAGTATTTCATCGTGTGATGCTGGAGCGAAACCCACGGACTTTTCTCGTTCGGTCTGGCTCTCTCTAGTGATGAAATGGCTCCGGTGGTGAAGTCATTTCTTCGTCCAAATGTGTATTGTGCTGTTTTGAAAGGATCCTCCGAGTCCTTGGATGTTAGGATGCTTACGTCAGGAGCTGGGAGATCTTTGTCGTCAGTATTATTGTCATCGGGTGGGGTGCTGTTCTCGGTCTAATCTCTGAAGTATCATCTTCATCGTCTTCCATCAATGTGTGAGGCAGAATATGGGCGATCCACTTTCTCAGGCACGCAGTGTATCCAGTGTCTCATCGTTTGATGCTGGTGCGGGCCCGCAGACGTTTCACGGTCCATCTGTCTCTCTATAATTGGATGTCGTTGTCATCATAATAATCAATAGGATCTCGTCAATAATGGTCGATGGTTAGTCTGGGCTCATCATCATTTTCATGGTTCTCCATTTGGTAACTAAATAAACTTTTTAACAAAACAAAACACTTCCCAACAATTAAGTACCTACACATTATGCCATACCTGGTTTATTCTTTTATTTCTATCCCATGTATGGACACATGGTATGTATTTATGGGTGCTTGGTGGTCTAGTAAGTGCTATGATCCTGGTTCGGGTGGATCGGTAAAATATTATCTAATTTTAAATGGAGATATGGGGAAACGATAATAATGTGACTTGACCATAATAAGATATATTTTGACTAATATCTTTATATACTAAGTTTGTATCCGTATTGGGCAAGTGCCTTAAAATTGAATTTTATGTGACTAAGAATTCATAAATGGGTTAAATTAATTGAAAAGTTTCATTGATTGTTCAGAAAAAAAATATCAAGAAAATGTGACGGGAAATTCGCAAAAAGGCGATTAATAATCTTCATCGGATTCTGATTCTGATGTTGTCTCATATTTCGAAATGAGTTTTGGTATATGACTGGATTGACAAGCTATTAGACCAGCTACGTTACTTAAAGCTCGTACGATCTCAGTGACGGTATCATTTGACGTGACCTTATACCTTTTTAGTTTGGCAACTTTATTCTTTTTCTTACTTTTATGTACCGAGCCTACCCCTTTCCGTTTCTTGGTCTTGGGCATCTCGGCATCGGATGGATCATATGGTATGACTATCTTTCTTTTTCTTTCTGACCTACGAATTTCAGTCGGTGCGGCAATTGACTTTGACTTTCGATTTTTCAGAATGACCTTCTGACTATTATTCCCCTTTGCAGGTTTTTCAATGACAGGAGCATTTTCAATGGGAACTATTGACTCTATGGTTGGGATTGTGGGAAGTTCGATTTCATTTTCTTCCAAGAATTCGAGATCACTTTCAGCTGCATCAATATTTACAGTGTTGAGTGTAATTGATTCTTTTGGTGCTGTGTCGATTTCGATTTCTTCGAGTACTTGTGTTTCATCGTTAATATTGACCATCTTAATTATTTTTTTATTTGGTAAGTCATTTATAATTAATTTGGTCTGAATTTTGGTATGAAGGGCGGCGTTTGGATTCCGCTCTCCATTCCAACTTTTCGGAGCTACAGGAATTTCAACAGGATTATCCCGCTTGTTACGTGACATATCTCCAAATTCGGAGCAACCTCTCCGATTATTAACGTGACAACTATAAATGGAGTGATCTGAAGTGTCTACTGAATTTGCCTTATATGTGGGAGCCTCAGTTGGTTGTGCTATATTGGAAATTTGAGACATAGGAATATCTTTGGAGGGATTTCGAAAGGAATCAAAATATTGTTTAGTCTTTTGGTAATTAGCATTACTAGGAGTCGTACGTGCAGGATCCCTATCTACGGTTTTAACGTCAACATATCTAGGAATAGAAGGAGATTTACTACAATTAAGAGTGTTAGATACGGAAATATTATTATATCCCGCCGGGGTGGCAACTGGTTCCACTACCGACGGTATTATAGGAGTAGGTAATTCTACAGGAAGTTGAAAATTGGTGTCTACATTATTTTCTACAGGTGTTGGGGATTGTCCCCGGGGCTTGATGTCCGCTGGTACAGGAGTTACTATAGGAAGTGAATAATTATTTGTAAGTTGCCTATAAATGTTAGTATTATGAGTAGTTGGGTTCCGTTGAATTGTCCTACTTCTTAACTTTAGCTCATTATTAGGATCAAACAAATATTCTTTATTAAATATTCCGCGGGGGACTACGTTGATTTGAGCCGCGGTATCCCCATCGAAATCTTTTAACTCAGGATCTGCCCAAGGTTCAGTGTGAAAAGCAGCATCATCGGGAGTGTACACATGATTATTTAGCCAAGTCTGATCACCTATAGCGGGTTCCATATTATTATTAAGAGAAGGAATGTCGTCTAATAGGTAAGGTTTTAGATTGTGCCCATGCACAATCTCGAGGACAGTTTCATTGATGTATTTAGAAAGATCAGTATTTTTATCGCATAATAAATACATATGTTGATTCGTGGCTGTACTATATACTTTATATGGGCCTGTGTATTTGACTGTGAATTTTGCTGCCGTACCTGCTGCCTTATAATAACTCTTTTTGAGTACTAGGTCACCTTCCTTATACAGGACGGTTGGATGTGTCTTATCAAAAGCCATTTTGCGTTTAAGTTGATTATGACAGGAATTCTCATGCGCCAAGATGCGAGCTTTATGAAGTTCATGCACCCTGACCTGTTTCATTTCTGGGTCATCTGGGTCAATATCATTGTCTAACGGTTTCCCTGTGATATAGCAAAAATGAAGACTTCTACCGAACATAAGGAAATAAGGACTATAACCGGTACTGACATGCTTCACTGAATTATACTCATTTTCAATATGCGGTAACATAATATCCCATTCAACATTATTTTCATACTTAAGCTTTTTCATGATGCTACCAAATGTTGAATTGACTCTCTCTACGTAGGCATTACTACTAGGATGATGTGAGGAGCTATGGATGGAAGTGACGTTATTACGTGTGCACATGTCGTTGAACAAATGACCTGTAAAAGCTGGACCGTTATCAGAAACAATACTCCTAATTCGATGTTTCGCTATAAGTGGTTCTAGAACCTTTACCGTTTCAGCCACTGTTGTGCCTGTAGTTGGAATGAGATGCAGGAAACGAGTGCATTGGTCTATCACGGCCAGAATATATAATTTATTATTAGAAGTAGTGGTCAGTGGACCAAGGTAATCCACTGAAACTTTAGCATAAGGAGTATTGGGATTAATCATAGCATGCATAGGTCCTGATTTTTTTATGTGAGGAAGAGGATTACCGTGACAAGTGTCACATTCCTGACAGGTTTTGAGGATGTTGTTCCACATTTGCAAGAACCAGTATTTATCAACTAGAGAATAGTAGATCTTTCGAAAACCCAAATGTGATTTATTATGTAGTTCACGTGCTATGCGCTTTCCCTCAGAGACTGGCAAAACATTCACCCACAATGGACCTAAAGGTTCGTAATTAATGTGTTGGAGTATGCCGTCTGTGTTTAGGCGGAAGTCAGCGCGAAATTTATTTTTACCTCGACAATTGTTTGCTTCGTCTGTCTCTATGGAAGTGATTATGTCAGCTAAGTCCTTGTCTTTTTCCTGCATATCCTTAAGGTTATGTATGGATTTATCCGTATCGATGCAATGTACTATGTATTCTTCATCTTCAGGTGTTCTAGGATGTTCCGTCTTTGCTGTCATGCCTCTAAGGATGGCTACTGGAAGGTTATCCGCTCGAGGAGGGCGACTGAGGCAGTCAGCCATGGCATTACTCTTTCCTGGCACATACATAATCTTGAGGCGGAATGAGCTCAACTTGAGACTCCATCGCACTAATTTTCCTGTCACCTGAGGAGTACGTAGAATGTTGACCAGTGCCTGATGGTCAGTATAGACTAGAACTTCTCTACCAAAAAGTAAATTATGAAACTTTTGGAAGGCGTGAACTATCGCATAACATTCTTTCTCAGTGACTGTCCATTTACTTTCCGTATGTGATAAAGTATGAGAATCGAAACCAAGAGGTTGTCGATTTTTCTGAGTACCAATCGTGATAACTTGGATAAGAGCGGCTGCGACCTCGTAATCGCTAGCATCGGCCCATAATTCCAAAATAGCAGTGGGGTCCGGGAATGCTAATGCTGGAGCGGTACATATCGCTACCTTCATTTCCTTCACCGCCTTTTGACATGCAGCGTTAAAAACAAAAACTGCGTCCTTCTTTAGGAGATTATATAAAGGTCTAGCTAATTTTGAATACCCAAATATTAATCGTCTAAAGAATCCGCTTAAACCTAGCCATCGACGAATGTCAGTGGCGTCCTGTGGATCTGGAAAATTCATAAGTACATTGGTTCGATCGGGATCGACGGCTATACCTTGACTACTAACTTTGTGGCCTAGAAAAATGAGTTTAGAATGACCTATATAACACTTTTTAGGTCTTAATGTCATTCTAGCCTGAGTACATAACCATAATGTCTTTTCCAACCGGTCCATCAATTCAGGGAAATCCTTGCCTCCAAAACAATTATCTTCAGCATAGCTGTTCAAAAATGAATTCTTATACGGAGACCATATAATATCCAAAGTCTTTTGTAGAATTGCACTCGAATTGATGAAGCCGAAAGGAGTACGAGTAGGTCGAAATTGTCCGTCAGAAGTCATGAATGCGAGTATGTCTCTACTTTCGTCATCTAATTCTACCTGTTGGTATGGGTTTTGAAGACCTAGATTACAAAAATATTCAGATTTGGATAATAATTTAAAAGCTGTATGTAAAGGTGGGACAGGCATGGGTTCAGGTTTAATTTTCAAATTGATTTTTCTATAATCTACAGTAGGTTTCCAAGTACGACCAGAGGATAATAATTGGACTTGGGAAACATATTGACTATGGGAGTTCTCAAGGAGTCCTAATTCTTTCTGACTATTGGTATATGTACGAATAATGTCCTGGAGTTCGAGGTTAATAAGTCTGGGACCAATTGTCTGAGGTGTCTTGTCCAAAAGTTCCACGGTGGCTTGTATTATCTTACCAGTCCGGGGATCACGCATCGGCTCCAGAGAATCGTTTTCGGTCCAACCGAACGCTTTATAATATTTACTTAATAATTCCCTAACCTTAATCTTTTGAGGCACTGTTAAGCCTTGGAAAACTTTAAATTGTGAGAACTCATCATCAGTCAGTGGTTGACTACCTTCAACGCTCTCTGGAACCGGTGCAGTGTCAACCGCATTTGTGTACTCTTGATCATTAACATGTATATTAGGGGAGTTGTGTTGATCTATCCTAGTTGCACGGATATACTCCGTAGGCATAGTTTCATAGCTCGAAAGGGATGGTTGAGGAGGTAATATAAAATCTCCTGACTGTTGAGAATTAGCAACATGCAAAATACCTTTGCCATTAGTGACTTTGACTGTGTCTTGAAGTACCATCAACCCTGACTTTTCAAATAAGTCATAATTTGGGTGAATGGCAATTTGACCTGAATAACCGGGGTCCTCTGTATAAAAAGGAACCTCGTTGGCCGCGTCATCCTTAATGAGGGAGGGTCGAACTGAAAATAATCGCAACCTATATTGTTTATAGTATTCGACAGCGCGACTCGATGCTACGCTAGATTTGACTGACCGAACCTCCTCCAGTAAGGATGAAGTTGTACTATGGACTCTTCTAATAGTGGTAGTACCTATAGACGCAATGTCATCGATGGTGACCTCATTCTGACTAATGTCAGTTATACCTTTTACCCTTGCATCGCCGTCTTCCTGTATCTCATCCTCACTCTTTTTAGTTTTATTCTGCATAATAGCGTGACCTATTTGAATGTTATTCTTACTCCAGTTCTTTTGCCTGGCTAACTTGCGTTCACGAAATGTTAAGCCTTTTGACGAGCTTTCTATAGGATTCAATGCTATCTTTCTTATACATGCAGTATGCTCCTCCATATGTCTAGGTATATCTCTAGTTGGAAAAGCTTTAACTCTGCACAATTCTGATGCATCTAACCTCATGGATTGATGAGTCCTTTCCCTTGCTTCCCTAAATACGATTGTACCTAATCCGCACTTAATGTCTACGTGATATGTCTTCAGTAGGTCGCAACCAAAAACTATGGGATCCTGAGCCTTTTCGACTACATAGAAACCCCATTGTATCCATTCATTAAATTCACTAATGAAAAACTTAATATAAATAATCTTGTCTACCGTATGGGTATTATTGTCGTCAATAGATAAATAAACAGTCAGTGGTTTACACTTTTTGACTTGTTTTTCGAGTTTCAAAAGTTTTACAGTATTTATACTTATGGTACAGATAGTGGCTCCAGTATCCACCAAAACGTTTAAAATATGTATATGTTTATCATTGCCACGGAACTTCATTTCTCTTTTGATTTCTGTGACTTCGTCACTGAATTTCCGTGCATAATGAACTGTATTATCTGGAGGAAAATCAAAAAGAATACCTATGGGTTTCTGTGAGTCAATATCGTCGATTTCCTGACCTATATCTAATGATAGATGACCTGGTTTATGACCCAAAACTTCAGTTACTTTGTTCGGCTTGGTTCCCAAGCTTCGCAAAGCGGTATCGGCTTTAGCGCTAGTTTTATACACTCTTGCAGGTTTTGGTGATTGGAAGTAAACTTTCGTATATTTTACAGAAACTGATTTAAATGAATGCTCAGAAGCTGGAGGCTTGGGTCTGGATATATGTGTTATATCCACCCCATCTAGTTTAAATTAGCATTTCTCTGCGGTGCTTGGTCTCCTGAAGGTGCCTTCTGCCTACGTGGTTTCCTGACCTGACTGGTTGGAATTGAAATTCCCTGGGCTTGGAATAATATATGACAGCTACGGAAATTATGCGTTATGCTACCACATTGCCAGCAAGCTGGCCTTGCTCCTTCGGCGACTACACAATATGCACGACGGCGCTCATTATAATATGGGTATTTGATTACTGTAAAATCGTCTCCTGGATCATGCGGGACATTTGGGTCAGGTGGAGCTTCATAGGGAGCTCCATTAGCTGGATTCGGTAGGAATCTATGGGTATCATATATTGTAGGGATTATTGGAGCTACTGGTGTCAGTGGTTTGGATTGACTACCACGGACTACGTCAGCGTATAATCGCGATTGATATAAGTTATGGTTGTAAAAAGTGCGACCATAATGTTGTTCGAGATTATTCATTCCGTCATAGTCTGTCCTGAATAACTTAAGGTTCGTGGACTCATGTAACCTAAATACATTTTCACTCAAAGGTGCTTCTAAACCGCACAATCCTTGTTCGTCATCGTCAATCCTGCCAGCCATGATTTAAATAAAATTTGCGTAAAATTTAGATTCAAAAATTAGTATATTGGGATAATTATCCTACAAGTTGGAGGTTCTGCCTCCACACTAATTTTTGACTCCCGATGTAGTCAAGGTTAAAAACAGTTAAAATGATGTTATTGTCAAAGAAAATAAAAAAAAAGTTTAAAATATCAAAAGTATTCTTGTCACATATTAAAAGGTTAAAATTCTTTCTTTGGTTTTCCTCCACACTAAGAGTTGACTATACTCTTGGTGTGTATTAAAATGCGACTTCAAAATGTTGTTAACTTAAAAATAATGGATTTTTGGAATGAATGGCTTGGTTTGTTCTGACGAGGATCAACAATTATGGGCTTATTATTATGTACCTAATTATGTCGATGGGCTCGCCTAGAATTAGGATAAAAATTCGGATTGGTACTTGGTTTATAATTTGATTCTCTCAGATTTGGAGACTAATAATGCACAATAATAATGAAAACAAAATAGGTAACATTAATATGTCAAGGAAAATCTGGTTAGGTCACGGATAAGCTGAACAAAAATAATTATTTCCAATAAAGGAATATCAATTCGACGTAATTCCAACCTTGCCACAACAATCATGAAAATTAGTAGGGTTAAAATACCAACTATCATGACGTGTACATTGTCATGACCAACACTTATTAAGTATGTACCTACGATTCGAAGTGGGGTGGGTGTTTTACTCTTGGCAGTGAGATACGGGTCCCTTCACAACTGTCACCAATCACGCAAAAATGAATCACGATTTAAATATGTGTACACACTCAATGAAAGTCAGTCAATACCATATGAATCCTCCGACGAAAAGACGCGCAAGAAAAGAAAATAGTAATTAGTTAAAGAGTTTGTCTTTCTCTTTCTCCTTGGTCTTGCGTCTTTCCGTATGTAAATAGTATTTTATAATCAAAATACACTCTCAAAAATACTTTAAAACACTCAGAAATAAAGATTTAAAAATTTAAAAATTTTTCGAAATTTTGAAAATTTCGGTCAAAATTTTGATAAAAATCATTAAAATAGGGACAAAAACGAGTTTACTACCCCGCACCTATGATTTTGAGGGGGCGGAGGGGTTCCGTTCCACAAATCTCATAGAAGTAGCGTGCTCGTTATGCAATATATTAAATACTATATGAAAATATATATGTATATATGAAATAAAATGGTGTAATAGAAAACAAAAGGGAGTTTATAGATTGTAATGAATGGAATGAATTTTAATCCATAACGACTGTTCACTTCATAAATAATATTCACAAACAATTATGTAACAATATTTACTTGGGACGGAGACGAGCGAGAAAAGAAACACAACCGCACGAAAGGTAGGTAGGTACTTATGTTTACGTAGAATTACCGGTAATATTAGTTGTCACCAAGTGTCCCACGGCAAGTCCGATGGAAAATCCCGAGACTGCAAGTCTTCGGCACGGCTACAATGACCTTCTACTTCCTCTACCCGAGCGTTATGACTCTCTTCTTTCTCTCCGGATCTATCTGACTTCACTTCTGATCGAATTAATGAGATCAGTTTATCTGTCTATCAGAAGGAAAAACTAAAAGACTTTTTAGCGCAGAAACTACTGAATTATAAGTATATTCCTCCAGCTAAGAAAATAAAATTCACCAGAATGAATATTCTACTTGTCGCTGTTTCTTGAGAGATAGGAAAACTCAAATCCTGTGTAGGCTCAGGCTCTTCAGAACAGACTCTAGTAGTATCAGTTCAAAGCTCGCAGAAAAGGATCTTTTTATCACTTGAAAAGCTCAAAAGGGGAATTCTCTGCCTGTTACTGTATTCTTTCGAAGCTCAAGACTGAATGCCCCGATTTTCCTTGTCACTGGCTTGAGTTTTTCTCATCCTCACTATTCCCTTTGTTAGATAAGTATATTTACCCAACGCTCAAGGCGTTGGAATTTATGGAAATAGCTACTGTCTGCTTTGCGCTTCAAAGGATTCCCATTGTTCCAATCAGTGGTCAATGGAATATTTCCTACTGTCTAGTCTATTTACTCTACCTATGTGCTACTTTTCCCATAGCCTGCGAGCTATGGAATTGGCGGGAATTCTAATTACTGCTGTAATAATTATAGAATTGGATGGCGGTGGAGTTCCGTCTCTACAATATCCAGTAAATGTTGTTGAGATAGACAACCATCAAGACAAAGTGTTTTTATCTTTTCTCCATGAAGTTTGAAAAACAGCAATAAATCCGGGTTGTCAGTGTTACGGATTAGATAGTAAAAATTGAAATGAAAATTAGATGCTGGAAACTTTGGTGAATTTGAAATCAAAGTAGTTAATTGGCTGAGTTCGTTCTGATTTCCATTCTTGCAGCCGAGTTGGTAAAAGTAATAGCAAGAATTGTCTGGATTATCTGTACGTGAATTATCATTGTGCAAGGTTTTCCTACCCATGTCCAGAGCAACATAGCAAGCATCTCTTTGAAGCAGAGTTCTCGTGGCCGCATCTCTCCAACTTTTATTCATCAGTCGGCAACTTAGCAGGTCTTTTGTCGAGATGCAGCAGTTGCTAAAAATTAGTGCTAGTTCCTGCACAGTGTAAAAATATACTTAATTTGAATTTAGGAGAAAAGTTTTATCTATTATTGTTACTGCTAATTATGCATTTTAGAAATATCGCATATCCCACGACCGGATACCTTATGCCTATGCCACATGTGGTAAGTTATAAAATTCAGGTGAAAAACTTACATCTTCGCACAGTTTGTTGGCCGGCGTCACTGGTACTGGTACTGCTAAATCATCATCAGCATCTGCGTTGCTTTTCATTTTCTTACTTGGTCCTGGCTCAGTCTCGGTTTCGGTAGTACTCAAGGAATCCATGATGTTGCCAAAAATTGATACGAAATACGAAACCAGTACGGTACAACGTTATTAACTATGTATGTCACAAAAAAAACAGGTTAAAAATACAATGTAGATTTCATAAGAATTATACCCTATTCGTATGATTGCAAATAAAATAACTGCAGGAAGTAGGAGTAAGTATGTAGGTAGGTACCTACCTAGGTATATAGATATTTTAGTGTAAAACTTTGTTTTCGTTTTCAGAGTAATTTTCACAACATGTTGGCTGGTCGGTTGGTCGTTAGTAATAATTAATTTTCATTTTGTTTTACTTCAGCGGGAATCACTGAGGTGGCTGTGGCTCATAACAATAATAGTTTTACTATAATCAACATCAACGCATGTTGGGAAAAGGGTTGCTATCCCAACGTTTTAGTTACTGACCATAATAATATGAAAAATGGGACAAACTGGCCTTATATATTTCTGTTATGGGATCATTGGGATCGGTATCGGCATGGGATTCAGATTCAGTGGTCTAGCCTTTTTGAATTTCGTCCAGTACTGTATCCTCAGATTGTGAGATTCAGTTGGCGTTGTCACCCTCTGAACTCAACGCTAAAAACCTCCTTCACGGATTTAGATCGTCATTACAGCTCATCCTTTTTACAATTTAATATCATTGATAAATAAAATACAGAGAAATTTTTTAGAAAGTTAAAACGGATTTAGACTGTAATATCGCTATAACCTATATATATATATACTTTATTTTTGTTTTCGAAACGATAAGATATATGAATGCATTGTGTGCTGTATGTTATATGTTATGACATAGCTATTTACAACAAACTGAAATTCCTAGTTTTGCATTTGCTTTTCAAAGCAATATGCAATATCACTATACGCTACACAGCAATAGAATAAAGCAATATTCTACTTTCAAAACTTGTAAACGACAAATATGCAGCTCAGCAGTCAGCAGTTTGTTTTGGACGAGAGCCAAGAGTAAAAATGTTATATATACACTTTATTATTAAGTTCATATTATTACTGGCTAGAATTTACATTTTAGATTGCTTCAGATCACAGAATACATTGTGTACCGTATCTGGTCCTAGAGTTTGTCAAACTATTTTTAATATTTAAATTTTATATCGTATAGCTAATATTTAAAATATATATTATATTAAAGCTATACAACTAAATTCAATTAATTGTTAATAGAAAACCCGCCGTAAATGTAATAGTCACAGTAAAAGTAAAGCCCCAAAACACCAGCAGTAATAAAGCATGTTTCAGTAGGCGATTGGTGATTATATAAATGTGTTTTTCACAACTACTACGGGACGATCATATCGTATACTGATCTAGGTTAAGCGGGAAGATAATACAAACTAAACGGTAGAAAAAAACACACCTGTTAGTGATCAACTATTTATATTCCATTTATGGAAAACATAACACGGGAGGAAAACTATAATATTTTCAGTGCTTAAGGTTACATTGCGTTATATATATATATACATACTATCTTCAATTTTCAAGTGTTTACTAATTCACAGTTCCACACAGTTAGTACAGCTGGAGATTGACCAAATATAATTAATGTTGTGTGTACCAGTTTAAACGGCAGCTCATCTACACATTCAACATTGATAATAAAGTTGATAATAATGTATGTGTATACATGTATAGGTAGATAAAATGCCGCGTTTATTTTATACTTATATGTTAACTGATAGTGCAATTTTGAATTTAATGCTAAATAATTCTTACTTCTAGTCAGTGTAATTATTGTTTTATGGCCATACCTTCTTGTGATCCTTTAGTTAATTACTTTAAATCAGCTCTGATCAAAGACTTCAAAAATTCGAAATGTTAGCAAAGATAAGTTTTACATTACTGTTGTCGTTGTCAGCACTATGCCACGGTAAGTAAATTCAAATATTTTACAAACATATATCTGTAATAAAGGCCCAAATATGTATTTATTGATAAATCCTATTTTATTATAAATCCTTTATCATTAAATTCTGAGTTAAAGCCTTAACAGCAAGTCAACAGTAAAAAAAATTGTATAAAATTATTGTGTAGTAAGTTGCCTACAGATAAACTAATTTGTCTCGAAAGTGTGAACGACTTACAAAACTTTAGTAAGTATAGCAACCTACAACACGATTAGACAAGGCATATTACACAAAGTGAAAGTTACTAAAAAATAAAGTGGCTCAAATTTAGGCATATTAATTCATTCAACTGTAAACTATACCGTTTTGTTTCAGCCCTACCGAAATACAGAAAAATACAGAAACCCAAAATTGAATGTGGCGGATTTGTAAAGAAAAATGAGCTTCCATATCAAATCAGTGTACGATATCATGGAGCTCACATCTGCGGAGGAACGCTTTTGAGTGACGAGTACATTCTGACAGCAGCACATTGTGCGGATATTGGAAGTCCTTCCGCCTACACGATTGTTGCCGGGGAGCACAGTCTTCAAAGTGATGACGGGATCGAGCAATTGAGAAATGTAGAGAAAATTATAGTTCACGAGAATTACGACAAATTCACACTATTTAATGACATTGCATTAATTAAGATTGGGAAAGTGCTGGAGCTAAACGAGGCAATTCAGCCCATTCCGTTGGCTCCAAAAGGACACAAAGCAACTGGTGCAACTTTTAATCTTTTAATTTCATTATTTATATTTAATTTCATTACAACTTAAGGCGTATTCTAATGATTTTAAAATTTTGATTTTGAATGATATGCTATGCAAGGAGTTTTAATTACCTACCTATACCCTATATTTGTAATAATATGCCTATCCTAACCTAACTGTTTTAATGTTGTGTTTAGGTAATGGATTAATATCAGGATGGGGTTTACGAAGTGGCGTCTCCCAGCAGGACCTACTCTTTAAACTCATGCTACCTTTATGGGATGACGATGATTGCAGAGATGCCCTAGGACTGGGATCTAGTGACTTCTCACCTTCTATGATTTGTGCTGGCCATGTTGCTGGTGGCTGTGATTTTTGTAGTGGATCAGATGGTGGTGGTCCACTTGTTGCCTATGATTTAGAATTCCCATATCTCGCCGGTGTGATTTCTTGGGGTTTTGGATGTGGTCTACCTAATACACCGGGAGTGTACACAGAAGTGTCTCATTTTTCCGATTGGGTCAGTCAACATATTAATTAGCATAATAATGTGTACTTTACCTCTTATGTTTTAACTATAGTGTATACCTAATTAAATGAAGTGAATTGTAAATCATTTGAAGCGTACAGCAATACAAAAATATACTATTTAACATGAAAATTCATTTCATACATGCGGCATTGCCCATCACTAAACTAAAAGGATATGTTTTTAAATATTAGGGAAATAAAAGTGTAGTAAATAAACTCGCGGAGAGTCCAGTTACTTGATATTTTATATTGTACGCAGAATAATAAATTGTTAACTGTATCATTATTATTTATACACACCTGTAACACTGTATTTTTAATTTTTAAGCAAATTGATTTTGAGATCTCTACCGTAAAAACGTGTAAATTTTAATCTTTTGTTAGTATTTTTTATTTACAAAATAAAAATGTTAATTGCCCTGTGGCAGTAGTAGTAATAATAATAAACTTAAACTTTACAAAATGAAGTTGAATGCCTTGTCGGTACAGCTTGTTCCTCCGCTTTTCTGTTGTAACATCGCTAAAATCATCGTTATCATTTTCACTCCTCGTCATTGACACTGGAAATACTTGCGAAATAGCTATACCACATTAAAAAATTGGAAATTGTAGATAAGGAAAGTTATAAAATATGTTCAAAAACAACATGTTGTATAAATTATTATAATACTCTAATTTTTATTTTGAAGTTTAAAATAAATAGACATGTGTGGAATTTGGAAACAGAAACTGAATGATAGGTGATAGATAGAAGGCAAGAGACATGTAATATAATCACAGATTTGTATTTCAAAATATTATTTCCTGCCGATTTAACATTTGGTTGTTGATAATTAATTCCAATAGAGCAGTAAATGATACAAAGTGTCCAACTGGCTATAATGCAGTAAATCAAACTGCAGTGTCTATAAAACCGAGCTTGAAAATAATTCTTCAAACATTATTTATTTAAAGACGATCCTGAGAGGTTTGTTATTAGTAGAAACCCTTCAATGTTTTTATATAGACTCATTTTTAGACGTATGTAACTTTTAATTTTCATTAATACATAGATTGCAGCGAAAATTAAAATTCACATAAATTACTTGTCCCTTATTGAAATTTAAATGTCACTTATAAAAGCCTCTGTGCTTATGCTGCTACTTGGGATTGCTCTTGGGTCTCATTCTAAAGGTAAGGCTAATTTAATACAATTTTATCATGCTTAATAACTCTATATAAAAGGTCAAAATAACTACAGCAAGTAATGTCCCAGGTTTTCTTCCCTTTATTAATTGTTTTAAGGCAAAGTAAGCTTCATGCAAAAAATTATAATAAAATTATTTTCACTCTGTTTGCAGAACTTCCGGAGGATCCCCTTCCAATTTTTGGCGGGGAAAGGTCTACGAACAAAATTGTGGGGGGAGTAATTGTGACTCCAAATGAACTTCCTTATCAACTCAGTTTGCAGTATGGACGTCGCAGACAACATTTTTGTGGAGCGGCCATCATAAGCAATAATTATGCAATTACTGCTGCACACTGTGTTCGGTCAATGTCTCCTTCCTCATTTGTTGTCGTTGCTGGTGAACACCGACTAAATTCCAAGGAAACATCCGAGGTAGTGGTGCCCATTAGTAAAATTGTGATTCACGAGGCTTACCATTCAAAGACCGTGGAGCATGACATCGCGCTGCTAGAATTTAGTAGACCGCTTGAATATAATGGGGCCATAAATGCAGCAACATTGCCAAATTGTCCCAACCATGTGTCAACAGGTACGCCATGAAATAAATTAAAATTAAAATAATTATTACAAATAGCTATGAGTGATATGAGCGACAGGTATTACTTTTAATTTTCTTTTGTCTTTTGAGGGAGCGCGACTATAAGTGGGTGGGGAAAAACTTCGGAAAACGGTAGAGGGTCTCAGGTTCTCCGTAAAGCCCAGGTTAACATACTGGAGTGCCGGAAATATTACGCTGCGCATTTAATAGAAGACTCTATGCTCTGTGCTGGTTACGACATAGGGGGAACAGACACGTGTCAGGGAGACTCCGGTGGGCCACTAATTCTTGGAAATGTGGGCACTAATAATGGCTCCAATATCCTCATTGGTATTGTTTCATGGGGTATAGGATGTGCTCGGTCAAAGTTGCCAGGTGTTTACACAGATGTGGCGAAACATTTACCGTGGATTCAAAAAAATGCACGTGGTTTACCTAGTTCTAATAATTGCAATTAAATTTTTCGGTGCGTTCATAGCTGTACCTTGTCATGTAAACCATGCTAAATCGGATATTTTTGAAAGCGCTGTAGCTTAGTTATACTTTAGATCAGACAACTGATGAATTGATTATTGCGAGTAAACTAACCAAAATTTATATTCTATTATTATAGTATGTAGTTCGATGAAATCAAAATAAATAGTCTTGTAAATTCCTTGCATCTGAAAGCACAATTTTAATCTCAACTTAACAATGTCAATATTTTTATAATAATCATACATAACTATGCAGGATTTGAATTTTGAATAATTTTGAATATTTTCTTGCAGGTGCTTATTGTCGGGGTACAAAGTCGAGATAGTGGGAAAGGTGGTCCTAACCATTGGTGGGCGGAGCCTACCAAGTTCAATTTGGATACGATGGGTGGGAACTATTAATCGACGGGAAAACCTTTTCCACTATCTCGATTTTGTATCCCCCCAATATATCCTTTGAGAACCTTTTGTGTAACGCAATAATATTGAATACACGTTTAAAGTCATGGTTAAACTATTCATGTTAAATTCCATTCATATAATAATTAAAACGTAATAAATACATGGAATTTTGATCATTTTCAAATCATATATGTAGCATTAGAGCATGGCTGAGTTCATTGTTTCGCCTTAGTTCATTGCTGCATTCTAGCCTTCTAGCACCCACAACCACAACTCACACACATGTGATTCACACACTAACTTATTTATTGTCTTATTTTATAGTTTTAGTTGTATCCTATTTATCTGCAGTAGCACAGGTGCAGCTGTTTCTACCATTTATTTTTAGAGTTCAAAGTCATCAATTGAAAATAACTTGCACACTTTGAAAAAATTGTGAAGTAATTTTAGACATGATTTCACGATTTATATTAGATGTAGAAATAAGCAGAACGAACACCAACTGGAGGAAAATATAAACAAAACTCGTAATATTGCCATACTTAAAAAATTCATTTTGGTATAAATAATGTCGCAATAAAGGAAACATTAATAATGGATTGGATAAATCCTACGTCGCTATTATTCTAATCGAAACTGACAATATTTATAAAAGCATTAAAAAAGAGCTACACATAATACATGACCATCAAATTCTGAGCACAATTTTAATTTTTAAAATAACTTTAGACAAATGTTTTTTTTTGAACTGCCTAATCTTACTATTAAGGCTGTTATTGAGCGTATTTGTAACAATAATTACTACCGATGACAGAGTATAATTTGTTTATGAGAGCTCTAAAGTTTAATTTATATATTGATATAGAAATTCGCTTTTGAAGTCCGTGGCCGTTGAATCAAATGCATCGCAACGTCGCCATTTCCTTATTCCACAAAGATGCATACAAATACAGAATAATATATAAAAATAAGAGAAATAAATTGTATGCTAATATTTAGTAAGGTATATTTAACCGCAATACTATAGTAAACTCTGCAGGTAATTCATACTAAAATGACATATTTTGGTGGGCAGCCAAATTCAAGTCATGAGGATTGTTTGGAGTTTCACTTAACCAAAACCGAAAAGTAACACCGTAAGATAAGCTTTTAGGGAAAATAACAATTGAAAAAACAGTGTAAATAGCCTACCAAATGTATAACAGTAAATACGGCTAGCACAGTAACCAGAAGCCAAAGATCGATTATTTAAGAATAAAAAAAAAATTCATTTGTTATTATAGGCATCCTGATGATTACATTTTGTGGTTAAAGATGGGATGGAGGGCGTCATACATGTTCAAAGCAAGCTTCTTGGTCAATAACTCTGAACAGTACTGCATTCCAGGCTCCTGGTTTTCGGCCTACAAATACAATAAAAAAATCTCACACTAACTATATTATCAATTATCACTGTTAATGTGATTTAAATTTAAAATTTCAAACAAAATAACGTAGGTAGTAAAATCCCTAACTTCCATCGAATTAAATTAAATGATTTAATTAAATTTGCTTCAAAATGAGATCCCAGATGAAACTTACCTTTTTGTGAAATGCACAAGCAAGATTCTCATTGAACGAATTGCTATTCGAAGTTCTGAAATATCTTCGAGCGTGCCCTTCGCTAAAGAATTTTCCGATGCGCTCCATAATTTGCTCCGCATCAGTTCGATGACGGTACTGTCCATTCTGAGTCTCAGGAAAGTAGCCAAATTCTTGAGAGCGAGACGGGGTGACTGGATTCAAGTCAAGGCGTCCCAAACCGTGATTGATCGTCATATTCTTCACAGCCTTGCTGAGCGCTTTAAGCTGTGGAACGTTTTCAACTGGGTCAATCTCCTCACGGATAGAGCTTCCAAGAATTGACAGGATGTGCAAGAGCTTGGTCAATGGTTGGACACAGAAGGGGTGGTCATAATAACTATTGCCACCACTACCATATGCATTGTGATGAAGCCAACGCAAGCATCCAGGAACAATGGAGGCATTGTCGTCCTCATTGAAGAAGAACAACATCGGAGCTTGATCGTTTGGGCCTGAATGCTTCAAAAATCATACATAATGAAATAAAATTAGAATTTACATAATATAGTTGTATTACAAGCGTAAGATTTTCTATCAAAAATGTAAATAGTTGCTCAATTAGGTAATTAATTGTAAGAGTTTAAATAAGTTTAAAAATTCAAATTTTTTAAAGATTTCACTTACTGATTTTACGAAGTTTTTCAGATTTTCAAAAATTTCTGCATGATTTTGATGCTCTTCACTATAGCCCGGGTAGGGAAGCCCACGTTTTCTGATGCCGGTCATAATACTAATGCCGGATCCTAATGGGACTTCTCCTACAGTTAATTAATTAAGAAAAGTACATATGGAATTATTGCGCTAACATAAAGGAATTAATATTGTAAGTAAGTATGCTTACACAAAGTAATTGCCTTAAATCAAAACTATAACAATAAAACAGTCTCACATAAATTTATTAATTCATCCATCCAGTAAATTCACGCTACTTACCCGGGTCAATGCGAGAAGAATACGAGTCGATGATCCCCCTGTTCACGCTGAATGCTACAATCCCAACTTCTCCAGGGATGTAGAACGTGTTTCGCCCATCTTGGTAGGGTCCATAGACATTAAAATCTACAATAAGGATTGGCCAACTAGCAGTGGGCAATCCTTGTCTGTCATCAAAGACGAACATGGCCACAGGA
The DNA here is from genome assembly GCA_949802685.1 of Dicyrtomina minuta. Lineage (NCBI taxonomy): Eukaryota > Metazoa > Arthropoda > Collembola > Symphypleona > Dicyrtomidae > Dicyrtomina > Dicyrtomina minuta. The sequence goes on along the minus strand of OX461808.1, from coordinate 39,480,008 downwards.
TCCATGTCACCACTCCGCTGAGCTTCTTCCTTCACTTTCTTTTCAACAGCTCTCCGTTCATGGCTTTCCACTAACTCAGCAGTAACAATTATTTCAGAAATAACTGAGGACACGGATGATGGGGTTGGGCTTGGTGAAGGAGAGCCAATGTTATTGTTCTCGCTACGGATTAGATTGGCACCTTGGGGTCGTGCCCAACCCCTCATACGAGGGCGTCGATGAGCTCTTTCCATTTTGTGACTTAAAGACAACCACAGCACATGAAGACCACTAAAGTTGGTTTCGTTATTTTTTTTTGCTGTTAAATCGTAAACTATAGATTAGTTTGTCACTTTATTTATTAATTCAATTTAGAAGAACTTGGGATACGACGGAACTTGCTCCTGCTCGGGCACCGCTGAAAACTTTAATAAAAGAAATCGAAACCAGCAGGAAGACAAAGTAAGGGACGAAGGCGTATATCCTATAGTGCTAAGCTTTAGTTCTAGGATAAAGTAACTGATTACTGAAATATTACCAAAAAAATGGAACATAAGTTACGATTTATTTCGCTTGATTGCCAGTGTTGTTATCCACGATTTTACTGCAATTATGAATTACAACAGTAATTTATTACCACGAGAAAGTTTCCCAAGCATGAGAAGATAATAATAGCAATAATAGTGATAATTGGTGACAGTAAAATAATCAAAAAAGTTGAAGGCGGACGTTAACGTAATTATCCTTCCATTGGTATTTACTGGAATGTCTGTAGCTACTGAAAAGCTCCTGCTCTACGTCTACGTGTGGGGACGTTTGCAGTACGTTTCCTTTCACTTTAACATCAACAAACTCTCTGCAACCAACTAGGCATGTAATGCATATTCGCTTAGTTTTGCCAGAATTTTAAAAAACTCCGTGAAGCGTTCTCAAAACGTCGGATATAAAATAAGTTTTCTGTAGGAAGCGTTCACAAATGGAGCCAACCGGTGGGTAGGTATAGGTGAGTTTAAAAAGCGGCGATATGTCCGAATGACAAAGGGTGGGTTGTCCAAAAACTTTATGAAATATCGTGCCGTCATTTACGAACGCGTCTGCTTATAGTACGCATTAAACGAGAGCACTGCAGTTTGCCATTGCATTGGCACTTGGCACTGCACTGCTGAGTATTTAAGTGGCTACTGGATTGGAGTGCGCCTATTCCAAACGCATTTAAAATTTAAGGGAAGGACTGCACCTTTTTTTGGTAACTTATAAAACATGCAACATAACACATTACCACTACAACATATAAACACCAAGCAATGTTAAATAACCAGGCGGCGTCGAAATAAATCATTATTTTTGTACCTAATAAAATCTCATATTTATTGTAAACAGCAGTTTGGGCGTTTTAGGGTTAATTACTTTGATGTTAAATACTGGTGCTATCATTTCTCCCCTCCAAGTTTTGTCTTGACAGTGTAATTATATCCAATTGTCCATGTTTGCATTTAATGAGGAACTAAATGTATGTTTGAGTCCAACGCCGACTACGAAATATTAATGGGAAGGGAGGCAAAAAGTCCGACGGGGGCAAAAAGTCCGGAAGGGGGCAAAAAGTCCGGAGGGGGCAAAAAGTCCGCCAAAAGAGGGCAAAAAGTCCGGAGGGGGCAAAAAGTCCGCGGGGGGCAAAAAGTCCGAAGGGAGCAAAACAGGCCCCGTAATTGGAAAAAAACCTACATATATATGTTCCCTTATTTCGGAATTTTTGCCCCCTCCGGACTTTTTGCCCTCTTTTGGCGGACTTTTTGCCCCCTAAGGACTTTTTACCCTCTTTTGGCGGACTTTTTGCCCCCTCCGGACTTTTTGCCCCCTTCCGGACTTTTTGCCCCCTTCGGACTTTTTGCCCCCCTTCCCATTACTATTGTTGTTTGGAATATTGTCCATTTCCCAACTGCGCACGTAGTTTTTATCACTGCCTCATGGAGAACATAGGACTTGAAATTTTGTGTAAATTATTAGAAAATTTTGTAGCAGGTGCATTCAAAATAAATTTTACTATACATAGCTTGAACAATTGTCTAGCGACTGTCGAAGAGTTTTTGTCAGATTTCGATATGGAAGGTATTTTATTTGGGCGTCGAAGATGAGACGTCGGGGTGTCTACATATAAAACAAGGTTAAAAGTTTCATATTTCAAAAATCTTTAGTTTCACATTGAAAAACTTTTTTCCAGTTTTCTCTTCGACAGTAGTTAGATATTACCTTTTAGTTACTGTAAAAAAATTAAATGTATACCTATATGTCCAGGCAAAGCCTAAGAATTTACCGCTGGATGTGCAGTCCAACCCTTAAAGCGACGGGACGGAAGCTGCTGGAGTTTGTACGTATAGGAGTTTTCGGAGAAGCATAATGTATTCAGTCGTATTACATAGTATATTGTCTAAAAATTAAAAGTTAATTCCCAGTTTAAAATGTTATGATTTCAGTATGCGAGCGCCGAGTGATCTTTGAAGTACTGAAACGTGAAAGTAGATAATTAGTTAAACCATCATTTTTTAGAAAGTCCAAGTTAATCATAGTAAGCAGTACGACATGCAATTCAGCCAATTCAGTGATGTAACTATAATGATGGTGTAATACCTTGATTGTACTACTAGCCTGTGCCTGACTTAATTATTGTTAGTGAGTTCGCATCTTTACTAATGAATAATAATTTTTTTCCATTTAAATCTGTTTGATTGCAACACTCTAGCCATTGCATACAACTACTTTAATTTGTGGTTCGAAATAAACTAAATGTTGAATGTAAGTAAAAGCACTAACAACAAAAGTGCAAAGTATTAAACAAAATTGAATAATATGTATGTATTGTATTATTAAGTTCAGCATATCGTTAATTAAATGACAGCGCCAAAGTAAAGTTGACACAATAGCCAGCAGCACCATAATCATATCAGCCATGAAATATGTTGTATGTTGATAAGGTTTAATGTTCAATCGGACTGGGTCCCCGAGTTGTTTCAGACAATTTCAGCTGAAGGATAACCACGAAGTAAGTCATAACGGTCCCAATTACCTATAAAATTGCATTATCCACTTATTTGGCATGGTATGTTGTGTACAACATAATGTAAGCTCGTAATTAATAAATATTAGCGATTCGTTGAACACAATGTATAAAATTAATACAACCAAATTATTTTAACCCTTCCATCATTCATGTTGTACTCACCCCTGGGATTAAGGTGTGATTAATACTAAATAAATCACAAGCCGTCAAGTTATATTTCCAGGATGTAATCCACAATACTAAACTCCTTTCGTGAGTACTGAGATCCTTTAACTTCATTGCTTGATTTTGTAGTTCGAATCTACTTTCATTTATCTTTTTAGCGTAAATCAGAAATAATTAATTAGGAAAAGTAACAGTAAGTAGACATACAGCTTAGCTATTAGTTAATTGTTAAGCAGTTGTAAAACTTGAAAATGGACTATTTTACTATACATTTGTTAATAAAAAATATGCATTAATGGTACCTTTTTGCGAAGAAATTCTCCAAAATGTGAAATCATGAAAATGACCAAAAGGGAAACTACACTCTGTAGAGTCTCGGCCTTTCTACCTTTTTCTTGAATTAGTAACCAACTCGCGTTCTCAATCAAGTTGACAGTTCCCCATGTCAGAATGACTGTTGTGTAGAATCCTGCTACTTTGGAGTACTGTCCAAAAACTATTTTCAATTCTTCAAATTTGAGAGCAAATGTTTCAATTTCGAATCCTATTTCAAAATCCATTGTAATTCGGATGTCATTGTTGAAACTAAGTTTCATTGTTGTGTCGTCATCTCCTTTAGTTTCTTTTTCTGTTTTTTCCGTTATCAAATTTTCGTTTAAAGGTACCAGATGCTCATCTGCTGGGCAGACCGCAGAAGCTTTTGATGCTGAATTAGTTTTTTTCAGACTAGTTAGTGATGGTTTCTTATTGTTAAAATACCATTGAAGATCTGAATAGCATCGATTCCGATGTGACTGTGGTTGGTATTGAAATTTGTTGTCCGTTTCCGTTTCTGATTCTAATCGACGTTGCTTGAGAGCCGACATCCTTGTAATTACATTCAAACGCCGTATGATTTCAGCCACAAAATTTTCATGGAGTCGAACCATCTCAAGTCCAAACAAGATAGTGTATAGGAAATTAAACGTAAATGATAGGATTGGAATGACATTAATAAATAAAATCAGGCTGAACCAAATATTTGGATTTTCAAAGGAATTCATGGTTACTTTTGTCATTGGGCATTCAGAATGGGTAAAATTATATTTTATAATGGTCCAGATCTCTGAGGTTGCCGAGAGCGCCACTAGTAGTAGGGCAAGGGTCATGTATTTTCTAATGTAATTGTCGTTAGCCTTCGGACCATCACCCTTCTTTCCTGCTTCTAGATGACGTCTATCCGGGAAGGGAATTTGTTTACGAATATTTGGTAGACTTATGAATGCCATTGTTGCGGATGTGCCGCAGAGAAAGATCCCACCGATCCGCATCGAGATATCCATGAAGAAGTTGTGGATGAAGCTGAGAATGTAAACAACCAGCAGGGATGAGAGTGACTGTTTAAAATGGCGACGGATTTTGGTTTTCGTGTCTGCTGCAGTGTTGATTTTGGGTTCGGTCCTGTTACTGAATATTCCCATGCTTGTGATCGCTCTTTTGCTGGGTGGCAAACTGTTTTGGATGGATTGAAAACATTCCAGGCCCACGAATATTGAGAGAATAATAATCAAAATGCTGTAAAGTAAGATCCAAGGGTACTTCTTGCATTTTATGTAACCTTTGTAATTAATGTATTTTGACAGTTTTAGACCAAAGGGACTTTCATTGGGAAATAGTCCAGTAACCCAACCGAAAAAGAGGAGACTTCTAAGTGCGGGCTCCATGGAAACTCGGAAAGTTTAGCAAACTTGGCTTAAAGTTACTATGGAATATTTTAAAAAATGTGGGAAAGGAAAATTAAATTCGGATTTAGTGAAAATTGTAAATTATGTTCGCGATTGGGTTGCAGGTAGCTAACTAACTTCCCGTAGAAGGTAAAAAACAGTCTTTCATTACTTCAATTATGGTTTGTTTATTTATTGAACTAAATCTATAATAATATTAACTTGACACTGACATTAGCTATATGTACATATCATTATCGTATAGACTTGTCCAGCTTGATGAAAAATTAGGCAGTTAATGATATGTATTATTTTCTGCAGTAAGTTGACCTCGACGTCGTTATTCAAACAAAATGTAATTCTAATACCTAATAAAACGGATGTTATCATTGCCATTTAAAATCAATTAGGCTAGGTCGTTTTCGGTTTCGTTTTTTCTGCTAATTTCCATTGATTTTCACGTCGTAGGTCGAGACAAGGTTCTGAAATCTATGACTTTTCCAATCATTATTATGAGAATATTGTAACCTTTACTTCAAAATTAATGATCTATTAGTTAGTTATGCAAATAGCGTACTGTCAGCTCATATTTTTATTATGTAGTAAGAACTGGTCTTGCTCCGGATACTCCGGAAACAAAATACATATATGTTGCGTAATATTTTAGACCACTTTGCTTAATAATCTTCTGAACAAACATCTACTCTTATTAGCAACTTACATTGGAATTACAGAAAAAATGAAAATACAGGTTGTAGTGTAGGACATTTTCCCTTCAGGACATTATCCTCCCGAGCATTAAATAATGCGTAAAATTAGTTAAAGATTTAAAATTCTTATAATATTATAACCTTAGTAACCTGCGTGGACATTGGCATTATTAGCAAGGAATTTTAAAATCTTGGAAGCTCCGTATAAATATTTCAGTAATAGGTGCTATATATCTGTGTTGTATCGTAAACAAGTTTAATAGTTTAAAGTAATATAAATATTTAATAAAAACGATCTTGTAACTTCCGAAATTGATAACCTTCTGTTTACAGTTCATGTGCATTTGAAGTATTAGAAGAGAGAAGACTGTCTTTATCGAGCACTGTTTACGTCAGAGAGATTAGCTATGTACTACATAGTATACACAAAATAATTATATTTAGGGATCATGTAAGTGTCAAATTAAAAGTGTCAGTAAATACGTAGACTTGGCGTTGTCAACGGATAAACCATTCTAAGAAATACACATGCAGTATATCACCATACAAGCGATTTAACTCCCTATATTTATCCCATTGATTAAACTCACTATAGTCAGTAATTATATGCAATTATTATTAGCTTAGGTGCATATAGCGACATTCTTTGTATAGCGCAGTATTGGAATAATCTTTGTAACTGTCTACAAAAGTCTACACAATACCGACAGTGAGGACTCAAAATTACCCACTTCCATCATAAAGCAAAATGTACTATCTACACGAACGAAATTAAAATATCTTGATCATAAAAACATGTTGGTACCTAAATAGAGTAACACTTTTAAAAAATGTAAATCGAACATTGTACACTTTTCAAAAACATGGAAGCGAAACATTTTGCACTTTTTTAAAACATGTAAATGGAACGTTTTGCACTTTTCAAAAACATGGAAATGGAACATTTTGCACTTTTCTAAAACATGTAAGTGGGAAATTTTACACTTTTCAAAAACATGAAAGTAAAACATTTATTGCACTTTTCATAATGTAATCAACATTTTACCCATCTATCTCAAGTAGTGTTTTTTGACAATGTTAATTCTAGCTTAAATTAGAAATAGTTTATTTTGATACACATTAGGTCCTTTTAGTAAACAGGTTTTTGTATTAGCCCAATACTGGAAACTGGAAGTTATTTAAAATCTTTACAAGCTTATATATACCAAAGAAATTGATATCAGTTTTTATTTTTTTTATGCTTTCTACATAATGTGTTAACCTTTAATCATTTATGTCCTCTACAGACGCATTTAATTCATATCAGTCAAACCAAACTTGTATTATTAGTAGTCACTATCATCATGTACTAGTTCATCACTGTTTTCAGCTTTGACTTAATAGTAGCTAACACACAAGGAACAACGTTAAACATAACGTCCGCAGAGACATAAGAATTGCATGTACCTACTATAGTAATTCAAATTTTATTTCACGAAATACGAATTTGAGCCCAAAACACAGTAAAAATCAGGTATTCACAAAATCGAAAATGTTTTTTCGAATTAGACATCAAATTGTGATTGCAAAAATTATTATAACTTTCGTTTTGGTTTCCAACTCAATCAAATGTGTCCAGAGCAGCAGTCAAAATCTTTTCTCGATCTGGGGTGCATCCCCTGAAGACTATTCCAATGAAGAGGAAACTGAAACTCCAATAACAATTATCTTACCTATGAAACCACAACCAGCAATATCCAGCAGCAGATCCCGTCCCCGTACTTCTGGTCGAAGTGATTTCGGAGAATCATGTGATGATTTCACTGCTCGCTGTTCCCCAAATTCACAGTTTTCCTGTACGGATGGGACTTGCCAGTGTTCGAAACCAGATGATATGGTGTATGACCCATCAACTTCAAAATGTTTCGTACGTTCCGGAGAGCAGTGCAAGTATGAAATCACAGTCATTATTGAGCCAGAGCGTGTGCCTGAAACGCGCCGAAAAGTCCCGTCTGCTTACGATCCTGGAGTTTTTACAGAATTTAATCCATTCCATATTTCAAACGAGGACGAGGACGAGAATGACTACCAAGACGACCCATCAGGCTCCGGTTACCCCAAAACAAGACAGCAAAATCGTTACGAAGTCTTCTCCTGTGTCTCTAATGCAAAATGTATTAATAGTATTTGTAAGTGTAATCCGAATTTCTTCGAAGATGCGGATGGGCAATGTTCTAAAAGAAAAGAATTTGGAAGTTATTGCACTGCTAATAACGAATGTAAGGAGCAACCAGGATTAGTGTGCACAGGAGGACGTTGTGGTTGCAATCCATTGATAGCTAAGACAAACTCAAGGAATCGATGCATCGGCCTCCCTGGTCAGCCTTGCATCCGGCAACAGTGTGCGGACGGCACCGTTTGTAGCAAAAACGTGTGTACTTGCACTGGTAGCTTCAGATTCGATGAAGTAGAAAAGAAATGCAAGGCGAAGCATGGGAGCGTTTGCAAAAATTCCGAAGAATGTGTCGGTTCTTTGGAGTGTTTGAACAATGTTTGCGAATGTCCATATCAAAAACATCAGCTTTTTGAGGAATCCGAAAATAACTGCAGGAGCATCGTATCAGCTCCTTGTGCGCAGGATCAAGATTGTGTTCCTCATGCCACGTGCCAACAAGATTCAAACGGTTTTCAAGAGTCTACTTGTCAGTGTGCTGATGGTTTCATTGAGAGTGGACCCGGTTTTTGTTACGGAACTAACGGAAAATCCTGCTCTTCAACAAATGCATCATCTACTTCACCAGCTTATAAGGTTCCTGCCGAATCCTTTTTGGCGGGGATTTTGAACAGGTAAATTATCAAAATTCAGTCTTCAAAAACTTTCAAAATAATGTATTAGTTTCATTAAGGTTATACAAAGAGTACGGTTTTTTAATTTTCCCTGCTGTTTTTAGCGCACCCAATGACGATTCGGGCTACGTCACGGTAAAACTAGATGAGAGCAGCTGTGCCACAGACCGAAATCTGAATTGCCTCAATTCAACATGCTCTTGTGAGCAGCGGATGGAAACGTTCGATGAGAACCTTGGCGCTTGTGTTGGATTAGCCGGAGCTCTATGTCGTCTTGATAGTGAAAATTACTGTGCTGAAAACTCTGCTTGTATTTCTACTAACAGGTCAAAGAAGGCTAATCTGTTTGGGAAGTGCAGTTGTTCAGATGGATTTTCAGCTGATGCTCAAAGACACTGTACAGAATAGGAGAATTCAACAAGGCAATAAGTCACCATGGTAGTGATTTAAAAACTATTGCTGCAGAAAATAATTCAATGATGAAGGCCGTGGACGTTTTTATTTTGATAATTTTAATATTAAATGTTTTCTTAATTAATTACATTTTAGCATCATACAATGCAGATGACTATAATATTATGTATGTATACATTTGCTAAGGAATAAAACAGTTTGTAAAATAATGTTAACTCGTAACCGTTCTTTTAGAGTGCTTTTATGTACTGTATGGGTTCTCTGCGATGCTGGTCCGACGAGGAATAGCCGTGCGCCGCATATTCATCGTTTTATAACCGGTATGAAGAACAGAATCACGATATATTCTACTTTGTTCAAGATTTATTTTATTTGGTGGTTTAAATACTTTTCTACGGATCTGTCTCCCAAAATTTCCACCAGAGGGTACGACGGCGAGGCTCCTTCCTTTTTGAATTTGTGGCTCAATTCCTTTATTGGTCGTCGTTTCTTCTTGACTGCAAATAATAAATAATTCTATTTTTCATGGCGGCTTGACAACAAGAATAATAAATAATAACTGTCAAACCGCCATGAATTTTTTCTGCTTTCGAATTTCAACTATCAATTGGTATGATTTTTGGAGTTAAACAAACTTGTAATAATTGTTTATCTTAAATATTTAAATCTAATACCTTAAAAGCTCCGCTAGTCCTCTATGTATTTTGCGGTTCGCATTGAGTCTGTATCTACAAGTAACTATGGTAATGCTAACCAGTAGAACTGTCATCCGTAAAATGTGCACTGACCGTGAGAAGTAATTTACCCTCATTTTACTAAAACTTTGTGTGATATTTAATTTCCCCTATATCTGCAGTACTGTCTAAAATATTAATACATAATAAGTTGGTGTAAGTAAACATAAATTCAACTTGACTACAATACCATATTTTTGTATCTAAATTTCAATTGATTAGTAACAAAGAGCTGCAAGTGCAGCTAATTACTTGTGCTTGTACGTGTGCATTCATGCAAGCTGCATTACTTTATAAAGTGGGTCATAGGAAATTCAATATAAATAATGATTTACCCAAAAAACTAAAAATTTTATAGTTGTAGTGACACAGTTGAATTTTAATGAAATAAAAAACTTGCTCAGAAAATAAGAACGAAATTAATATATATGCTTATATGCGCAGTAGGCATTGAAAATACAGGTTAAATTAAACACTGTTAATTGTTATTATTTTAATGAATTCAGAACTTTTGTAAACAATTTTACACTAATTTTGTGTTACAAAATTAGAACTGTGGTATCTGAAAAGCATTTTTGTCTTCTTCGGTTGACTTATATTAGGCATTATTTTTATAGTGTATAGTTTTTTTCCAATTTCGTCTATAACAATTTAAATTAAAAAATAAATTAATGTCCACTCTCTTCATAATATCAATTTAATTCTAAATAAAAATATTCATGCTTACAATAAGCTTACCTATAATTTAATCTTTTTCCGGTGAGTTCTTGTATGAGCATACTGACCCCTACTTCTTCTGACTGTTACCTTGCCTGGCCTATAAATATGGTTAAAGTAATAAATAAAAATATAAACTTGCATAGAAAATTAAATTTAGGGTTACAATTTATTAGTGCTCTGGGGAATTTTGAATTCTTAATGATATGTACCTACCTGTTTCCAGCACTGCTGTCGTTTTCAGTTTCAGCCTCACCGTCCCCATCCGTCAGCGTATCTAGTTTTTTTTCACTACTTACTGTTTCAACGTGGATCGTTAACACAAGTGCTAGCACCCCAAGGAACAGTAACCAGAAATGTCCTGCTGGGCTCCTCTTACCCGACAATGTAAATATCATTTTAAGTGTCAAAATAGCTGCAACAGAAGGGCAATTTTGTTGGTGCAATGGTATAAATTGCAATTATGTAATAATTAAGGAATAACAATATTTACTAAATACATATACTATGGATGTTACCAAGACGTAGTTAATTAGTTTTGGTTGCTATATGCAATCTAAATGCGCATTATTTAATTACCTACATGAGTTTATGGGAGGAGTGAATATAGCATTCAGAACATAGTGTTATATTTGTTCCAAAAAACTATTCATGTATTATTCTTGTTGCATTCTCTGTAGCTATTGACATACTGCATTCAGATTGGAAATAAAGACTCGTGCACAATAATTATTTATATTCAATCCAATGTTTACCAATTAAATATTGAACAATCACCTAGCACAAAATTAGACGTACCGTATTTCCTTTAATAAGTGCATCCCTTGTACTATTCAAATCTCGACCCGCGTACAGGCCTGTGAACGCGGGGTGCACTAACAATAAGTTTTAAATAGACCCATGTTGTATTCAAATCCCTACCCCTCATACCTGTGCCGTTTAATATTAAAGGAAATGCGGTTCAGTATATGTAACCCTTTAAGTAATGTGCAAAATCCATTTAAGGGATTGTTCATAAATGATGTCATGCATGACCCGGCGTTTTTTTGATGGAGCCATCCAGCCTAAAAATAGAATCGCCTTAAATGTGTACGCTTTTAGAACCCACCCGGCCAGATGATATCATTTATGAACGATTCCTTCTCTAGAGAACATGGAGAGCTAATAAATATGCAAAATATCCTAACTACAGCATTATATTTCACAAGTTAGTATCATGATTTTAAGCTTAAAAAATTATACAAGCCTGATTTAAATAATTATTACATCTTTATTCATTTAAACACACAATATATTATCTTCGTATTATTATAGATTTCTTATAAAACATAAGATTTAAAAGTTGGCAAGTAAATGGAAAAATTATTTTTGACTTAACTCCTAATTTTATCCTACTTTCTTCTTTTTAACAACTTGTATTCCTCCAGCACTTGGCTTCCTCATCCCCATTGTCCTTTGACTGCACGCAGCACCTACACATTCCTCAGTATCCGGTTCCGGTGTGGCTGTCGGCACGTCGCGGCGTCTACGCTTTTCAAATTGAGGAAGCAAAGGGGCTGCAAAATAATTATTCTGATTCTGATTGGTTGACAAATCGCCTTGAATGGTGTGAAGCAACAAAGATTTTTCGCCATTTATTGTCAAGGGAAGCCCGGCCACTGCTGATTTTTTGTGTAATAAAAATATTAATTAATAATCTAATTTTTTAACTATAAGTGCTATGGACAGTTGAAGCATACTAAACTTTTACAGTAGGAATCCGCAATTTTTATAAACTTGCAAAATAAACTACTCAAATGTTTTGAAACCCGTTTTGAAATTTACTAGTAATCACATAACCATTATTATTTTTGAGCACTTGATAATAAAGTTCAACAATTTAATTTATTTGTGAGACAATTGCGGACCTATTATATTATATGTTCTGTTTGAATAGATTATTTTGTATGATATTGAAATTCAAGAGTTTAAAAAAATTTCTAACCATTTAAAATGACAAGAAGCGCGACTATTGAAAAATATCCTAGAATTAGGGTTTTCATGATTTTATCCGTCTTGAATACGTAGCTAGGAAACTACGTGAAGTTAAGGGTTTTGAAATGTAAAAAGTTTGATCGATGCGTTTGTAAATGCGTAAGATCTTTTGGATTCCGTTTGTTGTCATTAGAATAATTAGGTGTTTATGTAATCGGATATTCTTAGAATCTAAACACAGTCAATTCTACTGAATTTCTTTTTCAGGAAGCATTGATTCGTGATATCAAATCTAATCTATCTCATTAAACAAGTATAAATAAAATAGTTGTATTTAATATGGTTGTATAATTTAATGAGCATATGTAATTTATAATTGCGTACCATTAACCATAGCTTACTAATGACCTGCATTAATATTATTAGGTATGCAATTATTATTCAACCAGCGCACGATTAGTAATAGAAATATTCGAGAGCTATTTAAATTGTAAGATACGGTATAATTTTAGTTTAAAAATAGGCATTTGCTACCCAGACATTTTTCATCCGGACAATGACTACCCATTTGTTACCCAGCCACAAATCAATGACATGTGATACCTATTAGCAAAATAGCGAAACTAAACATCTGTCGAAAAAGCACCAATGCATATTTTAATTTTTGTTATTATAGGAGACATAACTACTTTAATCACGCTTTATTTTCATGGTTATTAGCCATAAATAAATGTACTTGCATACTTTGGATATGAATGCGGACATTCCAGGTAGCAAATGCCTGTGTAGCAAATTCGCGGATTCCCTGGTGGCAAATGTCCGGGTAAAAAATATTTGTAGCGAATTCCCGGATTCCCTGGTAGCAAATGCCTGGGTAGAAAGTATTGGGGTAGTAAATGTCCGGGTAGCAAATTTCCGGGTGGCAAAAGTCCGGATAATGTCCAGGTAGTAAATTTCCTTTTAGAAAACCTCCGGGTATCAAATATCCGGGTATTAAATGTCCAGGTAGAAAATATTGGGATAGTAAATGTCCGGGTAGCAAACGTCCGGGTAGCAAATGTCCGGGTGACAAATACCTAGGCAGCATATATAATCCAGGTAGCAAATGTCCTGGTAGTAAATGTCGGGGTAGCAAATATCCAGTTAGTAAATTTCCAGGTAGCAAATGTCCGGGTAGCAAATGTCCAACAATCAATACACTAATTATATTTTCCGCAATGTTTTCTTTGAGAGTAAAATTTTTTGTTGAAATGTCTGTTCTAATAAATTCAATAATTTTAATGATAATTTTAAGTTTTGAGTAGAAATATTCATAACATTTAAAGCTGCACATTTTTATGAAAAAATTGGTCGGGGTCTTTTCCATTAAAAAACATATTTCCAGGGGGGGAATAGGCAACAACGGCGACGCTTCGACTTCCTTTGGTAGCCACCCCGACACCAATTGTCTTTGTAGCTTTCCATACCATTACTGTGAATGTGCCGTAGGTCGTCTTAGGTGACTTTGGGTCGTACTTACTCTTTCCGTTGTACCAACTGTTAATTGCCTTTGTAATAATTTCTGACTTATTTTTTCCAGTTCCCCCAAATTCAAAGATGTTCTGAATAGATGTTGATGAGGATTTAAATCCAAGTTTCGCATTTGTATTTACTATGTGGTCTGCCCAACTTTGTGATTCTTGAGTTAGCTGATTTAAGCATAAACATATTGGAAATTATTATAAAATGGAGCTCAAATAAATGTTGACAAATTAATAAGCTAAACATTTTTCGAGTTAATTTTAAATCCGTTTTACGTAATTAAAATGAGCGGTTCATACCTTTGGATCTAATGCAACTGGAGGAGCACCATGATTAGCTCGAAGTTTATTATGAAGATTGAGAGCCGTTGTAGTAAAATCTTCCTCTTCTATTGCTGTCACTGGTGTCGCATTCCTGTTTTAATTTAGTTGCATAAAACAAGTAATTAGTAGATTAATTTAATTAGTATTTTTTTCACATATGTATTATGTAGCACCAAGAAATTAATTTTAAAAGCACGATAAGACACTCACTCTTGCGGTTCTTTCTCAGGTTCATCCCGTTTGTGTCGAAATAATTTGAAAGCAAATTCGTGGGTCTTATCTGCTGCAACGTTGGATAAAATATATTCCCTCTGGAACTGTTGCACTAGTCGAGCATTTATATCTGAAATAAACCATCATATATCAGTGAAGGGTTGGTCGGGCCAAATAAATTCAAAAGACTAATAGTAAAGTTAGTGACACTTGCAAGCGAAATAACCTTCGAACTAAAATAGAGTGCATACATTTAGATAATAAAACGATTACTACTGCTAACTATATTCATAAGGAAAAAATAGAAACTGATGCTCACTAGTTTACCTGTACTGGAAAAATGTAGGGCAAAGAAGGTGAATAAAACAAATTTGAGTACTCCCATGTTTTTGTCTGCAATTACAACCTATACCTTTAGTTGCAAAATTTGAACACGTTTTGAAACTGACTTTCTCCGGTCTTCTAATTATTATATGTTGAATTTTATGAATAATTGGTTGTTTAATTAGAATTAGGCAAATTTCCAAAATACTATAGGATTGGATTTATAGGAAAATCTCACATCCTTTTTGTGAGATTCAGCGCGTAATTAATTGTATATTTTTATATTATGTAGTCAGCTTGATTGAAAATTAGCGTAATTAGGCGTGTGCCATTCTTCATTTCGTGAATGGTTTCTTTATAATGGCAGTTGAATTTACAAGAATTACAATTAATAATAATGATAAAATTTAAAATGAGCATTCTGCTTTGAATTCAAAGCGGTGTCTTTTTTAGATAATAAGTATTGTTAAGTTCTATATGCGCATAATAATCAAGCTGCAATCGGCATAGGAAATATATATTACAATTACAAGCCCTCGTTACCGTGACTTTGTGTGTCATAGGTGTACACACTATCTACCTATTTCCTGTCTGTCTATAGAGGGATCATTCATTAATGACGTCATGCATACGGTCAATGGGTCTGTTCGTCACTGATGACATCCCATGTTAAAGATACCCGATTGCTCAATGGTCAAACTGATGACAGGGTCCTTAAAATGGTGACATTTCGATGACGTCATTTATGAACGATCCCAAATGCACGTTTACCGCAACCTTAATGTCGTCTCGACAAACTAGTAAGCTTAACACAATAAAACATTAGTAAGTAATCGATATTACAGTTGAGAATTGAAAAGAGTTTAATTCAAAATTTTTGAAGAGAACACAATATTTGAATTTCTACTAATAATAGCAATTGAATGGATCACTCTCACTCAACTCGATCAGTATCCACGAAATACACCAAATTTATAAGTATGTAAATTGCATTTCTTATTTTCTCCGTTTCATTTTTGTCCTTTCCGAACTTTGTGTATCTTATTCGACTTGATAATTGGTGCTGTTGGTACAATTAAATAAACATGCATCAAGAATAAAATGAACTGCTAAAAGCATAGGTAACTACACAAAATTTTAAAATGTGAGCAGAATATTCTCATTAAAAAAAGTGATTAAAAAATGTTGTTTAGACTTACGATACTTATGAGGCTTATACGTTGTTTTACTTTTACTATTACTAGCGATTGGAGCTGCAAACGGGATGGATGTAATAATTTTGGAGGCTGGACGAGCCGTCAAAGGTTTTGTTGTTTGATTGAGATTAGGTGCTGAAACTACTACTTTTGGATCCGTTGTTAAATTCGCCGTTGAAATCAAAATCACGATCGAAGGTGGTGTATTCGTAGCTCCATCCCCTGAAACATCCCCTGTAACTAAAACTTTCGAACCGTCGTATTCCTGCTCCGAATTTCCTTGAGCTGCGCTATCTGATGACACGGATATTGCACTACGGCCGGCCAGGCCGGTCGTCGGGCCTTTCGAGCCGGTAGTATTAGCAAGATCTAACTTTATTTGCAATTTAATAACAGGGGCAGCGGGCAGTTGACTTGCATTTGTGGTTGTGTTTGAGTCCCGTTTTGTTCGGCTGTGAATTGTGTTGTATGAGGAGGAGTCCGAGTCCGAGTCCGTGGCCCAAAAGACAATTTGGTTTGGTATGTCAACAAGTACTAAATCATCGAAATAGAATGCACCAGTATTATGTATTCAGAATATATTCGATCAATCATAACTTGAATTTTCGAGAATTCCACTATTTAATATTAAAATTATATAGAAGTGTTTTAATGAATTATTCAGATGTAAAAATAAAGGTATATCAAGGCAATATAATTGTACGCGTAAAATGTACTAATGTGGTTATATCGTCTGTGAAGAACCAAAATGACCCATATCCAATTTAAGTTATACCTACCTACGTAAAATGTTCTATTTCACATTTACCGGTTTTTGAAAAGTGTTAAAATATTCTATTTGCATGTTCTTCAAAAGTGCAAAATGCTCTATTTGCATATTTTTGATAAGTGCAAAATGTTCCAATTTCATGTTTTTGAAAAGTGTAAAATTTTCTATTTAAATGATTTGAAGACATATTTCAATATTTTTTAGCTACAAATAGATATGGGTCATTTTGGTCCTTCGCAGTCGATATGTAATAAGACATTTTAAATTTTCCGCCAAACCTAAAATTCGAAATTTTCTACTGTTTTGTTTTTTAGTTTTTTTGTCATTTTGTTAATATCTTGTCTCTTGTAGATGAGTGGTTGCACCCAGCACCACTGCGTACTAACTGACTATATAAGTAGTAATATAGTACTAAACTATTTATGATTAATTTTTCTAACAAAATAAAAAAAACTCGAAAGCGAAATCTAACCGTCAAGTTTACCACAGATGACTCACTGCAAATGTATATAAGTGGTACACCATCCGCCGAACGCTAATATTACGGTAACGATTAGCATTATCTAGTTATTTTCCCGTTCATAGCAAAAAAATGGATGATTGCTTAAAACATACTCAAAAATCCGTTTTTTAAAAATTGCTTCAAAAAGTGCTGTATGGACCAGAAAAGTTAAAAAAACTTTCAGGGACTTTAAAATGATATACCACTCGTTGAAGCCGTTGAAGCCGGTCGAGTATTTGAAATTTTTCAAAAAGGTAATAAATAGTGCATATATGCATAGTAATAAATAATAAATCGCTAAACTTACCCCCTAACAACACTATTAAAGAGATCACAAGAGTTGAAACTAATAAGTGGTGCATGTTGGATTTTTAATTTTTGCTTACTGTGATGTAAAAATTGACAATGATCGTGTACACGTAATGATTAAAAGTAGTCATAAATAATGTGTGCGGTGTAGCCTATTGCTACATTATGCCGTATAATAATTGTGGAGCAAGCAGTAGAATTGTAGAATTGATATAATGACAACAAACAAAAGCAATTATTTATTTATTTCGACTTTGCTGGCTTGAATGATCTTTAAACTTTGAGTTTTATATACGCATACATATATACAAAATTAGGTACTTGTGTAATTAGTTATCATAAGTTTATAACATTGAATGAAAGCTATAATACCATTTGGATCTACCATGAAGTACAATATATAGCAACATCAGTGTCACCAATACTAATTGTACTAAATTACAACCAATAAGTTCCTACCGTATATCTTTAACAGAACGACCCTCAATTTTAACTGTATTAAAAATCGGGGGTTTCCCCCCATGTTGTATTATAGAGAGCTGCGTTCTAATTGAGACCCGCGTAGTATTAGAAGATATTCGGTACTTGACAATAGTATGAAAAATATTCAAATCGGTGTTGTTGACGATCCGGTACAGTGGACACTAAACATATTGTATTTAAATCATTTCAAGTTTTGAAAATGTCTTATTGATACAAAATACAAAGCTTTAGCCAATTAAGATTCTCGCTGAATTCTTTTGAGAATTTTGAAAATAAATTCAAGTATATTGTAGGTGCTTAACTGCGTATTATTAATGCTGTTATAATTATATAGTTTGAGTAAAGATTTAAAAAAAAATTATGTTTCACTTTCAAAAACATGCATACCGGAAATTAGAGACTAGGAATAATTTGAAAATATTACTGAAGAGTAGATTAGTTATTTTAAAAATTGAAAATTAACTATTTAAACTATGTAACTATTGGAGGGGCAGCCGAAAGTGATAAGTGATATCTGGCAAGGGTAAAGCTACCATTTGTTTGCATGTAAATTTATTCTTGCCCAGTATCACGTTCGATTGTCCCAACTCAAACATACTACACTTTTTATAAGGCTACTTCAATGCATTCTTGGAAACATGCAGACTTAGGGATAGTACATAAATGATGTGATCGAAATATCCCCATTTCTAGGACCCTAAGACCCCCTAATAAATCAAAATAAATCAAAATAATTGAATACAGTACAGTACGATACGACATGTCATGCATTACTTAAAATAGGAAAGAGAAATAAAGTATACTACCTAACTAATAACTAACTATAAGAGAATTCTTGAACATCTCAAAAACATATATAAGTGGATGTGTGAATATGTAATGGATGTAAACAGAAAATTACCGAAACAAGTGAGTAATCATCTGTTCCTGTTCCTCATCGTCAGATCCCCTTTCACACATGGGGCGATGGGGCAATCATCAAGATGAAAGACTTCCAAGGCTTTTCCATGAATTCGGAAATTTTTCAACGTGCTGAATACCAAGCAGCGATGAGGACTTGTACATTTTTTTCGAGCACTTGCCCCAGCCCATGCTGGCTTATGATTGACTCCAACAGGGGTCTTGGTCCCCTTAGCCTTAGACCTAGATTTACGCCGCTTCACAGATTTTGCCATCTGCATTTCTTAACGCATTTGTGACTCACTATAGCAATAAGTCAGATCTGTCTACCAGAATACTCGGTGAGAATTGATGGCTTTATAGCGACGGAATTCTTTATCCTAGATTGATAGTATTTCTCTCGTCTTTTGCTATATGGTCATCACTTTTGAAACAAAAAGCTGTCTGCAAAAATAAAACAAAAATTTTCATTAGTCAAGTCAAAATTACTATTCATGATCAATCAAAATCAAAATAAATTAATTTAATAAACTATAATGGAGTTGAACAACTCATCGTCAATTATAGTTTTTACTTACCAAGCGGAACCTAAGGGTTCATAAGTGTAAATTGTATTTTGTACTATGTTGGTTTACTTACTATAGTTAAAGTATTTGTTTTCTAAATGAATGTATTGTTGCTGGAATTCGGGAATCTCCAATTTTTGAAAAATTGAAATTTCTTTAGTCTCCTAATTGGAGTAAGCGCGTCTGGAGACTTCAAGTGAGCCTGAGCAGTAAATCGCGAAGATTGTCCTTTTATGTGATTTCATTTCAACGTTTCAACCCGTTTTTTTTTTGCAAAATTCCGTAATTAGAAATTTCCAACGCACTTGTTTTGTCGTATTATGTTATTTGTCAGTGTTCTTGATTATAATCTATTTATTTCGCAACTAAAGACAAATAGTTCAAACATTTTAATTAATACAAATGATACTACTATAAAAGTAAAATTGTATACATGATAATTATTTACGATCTAACCAACACAAATAGGAGACCAGCGCAGTGAGGGGATGGGGATAGCGAGCTTTACTTACAACACCCACTAATTAAATATTGTTGTTTTGACACTTGAGCTTTGCTTTGAGTAAATATTTATTTTATTGGTAATATTCTCCATTTTGTCACGTTGCATTGGGCGGGACTGCGGATCCTATGATTCGTGACGGAGATACGGAATTAAGTACATATGGGATTCTATTTTTCTATTTAACTCATAAAACATTAGCATTACTTAACCATATAAGTACCACTTTCTTCAAGTTCAACTTTTCTCACCATTCTGTCAATATATTTAATAAAATATTATGTAACATAGCGTCTGAGGCTCTCCAATACTGTTGACAGGCGCGGGTTCAATTCCCGCTAGCCTCGGATCTCTTTCGTGAGAAAGTTGATCTTAAACGTCGGGCTCTCCACATGTGTGGCGACCTATGTCATTAAAGACTTACTTGGCTCTGTGTTAGTACGGGGTAAGCTAGTCACACGGGGGTTGGTGTTGGGAGATCTGATCAATTGATTAGAAACACCAAACCCCTTACAAATAAAGTTCCTTTGACCTTTTTTTTGATGTAAGTAAAGGCTGGACACAGAACCAAAATGACCCATATTC
This sequence comes from Dicyrtomina minuta, assembly GCA_949802685.1. NCBI lineage: Eukaryota > Metazoa > Arthropoda > Collembola > Symphypleona > Dicyrtomidae > Dicyrtomina > Dicyrtomina minuta. Next base: position 39,459,538 of record OX461808.1, on the reverse strand, counting down.
ATTTTTAGTTTCAAACAAAATGCACTATCTACAGAAAACATTAAAATTACATGTTCATGAAAGCATGTAAGTAGAACCTTGTGCATTTTTCAAAAAAACATATAACATACAATATTTTGCATTTTCAATCAACGTGTACATCCACTATTTTGTACCCTCAAAAAACATGTAAATAGGACATTTTAAAAACATGTAAATGCAACATTTTGTAATTTTAAAAAATACTTAAATAGAATATTTTGACATTTTTAAAAACATGTAAATAGAACAATTTGCTCATTTTAGAAACTCGTGATTAGCATTGTAAGCAAGTATCTTATTTACTGTGTTTGTTTTTTTGACACATCTCATTTTAATTGTAGCATAAATTAGAAATGGGTCATTTTGGTTCTTCATAGACGATATATGATACTTCATGCCTATTTTATACTTAGGAACTGAAAGAAAGCCTAGTTGTACATATATATATATATATCTTACATAGTAATTTTTTTTATTACAGGATATAATATGGAAGCTTCTACATACTTTTTCCTTTCCTCGTGCTGCTTAAAAAACAGATCTATCTTTAGGAATCTGCTTTACTACTGTATGCTATCCGGCTCTGTGGCCGAGGGGAGATTTTCTCTATCCTCGATAAACTTGGCGTTTCTTTTTGATCCGCTGAGCGAATCCTTAGCCGGTAGCGTATTTGCGTCTCGTTGCACAGAAGTTAGTGTAGTGGAAATGCTTGGTGGGGGGAGGTGTGTGAGAACTGTTTATGCGCAACTAAGGGGAAGTAAAGTACGTTTCCGTTCATTCGTGTGTAGAGACGAAGACGGCGTGCTAATTGTGCCTCGCAGGCTAACAGCTATTTCTTCGTGCAGTAGCATAGTTGCAATACCATTCAGCAGACCATACATTGCGCCCTTCATTCCATAGCATCTGCTATTACTTTCACGCTGCGTCGATATACGGAATGCAATACGGGAGCTTGCAACAATTACGTGGTACGAAAATCCGAAATTTTGAACCCCTACCCCCCCTTTTTTGGTATGTACGCCCATGTAAAAGGATAGGCAACTTGAACCCCTACCCCCCCTCGACGTACAACGTAATTGTTGCACGCTCCCTACGTGGGGCACTCAGGGTTGGGTGTACTCGTCTGCACTTCGGCTTGGTCTCGAAGTACATTCTAGTGCAAATACCTTGCACTGTAGTCCTCCGAAAGGGAAGTCTAATCACTGCTCCTGAAGAGGAGGATAATCTACCTAGACTGCAACAGAGGTCGGCAGTGTCATAGCCACAATCCAATTATAATACATATTTAGTTCTTAAGATACCAGCTGTGCATTGTGACTGACTTCCTTCGGGAACGCTCCATAGGTGGTGTTCAGACATTCGTGTCGTTCATACCGAGGGGAAATGTTTGTTTACATTCACATGCTGGTACAGTAACTGCACTGGGTTATAGGTATATGCCTGGAGAATCCGATAAGTGCTACATTAATAATAATAATAGTGCTGCTGTATGCTTTTAAACATATTGCTTGAATACATTTCAAAATTTAAAAACATTTCCCTCAGTATAGTAGTGTGACTTCATATCATTGTATCAATAGTTGGCTCACAATTATGTGGTAAACACCTTCAATACTCATCATTAAACGTCGCAATTTATGTGATTCAATGTCAAAAGTGCGTATAGGTTAAATCAGTTAAAGACAAAAAAATCGTTTTCCTCAACAAATATCTCAACAATCTCAAAAAATATACGCAATTGAGCAATTTTATTACCACAAGTAGTAGGTGGTTTGATAACTACTGATAGAACCGGATGTATATACCGGGTAAGTAAATGACTCCGAAAAAACCGATAAATCGATAGGGTCATTAAGAGTTGATTTGGTTCCCTCCGTGTCCCTATAAATGAACTTTTTCCTACAACATGTGAGATATAGGAAGGAGAAAAAAAAGTCGCATGTGTCATCTATCGATTCTCTAGCTCACACTCATTTGAGCGGGATTGTGTTTCAAAACTGCAATGTGTACCATAATCATGGTGTAGATGACGTTACTTTGTTTTGTGAAATTATTTCAGCACTCAATAAAATATAAAGAATTTAAATGTAAGGAGTTATGGACCACTGTATACCATTTCATTACATATGAGTTGGTAACCACACCATTTCCGTTAACGGCTGGCGAACTTATACATCATAAAAAAGTTGTAATTCACTTTTCTAGATCCGAATTATATGTAGATTAAGGCTGCGTGGAGATTATATGCATTTGTTTCATATTTAATGAAATATGATGAATTTGAATGTAAGGAGTTATGGACTACTGTATACCATTTGATTACATTTAAATTGGTAACCACACCATTTCCGTTAACGGCTGGCGAACTTATACATCATAAAAACGTTGTAATTAACTTTTCTAGATCCGAAATATATGTAGATTAAGGCTGCGTGGAGATTATATGCATTTGTTTCATATTTAATGAAATATGATGAATTTAAATGTTGGAAGTTATGGACCAATGTATACCATTTGATTACATATGAATTGGTAACCACACCATTTCCGTTAACGGCTGGCGAACCTATACATCATAAAAAAGTTGTAATTCACTTTTCTAGATCTGAATTATATGTAGATTAAGGCTGCGTGGAGATAATATGCATTTATTTCATATTTAATGAAATATGATGAATTTAAATGTAAAGAGTTATGGACCACTGTATACCATTTGATTACATATAAGTTGGTAACTACACCATTTCCGTTAACGGCTGGCGAACTTATACATCATAAAAAAGTTGTAATTCACTTTTCTAAATCAGAATTATGTGTAGATTAAGGCTGCGTGGAGATAATATGCATTTATTTCATATTTAATGTAATATGATGAATTTAAATGTAAGAACTTATGGATCACTGTATACTATTTCTAGAATCAGTTCCACTTAAAGACATCGACAGCAACGTTGTCAGTGACGACTGCTAAAAATGGAGGGGTTTTATAATTATCAAATTTTTCATCCCAGTCAAATACTTATAATAGGTCCATCGTCGTCAGGTAATATAGGTACATCCACTTCATACTATTTACAGGTAAATACAAAATAAACATATCTAGTTTAAAATTTTTTTTTCTATTTAGGAAAAACCACCTTGTTAGGAGAAATAATTCAAAATCATCAACTTGTTTTTGATCCGTCGTTAGATAAAATTGTTTACTTTTATAAAGCATGGGACGATAAATTTAAAAAGTGGATAAAAAAATGTCCAATTTTAGAATTCACAAAAGGAGCAAAATTTAGACTGAATTCAGATGTTGTTGGAAAAAAACAAAACCTTTTGTGTATTTATGATGATTTTCACCAAGATTTGGAAGAAAAGGAATTTGAAAATCTTTTTATTTATGAAGCTACTAAGTACAATTTGAGTGTAATAATAACCATGCATAATGCCTTTTTAAAAAGTTCTCGTATTTTAAATAGCCAAGCAAGATATAAAATATTAATGGGAAATCATGACATGTTACAAATTTCAAATATTGCTAGACAAATGTTTCCAAATCAAACTAGGAAGTTTCTTGATATTTACAACGAATGCACAAGTAGACTTTACGGATATTTATTTATTTCTCTTGATCAAAGGGTTCCAAAAAAATTTCGACTCCGTTCTGCTCTTCTGCCTTCAAACGCTATTGTTTATGAAATGGATTAACACAGTTCAAAAGTACCGTTACTGGTATGATGATGTGTTAGGAAGTACTTATTAGTTAATTTCATCTTTTTTAAAAATTGCATTCGTATATTTTAATATTTTAGAATTAAACACGCACAAAACTATTATTTGCACGGATGTTACAGCAGCTGGTCCACATTGTGTCAGTTTCCACAAAATAATTTTTTCATGTCAAAATATAATATATAAAATTGTCATTATTTTTTGAATGTTATACAATAGTTTTTTTATTTTAGTAAACCCTAAACAAGTTTTTTCAATTTTTGTTTAAATACAAATATTTTTCTGTCTCAAAGTTTAGTGTGTATTTATATTTTCAACCGTGAGGATGTCTTTCTTTGAAAAGCAAAAAGATTTTGTAAATGTGTACAGTAGTTTCAGTAAAGAAAAACAGAAAGAATTGATTAAAATTGCTTCTGAAGATCAAATTTTATCTCTTTGTGAGGCTATTCTAAATGTAGGAGCAAACATAATCACAATTTGTCCCAAAAAATATAAAAAGTTGCGAAAGCACAGAAATAGATTGACAAAGATTTGTCACCCCAATACTTCCTTGTTCCAACGTCGCAAGCTTCTACAAGCAGCCAATGCTAGTGTTAATACTGTATTACATGAAGTAGAAAAGTGTCTCAATGCCGAAGCAAAAGCAAAGTGAATTGAAACGCTACAAACTAGTGAGTGAGGACGTGTACAATTCTATATTCCAAACTCCCGAAGTGAAAGAGCAGATGGAAATAGAGCGTGAAATGGAACATGTAGCACACAACCCCACCAAGGCCGACGATGCAAAACTAGTTCAGTATGCTGAACTATTGAAACACTTACGATCCACGAATATAACACAAAAAAAACGAAAGGCAAGAGCAGTGCATTCCGAACCTGTTCACCCTACGACATTAGCCGCAGCAATCCAAATACATAATATAAAAACACAAGATGCGGAACGGAATTTGACGCCTCCACTTTCCCCTACTGGTTCTGTTTCTCCACGCAATGCAATTGATTACTCACTAGATTCTGATTCACCGCCAGCCAGCCCGCCGCCGCCGCCGCCGCCCTCGCCCTCGCCCTTGCCACCGCCCGCCGCGGTGGCCCCCCGGCTTTTACACGTAAAAGCCGGGGCTGTCAGCGGAGCTGACAGACGCGACAACGCGAGGTCTCCGACCCGCGTTGGAGAATCTGCTACTGCTACTTTTACTACTCGAAAACGAAAACATAGTCATGGTAGGAGAAGAAAAAATCCATATCCACAAAAATCTCTACCTACCAATACTACACCTCCTTCCCTATCTACATCAACTGAGAGTATTGCTAGTTCCGTATCTATGCCAAGACCTAGATTATTAGCAAATCCACATAAACGAATGAGATTTTCAAATTTGAGTGTTCCCAAATCATGGATTCCCATGACTACAAAAAGAATATCGAAAGCGACAAAAAAACTTGACTTGTAACTTTTATATTTTAAAGTGTGAAATATGTGTGTTGAATAGATACGAATGAAATGTATGTATGTATGCATGCGCATGAATTTATATTTAATGTGTAGTGAAAAAATTGAAAATGTAACGTGTTTGTGAATATGTAACTAATAGACTGAAAACAGTGTTTTGTATTATTAGAATTGAATGACAAGTATGCAGAAGTGTGAGCATGTATTTGTGAACCTAAAAAATAAAAAAATGTCCAATGTTTTGTGAATTTGTAACAAGTTGTTAAATTTTTTATGCTTTATTTAAAAAAAGAAAGCAGCTTTTATCCACATTATAGGGATCAAAATTATAAAATTAGTTTATTAATTTCATTAGGTGATTTACAGCATTGAATTATTTCACATTTTAATTGTGTACATGGCAATGCATTTAATTTTTGTTTAAAGGAATTTACAATATTATCATTAGTTACAAAATTCAAAGTAAATGAATTTCTTATTTTGTTCATACTGCAATTGTGAAGAAATTTATTCAAAACATAAATGCAAAATTCGCCACATTTTTCACTAAAATTGCCTTGCACTTGTCTTGTATTTTCAATTACTTGTGTGTTTATATTATTTGAAAATATAACAAAATCATCTCCATAATACTCAATTGGCCTTGCTAAGGGATCGAAAAATAAAAGTGGTGAATTCTTTTTTTTGACATGTATTGCCAACCAATGCAGTCCATCTGAAACATAAATTTATGAAAATTAATAAAACGTTTTATTTACGTTTTTTCGGTATTTCAATGTATAACTATTGGCTACTACTACTACTGTCTACTTACCTTCATTTCCTGGTCTTGAGTTTACTACTAAATACAATGGATATATAGCTGGAGAGTTGATTTTGAGAAGAATTAATTGGTCAGATGATAAAACCTTCCATGTACCATTTAATTTACCACATCTTGATAGCTTGTGTAAACATGTTGCAATTTCTAAGGTATTCATTTTAATTCAGATGATTGCTGGCTCCGTACTGACTACACAAGATTAGAAAAATCCTGTACTTGTGCGTTAAGGAACCGATCAATAGTCAAAAGACTAGAATACTCAGCATACACAAATATTGAAACTGCATTGTCTAAAGCTTTTTTAAATTGAAAATCTAATTTGATATTTCCAGTTCGAGTTGGTATTGCATTTTCACTAGATCTTGAATCACGTAAGTCGTAAATAAGTAGAGTTGTGGACCCATTTTCAAACATTTTTGCATTAATTGGATTTCCATTATCATTAGTATTGCTGTTCATAGCTAAATAATTTAAATAATAAAGCTCTGCAATTCTTGACTGATTTTCAAAATCCACATTAAGTGGAGGAAATACGAACATTTGATTGGAGCATGTCACGTGAATATTAGAAAGAAAAAAATGGTTAAAATCATAGGGGTTTGATTGCATGGATCCATAGGCTGATGAATTTAAAACCATAAAAATTACAATGCGTTCGGGTAAGATTCCTCCAAGTACAGAACTATCTGTAATCGTTGTGCTTCCTTTTGGAGCTATAAAGGACTTTACTAACACTTTTTTGAATGGTATTTTCACTGGAACAGACTGTAGAATTTGATAATTTTTCAAAGCTATTGATGGTAAAATTGTATAGCGTTTGACGTACATACATGCTTCTTGAAACTTAAATCGGTATTGCTTTGTATCATCTGCTAAGGTGTTGATTAGAATAAATTGACTTGGTGATTTTGTTAATTTTGTAGTCACTTTGAGGGATGGAAGTAGCAAGTCTGTAATGGTAAAAGCATCACATGCAAGCTTACCAACAAATTCAATTACACTTTGTTTTGCCCACGCGTTTCGCTGCTTAAAAGATGCATTGGTAGCTTTTGCTAATGTTGAGGGGGAATTGTCTTCTATATATCCAGCAAATTTACCTTGAGTTTCTATATACTCTGGACTGGAGTTGAGAATTAATTCTACAATTGATCTGAATGGGTGGTTCATAGACTGGCTAATGACAGTTTCACTGAATGATACTTCAACGGAACTAAATAGACTTGGGAGAAAATTATTGACAACGGCTAAAGTATCAACTGTTGGAGCTGCCCCCTTTTCATCAACTACAGCTCCACGTATATAAAAGAATGTATCATCTAATTTGATAGATAAATTTTCCGTCCCTTCAGCAGTAAATTCGAGTTGAGAATGTTCATTGTCCAGAGATGTTTTGCTATTTATTTTTTCCCATACAACATTTGTAATCGAAGCATCCACTAAATGATCTTTAATAAGAACAGTATCCGAGCGAATGCAATGTTTAGTGGAAGACATGATTATGTCGTAAGTTAATCAAACAAGTCTTGAGAGATGAGATTACGTTTCTTCCTTTGCCCCCTTTTTTGATTAGATTTTATGTCTGTTAGTGTAGAAATTAGATTGGATTTTCCTCGTTTTTGTCGTTTTTTCTCCCTTATTAAATTACGTCCTTTCACACGCCGTTTCCTCACAACACTGCTTTGTGATTTTACACGTCCTCTTCCTAATGCTATTTTACTACGTACAGTATTTTGATTGAATGATCGTAAACCTGATCCTTGTTGTGTAGGTGTATCATTAAATAAATTGGATTCTACTTTTTTCAGAGTTTCTAACCCTCTTGCTTTTATTGAGTCACCTATACTACGATCCCCTTGAAGTACATCACTTGCAGTTGCACTAATAAAGTCACGTGCATATGGACGAGCTGCTTTACCAATCTTTTTTATAGCCGGTACAAGAAATCTACCAATAGTTCTGAAGAAATTCCCGATTTTCCCCCTTCCGTACTGCACTCTTCGCCTTGTCTGTACAATATGCATATCATTTAAAAAATGATATTAAATACATGTTTCTTACAAAATAAAATATGTGTTATATTATTTACCATGAAATAAGGGAGATCTAAGCTCCCTTCACCGTATTGAAGATCATAAAGAGGATGAATTGACATTATAGTTTTTTTCGAAATGACAAAACTACAGTAAATAGTCCATTGCTCAAATTAAACGGCTCCCCTGTTTCTGTGAGCGTTGCTATATGAATGAAATTTAATGTAGACGACGGTAGCTTTAAATAATATCGTGGATTAAATGAATAGTGTTTAACACTATTATGTTCTGCAGGTGTGTACGGTATAATTCTGAGTATGGGTGCTTTTGTATTGCACACAGTTTGTTCTTCACAGCAGTTACTGTATACCATCATTAAATGTGAATTTGCTAAAAAGTCTGGTGGATTTGGTGAAATGTATTGTCCTTTTGTAAAAACTTTATTTGATGGAAATCCATATATAGCAGAAAGTTTATCTGACAGTCTGAGTTCACAATTGGTGTATTTAATGTCGATTAAACTTTGATTTTTATTTTCAGCAAATTTAATATCAATTCTCAATGGGAGTAATGTATCTGTTCCAAACTTATTATTCAAAATTGTAGTTAAATCATTTATTTTTAATGGATGACCTGGTACGTAGAAATTTATTATTTTCTCATCACTTTTATTAGATTCCTTGTCTGTTTTCCAATGCTTTAATTCAATTTTTCGTTCATCCGATGTTTGATTATTTTCGAACACTCGCTGGGAATGATTAAATGATACCTCTGTAAGGGCAACTTCGTACTGCTCCCTATCAAGCTCGAGAGGTTTAGGTAATTGCACTTTAAAATTACTGTTGTTATTTTGTGGGAATAATTCTGTTGAAGCTGAAGAAATTAAGTATACAAAAATTTCATCGTTAGTGTAGTGATAACTCATTTTGATGATGAAAAAGTTGATACACTTATTATAGCATGAACCAGTGAGTTTGCAATGTGTAATGGAATACTAAGTCCAGATCCGAGTGTTGAATTATCAGGTTTTCTTACATGTAGTAAATTGTTTTGTATATACACCATGTAGCCATTTCCAATATGGATCTATAAAAATCATTACATGTGTGTTACATTTTTGAATTATTAATATTATTGTTATAAAATCAAATCATTTTTTATTATACCTGAAATTCGTCGCTACTGCTTATACACCTTCCGTTTTGCACACACTTGCATAGATTTGAAGAAGAATTTCTTTTATCCTACATTTAAATCATTAATTAATTTTATATAAAAACAAATATTATTACCATGTATGGTTTTTTATTTGTCTTACTTACCTCATCCATTTTTAAATTTTGAATCAAAAAATCTTTTTGTATTTTTGAAATAGGACTGCTCAATTTCTTTTTTCCACGTTGTATAAATTGAAGAATTGTTTGAAGTAGTGTAGATTTGTGCGTCATTCTATTGCTCCCATCGAAACAAGACTAAGCTCATTTTTATAAAATGTTGCATTAATTTCTCTACCTTGTAAGTCTTGTAAAATATAAATATATTGATCCTCTGCCCTGCGCACCTCTTTTATTTGAAATATTTCTGATGAGAACCTTTTATTTGCACCCTTTTCAAAAATATTGCGTTGTGTTGAAATTCTACAATATTGTCCTACATGATAGGTTGACGTTTTTGGAAGTTTTGAGTCCTTATTAGGATCGAAAATATAATGAAATATTATACTTTCATTTTCTTTTGTAACTTCTGCTGGTTTTGCTCTAATACTTCTATGCTAAAATTTAATAATAATAATGAAACTTTGAATTTACTCTTGCTATATTTGATTTTTATTAAATTACCTTTGTATAGTTGTAAGTATATACAATATTATCAATAATATTTATCCATTTGAATGATTTTTTATCTGCGTTAAAACGGTGAAGACGTTCAAGGATTGTTCGTATAACTCTATCGTTAAAAAATAAAAAGTTACAACTTTTACCTATCTATGTAATAATTATATTTATTTTATTATTTTCAATAACCTTTCACATTGAGATGCCTTGATGCCAGTGTGTGTACTGTAGTGATTAATATTATATTTTTCAAATAATTTCTTACAATCTGAGTTGTAAAATTCTTTCCCCTTAAATAAAAACATACATTTAATTGTTCTACTTTTTAAATTAAAATAAATATAGTTGTGTGTTTTACGTACTTTATCGGATAAAAGCTCTTTCGGTGTAAATCCGGCTCTTTTAAATATTTTGGACAATGCTCCTGCAACTTCAGAGCCTCGTTTTGTTTTTAATTTTTCAATAAATACATAACGACTAAATGAGTTAATACATACTAAGACCCATGAGAATCCCTTATTATATGTTTTATATTGACCTAACGACATAAGATCGATTTGAAATTGTTGAGTCAAATTTCTCGCGTTAAAGTGACGTCTTGGAAATTTAGTAATTCTTGGTTTGTACTGTGTATACTGTGGAACATACAGAAGGTTTTTAGTAATTTCAGATTTATTTTGTGGTACATGTTGTTTGAATGTATGTACACCTGAAAAGGATCCAATAAAATTTGGATCTGTATAATTGGATATAATTGATTTTTCCTCTCTATTCATCTTTTATAGCTACAACAAATAATATTAAATCTCATTTTATGTGTTCCGCTGAGGAGGGGAGAATTGAAATACCGTAGCTAATTGGAAGAATTCCTACTATTTGTTATGGTACGTCCCATGCGTTTACCTCTGTTCTCACTCTGATGCGCGTAAAACTCTTGTGAGTGTATATAAGCGGCATGCGTCTGTTCATTCTCCAATTCATTCTAAACCTGTACTGCCTTTGTCAACTTCTCTGCATTGTTTTTTTATCTTTACAAAATCAGTTTGAATACAAACAATGACCAGCTCAAACGAAGTGAAACAAGAGTTTGAATACACATGTAATGGACTGACATTGTGGAGGACTTGTGTTGGACAGAAGAAGAAAAGTCAGAGACAAAAAACATCAAACGAGTTTTTGTATTATTTTTTAAATTAATTGATAAATTATTTATATTTATTTATTTTGACTTAACAAATTTGACTTACTTTTAGTTTAAAATGTGCACTCATTTTTGAGCTGCAGTTGTCTATGACTATGGAATAAATGTTATCTATATTGAAAACGAAATGAATACTGCACAAAGTTTGTTGTGTGAGGCATGCCAGTTTTGCTGGTTGAACTATATGCCATCAAATTTACAAACTATTGAGTATAAAAACAAACAATATTGTGTGCGATGTGAAGAGCAAGAAAAGAAAAAAGATGAAAAAGTGGCTGAATGCTTCAATACGCCGTATGATGAATGGATTAAATTTGATAAGTTTGACAATATTAACAATTGGTGTGAAGTTACAAGAGTGATGGACAAAACAGATTGTTTTGCGTGTAAATACGATCCCTATGATAAAGCATCATCCACAGAAGGTCCAGATGCAGAATTTGTTCACGGAGTATTTCTGTATGGTGAGATTGTGTTCATATACAAGTTTATGCCAGACATTAAAGTATGCGGTTATTGTATGTTGTGCCGAAGCTCTGCAAAAGTTTTAGAGAATGCTCACGAATATATTTTATACTTATAAACTATATTTTTAAAATACTATTATACATGATATTTATGTATCAAATGAAAGATAGACAGACAGAGATCGTTTTTTATTCCTCGTCAAATACTTATAATAGGTCCATCGTCGTCAGGTAATATAGGTACATCCACTCGTGATGACGAAGTTTCAAACGTCATTCGATTGTGTTTCACTGCTTTGTCAAGTTGTTCAATTAATTATAGTTCACGAAAAAACATAATACGAAATTAAATTATTTGAAAATCCAGTGCTACAAAATGGCACGTTTTACTATTTGTTGGTTATTTATGTATGGTGTGGTTAGTGTGCTTGCTCTCAATCAAACCAAGATTATCTACAGTGACAACGTCATGATGGATATTTTTAGGGAAAGTGTCAGTGTGGACAAGGATTTACACAATATTTCAAACGGTAATATTAATACTTTAAATCATTACTAGTTGATCATTTTTATTATTATTATTATTAAATGTAAAATGAGACTTTCCAGGTTTTGTATGAGTATTTTCAGTGGTATATATGTTTACTTTTATATATTTACAGAAGAATTATGTTCCTCAACTCTTGATTGTGAGGAATGTCTTGAATTCTGTATTTTTCACAAAGCCTCATTTCCAATATCAGTTCAAGAATCTACCTGTCTACCTGTTGGAATTGAGCCTGGAGTTGAATATCTCATATACGAAACTATAACGGATGTCGAGATGTGTAATGGACATAAAGACAGAAATCCCAATAAAACTTGGATTCCTGGAGGACAAAAGAACTTTTCTAGAACAAGAGTCATGTGGCCACAACATTTCTATCCCTATATGAATAATAAAAATAGGACTGTTGTCAACAATACTGATTACTATGGAGGATCGGACTGGACTTTCAACTTTAAAAGCAACAATGACAGTACATCTTGGAATTCAGTTACAATCATTGACGATTATATTTATCATCTGCTAATTGTTGGTAAGTAGTAATTCGGTATATATTTATATTTATAAATGTAACAAAAATAAAAAAAACATGACTAGTGCAATATACTATTTTGACTTTTGATAGGAGGACTGATGCTAACACTGTTGTTGCTGCTATTGATTCTGATCTGTCGTTTCATCAATCAAATAAAAGGGCATGCTGTTTTGCATTTGGAGATGATCAACATGAATCAAATTCAAAACATCTGAGCTGAGATCATTTTGGTTTTTTATAAAACTATTTTTTAAGAAGTGGTACATACTAGATATTTTACTTTAATATTATGAACGATTTTACATATATTTTTTCAGTTTACATACTTTTATATTAAATATATTAAACTTTTGATTTTATACCACTTTTTATTTTTTGATAATTTTTTAAATAAAAAAGCTTATTTTATTGTGTAAAATGATAAAAACAGAAAGTTATCTCCACGCAGCCTTAATCTACATATAATTCAGATCTAGAAAAGTGAATTACAACTTTTTTATGATGTATAGGTTCGCCAGCCGTTAACGGAAATGGTGTGGTTACCAATTCATATGTAATCAAATGGTATACATTGGTCCATAACTTCCAACATTTAAATTCATCATATTTCATTAAATATGAAACAAATGCATATTATCTCCACGCAGCCTTAATCTACATATATTTCGGATCTAGAAAAGTTAATTACAACTTTTTTATGATGTATAAGTTGGCCAGCCGTTAACGGAAATGGTGTGGTTACCAATTTAAATGTAATCAAATGGTATACAGTAGTCCATAACTCCTTACATTCAAATTCATCATATTTCATTAAATATGAAACAAATGCATATAATCTCCACGCAGCCTTAATCTACATATAATTCGGATCTAGAAAAGTGAATTACAACTTTTTTATGATGTATAAGTTCGCCAGCCGTTAACGGAAATGGTGTGGTTACCAACTCATATGTAATGAAATGGTATACAGTGGTCCATAACTCCTTACATTTAAATTCTTTATATTTCATTGAGTGCTGAAATAATTTCACAAAACAAAGTAACGTCATCTACACCATGATTATGGTACACATTGCAGTTTTGAAACACAATCCCGCTCAAATGAGTGTGAGCTAGAGAATCGATAGATGACACATGCGACTTTTTTTTCTCCTTCCTATATCTCACATGTTGTAGGAAAAAGTTCATTTATAGGGACACGGAGGGAACCAAATCAACTCTTAATGACCCTATCGATTTATCGGTTTTTTCGGAGTCATTTACTTACCCGGTATATACATCCGGTTCTATCAGTAGTTATCAAACCACCTACTACTACCACATATTTGACATCAGTTGGTTTCAATCATCTACGGTCTTTATTGTCTGTTGAATTATTTTATTTACAAATAATGTTGGCCATACTTTTGGCTGGCTGCTCTTGCTGCATAATTACATCTTAAGTCTGCACTGAACGTCAACATGAAGGGTAGGACTACTAAAAGGTAAAGCATCATTTTTTCATGAAATTGCCATTCTACAAACTTTTATCGTATTTAGTTGGTATTACTAATAAATCTTGCAAAATAATTGTCACATTCTCTGTTTCTAAAAAATAAACGCTAAACGTATAAAACTTGTTAATATTTATCAAATTGAAAATATTCCCCTAACTTTTGTATGTATTGTATTGTATACTGCTTCCCTATAATGAATCTCTCTCCGACGAAAGGTATGAATTATTTCATTGATTTTAGAGTGATATCTTGGGATGGACTGCAATCAGAGCTGATTTTGAGTGAGCCCCGATTTTAAGATGGATCAATGCAATTAAGTTTTATAGACCTCGCATAAGCGAAAGCGACTAGCTACGTTGTATAGTCTGATTCCTGTTTTTGATACCAATTTACATATGTACATGTTTCATTCATAACTGCATAATTATGATTATAAATATTTTTGTGCCGAACGTTTTTTTTGTGGTAGGTTACCTTTAGCGTAAGTTTATAAATATAACAAAACACTGGGGAATTTGCTAATTTATTATTCAATTACTTACCGTAAATGACCAAATTACCGCTGGGTCTCAATACTCGCCGACGCTCAAATAAGCGCCCGGCTGTCAGTCCAAAATATTGAATAAGTGCCAGGGCGCTTATTCAGTCATGTACGGTTGTTTCTTATGCTCAGATTCTAACCGTTTATACGGTAGGTACCTACCATCATGTAGCCTGCATATATATGTCATCCTAAATCCTATAGGATTTTTTTATGCAATAAATTTGAAATCGAAGCCTGATAAAAAAGAATGAATTTTATTGTTTATATTTTTGTTCTGTGCAACTTTTACTTTCGCACGATAAGCACCCAATATCATATCACTCAACATAAAAATATAAAGCCATTATAAAATTAAACACACTTGTTTTGCGTAAGTAATTAGTAATCCTTTATTGTTTTGCGTTTGCGTGTCCGAATTAACTCACGGCTAGACATAATTTGGCTGTGTAACGCATGTCGAACGACGTAGGTAGGTACCTACTTGGATTAGGGGAAAATTAGCATCCACAAAATCCACTTGCTAGTTGAAAGACCTTTTGTTTTGTGCTGATATATTGAATTTATTTGGAAAATACTAAATGTTCTATTATCAAACTGACGGAGAACAGAAAAAATTACATAGGTAAAACCATTTTCAGAGTAGGTACATATTATTACGCATTAATTACAAAAATAAATAGAATTTCCTCGACTGTCTCATCAGTTTTGACGTGGCACGACACGCCCCATTGGTAAATATCTCTATACGACTCATAGCAACAATAAGGTTCACATTTCGTATGGCAGCAAAACCTGGTATCTTCATGTCAATATGTCTGGTAATTCATAAGATTTCAAATAATAATTATGAGTGCACAGCAAAATGTCGTCTACTCATTTCATGTTTAATTTTAGCAAAACGTATACTTTTACGCCACATTATAGCAAAATTTGACGATTCATGGAGTCACAATTAGTCTCAAGCTAGCCGTCTCCACTTATATAAATTAAAAACATTTTTGTACTAGATACGAATGTAATAAGTGGAATAGAATATTGAGCGAGCAGATAACTATTAGGTAGGCATGAAATGAAAAAATAAATATAGGCTTATATTGTTAGCCCCCGAAATGAAGTACAATGACAATAATGACGACGGGTACAAATTAACTCCAAGTATTATATTGCATGTCATCTAATAATTTAGTGGCATTTTCTTATATTGACTTGAAATTCATCATTTATTTATTACATTGGCAAATTTTTCGCAAATTGAAAAAATGCTTTTGCAAAACTGAAATGGGGCTTTACTAATGACCACACCACATAGCAGTTAGCTTTCTGTTGTGGGTCTTGCAATACACTTGTGCAGAATTAAAATTAGAACCACAGAACCAGACGCCGCTTAATATTTTTTTTTGTTTATGTGTTCATTTCGTAAGCTCTGCTTAAAATAAAAAATTGTAAATTTTTTTGAACTAAAATTATTTTAAAATTATTTTTTTTTAAATCACTAAAAACTGACAAGATGTCTCGCAAATTTTTGCAAACCTGTCTTTACGTTTCCTGGCTGACTGGTTGCTTCCCTGCTCAAAATCCATTACGAAAATCTAAAAATTTTAAATTCACTTGGCTCCATCCAGTTACTTTAATTTCCGCCTTGATCCTAATTTTTGACGTGGCTCTTATGACCGACTTTGGTCTCCATAATATCGTGAGCTATGCGAACACCACACTGGGGGAAGGTACATCTGCTCTCATTGCCGAGTCCAGCTGCATCTTCTACATTATTACAGGGGATGCTGCCATTCGGATCATTTCCTTCTTGACCTGTAACAAGGTCATTGAGCTCATCTGTCTCATTGACAGCTTGGAGGTTCTTCGTCAGAATCACTACAAGTTTTGTGCATACATGATGCGGTGCTATATCACCATCGTTTTTGCGACTGTAATAAATTTTACCCACCAGTCTCTGAGAATTAGTAATTTCGTAAATTTTTTTCAGCCAGTCCCATCTTATGTCCACCTCGCCCTCCTGCCCTCATGGGACTGGCTCATTCGCCTTGCATTTTGGACTCAAAATATATTTTTAATTTCATCACATGCTTTTGCCATATCAATCTCTTTGTTACTCGGGACGAATCTCATTTCACTCTATGGAGGCTCCTGTACTGAGCTGAAAACATGTTGGGGGAAACCATCAGTTTGTAATATGGCTATGAAAGATTTTGTGGGTGACCCAGAAACATATTTGGAAAGGTTCATTGATCGATTTAAAAATTTGAAGAAAGGGTTCGAATTATATTCCACTGTGGCGGGTCCTTTATACTTTGCGATTATGTTTAATACTGTTATGGCTTTCATTCATGCAGTTTATTCTTTGAGCACTCGTCAGGCTTTGTCTAATATCCCAGGGACGATTGGATGTATTTTTTGGATTGGATTTTTATCATTTTTTGGAAATTTTATGGAAAGCAAGGTTGGTCGTGTGATACTTACAAAAATTCTCAATCTGCTCGATCTGTAAAATTATAAAGTTGTTAAGATTAATAATTTTAATTTTAGATCAAAGAAAATCGTGAAGAGCTTAAAGATGCTATCATGAGCATTCCTCAGAGTGTCGCCAATGAAAAGGTTCATAATTTGACACATTTTTTCCCCTATACTATTGATGTTGCTGACAAAAAGTGGAGTATTTTTGTTTGTTGAATTGTGGACTAACTTCCTAATTTAACTAATTTTGCAATAGATAAATTCCGAGCAGCTAGTACAAGTGACGAAATGGGTCATTGACTGGAAGTGGAAATTAACGGCTGGAAATCTATTCTCTGTGAACAATTCCCTATTGCCAGCCGTAAGAACTTGTTTTTTTATGCTATACTATACTAATAATTATTTTTTGTGTTTTGTAATTGTCAGATTAAAGGGGCAAAATATGTCTATTTACTGCTTTACAATAGCCCATTGCATAGTATATAGTATCAATAAGTCAATAATTTATAAAGAGGAAAGGCATAAATAATACAGTTGAGTTACTAATTTTTGGCACTTAATTCACATGAAAATGTACAGGCTTTGGGCACGTCCATGACGTATGTCATATTCGTATTTCAACTACAAATGTCTGAGAATCAAACTTGTGGATGATCTCTGCTGACTAAAAGGGGCCGCTGGGTCAGACTGGGAAACTCGGAACTCGTAAATGGAAATTTAATCAAATTATTATGATAATCGACAACAAAAAGGTTGTATTCGGAATATTTATGAAATTATGTTGCCGAGCAACATAGGCTTGTTCAATTTTAATTAGCAGTGGACAAGTATATTAGTAGTCGAAAGCATTTAGTATTGTAAATAAACACATTATGTAATACTATGTGATATACTTACAGTCATTACTGTATTTTTAAAAAAATTGGATGCTTGAACAGGTACGCATAGCTATATATTATGTATGAACGTGAGTATAACTGCATTAATAAAGTAGTACGGGCCAGCCCTCACGCATCAACGTCATACCATGCCACTGTTAGCTGCTTCATGAAATTTTCTAATCACTTATTATCTTCCCACGTGTGATTTGTAATTTAATTATTTATTGAGTTATCAATCATTACCTGACAGTAAAATACGATTATTTTATTATTTTATTTAAAGTACTCTAATAAGTTTAATTTAGTCTGTATTAGATAACATCATTTTTATCATCTTAGCCTATAATCTATACCGAATTTAGTGTATATTTTTGATCAACAAGAATTTGCGTAATCACAAACTTTTAACTTTGCATACTCATTTTCGTTCTACGATCCGACCCACCGACATACAACAAGAGGGTCTTTGAAGTAGGCTGTGGCTGTGGTTGTTGGTCTGTCTATATAATTTGTGCTTGATATTTTTCTTCTGCCTAAAAGTACAAGGAAAATCGAAATAAAAAGTTCAAAATGTATTTTCCAAAATTACTATTAGTACTGGTGGTCACATTTTGTGGACTATTCACCACACAATCCCAAGAAATGTTCAAGAATCCAATTTTAGATGAAAACTCGGCGGATCCTGCGGTGCTCTTCCACAATGGATTCTACTACTTGACACTGTCCACGGATGGTATGAGGTCCATGACCGTGTACAAAAGTCCGGTCCTAACTTCCTTCAGGGAGGCTGAGACAAAAGTTCTGTATAGATGTCCAGAAGGAAACTTCAATCTTTGGGCATCTGAGATGCACTTTATTAGGGGTAATCTTTACATTTACTTTACGATGGATGGAAATCAACCACATCATAAAATGTACGTCATGAAGGCGGATGATCCTACTGACCCCATGGGCACTTGGGCGGAGCCTATTCGGTAAGAAAAATAAATATTATTTTCAATGCTAATATATACCTTTATTGTGGCATTAATTACAATAATACATTATAAAAATACATAAAACAGTTTTAACTTTAATTTTAAATCACTCTTTTAAATAAAATTATTTGGCCCTACAGAATGATGACAGACTGGGATGAAAGAGCCATTGACGGGACTGTGATGCAGCATGGGAATGGAAAATTATACTTTTCATGGTCCAGTGAGGCTCATGGACCACTCAGCATCTACATTGCCGAGATGGAAGACCCCGTGACAGTGAAGGAGTCTAAACTTTTCCTTCGTGGTCCCCAGTCTCCTTGGGAGGGTGGTCCAGGCGGTGTGAATGAAGGACCTTATTTCATCTACAACAAGAATGTGACCTACATGGTTTTCTCAGCTGCCTCCACTTGGGGACCCGACTACTGCTTAGGTGTTATGTCCATCCCAGGAGACAAAGACCCAATGGTACCCTCCAACTGGTGGTATGGGGAAGATCGCTGTGTTTTCTCCAGGAATGATGAGGAGGATGTCTATACTACAGGACACGCTGCCTTTACTACTTCCCCTGGTTAGTTTTCTTGTTGTTCTAGAAGTGTAATTATCTGTAGTTATTAAATTGTAAAGGAAACTTCACTCTCAACTGGCAATTTATTTTTAATTATTTATTATATCTATATCAAGCTAATGCGTGATTAAATTCTGTGAAATATTAGATGGTACTGAAACATGGATGACATACCATGCATGTGTGAATACAACACACATCGAAGGCTTCAGAATTGCACGTATCGAGAAGATTGACTGGAATGAAGATGGATCCCCAAGTTTCCCCCGGCCTCATGGCTATAATCATCCGCAACCAGTTCCAAGTGGGCAAACTCGTCTGTGAATAATACACCGTGTAATTTTAAATTAATATTACAATTTGTAATCGCAAGATATACGTACAGTCAGTAGTGAACATGTTATGACTACAATTTAAAATTAAAACTAGGGGTGCCTTTACAATTTACAATCTGTAAACTAAATTACAAATTACGAAATTTTAAAATTATTGCTTTAATAGTACAGTTTATTAATATTTTAAATTATTTATTCTCAAAAAAATAAAGTCATACAAAATCGAAACAGAATTCGAATATTGTAAAATTTTGTAGAATTTAAAGAGTTGATGTAGGTAAGTTGAACTATTTATTGCTATACAAAGTCTCAGAAAGAGTCATACTATGATACTTTGATACGTTTGACTTTAATACAATACAAAATATATCGTCTATGAAGAACCAAAATGACCCATTTCCAATTTATGCTAGAATTAAAATGAGCTATGTCAAAAAGGAAGACAGTAAATAAGTTACATGCTTACAACGCTAATCACGAGTTTCTAAAATGAGCAAATCGTTCTACATAATATAATATTACATGTTATTAAAAATGTCAAAATGTTCTATTTACACGTGTTTTTTTAAAGTTTAAAATTGTCTATTTACATGTGTTTTTTAAAAGTGTAAAATGTCCTATTTACATCTTTTTCAAAAGTGCTCAATATTCTATTTACTTGTTTTTTGAAAAACGCACAAGATCCTATTTACATGCTTTCATAGAACATGTTATTTTAATTTTTTGCTGTAGATAGTGCATTATCGTTTAAAACTAAAAATGGATATGGGTCATTTTGGTTCTTCGCAGACGATATGCAAATACATACGCCTACAATCTGCTGATTTTACAACAGTAAAAAAGTATTGTGTTTATAATGTCAACAGGTCAACAAATCATTTGTTTAATGTTAAATGTACTAGGATCTTGTATTCAAAATTCAAATATATAACATGTCGATTAGTTATCTAATAATATTTTTGGATAGTGGGATCATCAACTAATTTAAGAAATCTCTTGCGGGAAGTACAAAGATCCCCTAGTTAGAATATTAAATGAGCTCTCGACCAGGTCCAAGCCAAGCACTGGGACCGGGACAGAAGAGCCCAACAGCTCAGATGAAGTTAAAAGTGAATTCCCAGTCATTCCATGATCTGCCAATCGTGGTCAAGTCAGCACTTTTAAAGTCTCCAGGTGCGGCTAAAATAACGCTAAGTCGTGAAGAATCCAAGCTAATGCACAAAATTCAAGAAATTCGTCGTGATATTGTTAAGAGAGAAACGAGATACTGTAGAATAAGGAAAACCATTTTTCAAACTGTTTGCTGCATTCTTGGAGCACTGGAAGCGGTATAATTCCGATCGTGAACATCAACAATATTAACAATAATACTAATTTTTTGTATTGTATCAAAGTTTACTATATGTACCTATATTATTGATGTAGCTATAACTATTGAAATTTCTTTTACTAGAACGCCTCTTTGCCTCTTAATTTTAGTCTTTCAGCTTAATTTTCTTGATATGCGTTACATATAAATATACTCAAGACAAATTGGAACGTTTATTAAGTTAATTATTCTTAATTGTATTTATAATTAATTATAGGTTGCAGGAAATTTAGGTATAATGGTCAAGATCATTATTTTAGCACCACAAAATCATGCTACTGATGCTAGTTCAATAAATGGCTCCTCAACTAAGCCAATCATTCCACCCGATAATAATACACTCCCACTGGGTAAGTTTTCACATTTGACTTTGTAATTTTTCATTAAAGCAGTTAAAAAGGGGTAAAAGAACCTATCAGGGCCGGATGATGGATAATGCGACCAGCGCAGGCAGCCCCCGCTGCTTGAATTTTCAAAAAACATGTAAATGAAACATTTTGCAATTTTCAAAAATATGCAAAAAGAATATTTTGACTTTTCAAAAACATGCAAAATAAATTTTTTTGTACATTTAAAAAACATGGAAATAAAACATTTTCCACTTTTCTCAAAACATGTAAGTAGAACATTGAACACTTTCTGAATCAAGTAAAAAGAAAATTTTAAACTTTTCTAAAAACATGTAAATAGAACATTTTGCACTTTTCTGAATCAAGTAAAAAGAACATTTTAAACTTTTCTAAAACATTCAAATACAACATTTTGCTTTACCAAAGAAAACCATCAATAAAATCAAAATGGTGCTTTTTGTTTTGTATGGAAACAAATTCCTGCCTAAAAAGCATTTCCTTCGTCCGGCCCTGGCCCTGGTACCTATCGTTTGTAGTAAACTTATTTGTTTTTCGTTTCTGCTCAAGCAATTATTGTGCTGGACTTTGTCACTTTCATCCTTCTGTCTTTGTCTGGACTAATTCTCCTAAATGCCTCTGGTGTCTGCAGAAAGGTATATACCATATTATGTATAATTCATAATTTGTAAAACTAGGTACTATATTTGTCATGCCTAAACACTCTATACTTCGATTAAAATTTTAATCACCATAATACTGTATTTTTATTCTGTACGATATAGGAAAGTAAACTAATGAGTCTGATCCACATACTGACTGCCACCCTAGTCATACTACTCCTTATAATAATCTCGGCTCTTCTCAGTCCTTACTATATACGAGGCTTCTACAGGTTTGCTCCAGGAACCTTAGTAGTGTACGGTAATGTATTTCATGCCCTTCCCCTCATCATCCTTCTCCCAGCCATCTGTTTTTCCTTCGGACTCTACAAAGTAATCAAGGTAGATAAGCAGAAAGAAAGGGAAAAATTCAAATTAGGAGCAATGTCAAAACAAAGCAACATCACAAATGCAACTACAATTACTACTTTAGTCAAGGCAGACTCAGAGATGCTATCAGGAGGAAGTTGGACTATACATGTAGGTAATGAATACTCAAGAATGACATTGAAAAAAGCAGGCGAAAATTGTCGTCACCAATTATTTGCTTCCGTCTGTAGGACGAACCGACCGGTTTACTTGTATTAAATATTTACGAAAGATTAATGACCATGAAGTTCTCTTCAAGGTTATCAATCTTTTGGATACTAAAAATAATTGTTATTTGTAATACAATAACTACAAGTACAAGTATAAAAGTACACAAGTATGCCGTAAGCTCTGTCAGTATCAGTACTCAAGTAATCTAATTTCCAACATGTTTATTTTTATCAGAAACGTAGAAGGGGTGGTTTATAAATGGATTGTAAATGATTTTCATTTCTAGGAACCCATCTGAGTCCCTTGTCAATAGCTTAACCATTGCGTAAATGGCTATCTTTACCATAAGATGTCATCAGTCAAACACCACCGCTACCGAACATTCTTCTAGCATTAGCCCTCAAATAGAGTATTATACAATTTGAATTTACTTGTGTGTTCATCATAAGATAATTATAAATTGATATTATTATTTTTGGAATAAATCTTCGTCTACATCTGGACCTCGTCTCGTGGCATCGATATCGATTATCCATCTAGACGCTTCGAAATTTGTTGACATCAGAGAGGTTACAAGGTTTTGATGTTGTTATACAGTAATATGGACCCACACCCAGGGCAGGATATGATCCCATACCATAGATCACGACAACATCATGACAAAACAGTTCAATTATAAGGGCAAGGGTAATACTAGTAATAATACTATAGCCTCACTCACTTGAAATAAAAAATTGTTAGTTTAGTGTTTGTACATTTTATTCACCTGTATAATTAGTAGCATATGAAATAGACAGATAGACTACAACGCAAAGAAAAGGAAAAGATATACATGTAATATGTTATGTTAGTCAAGTTTAGAAGTTTCTATCTACTTAAGAAACAAAGTATAGAAATTCTTACTCTAGTTCCTTCATTCGTCTAATCGAGTACGATTGTGTGCACTATTTTGCTCGTCCTCAAAATCTCTTATGCTTTTAAGAGTGTAAAACATTGACAATGTGACTACTCCAACGACGAGACCATACTTCCTTGAAAAATTTTTTAAATAAAACGACTTAAAACTTTCTCTACGAGGAATTAACTGCTTCATATGAAATAAAGCAATGGCCGCCTGAAGTACATCCGACTGCATGAGAACCAAATCACGAATTATCTACAATTTTGAAAATTTCAAATAAATATTGTAATGATCCTAATAATATTACTATTATCATCTAATAAACACATGATGGAAACTATTCATTTGCAAATATATTAAAAGATTCATTAACAACGTTATAAGGGTCAGCAACCAACCTGTCGTTTTTTCCCAGCTCCAAATAAAACATGGACCACAAATTGGTCCCCGCCACTGGCCCAAATATGAAAAAGTGCAATATTAGCAACGAGTAGTAAAGGGAGAGGCTGCATGGGGACGTGTTTGTCAAGATAGTACACCACAATGGAGGATGAGATCCACTCTGTGACTGTGAAGAAGAGTTGGTGGTGCCACTGGAAGTAGAAATCATCGTTCCAGTAATTCCAAGTCACCCACCATCCAAAGCAATTGGGCTGGAGAGAAGTTATAAAAAGGAGGAGCATGGAACATCTGAGCTGTGATTGTGAGGAGGGTGAGGACCCTGAGGACGAGGACGATGGCCGGGTCAGAGCGAGGCGGATGATTCGCTTGCAAGTCTCGTAGGCAATTAAAATTCCTATGACGGTGGAGGACCACAGTTTGAATGTGTTCCAAGTACAATTGATGTAGACATGTCTGTACTTGTAGTTTACAATCGTTGACTCGGTTGGTGTTAGTCCAGTAGGTCCTAGCGATAAGACAGTGGTGTCAAAACAGGTATTGTTACACGTATCCTTATCCACCGGGATTTTTGAGCCACTCCAGAGAATTCCAGCCACCCAAAATGGGACTGTACTGAATAGGATGATAATAACTGTCGATAAAACTGACGGCAAGTAGTACTGAAATAAAATTGATAATTTATTCTGGTTGTGCCTCATACCAGCAACAGCCAGAGGTAACGCATTAAAAAATTCCTCAATTATTCGACTAATAATGCGGTTGTTCCGATTTTCAACTTTTGGGCTCATTTTTTCTTAGGGATTATTCCTGACGGTTGGAACTGCAGACAAAATTGGAAAGCAGACGCAAATACATTGATATTGATAGCAACAGTAAAAGACATTGCATTGTATTCACTTATACACTTACGAGGGAATGGTCACAACCGGGCGTCGGGAAACCACCTAAGCTATTTTTTTCTGAAAAGACCGTGCAAAAAAAGGTAGAGTAGCGTCAATCTTTTTTCAGAATGGGCCGTTTGATTTGCTACAGGAATTTTTGAAGACATAAATTTGCTAATGTTAATTAAATGGACGCCATATTTAAATATATTATTATGTCTTCAATTGTGTTTGCAGGCTACATTTCTCAACCGATTTTGATAAAATTTAAAGTTTTGTGATCGTTACAACATTTTTTGAACAAAAATATCTAGGATTTTGAAAATTCAAAAATTTCATTTTTTTTTCCAAAAAGCGTTATTTCATAAGAGCCTACAAATTATGTAAAATTTATAGTTTTTAAGAAAAACAGTTTTAAAAATTTTGAAAAGCCCAGAACTGAAATTTTGGGTAATGTTGTAAAGGTAGAAAACTTTAAGGTTTTCAAACATCGGATACAAATGGAAGGAGAAACAGGGTTATGAAAAACTAATATTTTAAAAAATTATTCAACACTTGTAATGGCAACATAAAGCGTGTTTGAAAAACAAAAATGAATTTTTTGAATTTTCAAAATCCCAGATATTATTTTTCAAAAAATGTTGTAACGATCACAAAACTTTAAATTTTATCAAAATCGGTTGAGAAATGTAGCCTGCAGACACAATTGAAGACATAATAATATATTTAAATATGGCGTCCATTTAATTAACATTAGCAACTTTATGTCTTCAAAAATTTCTGTAGCAAATCAAAGGGCCCATTCTGAAATATGATTGACGCTACTCTACCTTTTTTTGCACGCTCTTTTCAGAAAAAAATAGCTTGGGTGGTTTCCCGACGCCCGGTTGTGACCATTCCCTCGATAGTATCACAAGCAACGATCGATTTTGG
The DNA here is from genome assembly GCA_949802685.1 of Dicyrtomina minuta. Lineage (NCBI taxonomy): Eukaryota > Metazoa > Arthropoda > Collembola > Symphypleona > Dicyrtomidae > Dicyrtomina > Dicyrtomina minuta. The sequence continues at coordinate 39,433,601 of OX461808.1, read as the reverse complement.
GGTACGGTAGGAGGACCAGTAGAGCGCCGATTTCACTTTGTATCGAATATGGAATTTTAATTAATAAAAATTTAAAAATGTTATTTTTTTGTACATAATAAATACTATAATTTATATTTTTAAAACTGATTTAAGATAAAGCGATAGCCATAGCATTCAACTGCGTACATTGCAATATGTAATAAATTGGAATATTGCAATTTGCAATAATTTATTGTAATTTCAAATTTATTGAAAGTAATTTATTGTAGATTTTATGCTATATGGGTGACAAGCGAAACAAAAAACAAGGACTTTCATACAAGAAGTGCAAGTTGCAAATAATGACACTCGCTGTACTTAAAATATTCAGCTATGCTGCAAATGAAAACTGGAAATTATGAAAAACTGTAAATGGGAAAATTTAGTTATTTTAAATTTTGAAATATTCCTGTAAAATCTCTGGATTTCTTAAGTCCAAAAATATCATTAGTACACACTACATTTTATTATAGAATTGAAAATTTGCTGAGAAAGTTTTCTATAACTTATCGTTAGTTAATTTTATAGGGTTTACTGATTTAATTGGGACAATATTTAGTTTGTCTATGAAAAACAATTACACTGATATTAGGTGTGACTATGTACAATCTAACGTAGTTGTAGTATAATAATAGTATCACAACTGCTGGTTGGGTCTGGCGACACTGGGTCGAAACGACATTTCGGAGCCAGACATTTTTAACTGGTTAGTCAATTACATCTACATATATGGTATAGACTATTCATATAAATTACTATGTATTACGAAACGACAGGCTTTTTATAAATTAATAATTGAACTCATTATATTAACGCATAGCACATCCTGCTATGCATTGGTAATCGGACAAAGTCTCCCTGGACAAAGTCTCCCCGGACATTTTCCCCCCGGACTTTTTCCCCCCGGACTTTTTCCCCCTATAAGTAACAGCGGACATTTTCCCCCCAAACTCGTAATTGTGTTATGTGTCGTAAGATATGTGTTGTGAAATAATACTCAAGACCAGCTCCTAGTCCTATAGCTTACAACATTGAGCTATCTTCTCAAAGTATGCACCTTTACACAATAATGAAATACCACATACCAGCTGTTGCATTTTAGCACTGGGGGGAAAATGTCCGCTGTTACTTATCGGGGGAAAAAGTCCGGGGGAAAAATGACCGGGGGGAAATTGTCCGGGGGTAAAATGTCCGGGGAGACTTTGTCCAGGGAGACTTTGTCCAGGGAGACTTTGTCCTACAACCATTCCGATGTGATATTCCCTTTTCAATTATTACTATGATCTTAAAAATATATTTTAAACTACAACATAAACATGAACCAGCAGTCATCGATGCTAAGACTTGATTACTTCACTACAAATTTATTTTTATCCCAAACTGTTGACCGTGGTGGCATATAGTACTGACGATCTGACACATGGAACTTTTGAGACAAAGAATCAAAGAACGCCGTGGCTATGAAAGCGCATATAACTTTTTTTGTGATATTATTGTATGATATGATCAATATTGTAAACATCTGGAACTCTATTTATATAGGTACACTAACTTTACTTCTCTTTTTCTTTCGTTTATCTCACATATTATACATAGCTATTAAGCAAAACGCTTTCCTCATCTTTATACACAGGTTTCTTCAGTTTTCTGAGAACAGATACATAAATAATCATGATACATATATGAAATACGGCTATATTACTAGGTCCCTTGTGTTTTTCATCATCATGTCAAGACCCTGTGACATTTGATAACATTATGAAGCCATAATACATACTCTGGAATACAAGAGTCGAGTCAACTTTTAAGATAATTATAAAACTATAATTAATTATAAAAAAGTAAGACAAGACACAAAGCCATTTACTCTGTCAGAGCAAGTTTTAATTATTACAGTGCCGCGTGTCGTGAAGCTGCAGTCTGCAGTCGTAAGCCTTATTGATATAACTAATTATATCATTTCTAGTAGTACGTATACCGTAACGCTTGTAATAACTCCCGAGGGAGGACCGAGGAGTTACGTCAAACTTTGCTTCAGACTTGTGAGATATTACAAATAAAATTAAAATAAATCAAAAGGCTTTCCATTTGATTCTAAGGCCCCGGGAGATATCAAAGACCCCAGCGGGAGTTATTACAAGCTTTACGGAAGGTAAAGTACATTTACGTCCTTACTATATAATTACTCAAAGCGGGAGAATTCTGAATTGTGAGCTCATTGTATTGTACCTATAATAATTATTTCACCCGATTGTAATGCGATCGGCGGCTAATCTACACTTCCTAAATCGCATTATTAAAATAAACGAGTGTAATCACCCGGCCTCCAGTGATTAACCAGCACTTTTTCAGTTTAATAATCCTCATCCAGTCTACGTTTTACACTGACTTTGTCACTGTCGACTGGTGTCAGTTGTCAATTTGCGCTTAATTGCCTTTCTACGAGATCAAAGGTACGTCACGTCTCCCCACTTCCAGTTTCCAAGCAGGGCTTGCCACTAGCCGGTAGAAACAAAAGTGGTGAAGAAAATACGTTATACGTAAGTATCTTAAATAACATTGTGATTTGCTTTTTAACTATTTCTATCTTATTCTTCCAACTGAAGCTAACGATAAGTAGTACAAAATGTTAATCAGAAATTAAACTACTGAAGTTCCAGAAATATATATACGAAAATAAAAGATTGGTAACAGAATTATCAGTTATCAGAAATGAGAAAGTAATATATTGATTTGCGCACCTTGGTTTTAGACAGTCTAATAATAAAACATAGTATTTTTCTAATGGGTTTATATCTGCGGATTGTAAATAAAACTACTTTTATTATAAAGTTTGCGAATTAAATTCGAAATAATAAGATAATAAGATCTGGGAAAATCAACGATGAAGATTTCAAATCTCGCACATTTTCTGATTGGTGCTGCTGCATCCGTATTAAGTTTTGCTGTGAGCACAACAACAACAGAAACAGAACATACATTTCACTGGACGAATAAGGTTGAGCTATCACCCAACATTACACTTCAGTGGGATACGACAGACCCGGAATATTTCACTGCTGAAATTATATCTAATGTCAAAGGTTATGTGGGCATTGGATTCTCTCCTAATGGAGGAATGGCTGGGAGTGATATTATTATGTGTTGGGTGGAAGACAGTGGAAAAGTACAATTAAAGGTGAGTATTCTTGTCATTAATTTTTTATGTGAGTTTTTAGTTTTTATAAGATTAGTACTACAGGCGTGTTGGATATTGCGTGGTATATCAGTATAATCTGGTTCGTTTAATTATTTTATACAACCATAAAGTAATTAATATTTGTTTTGTAATATTTGATAACCTTTTGTTTTACTTAGGATTATTTCGCTAAGTTTAATGGTGCCCCAGAAGAAGATGAAAGCCAAGATGTTATACTTATAAAAGGAAAGGAAACAGAAAATGGAACGAGCTGCATGTTTAAGAGGAAATGGGACACTTGCGATTTTAAGGAAGATATTCCAATCACCGTATGTGTTTAATACATAAAACTAAAGACAAAAGACAACAGAATAACTTATGAATTGTAGTTTTTTTAATATGTATATAATATTAGCAAAAAATATAGTTATTCAGGCATTACCGAATCTATTTTCTACTAAAATTTACAAGCGAATTTTTAAAAATTGCAGGAAAATACGATTAAATTGATTTGGGCTGTTAGTGATAGAGATCCAGAAAGATGTATTTTGCACTGGCATGGAAATATTAATCGTGGAGTTAAAATTGTGTCCATGAGACAAGAGGTTGCAAGTTCTTTTAGGGTTCCTGAAGTAGGGGAAAAACATTGGGATGCTCAACTTTTGAATGTAATCAAAAAAATTTAAGTAACTACGGAGTATCGCTTATCTTTTTAAATGTGTATAGTATTATTTATTATAACTATGACATTTATTTGCAGCACCAAGTTACAGATGAGAGAACGCAGTTCCATTGTAAAATGTTCAGATTTCCGAAATTAACTAAGAAACACCACATTGTTGGGGTAAGACTAATACATACATTAAGGTGGTTTAGTTAAGCAGTAGTTACCCGCGGTTAATACCACTTATCCTGATTTTATTTTAAAATATTAGCGTAATAAAATGTAATTAGAAATTCGAATACATTTATAATGTGTAAGTATTGCATTTAACTAAATAGTTAAAATATTTTAACTTTTTTTGATATTTTAAAACTTCGAATTTATTTTCAGTATCTCCCACTAATTGATCCAGAGCATAAGAAATTCGTCCATCACATCACCCTGTTAAGGTGCAACCTCCCTCCAAATGTTAATAAAACAGCAGATGAAGTTTTTGACAAGTTTTTGAATCACATCGGCTCTAAATGTTACACGAAAGAGGTTCCACAGGAATGGTTAATGTATTGTAAGACGTTTGAAGTTGCATTGACATCCACTATGGAAGGTAATTTGTAATTATTATCTGGATTATGACTTATGACATAGTATAGTATTTTATAGTATTTAGCTATTTTTTAAAAACTGACTTGTAAAAATGGAGCATCCCTAATTAATTAAGATCGTGTGATAAATCTTAAAAGGTGAAATACTGCCCGATCATGTTGGGAAATCTATTAGCGAAGAAGAGAATAGAAGTGAATCTGTTTATTTTGTCCTCGAAGTCCATTATGAAAACACTGATGAGCTTCCATGTAAGTGATGCAAGCAAAATACATTAATAAGTTATTCCTTTGGAATTTTCGGATTTCCACAGAAAAAGAAAATAATTAATTTTTAAATAGCCAAGATATATATACCTACCTTATATTCTATAATAATGCGCGGGTCAGTAATAGTAAGCGGGTCTGAGAGGCCTCAGTTTGAATAGTACGCGGGTCTATTTAACACAGTCAACAGTATTAAATGGCAGTATGCGGGTCTGTAATAGTACGCGGGTCTGAGAGGTCCAAATTTGGATGGTACGTGGGGCGTACTATTATAGAACATATACGGTACACCAAAAACTATTTAGTACATACCTAAGTACTGTTAAACACACGTAATGTTAGGTAGTATAATGTTAGGAATAAGATGCCACAGTAGAGTAGAATACAATGCTGGTAGTATTTATTCAGAGAGAAGGAATATTAGTAGTAGCCACGAATAATACCAGATACCGAATGACGGCTATGGATTTGAATTCCTCAAATCAACAGCAGTAAAACTCCGGAACCATGACAGTACATAGGAACTACACGTAATTTCAATGTATTATTTCATGTGTTTTTGCTTTCAGTTGAAGATAGTTCAGGAATCCGGGTTTTATACAATGAAAATATCCGGCAATTTGAATCATCCATTCTATTTCTAGGACAACGTGTAACACCATTCATGATGATTCCACCAAAACAGGAGGAATTTCTTATTAAAGGATTCTGCTCTGGTCATTGCACTCAGAATGTAATTGTATAATGCGTTCATATAATATAACATAATGTGTATTAGGACATATTTACATATACTTCAGATTCAAATTTGAATTTTGAATTTTTGATTTTATTACGGAAATTGATTATAAATAAAAATATACGCAGCTTTTTCAAATTCAAACCGCCCTATTTTGCTGTTAGGCTGCCATTAAACAAGGGCTTTAGCCCTTGTTTTAGTTTAGTGATATAATTCAAAACAAAATCAAAAATGAAGACCTGAAACCAAAACAATTAGTTGAGCCCCTTTATTAATGAATAAGATACTGATTAACTTTTACGCAGGGCTTTCCGAAAGAAGGCGTCTTGGCCTTCAGCATTTTGCTCCATGGCCATATTTTTGCAAAATCAATAATTCTGAGGCATATTCGAAATGGAACAGAGCTTCCTCCGCTAGCTCAGGTATCTAGTTAACGTTTAAAAAAAATTATCGTGTGGGAGTAACAAAATAGCAGTAATTCTAGGTTACATAGATTACACGAAATAATATTAAAGAATAATTTAATTGTCAGGACAAATTCTACGATTTTAACTATCAACAGTACAAAATACTTTCTCACGAAGTTAGGATTTTGCCCGGTGATGAGTTAATAGTGGAATGCGAGTATGATAATCCTACGGAAAATTTTATTCTGGTGAGTTTATACTGATATTCATTTACGTCTAGACAACCGTATATTTACACGAATGTGATTTTAATTTCATCAATAAATTCATACCGAACCTGATTATTATTACTTATGTCTTGCAATTTAAAAGGGCGGACTTTCATCCTCTCGGGAAATGTGTCAGGCATTGCTACTCTACTACCCAAAAACAACCCTCGTAGACTGTCGAAGTCAGTATGAATTTCATTCATTTTTCGACCGCCTTGGTATTTATGAAAATATTAAAGGAGATATTCTTCAAAAACTACATTTGCCTTATGATCCCTCCGAACTGGATGGTGGCAAGTATGAATCAATATGATAATATACCATTAATAAAATTTAAATACAAACTCCATGTGCATACTTAATGTCAGTAATACTTATCGTGAAATGTAATTATGTAACATCTACAGAAATGTCTCCATTTTTGATGATTCCCTGGTTTTATATTCCATAACTGGAGCAGAAGATTGGAATCATACATTGTTTGATGATCTGTTCATACAAAGGCAAATCCAGGATGCAAATGCAAGTGAGAATAGAATGTCTGTGATGGGATTATTAAAGAACAATATTTGCTTTGACAGCCCTAAGGATTCCATTGACAGAAAATGGTACGAAAATAAACATTACATGCACTGCGGGGCTGTTGGAGGTAGAAGAATTGATCCTGGGGTAAAATAATCGGTTACACTTTTTTTGCAGTTTTCCATCGTTTATTATATACTATTTCTAATTTAATGTAAGGGCAGGTAGTGCAACAGTACATTGCGCGAAATTTGTACAGCAAGCTGAGTCAGCCATCACATTTGGCGTTTTGTTGAGTTATAATTTTTTAAAGCATTTCAATCATTATTAATTTGTAATTTTTTAAATCGTAGAAATATATGCAGTATATCCCATACTATACTCCCTACGAACCGTCTCCGGTTTGTAATGTCAACAAAGTGTAGTGACGAAACTACACCTCTCTCCTTTTCTAATACAATAACTCCATAAATAGAATCCCGCCAGTCCCATAGCACAAAGGGCTATGGCATTTAGGTAGGCGAGCGAGAAAAAGTAGCACACAGGTAGTTAGACAGTGGAAGTTTTCCAATTGACCATTGCTTGGAACAATGGGAATCCTTTATATACATACTCAGACAGTAGAAAATTCCAATGCCATCGCTTGATAGCGATGGGATACATACTTAGGTAGCTAGAAGAAAGAAAGAAGTTGAATTCGTGAGTAATAACAGTAACAACACGGACAGTCTTATTCTAGCTTTTCAAGTAGAACATCCTGCTTTACTCGAGCTACTGAAGAGTCATCATTTTCTCGCAGCCGATTTCAGATTATTTTCTACGACTTACGCTTTTGAGCTCTGACTACAGTTTTGATTAAAAATCATTAGTTGTCGAAATACGAAGTTTAGCTTTTCTTTTCTAAAGTCGTGATAGATAAACTGATCCTTTACGTAAGATCAGAAGTTAGACGTTGAGGTTAAGATTTACGGATTGAAGTAAGGACCAAGGACTATTTGCCACTCTTTTACCGAAGACTCTGAGGTCTCGGAATTCCATCGGACAGTGCCGTGGGACTTAAACTACTAATCTCACCGGTAATTCCACGTAACAAATAAGTACTTACCTACCTCTACACACTCTTTGTGTCTCTTTTCCTCACTCGTCTCCGTCCGTGAATATATGATGTAATATAAAAGCATATGTAAATTGATTTCTTTTGATTGAGGTTATAAAAGTAATTAAAAATTCTTCCTCTACCATTAATAATTCAAAATATTCGCCCATTCCGTTTTGCACAAATTCACCTTTTACTTATAATCATATATCCGAATAATACTTCGCGTAATATAAATATTATCATTTTTACTCATTCATACACATCAACGAAAATCTACTTCTATGAAATTTGAGCTTCGGATTCGCTCCGTTTCCTCAAAAATCATAGGTGCGGGGTAAATTTTCGTTTTTGTCCCTATTACCGTGAAAAGTCTGAAAATTTTGACCCAAAAATTCGGAATTTTGAAAATTTTCGAAAAAATTTTTTTATTCTTTTATTTTTTTTATTTCTGTTTATAGACCTATTTTAGGTTATTTTATGAATATAGTTTATATTTTTGTTGAGATTTTAACCATATTGTAACAACGACAAAATTCACGTGAGACCAGAGAGAAACAGAAGGGCAAAATCTGTTCTGTATTCTATTTTTCTATCATTTTTGGCATCCTCGCATCGGACGATCTGTTTGGTATTGACTGACTTTCATCGAGTGTGTACCCATCTAAATCGTGAATTGTGAAACGTGATCGGTGACAGTTGTGAAGGGACCCGTAACTCACTAGCCAAGAGTAAAAACCCACCCCATAAAGTAGGTACATACTTATGATAGTTGGCATCCTCACATTTCTAATTTTTATAATTATTGTGGCGAGACTTGAACTTCGACGCATCGACATACCAATTGTCGAGTTAATTATTCTCGTGCAGCTCATACGGGATCTCACTAGATTTTTACTTGTATAATAAATGTTATTAATTATATTTTTATTATTATTATTTTCCATTATCCTTCAACTCTGGGAAAACCTGTTGATAGACCACGTACCTGTACGCGCTATTTTAATTATTTTAGCCAACCTCATTGACATAATTAAGTACGTCATCGTTAGCTAATGATTCTTGCTCATCACCGTTTATAGCTTGAAAACATTTTATCCTTGACAAAATTTTGACATTAAATTTTTTTAATCCTACACTCAGAGTCAACTCTTAGTGTGGAGGGATATTTTACAAATTTTCACATTATTATAGAGTGACAAAAGCTGCCTTTTCATATTTTTAACTTTTACCTAAAAGCACAAAAGTCAGGATTTAGTGTGGAGGCAGAACCTCCAAACTTTCTGGAAATTCTATTTTTATATTCTTATTAAACTAAATTTTGACTATGGCTAATTTGAATGAAGAAGAGCAGGCATTATTCGGTATTGATGCCCCAGCTAATATACATCTGTTAGAATCCGATGACGATGACATGACTCAAGAGGAAATTAGGGAACGAGACGCATACATAGCTAGACGAGCCGCCGCTCAAGCCGAGGACAAAAGAGTTTACGAGCTAAAATTAAAAGAGCTCCAAAATAAAGAAGCATTAGACAGGATAGCTAGAGGTCATAGTGCCGAGAGTAGCCAGTCTCAGGGAAATCCACCAGCTTCAGTTTCCTCAGCTCCCCAACCTAGAACTTATTTTGGTAAAACTCAACCTTCAGCCAAATTACCTCCAAATCCTTTCGATTCCCAACCCATTAATCCTCTGCCTAATTTGACTAGAGCTCCTGAACAAAATGCATTTGCATCCAGCAGAAGTCTACTAGCTAGATCAGCTGAGGATATAGCAGCTCTTAGGGAAGTTTTTGCTCCACCAAGACCTACTAGTAAGGAAGCAGAATTAACTCGTACCATTCGTAACAACGAGATAATTAAGGATTGGACAAGATATACTGGAGATAGTGAGGTCGCTGCATTTTTAGGCAAATTTAATGAGGACGCATTATACCTCGACATGAACGACTATGACAAATTTGACGCTCTCGATCGCGTACTGGACGGTCAGGCCATGGAATGGTGGAAATCAGAAAGGTCTTCATGGAGACCATCCATTAAGCGACAGACTCCAGGACATAATAGGGAGCTATGGAAAAAGCTCGAGACAGCATTAGCAGTAAGATTTGATAATGAGTCTTTAGTTAATAAGGCCAAGGCAGATTTACCTAGGACTGCATATAACAGAATTATGGGTAGTTCTGAGTATATCTCAGCTAGGTTGAGCGTATTAAGACGCATTGACTATAATATGAGCGCAAATGACCTGATAACTGGTCTATTAAAAGGTTTACCTAAGCGAATGCGTAGCCATATGATCGGTTGTACTACCATTGACCATTTTCGAACCACTTTAGACAAAGCCATAAGTACTGGCGTTATAAATGATTGGTTAGATCCTCCAGTAGCTGCACAGAATACCTATTCAGGCCCCAAACCTGAGGAACGTACATATGCCCGAGCATTCCACACTAATGCTCCGTACCAACATCAACAAAGTGTTGGGATTAGGGTTGAACCACAACGCGAACTCGTAGCTCAGGTCGCCCAAGGTGCCCCTGTTAACCAAGGTATTCCTCGATACCCGCCAAATCCAGTTAATGGAGCTCCTTATGAGGCTCCTCCTGACCCTAATGTCCCACGTGGGGCCAATGATGACCCTGCAGTGGTAAAATACCCTTATTATAACGAGCGCCGTCGCGCATATTGCGTGGCTGCGGAAGGTACAAGGTCAGCATGTTGGCAATGCGGCAGAATGACACATAATTTTAGAACTTGTCATGTATTATTTCGAGCCCAGGGAATTCCAATTCCACTCAGACAACCTAGGCAAGTTAGACGGCAAGATGCACCACAGGTAGACCAAGCACCACAAGGAAATGGTAATTTAAACTAGAAGGGGTGGATATTTCAAATATATCCAGACCCAAGCCTCCTGCTTCTGAGCATTCTTTTAAATCTGTATCTATTAAATATACTAAAGTCTATTTTAAGTCACCTAAACCGGCCAGAGTGTACAAAACCATAGCCAAAGCCGATGCCGCTTTGCGAAGCTTTGGAATAAAGCAGAACAAAGTGCCTGACGTTTTGGGGCATAAACCAGGTCATCTATTATTAGAAGCAGGTCAGGAACTTGACGACTTCGACTTCGAAAAACCAATCGGTATCCTTTTTGATTTTCCATCCGAGAATGAAGTACATTACGCACGGAAATTCAGTGATGAGTCTACAGAAATAAGACGCGAAATGAAGTTCCGTACCAATGTAAATTGTATAAATATTTTGGAAGTTCTCGTGGACACCGGAGCCACTGTATGTACTGTTAGCTTAAAAACTTTAAAAGAATTAAAAGTTGAAAATAAAATAAAAAGGTGTAAGCCACTCACTGTATACTTGTCAATAGATGATAATAATGCACATACAATAGATAAAATCATTTACTTACAATTTTTTGTTCCTGAGTACAAGGAATGGATCCAGTGGGGATTTTTCGTGGTCGAGAAAGCTCAAGATCCTATCGTATTTGGATGTGATATGCTTAAGACATACAATGTAAATATCGAATGTGGGTTAGGTACAATTATTTTTAGACCAGCTCAAGAAAGGACTCATAAATCAATGAGGTCAGACGCCGAGAGATTATGTAGATTGAAGGCTTTTCCTAGTAAAGGTGCACTCAAACGCATGAAAACACAGTCTGCATACTTACGTAAACACAAGGCACTTCAACATAGTATGATCACTGCATGTAATCCTCTTCGAAAGGATGATTTACATAAGGTATTGGATGGGATACAGGATGACGACGATATGCAGGTTGAAGGTAATAATGACTTCGGTCATATTGAGGTCACTATCGATGACATTGAGTCTATAGGTACTACCACTATCAGACGAGTCCATAGTACAACTTCGTCCTTACTGGAGGAGGTTCGTTCGGTACAATCTAGCGAAGCATCAAGCCGAGCCGTCCAATATTACAAACAATTCAAATTGCGACTATTTACCGTTCGGCCCTCCCTTATTAAGGATGACACGGCAACGGAGGTTCCCTTTTATACAGAGGACCCCGAGTATTCAGGTCAAATAGCCATTCATCCAAATTACAATTTGTTTGAAAAATTAGGGATTATGGTGTTACAAGACACAGTTAAGGTTACCAAGGGAAAAGGCGTTTTGCATGTAGCTAATTCTCAACAGTCAGGAGATCTAATTTTACCACCACAACCGACCCTTTCCAGCTATGAGACAATGCCCACGGAGCATCTCCGTGCTACTAGGATAGTTCAAGAAAATTCCCCTAATATACACGTTAATGATCAGGAGTATACAGATGCAGTTGACACTGCACCGGTACCAGAAAATGTTGAAGGAAGTCAACCATTAACTGATGACGAATTTTTACAGTTTAAGATTTTTAAAGGCCTTACCGGTCCTCAAAAGATTAAGGTTAGGGACTTACTGAGTAAATACTACAAAGCTTTTGGTTGGACTGAGAACGATTTTCTGGAACCGATGCGTGACCCTAGGACTGGTAAGACATTACAAGCCACAGTGGAACTACTTGATAAGACTCCCCAGATAGTCAAACCTAGACCCATGAGCTACGAACATCAGCAGTTACATAAGGATATAACTGAAGCAAATATTAGAAAAGGAATGGTAGAGAGGTCTAACAGCCAATATTTATCCCAAGTGCAGATGGCTAAGAAAGGTAAAACCGGAAATGATTGGCGTCCAGTAATAGATTATAGAAAAACGAATACGAAGATTAAACCCGAACCCGCCCCTATTCCTCCTTTACAAGAAGCATTCACCCTATTTAGAGGTTGTACCATGTTTTGCCAGTTAGACATGGCAGACTCTTTCCAACAAATCGAAATACATCCAGATAGTAGAGATTACTTAGCATACATCACTTATGAAGGTCAATTTCGCCCCACACGCCTCCCTTTCGGTTACATCAATTCGGGAACGATTTTCCAGAAAACAATGAATAAAGTTTGGCAACCATATAATCGAAAATTTTTAAGTAATTATGTTGACGACAATTGTTTCGGTGGAAAAGACTTCGAGGAATTGATGGAGCGACTGGAAAAAGTTCTGTGGTTATGCGTTCAGGCTAGAATGAAACTAAAACCCAAGAAGTGTTATATAGGACAACCCAAACTCATCTTTTTAGGCCACAAAATTAGTAGCCAGGGTATTGCAGTCGATCCCGATCAAGCAAACGTACTCATGAATTTTCCCGATCCACAGGATACCACCGACGTACGTCGATGGCTAGGGTTAAGCGGATTCTTTAGGAGATTAATTTTTGGGTATTCGAAATTTGCTCGACCTTTATATAACCTACTAAAGAAAGACGCAGTTTTCATCTTCAATGCTGCATGTCAGAGAGCGGTAAAGGAAATGAAAACAGCCATATGTACCGCTCCAGCATTAGCGTTCCCGGATCCTACTGCCATTTTGGAATTATGGGCTGATGCCAGCGATTATGAGGTCGCTGCTGCTCTTATCCAGGTTATCACGAATGGTACTCATAAAGATCGGCAACCACTTGGTTTCGATTCTCATACCTTATCACCAACTGAGAGTAAGTGGACAGTCACGGAGAAAGAGTGTTACGCTATTGTTCATGCCTTCCAGAAATTTCACAATTTACTTTTCGGAAGGGAAGTATTAGTGTACACTGATCACCAAGCACTAGTCAACATTCTACGTACTCCTCAGGTAACTGGTAAATTAGTGCGATGGAGTCTCAAATTGAGTTCATACCGCCTTCGGATTATGTACGTACCGGGTAAACAAAATGAGATGGCCGACTGCCTTAGTCGCCCTCCTCGAGCGGATAATCTTCCTGTAGCCATTCTTAGAGGCATGACAGCGGAGACTGAACATCCTAGGGAACCTGAGGACGAAGAGTACATAGTACATTGTAACGATACGGATAGATCAGTAGTTAACCTAAAAGATATGCAGGCGAGAGATAAAGACTTAGCAGAAATAATCACTTCACTGCAGGTAGATGAGGAGAATAATTGTAGAGGTAAAAATAAATACCGTAATGACTTCCGCCTCAACACAGACGGCATCCTCCAGCACGTCAACTATGAGCCGCTGGGACCATTGTGGGTAAATGTCCTACCAGTAGCTGAAGGAAAGCGCATAGCACGTCAACTGCATAATAAATCTCATTTTGGTTTCCGTAAAATCTACTACTCAATGGTAGATAAATACTGGTTCTTGCAGATGTGGGACAACGTCACCAAGGCATGTCGAGCATGTGACACTTGCCAAAGATTTAATGTACCACGAGTTAAGAAATCTGGTCCTATGCATGCTATGATTACGCCTACTACTCCTTACGCTAAAGTTTCCGTGGACTATCTTGGTCCCCTTAATACTACGTCTAATAAAAATACATATATCTTGGCCGTGATAGACCAATGCACACGTTTCCTGCATCTCATCCCAACTACAGGCACAACAGTGGCTGAAACGGTAAAGGTATTAGAACCATTAATAGCTAAGCATAAAATTAGAAGTATCGTATCTGATAACGGTCCAGCTTTTACAGGTCATAAGTTCAATGAGATGTGCACACGTCATAATGTTGTCTCGATTCATAGTTCTCCACATCATCCTAGCAGCAATGCCTATGTAGAGAGAGTTAATTCAACATTCGGTAGCATTATGAAAAAATTGAAATATGAGAATAGTAATATCGAATGGGATATAATGTTACCACATATTGAGAACGAATATAATGCCGTGAAACATGTTAGCACTGGTTATAGTCCATATTTCTTAATGTTTGGTAGAAGTCTTCATTTTTGTTACGTGACAGGGAAACCTCTCGACGATGAGTACGATTCAAATGATCCAGAAATGCAGCAGGTTAGATGTCACGAACTTCATAAGGCACGAATTCTTGCGCATGAAAATTCCTGTCATAATCAGCTCAAAAGGAAAATGGCTTTTGATAAGACTCATCCAACAGTTCTATATAATGAAGGCGATTTAGTACTAAAGAAAAATTATTATAAGGCACCGGGTACAGCAGCAAAGTTCACAGTTAAATACACAGGACCATATAAGGTATATAGTACAGCCACTAATCAGCATATGTATTTATTATGTGACAAAGATACCGACTTACAGAAATACATCGATGAAACTGTTCTTGAGATTGTACATGGTCACAACCTAAAACCTTACCTACAAGACGAAATCCCTTTAGTAACTAATTATACTGAACCTGCTATAGGTGATCAGACTTGGTTAAATAAACATGTTTATACTCCTGAAGACACAATATTTCAAATTGAACCTTGGGCAGATCCAGAACTTAAGGATTTCGATGGGGATACGGCGGCACAAATCAACGTAGTCCCCCGCGGAATTTTTAATGAAGAATATTTATTCGATCCAAACAATGAGTTAAAATTGAGGAATAGGGTAACCCAAAGAAATCCAACTACTCATAATTCTAATCTTTATAAAAGAATTACTGATAACTATTCTACTCATGCACCTACTTATGTTCCAGAGTTCGAAACACCTCTGGCAGATACTCAAACTCAAATTGTTAACATCGAAAATAATGACTTAGATTCACCAATTACTTTACCACCACCATTAATACCGTCGGTCGCGGAACAACTTCCCACGCCGGCGGGACCCAGTAATGTAGCTATGTCAAACAAAATAAATTCTGACAACTCTTTGACAGCGAGACGACATTTCGATGTAGAAACTTTAGATAGGTATCCTGCACGCATGACTACCACTATTGCTGATGACCCTTTTGCTAGAGAATCTCGTTGTAACAGTCACAACATGAACCATTTAGGCTCACAAGGTTCTTTTATTGAAAAGGACGATTGGAATCTGATTCAGGGGATTGATATCACTACTGGGAAACGTTATTCAGATTTTGATTATGATAAAACTAAAACTTATTTTAATTCTTTTCGAAACCCTAGTAAGGACATTCCTATGTCTCAGATTTCAAATGTAGCACAACCTACAGAAACTCCCACTTATAAAGCAAATTCTATAGATACTTCTAATCACTCAATTTATAGTTGTCACATTAATAATCGAAAAGGATGCTCCGAGTTAGGTGATGTATCCCATAATAAGCGAAATAACCCAATAGAAATTCCCGTAGCACCAAAAAGTTGGAGTGGAGAGCGGAATGATAATTCCGCCCTTCAACCCAAAATACAGACCAAATTAGTAGTCACAGAACTTTTGAATAAGAAAATTATTAAGATGGTCAATATAAATGATGAAACACATGTACTCGAAGAAGTCGAAATCGACACAGCACCAAAAGAATCAATCACTCATAACACCACCGATATTGATCCAGCTGGAAGCGATCTCGAATTCTTGGAAGAAAATGAAACTGAAACTCCCACTCTCCCAACCATAGAGCCTACAGCGGTCATTGAAAATAATACCGTCACGTTCACACCTGCAAAGGGAAATAATAGTTCTAAGGTCATTTTGAAAAATAAAAAGTCAGAGTCAATAACTCAACCTACTGAATTACGAAGGTCAACCAGACCTAAAAAGACAGTCATACCTTGGGATCCGTCCGATGTTGAGATTCCAAAAACCAGGAAACGTAAAGAGGGAGGTTCAGTACACAAAAATCGAAAGAAAAAGAAAATAGTTAAATTAAAAAGATGTCACGTAAAACCTACTGATGCCATGGCCGAGTTGGTCAAAGCCATGGGTAGCATAGGGCAAATGATGGCATGCCAATACCAGAGACCAACTTCTAATAACTCTTCTACTAGTACCTCAGACTTTTCATCTGAGGAATCAGATTAATTTTGCACGTTTAGTTTACGCATGCATAAATTAAGAAACTTACAATAATTTCATCCTTAGAAATTTTCACTTTGGGAAAAAGCACTACCGATCCCATCACCTACTTAAGTAGTGATGGAAATTTTCTTTCTTTTATTTTTCGGGTAAAAATTAGAAATCCTTGAAAATGGCCAATCCTTCACCTAATCCGAATCCTAACAAACCACCTAACGGACCACCGCAAATTCCAGAAGACCACTTAGATCCAGAAAATGAGTTCGCCAACCACGGAATTGAATCTGATGACGAAGATTGGGATCATAAGTACGTCTACAATCAAGACCGATCCCGCCGTGTTATGTTACACCAATTACGCAACCGCATACCTGGCCGACGTGAAGATCCCCGATACGCAATGAGAATGACCAGGGAGAATACTCCCCATCCAGATGACATTCAGGTCAGACAACCAGACGGGACTTACGTATCCATGATCCCACAACCTGCAGATCCCCGCCCAATTACTCAGAACACTCCACCAGCTTCACCTCGTCGACAACAATTCATCCAGCAGATTCCTACTCCGGCTCGAAACCCTCCGAAGTCTCCAATTATTAATCAAGCAGTCGCACTGGATAATGACTCTGAAGATGAGCCTTTCGATAACATCGATATTGAAGACCCAGTTCCATACGACCACGAGACTTTCGAACCCCTGGAAGGACTACCTGCTCAAAATATGAAACGCTCCACGAGCACTGCAGATTTCAAACCCGAAAATGTCCGGAAGAAGCAGAAAAGCGGATCTTCTCCGAAAATTCCAGAACCACAGCCTGGGACTTCACAACAATTGGAGCCCATACCAGACGAGATCCGGCAACTTCAACAACAACTGGAGGAAGCAAATCGTAGATCCGCCGAGATCGACCAACAACTACAGCGTTTTAGACTGAATTCTGGTACTCCATCATCGACACCACCAAGAACTAATGGTGTATTCAGCCCACCTACTAGACCTACCGGAAATTTATTGTTGGGCCCAGCTCCACCACGTATTGCTGTCGGCCTCCCAAGATTCACAATGAGAGGAAGAGGACCCACCAGAGCTCCTCCGACAGTAGAAGTTAGTCCAAATGCAGCTCAGCCTATGGACACAATTACTTCAGCTCCGGCTCCTACTCAGACGGAACAAGTTCCAGCTCCAGTCCAAAGAGCATCAACACCGACACCACCAGCACCGGCTCCGACTGCTCCTACTTTTGATCAACTTCCGGATCAAGTCACTACAGCTCCTCGCTATGCGATTTACACTCCGACACCACGGGCTCCGATTCCACCCACTCCACCATCTCAACAAAGCTCCGCACCACGGCCACCCACCCAACAACAGCAACAGCAGAGATACCGACCACGGACTCCGGCTCCACCGCGAAACACTCCTCCAACACCACAGGCATCCTTTCGCCAGCCGCCCCGTTTCGGACCAAGACAGATTCCCCAGCAATGGAGACCCAGAGCTCAACCACCAAGCTCCAATTTCTCGAAGAATCGGCAACCGGATGGTCGTTCAAAAGATCAATCCATAGATGATATTCGAGGATACTCATGGCCAAAAGGCCGCCCATGGAGAGCTCAGGCGCCACCACAACATCGTCGGTCCCGATCTCCAACCCCTCCCCGAAAACCTTCCAGATCCCGAGACTCCTCCAAACATGATGGATACCGAGCTCATTCAAAATCTCGATCAGATGCGCCACCGCGCCACCAAGCTAGAAATGCTCCAGATCCACCAGCTCCACAGCAACAGCAACCTCAGATTGCTCAACAACCAGCAGCTGTTCCGAATGGATTTTATTACCAAGCTCCAGGACTTCCTCAGCTTATTCCACTCTTCGGTGCACCTCTACAACAACCACAGATAGTTCATATCCCTATTCCTCCAGTCCAACCATTTCCTCCTTTACCTGAAGTCGAGAACCACTTCGTTGGAACACCATGGGACTGCGTACTCTGCCGTCGTAGACACCAACGGGGAGATATTCGACACTACTGGCAACGATGCCCTCACCGCCGAATCAGCTACGCAAAATTTGCCCGAATTATGGAATTAGCTCAGCGATGTTTCTTCTGCGGCGGACACCACCCTACCTATGCCTATCCCCACTTCCAAGATTTCCATGGCCACGGCTATTAGACCGATTTAATTCTTTTACTACTCTGGATTGGGAAACATGGCATGAACATTGTATAGATATATTCTTATTCAGTTCCTTCAGGGATTACCTGCAAGGAAAAACTTAAAAATTTTCTTTAATAATTTTACATTTCATAAATTTTTGACACTACGTAGATTTTAAGTTTTTATTCCTTTAAATTCATGCACCATTGAATCAGTGATTTCTGAAGCACCATTAACTTACCGTAAATTTTTCTCATTCTCAATATTATACCCAACTAATTTCTTGGGATTCCTTTAATAATTATTTAACATTAAAATTCTGAATGAATGAAAAACACAAACTCAGTTTTTGCACGCGTTTAACACAATCACTTCCTTTCATTGGCACGAATATGGTCATTTAAAACTTATTTAAATTATGACTCCACCTCAAAGGAGGAAAGGAGCACCTACTAATAATAAAGTCATTAGATTAAGTACATGCAATACACTTCCATGAAAGACATCCATGGGATAGCATACCAGGCCTTATAAGACCTGGGAAGTCAAAACTTAATATAAGATTTAATTTTAGAAACCACATTCCCGAGACCTACCACCGCATTGGTACGGTAAAAAGTAAAGTAACTTGGAAAAGGGTGTTTTGTTCCTTTACTATGATTAGACTTACCATTATGGACGGAGACCATGCCAGAGATATTCCTGAGGAACCAACTCTCCCACCGGCAGTAGAAGTTTCACCTCACTTACCGATCCAAGTGGACACAGACAGCGAGGATGACGAACCCATCAATCTCCTCGAGCCAGATGACTACCAACCTTACGATCCATCAGATTACTACATTGACGATCTGTATCATTCCCCCATGGAGGCTGAACAAGTCGAAGAGGAGGAAGATGATGAAGATGATGAAATGGATCCTCAAGTGACGACCACTGATGATGAAAATGACAATAATAATGACGACGAAGACCCCCCGGCCCCCGATATCAACATGATTCAGTCAGAGGACTCGGAGGACCCCTTCGAAACAGCTTATACACACTTTGACGAGACAACTACTCCACAGCCAGAACCATCAACGAGTTATAGGAGGTCGGATCCTACGCTAAACGTCCGCGGGTTTGCTCCAGCGTCGGAAGACGAGATACTGGGAATACAGCAACGCCTGGGAAAGTGGATCAACGGATTTCCGCCTCACACAGTTGTCCACGACCAAGAAAACTGGACTCCAGCAGCACTATTACTGGAGGATGATTCTGAGAACGATATGCCACCACTCATGGAAGAAAAAGCAATTCGCCAGGATAATTTGGAGATTCTACAAATTCAGCAACAACGAGACGACTTAATTTTTGACCTTCGCCGTTGCCACGGTCAGACTATTCCGACACCAGAGAAGGGGATTGACACTGAGGAGGAGAGTAGACCCGAGACACCACTTTCGAATTCTGAAATGGAATCTACTCCAAATACCACCACTTTTCCTCCTATCCTTACCCCAGAGACTTTCAATACTAATCCACGCAAACGTTCCCGTGACGATACTCCTTGTACCCTCCAACCCCCTTACACCCACTATGATTTCGATTACCGTCGTGGTAGCTTATCCACCACACAACTCCAAGAGGTGATGGAAGAGCGAAGAACGCGCCAATACCGGAGCCCTTCACCAAAACACGGTTACCAACCTCAACCGATGTTACCTATTATCCCAATTCCTACCCGAGAGAGATCCGCAAATTCCCTTCTGGAGCAGCTTCGTCAACGTCGTGAAACCCACCACGAGATGCGCTTAGCACGATGGCGTGCGGAACAGATGATATTTGACCCACGTTATCGCCCAGGCCCCGACGAACCTAAATATCCACAAGACCAAGCCTCCAGACACTTTGCCAACCAACTCCCTCGCGATAGAGTCACCCGAACCCCTCCCAGCTCCGACACCAGTGATGGCGATTGCAGTTACATCGACACTCGAAACTCTACATACCTAGCCCACCAAGACCCTCCCACCACTGAGGACTCTGAAGAAGAATCCTTCACATTGCAATGATTCGTCACGGAACACGACACACATATATATTTGTTAATATTTAAACTGTTAATATTTCTGCTGTTGATATCCATCGCTAGTTTAAAAAGTTCTTGTTGAATATTTATGAATATTTGAGCTGGTGATATCTTTTATGTTTATATGTTGAAATTATTGTTAAATGTTTGTGAATATTGGAGCTATTGATATCCATCGCGAGTTTATTAATTTGATGACTTTTCACTTGATAATATACCTCATTACCTGGAAAATTCCTGTGTATGTAAACATATACCTATGTATTTATCTCCCAAAATATGTACATATGTTGGTAATAGTTTCTGTTCACGAGATTGATTTATCCTCCATTTCGGAGTCACAAGTAAGATCTAATTCTAAATTCCCTTCTAGACCAACGGTGAAGGGTAGATTTTCTTTAGAAACTTGAAATTTTTCCAGAAACTTGAAGCATCAAATTTTTAGTTGGCCTGGACCATCATTTTGTAATATTGTAAAAATAGAAAACAATTTTTTTTCTTTTCCAACAAAATAGTTTTATTAAAAAGTCCTACCGTACATATTTTATTCTTTTGGACATCAAAAACATTAAGGTAAAATTTTATGAAACCACTAAAAACTGTTGCACAACCTGTAGATAGTTCAAATCATTTAATTCTGTATTTTGTTGATTTCCGATTTTTTTATATATATGTAGTTAAAAATTAGTGTGGAGGTAAAACCTCCAGCACTTTTTGATAAATAATCAAATTTACAAATTTTGACTTAGCACGTCCAAAATTAGTGTGGAGGTAAAAACCTCCAACCATTTTTGTTCTTTTTGCACGAAATTCGGGTGACACAATAGTCACCAGTTAAATTTTTCTCGAGACTACACTCAGTACCTACATAGGTACATATCCCAACATATACTCATTATGACACGAATTTATAGATACCTACCTGTAACTTCATTTGAAGTATGATGTTTTCCAATGTAATGCAACCAATGAGACTGGAATTGGAATAATCTCATGATACATAATTATGGATAAATATTTTGAATGAATGTATGTCAAAAACTTAGATTTAAATACACTAAACCCTGTACACGGTAGACGAGACATACCTTAGACACTAAATGTACATCCTGGAATGGATAATTTCTGAATGAAAATACCTGAATGTAACTAGACACTACTCTCGCACACAATCCCGCACGCTTACCTAGACCGCCGATGGGTCTCGGCTGATATCGTGTGGAGGGATTTGTAGTGACGAAACTACACCTCTCTCCTTTTCTAATACAATAACTCCATAAATAGAATCCCGCCAGTCCCATAGCACAAAGGGCTATGGCATTTAGGTAGGCGAGCGAGAAAAAGTAGCACACAGGTAGTTAGACAGTGGAAGTTTTCCAATTGACCATTGCTTGGAACAATGGGAATCCTTTATATACATACTCAGACAGTAGAAAATTCCAATGCCATCGCTTGATAGCGATGGGATACATACTTAGGTAGCTAGAAGAAAGAAAGAAGTTGAATTCGTGAGTAATAACAGTAACAACACGGACAGTCTTATTCTAGCTTTTCAAGTAGAACATCCTGCTTTACTCGAGCTACTGAAGAGTCATCATTTTCTCGCAGCCGATTTCAGATTATTTTCTACGACTTACGCTTTTGAGCTCTGACTACAGTTTTGATTAAAAATCATTAGTTGTCGAAATACGAAGTTTAGCTTTTCTTTTCTAAAGTCGTGATAGATAAACTGATCCTTTACGTAAGATCAGAAGTTAGACGTTGAGGTTAAGATTTACGGATTGAAGTAAGGACCAAGGACTATTTGCCACTCTTTTACCGAAGACTCTGAGGTCTCGGAATTCCATCGGACAGTGCCGTGGGACTTAAACTACTAATCTCACCGGTAATTCCACGTAACAAATAAGTACTTACCTACCTCTACACACTCTTTGTGTCTCTTTTCCTCACTCGTCTCCGTCCGTGAATATATGATGTAATATAAAAGCATATGTAAATTGATTTCTTTTGATTGAGGTTATAAAAGTAATTAAAAATTCTTCCTCTACCATTAATAATTCAAAATATTCGCCCATTCCGTTTTGCACAAATTCACCTTTTACTTATAATCATATATCCGAATAATACTTCGCGTAATATAAATATTATCATTTTTACTCATTCATACACATCAACGAAAATCTACTTCTATGAAATTTGAGCTTCGGATTCGCTCCGTTTCCTCAAAAGAGCTGCCGAGCGGAAGCTCAAAGAGTCGTTATGGACCAGCAAATTCGTTTAAACTTGAAGTTGGACCTAGGAAAATCGGAATCGGAAGTGAAGCTGGGACTGGAGCAAAAGGAACGGCAATTAATTTCTACCTTTTCATATCCACGCTAGTACTTAATGTTTGTAGTTTTTGCCAGTTTAGTAAATGCATACTTAAATAAAATATAACCTTAGCTCATTAATGTTATTGGCCTTCTTGTGTATTGTCCAGATTGTCCTTCCTGTGTTTGTCAAAGTTTTGAAATGTTTTGGTCATTCTGAGAAAATTTGTCCATTCCATAAAGTGAAGTAGAATTTTGATGTAATCGACTATTTTTTCAGTGTAGATGTGTAGAACTATAAATAATTTTGTAACTGTTGTTGAAGTAATACTTTTTAGTTATAAATTATTGTACTCTCTGACCTCTGAAATAACTTCTGGGACTATAGGTAACAATTTTGAACCCCAAAGTGGTAAAAAATATTATTATCATTGACGATTGACCAAAAAATGTTATTAATTTTGATTAATTTTTATTTTCAATTTTTTAGAATAATAATAATGTACAAAAAATAAAAATATTTGCTTTTGAAAAATTGAGGAAAAATAAAATTTAATGTTTCGTTTTTTTACCCAAAAATTCGGTTTCTGGTTTGAATAAAGCTATTATTTAAATATTCTAAGAAAGGTGAATAAATTATTGATTCTGAATTTCGAAAGAAACAAATTTTGGTTTTGCTATGCATTTAATTGGTATTTTAGTTAGTCTGTAAAATTTATAAATCCCGATTCATATACTACTTATATATATGTATAATAAATATACGTTATTTAAATAGGTAGGTGTACGCGTATAACCTGTCTGCAGTACGCTGCAGTCATTATTCAATTTTTAATTTTTGGCTCTGGTATTATTCTTTACATTAATGCATTATGCATTCGTTAATTTATTTATTTATCCAGTCAAATAATACAAAAATACATTATAATGGCTCTACAATTATTTCTCTTATACATTGATGCCATTCTTCAAGTAGTTAAACCATCCAGTAATTTGTCATTCAATTTCCTCAATATTTGAGCTGAAGAAGGAGTCCGAGTGTTTTGAGTTTAGTTAAGTAGGTAGATTGGTTTATAATAATATGACGAAAGAGGAAAAACATGATAAAGTACAAGCTTGGCTTATTTCTTCGGAGCCATTTACTAAAGCGAAATCATTATTGCGTCTGAGTCAAACGACGACTGAGAATCGTAGTCAAAATTCTGGAGCTGATGATATTAGCAATGAAGACATCTATGTGGAATGGGGTTCCTTTCCACCACAATCCGCAATCAGTAAACGAATTACTTTTTCAACTGATGCTGAAGGCACCACTCAAGGTCATGGAAAGAACAAAGGTAGTCTCAAAACCAGCGCCAGTTACGATGCAGAAACGATTATGGCCGAAGCTGTGATTGACCGCTACAAAATGTTTTACAAGATAAAGAAAATCAATCTACAAAGACTTTGCTGTGTGTTTGGTGCGATGGAAATGGTATGTGATGTCAATTTTCTTATAATAGCAATAAAATTCAGTGGGAAATAACAGTATGATTGTAAAAATGTAAATTGAAATGAACATCGCCATGAGAAAAAATGATTTTCATAATGCACACTTTTTAAGCAGATACTCTTATTTCCCACTAATGTACAATTTTGCGAAAGTGCTTAAATTTTATTAGGCAATTACTTTTAAGAAGGTTCATATTATGTAATTTTGTCTACTTACCATGTTCCATAAGTCTGCAGGTTACACAGTTGTCGTACTGAAAATAGTTCAAATAATGCATCAGAAGAATGGCCCTTCAGTGCCTAATAGTAGAGATCATCAAGCAAAATATTTAAATGGTAAATTAATAAAATATAACTGTATTATCTATATTCATAATATTTTGTCATGGATGAGGAAAAATTCAAAGATTCACATGGTGAGTTTTGTTTTTACGTGCATATATTTTGAACACATCGTCTGTGAAGAACCAAAATGACCCATCTCCAATTTAAGCTAGAATCTAAATGAGGTATGTCATACAAAAAATGAGAAACATGTTGTATTTACATGTTTTTGAAAAGCGTGAAATGTTCTATTTTACATGTTTGTTAAAAGCGCAAAATATTCTATTTACATGTTTCTGAAAAGTGCAAAATATTCTATTTGCATATTTCTGAAAAGTGCAAAATATTCTATTTACATGTTTCTGAAAAGTGCAAAATATTCTATTTAAATGCTTTCAAAGCGTTATGTTTTAATATTTTTGTAGATAGTGGATTTTGTTTTTAGCTGCAAATGGATATAGGTAATTTTGGTTCTTCACAGACGATATCTATCTACATTCCTTCCTACATAATATGAAAGTCGTTCAGAACGATAATTATTACAATTTACAACAATTGCAGCAACGAACGTTCTCCATTTCGCAACCTATGGTACGCTTGCATATGCTGGAATGGTTCTTGTCTTTGGTTCCGGGATGTGCCCGTGCTATAAGGTTAATTATAACTAAATTATTTGTAGGAAACGAATCCCTTTGAGTTTGTAAAATCAGTTAAATATACCAAATATAAAGATATATTTTTATTTAAATGACTCTAATTCTAATTGGTTCATTTCTCAGGCAAGCAAAACTGCATGCCTGTCCCATTTCTACATTCAGCTTGTGGATTTAATTTTAGTTCTCATTTGCCTCGGCATAATTGCAGTGTACGGGAGTGGACCCAATTCAAGCTACAAAATGCTTTCAAATATTGGCATAATCTGTGTTGACAATATAATCCATATTATTTGCATGAACCTCATTATTATAGCATTATATTTATCATTTGGTCTGTATGGGGCAATGGCATTTTTTGATAGTCCCAGTAGTCCGTGTTATCGTATGGGAGAGTTAATCGATGCTGATTTGAGACTTGCACAGGGAGCTCAAGGGGAAAGGGATGACGGAGATGTACAAAATAAACCCGAATCACCGTTAATGTTAAAAGGAGAAGGCACTGGCAGTATAATAATAAACAATGAAAATATGCCTGTTTGAAATAGTAAAAAAAAAGTTGTTTCATTATTTATGGTTATGTATATTATTGTATTGGTACAAATAATCATTGCCGTTTAAATGGTGTAACTATCGCTCTTCAAAATTGGTCAAGAATTTCACAAGGTTGTACATAAATAGCTGTAGTAATTAGTAGAATTAGATTTTGTATTTTTATTAATTATATTTATAAGTTCTTAGCATTTTACAGAAATACCATAATAGGTTCCTCTTAACGTTGAATTTCAAATATTTGGCCTAATTAAAATACCGATTAAAAAGACATGGTTACATTAACGCAGCAATTAAGTATTTAAAGACAAATGAACATTTTTTATTGAATATGAATACACTAATAATGTACTAAATTCATGAGAACTAAACAAAAAACAGAGCTGAGTACAGTCAGGTAATTAACAGTGAGATGCTTGGCACTGCTCTCCCAGCCACAGTCACTGTTAGCGAAACTTTCCGCCAAAGATTCCTTATCATTATTTCGGCATTGAATTTCTCTTAGGGACTGGAGTTTGTCTTGACATTCAAGAAACTGGTTTAAAGACGACGCTACACTGCATTTTTTCTGCATCCAGTGTCCAAGCCATTGCTTTATCCACCTTATAAATAAAATAAGCAAGTAATAATAATTGTTATTATAATTATTATAATACATGGGATTTGGTTTGATCCGTGACCTTGATAAAATATCTATTTCCCTCCCCCAGTAATTAGCAATTAATTTACCCGGAATCGCCACATGCGCATGAAATCTTTAAATCCTCATCAAGATCTAGATCAAACAAGTATGGACGAGAGGAGGATGGGTGAAATTTTAAATTTGGGTTTGAAATTGACTTTAGAGCTGAGTTATCCCCCTCAATTGTTATTTTTAGCTGATTTACAGATCCAAGTGTATCGTAGAATTTTGATGGTAGCTCAACGATTCCTGTATTTTTTAATACCAGCTCCAGCTCTTTACCCTGCAGTGCCTGTAACATAGCAATTTAAAATAACTGAGTAGATAAAAACACGAACACTATAAGTATTTTTAATACAGCATATAAGTATGCCTCTGAAGAGAGTTAATGGGACCTTGGCGGTTTCTTTTGAGTATGAATTACTTTCTTTACAGCATAAATAATGTCTTTTTAGATTGGCTTTGGTTGGATTTTTAAATTTGTGTTTGAGTACCTCAAATGACATTTTTGAAATGTTGTCCATAGCACGTCCAGAAATGGTGAGTTTTGATAATTTAGCTGGAAGCGGTATCTCATCAAAGTTTACTGGCTTCCCATCTGACTGAACACAAGTATGTTTAAAATAAATTAGACGGTGCCTATTTACTTACTACTTACTAGACGACTAGACTACATCAATATTTACATCTAATTATTTACGTTGTTCACATAATTCAAGTATTTTGATTTGAGAAAATGCATAATCATTTATTTACCAAGAGATGAAGATGTTTTATCGTCGGAGCTAATTGCAATAGTTTACTGATCGTTTCTCCACTTTCTCGAGGACCGATAATAAGAGTTTCCAGTGACAGATACTTTAAAAATCCGAGCTGTAAATGAAAATTTAGTATAATTAGGAATGTAATTTAATCATCAGGAAGTACATAATAATTGGTTGACGGACATTTGCTGCCCAATCCCAAAGCTGGGACAAAGTGGTAGCAATTGTAGGAGTTAAAATTTTCGTTTGTGAAAATAGGTATCATGTATAAACTAGGCACACTACAGGTGTCATTTCCTGCAAGCATCAAATATGCCGTACAATAAACTCACTTATCGTAAAATAAATATGACTGACCTGAATATTCTCAACTGTCATGTTCGATACATCCAGTAAATCCAGTCGATTTAATCGAAATAAAGTATTATTTTCTAATGCAATAATATCGTTATTTCCCAAATATAAATGGTTCAGCATTGAAAATCCACTTCCCTCTCCTGCTCCTCCATTAAAATGGGGTAGGATTGTAAAGTCGTTATTCGAAAAATCCAAACTCTTCACTGCTGAATTGTTCTCTCCAAATCCAGCCGGTATCTGTCGAATCTGATTATCCGAAGCATCCAGTGAAATTAATTTGGGTAAATTGAATTCGGGTAATCCATCCATATTGACATTAGAAATATTCAAGGAGATCAAACTTGTTTTAATGTGTTGTAAAAATTTGGGCACCATCAGGTCAATCATATTATTTGAAATATCCAAATGAAGTAAATTCGAAATTTTATCGAAAGAATCTGATGCAATTGCTGCCAAATTATTATTTGCAAGATTTAAATTCCTCAATGAGCTCAAGCAATCAATATATCTCAATTCGAGTTGAGGAAGTTGATTCCCAGACATGTCTAAAGTGACCAAGGAGCTCGCCAATTTCGCCAAAGTGGCAGAGGGGAAACGTGAAAATTTATTATCAGATAAGTCAAGTATTTCCAATGGTGTCTCATTGAATAAGTCCTGGTCGAGGAGTTTGAGATCATTATCAGCTAAACTTAAGACTCTCAATTTTGTACAATCTTCGAAAACACCTTTGGGAACTTCTGAAAGATCATTTGAGTTCAAAGTTAGAATTTGAATACCATTTAAACCCTGGAATACGTCAGGTTCAAGGTATGTTATATTATTGTAGCTCAAGTCCAAACGTTGAAGGAAAGACATTCCTGAAAAGTGTTCGTCTGTCAAGTTATTTAGCTCATTATGAGAGAGGTCAAGGTCAAGGAGGGTAGTGCAGATCGGGTAGAAAAAGTCCGGCGAAATGTAGCTGATGTCGTTGTTGGACAAGTCAATGATTTCTATCGTCGAAGTTGACATTGAGAGTGAGGTATGTTGAAAGTTAGCTGGCTCTAGTGTTACTGGAGGGACCTCAGTTACTGAGCCAGTGTCTGAGATTTTCTTTTTCTGCTGAGTTTGTTGTTGCTGCTGTAGTTTCTGTAGTTGCTTATCCGTCTCCGATATTAACTCTTCAATAGAGTTATGACTCAGTCGAACTTGCAATCTTGACAAAGTCCCAATTGTATCGAAAACATCAAAATCAATTTCAGTGAGAAGATTGTGACTCAAGTCCAGAATTTGTAAGCGTGGCAAGTTCTGAAATGCTTCCTCCTGCAACGTTTTAATATTATTTCCGGCTAAATCTAATACTTTTAATTCATTCAGATGAACGAATGCACGGGACTGAATAGTTGTGATTTTATTCTCATTTAGTTCCAAGTATTCCAGTGTCGTCAAGCCATGAAAGGATCTGGAGCTAATTTCCGTAATTTTATTGAAGCCAAGCAAGAGTCTTTTCAAATTTGGCAATTCCTCAGATGGAAACGTGCTGGTTGCCCCACCACTGATTTTTGATATTTTATTAAATCTTAGATTGATGTACTCAATATTAGAATCCGAATTGAATGTATCGTCACTAATCGATGTAATTCCATTACGGCTCAAGTCCAGCTCTTTCAAACTTGTTATTTTCTTTATTGCCCTTCCAGGAATGGAGCTCATGCGAAGACCTTGCTCAATCTTGAGTCTAATTAATGAGGTAGCCACATCAGAAAATGCATCGTCATCCACACTGGTAATGTGAGTGCCGTACAAAGTTAAATATTTTAACCCCGGAATAGAAGAAAATGCATTCCGACCAATGCTGCCAATCCTTTTACTATCAAATACTTGAATTTCCTCAATGGATGGACTTGAAGCTTTAAGAAATTCATGGGTGATGGAGGAAGGGCTCCCGATGTCGCTCACACGAATGGACCGTAATTTTTCTATTTTCCAAATTGCTTTGAGCGAATCTTTTAGAACTGGATTTCCGATTACATTCAAATTATTCACATTCGACTTGTTTAAATAAAGGATTTCTTCCTTTGTCAACCTGATATCGTTTTCTTCAAGATTGAGTGTTTTCAACTGCTTAAAATCTTTGAAGAGTTTTCCATCGATAGTGGTCATATTATTGAACGAGATATCAAGCTTTGTAAGTGTGGACTCTAACCCTTTCAGTGCGGTCACGCTTAATGTTGATAACATACAGTTTGACAAGTCAAGTTCTTTTATTCTCGAGTTTCTAAAGGCATCGTCCGACACGCTATCGATTGGATTTGAAGACAGTATTAGTTCATCGATGGATTTAAAGTTGTTCATGGAATTCGGTTCGATGGTGGTAAAACGATTTCGACTCAAATCAAGCTCGTCCACTGCTAATTTGGTCTTGAGTTTGATAGTGCCGTTGGGATCAAGATCGACGAGGGAATCAATTACATTTTCGGAGAGATCTAGTTTCGCCAGCGCAAGACTTTGAAGAGCCACTGCTGGGATATATCTTAGTTGATTGTCTGACAGCGTTAGTGTTGTAAATGTGGAGCGGGCTGGGAAAGAGTTGGCTTTAATCTCTACGATTTTATTTCCAGATAAATCCAAAACTTTTAAATTGCTGAGCCTGGAGAAAGTTCCCTGGAATTATTAGTCATTTTATAGTTATGCTTACTAAATACGGAAGTACAGCAAGCAATATCCTAAATTATTACGTGTGCTTATAAAAATTGTGCGAACTTTAGTATTGAATTGGGCGATTTTACAATTGCCAACAATAGATTTACAATGTTGCTGTTTTAAGCAATTTTTCTCAGTAATCAAAATATTTATGTATTAATATAAGCAACTAAAACTATGTATGATTATGGTTAGGTAGGTATTTAAATTTTGTATAACCTCATTAATAGTGTGAATTAAATTATCAGCTAAGCTGACAGAAACCAAGGATCCTTCTAAACTTCGAAAGTCATTAGAACTCAATTCTGATATCTGGTTACCTATAAAATTAATTCAAAAGTTTATATTAATTAATGTCAATATAGAAAAAATACTGTGAAGCCATACAATATTTAACAATTAAGTTGGATTACAACTTATTAAAATAATTATTCAAATAAGCTGCATACATTTATAATACTAATGAATTCTAATAATAATTAATACTGAATTCGCAGCATATTTACGTATATATATTTATTTACTCACTACTTACTACCAACGTGTCTACTACAGTGACTGCAGTGGTAGGTAGCATATAACCCCAAAGACCTCCATATTATGTAAAACTTTTAATTCTATGTATCTATTGTGTTCTATTTTATTACGGTTACGCAAATATTCATGACATCCAGTACAAGACATTGTGCTCTCAATGCCAATGCCAGCTCCAAAATAAGTAACTTTTTAATGTTATAATGTTATACATTTCTATCAAAATTGTTAGAAATAAAAACACATCGTTCGGAGTTCGGAATCGTAATCAACTCGCAACCTTAATTTCTTAATTACACTCGTTTAGAATACTATAGACTTGGCTAATGCTACTAGGTATCTACAATTCAATTAAGTAAACACATGTAATTGAATTCAGAGAAAAAAAATTAACACAGAAATCAAATAAATAAATAACAGAAATAATAGAAAAAAGCCCTAAGGGAGAGACCCAAGCCTAGTCATATAGCCATATCTGGAACCATGCTAAACGAATGCCAAACCATAACAATATTGCAGGTTACATACATAAGTAATACGTAAGTATTAACTAGTATAAGAATGGAAGCCGTAAAAATGATCGTGCAAAAATAAATCCGTTACCGCTCAAGTCAATTAGCTCCAATTTTGTAAGGTATCGCAATGCATCACTGGGCACAGTCGTCAACTCGTTGCTTCCCAAATCCAATTCCCACAATGATCTCTCCAGGCCGTAGAATGCCTGACTGGTAATGTAGTGCAAATTGTTCTCTTTTATTTGAAGTCGACGGACCCCTTCACAAAATAAAGCGAGATAAATAACATTAATATGTTATTTGGTTGAGTTATACTTCTTTCACATAATCATGACAGTTAGAATTAATTATAACTAACAAGGGAATGGTTTCACATGTAACCCGTCGATTTCAATGAGTT
Organism: Dicyrtomina minuta; assembly: GCA_949802685.1. NCBI lineage: Eukaryota > Metazoa > Arthropoda > Collembola > Symphypleona > Dicyrtomidae > Dicyrtomina > Dicyrtomina minuta. The sequence goes on along the minus strand of OX461808.1, from coordinate 39,401,518 downwards.
ATGTCTAAAAAAATCAGGTTACTTTTAAATAGTGGGGATCCAAAGTAACTCGATTTTTGCGTTGTTAGGTCACAATAGCCCGCCAAAGTTTTAAAAAATTCAAATTTTTATACTTTGCCGCCCTGTAGCATCTACAGTTCTCATCCGATTTCGACGAAATTTGACGTTTTCTAACGTTTAGACTATTTTCTGAAAAGTAATTTCAGGATTTTTCAAAATTCAAAATTTTTCATTTTTTCGAAAAAAAATGGTCTATAAAATTAGGCCTCAAGAATAATGTTTTCTCTAAAAATTTTCGAAAAAATGAAAAATTTTGAATTTTGAAAAACCCTGAAATGTCTTTCCAGAAAAATCCCTAAGGATCAGAAAAAACAAAATTTCATCAAAATCGGACAAGAACTGTAAAAGTACTAGGGTGGCAAAATATTAAAATTTGAATTTTTTAAAACTTTGGCGGGCTATTGTGACCGAACAACGCAAAATGCACTCGAGTAACTTTGGATCCCCACTATTTAAAAGTAGCCTGATTTTTGTAGACAAAACTCATTGAAATCGACGGGTTACATGTGAAACCATTCCCTTGTAAGTATTTTTAAAATCAAAAATGTACCCCCCCCCCCCCTTGGAAACACATAAATCGGTACATTACAAATTATAGCAATTCTAATTGTCTTACCAGAACGCACAAATCGCCGGTCATCCAAAACCTGTAAATAATTTCCGACAAGTGAGAGTGTGAGTATGCGACTATTATTCAAGGCCAATGGGACAGAGGTGAATGGGACGTAGGCACAGGTGACGATACCCAGGTCAGGCCCAGGGTTTGAACACGTACAGAGTTGATTGAATGAACATGAGGGATGATTAGCTTCAAATAATGATCCCACACGGTTTTGATTGTGATGAGAGACAACGGACTTGAGGGGATGGGCTCCAGCTCCAGACAGGTACGCCCATGTCATTACAGCCAAAGTTATAAAAAGGAAGGTGAAGGCGGTGCGGAAAACGGTCCTCTACAGAGAAAATTATAAAGCAATAATATTTTCTCAAATTAAAGTGTTAAGTATTGTATTAATTTCATTATTTTTTTCAACCAAATTATTTTCAAACAAGCTAAAATACTAATTGTTGTAAGTCGTAAAAAATATGAATGCTACCGTGTTATTCTCTGCTTAAAACGTTAAAATTCTGTCTAGAAAATATCAAGCCATATTGTCCCCATTCAAAATATTAAGCTATATATCGTCTGTGAAGACCCAAAATGACCTAAATCCAATTTAAGCTAGAATCAAAATGAGCTATGTCATAAAAACAAAATGAGAAACATTCGTAAAATGTTACGTAAGAGTTTTTGAAAATTGTAAAATGTCCTATTTACATGTTTTTGAAACGTGTAAAATGTTCTATTTACATGTTTTTTAAAAGTGCAAAATATTCTATTCAAATGCTTTCAAGACATATTTCAATATTTTTGTAGATATTGGCAATTGTTTTTCTCTACAAATGGATGTGGGTCATTTTCGTTCTTCACAGACGATATAGTAGTCTGGTTTGGTTTTTTCATGATTCCTTTTCTTACGTGCTTCAAAAATTAGAAGCCTACCCTATTGTAATTTTTTTAAACTGCACTGAACGTATTAAATTAATTGTGCCTTTTAAGGCAGCAAAAATTACTAATTAACTACACTTATTACTTAAATGCATATTGCGGAGCTGGCCTATTTTTAAAATCTTAAAAAACACTATATTTACCGAATATCTTCTAGCACTACGTGGGTTTCTAATACCCGCGTCTAAGCGTCGTAAGGATCTAATATTTAATATAACGCGGGGGGTTTCCTATGCTTTAAAATTATGTGCTATAACGCGGGGGGTTAACTTCCGAGTTTTAACACAACGCGGGTCGTTACATTACAAGATATAAGGTACTCTATTTTAAAAGTGAACATTGTCCTTTTATACTTATTTCAAAAAATAATCTAGGTAATATGTACGATATCTTGTTCATAAGGCACTAATTATGGTATCTGTAACTTCACCATGCATTGAATATAAATACCTACATGGATCTCATTTTGAGCGTCTAAAAAAATGTAGATAGCCTATATTTCGTCTTCAATTAAACTACAAATACAGTCAAATACTAAAGTCTAAAACGGGAGCTCAAATCAAATAATAAATTCATACTGTAAGTTTTGCATTATGGATTATTTAAAAATTGTGAATAGCTTACCTCCGGGCATGCCCTCATGATGAAAATGGTATGAAACGAAACTAAAAAACTATAGCTAGTCTTATTATCTTTTCACGAACTTTTACGCAGCGGAGAATTATCCGTTTAAGACGATCACAATAGAAATAAACCGCTTTTTTTGACGGGCGTCGAGCTTCACTTCAGACTTAAAACCTTTGTCGTCGTCATTGTCAGCATACTTTGTCGTTTCTCTTCCTGTTTCTCACAACAACAACGTACGGTACGTTGTTCTTCCACGAGAGAAAGAATGGAAAGTGACGGCGGCAGGTGAAAATGGAAGAACTAAAAGTAAATATCGGGAGTCCGACCGTCCGACGACTGACGACAAAGTACCCAGCCCACCTCCACTACGAAACTTTGTCCAGCATGAGAATACCTACTATGCACAACAAAAAGTGGGTACAAAGTGAAAGAGGATATTATGTACAATCCTGTAAAACTGCTTCCCTTTAAAAGCACTTATAATGTCACGTACGTACTTACCTAGATAGATTCCCTTATACAGTAATTATTTGTATGGTTTCACTTCTAATTCTAACGCACTGAAACATAATCCAATTACCTGGATTTTCAACACGTTTTCTGAAGGGGCTGTCTACAAGAATGTAAATGTTATTTCTGTGAATAAAAAAACAGAACCATATTTATATTAATACATACATTAAAAGAGTACCAGTTGGGACATAATAATGCCTTTAAAAGAGCAAAACCGGTCGAATGTACTTTTCTTAGTGCAAAACGAGGAGTATCTTATATTAAAAATAACAACCAATCGAATTCTATAGAATGCAGAGTAGCGATTCTTCGCTTACTTTTTGTAACCGACATGAAGGTATACCTACTGTAATCTGTAATATGGTTGTACCTACTGATATTATGAATACTGCACGTACTACGAAACATTTTAGCTCGTCTGAAACTGCTGTAAAACCGTAACTACTTCTACGTTATTTTCTAATTTCTATATCTTAATTTAAATGTTTCGAAGTACATGTGACTGAAAATTGAAAATTGTTGCAATTATTTCGTTTTGAAAGAATTAAATTACTAGCTGTGATAATTATCTTGTTGAAAAATGTACTATACTATTCCTGAAACTATCCTACAGCTTGCCAAGGTGTAAGTTGGTAATTACATTTTTCTGGCTGTATCTTTTTAAAATGGCAAAACGGTCCCTGATGAATCCTAATGATGTCTATAATTTATCTTTATTTAGACAATTTCAAAATTCTATATTTACACTTCATAATTCGTATCCACTGATAATATGTTGATATATTATATCAACAACTATTTTTGCATTTTGTTACAATTATATTTGTCTGGAATTGCATGCACGCAATGAGGAAACGATGATATTAAATTTTGCTTTGAATATTTTATTATTACGTTAGTATATTTCGCCGTAGCGTATCCAGTTTCTCAGGCACACTTCAAAACTAAGATTACTTATAATCTGAACATCTATATGTACATACGGGACCGGTATGCGGACACTTGCTACCCGGACATTTGCTATCCACGACCCAACCTAAAAAATTTACTACCCATAGCCTAGAACGTTTGATCCCCATTACTATTGTAGATATAAAATGCATGGACAACTATTGATGAAAGGAACAGTAATAACACGGCATCGTTAAAATAGTTGAATATTTCAATAATATTTAACTATATAGTGGCTATATAGTTGACTACATAGTGGCTTAAAAATGACATTAGGAAATCTTTACCAATTTGAAATAGGGATTGTTCAAATTTTTTAACCTGCATATTAAGACTGATTGCTATATAAAAGTTGGAACCACGCAGCAACAAGTCATTGCAGACGAGCTACAATAACTACTAAAGGACAAAAAATGGTAACAATACCGTTATATTCGGTGATTTATGGGTGTACAACGACTGATGTGTCAATGAGTGAGATCTGGAACTGCACAGAGTAACTGGTAACACTAGGTAAAAGACTGTTTTATTGGTAACGTTAAGAGAGAGCAAGTTATTGAATCGGTAGTGGTAATCAAAGTGATTTTACAAAGGTCAATTAGGTATACTTTCAACTTAATGTTTAGCTACGGATAACTAAAAATTATGTCATTCAACATCCTCCGAGGACCTTGTCCTTCATGGCATTCGCTTATAACCAAATCATTACCCGATAGGTTTTAAATTCATTGAGTAGATTAAATCAGTTCAATTGATTTTACAATGCCCCATTCGTAACAGTTTTTTTATTCATATCCGCTGACTATAGTTATTTTCAAATTACTCATCTCTGATATCCTGTGATTACACTGCGATGTGTCAATACTAAATGTCAATTTACTCATGCTCATGCCAATCACATATCGTCTTCGGTACTGGGTAACAAATGTCCCGGCAGCAAATGCCCTACAACCACGGGACCATATTTCTGTCATTGGTTAAATGAAAATGACCTACCCTCGAAATTTTTTACGCTGCTGGTCGCTCGTCTTCGGAGCTTCTTTGTACAAACATATAATTGCTCAATATTTGATGATACTTTTAGTTTTCGAGCATTGAACTGAGTAGTGAGCTGCTTACCTGAGACCCACTTTTGGTGCCGTTTACGTCTCCCACTCCGAACTGACCAGTGACTGACCCCATCCTGTCAATCATAGGTATTAGGTAATAAGACACCTATCTTGTTTTTACTCCAACTCCAAGCAGAATTCCAGATCCTGGTCATATTCCAAACTTCATATGCCACACACTCACTTAACTACTGCAGTTTGATTTTTAATCTGAATTTGCACTTGGGTTATAACTCGTAAGTACATATATAGGTTCTTCATTTCTGCGTCGCACCATATTGAACAGTTACATAAGTTGTAATAAATTAATAACTTCTAAATTCCTATACCCTATCAGTATATCTAACAGAACAATATCATTGTAATTTACATAGGCTTAATAATATAGCTATAACTTAATAGAAACATTTTACGTTATTTAGCTTAATGTTATTGACAGTACGAACTAATTTACTACTAATTAAATCTAATAATTACAATAATCGTATAATTTTTATTTAAAGTGCATTATAATCTAGGTATTGGGTTTTCCACGCATGTATGAAACTAATTCAGCCCCAGTGTACATGACAAATTCCTTGACCGTTCCAAAAACAGAGCGATCTGAAATAGTATGTTCGATGGGATCTTCTGTACTTGAGTTAACAGTCCATAATTGTTCTTTTATCTTTGGGTTACATGGCTCGTATGTAATGGCATTCGTTTTTCTAATAAATCACAAAAAATACAACTGCGCACGTAAGCACTTTACATATATTGCATGCCGTAAATTAGATTTGATCCGATCCAAGCAAGGTTTTAACGGCGGAGAATAATATGATCAGTACGTAACATTATAAAAAAATATAAATATGTATACGTAAATTGCTAGTACTTCATATTCATAAACACTTCTGTAATTAGTAGTTAGTATAGCTATTTCTTTAATTTATATTAAAAACTTACCCCGTACTGAGCACACACTGATCTAATTCTAAGCTTTTGATAAGAAATGTTTCCTGTGAAGTGTCAAACGGGATAATTTCGATGAGATTTTTTTCTGGCAAGGGCTCGTCTGGATATGGGATGGCTGTGATAGCATTGAGTCCATTCTCACGCGGATACAGCCATAGTTGGTTTTGACTCTCTTCATTTTCATTTAGTGCTGCTTCCATTAATCCATTCACAGAGAATGAATATTATTTTAGATTGAAAATTACGTTGAGACTGAACCATTTTTGTAACGTCTCCATGCATACCGTTAACCTCTACCAACAAACTACATTTACAATATAGTAGTTCGTTGATCTTTATTTCCACTTCAATATCACTAACTAAAGGGAACTAACGATAAATTTTGAATATAATCTGAATTCACTAAAAATCATAAATGTTAACTAAAATATTTTGAATTAATCGTTATACATTAATTAACTTACATTCTTTCTTTGACCAGAGAATGACACCCCACTTCTGCCCCTTATTAGACTCCTCACAAACTTCAGTAGAGACTTGACCCAGGAAAATCCCGACGTCAGTGTGATAGTCATGAGGATTGGCTGTTAAACACTTGGCGGGAATTTTTGAATTTAAATCGTATAAGCTTTTTTTCGTTTCATTAATTATTTACCATTTTTAGTTTTCAGTCCGTTAATACGTAATACTAATACAGTACTTTTCAGTAGTTATAATTAAGTAAAAATGATACTAGTTATTTTAATTCAAATAAAAATAAAGAACAGGCAGCAAGCCAAGGGTTAGGGAAATTTGCATTACACATACACAGGCAGTAGTAATTCATTATTGTCATTATAATACAGATATATTAATTATTATTCGTAAAGTGGTGTAAAATGACAGTTTTCAGATTAAATTGTCTTACCTCCAAAACATTGAAATTATAAAAAATTCAAGTTAAGTACTTACTATTTAATAAGCGTGCAATGTATGTATTTTTTTCTACAATTCTCAATTCGGCTTTCACATGCGTTAAGTAGGTAAGGTAAAGTACCTCTACGCACTATATACTCACACATTCGTGTAACAATGCAATATGGAAAAAACTAAAAACTGAAAAAAAACTTACTTGTCCATCAACGATAGTTCGAAATGCATAAATATGTCCCGGCTCCACCTTACCACCTTCCACCTCACTCACTGTCTCCGTCAAAAATACACCGACGAGAAGGAATGAGCTCACGAATATATTCCCAAATAGTCTCTGTATTGATTCTCGTATATTAAAAGTTGATTGTTGTAATTTTTTGTATTTTGACCGTAATTCAGTTCTGCTCCTAAAATTAGGCTTTAAAAATTCCAAAGCCATTATAATATCGTAGTACTACTTACACGAAATCCACCAAAATCACGACACTAGGTATATTAACAACACTATGACTGACGGTATGGTATTAGTTATTAGCTGGTGCACATTTTTTGAATAATTTAACTTTAATATCACTGTATAGACACACTTTCTGAGAGGCCTGTTGTGGGCTGTCGAAGTGCATGACTATTCAACTTACTAGTTAAAGTGAGATGAATTAAAATAATGCATGGGGTGAGCTTATACTGACATTTCTCTCCCTGTGCAGATACACAAGACTGAGCCGCAGGAAAATTCATATAGAATAATAATTTGTAAATTATTGAGTCAATTATATGTAGGTAGGTATATGTAGTATTGTGTACTTAGATGAATTTGAGTTTACTCTAGACCTTTAGGGCCTATGGAACTATTGACGTCAGTATAAGCGGCATAGGAGCACAGCTGATGGGATGCAGCAGATCTATAAAAGTTCACTTTTCTTGACGTGAATAAAAAAAAGTTGACGTGCGTTAAAAAGTATTATTCAAGTTTTCGTGTCCTATAAACCTTTGCCTTGGACGAGAAGGGGTGAAGCTGACGATATGAAAGAGGAGCTTCCAGTGTCCCAGGTTCGTTCAGCACAGTCAATAATAATTTGCAATTTGCCATATTATTAATTTACCTTTTGCTTTTACCCTCGTACCACAAAAACAAAAACAACAAAGAAAAAACAAAAAATACAAGTTTATTTAATTCTATGTAAGTACTTATGCATGCAAAAAATAAAGGGCAGAGGGTAGATAGAGAGGGAGAATGTCATTTCGTTTTCGTTCTCGATGCATTCTCGTCTCGGACTTATTATACAGATACTATAGTTAAAGCACTATTCACATGTTTTTCAAAAGCAAAAAATATTATCTCTAATTATTCTATTAAGAAGATAGTTCTCTTTGCGTGGGCACAGGGTATGCTCGAAGTCGAAAATGCTCGATGAATTGATGGCATGTTTATGGTGGTGGTATTGTGGTCTCTCGTATCTTCAGGCAAGGCCGTCAACTTTTTACTTTGTGTACCTATGTGAATTTATACTTGAGTTTAAGTATACGTTTATAACCGTAATATGTAGTGTGATAGGGGTATACTACATAGCTATATTTATATAGATGTTTAGTTATATTGTAGCTCACTGCAGTTAAAATACTGTACTAAATACGTAGTAGTTGCATAGTGGTGCATATTATGGCATGGAGTACATGGAATAATAATATAATAGTAAGAAGTAAACATATTATATAGGTATGTGCATGTGCGAAAAGTCAAGTGAAAAAATTCTTTGTGTGATGATTAGTAATTATTGCACAATATAGAAATATATTATGTTTTACATTTTACCTTCAAAAGGTGAACTATTTATTTTCACGTGATCTCTTTTGTTCTTGGCTACTTGCCTTTTAGTTTATAGAGTCTTGATTTTCATATAAGAAATTTCAGTTTTTGATTTTTGAATGCAATGCATTCTTTTATAAGGCAGGTGTGCATACTTATTCAAGGTACATGATTGACGTATTGATTATTGATACTGACGTTACTACGAGTACAATAGCATTTTCATAGCACAGTATAGCAGATTAGCAGACCATATAATGATTGTTATTACGTCGTGTTATTGGAGACAAAAACTGTATAAGAAAGTATCTCTATATTATGGTATGGACGTACCCCTGAGTATACAGAAATGCACGTTTCTACATATAAGTACAGACTCCAAGCATCACTATTTAAAAACGTGTACTGACAATAATGTACTAACGATGTTATGTTGATGCGACATTTTTATTACAATATTTCAGTATATTTTAACACCTTCTTATTTTTATAGATACAAGTTTTTTGATTTATGAATTTTTTAACAAAAACTGACGTAATCGTGTATTTATCTTGCTAAAAATCAACACTTAATTCGTTCGATGACAAAAATTCGTAGTAAAATAACAAAGTCTCTCATATGCAGCAGTAGATTATGGCAAACATGGATAGCCACAACCATTTTTACGGCAATATTAATACCTTTTTTGAATGTCAGTGCAAGGAGTAGGTAGGTGGAAAATACATAATGGATGATTATATAGTTACCTACCGTACATCTTCTAATACTACGCTGGTCTCTAATAGAACGTGGGGGGTAAGCGTCTAATATTTAATACAACACGGGTCGTTGTATTAGAAGATAAACGGTACCTGTTTGTTTCTCGAAAAATGTACACTACTTTGACGTGGTTTGGAACAGTGCATAATGTAAATATGTCTTTAATAAGTATATCGTCTAGAACTCAAATGATCCATATCCAATGTTAGCTAAAATCAAAATGAGCTATGTCATAAAAACTAAATGAGAAACATTGGTAAATGTTAATTAAGAGTTTTTGAAAAGTGGAAAATCTTCTATTTACATGATTTTGAAAATTATAAAATGTTCTATTTACATATTTGTTAAGTGTGCAAAATATTCTATTTATATGCTTTCAAGACATACTTAAATATTTATGTAGATAGTGGATATTGTTTTTAGCTACAAATGGATATGGATCATGTTGATTCTTCACAGACGATATGGTCATTGCAAACGTTTTTTGAAGAAGTGTAATAAGCACTGTGAATAGTTTAAATAATTATCAACGTGAAGTAGTAGATATCACTTTCCTGTTTTTACTGTGATTTAGCTTTGATTGGTATATACATATCAGTAATGGCAAACAGACAGTTTTGCCCTAATAAAAATTACTTTCAGCTCATCCCACTTTTGCTCCATTTAAGAATACAGCTTGTTGAAGGCACATTTGACATTTAGCAGGTGAAAATCAAAACATTGTAGTTAGCCTATTCTGCAACTATTGAAACTATTCGGCGCTTTACACTTATTTTCCACCGATGCAACATACTATAAAACGATATTTTATCACAAGTTCCAATATTTAGTTTTCAGAATTCACAATCAATAGCTTCCAGTATCCATTTTGAGTGATGATTTACTGCAGGTAGGTATAGTTATTTTGTTTTACTATCCTTTCATGATTGCATCTTAATGTGTAGTAGTTATATGAGTAATATAAATCAAAATAACGATAGATTTGATTTTCTTGATTGAGTCGTAGTCGTAGTCATTCAATTATTCTTTGAATTGGAAGGAAATAAAAAATGTTGAACAGTATATCGCATAAAGTCCATGGATAGATCCCAGAAGCTTCGTCCAGAGATGGTCATAGTAATGGGCTCGTCGGGGGACTGCTCCATACTCCACTGTTGATCCTTTCGCTTGATATCACATGAGTCATACGATATGGGGTTGTCTCTTCTGTGTCAATAAATATATATAAAATATCAAAATTTGAATTCTAGAAAAATATTTTGAATATTATATAACGGTTATAAATATTAAATTTATTTTTTTGAATTTAGTTAAACTTACCCTTGACTAGCAGCACACTGCCCAAATTCAAGACTTTTAAAAATGAAGCGCTCCGCCTTATTTCGGCCACTACTGGGTCCTGTGACGGGAGTGACATCCATGAAATTATTAATTGGATAAACGCCGTCTTCACTCAGAACCGCTGTGAGCTCATTCAGTCCGTTCTCTTTCGGATAAAACCAATACTGTTTCCTTCCTAAATAAACCATGTAAAATACAATATTCATTTTACATTTAATTCAAAATTGAGAACGTTTTCCAGATTACTTTAATTTCCCATTTATGTTATGGTTTCCAATATTTCCAATAATATCGACATTGATGATACATATATTAGATATTTGCCTATATAGTTTACAATACGTACCATTTTCTTTTGACCAAAGAATAATTCCCCATTTTTGCTTGGCAGAATTAAAATCACAGTCTTCTAACGTTACTTGTCCTAGGAAAACACCCACCTCGGCGCGGAAATTATTCGAATTTGAAGTTAAACACTGGAAAATATAAAATTAAACTTGAATTTTATTTTTTAGCTTCATAAATTAAAACTAAAGCATTTTTTTTTGTAAATCAAAAGTAGCAAAAGTGGACAGAATCTAACTGCTATTATTGCTTTTGAAATCAAAATGTTGAACCCTGTATCTTTAATTTGTATCTCATAATTATGTTGACACTCACCAAATTATTTTGAGCATTTCGAAGATGAAAATTGAAGCCATGTCTAAATTCCCCACTAGACATGGTATGACACAAGAGCCAGTAGCACCAGTACCAAAATATAAATTTCATATCACGCACAACGGCATGGCGGGAACGGAACCGATGCGGAACACTCATTTTTTCACATTTTGATAATTAATTTTTGTTTAGTTTATTTTTAGCGTAAAATGTTTTTAATCCCCGCAATTCACTCCAGTTTTAATTAACTAATAAATTAATTAGATTTTTAAATAATTTAGTAAGTAGAGAGGATCACAATAATCACAATACAGGAGAATGGAACAAGGTCTTTCTTTTGTGTATTATTTTGCCTCGCTATGTATACTTTAATGGAAAACAGGTACAGACAGAAGACAGAATAATAGTCACAACACACACATTGGAAAGTAAAGCGTACATTAAGCCGTGATGGATCAAATACAAAACAATGAAAACAAAGTCGCTCCCAACCCAAACCAGTTGGGATTATTGGGAGTTAAAAGCTCAGTCAGTTTTGCTACAAAGGCTGTCTAGAGTCTAGATGAGAGGCATAATCATAATCATTTTTTTCATTGCTGTGCTGTGCTGTAATAGAGTGAGGTGAATGGTGGTGGTGAACTATGCTTTTGCAAGTCAAATATCAAATCAAAGGTCTTTCATAATATTATACATATGGCACCACTATGTGTGCCTTTTTTTATTTCATATTTTTTTTTACATGAGTTCTCTGTGGCATCCTTTAAATTGGATTGCAATTTGCAATTTGTAGTATGTATATAACTATTTGTAATTATTATTACAGGTAGACATTAACTATATAGTTTATACTGTAAAATATTATGTATGTGCACGGTAGTTTTCCTTTTCAGGGCTTCCTTCTCAGTAACCCTTCCCTCCTTTATACCTTAAGTAATTTTCCTATGTCACCATTATTCCTACTAAATGTTTTTTTTTCTTTCTGTATATTTTGCTATAGTATAGTTTCCATTTGCTTATTACACACAGTCCTGGTCCTGACAAGACAAGCTCGTCGCGCATTTACGAGAAACAAATCAAGTACACTTGGGTCAATATATACATAATATATTAGCTTTCAGCTTATATAAATTCCATGCATGCAAAGATGTAAATAAGTTTACCCATAGATAATGACGCAGAATTCTCGTTTTTAATTGAAAGAGATAATGTACATGGGATTGGTGAAGATGGAAAACCAGCCAATTTGGATTTAATAGAATTTTATAAATTATGTTGTCGCGCGGCGTTAATGTATTCGAACGATTTAAAAATTAAAATTAGTAGTAGCGATATATAGAGATATGAATAGAACTATTTTTAAAATCACGAATACCTCGTCGATTTTTAGTTTGTTTTTGCGTCGAGCTGTCACAATAAATAATCAATATGGCTTGTTTATATTCTTCAACTATATGATCTGATTTACGAACATTATGGTAGCATTTTGTTATAAGTTAGCATTTTTTTAATAGACATATTATCTGTGAAGAATCAAAATGACCCATTTCCAATTTAATCTAGAATCAAAATGAGCTATGTCATAAAAACAAAATGCGAAACATGCGTAAAATGTTAATTAAGAGTTTTTGAAAAGCGTGTAATGTTCTACTTTTGAAAGGTTTTTGAAAAATTCAAAATGTTCTATTTGCATGTTTTTGAAAAGTGTAAAATGTTCTATTTTCATGTTTTTGAAAAGTTCAAAATGTTCTATTTACAAGTTTTTGAAAAGTTCAAAATGTTCTACTTACACGTTTTTTTAAATTTCAAAATGTTCTATTTGCATGTTTTTGAAAAGTGCAAAATGTTCTATTTATGTGTTTTCGAAAAGTGTAAAATTTTCTATTTACAAGTTTTTGAAAAACTGCAAAATGTTTGAATTACACATTTTTGAAAAGTGTAAAATGTTCTATTTACACATTTTTTAAAAGTTCAAAATGTTCTATTTAAATTCTTTCGAAGACATATTTCACAATATTTTTGTAGATAGTGGATATTGTTTTTAGTTAAAAATTGATATGGGTCATTTTTGTTCCTCATAGACGATATACCTATATTTTTGCAAGTTTTATGGTTTATTGATGTCAATATAGGAGTGATTACATAGATTCAATATAAAAGTACTATTAGCAGTTGTGCTCAGCATTTAAGGTGATAGAGTTCGTTCGTTCATTCGCTGCTCCTGATGTGATTATTACGTAAGAGGTTCTCATAAAAATGCTTGCATGTCAACTGCCCAGTCCAAGAGTCCAAGCGCTAACTATCGAGTGTTATGAGTTTACCTTGAAATTGAGAACCAACTAACCAAGTCAATTAACCCGTCCACTATATGCATGTCTAACTCCTGCTGACTACTGTAGGAACTCTTTTGCGGCTGCATATCCACATGCTTTTATTTATGCGTTACATGGCACAGCGCTGTTGGCTGTGGAAATGGCTCCTGCATTTTAGCATTTTGCACAAATGCAAATTACAAAATAGTCATATCGGACCCCTCAATAGGAGAGAACAAAAAACACATTTTAAAACCAATGTAGGGAGATATATAGTAATAATTATTACATCGCCCGTGAAAACAGTCACTGCAAGAATCGGACAGAATTAGAAATAAGGCATAATATATACAAGTTTAAATATAATGAGGTCGAGATTTAATTTGTGATGCATCCATTTTACATTTTTCTAGATATTCTTTAATTTTCATGGTCAAGAAAAAAAGTCACTGAATTAATCAGGGGCGGTTCCAGAGAGGAAGGAGGGCTATAGGAAGCTTTAGCTCCCCCCCCCAAGAAGATTTTTTTAACATTGTAATTGTAGAGATATGAGCGGTCATTTTTAAAGTTGGCCGGTTAACAATGTTTAACGCCCTCCCTCATGAATGACAAAATTATGGATCCTGCCCTGATAAACGCCCTCTCATTATTGTTTTACTTTTAGTAAAAACTGCATCATTCCGTCCGTAGAACAGGCCCTAGTGATTGTATGCAATAATTATATAATTCTAAGCACATGCTTGAAGGAAAACCGCTGTTTCAGTTTTGTAAGGACAAAATGTTGAATTTAATTAACATTATTTAATCTGCAAAATCAGACATGTAGTATTACACATGTGGGTTGCTAACAACATATAAGTCGAAACCCAACGTTTTTATCGTAAAAGAAAACTAACAGGTTAAGGGCGCTTGTAAGCCTAAACTTCTCCTCTCAAATTCATCGAGTGAAAAGTGTTTAAAATAGGAAATCTGTAAGCTCGATATATTCAATTATAATACAAACCTATTGGCTAATAGAATATAATCCCCTTTAAGGATAATTTAACTAAACATAAATAGATGTACATTTTTATGAAAATAGTTTTTTAGTCACCAGTACCAGCTACCGTGACACGCAAAAATAAAAAAGTTGTAAGAGATAAGAACAAGTTTGTAGTCTTGATCAGTTGACAATTATTGATGTGATGGCTATAGGAGTTCCGTTCGCGGATTAGAGGACGAAAGTGCATGGTCACTGAAGACATACAAAAATGTCAAATGACACAGGCCACACTATGTTAATTGTTAAATAATAGCGCTTCAACTACATGAAATTTATTTGTCTAGCTTAACGAAAATGACAGAACAAGAATTAAGAAACATGGAAAACTGCACATCTTCTTTTACTTCTTGGGCTATTTGCTTATTTTACATAGCAACAATAAATTAGGGTACCTACCTTGCTTGCTCGACGAGCATTATTGTGCATAATATAAATTACTAATAGGTAGTGAGAAAACAGGCGGTTATACGAAGTCATTAGGGTGAACTTTATAGTATTGTGAACGCTCGCTATAATTTGTGGAATCTTGCAGTATTAACGAGGCGTAGAACAAAAATGTAATGTTCGCAGACAGGAGTCTATCGCTAATGGCTATAGATTATAGACGGCAAGAATTCTTCTTATTTCTACTTAAATTGATCATAGATATAAGAAATCATAATGATAATGCCACATTGTTCTATTCTAACAGTTTTTCCAGTAACAGCAGATGCCACATTGAAAGTACCATTAGCGTGCATAATGTACTTTTCAATTTCCCCTTTTAAATATTTTTCAAAATAAGGTGTACTGACTGTACTGGCACTTAATGTCTATTTCTGTGGGAGACAGACGTCACTTATTTGCTGTTTACCACACACTTGTACCAATTATTTTAATACCCTTTTAAATTGTGTATTATACGGGCTGTCAAAATCTATAATCATTTATGTTATTGTAGAAAATATGCTAAAAATTGTTCAATCCAGCCAACTGAGTCATAACTGTATAGCTTAATTGAATAATTCAATTTACCAGGATAAATAAATAATTTACATTTTGAAGGCAATTTTCAAAAATAGTTGCTTCATTACGTTACAGTTTGGAAGAACACGTACTTCAATGATGTCTTACCGTCCAAAATAATATGTCAAATGTGTGTGAATTCAATATAGAAAGATTTCATGATAAAGCTTCTTAAAATTCAATGGCAAAAAAAATTCTTCACAAGTCTCTTGGATTGTTTCACAAAATATCTCACCAGTCAGCAACATTTACCTGTTGTACTTATATAATACTTATAGGTTACTTTCGATTTTAGTTGCGAAAACCGAAATGTTCTACCGAATACCGCTCAACTATATTCTCTTGGGTTACACAGTCATCACAAACTTAAACAAGGAAGACAAACAACCGGTGCCGCTGCCGGTGCCGGTGATCAGCAATAAAGACTTCGAATTTAAAGAATTTAAAGAAGTCGGAAAAATGAAATTCACATCAGTTCAAACAGTTCACATGCATTGTGGTCCAACCCCCAATTCAAATCTTAACAATGCCATTTGTCAATCAACACAATCTTTCGAGTTTTTTGAAACCGACATCTGGACTTCATTTGAGAATATAACAAAATATTTTTACAAAATACGATCAAATTTCCAAATGCCATCAGTCCAAGTGAAATTTGGTGAAGCATTTACACATAGTACTAAGAAACGGACCACTATGGGGAAAATCTCAAGAATGAATGTCCGAAAAATTTATAACGAGACTGACCCTGGGATCCCATTTGGTAAGATGGTGTGGGGAATCGCAAAACACCTGAATTTCACACCGATTCGGGCCAAGGCTGAACAAAAGCATGTTAAAATAAAATGTAATGAAGGTTTTATGATCCCAAGCTCTGCATGGCAAATCAGAGAAATTCATAAGTATCGTGTCACGTATGAAACGAATAAAATGAAAATCGTGTATACAGGCAGTCAGGAAGTGCCAGCACCTATTTATGATTTAATTACTCCGTTTAGTCATCAAGCTTGGATTATAACAGTAATTACGCTAGTGGCATTTGTGGTCCTTTTTAAAATAGTGTGTTGGCAAGAGGGTTACGATTTGAGTTGGAAATCCTCTCTGGGCATCACAATCTCTCCGATAGTTTGTCAAGTAGTTGAATGTAAAGCTACAAGTCTTAGCGGAAAAACTAAATTTATTACCTTGCTGTCACTGTCGTTCTGCTTTTTAGTGGGCAATTTTTACCTCGGATATATTAGAAGCTTTACTGACTGCAACACCCGGAACGTTTGAGTTGGACAAGTCATATCGTCAACTTCAAAAGGAAAATTACACGTTCATCATGAAAGAAGGGCAACGGATATTGCTTCAGAGGTATTTGAATTTCTCTGATTTAGAACTTGCGCTAGCGGGTAAGAGAAGCAGCAGGAACGAGATGCAAATATCAAGAATTTTGGAGGAGCAGAGAAGTCTTATCGAAAATTCTGTTGAGCTCCCAACAGTGGCTGCTGCGGGTAACCCGCTCCATTTCTTACATCTTTTATTTCACAGTTCGGAAAAGCTCGCTGCATTAGTCCCTCCAGCTAGTGTCACAATATTTCTGAGGCTGCTGCCTCTAGCATTTAATGAGCATTTGTTGTCAAAGATGAGCTTTGCAAGTTTCCAATGACGTGGGAAATGGAGCTATCCAATGGGGACGTTCCCATGTTTGCTTTGAAAACCTTCCAAAGCGCTGGGATTTTGAATTATTGGTGGAACCTTAAACAGATAATTAGTAATATGTTCAAGTTAAATTTTGAGAATGTTACTACACCTGGAGATGATAGCGTATTTATTCCAGCTAACATGGGTGATTCGTTGACATTGGCCGCATTTCATCTGTATGGGATTTGCATGGGGTTCTGTGGCCTAGCTTTTGTTCTAGAGATATTCAACGTCAAACTGGTCAAGGTCAAGACATGGATTGTAGTAGCTCTTCTACACATAATATTATTGACATGCTGGAAATCAAAGCTAATGCGCTATTATTTACGCTTTCGTTTTCAGTGTTTTCACTGAAAAACAATACAGAGCGGATGTCACACAAGCCGCAGTTACTTATGTAGTAAAGATATTAATAAATGGTTTCTGAAAATTATTTAAATGCAACTAGGTACAGTACTCCCTCCCGTATCCGAACCTCTATTATCCGGAACCTCTATTATCCGGACCAAATTTTGGCAATGTCACAAAATGCTTCCAAAATAAAATACGAAATGATGTAAAATTATAATGACTCTCTGTCCTTCTCTCATGTCTGTTTGTGTCTTTTGTGTGCCTGGCTGCTAAAAGAAGCACACGTTGAATCTTCCACCAAACGTAACCTCGTTAATTCAGCCGCTTGATCAAAGCATTATCAAAGCATTCAAAAGGCTTTACTGGAAAAATTACTCAGAAAAATATTATTGGGGGACGACGGTACATTAACCAACTTAAGTTTATTCAGGAAAAATTTCCAGCTTTTGGAAGCTGCTTACTTTGTAGCAGACGCTTGGGATTACGTCAAAATGGAGACACTGTCTCGTGGTTGGAGCCAGCTATGGCCATCGGATGAATCAGAAGAATCGCTTTCGGAAGAAATTAAAGAAGTTACGTTAAATTCTTTGAAAGAAATGCTCTCGGATATTACTGGCATGGATGATTGCGATCATGAGAACGTGACTGAATGGTTGTGTGAAGACAACATGGATAAAGGATATCAATTTATTACAGACTCGGAGCTGGTGGAGAGCGTTTTGACTCAAGCAGAAGACTCTGACGATGACTCTGAGGTAGAACCAGACCTTCAAACGAATACAGCTCATTCGGAAGCATTCAAAGCATTCAAAGCATACAATTCTCTTTTAAACTTGATGCATAATGAGAAGAGTAACAAAAACCGAAATTATTCTGGTCAGCAGACTACGTGATAAGATTGGGGATAAATACGTATTTATCCCCATTTAAAGTGGGTTGAAGCAGTCAAAAATCACTAATTTTTTAAAAACCAAAACCTAGTTAAAATCATTTTTAAAATTTAAATGGTGATTACTTGTGATGATAATCTAGTGAAAAATGTTGCTTTAAACAAATATGTATGTTGAATACAAATAATGTTGCTTTTATAAAATGAATTTAAAATGAATTTTATTCATTTATTTTAAAAACGTCTCATATCCGGAAATTCACGTATCCGGATAAGGGTGCTGTTCCCAATTAATCCGGTTAAGGGAGGGAGTACTGATTTTAGTACTGATTAAATTTCCTGGAAATTTCCCTTTATTACGAGTATTAAGTACACGTTAAAATCGGCGAATATTTTTTGGATTTTATAAAACAGAATATTGCCGATGACGTTGGTCATGGCTCACCCCAAAGGTGGGCCCATACATACATTGTAGGGTAGGAAATAGGGTAAAAAGTAGGGTGGAACAATGTTTTTTAAAAAAATAGGGTAGGGTGTAGGGTGGGTTACATCGGTAATAAAAAAGTAGGAAGGGTAAAAGGGTGCGGAAAATTAAAAAAAAGGGACCCTTGAAGGGTAACGAATTTAACGGAAAATAATTTCTTTAATTTCCATAGTTAGCATTATGACCAGGGCTTATTTCATGTTGGGACGATTACTTGCTTTACTGTAAATGTAATTTGGTAAAAAAGACAAACTTGTATATTGTACCTAACCAACATATCGTCCGTCAAAAATAATTTTGTTATAAGCCTAACGGAAGTTCACTAGACTTCGACAAAATAATTCTTTCTTGACTGATACCAGACTGGTCCGGGTGTTTCTACCTACCTGCACGTAGTCTCAGGCAGTAGTCTCAACCAAGTCACTTTTTGAGATAAACCTATTCTAGTACATTATTGTCGTTTCCGTTCTCTATAATTATCGTAACCAATTCAGATTCTTTAAAGTAGTTTATGACCTAGGTTAAGTCAAATTACGATTTTACGAACGCAAGTAACTATAGTTTTCTATTTAGTTTTGACTAGCACAGCTTATAGAGTTCCGATGTAAATATTTTGTGTGAAAGTAATACGTGTAATACTTTAATCTTTGATACTTTAATAAATAATTTACTAGCTAAATCAAAAATAGAATATTTGCTGTAATAATTACCGTCTAGTGATAGTGATTATTACTGCTAAATTTCAAGTTCAAAAGCAGCTAAAAATAAATAACATAGGTAGGTACATTTACGTAAATCATTTCTTCAAAAATTGTTTTTGGCTACGGTAAAAATGAAATAGGGGCAAAGTTACGTTCGCTGTAAAGCCTGTACTTAAGAATAAGTTCTGCGAAAGATGTTCAACAAAACTTGTAATGAAGTATGTAGTTTTACGTTTTAGTTTTTGATTGAATTTGTTTTTTAAATAAATAAACTCTACTGCGTAATAAAAACATACTTGCACATTAGCATGAATTTTGACATTAATTATAAAAATGAGGGTAATTGTAGAAAAAATAGGGTGATTATAGGGTGGGCCTTGAAAAAGTAGGGTGATTATAGGGTTTGACTCAAAAAAATAGGGTAAAGTAGGAAGGGTAATCTATAAAAAATAGGGTAGGGTACTGGATAGGGTGCGAAATTTATTTTTTATAGGGTCGATTACGGCATAAAGCCAATAGGCAGTATTAAAAAGGCAATCGGCAGTAACCTGGCAGTTAATTATGCGTAAGGCAATAGGCAGTATAGTCGAATATTGTAATAAAATTCACAAAATTGCTCTTTTTTTTGCGTCTATTGGCAGTATTGAAAATGTGTTTTTCCAACCACACGTTTAGCATAACTTATGCATCACGTCTAAAAAAATGTTAATTTAAATGGGTTTACTTAATAGTAAGGTGGCTTTTTAGTCTTTTTTCTCAGTTAATTTTTATATTCAGTCAGAACAACTTGTCTTCACAAGCCAAGCCGTCTAGGTTCAAGACAGTTAATGGGTGCAGATTCGTCGTACCCAAACCTGAAGATGTACCCGGGTACAGGTCCAAAGGCAGTACCCAAATGCTGGGTACGGGTACAGGTACGGGTACAGCGACCTATGATATGGGTCCGGACCCAGTGAGTACGGGTCGAAGTGTGTGCTGGACCTGTACCCGTACCCAAAGTACCCGGGTACTTTGGGTACTTTTATGGATACGGGTACGGGTACAAACCCGGGTACAAAAGCTGGCTTACATAGTGGGTGTGGGTACGGGTACGCCAAAAATTGGACCTGCGTCCACGGGAACGGGTACAGGAACGAGTCCAAATTTTTCTGTACCCAGAGTTTGGGTACGGGTACGGGTCCAAGATTTTTGTACCCACACCGAGCACTAAATGATGCTGTACATATAGATGCCACATTTAAGGTTTCATTTGAAAGCTATCCCTGTATCATCGCAGGTGTAACAGACATGGGATCGCATTTTCATCCTGTTTTATTCTGTCGGTCAACTGGAAACGCAGCCAGCGACTTCCAAGCGGCATTTGAGGCTTTAAAAAATGGAATTTACAAACTGGATAAATTCGTCTATGCCCCCAAAGTTCTTATAGCGGATGCAGCCAACCTATTACAAATAGGTTTGAAATTACCTTCGGTCCGAGTTATTGTAAGCGTGTAGTATGCTGGACGCATGTAATGACAGCTATTAAGAGTACAATTAAATATTTACAAAACAGTTCGTAAAAATAAAAATTTCATTTCAATATTCATACTGCCTATTAGACCCATTTAATTTATACTGCCTATTGCCGCAAACACTGTACTGCCGATTGGCTACGCGTTAATTCACTGCCTATTGGCCCCCCTTATACTGCCAATTGCCATGCAGCCGGTCGATTACCCTATAAGGGTGCGGCTTCAGTTTGCCCACCTTTGGCTCACCCTGAGCATATTAGTATTGCATTGCATTAACATTAGCGCTTGATATCTCCACCTATGAGCGTGTAGTAGCACAATGGTTCGAAAATTATATTACTATTAATTAATTATTGTTGTATCCAGCAAACACCCAGAGACCCAGACATAAACTGTGGTAGTAGTAGTAAGCAGTACTTACTTAACTACATACAAACATTCCTTTTTTAACATTATAATTATTACTTATTATTAAGGTAGTCTTTCCCCTCCACGTAAATGTACATCTTGGAAATATTTCCGGAAACATTGCTAGAATTAGAATAGATAGCTTCATCTGCAGATATCGTACAATTACTACAATTAATTAGTACAAAAAGTAGACACACACAAATTTTACCATACTGATAAAATGTTTAAAGTCTAAGGCCTATTTAAGTACTGCTACCTCCGTTCTGCTCTAAAATACCTTTATGTATGGACGGCATTGTATAATAACTTTTAAGTATGCAAGTGCAATATTTTTAGTACGTCAGAACGTATGTACCTAAGTACTAATTGTACTTTACGTACTTACGTAAAAACGAATTTATTAAATCTCACATCTCACTGTAGCCCAGGCTTACAAAATTTCATTTTTTACCTGACTAAAGACACGATGTGTCTTCCATTTCACAAGTGTATAAAAATATTCTTGACGCCCACAAAAGTTAGTCCAACATTCTGCTGTGCCACACTACAAAAGTTATATAAAACTAGAAAAAACAACTAGAGCCTTCCGTTTGTACATTTATTTAGGAACGAATGATCTCGTCTTTGCTGCTTACAAGTTACAGGATTAGTGATTCCAGCAGATTGGTATAAAAACCTGTAAAAATAGGTAGGTACTACATAACTACACTTTATTTATTGTCTTGATTGAAAGTGACATTAACAAACCGATTTTAAATGATTGTGATGTATAATTTACCAACATCACTAACTAAAAATTTATGTTTCACACCTTCATGTAATTTAAAATGCATTAGCTGACCAAAAAGAATCTTTGGAGCGGGTTCAAGTCACATCAACACCTAGTGAACAAGAAAAATGCCAACGAACAAATCTAATTGTAAGCTCCTTTTAAAGATTTTAAATTGCAAAACTGCCAGACTGTGGCTAAAAGTACATTAATTTCAATAAATATTTTAATTTTTATTTCCTTAATTTAACAAAAAAGGAAATGAGCGAAAGTCGGAGGACACTAAACTATAAAAATTTCACTCTAGTCACCAGTCTCTCGAGAGTCTATAAGGAAACTAAAGCTAAAATCATACGAAATAAAAATTCTACCAGCATTAAATGCTGTTCCAGGTTTCAGTTCAAAATCGATACCTTATTGCCGGGATACAAAGTCGAGATAGCTGGGCAAGGTGTCCAAACCCTGCCGCTTCCATTTGATTGCACGGATATGAAACTGTTTGGACACCTTGCGCAGGTATCTCGACTTTGTATCCAGACAATACTTTCACAATTTTTAGAATGCTGCTTATGGAACTTTTATTTTAATGTAAAACGTTACATACAATTTTCATAGACAACGGCCAACTTGGTATCTTCTTCGAAATTTTTCAACATACATAAGTGGTCCTCGGCTCATATGCTCATATCGGGGCTAAGCGATACGTTGATTTTCAATACTATAAATATACTAGGTAGGTACCTACCTACCAATTTACTGTGCTAAACTTCTAAAGCTCCATTCCATATTGCACGAATAACGAACAGACAGATACGTACGGATTTTTTTTCAGATCCAATCAGGTAAGCCACAATTAACTTTGGTTGTGCTTACGGTTAGTTAAATTAGCCTTCTCTTCAAACCTTCACACTTTGACATGATTCGTAAAACTGTGGGATGAGCTAATCATAACTGATAGATCATAGTCAGTGGCGTCGGAACCTATTTTCCCGAGGGGGGGCAAACACTAGAGTCAATTTTTACCATGGGGGGGCAGGCCTATGCTTTAACATGGGGCATCCGTTTTCCAGGGGGGGGGGCACTCTGTCCCCCCTGCCCCCCTGGTTCCGACGCCACTGATCATAGTATTTTTTTGGGCGCCTTTGAACTTCGACCACTGCTTAACACATACATTCCGATACGGCACACCCCCTGGTAAAGCATAATGAAAAAACAAAAACCCCGCTTCCAATCCGGACAGTGAAGCTTTTACATTGAAATCGGAGAGACAGGTTTATAATATATAACGACGTGATTTTAAGTTAGAAGCATAGGAACAGGAGAATAGACTGTCTTTATCACAGGGGAAAATGTACGAAATACCGTTGGGGAAGAAGCAAATCCACATCTTTCCAATATTTTATTAAAAAATCCACATCTTTGGCAATTTGGCGGCTAACTGCTGACAAACGCTGCAATTTGCAACCGAACTATTTCAGGGCAGTAGTGGGTCCATTGACTGTAAATACCTGTTGTTGAACCAGAGTGTGCCACACTGTACTCCATATGCCATTTCTATGGAAAGATGCGGTTTTGCTTCTAAACTTGTTTGGAAGATGCGGATTTGCTTCTTCAACAACAATACAATATCAATTAGATTTTTTACTCGAACGCATACTTATTAAAATATGTATTTATGACCAGGGTTCACTCTTGCAGCCATATTCCAGTTACATTTTTGACGATGTGTCCTTTTCTGGCCTACTAATGTACCTATAACTAAAGGCAATTATTTAGATCCTTATCAAGTGCAAACCTTTTTAGGAGGGTTGAACTTGAATGACCACACCGCAGCATAATAATTACTTACCTGCCTTACCTGCGTTCTGCAATTAAGGTTTAAACTGAGAAATGTTGCATGTAAAGCCACACCGGAATTCTTGGTAAGACTGATTTTAGTTATTGTTGTTAGTTAACTCAATTAGCAACAAGCATTATCTTCACATTACTATACACTGCTTTGGAGAGGAGAATGAAAATCTAACGAGAAAAACGAGAAGTCAGTCAGTTGCTGATGAGAAGAAAAGCCAAACAAAAGCAATACAAAATTTACTTACGTACGGTTTAAATTACAACATAAGGAACCGTCCACAAATGACTTCATCAAAAGATCGATTATTGAGGGTGGGAGGATTGACTCACTAAATTTAGATTGGCCAAATAGAATACGAATGAATATTGGCGCGGTCATATGACTCTTTATATTTACGCCATGTCTCTATTATTGAGATTGAGACTCATTGAGAAGAAATATTTTTAAAAACATAGTTCTCCTCCTTTCATTAGAAGGCTGGGCGGTTGAGTAGGGCTTATGGCCCGGCGTTAACGGGCCACCGGGTTCAACTCCCGGCTCCGACCCTTAATTTTTAGTGGATTTTTAAAAAATATTTCTTCTCAATAAGAGACATGGCGTAAATGTAAAGAGTCATATGACCGCGCCAATATTCATTCGTATTCTATTTGGCCAATCTAAATTTAGTGAGTCAATCCTCCCACCCTCAATAATCAAACCATAATACTCACTACGCTCTCACTCTTTGAGTCTCATTGTTCATCAAAAGATCACCATTTTTAGATCCACCTTTGACCTACCAAAGGCGTCATTTTAGGGAGAACCAAAAATTAGTAGGTAGTCTACCTTTTCAAACGTTGGGATGTTTAGGATTTTGGATGTTTAAGAAATTCAGTGCACTTTAACTTATGTTAGAAGTTGGAAAGTTGGGCAGTTGGGCTTAATTTTAAAACCTAAGACGGCTAAGACCTTTTAACAAGCCTAATAAATACCAACAAATCTGCAAGTAGCTGCAGTATATTGAGTATATTCGCCAAAGCGCGCGAAGGAGCTAAATATTTAAAGGTTCCTTCTCACGAATGGGAGGTAACAAAAATGGCGCCATCAAAATTTTCCACATTCGAGGACCCACCCACCCACTTTTGTGACGTATTCCACATTGCGTTAAATGGAGAGCTTTTTAGGACCCACCCATATAACCGATAGCACCATTTACCGAATGGCCGAAGTATGAACCAAATCATAGAAACCGCAAAACCAGTCAAACCTCAACTCAACATTCACAGTTCAAGATTCCACTCAAAGTACACCGAAAGGAAACGGCCGAACGAGATGGCCTGCTGGCTCTGGCCGTGCAATTTTCTGTGCAATTTTAGCCTGGGCCTGGCTGGATCCGTTGCCGTTGCTACAACATTTTTTTGTTGCGTGCTCTTTTTCTGCCTTGTGTGTGTGTGTGTAGAGTTCTAAAATACTCCAGCCAGTGCCTTCATTCGTTTGTGTCTGTAAAAGCATGGAACTCTCAAACTGAATTAATTCGTAAAACAAATTCAACACTTTGCAAAATTGCGAATGCGAATCGGTCTTTGACACTGGAACTCACATTATTTATGACTATCTTAGTCTTTAATTTTGTTACTTTCAACCTTTGTTGACCTTTTTTCCTGTGACCTGCTTGGAATCTAGCCGAGATTTGACTGTGTATCTTCACACTTTACATTGTGTGTCGAAACTGGAAAGGGTAATTATGTTGTAATAAATTATGTGCCGTATTTCTTAAAATTAATCCCCCCAAACTTAGCTTCAGGCCCGGGAGTTATAAGAGACCCAGAATGTCTCTATAAGGGATAAGTCAAACTTATCCCTAGCCCTAATCCCTAGCGCTCAAATCCTGGAGTATTTTAAAAAATTCAAGAATCAAATAAGCATTAAAAAGCAAAGCCATACTTACCCCAGGAGTTTCAAGAGCTCATGGGAGTTACTTCACGCTTCACACTATGAGCTACAGACCCATCAGGTATTAGTTGTAATTAGACATTAGAAGAAGTGCGGTACATGCATTCCCCATCCGAAAAATAAATTCTTAATAGTTTTTGAGACCTTGTCATATTATGCATGCTTATGGAATTTGTGGATCATGGAAATTACTTTATTTTCAACGATTTTGCAGTTTTATTAATCTGTTATCGGTTGGCAATTTTTAACTGCGATTTTGGTAGTGTGTCGATGATAATTGGATTTTTTTCGTATTTATGATTTAATTGGATATTAGTCTTAAAGCTGTCTAATAATTTGGTTGTACATAACTTCCTAGAGGGTTGTAGGTCATAGAGTCATAGGTTGTATGTTGTAGACATTGTTTTGGAATATATATTATAATATTAATTAATTATTACCACGAACTTTAAAAATTACATGTATTACGTGCAGTGCTGAATATGTATGTACTTTTGTTTTTAATTCCAGACAGCATTATATTGCCAGTTTGGATTATTGGTTAGTGCATAGGGGGGTTGAAAGCTAATTTACTGTTCTCGGATTATCTAAATTTAAAATCAGAAAATGTTTGGAAACAAGTTTAGAGTTGGGAAGCTCATGTTAATGTCCAAGAAAATGATTTTGAATCAGCAAAGTATTGTGAAAACGTCTGTTCCAGCTCGTACAATGTATCCGCAAATTTCCAGCAACGTCGTTAGTGGACCTCCACGAAACAGAATTAGTTTTGGCGTGAGTCATTTAATGTTATTAATTTCATCCATTTTATTTACTTTTCTACTCTATATTACAAGTACATTTACACTTTATACTTTTTCAAATCTACTCCTCGATAATGCTCCATGCTCACAGACAGTTAAATAAGATAAGATGGGCGTTAAATTATGACCATAATATGTATTCACTGCCTCTACTACTATCTGATACCAGTAATACTACTTTAACAGGAAAAGATAGCGTCTGGTGTATTTCTTGCAAGCTGTATTCTCTTTACTCCAGCATGGGTTATGTACCACTTCGACTGCTACCGTGTTCTTCCAGGTCAGGAGACAGGCGAAGATGAGGATGAAGACTAGTCACAGTCACCACAATTAATTAACTGGTATCGACACTTCACTTCATTACAACTCTGATTTGGGATTTCCTCCTTCTCAAAACTTGGCAACTTAAGCTCTATGTGGAATATATCTCATTATTTTTAATAACCAAGCTCTTATTAATTTACATACATTTGTTCTCCATGAACAGTGTGAACTGGTCTTCCGAATCAAAAATTAGCTTGTTCTGAGCCAATAGTTATTACATATTTACCCCAACAAAATTAAAAAAATCCATTTTTGTCTATTTCTATATTAAACTTACATGTTCTACCGCCCACTGTAATTATGTAGACAATTCACGATGCCTCGCCCTTATTTAGTATTTTGACCCAGCACAGAACTTCTTTGACAGAAGTAACATTATTTAACCAGTACATACTAAAATGAAATAAATATCAATAATAAACAATTGCGAACTACAGATAAATTTGAAACTTAAGACTATTCTAATTTCAACATAATGTATTACGTATATATATTTTATTAAAATGTTAATATAATAGTCGATTCAATCAATATCTTGTTTCCTCTCCCATCTCTGACTCAACGCTAATCTAGTACAGTAGAATAAGTGATGCTTTGTAGGCAGCTTCATTGTGAATCTGTCTTTGAAGTCTCTCTGGTGCGATGGTTGTCTATAAGGAAAAAACAACTTGATTTTTATTTCTTCTATATTTTTTATTATACCAATTATTGCTACAGGAAAGAGATATTGCAGACTTTTTGAAAAGGTATTGAAGTGTATGTATGTGACAAGTACGGCTATAACTCAAGACATTTTTATACGACGAATCTTCCTATGTCTATAAAGGTGGAGATTTTATGTAGCTTACCATGAGTGCCATTAGGCCGATTAGAAGTGCTTTTGCTTGACTTGAAAGTGACTGACAAGTAGGTGTTTGTGATTCCTTGTCTTTGAAGCATATCAGAGCTTCGGTCCCATCATCTTGACCTTCACAGATCTCGGCTGCCAAGAAGGATGGTGGGTGACGTTGAAAGATTGTGTGTGGTAAAGTGGAATAATAAATCTTAAAGGAAAAACAACAACGCTACAATTAAGTATAATTGTTATAGCATTATGGAATTTAATGCATTATTGAATTTGGATTTGGTTTCAAGATCAGTGAAGTAGATTACTGCGGTGATTGAAAGGACTTATTAATTCAAACAGATTGTGGAGTAAAATTATTGGGCGTACGCAGAATATGTAACTTCTGTATAATAATATCGTACCGAGTAATTACTTAATGTCTCATCAGGATCAGACACTCCACGGGTTTGCACCATATCATAGGAGACAGACGGTGAAGTGTGATCCTCAATAATGAACTTATTCTTCTGCGGTTCATGAGTTATTTTGCCGAGAGTCAGTCCATTTGTTGATACATGTAATTCCTGCAGGTAAAATTTTTTTGTAATTTCATGTTACAAGTTACTTCTTTTACTTTTTCATTTACATTACAACGTAATTTAAAGTAAATGAAAATCCTTATACCGCAAAGCTCCAAATAGAAGCCAGGTCGCCAATAGAGGCCGGGTCTCTAATAGTGGCCGGGGGTGACAGATATAAGATAAAATACAAGCCAGCTCTCCGCTCCGCTATATAGTGTAATGCTTTTTGAATCAGCTATAATACTAGCCGGGGCTTCTATCTGGAGATTTACGGTACATTAATTTACGTACATATTCTAATTCTACATTATGCTATACATTTATCCTACACTACACTACTATACAATTCGAAACTACTAAATCTCGCCAAACTCCTCTATTTCTATTTAATTTTAGGTATAGCAATCATTAATTATATAATTATTTACAACTTTTCTCACAGTAACGACTTGATTAATTTTTTTAAGTGTTATAGGCTCACTTTTACGAATGAAAAATCATATGATTTAATAATAATCAGCCGAGAAACTAGTTTTAAAACTAACTATCATGTAGGTAATAAATATCTTTAATTAATAAATAACACCGCACAACATCAGTAATTATTATTCATTAGTTTGAAGAACCAAAATGACCAAGGGCGTCGGACCCGGGGGACAGGCGTGGCAGCGTTGAGCGTACCCACCATGTATAACAGATGCCACATATTAAAATGCCTACATCACATGGGGTGGAAACTGTACTTAAACTTAATGTTTGAACCCCCCCCCCCCTCTAGCGCAAAAAGGTTCCGACGCCACTGAGAATTTTCTAAATTATAATAACCTGAATTCTCCTAGACTCAAAATTGCCCATTTCCATAAAGTGAGAAAATTTATAGTTAGGTTAGTTCAGTATAATATTATGTATACAATACCCAATAAGATTTCAAAAGTTTTTGAAAATTAGACATTTTGGTTCTAGAAAAAATTAGTAACTGGACGGTCGGTTTTATTCTTCGCTAACTGTATTATGACTATTTATCTGTATGCGATTAGTGTCTCTGTATAGTATAGCTTTAATGACTATAAGTGATAAGTATGCTACCTACAGTTCACGGTTCGTATTGTACGTTACCGTAGTAAACTAAAGTTAACTAAATGAGTCAAGTTCCTATATCAAATGCATAATAATATGTACTTACCATGTGATTTTGAATCCCAAGAAACCCCTTCCAACAACTTTTAAATTCCATTTGTAAAATCGAGCGTTTATTACTGTCACAGAAATCTATTTTCTCATCCTGAGTTGACCAGAATGGTTTTGTCTGCATCCCTTCAAAAAGTGTATGTTCGTTCACAGGAGTTTTTCCATTTAGTACTAACGCTGTTACTTTATATCGGTGGCACGAAGAAGAGATCCCAACAAGTTGGCCAAGATAATTCAAAAATGCGTTTCCATTTCCATTCTCACAATTTCCAGTATTCTCTGTCATTTATTTAAATTACCAACATTTTAATTATATGTAGATTTAAATTTTCAAAATCATATATTTATCTACGAAATTATGCTGCCAATAAAAGTACAGAACCTTGACTTTCAATCTGTTCTTACCGTCCCAATTTTTCACTCTAATCGAGTTCACTGTGTCTAAAACAGCTAGGCTTGTTGTGGAGGTATCCATATCTTCACTGTATAGTGGTCTTGGATTTTAATAATTTAGCGACGGACTTTATAATTTTTATAGATAATATAATTAAATACTGACTTATTATTTCGTCGGTATGTATTTGCCACAAAGTTTTCTTGTAAAATATTAGGAGGTAACTATGCTTTTTAATTTGCAATTTGCATTCACAAGGAATAGAGACAAAAGGAGAGCGTCGAGCGTAAATGCTACCTTCGTATTGCTGTCTTCAAGACTACGCAGTATAATAAGAAGGACTTACTTAAAACAGCTTGCACACTTTCTTTTTGATGTGTATTCAAGGAACCCCAAGACACAGCTGACACTGACCAACTTTTTAACTGTGAAGACCATATGATGATGGGATAACAAAGGTGTTCTTCGTTGTCGTCGATTTGATTCGTTCGTTTTGGAGGTGTGTTCCGTAGGTTCGTGTATCGTATACTAAGGTCTTCCCTGACCTGTACAAACGATTTTATGGAACAAGTAAAAAAATGTGTTAGTGTACGTATACAAGTCATATCCTTATAAACAACCAAGAAAACAGCTATTGATCTTGATCCGATGCAGATATATACGCAGATGTTACTATCTTAAGTTCCTAACTACTACGCAATTTGAATTACTCAGCTCCTATGGCTCACTACATGTAGTCTGCAACTCAGGTGAGGTGATGTGTTCCTGTGGGCTCCCAAACTGGTTTCATTATTATTTTCTTATCGTACAGTCTCTTGTTACTTGATAACAAACTGCGTTACTATTTTGTGGTGGAGTCGCCAAGCCTATGAATTCTATCGTTTTAGCATTAAGCAGCACTGGCTGACCAAACATGTTTCAGTATATCTACTTATAAATTTTTGTTGTTCGTAGTATTACTTGATGAGCTGATGGCAGTTGAGATACGAATTTGCAAAATAAGAGTTGCAAAAATGACAAAGTCTACTGATGCGAAGAAAAAACGTAGTAGTTCAATGAGGAGATCATCATCTGTCGTGTTTCCTGATGGTTATTCGTCTTAGTTTTTCTTCAAACTTTCCTGGTATTTTGGTTTTATTCGTAGTCTAGAGTCTCGAGTCCTAGACGTTGATGATCGGATGATTGGGAGAGAGCGGTGCGCAAAAGTTAATACCAACCAACCAACTAAATACTGTGGATGCGTGCATTCAATTATAATGTTTAAATCGTATTTTAATATGCGACTCATTTTCCTGATGCAAAATATTTAGGGTATAATTATTACACATGATACTTTAACATACATATTGCTCATTTTTACAATTATTTTTTATTCGACCAACCAATAAATTGTTTGCCAAACCGAGATGTTATGTACATCTGAGATATTTCGAACGTCTTTGGAAGTAAGTAATCTCTGAACATATTTTATGTAAAATGTGAAGTAAAAGATACATCATTAAAAATGCATTCTTGTAGCAAGACTACTGTAATATAAAAATTTTGTGTGCGGAGAACCGATGAGATGTGCAAGACAAATGAAAGACATTGAAGGTTGCAGGCAGTGTGTAATGCAAAGGTATTTGCGGTGTGATAATAGGCAGTTTGCGCAGTTCGACGTAAAATAATACTTCCACGCTATACGTAAAACGCAAAATTTAATTTTTACGTTATTCAAAAATTACGGACAAAATAACGTTGCACAGTTTGCGCACTCCAATAATATAACGCAAAAAAATTACACGTTATATTCAGTAATTTTCAAAAATAGATTAAAAAATTGTTTTTCTTCTCGTTTTTATCAAAAGTAGCATATAATTAAACAATGATATATATTTAAATCGATTATTTCATTTAGTAAACTATTTCCGCCATGAAGTTACAACTTTCCAGTTGCTAACATCTGACAATTAAGAATTTAAATCTTAGATTTTTAAAAATATTTTTTGAAAATAATTTTAATTATATAGAAATAAGGTGTAAGTTGGCGTGCGATGTGTATCTGGGACGTTGGTTCACCACACATGTCGTAGAAGATCAACTTTCACAGAAAAGTCATTCGCCCGTAGTGAGGATTGAACCCAAGACCTTCAAAGACAGGCATGTCCAGAATCCTTGGATACTTCGCTTCGCTAACCACTGGGCCACCAGGGATCTCAGTAAATCCGCGGAAATTCAAATTTTTACGTTAACGTGATATTTTGATTACGCTATACGTAAACGCTATCGTAAAATATAGCGTTACGCAATTTCAAATTTTTACGTAAAACTTAAGTTTTACGTTAAATGGGAGGAGCTTACGTAAAAATATTTTTTACGAAAAGCGTTTTACGTAAACTGCGCAAACTGCCTAATATTATTTTATTAGGTTTTAACGTAGGCGATATTAACGATAAGTACCTACCTAGGTAGATATATAGGCATTCTGATAATTTTGATAATTTTTATTTTCCTATATTTTCCTTTATGCATGACATCACGACATGTTATAAATGCCAAATGCAGCTTGGAATAATTGCAAAATTAAATTTAGTATTTAAAAAATTAATAATATTATTATTGTCGTCGTATGTTAATATACAAATAGGATTGAGTGTTTAGTACAGCAGTTTTGGGCAGCAAGGTGGGCAGTAAAACTTGACGTTGCTTTTAACATATACATACTGAACAAAGGTTAAAGGTCAGGCTCCATGCTATTTGCGTGTATTGTAGTATATCGTCTGGGAAGATCCAAAATGACCCATATCCATTTGTAGCTAAAAACAATATCCACTATCTATAAAAAATATTGAAACATGTCTTCAAAGCATTTAAATAAAATATTTTACACTTTTCAAAAACATGAAAAGAGAACATTTTACAATTTTCAAAAACATGGAAAGAGAACATTTTACAATTTTCAAAAACATGGAAAGAGAACATTTTACAATTTTCTAAAAAATGAAAAGAGAACATTTTACAATTTTCAAAAACATGGAAAGAGAACATTTTACAATTTTCAAAAACATGCAAATAGAACATTTTACACTTTTCAAAAAACTCTTAAATTAACATTTTACGCATGTTTCTCATTTCGACAGCTAACTTTTTAACTTCTAACAGTTTTTATGACAGCTAATTTTGATTTTAGCTTAAATTGGAAATGGGTCATTTTGGTTCTTCACAGACGATATGTGAATGGCTTGTATTGTAGCTTATAGCCTGGGCTAGCCTAGACTAACTAAATAGTAAGATTACATAAGTCAAGTGGTTCAACACTGTCAAAAATTTTAAATGTAATTGAATTGTTAAGTTATATGGCTAACTACTGGCTGCTGGCAATGTTAATAATGGTTTTTAATATGAAACTATTTAGCCATTATCAAAATTGTATGTGTAAGTCCTGACTACACACATCTAGGTAATTTTATGTATTAATTAAGTAGATACCTGTGTCAAATAATATCAATCAATCAGCCATCATGTCAATACTGATCAAAAACCAATATTGACATTAATTTGAATTGAATTGGAATACATAAAATACAATACGAAATAATCTAAAAGCTAAAAATAAAGGTAATCTTCATTTTCTTATCAGTTGGTCTAATTACTATTTAAACGAAATGTGTATTAAATTTAAATGCTATTCCTAATTGGAGTTTGAATTCGCAATGAAGACTTTCGCTTGTGTTTTACTAGCTTTGGCTGCTGTGGCTTCGGTCAACGCTGACGGAGCTCGCTACGACGGTTACAAAGTGTACCGTATCACCCCTCACACCGAGGATCACGTCCAAGCATTGTTGGAGCTGGAGCGCAATGGGGTATGTTGACAATTTCGAAGTTAATTACTTAATTGAAGTTTTGATTTAAACCATTGCGCATTGTTCAAAAGCTATTTTTTATTTATTGATTTCTGAATTAAATTTTTATTTTGACTGTTTTTTTAAGGTCTCTTTCTGGGACGGACCTTCAGGAGTTGGAAAAGCCTCCGATATCCTTCTGGCCCCTCATCAACAAGCAAGCCTTCTGGATGGTCTTCAAGATGGTGGTATGAGTACCCAACTTTACGTTCCAGATGTGCAAGGGTATGCTACTGTCCCCGTATAACAATATCCTACGGAGTATGCAATTGTGTTTTTACAGTTTACCGTTTTATTTAAGTAAGAATGGAGCATTTCATAATATATAACTGCTTTGTGGTTACAGACTTATTGACTCCGAGAAAATTGTAAAAGCTAAAGCAGCTGGAGACTTAACTTGGACTGCTTATCACCATCTCCCTGACGTAATGATTAGTAACTACTACTCTTTCACATACTCAACTAGAAATTGTCCAGGTGTGCTGGGCAGTAGTCTGTTTGAAAAATTAATTAGAAAAACAGCTGCTTATTGTGATCGTTCCTTTATTCATAGTTTGATTAGCTGTAGAGATAATCAGTCGATGTTGGTATACAATTTATTTGCATTTGAATTGTGCTAACTTTGGGGAAATACCAAATAAGTACTGATTATTTTTGATTTCACTGTTAAATATGTTTGAGTGCCTTTTATCTTTCATTGATAATGATTTGTTGGGGTTTTTTTACACTTGTTCAATTTAAATAGATTATTAAAGGTTACTGTGCTATAGAGCAATCGAATAATTTTAAAAGACATCGTACTTTTATGTATGTATAACTTATGAACATACTAAATTAATTATATGGCTTATATTCATATGTAAGTATACTTACTTAATTTTAACATTACAGATTTACGCTTTCCTCGACGCTCAAGCTGCAAAGCACGCTCACGCTTCAGTTGTTACCTACGGTAAGAGCTACGAAGGACGAGACTTGAAACTGATTAAAATCTCAAAATCTGGTGAAACTAGACCAGCTGTTTTCCTCGAAGCCAGTAAGTTATTTTTATTCCGATCTATATCTTGGGTGAATTATTCATAATTGGGTAGGCACCGACCTATATGTAATATGTATTTGACATTGATTTTTAACTTTAAATTGTATACAACAAAAATATAAGTGACTTAAAAATTGTAATGCAAATTGTTCAATTTTAGATATTCACGCACGTGAATGGATTACGAATGCAGTTGCAACTTACATCATTAACGAACTCCTCAATGGAAGTCTTACAGACTTAGTTGACGAATTTGATTTCTACATTGTTCCAGTCGTCAACCCTGATGGTTATGAATTCACTTATGCCTCCGGTGGTGTAAGTAAAATTTTTATAATGCTGCTCGTAAT
Organism: Dicyrtomina minuta; assembly: GCA_949802685.1. Taxonomy (NCBI): domain Eukaryota; kingdom Metazoa; phylum Arthropoda; class Collembola; order Symphypleona; family Dicyrtomidae; genus Dicyrtomina; species Dicyrtomina minuta. The sequence goes on along the minus strand of OX461808.1, from coordinate 39,365,950 downwards.
GTCGCAATTTTTTCATTGTATCATTTTTGTACCATAAAAATTTGGAGTATCTGCTAATCTAATAAAATTAATCCTTCAATGCATTATTGTAATGTTATGTATAGAATCGTTTGTGGAGGAAGACCCGCAGTAATTCCACTGGTATTTTCCGTTGCAAGGGTGCTGATGCTAACCGTAACTGGGGATACCATTGGCTGAGTAAGTTGGAATTTAAAATCAAAAAGGAATAGATAGTAATGTAAATGTTCTACAATCAGAAGTCAATTTTTGGTTTTAATTTTTAATTTTATATTTAAATATTAATGTCAGTAATTTTTAAATAATTGCTTGTGTATTATATTTGTACTTACTATTTATTGATTGACAGCTGGAGGATCATCAACTGACCCCTGCTCTGACACTTATGCTGGAAAGGCTGCCTTCTCTGAGCCAGAAACTCAATTATTATCCGACTACTACACTACAGTTGCAAAACGTGTTGTTTTCTACTTTGACCTCCACAGCTACAGTCAATATTTCTTGATCCCATACGGTTACACAGCCACTCATATTCCAGAGTACAACTCATATGTGAGTTAATGATTCATACGTAAAACTGCATATTTAGTGCGTTGAATTGTAGTTAGATGTAATGCTAGCATTATTTGTGTTTGACATTAACGATACAAAATTGATCACTCAAATATAATACACACTACTTACTGTACTTGCATATTTCTATAATTTTCGATTATTTAATTTAATATTTTCAGTATGATGTTGCAACCCGAGCTGCCTCTGCTGTGGCCAAACGCTACGGAACTAAATTTGTTTCTGGAAACATTGTTGACTTACTTTGTAAGTATTCTGTTTGTAAACAAATAAAAGTATATAATTTGAATTTAATCGTTTAATGTTAATATAAAATGTGTTGGTACCTATATACGTATTTAATTTTACCTTAATACTAATATGATTTTTTCAAATTTCTATATAGACGTTTCCAGCGGTGGCAGTGTAGACTGGATCAAGGGAATTCACAGCACTCCCCTCGTCATTGCTGCTGAGCTTCGTGACACTGGAGCGTCAGGATTTGTACTCCCAGCTTCTCAAATCATTCCTAGCAGTTTAGAACTCATTGATGGAATCCATGTTTATCTTGACTACGTCCGAAATTATGTTCGCGAACATCCCGAGAAATATTAATTTTTAGTGGATAAGCATTCTTTTGTCAAATTGGTGGAGAATTATTTAATTTCGTTTTAACCAGTACTAAAATAAAATTCAATAATTGAATTATAAATTATTTCTTCTTTACATTTCTTCAATGTTGTAACATATTTAACGCATTTACGTACTGGATAAAAACCTCAGTATAAAGTAAAAGTATATAAGTAGCACAATGTGGGCACAATAGTGGCTTTTCAATCATTAGAATGTAGAATAACAATAACCAACCCTGTGATGAATTTAGCCCTTGTCAATGTACATACATAACGACCAATCTTCATTGTTATTCTCAAGGTGTGTAAAGTTAAGGTAGCTTGGTTACCCACATTATTTTGCACCCGCAAACGCATGTAGCGAACAGGTTTGTGTTTATAATAAATTATTTACGCATCAGCCCTGACAGCTCACAGTAGTTCACAATAAAACAGATGATGCCAAGAATGCATAGTAGATTGTCTTCTTTGAATAATATGTTGCCTTTATGGAAGTAAGAGTAATCCGAGACGAGTAAAGTTTTCCAATACATTTTTGTAACGTAGACCGTAGCAGAAGCAAACTTCAACTTACCTACCTACATTCTACTTAGGTACATAGAATTCCATTAATCCCAATTGGAAATATTTCAGGATTAGGGTGTTAGGTATGTTACAAATTATTGAAATTATTTACATTAACTCTGTGCTGTCATATACGTTATACACGTTTACATTTAAGTTTTGAGTGAAACATTTAGAAGTTCTATAGAGACGATGTTAGGAAGTAAAGTACATAATAAAATTACAATGCGGGATTAATTGTTGACAGTAGAATAAGTAAACGAATACGGCAAATTGTCAAAATAAATTGAAACAGTTATACTTTCTAATTAACTATTCATAAAAATGGAAAGTAATTTTTTTCTTCCGGATTCGAGCAAGACATAGAGTGTCAGTTTCGTAAGTTCGCTAGGGGAGAATAGAGTAACTTTTTTCCTTATCTCCTAATATTATTTTAAGCTAAAAGTAGAAGTAGGCTAAATTTAAGTTTCTTAAATTGCTGATATTGCTGAACTAGCGCAGTGGTCTGTTCCTTAGGTTTAGTTAAGTTCGAATTTCGATCGATCCCAACCCTTCAAAATTTATATTTTAAAACTTAGTGTAATACTGTGTTCATAATAACAACTTCATGAAAAAGATAAATAAGATAAATTACTGAATACCTTATATTTTATATATTACAAACTGTCAAAATTTTGCCTTTTTTGTGATTGGGGGAAATTTTATTTCCATATATTGATTTGTTACTGTCGACGTAAGTATGCATCTGTAAAAGCAGCATAAATTAATAGATAATTGAAGGCAAACAAAACAGCGACAACGAAAACGATCCTGCCACTGCTAAATGTGAGTATTAAAAACGAAAACCGTTTCGGGTTGGGGTTGGGCAGTATTACTCAGGCAAGAACTTCAAAACCACAATGTCTTACATGCTGGCGAGTATTGGACAAAAAGAATCTCTTATGAGCTCTATCTCTGCAGGAAAATATCAGGAACTAAATGTATCCTACTGTGATGCAAGTAACCAACAGTTTCGTGTTTTTCAAACATATGACGGAACCCGATTTATTTATGCAACCCCTCGGAATTCCACATCATCTGTAGGCTCCATCGTTCCAATGAAATTAATTCCGATCCCACATACTCCCAATAAAGGAACCAGGTTTAATAATTCTATCAGTAATAATAATAATAATCGTAACTTCAACTTTGATGAGCTGCTACAGCATCAGCAGGGCCAGCGTCAAATGCACTCTAATGTTAACCAAATAAATAATCTTCCACAACCGAATTACTCAGTTAATTCAAATTCCCATTATAATTACAATCAAAACCAAAATTACAGCGATAGCAATGCCAATGGAACTCCATCCTCGCTTACATATTTTGGGCATTGCGAGAATCCAGAACTAAAAAAACTGGGCTTGAAAATCATGTCCCCCAATTCGAGAACAAGATCATGGGGTAGTAACAGTCATGGAAATTCAAGTGAAAACCAGCCATCGTCCCCATCAATATCGTCACCTATTAAAATATTTGGGATGAACAACTATTTCGTGGACTACCATGCGTCTTCTTCAAATGGAAGGCCAGAAAGACAAAGGGATTCAGGAGACGGAGCTAGGGAAAAAAATAATTATGTTAAAAACATACATCAGAATAATAATAATAACAATAATTACAATAGTTTTGGTGGAAATCACATCGTCCAGAACCAAAACGTAAGATTGCAAAGCTCTAATCCTAATCAATACGCAAATACAGAAAATTATAACCTTCAGAATAGTATTGTAGCAACGTATGTTTTGCGCCCAGTTTTAGTGTAAGCTTTTTACAGCTATTACTTATCTTAACTCAATTTTAACATTTAATAACTTACAGTTAGTACCGTTAGTTTTCGTCAAAAGGCAAAAGTAGAATAAAATTTTGACTATATTCTACTTGCCTTGGATTTTTAAAAACTGATTCATTTGGAATAGGCACCCTATGCCCCAGCATGAACTAGACGACGTGGAATACTTACCATGTGCCTCCATGCCACAAGAAACTGTTCAGCCTAAATACGAAGCAGTTAAGCACAATAATCATAACACCAGCGAAGACACTGTTGACCCTGGTTTTAAAACAGGGGCTGACAGAACTTACAGAAATTTCAAGTCGAGCTCAGGTTCAAAACCCGACCAGAATGGTGAAAGTCAACACCAAGCTAAAAACGAGGACCCTCCGATGGAATTTGAATTCCTGGCATCAAGTTGTGCGGAAACGATAACGGAAATTTTGACAAGACCGAATACAAGAAGTGAAGCTCAAAATCAGGAGGAAGTCAAAAACCGCCTGCTTCACTTTTTAACGTCTACCACTAAAAAGTAAGCTTCATAAAATTAATTTACTTAAGTAATTAAAATACTTCCGACATAAATAACGCCGGTAACAGCATATTCACCTTGCTCATAAAATTTACCAAAGTATATTGGTTATTGGTATCGCAAGTTTGTATTAATTAGGTACATTTTCGATTATTTTGGTTATGATTACAGACTATCAGATTCCTACGCTGACATTAATACATCTAAATCAGAGCAATATCAAAATCAAAACCAGCAAGCGACCACCCAAAATCCAAGTACTAATAGTTCTCAGTTTACGGCTCCACCATCCACCACGACCAAGGTCACCGACACCAGGTCAAAGCCCAATGCGAATTCAGTTTCAGAGTTATTTCGTTATCCAAGCCGAGTGCCTTACGAAGATCCTATTCCTGCTCCTGCTACTAGTGCAGCTGGAAAACTGAATCCAAAATCCAATATTTCTAATAAAAATAAAACCCATATGCTCCTACAACGTCCCACTACTTATAACGTACATAAAGCTGAAACCCCACTGAAACTCAAAGAAAAGGCAAAGGCTCGCAGTGACATCACGATGCCAGTTCTAAATTCTACTCACACCAATCAGTCATTAACATTAAAATTAAAAGATAACTGGGAACCAGCATTTCCAAAATCACTGCCAAAGCCGATATCAATATATGTGCCGTTATCTGATGAACCAATAAAGCCGGCCACTGTTGGGACTGGGACCTTAACTGATGTCAGTTTTGATACCAACAACAACGTCATCTGTCGCAACAGCTACACCATTATTACAAGTGACTCTACTGATAAAGGAAGAAGTACTAGTTTTTCTAACTGTATGAACACGAACAGGACAGCCAACGATTCCTTTAGAAATTTAGCAAGTTCTGAAATACATGTTATGGGTCACCATTTTGAGGATCGACATCGCCCAGCAGAAATTCAAAGTGTGAATGACAATGTTAATAATAATTTCAGTTGCTATTTTGATTGGAAGCAAATGTGTGAGAACGAAAGTTGGAGTTTCTTCAGAAAGCAATCTAAAGCTGAGATACCGTCACCGGCGGACGCCGAGTTAAAACTGGCACTGGCGAGCAACAAAGGTCACCAAACGCCACCATGGCTGTTTGATGTAAATATTGATCCTGATATCATCCATGCTTTCAACCTATATGATGAAAAATATTCAAATTACTGGTTACTGTATCCACGCTTATTTTTTGTGCACTCGAATGTTGGTATAAATCCAAATCAAAGTCAAAAACTCACCAGGCTAAGCCTTCCACGTGTGGCCACAGACAACTTACTTGACATTATAGGGAAAACCACTTCACATTTAAAATATTTGGACGTGAGTGGATCTCCAGGTGTGAGCAATGAAGGGATTCAGAAGCTGTTCTTCAAAACTGCGAAGGAAAACACATCACTTCACACGATATCTTCCTGGATGTGCAAAAATAAGTCCAAAATGAACAAAGTTGCAAGCACGCTGGACTATTTTGACTTTAGCTATACGAAAACTAATTTCTGCAGCAGGAAGCTAATTAACTTACTACCCGGGTCGTATGTTTGTCAGAGAAGTTTTCGAATCGGGGAGAATGACACTTTTGGACACCATATTTTCTTGCGAAGAATTGTTAGTATTTAATTTTAATAAAATATGACCCAATATTTCCCAATATTAAAGCTTTCTTTTTTATAAATAATTGCCCATGGAAAGTTTTCAAAATAAATGCCTCGGCTATTTTACATTATTTTATTATACAGCCAGATTTGGAGCAGCACCTTCAAACTTTTGAGAAAGCGAGCACATTTGAAATCCAACTCGGCGTTGCAGCAGGACTTAGAGGTGCAGTTCACTTTATGAAACTTGTGGAACACCATGCTTGGCGAAATTGTTACCTAGCTATAAGGGATGCAGACAAACATAAAAATATTCCAGTTAAAACCAAACGACCGATTATAGGACTAATTACGGCTACTAAAGATGAAAAAAGGATTTTTGGAGAAGTTTATTTTGAAGGTGGGGACCTAACAAAAGTGTATTCACTATTTCCTATTGAAATGAATATTATTGGTGAACACTGTCCGTCCCTTCGATCTCTAACAGCAGTCCTCACCAATACTTTCCAAGTAAGTAATAATAAGGGACATTTTCTCCCGCACTTGACTTATCTGAACACAATCGCTGACCCTGAGACCATTCTGTCCGTCCTTAAAAATTGCCCAAGTTTAAAATACTGTAGAGCCCGTGTTCGGGATACTCTAACTCATAGTGACATCATTAACTGTATCCAAAGTAGTACAATAAGACCTTGTCGTAGATTACAAGAATTGTGGCTCGTCCCATCATTCATGAGCCCTAGTCGCCGCAGAATTATTCAGCGGAAAGAAAGGACTGGAACTTGCGGAATCATTAGCCATAATAATCTACACAAAACACAGACGCCTTCTATAATAACTGGGGACTCGGTGCATTTAATTGACGGAATTGAATTGCAAAGTCCTCAGCAAGGAGAAGAGGCTCAACATGTAAGTGAAAATGAGATCGGGATGGGGATATTAGACAGCTCATTAAAACTATCTGTGGAAACGGCCAGAGCACTATTTTTGAAGTGTCCACGTTTAAAACGTTTAGGAAATATGGCTTGGTGGTCTCTAGTCTCAAAAGCTGACTTCGAAGATCTCAAGGCTGAACTCGGAGCAAATGAAAATGACACAGAAAAAACACACATTGAATGGGAAAATATTCTGTTGCCTGATTTAGATTTAACATCCATTTACGGCCCAGGTTCCGCTTTGGGCTCAAGTTAAGAGTTGGATTGGAACAGGATGGATTAGGAATTGCCGGAATACTAGGGGGTTGCAGGGTTGACAGTGCGTACCACCACTACTACCTACCTGCGAATTCTTATTTATAAGCTGAAGTTAAATGGATTTAATGGATACAGTTGCTCGTATTTAAATTTAGAATTTTTATTTTTGAATTTCAATTGATCAAAAATGTTTTACCCAAATAGAATTATTATTAATTTTGATTTCAATAAAGTTAACATAATATTGATCGTTACATCTTGTTTCTTTACTTTAAACTACTTTGTATTAATATAGTAGGGGAGTGCGTATGTGTGATCGGGTTCATTTTTTATCAACTTTGAAAATCTGTATCTTTTTCCACAGACAACGTACAATAACGAAGAAGCTATCATTGTACTTCTCTATTAATACTGTATGTACAAAAAAATGATCAGTGTCAAAAATTAAAAGTTGCAAGAGATACAGGTCATTGTACGAAAAAACTGCGGAAAGTCTTACAACGGCCCAAGTGCCCTTAATGTGATCAATACATTTAAAGTTAATGGTAAAGTAGGGTCTTAAATGTGACCAATTCAAAAAAGTACTCAAAACTTTCATAATTTTACATAGGCAGAGTTTTCAAGGAAAGAAGCTGAAATCAGTAGTGAAGATAGTTGAGACTATAGGTTGTATGAATATTAGATGGACAGATTTTTAAAGGCGGTAATATTTGAACGGCGGCCACTGATCACACATAAGGGGTGATCACACATACGCACACTACTACTAATGCAAATTGCAAATTAAATCAAACAAGTTGAATTGTAAATGTTTGGCAGAGAATCGTGGTTGATGTAGGGAAGCGTCCATCGGTTAGTTTCAGTTTTAACGGGTAGGTATTCTGAAAATTCATACAAACATATTGAAAACATTTCGAATTTTACCTTAAAACGTACACAGACGGTCATACGGTCGATTAAAGTAGATTTGTATAATAATGTTTTAGATACACTGAAACACATGAGACAGTGTTCCAGTAAAATCAGTTCATTATTCGCGTACCGGTGGAAACATCCTGGACAAAGTAATGTTTGAGCTCCATGTATATACTGAATCTGGAAGCAAAGGGCAGCTTTGCCCCTCATCACTCCCAACTATAGAGTTGCAGCCATTGCTATCTAATCCAGGGAAGGGAAAATCTGACCACATGCCCACGTAAGCTAACATTGCTCGAACTCTGTTAATTGGTTCCTCTTTTAAAATTAAGTACAAGAGTTGTTAGTAAGCACTTTTTAAATTCCAATCACTTTTTCAGCGTAATTACTCAAATTGGAAACAAAGTACACTTAATAAAATTTTAAACTGAATGAAAATGTGAAATTACTTGGTACAAAATTGACAGAAATCATAGCTGTAGTTCCTCGCTCCAACACACATGGATTTTTCAGTCCATCGCCGGGATGTAGACATGGGTCGACACGGACTTCGATAACATGGCTCAGCACTTTAATTTATTTACAAATAACAATTTCAAGATTCACCCTTATAAAAAAATCTACCGAAACTTCATCAATAATGAACGATACTGATTTTAACATACCATTCTGTTCCTTGTCGGATGTACACGCTAGGCTTTGAATGACTTCACAAAAGATTGCTGGAACAGCACCCACAACAATCAAGAGTACGATCAAATTTTTCATTTTGAAGAATTTGGAAACTTTGGAAATATTTTTTTTCGTTTCAAAACGTCAAAGAGAACACAGTCAGCTATGGGAAGTATAGTGATATTATTCCGTCAAAGTGATCTTATATTTATACACGCATTCCATTTACATTTCCTTCTTTTAATCACAATTTTTAAAAGCGAGATAATTTTTGACGTCGTTCATATCTTAATTTGCCTAATTGAAGGATAACGTGGTTGCATACCAAGAGGGTCAAATGCGTCAATTGTCAATATTGACATTCACTCACACCTCATAAGCATTTTTTATATTGTATTGTACAGTTGTGCTATCGTTACAACATGAGAAAACTTGTGTACTGCTTAAAAACAGTATGTTTCCGTTCGTATGTACTGGTTACAGTAATAAATTCATATATGTATAGGTAATCGTATATTTACATACAGATAGCTCCGCTTTTGTTTATGATCAAAAGCTATCACTCGGGAAATTTCCCTAATTAGGTCTAATTGAGTAATAATTAGGTCTAGGATTATTGATGGAATTATAGTGGCAGCGTTGTGAGCTAATATAAAGTATCGTGTATTAGGCATAAAAAACACTGGATACAAAAAGTGAATTATATTATAATATTTATTATTATAATCATTTTATCTGTAGTTCTGTAGTCATTGCCAGTACTATTTCCATCACTTACTGTAACTGGTATATAGACTTGGTTGGTAAACCTGAAAAAACGTAAATAGGTAATACGTACTTACTTAAATAAATTATCATTGCTTACCATGGTCATGGCAAAGGTATGCATAAAATCGGGAGGTTTTGCTTGCACTTGCATTTTTATACGCACTCAATTAAGTAAACAAACACAAAAATAATATACGGCCTTTTTGAAGAGAACGAGGACCATCAAAACTGAAACAGATAGTTTAGTTATCACATAACTGACTGATAGTTATTCATATTCTTAATTAATTACAGTATATTATACAGTAGTGTATACAGTAGATTTTCTTTATAAGTGGTTATTACGGGGGAACGGTGATTTGATTGGTATAAAGGAAAACCGTAGTACATAAAATAATATTCAATAGAATTTTAGCGGACGGGTTTAATGTTAGATACATCAAAAAAGTATAAATCACAGCACTTGGCAGTAAAGTTGCATAAGTACATCATATAAGTTAAAAATGAAAACTAGAATGGATAGTAGAATCCAATAGTCGAATAGTTGATGTGAGGTGTACACTTTATAGAGTTGATACATTTTATTTCATATTTCATGCACATCACATAGAACATATCTGACACTATCAACGATGCGATATGGACAAAACTGAATAATATAATAGTTCAGTTTTTAATTGAACATACACATTAAATTTTGAGATCGAAAGCTACAAAGATGCAGTAGTTTGGTAGAAAGTTTGAATTAAAGTACTACTAACTTATTTCATAACTGTATTAGTATTTCTCAATTATTTCACCGCCGCTCCAGTTTCCTTAGCCAGGTAAGCCATCTCCTCTGCAAATCAACGTGCAAATTTTCATTTTATTTAATTAAGATTGTGAAATAGATGACCAACATATTAATTGAGGCTCATCATCATATTGAGGAAAAACCGAGAGAAGAAAATGGATAGTTCTGATTTTTTGATCAGTTTTAGTTTACCATCATAAAGCCGTTTTTTCTCTTCTTTTTCACGGGCTTCTCTAGCAGGGCGCTCTTTCTCTCTTTGTGCTCGAATAGCATCCTCTGTCATTTGGTTCCGAAACTGAGAACCAACTCCGTAAGACACACCAAAACCCAGAGAAACGTAACGACAAAACTACAATATATGTACAGTTTTAGATAGATTGATTACTACATAATATAATTTAATCAGATAAAGGAATCAAGGAATGAGTTAGCTCATCGCGTGTAAAAACTAGAAAGATCTGGATTTGGATTCAGATCTGGATTTGGAAATGAATATTTTGAAATCTTAAGGTATATATAAGTGCAAAAAATCAATTACTTAACATGAATTAAAGGTCCGTGAGATTAAATTTTTAATCATAGTGAGCGCAACGTGAAACCAAACTTTGTTTTACTTCTAAGCTTGTTTAAGTACGTGCGTATACAAAAATGACGTGAGTTGACTTCAACAAACTACGAAAACAATCAAAAGCCAAAAAGCAGAGTTGCATGTTTTACGTGGACTTATTCTTTTGTGTTAAACAACGAGGTTATTTTAAAAATTGCTTTGATTGAGCTTTGCCCTTTACCATGCAACACAGTAAGAATCTACATAGTTGCATAGTACATGTTATCACGTTACTCATGTAATGTCATTTTTAAAGAAATTGACTTATCCGCAGTTTTGCCAAGAAACTCTTAACATAATATGAGCTACATTTTATAAAGGACGAAGACAATCAATAAAGAATACAATAATAACAAAGTATTCTTAATATTATTATTATTATTATTATTCAGGGGTTTTTATTGATCTTCATGATTAAATTTATACATACACAGTTAAGTCACAAGTAGATGTTAACAAAACCGAAAACAGCATAATATGTCCTAGGTTTTGTCGTGGGTAGGATAAGCCTGGATAAGCATAGTCGTATACAACCGAATTATGTGTTGTGTGCAATTTATTACAAATTCCAATACACGATACTATTACCTTGATTAATGGAGAGACTTTCACAGGCGCTGCCATTTTACGTTTAGATATTTGATTTGAACTCAACGGAGTGCTGAACGCTACTGAAATTCAAAATAACAAGTACAAATTAATTTAATTCAACATTGAAAGTTAGAATCGGAAAATTGAATCAAGGTAGACTGAACTTTTCACCATTATTACATAAAGAAATCCATTGGAATTGGAATGCGTGACGAAGTAATCAAAATGTAAACGAAATTACAAAAGATATTTTTGATTTGATTTATTATGAGATAATCTAATTACCTATATTTAAGGTCAACAAGCAAAAACGATACTTTAAACATGAAATACCTCACCTGGTTTATAAAGTGTTATCTTATAGTTAGGTCACCGGTACTCTTCAATTATGATAAGTCACTAATTGGTTATCTTACAGCTTCAAACACGCTATTAATGCGATATTATAAATTATAGTTTGGGTTTAATGGGTCAAAAGGAGAAATTCGGAGAATTCGGACACAGCACTCCTGAAGTTGAAGTCCTGGAGTCGGTAATATTGATCAGAATCAGCATTAATGATTAATCAGAAATGAAGTCGACGTGTTTCTTTCAACAGCAATCTTTAATAATCTAGCATGCCATGCATTTACAGATGAAACAAACGTAGAACTAATAAATTAGGGGTCGTCCGTAAACAATTTAATCTAAACATTTACAGATGAACCAAACTTCGAACTAATAAATTAGGGGTCGTCCGTAAACGATTTCATCTAAATATCCCCATTTCTACACCGCTATCATCAGCTTTAACCATAGCGGAAATGAACAACTTGAACATAGGGAAATGTCGACACCAATATCCTTGAAGACCCATTGATACTGACCCTACTCTTGACTCGTAACATCATTTACGAATAATTCCTTACTAATAAAAAAAATAGCCGGTGGAACTTATTTTCTTTAATTTTCGCGGTAGACTGGAATTTCTGTGAGCACGATTTAGTGCACGAAGTCAAGAAGCTGATTGGAACTTTTTTGTTCGGATCCTTGATCATTGATTGATCCTTGATTTTACAAATTCCTTAAGCCTGCAAACGCGTTTGTCTCTTTACTCTTTATTATGTTATCATTATTATTTTATTACCATGCATTCGCATTCGTCCGTAAAGTTAAATAAAAATGCCTCACAGTTGACAGTCCCTTCACTTACATACTTCAGTAGCCAAAGCAAAGGTCAAAGTTGAAACCCTGCTTAGCACACCATAACTGCAAACCTCTAGATTATAGATGGGAATTAGGTACGAGTTGTAAAAATCAATTATGCCATTGCCGTGTTATTTGCCATAATTTTGTGATGTTAATAAATATAATTTATTCATTGTATTGGTTTGGCGGCATCCCTTACAACCTTACTAGACAGTTAAGGTTTATAAAATAATAAAAACGTAACATTTAATGTTAATCGCAATAAATTAAGGCGGGATCGTTCATCGTTTCCTAATTTTCAGATCAAGGTAAGGCAAGGTGCAAAAAACTATAAATCTCATGAATGACAGAAATATTTTGTAAATGGCATGACTGCAGACTAGTTATATGCGTTTATTTTCCGTTATTTTTAATATAGTAACTTTAAACAACGCACTTTTGTACAGTATCAAATTAATTAATTATTTTCATACTGCTGATTTTCAAAATTTTATTATCTTACTATTTTACTTTTTTAGTTTAAATAAAAATTAATATACTACTACACTGCCAAACGTGTTAATGTCACAATTATGTAGTATGAGGGTCAGGGTAACAATAACAAATAGTAATAAACGATATATTTACGTTATGACTGATTAAATTGTAGTACAAAAAGTGGGACAAATATTACCCTTTTTGGTATGCTGATCTAAAATATTCTGAAATGTTAAATGTTAGTGTTAGTCATTATTATAACTAATAATTAACTACAATGAAAATACACATACGAAGCGTAACTAGCTTCTCAGATCAGACTTCAGACAAAATAAATCAGATTCATAGCATGCGCCAAAATTAGTTAACACATTCATTCCTCTTTAGCCCTTAAAACCTACCATTTCTGGGCGACACGTACTACTGACATGCTAGAACCCAGGAAATCCCCATCGGATTTGAAAAGCTATCGTTACCTCGTCCTTCAAAATGGGCTCAAAGTCCTTTTAGTTACATCTTGTGATTTTGAGCCCAAAGCTAAAAAACGTGCCTACACAAGACAGCAGGATAAGAAAAAAAATCCGTTGGCATCTGCTTTATTAGGGAAGTGTGTGGATAGGAAAACTACGACATTTGATCACAGAAATACTGTTGGGAGTACAAACTCTGAAATAATTGCTCAACATTTTCAAAGTGGATCCTCATTTATTCAAACTATCGTTTTCCTCTCAAACACTCCACTGAATCCTTTGAGTGAAATCAAATTTACAGATGACATTCCATCCGAGGAGTTGAGCGAAAATCTCGGTGATTTTCCTCAACTGGAGCTCACGGAAAGACAAAAAGAGCGTGTGTGTCAAGAAACCAAAAAGTATGATATGCTGGTAAGTTACTAATTACTAATTAATAAAAGTGTTCAAAAATAAAAAAAAATATTCAAATTTTGAAGAATTTGCAAATTAATAATTATTTTGTACAAGTACTGACTCAATATTATGTACAAATTGCAGGCATGTATGTCATTGTGTGTAGGAGCAGGGTTTTTTGATGATCCAAAAGATTTAAATGGAACTGCACACCTCCTGGAACATCTTCTTCTCATGGGCTGCACAAAATACCCTGAACCAACCTATTTCGATGAGTTCCTCGATTTTACAGGAGGCACTCCGTGGAACGGGAACACGGACGGATGTCGCACTGTTTTCTATTTTGACACGTCTTCTGATTTCATAAGCGAAGCTCTCGATCTCCTTGCCGAACATGTCACCAGTCCTTTATTAAAAGTCCAAAACATTGCCCCTGAGAGGGAAAACGTGGATGGGGGCAAGTAAAATTTTAAACTGCATTTCTTTATGTGAATTATTACAATATTAATGTATAATTATTTAATTGCCTAAATAAAATTAATTCTTAATGCTGATTATGATTTCAATTTGAATTTTAAATGTTGAACAACTTGTAGAGTTTCGAAAAGCTGTTTCAGTTCATCAATTTCGTTTCAATCAATTTCTTCAAATGCTGTCTACTCCTGGACATCCTTATCACACATTTTCCTGGGGCAATAAACTGTCTTTAAGCAAGCATAAAAGTGATGTTCAAGTGGCGGAAATACTGAAAACTTTTCATAGGCGATTTTACTCTGCCAACAATATGTATTTAGTTGTGCAGGTAATCATTGAAATAAAATGCATATGATATATGACACATTTATGATTCATATTGAATTTTCTGATTTTTGCGGCAGCTGTATACAGGGCATTAGAGGGTAATATGAAATTAGTGTAAGCAGTTTTATAAACTTATTTATCGCAATAATAAGAACTAAAAAATTCGATTATGAAATTTTTGTTTTTCTTTATTCATTTTTCAAAAGGCGCCAGAGACACTGGATTTGCTAGAATCCCTTGTAACCTCAAATTTTCAAAATGTTCCAGCTAAAAACGTGGAGAGGATTCCCCTTGAAAACTTTCCATCTCCATTTTGCAATCCCAGATTTACCAAGCTGTATAAAGTGACTGCTGTGTCCTACATAAGAATGGTAAAGATGTTGAAACGTTTTGAGAATTCAACTTTTTCATTAAGTATTTAATTTCAGAGAATGCGGGACTGCAAAACGAATTTTTCACTGGTTAATACTGCTACGCCTATAATACCGTTTAGCAATGATTATTTACGGGTGAAGTTTTTTCTATAGCTTATAGTAACTTGGCAGTTGCCCCCCGAAGCTTGGACAGAGTACGATGTGAAACCAATGGACTACATTGCTTACGTTTTACTGAATGAAAATAAGAATGGCCTTCCTTATTACCTTAGAAAAAAGTGAGCCATATTTTTTTTTTTTGTACACACGATTTTACAATACTTACCTGGATTAGTGTAAAATGCAATACGTCTTATAATTTAGGAAGTTTATCAATTTAATTTTTGACTGTACACAGTTTATGCGTGTGTACAAATTCACTTATAAATGTAATTTTAATTGAAAGTTAATCACAGAGGTCTCATCACGGATTTCACTACTAACCCTACTGAAAGCAACATAGAGCGCAGTGAAGCCGTCACACTTTTCAGCCTCCATTTCTCACTTACTAAATACGGCCTGGAGAATTATGGAAAGGTGAGCGAAATAGGCTCGTAATACTTAATTCCTTATTAAATACTTACGGGGTGACCGTCATCCATAAATTATGTAAAATCGTAGTAGACCCATTGATACTACTCGTGACGTAATTTGTGGGCGATCCCTAGTCCTTGCGACGTGGGCCATTATTGCACGAAAGTTACTAATCTTTTACTTTTGCTTAATGTCCATTTTTAGGTCCTTCGGGCTCTGTTCTCCTATTTAAAAATGATGCAGAATGAAGGTCCAAACTTTGAAATTTTCTCTGAGCTTTCAAAAATCAAAGCCATGGAATTCCACTATCTCCGTGAGAATGATGTTGGTCTCCGTGTGAAGGAACTTAGCGAAGCTATGAGAATCTATAAACCGGAAGATATTATTTCTGGACCCATCTTAATTAGGAGATATGACCGACAATTAATTGAGAGGATGACTAACTTGTTACAGCCAGAAGAAGCAAACTATATGCTTTTTTCAAAGGATTTTGAGTCACAGTGCACTTCCACAGAGATTCATTTTGGAATACAATATCTAGAACTGGGTCAGTAATAAATTTATTTTATTAAAGTTCAAAAACGGCTACAACAATATAAGTACAACTTACTGAATTACTGAAAAACTATCGTTTACTTAAACTTGTTAACTTATATATAATTTAAAAATAAATGTTTAGACTTTCCGACGGATGAAATGAAGCGATTAAAATCGGTCCACGTGTATCACGCTTTTGGATTTTGTGGTCCTAACAGATTTATTACAACCGACTTTTGTATTGTAGAGGCTGACTGCCCAGAAGATACTCAGAGCGTGAGTTAAACAAATTTTCACTAAATTAAATTCATAAATTTGAAGTAATTCAAGTAACGCCAAATTATGTTTAAAAAATGGAAATCTGCAATTTGCACTAATTAGTATACTGTTCGTGATTTCTTAAGATATATAGAGATATTTTTTAAATTAATAGATATTTCCAATGATGGTTCTGGACGAAAACTATCGTGAAGATAATCAGCCTGTAAACCTCTGGTTTTTTCAGGACAGTGATTTAGTCGTTCCACAAGCAAGTTACACTGTCACCGTCTCGTCCCCTGTGGGAGTTATTTCGCCGAAAAAGTAAGCATATATCAAAATGCAAAATGCATGGATTGTTCACAAATGACGTCACCAAAAAATTCCAGTTTTTAGGACCCTATGACGACCCTCCATATCAGACCCTGTCATGAGCTTAACCATTGCGTCAATGGCTATCTTTAGCATTTGATGTCATCATCAGCCAAGTAGACCCCCAACTGATGACGTCATTTGTGAACGATTTCTTACTTTGTTGGTGCAATTAATTTTTTATTTTTACAAATTCCAGCGCTGTAATGTTGGACGTCCTTGTAGTGCTTCTCCGGGACTTAGTTAAAGGTCAAATCTTCTCTGCCACCAATTCCATGCTAGAAGTTGACATTAAGAAAACCTACCAAGGACTTCAATTTCGTTTAGCAGGCTTTAGCCAGAAGCTTCCCCTTCTTTTGTCGGAGATACTTAAAGAGTTTTCAAATGTAGAGCATAACAGTGGCTTAAAAATATTCAAAGAAGGACTACTAAGGGTTCAGGAAGAGCTAGAGAATGAGATGCTTGAACCCTGTACACTGGCTTCGTAAGTACTAGGGAAAATTTCAATATTTTTTGTTTTATTTTACATCCAATATTTTCAAAAAAATGAGTTATGTGAAGTAGAAAATCAGATCACCTGAAGTCAGAAGGTTATGAATTTGTTCGTTATGTTTTGATTTTTTTAAAAAATTCATAGGGAAATTAGACAGTGTGTTTTTGTGAGTAATTATTGGAGCATTACGAGTCGCTACAACGCATGTAATGATGAGGAAATTTCCTGGGACAACTTTAAAACATTTTTGAAAGATTTTAGGAAGGAACTTCATATCCGAGTATATACTGGTGGCAATGTTAATAGAAGCGGAACAAAAACGTTGATGTCTCTTATACGAAGCAAAATTAACTATCATCCCATTAGTGAAGAGGATTATCCAAAAGTACGATTTTGACATTAGCCATTCTGACTTTCTGACAATAGAACTAACAAAAACAGTATATGCATTTTCGTTTTTCTTAATTTCTAATATTAAAAAAACTAATGAAAAAACTAAATTCTGAATCTGTTAAATATTAAATATTGAAAATAAATTTTAGACTCGTGTCAATTTGCTCCCAATCGGGGAGAAGTGCATACGAGTTCAAAGTTACAATATTGAAGGGGATACATCCGTGATTAAAAATGTTTACCAAGTTGGACTTGAGACGCCGGAAACACAAGTTATAAGTGAATACATACTGGTAATTACCTGCATTTTTTAAATTGCTTCTGGCAGACAAAATTCAAGAAAACTATTAAATTCTCGAACCAACAAAGCATGTGACTAAACTATAATATATGCATATTAATTATTGTATTCTTCATGAACATAAAGTTATACTTCAAAATTTTCAATTTTAAAAATCTTTTAGCAAATAATTTCGGAGCCAATGTTTAATGTGCTGAGAACTCAGAAGCAATTAAGCTACAACCCGGAAATGATTTCTCATGACGAATTCGGTGTTCTGAATTTACAGATTAACTTAATGACTCAGGCAGATAAGCATGAGTAAGCTAATAATTTATTCCTAATTTATTTTGTACTACACGTACTTGTATACGTAGTTAACTTGGAGAAATAAATTTTCCAGGTAATAGTTTTTTCACTAGCAGATTAGTTACGTTTCGTCTTCGTCTCTCTCACTTTCAGACTTGTGGAAGTGAATGAAATAATTGACGACTTTCTAGAAAAATTCTACGATTTGGAAATATCAATTTTGACTGAAGGGAAAATGAACAAGTTACGAAGCGAGTATATTACGTCGCTCACACTTCACCTACAAACCCCAAACGATAGTGAGGAGTCATGGGAAAAGATTGTGACTCGGCAAGTGGATTTTGCAAACATTGAAAAACAGGTGCCTAAATTATTTTATATACAAAACCTAAACCTTTTAATTAGATGCATAATACGGTTGTGTAATAATATCAGGGCCGGATAATGCGGCCAGCGCAGGCAGCCCCCGCTTTTTGAATTGTCAAAAAACATGTAAATGGAACATGTTGCAGTTTTAAAAAATATTTAAAAAGAATATTTTGACTTTTCAAAAACATGCAAATTAAAGTTTTTGTACATTTCAAAAACATGGAAATAAAAAATTTTCCACTGTTCTCAAAACATGTAAATAGAACATTGAGCTCTTTTCTGAATAAAGTAAAAAGAACATTTTAAACTTTTCTAAAAACATGTAAACACAACATTTTGCTTTACCAAAGAAAACCATATAAAATCAAAATGCTGGTTTTTGTGTGGAAAATAATTGCTGCCTAAAACCAATTCCTTCGTCTGGCCCTGCATAATATTTTGTGTAAGATACAATTAAAGGGTTTCTATACATTTAACTTTGTAATAGATCGAAGTATGGAGATGCCTCTCGGCCAAGGATATAAAAACATTTTTCAAAAAGTATTTATTGCGCCCATCCTACGTTGCCAAAAACTACCCGGAATTCATTCAAGAAAATAAGGAGTCTCACTACAGGAAATTATCCATACAGGTCAGAGGACTTAGGATCGGATAATCTAATTTAAATTTTAAAATCTTGTTCCAAGGAAGTGTAAAATTCTTGTGTTAGTTATTGCCAAAATCTAGAAAGTAGAAATTCATGCATTTGACAATTATAGAAAAAACTAGACATACTGATACTGATTCACATCATTACAATTGGTAAAATATTTGCATCGATAATAAATGATTGTTTTACTTTTATCCTGCAGGTTGTAGGATACGATGCAAAAGAAAGAAAAAAGCTGAAAGGTAGTGAGCCTAATTATAAATGTCTCGTTCATCTGAGATCAGAAAAAATTAATAATTACCGTCGTAATAATAAGTCCAACGCCATGAGCACTGACAGTGATGACGACTATTACATCGAGGACATTGTAGAATTTAAGAAGAATTTATTTTCCCACCCTGCACAATTTTAAAGTGAGATCTGCTGCGTTTAAAAAAAACCTACTACCTACAATATTACAATATTAATGACAATGTTTGAAATGTGTGGGATTTAAAAAAAAAATATTAAATTGCAATATTTAAATGAAGACACTAAGACAGTAATTAAGTAAGGTACATCGTATGCATTATTGTGCTGTTTTGTGTCATGCCTTCCTTCGAACTGCTGGCCAGTTCTTACATATGATTTGCTTTGCTAATTTAACAATGGTACCATAACTTTACCAAAAAAAATAACAAGCGAAGCCATGCCATGCCATGCCATGCCATTGACCCACGAATATAGGGAGAAGCCTACTATATAATTTATATCAAGCCGACATTCCACACATGCTATAGTACTGCTGGTACTGGTACTGGTACTGGTCCCGAAAGAAATGGCTGTGTGTAATAACTATAAAAGTAAGGCAGGTAGTTAGTTGCCTATATATACTGGGATGTGTGCTAAAATAAGAAAAGGCAGGTATATAATTTTTATACACTCCATAAGGGAAGACAGAAACTATACAAGAAAACATAACAACAGGTATATCCATATGAATTAAATTTAGAAACTTCATCTTCTCCCTCATCACAAAAGACAGACAGGTAGACAGACAAGACAGTCGACAGTCGTGAATATCTTTGGTTGTACTTATACTTCCAATTCCATTCCATGTGTATTTTTTTTAACTCATCCATTCCATTGCACTGCTGAATGAATTACTCCTGCCATTTCCAACACAAAACATAAATCATCTAGCAGGTACATACCTATTTACCTGTGTACAATAATAGCACAATAATAACAATCCCATCAAAGCTACAGAGGTCCACTTCATTTAAATTCACAATACAAAACTCATCCATTCATTCCTATCACCACCACCACCGCCACCGCCACCACCACCACAACTAATTATTATAAATGCTAAAACCATGCCCACCATATACCGCTACCACTATATATGCTACAGTACACACACCATTTATAAAATAAATGTACTTCTACGCACATCACATCCAGCATACTTAACAGATATCGTCTTCGAAGAACCAAAATGACCCATATCCATTTCTAATTTCAAACAAAATGCACTATCTACAGAAAAAATTAAAATAACATGCTCATGAAAGGATGTAAATAGAAACTAGCGCATTTTTCAAAAAGCAAGTAATAGAATATTTTGCATTTTTCAAAGAACAAACAAATAGAATATTTTGCACTTTTCAAAAAACATGTAAACAGAACATTTAGCACTTTTCAAAAATATAGAAATAGGACATTTTACACTTTTAAAAAACACTAAAATAGAAAATTTTGACCTTTTTAAAAATATGTAAATAGGAGATTGTTACCTGTTTATAAACATGTAGATAGAACAATTTGCATATTTTAGAAACTCGTGATTAGCATTGTAAGCATGTATCTTATTTACTGTATTTTTTGACATAGCTCATCTTAATTCTAACATTAATTGGAAATGGGTCATTTTGGTTCTTTATAGACGATATTGCTACTCACTGCTATAAATTTAATACTGCAATATTGAAAATATTACAAAATTAAGTAGATTAAAATTTTCGTTCTTTCCCTCAGTCCTCAGGCAGCAGAGGCCATTTTTCCTGTTTTTCAAAATGGAGACATGCAGATAGTAGTAATGGGCAAATAAATTTTATGTACGACATATATTTAAATATTTTAAATGTTATAAAAACAGTATCAGAAAACTGATAGGTAGTATACCAGATTTTAAAAAAAAGTTTAAACTCTTTAAATGGTCTACACTAGGTAAAAATGTACTATATCTTGCCATGTACAAGTGCGTGTCTGTTCTAATATTCTAATCTTTGGATTTTGGATGAGCATTATTACCATTTTAGTCGTAAGAAAGGTAAAGAGAATAAATAAGGCGCTTGGGCTATTATGGGCAGCTCAGCTCAACCGGTAAGTAAAAGATAAAAAATAATAAAATATAAATTAAAGTGAATTTAATCTTAACGTGAAGAATGAAGAAGCTCGTTAGAGCTCGCAGCTGGTCCTGGTCCCTGGTGCTGTGATAAATAGTGAGTTGCAAGACTTGCAAGTTTAATGGTGCTAATATTAAAGTGGACCCATTTAAGCTACAGAATATTGTTACCGGTTACCGTAGGGAGCTACACTATCTTACATATAAAACCATTAAAAGCTGTGACTTCAAACTTCCATATTATCTCTTATCGCTGTCGTTCTTTTTGGGGGGTTCCATCCTTTCTATACAAACCACATCCACAGCACGATTAAATTTAGTAGACTTCCCATAGGTATATTATATTGATAATGATAATGTAATCATCTAGTGATGTCCTGTCCTTTCTGCTGATGACTGATTAGCACAGCCACCTGAGACATTTTAAAATAGCCCAAAAGGAAGTTCAAAACTATAGAATATTCCTCAACAAGGATAGTATTTTTGAGTTCTTCTTGCTATTAACTATAAGTTAAAACTCTTCTTGCATAAACATAGACGCAGGATAAAATTAATGATACACACAGGGCCGGACGAAGGAATTGCTTGTAGGCAGTACTTTGTTTCTACACAGCAACCATTATTTTGTGGTTTTTATTAAAGATTTTCTATGGTAAACTAAAATGTTCTATTTACATATTTTAGAAAAGTGCAAAATTTTGAATTTGGATTCTGAAAATTGCAAAGTGCTCTATTTTACAGGTTTTTTTGAAAAGTGTTAAATGTTTTATTTGCATGATTTTGAAAAGTACAAAATATTTTATTTAAATATTTTTGAAAGGTGCAAAATGTGCTATTTACTTGATTCTGAAAATTACAAAATGCTCTATTTACAGGTTTTTTTGAAAAGTGGTAAATGTTTTATTTGCATGATTTTGAAAAGTGCAAAATTTTTTATTTATATATTTTTGAAAGGTGCAAAATGTGCTACTTACATGTTTTTTGAAAAGCAGACAGCGGGGGTTGCCTGCGCTGGCCATATCAAAGACGAGCGATCTGCCTAGGCAGATCGCTCGTCTTTGTGGCCATATTATCCGGCCCTGGATACACACATATCACATCTCCAGATCCCAGATGCCCAGATTAACGACAAAACATAGAGCCACTCACCAATGTCAACCTGATGCACATTCTTACATTACACAGATTCAGATTTAAATTCCCACTGCTTTAGTTTTAACCATTATAGAATAAAAAGGTAAATGTAATGTAACCACAACCATAACCGCCTAACTTATGTACGTATAGTCTACGGCAGGAAGTTTGATATTATTTTAGTGTGAGCAAATACCGAAACCAAAACTATGTATGTATATATCATAATTATTCTTGGCAAGCAATCAAGCAACTGATAAACTGGTGGTACTTAAACAAGTGCTGCATGGTTGAAATAGCACATTTATACTGCGGAGGATCCTGTCACTTTTCTTCGTTCTGCATCTGCAACAATACAATTATTATTATACTGCTGCACTTTACAATGTTCTGAATTTTCAAGAAAAAACTATAACAAAATATACTAATGCACCTATAAGTTTATTTACCTAAGTAGAACATCCAACAGAACCAAAGATAAGAAATGTCATTACGTCTTTTCGCAAACTAGCAAAACACTATAGATGCAACTATTGATAAGTTGGTATCTGCGCCTTCTAAGTTAGGTAGAAGATAGCCGAAAAAAAGGAAAATAGTTACTATAACAATAACAATGCAAAAGGGTGTGCAAAACATCGCTTTCAAACAGCTTAAAAGTGTCAATAGATAGTTTTGCTTCTTGTTCCTTGAAACTGTGCATATGTTAGATATAAATTATATAAATATACAACGTTCCCCTCTGAAACCCCTGCGTGTTTGTTAAGCTATTATTATTATTATTACTACTGATATATTTGTAATGAGTATATCCGTACACCTGTACATCTGTTTGCAAAAGAGCTATGTAAAAGGGTTTTTAATAGTTGTAAATCACGTCATAATGTTCAGCAGACTATGGACACATGGACTTAAAAAATATGTCATTCAAGAATTCAAGACAGACGGTCTTGCTTTCCCCTTTGCAATTACATAAGTACATACTAGAGATAGCACGCAGACCCTTTCAAATGGAACACTACACATTATATTACAGAGCAAAGATGCTATTTAGCATTAACATTACGATCATTTTTTTTAAAGGTATATGTATTTACGTAGTATACAAGATTTAGTGCATTTTTAGCTTAACTATAATATTCCATATTCCATACTGTACAAGTAATGGAACTACCTACTACCTACATAATATTTTCTTACATGTTCCTCGGTCTCGGTCTTTGTACAGGTAAAAAGTTGAGGACAATGAGATATAGTGTGGAAAATAGCAAAGTTATTATAAAAAGCATTAAGAAATACCTACATATAAGGAACCTTCGTACTCGTACTTGGTTCGCCGCGCTACATAATCTGTATGTACAAGCTATATGCATCGATCATAGCCATAAAATAAACTTTGAAACTACTTACTAATGTGAGATGTGAGGTTGAATCTTTCTCATTGAATGTTGACGTTGAATTGAATGCGAGCACCGAGCACCGGCAAAAAAAAAAGAAAAAGATGAGATATTATAAATGCTGCTGCCTTAGCAGAGTGCTGAATAAATGTCGATGAACGATGCGATATGCGATGG
Source organism: Dicyrtomina minuta (assembly GCA_949802685.1). Lineage (NCBI taxonomy): Eukaryota > Metazoa > Arthropoda > Collembola > Symphypleona > Dicyrtomidae > Dicyrtomina > Dicyrtomina minuta. Next base: position 39,341,656 of record OX461808.1, on the reverse strand, counting down.
GGATGCGTTCGTTCATATTATTAGGTTAGGTAGGTATTATTATTATGGAGACGTGGATGTGATGATGATGGTTGATGGTCTTCTAGCGTCTAACAGATCGTTTTGTTCTCCATTCTATTTCGAAAGAAGTCTTCTGCTCAAGTACACCTGAAGAAGCTTACAAAATATATGTGTTGATTACTACCTACCTACATATACCTAAGGCAGGAGCGGATCCACGGGTTGGGGGCAAAAAGGGCAGCTGCCCACCCCAAAATGGATTTTTTTCATAGGTTAGGCTAACATAGGGGTATTAAAATCAAGATGGACCATTTATATCGCGTGAGTGAAGAATCAAAATGATCGATTTCCAGTTTTAGCCGGAAATAAAATTCACTGCCTAGAAATAAATTAAAATATGATCATATAAATAGTATATTTCGCCAATTTCGCACTTTTCAAAAGTACACAAATAGAACATTTTGAAATTTTCAAAAACACATAAATAGAAAATTTTATTGCACTTTTCACAAGCATGAAAATAGAACGTAGTGCACTTTTCAAAAACATAAAAAGAACATTTTGCACTTTTCAAAAACATGAAAATAAAACACTTTGGACTTTTCAATGTATGTAAATAGAGCATTTATTTTTTCATTTTCAATAACTCGTAATTAACAGTTTGCCCCTCTATCTCATGTAGTTTTCTTAACACCTCATTTTAATTCTAGCTTAAACTGGAAAAGGGTTGTACTGATTCTGCAGTCACGATATGTATTGCCCACCCCGAAAATATTTCTAGATCCGCCCATGTTACACCTATGCATATCTGTATAAACAAAAAGATAAATAGTAGGAGACATAATTTTTTTTCCTATTCGTACACCTACACATATACATCCCCTGCCGCTACATTATTTATATAATATTATTATCTACCTGTTGTGCTTTGATGTAATGTGCTGTGGTCCTCTGCTTGGTCTCGTGGTCTTGGGCAGTGAATTTAAGTATAGTAATAATAATGAATCTGAGACTGAATTGACAAGTCAGTCTTTGGAGGCTCTTCATGGTCTTCATATAGTTTGAGCCAGAGCACATGAACAATATGTTTGGCCGTCGTTCATCGTCATTATCTTATTCTTGAGTCGTTAGTTCTCCGTCAGTACTCAAACGGAGAAGCACCTCTCAGTCAGATAGACAGAAATATTTATACTTTTCGTATATTGCATGGGCTGGGCTGGAGCTGGATCCCCCATCAATAATCAATATCAGTTTCATCAGTCTTTCAACTTACAGCATCATCAAGTGCAACACGCCAGTCCCAGTGAATGAATAACTTTTGTGTCAGCTTAAGAACGTTGTCGTTTTTGTTATCACAATTTAACAGTAGCTGCGGAAAATAGAAATAATAAATAATTTTCGGACTAACGACAAGTGGTTATCACATGTGACACTTAAATTACATTAATTATAGTCAGTAGTCAGTCAATATTCAAGAACTATATAGTTAGCGCTTAACCCCTAGACCAACACCCTCACAGAGACAGACAGACACCGACCAAGCAAACATTTGACATTTGAATTTTGAATGTTATTGACATCAATGTGCAAACTGACAACATTAAAATTAGCTTAAATGTCAATCTAATGTGCTGAATAAACAGAGGATATATTATAATGTGGAAAAGAACTCACCCATTGTTACTAAAGTGTAGTAGACGGTTACCAGACTGTCGACCGGTGTCAACCCTTCATGGTCAGCATGTCCAAAGCATCTTGAAAGAAATACGTGAGCGTGACGGCTTGTGCAAGTTCACGCCACATGTCGAATATTTAGTTGGAAGTAATAAAAGTGCTTTCGATAGCAGTGCTGGAAATTCAACTACAGGAGGTGGTGGTCTGGATATTGCGGATAAGACACAACTAATTTTACAATCTACACACCCTGTCCGATTCGTCGTTGAAAGGTATTTTAATAATTGGTGTAGTTAAATATTAGTCCAACATGGTTCGTAATTAATTAAATAAATAATCATTACCATGTTAGAATTATATATCTGTATATATACATAGTGGTAGATATCAAAATAGCAGTTCGTTTTTTCCGAATTGGTGAAGCAAGCAGCAAAATATTGTTTTTGACTATAGGAGCCAGTTTTACATTTTTTATAAGACGAATCACGTTGATTGTGTAACCCGCCATTTTTTGAAAAAAGTATTTGCGCCTGAAAACTGAAAAAGGGGTGTATTTAATTTAACGCCAATAAGGGCTGGCAGGTACTTTTGAAGCAGCTTATTTTTCCAAAATTAAGAAGTTTCGCGAGAAAAAAAATAATTTTATTAGCTTTTATCTCACACATACTTCGTTAAATAGATGATTCTGATCTGATCGAGATTGAAAGTTTAACTACTGCATATTGTTTTATACATATTATAGGGAAATCCGAGCACTTCAACGGCGACAAGAGCTGGATCTAAAATATCTAGACTGGGTCACTATTTTTGGACGTAGTTTGATAAAACCAAATTCAAAATTAAAAGCGGCACTTTCGTCCAATCCAGCGGAAAAGTTGTCACTAGAAGACAAACTTGGAAACGTAGGGACTGCAGCGGAATGTGGAATGTTTTCAGCGGATGTTCACCAAACTGTCGTCAACATTACTGCCAATTTACAACCGGGAAGGTTACGCTCCGAGTTCCATTTAGGAAATAAATATGCAGTTCTTGTGGGTGACTACTTTGCCATTAAAACTATTTATTTTGCGGAAAAAGTTAAAAGTAGCCCAGTTTTCCTGGATATTATTCGCGGTGTGGAGGATTTCACCTACTCATCCTTTGTGTCAAAATTGTTAGACTCAGAAATCAGCTATCCCATTCTACCGTGTGAGGGTGCTACAGCTCAGGATTGGACTGCTTATGGTATTAAAGTTTCAGGTTATTTTACCGGTGGTTTAAAAGCAGCTTATACTCTACTAAGTATGGTACAACAAGAAAATGATCGAATAGAAGGAAATAAAATCGATGTGAATCTACAAGTTTTTGTGTCAAACTTGGCTGTAATGCTCAAAGCAGTTAGTGATTTACAAGACTTTCAATTTACACAGAGTAAAGCTGCTAATAATCAAAATAAGAATCAGGATAGTACGTCGATTTCACCATTTTTGTTCATTTCACTCCCAGCAATCTTGTACCAGGAGACAAATAAAGAGATTTTTTCAAATTTTAGAAGTTCCAAGTATCAGTTCAATTTGGAGCGTGTAAATGAGGTGAAATTTTTAATAAATTATTAAAAGTATTTGTTGTGGCAAATTCAAGTAAATAAATTTCTCTTTTAAATGAGAAAATATTAATTTAAATTTTACTTCCTAATTTCAGATTCGACATCTTATTAGTCAAAATGACGCCATACTATCCCAGTCTAAGGAATTAATACAAGAGTTTGCCTCCAAGGCTGAAAAATCTTTTAGTAAAATCGGACAAGATGAATTTTATTCACAAGTTATGCTGGATTTACTTCGGTACACTGTCACAAACTCTGTTGCATAATTTTTACCTATGTATTCATAAATTGGACATTCGAATTTGTGTAATATTTTTATATAATCACTTTTATATATATATAAAACTAACTTACGTTATATTTAAGAATAATATCATTATCATGGTAATTAAATTGTAATTAATTATACATAGATATAATATTAAGCATAATATACCTCAGTTATAAATATATCCCAGTTCCAATGCAGCTACATAGGTACCTAAGTACATACATGTACTTACATAGGTAATTAATTATTTCCAAAAATTAATTTTAAGCATGTTATTTGTTATTACTTTGCTAACCAGGAGTAAGCTTTAAGATTATGTCGAAATCTTCGGATTTCGTAAACATACCATGACTTATAATAATTAATTTGTATTTTCTATTCAATAATTATAGTAAAGTAGTTTCTTATATATAGTTTTCTCTCTTTGTGTAAAAAGTTAAAATATACAACGCAAAAAGAAATTCAAAATGCAAGTACCTTACCACTACCACAACAATACCAGTTACCAGAATCCAAACTATACGAAATAAATAATGATTATTGTATCAAACAAAAACCATGATTGTGTATTTTAGCACCACGCAAACTATTGCTATTCTTTAATATTAATTTGTAAAGAAATTAGATAGCATCTTCTTCTAGTTTTGCCAGAGGGAGGGAATCCCAAAATTTCATTCTTGTGTAAAATGGTTCTTGAATTAATTGAGTAACGTCGTCTATTACGTACCAAGTTGAATTAATTGTTGAGTTTGAGGCATCAATGGGCAGCCTTGGCCATTCTTTTGCGCCACTCCAAGTGCCTGCAGGTACACTGTAAAGATAAAAGATAGTATGTAAATCAAAAGCTGCAAAAATATGTTTCTTCATTTTCCCATTTAAACATTGTCAAATCACCCAAGAAAAAATTATTACAGATTATATATAGACAATTAAACTCTACACTTTGGATAACAAAATAATACGTTTGTACAAAGCACAGTAAGATTTTGTATAATATTTAATCAGATATTTTTACCCCGTGGCAGCAAATGACTTCCAGAGATTAATGTATTTTCGTAAAAAATTCAGCGACGTTGCATTATTGGGATAATTGGGCCGAAATGTGGCGTGGAGAATATATGGTGTGTCATCTCCATGTGAAACTAAAATAACCATTACATAATTATTGTGATTTAAATTTTTAAAATTTTCATATAGATTGTATACATTTACTAAATTCATGATCTCGTTGTATCGCTACCTCCGCAAATACCTGCGTAGTAATAGCATACGCAAAATGACAGTCTAAAATATGAAAAATACTGCCCGCCCATGCTATAAATAATAATTACCAATGTACTTTTTTTCCTTGACACACAATAACGGAAATCAGTGAAGCATTAACATTACACTCACCAACTTTACTAGGGTTGCCAGGCGTTGAGTCCGCAAAAGAATACTCTCCCGCATATGAAAACAAATACAGATACGTAGGAGCTCCATGCTTGGCATACAATTTAGCAGCCTTTTGCACCGGATGGACAAAGAATCGATCCGAATACAAATCTGCTAAATTGTTTCTAGTTAAATTTGAAATAGTGTTGTTTCCAAAGTAGAAATTACGAATTGATTTTGAAATATTGTCCTGGTCTTCTCGTGGAACTACTTCGTCATACATTAATGTCAGTGGGGCGATACGATGCCAGTCTCGGTCTAGCTCTTCGGTTTTGTTCTGATCTCTCAAAATGTCTGTAATTTTGTATCCAATCAAAAATGTACGAATAGGAAAACAGAGTAAGCAATTTTACATTATTTTGTCCACTATCTGGTAGCTTTTACAGTAGTACGGTTTTACACGTTGGATTTCACGTAAAATACAAGTAAGTAACTCTTACCAGCAGCATGTAATAACAGCCCCTCATCTGTAACACTGCCAGCAATCCATGGAACTTTATTTTCAATTTTGCCTTCTTCTAACAATTTGTATGGAGAATCAGTTATAAAAATGTCAGAGCGGTTGCCTGCTGTTCCATTTTCTACTACAGGGCCAAAAGCAGCAATCGGGTCCAGGAACCATTTCTGCAATGTTATTAAACATAACTGTCTTGAAAAAAGTGATTTTTTTCGTACAAAATTCATACGAGGCAGAAAATAAACTAAAACATAATGAATTTATGTAGCTTATTCTTAATTACTGGCAAAGCTTGATTTCGGAGAATATCCTTATAATCAGCTTTCTCTAGACATTCCAAGCTTTCCCTGGTACTGTTTCCAGTGCAGTTTAAAATTTCTGCAAGCTGACCAAATGTGTCACGAGGTCGCCGGGCGATTGCCCATGGACAAAATGCCGAGCCGGAGAGTGAAATGGCTCTGTGAAACAAACCTATGAAAAAAATCCCAATTAAAGTGGTTCACCAACTTCTTATTAGTACTCACTAACTAGTAAGAATATTTGAACACATTATAGCAGATGCTGATTTTCGTAATTAATGTTTCTATAAAAATTTTACCCTTAGACATGGGGGACAGTAAATGGTACGAAGCCCCTGCTGCCCCTGCACTCTCACCAATAATAGTCACCCGATCTTTGTCACCTCCAAATGCGTGGATATTCTCCTGTATAAATTTCAATGCCAAAACTTGGTCCTTCAGCCCGTTGTTCCCACTTACCAAGTCATCCCCAGTACTCAAAAACCCTAAAGCTCCCAACCGGTAATTAACAGCGACATAGACTACATCCTGCTCCATTAAATACTCTGGACCAAATTCAGCCCAGAATCCACCAGCCTGAAAGGAGCCACCATGGATAAATACGATTACGGGAAATTTGCCAGTTACATTCAGTAGAAGTGCTGGGGTATGAACGTTTAAAATCAGACAGTCTTCAATTCCAAGAAAATTGTTATCCCCTTCATATTGGGCACATTTGGGACCGAAATCCATCGCGTCCTTTATCCCTTCCCAGTTTTCCGACCTTTCTGAAGGCTATACATTATATGGAAAAATGTGGTTTACAAATTTGGCTTTGTACAATACTATTTATCTATATATTTTTTTAAATCTTTATGTATAATTTTAAATACTAATTCTACTCAAAGCCAGGTAAGTTACTTTCTTTCTGGTAGTATAATTTACCTGAAATCTTCGAGGAGATTTTGCATAAGGAACACCGAGGAACTCAGTAAATTTTCGACCATACAAAGTAGAACCCTGTCGTCCTTTCAATTGGCCTTGGGCAACCTGAACGATTAACCCCGGCTCATCAAGTAATGTGTCGTCACTTTTTACACTTTTTACTCCAACTAGGCAAGAAATGAAAAGTAGTAGGATAGAAAATGAAAAATATGAAAAAAACTTTGATTTTATTTTGAAGCCCATTATACGACCTGAAATTGAGCGAAAGTTAGCCACGGGGGAAATTAACTGAGCACTGCTCTGAATAAAAGAGCAAAAGTCTAGTAACACACTGAAAGGTCAGATATTATGGGCAAAGCAGATGGAGGAGGACAGTAATATAATACGTAAACTAATATTTAAATCCAGCATCAGTGAAACCAGTTAGTATCAGTTAGTGTATTAGTTTGTTTTCTTAGTATAGGTACAACGAGTCAAAAACAGCACCATGCCGTTGTTAAACATTAACTATTGGTATATCATATGTACCTAGTATCAGAAATGAGCAATGCACAGAGCGAATGAGGTGAATCATATGAGGGCGTAATATTGTTGTGTTGTGTCTACATTTGTAAAATTACAGGGAGCGAAAACAACTTTAAAGCAGTTTTTATTACTTTATATAGGTATAAACTGCATACATAAACGCAAAGAGCGCTTATCGTCAGCGAAGAGGCAAATCTGACTATCTCCTTTTGGTGCTAAAAGCGAAACTGACTATTACCATTTTTTGCTAAAAGCAAAAATGACTATCTCCATTTTTCTCAAAATACTATAAAAAGGATGAAAAATAACTATGATATGTGCCAATGCAGCATGTTATAAAATAAAGCATACGTTTTTGTTAAGGGGTCGTCTATAAATGACGTCACAAAAATTATTGCTCTTTAAGAACCCACCTACTCTCTTTATAACGGCTCAACTGTAACAAGGCATGTCATAAATACCAGACAAGACCCACACACGCTAAGTGTGACATTATTTATAGACAACTTATTATAAATAATACAATCTTAAAATGTTTAGCAATTGATTTTATCATTATATATTGGTAATCTAAATCAATGTGTCAACCTTTTACTGACTGAACTCAGCGTTAACGTTCTTTTCAGATTCTCGTTTTCCACTTAACAAGTGTTTAGTGTTCCTGCTGGCGGTTTTCTGGTGACTACTGCTTTCGGTATTCATCATTTCTGTTTACTTTTTAGTGGGAATTGTAATAATATGGAATTTTACGTTTAGTTAAATATTGTAGTGATCGGAAAACTAATTTGATAGAATTTTAACATTTAGTATGTAGTTGAATTTCTGTCACGCGGAATATTTATTTCTTCATTCATTGTACCTGTCACTAACAATGTGACCATTCCAGTTTTTTTTATCAAAGCAACTGTATAGTTAGTTAGCTTGCTTTCAGATGACAAATAACTACAAACAACTAAATAACTACGCTGTTGGACCTAGGATTCAAAATTCTACCAGTTCTTCCATTGCCAAGCACAAGTAAGACTTTAAAGTCTTAATTTCAGTTATTGTTCGTTGTTATGTGATGCAGTATGATAATTAAGTTTAACAACATTGCGATAGCTAAGCTTTTATAAATGGAGTAGGTGTTTTCTAAGAAAGCAATAATTTCTGTGACGTCATTTATAGACGACCCTTAAACAAAAACGTCTACTTTATAACATGCTGCATTGGTACATATAGTTTTTGTGCCTTCTTTTAATGGTATTTCGAGAAAAATGGAGATAGTCATTTTCGCTTTTAGCAAAAAATGGTAATAGTCACTTTCGCTTTTAGCCCCAAAAGGAGATAGTCAGATTTGCCTCTTCGCTGACGTTATATACCTTACATAGATAATTACTGATAATTAAAACGGCACTTTTGGTACGACATGCTGACCGATATTCCGTGTCTAAACATGTGATGGTACTTATCAACTTTTTGCAACTACATAACCAGTGTGCACAAAACCAAAGTAAAATAGGATATATCTATTTGAATTGAGATAACTATTAGTCTCATTTTGATTCCAATACTTCAAATTTTAAGAGCGATAAAAATTAATTGATTAATCTAATTTAGTAATTTGCGCGAAACGTGACAACAGTCACAGTCACGTCAATTGAATGAGACAGAGTCAATAAAGGTAATTGATACGATGTACTATCAGTGAACACACATTGCTGCCTAGAATGCTCTTTGGTTATTTTTAAAAAATTATCTCTCTGCATAATTTATTATAGTTACAGTAATTATATATTTATTGAGTCTTATAATTACATTAATATAACCATTTATGTATTAACATTCTGCACATATAAGTGAATTAAGGAACAATTAATTTAATGTGAACGTATAAGTAATGAATTATACATTCCACAAACAGAACAGAACTTCATTTACACATTTACATTTTCGCTATACATTGGTTAACCGCGGTAACTATTGACAGAAATATAAAGATTCAAGATTTAATACACCTAGGTAGGTGAGAGACAACGTTGATGACTTGATGAGCCTTGGTTCCCTTTAGGGATGCGATTTTCGACTTTAGATTTTCCACTCATAGTGATAATTATTCAGCATTCATTGATTTTTCTTCAACTATATTAGTTTGGTACAGAAGTTCCGCGGTCCATTGTTGAGCTGATGAATTGTTGTCACATGGAGCGAACATGATTTCTTTGTGTATCCTGGAAAACAATTAAAACATACCGAAATTCAGAATTAAGTCTAATAACATAAATTCTTTACGACTACTGTTTGCATACATGGGAGATATACGTTTATACGGGAAACAGGCGGCCACAAGGGACAGAATTTGCAAGTCGCACGAGCTTCGTTTTATATACGAATTATTATTAAGTTTAATTTTATTAATTATTTTAAAAAACTTACCCTTCATTTTGTACGCATTTATTTAGTTGAATGCTTTGAATAAGAAATTTCTTATTACAACTTCCCGCTTGAACCAATTTTATAAAATTTCGATTGGGGAAGGTAGATGACGCATTCGGGAGCATGTATGAGTTGAGCATATTTATTGAATATTTGTGGTTAATCATCCAATACTCTTGATCTATAAAAGGGGGTAATAAACAATTCTTTACAAAATGCTTTTAGTTTTAGCACATGTGGGCTGACTTGATTGTTTCGCAATGAATTAGGTAAATGCGATTAAGAATTCAAAATATTAGCAAAGTACTTGCAGGGGAACAAAACACTTAACAAGTTCCATAGGAAATTGTAAGTTGTAGCTAGGAAATAATTACCTTGGCCTTGGAGTTGATTAACAAGAGCAACATCCCAGAGCTGATTATCTTCTCGAACAAAATCTTCACTGGTCACCGTTCCTGGAATTACGTCTATCTTTGAGAATTTGTGACAGTGGGCAGTCAAGCTCTGTGAGATGGAGGGAAAACAAGAAAGGATATATATATTGATTATACGTTAATACATACATATGAATCTGAGTTAACAATTAAATAACGCAACGCAACGCAACAAAATTTAAAAATTAACTTTAAAAACTCAAATTTTAATAGCATAATATGATTTACCGAGTTGTCAGCAACACTCTGGAAATAATAAGTAGCTCCATGGTTGACAAAAGTAATCGTTGCATTCGCATTCACATCGTGATCGTGCTCAGTAACAGTGTCACCCCTTGGCATCCGTATATTTGCTGCTAAATCGAATGTAAAAACATTTTAATTATGAGGACCAAGTAAATTTGACTAAAAATGATATCTACGTTATCACTGTAATGCACAGTATACAAGTAATGAATTATATGTAATTTCTAACAATGTGCGTAAAGCATAATATTTCATCACGTATTTTGTATCCATTACTTTACCCAGCAATCATTACCACTTACCTATATAGCATTCTAAGCATCCTTTTTAAATAGATGAAAACATGCACATATATCGCCGGTGAATAAGCATTTTTGCCTAAGTCCAGTCCAGGACTAAAAGCATTACTGCCCAAGTCCATGCGTTTCTTAAATGCACATTTGCCCAAGTCCACCGAACTGTGCAGGTTTGAACAGGATTTGCATGGACTTGGGCAAATGTGCTTTTAAGAAACGAATGGACTTGGGCAGTAATGCTTTTAGTACTGGACTGGACTTAGGCAAAAATGCTTATTCACCGGCGATATCTTGATGCAAAAATCATGCACCGATTTGTGCTTTTATAGGCTCACATTCTTTTCATTATCAAATTATTGCATTTTTACATATAATTTTTAAAGAAGTAAACTGGATTCGATAATACTACACTTTGACTTTAAGAATGCCTTAAGATTTCGATAGTGATAGATATCTTTAACATACATAGGTAGGTACTGTGATTAGGATTACTACTGCATAGATATGTTATATAAACCAAGCAAAAAATGAATGCAATTTTTATTTTAGTTTCTTTCCCATATATATCAGTATCATGGATTTTGATAGACCATTGTTTTGTTACATATGCGGAAACAAAGCTCAAAAATTTCCATACGTCAAGAAAATTTATCGTGAGACATAATATTATAGAGATGCAATGTCGCCCTTTACACTTTTACATAATTAACTCGAGCCATATATTTATCACAGCTGACTGACGTCAGACACTACTTCATACTGTCTTAAAACACAGCCCCCGCATATAGGTGTATGTGTATATTTCCCATCATTCGATATTACTAATGTTTAAAATCAAAATTCCTAATACTGATGCAATTTCAATGTTAACTGCTTCATTCAAGATCAGTCTGGCACTGTTGTTCTTTGAATTTTTACAAAATTGTACCTTACAAAAAAATAACGTTGCATTTACACTACAGGGTAGTCCAAAATAATGCTCCAGAAAAATGAGTCCCGTAATAACTACGCATTTCACTTTCTATGGTTTGTTTTATTTAATTTCAAGCAATTTAAATCATAAGGGATTGTCCACAAATTACGTCATCAAAAATTCCCGAGTTTTATTATAACGTAAAAGAGGCCCTGTCATCAGCTTAGCCATTGCGTAAATGGCTATCTGTAACACGGGATGTTAGTAGCGGCCAAGTAGACTCTTTGGCCCTACTGATGACGTCATTTATGGACGTTCCCTAATCTCAAATCAAAGGAGGGGGCAAGATCCCTATAGATAAAAAGAAAGGACGCCAGTTTCGTTTTGAAGATGTGATACGTTTCATATTTCGAAAAACAATTGATAGGTTTTGTATGTGTGTTTTGCAATACCACAGAGTTGGCTGGTATGAAATTATAATTTGAAAAGTTACGCGCATCAAAATTGAAAATAATGGACCACATAGTATTCGCAATACGTTTAGAGCTTACATAACTATTATAGATGACTCAGGTAGAAATTCATAATTTCATTGCACCTCCACCATTCTTAAGTAGCTTACGGACGAAAGCTGAAAAATATACACGAAATTACTGGTTTTGTATAAAAAGAACTGTATTTTTTAACATATCTAGGAAAATATTAATAAAAGAATACGTCATCCACACAATACATGGAAAGGAAAAAATACGTTTCTAATAATAATAATAATATAAAAAACGACATGTGGACAATAAATTCGCTCAATCGAGACTTCCTATGACGTTCATCAATTGAAATTAAATTCCTGAATAAAGTAGTTAAAAATAAAATTGAATAAATGTCGCCTTTGATATTTGAATATGAGCTAACAAATCTTTCATTTAGCTTTGACACCTGAACAAAGCATCAATAAAATTTCTTCTTTATTCGGTTTGATCAAATACATCTACTTCCAGAATCATTTTATATCTTTGAGAAAAGAAAAAAATCAGCTAAGATGACCAGGAACTGGTGTGTACTTTTACTTGTTCTGGTTTCTGCAGCTGTGAACGTAAGCTATACAGTTTCGAAAAATCTTTCTTAAAAGTAAAATTTTACAAACTTTTTAAAAGCTACAAAAAAGTGGTTTTAAAGCAGTTTTTAACTTCTGACAAACCCGTTTTTTATTTTTCATGAGCAAATTTTGCTACAAACAGTTTTTTACACACTGTTTATGAATAACAAAACGTGTGTTATCATAAACTTATAGGGTTCCCAAATCCTTTTTTCTTTTATCGAATTTTTTTTGAAAGGCAATTTGTAAACAATTTATTAACGTATAGAAGAAAAATGGTTTACTAAAAATCATGCTTTTAAAAAGTTTTTCAAACCTATATGTTTAAGAAAAGTTTTTCATCATAAAATTATATTTTTAATCTATGGAAAATGTGTACATATAATAAAAATGCTAATGTCATTGAATCAATCATTTAGGCAGCCGGAGCAGCAACAGCAACTGTCGATGGAGACAAACCTTTGATTAATAGGGGAATGAGGGATAGGGATAGCGATAGCTACAGGGATAGCAATAGGGATAGCTATAGGGATAGGGATCATAATTATAACAGGGGTTATAATAATTATAACAGATATGGAGCTTCTGAAGCTCGGTCTACGCTTGAGAAAGCAAATGCACAAATTCGAGATAACATAGTAACTTCTCTCGAAGGCATCTCAAAAATAGGCCTGGTCAATCAAGACCAAGTATCTGACGCCATCTTAACCATCACAAAGTCACTCCGTAGAAATCCATCACAAATGTCCGATGTGATGGCTAATTTGCCCAGGCTGATCGTCTTAGATGGTAACCGCCAATTCCTCGAAGTTCTGAGGGTTTTGTCTAATTCGGCTGTTAACTCGAACAGTAACTATCGAGAGGCCTCTGATCTCATTACCGAAGCTTTACGTGGGAGAAGGAGGAATGGCTACGACGGAGACAATAATAATTGGGGCACCAATATCTTTGGTGGCGGTGGATTTAACAATGTCTTCCGAAATTTAATGGACTCTGTTTACAACTCTGTCAGACCATTTAATAATAATAACTGGAGGTATAATAATAATTATAATGACTATAAATAAAATGTAAAAAAAATCCTTCTTCTATCAATTTCCTTGTCAATAAGTCAATCCCCCAAGAAAAATTTAATGACTCGATGTAAAATATCACTTTGATTTAATTTTAATTGATAATTATGTCATTGACGTGCATTAGTAATCTTTTGTAGAATCAACATTTACTGGCTTTAAAAGGAAACGGGCTTATAAAAACTTTTTTCACTTTTTGAGCGCAGTATATTTTAGAATTTTAATGTTACCTAATGGCTATTTTGTTGTAATTTAAAGTGAATTATGACCTCGCAAATTATGAGAGACTATAACATATTATACTATACTAAAGTAATTCCTCAATAAGAAATCATTCTAAAACATTGGAAATTCGAAATTATTATGTAAAATAAAGCAAGCTTTGATTCGACTCAGTTTTGTAATTCGCTGTTTTTAATTAAATTCAACTTTCTATTATATAGAAATGGAAATAATTAATACTTACCGCACACCACACTGACCACACTACTAATTTATGTCATAAAAGCAAATTAAAACCATATGTATATACCGATTATTTGCATAACTATTCCTACTAGTATTAGTTGGGTCATTAATTATACCTACTTATATAGCAACGAAATAAAATTCAATAAGTAGTATCGAAAAAGATGTAAACAAGATTAAAAATTAAACGATGACAGTTGGGCCGCAGTCAGGACAATGTTCTCCACATCAAAAACAGATTTGGGTAAAATAAATTTGAGGAAATCACTCCAGCTTGATTTATTATTCTTGCTCGGCTTTTTTGTTTTCGGTTTTGATGTGCTTTCACAGACGACTACTACTGTTGGCCGGTCTGTTTCTGGTTGTTGTGGTGGGATCTCCACTAGATATAATTAATTCATTAACTATATCAGTATATGAATATAATCATAAGTGGGAGCATATATCTAGCATATATTCATATTTTAGCATGTACCTATTCTTAACTATTGAAGGCTGAACAATATAATTAATGCTCATAAAATGGCAGGTACTGATATTTTAATGCATGTAGGTAATAAATACAAACACACTTCCTACTTTGAAGTAAGTTCACATAACTCCAATTAAATTACATTTATGTTCTGTACGAATTTATGGTGCGCCGCTTTCTTCTCATTTAATTGCTATTAATTATAAGAACAAGTGCATACATTATGCAAAAAATGACTTACCGAACTCAGAATCCGAGTTTGGGTTAGGCTTATTGGAACTATCTGTGGGGGTCATGGGGGAAACAGTTGAATTGAAATTTGATTCTGGAGTTATGTTTTCACTGTCCATACCATTATTGGCTTCATCTTGGGGCGGGCTTGAATGGGTTACGGGAGCAATTTCAGTAGTCCGTGTTTCCTCCGTATTCGAATCATCTGTTGATGTGGTGGTGGTCATTGGGTTTGTTGGTGTTATTTCAGGAATATTTTCGGATTCGGATACATTCATGGGTAGCATTGGTAGTGGTGTGGAAGTAGCCATTGACATGATATCGTCCTGGCTTTGATTTACAACAATCTCCTCCACACGGGGCTCGACCTCTTCTGCTGGCACGGGTTCAGGTTCGGTTCCGGGTTCGGGGAATGGAGAAGTATCTGTTTCAGTTTCTGCAGGTAGGATTTTTTCCTTAGGATGGTTTAAATCTCCTTCAACAGCCGCAGGTTGAAGATTATTCTTAAAAACAAATATTTTGTCCTGTTTCTGCGCATCATCCAGGAGTGTGGAGGTGGGTGGAGATGTTTGACCTGAGTCATCTGTATATTTGACAGGGTCGGAGTTCATAGGGCCGCCCAGCCCTTGGGTTTCTGCGTCCACTGCCATCGGATTGATTGCATTGATATCCGTATCTTGAGATAGGGTTTGAGTTGTGTCATCAACAACAATAACTGTTTCGTCCTGCTGGTTTTGATTATTTTCATCAGACTGGACATGCACTTGTACAACAGTAACAGGGATTTCCTGGGAAGTTGCTGTCAGATTTAGATTCTGTTCTTGGGGCTGATTTGTGTTTTCGTGACTGTCTTCCTGACTTGTCTTTGAAAAAATGGTAGGGAGGTCATTTTCTTGGCTTGTTTTCGTACTCACTGTTAACGAAATAGGATCTTGGGAGGAATTGGTTGTTGCGGCTTCGTCTTGGTCTGCATTTGAAGACAATTTTGTGAGGTCACCTCCACTACTTGTTGGTTTAGGATTTGCACTGCTACTGCTGCTGCTGCTAGTTGAATTACTCTGAATTTGGTCTGAAGTCTGAATATTATCAGGTGTACTAACAACTTCTTGTACATCCACTGTAGGTTCAGCTTCAGCTTCTGGCTCCGGTTCTGGCTCTGACTGTGACACGGATGACGAGTCATCTTGGTCACTTGACTGTGTCGAAATTATTGCTTCAGTAGGTTGGGGTTTGTCAGAATCGGTTTCACTGTCGGATTCGGTTTCGGATTCAGGCACCAATCGTCTGAAACTCAAATCACTCCCGCCGCTGCGTCCTAATTTACCCTCAGAACTGTCACGTGCCGAGTTCCCATCATTCCTGTTATTATTACTATTATTACCAGGTTCATTTTTCGACACTGATGCATTATCTAGCACGCCATAAGCACCGCCGTAAGGGACCCCTTCAGGAGTTGACTCTTCGTCATATGACTCGGGGTTATTTAAACTTGCATGATCCCTGACCTCCTGATCCCGATCCCGATCCTGGTCTTCATCATATTCCCGTTTAGCATGGGAATTGTGTGGTGGTTCCAAGGAAGTGGAGTTTAAATGCGTGATGACAGTTTCATTGCTTAAATGTTTTGGATTCGAATTGAGCACTTCCACAGGAGAAGCCCCATACTCGGACTCTAAAGGTGTTTCAATTTTTGAAATGTCCTTCCCCTGATCTTGGATCTGCTCGCTGTGATAATTACTGCTGTCATCATAATTCGGCGTGGCTGCCTCAACACTGGACGGAACTTCAGTTGTTTGAATCATAATTTGACTTAGTTCCAATTTCGATTCCAGTCCAACAAGCTCATCGTCTGACGATAATGAAGCTCCAGCTGTGTTCGGTGCAGCCGTGGTTGTTTCCATATCCATATCCATCCCCATCCCCATGGCCATTACTTCTTCAACTACAACTTGGTCTTCGGACATCACATCCGCGAGAATCGTGGGACTCGGTTTTGGAAATGCGGACACAATGCAGAGAGAATTTAGGGAAATTAACAAACATATTACAGTTGACAAAGTTGGAAAATATTTAGAAGAGAGAAATACCCCTTGGATCTTCATTTTTTTGCCGAGAGTACTCGCAGGCAACTATTGAAATTTTTTGTTGGAATTTATTTTGAGTCAGTATATTATTTTCACTTTTGCACATTCACTGATTGCTTATGAAATTTCACTGAAAATTAAACGATATCTTATTTTAGTATTTTTATTTATTTGTTTTTTTTTTGGGTTAAGATATTGACTGTTGAAAGGTACAGAGTTGACTGTTGGAACCCCAAAACGGAACTGCGAATGTTTATGCTAATTATTATTACTATACTTTATTGTTTCTTTAGAGTGTCAATGATTATTTTCTTCCTGATTGTGTACACACGGAGTGTAAGTACAGTGTGTATAAACTATTCTGCGAAAGTTTATCTGTGAACTACACTTGAGTCAAAAGGTCACGTATATTTTATTTCCTGTGTGAGTTTTATTTGTTTTGTTTCTTTTCTTAGTACCTGTGTGTGTTGAATTTCTTGTATCGTCATTTGAATTCAATAAATTTTCCTTAAGTGAATGAAAGTTTATGTAAAAATAATAATTAGTAATAGTATTTAATATTATAGAGTCGAGTGAAGACCAAGACCATAATATTATTAGCATTAATAAAATATTAACAGTATAATTAATAACATACTTTTACCTACGCCTATACAACTACAACCAAAAAGATGAGTCAACGTGCAAACTACGAATGAGCTTCACGATTAAATCTGTTATTACTGCATTTGTATAGTATCCCTATACTTAGGTTGTTTGTTAGGAAATAGTTTAAGTTTCAAAAGTGTAAAATTGTAAAGATATAATATAAAACTATAAATAATAGAAAAAAAATAAAGAATGACCGTGGGAAATAGAAAAGGATGATCACAAGAAAAAAAAAGAAGTTAAGTTCGTTCAACGATGTGTATGTATTTAATATTGTCTCTTTCGTTTAGTCTTTGTAGTGCATAATTATTTATTTGTGAGATTTGTCTATGTGACTTTGAATTTGTATGCAAATGGTATATACCTACCTAAAAACTTATTCTACTAGGTAGGTTACGTTGAAAAAGTGGACGGTGTGATTCGTATTTAGTTTCACAAAAATATATGTATTTAATTGCTTTGATTTTTATAGCTACATACTGTGACTATTATTATCATGGAATATTTCTCATATATAAAATACATAAAAAAATTAGGAAGGAGTTGATTGCCTATCTGTGTACAGTGTTCTAGTAATTGCGAATCCTTAGCAGGACTTAGTAGTGGTAGCAGTAGCAGTAGTATTTAATGAGTGAGTTTCTCTGGGCGGACTATGCTGTACTGTAGTACATACTTAATTACTAACCCTGTAAAATGGAAAAAGTCAAAGGTACTAAAGCTATAATGTAATTGATATATTTTCCCACAGTGCTTGTGGTCGGTCGGTTCAGCTTGACTTGACTTTTGGTTTGATGTAATCTGTTGATGGAAACATTTTATATTTTGGAATTTTATCTTTTTTTCATCGTATTATTTTTGTAGGCTCTACAGTCTACAGCGTAGTGTAAGGGGAACGGAATGAGGATGTGATTTGACAGTCACAAGTCACAAGTCTGTGAAGGTGTGCAATGTCAAGATTTCTCACGTGTTGGTCCTGTGAGTCCGTGAGAATCACTTTTATTTTTTATGGTTAGATATATTTCATTATATACACATACAACAGATTCTGATATACTATCTGTATCTCGTATTATGCAGTTTTTAATTTTGAAGTACGTAAATATACGTATATTTGTCTGCTTATGGTATTTTATCTTTAAATCAGAATCGAAGTTACTATAGACGCTGCGCGCTGATTTTAACCTTTAACAGATTTACGGGTTTATAAATTATTAGCAAAACCAGAATTACTTTTGTTTTGATGTATGAGATGATTGCGAATTTTCATGATTTAATTTGAAGGCTTTGAAGTTTTAGAGGTACAAAATATATTATGCTAAAATAAAATATGTACGAACTTAGTTCGTAGCTCAATATGTATATACCTATCCAGCAGTGTACCAAAACACTTAAATAATGTGCTAAAATGTGATTACAGGAAAGATTGCATACATACATAATTACGCTACCTCAGTTGAATATAGATATAACGACATTCTGCCCATATACATATATTACATAACATACAGTTTATGCATTTGTTTGAAGATTTTGGTGATGAGCCTGAAGTTTGAATACTACTCATATACGCAATGCCAGTCAAATGAAAATATTACAAAATGACCACGAAATAAATGTATTTATAAATTTTATTACAATTTAATTCAAGTAAAAGTCAATGATAATGATATTAAAATATTTTCCCACAGAACTTTACAAATTAAATTTATATATTTATGTGTAATGTCAAAAGTCAATTCAAGGAAATTTACAATGTCATTCACTTCCAGGTATTAAAGATTAATTTGATATAATTACGTGTACAGTATATTATACTACGTATGTATATGCTTGTTATATTTTTAGAATTTTACGGTTATAAAAATACATATAAAATTAATTACATACATATTTACTAATGCTTATTCTTGTACTTACATGCAACCCAACGGCAATACTTTTATTTATGGTTACGAATAGCAATAATACTCAAAGTTAGTATATTATACTTATTGCTATTACCTATTCAAGCTGCAGAATTTATTAAAAAAATTATTTCGGTCTGTATTAAATTGAGAAGTATGCAGTTTTCCTAATAATATTTAAGGAAGCGATGAATTTTGAATTAAATAATTTTACTCGAATAATATGTCCTAATTTTCTACAGTGAATTTGTATACCGTCTACTTGTCGGCTACGGTCACAACTATTAGTCCCGTCTAAAAGTAAAAATATCCATCTTTAAAAAGAATGGATGACTACGACGCGATATTCACCCGATATCATAAACAATACCAAGACTATGGCATGCCCTCAAAAAATAAACAAAGCCGTTTACGATTATATCTTTGTGTCGCACTTACCTTCCTATTTTGCATTGGTTGTCACCTCCTAATAATTCAGCTTGAAAACGCTGCCGGTCAGGACACAAATTATGGCAAAAACCAGAACATGGAAATGGAAATTGACCAATCACCCCCTCATCACTTCAGCAACGACTTTCTCCTAAACAAACTTGGGTCCCGAAATACGTCTGAGTTTGTCCAACTATTCTTGGAAACAGTTTTAAACGATAGTACCATTATTAGCGCAACCGCATCCAAAAGAGAAACAACAACTCAACTATTTGAACAAAAACATCACGCAAATCAAAGTAACTTAAATATTTCCCCGATTTCGATTTCTTATCCAAAAAATGGAAAAATACCCACCAACCATGACAACGACAGCCACCTGTACAACATTAATAATGGAAAAAATAATACCCACCCTATTTCCTCACCACCACCATTTGCAATTTTCATGGTCCTTTCAGACTCCCACAGTGCAGACCAACGAACGGCTATTCGAGAAACTTGGGCTCAATGGGCAAAGATTTACCCAAACATTCAAGTAATATTTTTTCTCGGGGTCATCCCTGTCAATAATTTATCTCAGAAGGATCTATCAAAACCAAAACCAGTCAAGAAAATTGAGAAAGAAATGGAAACATACCACGACATAATAATCGACAGCATCCTTGAGGATTACTACTTACTATCTGTCAAAGTTCTTCGAATGCTAAAATGGTTCTATAAAAAATATCCAAATGACAATTTTCGACCCCAATTCCTTGTCAAAGTAGAACAAGGGGTTTTTGTGAATGTACCGAATTTTCTCAAGCATCTATACGAAGTCCAAGAAAAAAATCCTAACAGTCAAAAACATTACATGGGAGGAATCCTCTATGACAAAACTAGTACAGTAATGGACTTTAAAATGAAATCATTTAAAGCCAGTGAGATTTTCATTAATAACCTCCCATTCTTTCCTCCACATCTTGCCAAACCTTGTTATATAATGGGCGGGGATTTAGCAGTCAAGATTTTACACGCGAGCTTAAGACTGCCACTTTTTCACATGGAAGATGCGTTTATCAGTGGAATTGTGGCGAATGCAACTCTACATACCGAACTTCATGATTTACATGAGCCCCAAATTATTGAACACAGTCCAGCGGAATTTTATGGAAATTTGAAAAGTGGGAATAATATTAAACCAATAGCTGTAGCTGGTGTTTTTGAAAAGGTAAATGGTAATACAGGCATTAGTAATTTTAAGCAACAGCTAAGTACGTCATTTTTCCTATTTCCTGTCCATGTTGAACAAATGCGAGAATATTATTCAATTTTACAAACTGGTTGATGAAAATAATAGTATAAAACATTTAACTATTTCATAAATTGTAATAAATTGTGTATAAGAAAATAAAATCAAAACATACAATATTGCAGTGTATCAATAAAAACGAGAATTTTATTTTTTTAGCTTATAAAAATCTAATTAAAAATATGTCTTAGATTCCCTACACAAAAATTCACAGCCACTGTCAGAAATCTTGACCTCCCAGTTTCTCGTAGAATTGAGTCGTTGACCTTGACCCGAGAGTAATAATTGTTGAGGACAAAAATCATCAGCAAGGAGTCCATTGTAAAAATGTGCTTGAATCCAACTGTCTTCAATACCAATAATATTCTGAAAGCATTCCTCACTTATTGTAAAAACTGTGACACTCGTCAGTCTAAAATAATGTAAATTTATCATTTCCCTAAATTTTAAAGTTAGTGCTATCAACTCCTCTGGAGTCACGTGACCGATCCAAATTTCTAATTGAAATAGGGATATTGGCAAATATTTGGAATTTATAAATGTGAATTTGTGAGAAAATATTGGAGTTAGGCTTGTATCATATTGTGCTGCTCCTCGACCCAAACATCCCTGCTGCCCTCTTTTACTAGAATGATTGTCCATTTTAGCAATCCATAAATTTGTTAGTTTTGGACAGTCTTTGAATATTTTTAGATCTGTTACAAAAATTTCATTTTGGCTCTCATTTTCGTCTTGAAACCGATGAATTCGAGCTTGACTTATTTTAGTTGAGTGATAAGCGTCGCCGGCGGCAGAATTAGTTGGTGGGAAAATTACAGCGCGAGAGTTATTAAGCGCTAAGAAATCATCCACCTGACATTTTGGAAAGGCAATAATTCCAATTGTATGAGCTTGCTTAAGAGTTGCTGCACTTCTCTCAACACACTGCTCCATTGCTCTCTTCAATCGTAGAAAATCCGGAAGATTTAAACACGTTTCTTCATGATGCGAATAACAATCTAATTTTTCTAGGCTTGTCTGTGCGCTTAGAAGGTGGTGAATCCCTTCCGTGTCACACTGAAAACGTACTTTGTGAAGTTGAACGAGGCACAATGTGTCACAAAATTCGGTTTCAAATTTTCCCGTTGTTGTTGTTTGATTTGAAGCAGCTGATGCTGCTAAATGTTTGCTACTATTATTGTTGTAAAATATAAACTCATGTCTGCGGATGCTAAAAGTTTTGAGTGTTGCTGAGCATTTCACAAGAAAATTGGCAAGTGTAGCTGGAGATAGTTTTTGACCGTACATTTCCATGACCTGATTGACCCATTGCTTTGGCTGAAAACCATAAGTCATCGTGTTAAATAGGAGGCATCGAAGAACGGGGAGATTAACATGGGTTTGGAGAAAATCAATTATAATCAGTTCGTCTTTAGTGATGTTTCGGTCATTGTTGAATTCGATTGTGAGAAGGTGGCGGGCTTCTATTGGAAAGTTTGAATTTGAAATTAAATCTAAAGCAACCTCATTATTAAAATTTTCATCTGTATTTGTGTTTTCAGATGTAGACGAGGGTGAGGATGAGGGAAGTCGTGGTGAAGATCGAGATGAAGACGGACACGGACATCGCTGGTAACGATCTAAGGAAATATGTGTTAGGGTCAGCTCTCTCATTTTCGGGCAACTAATGAGGACTTGCCGCAGATTTTCAAAGAGTGTTGCTCCATAGAATTCGATGGATGAGAGTGTATTGACATGATGAGTGTAGATTTCTGGGCTCACGTATAAAATATAGTCCGCGACGGTTAAGCCCTCAGCTCCAGGAGTGTGGTCGATTGGACTCATGACCGTGTCCCTCCCGAATTCCAAGTAACGCATTTTGGCTGGTCTGGTTTTGGGTTTTGGTTTTGGCAGATGAATCTTGAGGAGATAAACATTTAGAATTACAGTTAACAGTTTATTGTCAAAATTGTTTCTTAATTTAGTTTTTCCTTTTTTTTAAAAATAAATTACCAAATTTTTAATCCAAATATGAAAGGCAATCAAGCGTAGTTATCTTCTACTTCTACGAAGGATACTACAGACTAATGACTTACAGTGCCTATGTATATCTATATATTTTTAATTTAGTATGCATGAATACTACTTTCTAAAGGCACTTAAATCTACTTAAGTTAATGTGTGCTCGGCTTAAAAATACATTATGTAACTTAACCTTACTCTTACTCTATAATAAAGTACTTAGTGATTAAAAGCTAAAATGTAGTTTTGTAGTGTGCCTATATAGTTTTACTTAAAATTAAGCCACGTTAGTGGAAGTGCGCACTAACAATAACAGCTAATATTACTACGGACTAATAAACACGGCGGGGGTGGTAGTAAATTTTCTATGGATAAAAAAAAACATTTTTCATCATCATTCTTGAGAAACCTGAGGAAGTCAGATGGGATAATTACAATAAAATTTTACTGATTTATTATTTTCGTATTCTAGGAGATACTGGTTCAAAACAAAATGTAGATCGTTTTCAAGACAATTATTTTAATTCAATTTCAAAATTAAAATCAGAATTTTCTGAATAATTTCTGAATGATAAAAATCTGTCTGTTTGGATTTGTTAGTACTTTACTTTAACATTAATCATGGTATATATTGCTGCATTGCTAGTTTGAACTACCGCCCGGCCCGTTTTTTCTCAAACAGTTTTTAAAGTGTGGCGCAGATAACTGAGATAACATCCATTTAAAATTGAAGACTTTAAAGATTGCACAGCATGGATTGATTCAGATTTTATTGTTACGGTTGCGTTGTGAACAACTTGTCACTCAGCACTGTCTAATAATACCCGGGTCTGTAATAAATAGTACGCAGGTCTGTGGGGTGTCTGTATCTGAATGTTACGCGGGTCTCTTTAGCACACGATTCAATGGCAAAAGCGCGGGTCTGTAATACTGTGCTTACCTGGGAGGTTTTAAATAGTACGCGGGGATACAAATATACGGTAGGTAGTAATTCGGTAAATCACAACCAAGCAGAATCATTAAATACAAAGGAGTATTTAAAATGTACAATTTCATTTAAATCTGAAGTGATTTCTTTAATGGGATATGAGCATTGTAGAATAATATTTAGATTAGCCATTCAGTAAATAAAAATAATGAAGTTTGGAATTGAAATTAAATTGGCAATCTGACAATAGAACAGCATATGGTTAAGTATTTGGTTTGGACTTTAAATTGCAGTCTTGCAATGTTTTCTATAATTTTCAGTTAACTCGCAGATGCTCTGTAAAAGTTGTGTAAGGTACCGTCTGTCGCACATTCTTGCAACAAATAAATATAAATCAATTATGCTAATCTTATGTGAATATTGCATTCGTAAAATATCCACCTGAACATTTAATTAATTTGAAATGTAACGAGTAAATAATTTGAAAATTTTGCGTACCAAATAACCAGATGACTAATTATAATTGCAAATGTTTTTACAATTAATTCCATTATCACGGTGTAATACTTGGAAATTCCATCAAGGACAACGATTTTAGTGTAAAAAAAAATGTTGAGAGTATTACGTAGTATTATGTTATAATTTCTGGTGACAATTAGAAACGTAAAAATTGGGCAATTACAAAATGCGCATTTAGCTATAACATGTGTAACTCCGCTTTGATTTTTTACAAATTACTATATCGTCATATTTAACTAATTAGCCCTGATTTTCCTGGGAAAATTTTCCTTCGTTACCTGTGGGTACTGGACAGTAGTATAAAAGGTTCACATGCTCTGTCAATGTTTAGCAGTCGTATTTGATTTTATTAACTATTTAATTGACAAAAAAGTTTATATTTCCTTTAATAATCTGGATCAGAAAAATGGGGAAATCAGTTTTGAGATTTTTAACTTTGTTGGCAGTAATCTGCTTTCTTTCCGCAATGGCCCTTCCTCTTGAAACTCAGGTAGCTGGTAATAAATATTTTAAAAATTGCGTTATAATTTACTGTGTATTTCTAACTTTACGATTTACGGGGGAGCGACTAAAAATATTGTACAATGGTGCTGCTACGCATTTTTAGGAAAATTCACAAGCAGTACATACGACGGATGACATTAACGGTTACACAAACTGGGACGACTTGTCTTCTGAAGAAATGGAGCAACTTGCAAGTAAAAAACTTTTATTTAATCCCAAATTATATTTTAGGAACCGATTGTTTATTACAACTTACATAATAAATTGCACATCGTCTGTGAAGAACCAAAATGACCCATATCAAATTTAAGCTAACATCAAAATGTGCTGTCATAAAAACAAAATGAGAAGCATGCGTAAAATGTTAATTAGGAATTTTTGAAAAACATAAAATAAATGTTCTATTTTCATATTTTTCAACAATGTAAAATGTCCTATTTACATGTTTTTGAAAAGGTGCAAAATGTTCTAATTCCATGGTTTTGAAAATATGCAAAATGTTCTAATCCTTTCCTTTTAAAAGTTTAAAATGTTGTATTTACATATTTTTGAACATTATTGCAAAATGTTCTATTTAAATGCTCTCAAGACTTATTTCAATATTTTTGTAGATAGTTGATATTTTTTTAGCTAAAAATGGATATGGGTCATTTTGGTTCTTCACAGATGACATTACGTATACATATAATACAATGGGCCAGGCTATAGGTATAGAATTTCATTACAAACATAATTGTTGCATTTCATATTTTGTTGAATAAAAAGTTTTCTACTTGAATCAAGGGGGCTTCTGGAGAAAAGTAGCGAAAAAAGTTGCAGGTGTGGCCGCTAGCGCTGCGATCAGTTCCGTTGTTGGATAAAAGAAAAAGTGGCGTGTTTCAAAAAGTAGCAACATTTTTCTCGTTTTATTCATCTTGGGGGCTCACTAATTTGGTGTATTAAAAACTTCGAAATGAAAACCCTTCAGCCATCACGGCCATGCATGGTTTGAAAACAATTTATTTTTGAATGTTTGATAAGTTATTAGAGATTAGATAAATTTACATGTTACATACATTAACAACAGACTTCAGCATTATTAAGAGCAAATTAACGTCAAAATTTTAATTGGTACACTATTGTTGTTGGCAAATCAATTCTCGTTCTACAATAAATAGGTAACTGGTTTACCGATTTTCAATATTGCAAATATATAGTTTAGCGTGAGCGTGATATTAATTACTTCAGTATTACAAAGTAAAAATCATTAAAACTATACTATGCTATGCTATTACAATTACAGAACGGACACATTACATAATATGCAATAACTTAATAACCGGCATTACTAAATATTTTGTTTCCAGAGTTATTAGGTTGCATTGATCTTGATTTCGTAGTTTACACATACGTCATACGTATTGACTACATTGAAACGGCCAGCTCATAGTAAATCATGCTAATTATCAGTCAATACAATATCCATAATGCATGACCATTAATCTTGACACTGCTATTGAAAATTACAACATCGTCATTGCCTAAAAGTTCAATGAGATTACACAATTACTAAAATAGATTAACATTACAAACTATATTATACGTCACTGCATAATATTTTGTAAAAGTAAAACCACATGTTCAAGTCTGATCTTCACAGCTGCACAGCAGGAATTTAACCATTTCGAAATCAATACTTCATAACATTAAATTAAAACCCTCTGATTTACATTTTTTGTATATTACATGGCTGCACATTTAACTATAAATATCGAATTTAATCACAACTTTGAACATCGATAGTAGTAGTGACAAGTGATAAAGTGGAAGCCTCTGCTGCTATAACTGGAATTTGCAACTTTACCGTAATTTACTCCATTAAAATCTGAAATTAGATTTAGTTGCTATGATCTCAATTATTAGTTTACAAGTTTGCTTACTTTTCATCGCTATTATTGAAACACATGGTGTTTCACCTGTAAACAACTTAGAGGATGACGTAATAATAAACAGAAACGATGATTCCTTGGTAAGTTTTAAGCAATCAACATTAATTAATTAATATTATTATTATTTGTTCAACACTTTTATTACTGATAATTTTTGTTGGCATAATAATAGATATACGTATCCATATACTTAGCGCACCTTACAGAGTGAACTGAGAATTTAAAAGCGGTATAAGTATAAAAGTTTTATTGTACTGACACTGAAACAATATTATACGAAATTTCAGTATTTATGTGCAAAATTGTGTTTCTAATAAACTTTTAATTCATTTGCACAGAATATCGAAAATGAAAATGTCGCCCACGTTAAGACTGAATCTAGTCAAGAAAAAGAAAATCAAAATCAAAATACATCTTACGAAATTTTAATAAACGGAGGAGATCAAATCCCTGAAAACGAAACATTACGACGTAAGTTTTCAATTTTGCAAGTCAAGTTAAAGCTAACGCAAACTAAAATGCAGTGTAATAAATTATTCGGTGAAGTAAATAGGTAGTAATTAGTTATATAATGCTGTGGTTCATTAGTAGTTTATGTAAAAAATAATTAAAATATGTAAGTGCGTCGTTTTACGATCTTAATTAACATTTCCAAAACACTATGAAACAATTAAATCAACTTGAAAAGTACTTATAAATTACATTTCTATTTTCTAGTGAATTGGAGACACCCAGGGCGTATTTCTCGTCCAAGACCATGGGGAGCTGCCGCGAGCATTAGATACCGATGCGGTTTTTTGTGGGTGTCATACCCGTGTCGAGGAAATTATCAATACTACAGCGTATACAGATAATAACATGAAATCTAACACCTATATACTTATTACGCTGACTACTGTATATACTGCTAATATTCCTTTAAAATAAATTAAATAAATTCGACAGACTGTTGCTGCTTACTGTGAATATTTGTATTTTCAACATTTTCAATTTTTTGAATTTTTTGCTTGCATATTTTCAAATACTGACAACCCAGGAATCGAATAGACGGCGGTATGGGATGAGTTAATGTATATTTCGAAAAAACTTGCTTTAAAATTTCGACGGAAAACATCATCATCCCAATCACCATTAGAATGGACCAAATAACAAAGATAGCGATGACATTCCCTAACTGGAAAGGTCGAACCTTAGTCTGACTCTTTCTCCATTTTGCATCAATACTTGCAAAAACCTTTCCATCCCTTTGTGTCTTCATCCATGCTTTCCCAACTCTGGAATAGTTTTGGTAGACATCTTGATTCCATTTTTGAACTAACCCTGCATCTCGAAAGTAGTATGTCAGCATTTGAAAAGTGTCTGTGAGTATGGAATTCTTGGGGAATGCAAACCCAATAGGGAATGTGACAGCTGGTTTCGAGAATGTCACCATGGGTTTGAATGCTCCAGGGAGTGTCAGATTTCCAGAAATAATTGGGCGTATAACTAACCCCCAAGTGATGCAAACGCTATGAGGCTCTAAGGCGGCGGAAATAGCACAGTCTGCTGTATCTGGTCGTAGGTCAAACCTTTGGCGGATGCTCTTCATCGTTCCATACTTGGCACTATCAAAATACTGGAAGGATGTACCGGCGTGATAGTTGAAAATAACTTTGTAGTCGCTCCTTTTATTCAGGCCTTCAAAATCCCGTGGGATTTCCTCCTGTTCCGGAAATGAAAAGTAGCTCACAAGATCGCTTTTGTAGCCGGTGGAGATGACAAGTATGAAGAACATCCAGAGGGCTGTGAGGAAAGCCACGCATTTTGGAATGGGGATGTCAAAACCTTGATCCAGTGTTATCTGATATGGGATGAAAAGAGCGTGAAAATGGATTTTCTTTTCTTTTTTCCACCAAAGTAAAACGTAGAGCGTGAGGGTAACACAGATGTAGGAAAATACGAAGCAGAACCACGTAATGGGAGAATAAGGATAGGCTATAGCCTGCCATTTTATGTGGACATTTGGGGTCCTCGTTATAAAGAAAACGACATCGTTTTGAAATTCAATAAAATCAATGACTCCATATCTTTCAACTGTCCCTCCCATCATGATGCTAATATCCGCATGTCGATAGTAAGCCGCTCCCGTCATCCCGTTCCATACTCCATCCCTATAAATCCCGGTCCCTTTCACCGTCTTCGTGTCCAGCTCCATTGAATAGTTGTACACTTGACCAAGGTACTCCAACATGTAGTAGTGAGTTCCACCGGAAATGTGACCTTCCTGAGTAAATGTTATATATGGTGGGATAGGGGCAGCCGCGATTTTAAAATGTTGCCCACGTAAGCATCTTGTTTCTTTTCGACCCAGATGAGGCAGACCTTCCCCATATTCGGCATCGGTGGATATCAACAAAATTTTCATGTGTCCCCCATCAAATGTTTCCGGATCTTTTAAAATGTGACCATCGAATGTGACTCCGAATTTAAATTTGAGCCGCTCCATATCTGTTCTGGCCCCTTCTGGGTTGAATAAAGTTAAGAGAGCCTGAAGACTCCCAAGAAATATGAAGCGATCTCGGTGAGGAAAACCAAAGAGCATAATTTTCTGACAGAACTTTTGAATACTGACTGCATTTTCTTGAGTCACACCCACCATAAAAATGGTGTGATGAGCCAGGTAATGTTTCTCGGGGAGGCGTGATCTAAATTCAGGATCCGGTGGATGGTCAAAATTGTACTCTGAGTGACTGTCAAACTGACTGGATGGGGTTCCATGAATATTTGAATATTCAAAAATTTGATCAGCTAATGATTTTGCGTGATATGGTTGGTTATTGCCACCACTAGTGAGGATTCCATTGTCGATTAGGACTAAATCAGCTTGGCCCAGTTCCTTGTT
Source organism: Dicyrtomina minuta (assembly GCA_949802685.1). Taxonomy (NCBI): domain Eukaryota; kingdom Metazoa; phylum Arthropoda; class Collembola; order Symphypleona; family Dicyrtomidae; genus Dicyrtomina; species Dicyrtomina minuta. The sequence goes on along the minus strand of OX461808.1, from coordinate 39,311,723 downwards.
GAAACTTGCAGAATTTTCTAGATAAAATAAAATATTATTAGTTATTGTTGAAAAAGATTTTCTAAGCGTTTTCGTTTGGAGTTGAATTTGTGCAGAGGGCAAATGCTCGTTTTTTCTCAAAGTGGGAGGCTTTGCTGTGCATATTGAAAATCCATTTGAAACAGTAGAAGCAGAATCACAGGGCGGCTTCCCAATTTGCTTTCCACTATTAAAAGAAAAAGGAAATATTCTAGCGCTTTGACTTGTAGCTTCTTCGGTCGAAGAAACATTAAAATTATTCAAAATAAGGAGCAAGTACAAAGTTGTACACACAGCAAGTAATGAAATTTTTGAATTTCGGCAATAATTTTGTGTATTTATCGCCATGATATATTTAGTTGTGTAAAAAGAAGTTAAGGAATGTAGAAATTGTCAGCCCCATAATATGAGTTAGTCCAAATGGGACTTAGTCCATGTAATAATAAAAGAAATAGTTTTGAAAAGTGTCAAAGCTATTATTATTATTTGAGGGTATTGACGCAAAAGTAGTTTAAATTGGGCAATTGCATTTTCGAATTTTAACTGACACATTAATTGCAAATATGACTTGTAATACTTTTTTCTACCGTGTGTGAGCTGTCACAACCGGTCAAAACGAAATTTTAAAATATATCACATCAATTACAGAAAGAAAATGACACTGGATATAGGAACTGAAGCACTTATAATGGAAACTAATCGTAAGTACTGTCAAAGCACAGGCTAAAATTGAAAATATTATATATTTTCATTATATTATAGGGTTATTTAAATTTGCGAATTAATACGTGTCTGAAGTCAGAGCGACTGAAAACTTTTGCAAGTACGTATTCAACTTTTAGAGGGATGCGGATGTGATAATTCACTGTATAATTATGTATCTGCGTACAAAGGCTTGTTTTAATAACCTAAATTTAGGAATATTGACAAAGCGTGCGTGTCTCTTTGCGTCATTGTCTTCATGGTTGTGGATAGTTTACGATTACATATATTTTAAGAATTATTATTTTAGTATTTCTCTTGAGGAAGCGGTCATTATGAAAGTATTACAATGTTAATCAAATCCATTATAGAGCGACATCAATAATTATTGTATCATTCCTACAGGGGCTGCTTTTAGACATCCAAATGTTAGCAAGCAGAGTAAACCAAAGAAATAATAAATTATTATTAATATCCATATAGTAATTCCTTGTAATTTAATGATGGCAAGCAAACAGAGTATATCAATTAAAATTATACGTCAATTATCTAGCTAGTCATCATTTGATCTTAAATTTAAACGAAATCTAACGTATCCTCAGAATTTTCAATTAAATAAACTGAGAATGACCTCCTACTAAGTTTTTGTAACCACTGTATTTTGAAAAATCATTAGAAGAATGATTTGCGTAATCAGATGATACAATATTATTATTTAAATACTGAAGCTTGTCTGGATATATTGAAAACTAAAATTATTTACTATCAATAAAATTAAAATAATAGCACAGCAAATACAGCTATAACAAAATTAGTAGGACTACCCATTTAGCTGCAGAAATAATTACCATGCTTTCTCTAATTAAATTTTGTTTTCCTTGTCAGTACGAATAGCAGTATACATATTTATTACATGTTGATGCCTATAGGCATGGTAGGGGTAGCCTTAATAATGCGTGGGTATAGGTACAGTCAGTTATGAGGCTATTTTGACCGATTCGAGTCAGTCACAATTATGTTAAAAGTTAAACAGTATAAGTACATGACATACATTGCTTCGGTCATCGGTTGGGATATTGCTAGTGTGTTGCTTTTAATTGTACAAAATAGTATGTACATGGTTTTGTACTCCATTTACTCATCCCATTTATGTTTCATTAATACCAGAATTATTATCACCATGTTTCATAAACAATTATTACTAACTTCCGAATTTATTTACACAAAATAACAATTTGTTTCCGGAGTATCGATCTATGTACAGAACCTATTCAAATATTATATTATATAGCGTATTATATAGCGGAGAAGAAGAATGTATTCGAACTCCTTTATAATTGAGCTAGCTTATAATCAACAATAATTTATAGACAAATTAGATAAAATTAATACATACTTCACTATAGATGATATGATATGATAGAGTTTAAGCTAAATTAATTTATGGGAGCTTACCTCAATATCTTTCGGAATTCTGTCTTCATTACAAGCTAGAATTTAATCGTAATAAAATACTGTATGCAATTAACATACTACCAACTTATATGGGATCTTTAAATAAGATGTTTTGAGCCTTCACACATGTATTTTTATGAAAATTAGTGAATTTTCGGCAAAAATATCATGTTTTTAGGTTTCCCACGAGAGACTGGATGGATGTTTATCCGAATTTCGTAGCCGTTGATGGAAATGGTACTTTCACAATCTGAACCAGTAGTTAGGGGTCGTCCATAAATAATGTAATCAAATCAAAATATTTCCATTTCCTGGACCTTATGACACCCCTCTCATCAACTTTACAACTGCGTAAATGGATAATATATTTAACATGGGATGTCATCAATTTACTCTTCCCGTGACGACATTTAAGGACGATCCCTTGTATTTCGTGACCATGCTCTGTACTCAAGCAGTGTATTAATACTGTAATAATGTAATATTTACATAAATTATGAGCGCAGCTTTTGTACTTGTATGGTTACTTTAATTTAAAGTACGGAAATATCTACTCAAATATCTGGTGTTGTCTAAGTAGTCGCAGGGTTAGGGTAGAGGGTGAACCCTCCAACCTGCGTAGTAGCTCTACACGCGTCACTGTGTGTACGATCGTCTCGTGAAACGGCGAAAGCTGATGCCAGAGTTCGAATCTCTGGGTTGGGATTATGGCATCGAGCAGCGGATTCTGTGGCGAAAGGTGAACACCGTATAAATTGCTCGTAAGCAATTCGCTCCCCACTGGTTAGAGGGGACCAAAATTTTTGCTTGCTGTGACAAGCTTAAACTTTTGTGGTTTTTTTTTCTTTGCTCATAATTACTTAATTTTATTTTATTAACATGTCTTGACGTTATTATTACTAGTTGCATCCTTTGGATTTCTCACCGCAATTTATAAACATGGAAAAATATTAAATTACTAGGAATAATAAATATTAATCTCATGCAATAAAAGTGTATACACACTTTACTATTACACCAAATTAAATGTAAGTCTGCTTGAAAAAATCGAAAAAAAAGATGAAACTGGATTTTTATTTCTTCGACGTTCGAGAAGTCTTCTCGCCACCATTATTTATTTTGGAAGTATAACAACAAAGGCAATCTAAAACAATAAACAAAAATAATTTCAGAATGACAATAACTATCCTATTTACAGTGTGTCGTATTACGTAAATAGTAAATATGAAAACAAACTAACAATAATACATGAATCAGAAATATTGCAATCAATTGTTAATGAATAATTGCGTATATGATTTATTTGCTTCTTAATAATAGAGTGGGGGCTATCAGTGGGAAGTAATAATTATTAGTGCTATAGGAAATGGAAATTAATACACAACTTTAGTCAGCAGATTAACACCAATCTGAATTCTTTAGATCACCATCATCACCATCATCATGAATAATAAGGTTCGTCACGAGTCGATTTTTGACAACTCGAACCGAAAATTTTCGAGTCAAGATTGGAAACTCGAACCGAACCCGATCTTCGATCGGGTCAATTGTTTGGAACTCGAACCGACTCGAAACTCGTAGACTTAAACTCGATTCGACCCGAAAAACTCGAAAAAATTTTCAAGTTTAAATTCAATGACTTTATTTGTTTAATCAGACATTTTAAAATTCAAAACGTCAATATTTAGTTCAAATTTAGTATAATTATGGTATAAAAAGCTTAGCTACATATCTCTTTTAGCTCCATCAGCTTCGTCTGAACATACATAATATTTTTAAAATATTGAAAAACGTGCAAAATATCAATCATAACTTATTTGTTTGACTTTATATAACAGTGCTAGTAATTTTACAAGCCCTAGTGTGAAACGAAACCATCATACGCATTAGTAGCAATATTGTACTAACGTTCTTATTCGTACGCTGGACTTACTCTAGTATGTAAGTATAGTATTGGTCTGCCGGCAAGATCGTTAGCAAAACGAATTGCGCGTTTATAATTTAAAAATCCCACATTTATTCAGTGCATGTTGCACTTAATAATACTTGATTCACATGTTATATTCTTATTATTGGGGAAAATACAAGATTACAGATGAAAAAGATAGATTTTACTTAAACTCGAACGAATTTCTGTTTCAACTCGATTCGACTTCGAGTTTTTCGAGTTACTAAATCTGAAACTCGAACCGGACCGAAAATTCTCGAGTTGGGCAAATAGCCAACACGAACCGATCCGAAACTCGAACCGATCGAGCGAGTTTCGAATCGGTTCGAGTTATGACGAACCTTAATGAATAATCATACAGATGCCCTTCTTTCAAGGGTAATGCACGAGCACGCCTCAACATTATAATATCAATTATGTGAATATAATATTGTAGATTGTAGAATAATTAAAGCAAACGAAACAAAACTGATCACTTTATGTACACAGTATTACACCTTTTGTCTCTGTTTTATTGTTTATTCACTCAAGGATCACGTAATTAAATATGTTACACATTTTTTACCACAAAATCTAAACATTCTAAATAACAAAATAACCTATATAATTAATTCAGTCTATGTATTATCAATACTATTTGCTTTTGCTGATGTTTTATCAAAAAATTAAGGCTTACAGTCAGTTGTGGATAATTTTCTTCGTTTTACTGTTAATATGCCTACTAAGGTTATTTAACTGCCTATGGGGTTCGCATTTTATGGTATTAAAATGCAAAAATTTTTTATCGTTGAAATACATACATACCTATACTTCTCGCATAAGAATTAAACATCGATTTTCTTTCCCCATCATTATCATCGTACTTAAAGGCATTCACTTTTAGTGCTTTTGAAAAAAGGAAACATTGCAAAGTCAATAATAATTTCAAGACTAAAAAATGTGTCAATATCCATAATCCATATCGGTACCAGTACCGGTACCGTTACCGGTATCTTCAATAGTTAACACGTATACACATAAAATTCAGAGCGCTATATATATTTGATACTTTTATTTGGTTATAAAAGTTTTAGATTGCGACTATTTTAGTGATACATATATCTGTGCGGATTTTCGGTGACCGGCTATATTATGAGAAAATAAAAATAAAATAAAAGACATCAATACACTAAATGAATAAACGTAAGTAAGTACCTACTTCCCTATGCAAAAAAAGTCAGTTTATAGAAACATGTGTACCATTCCATTTCCATTCATCTAATTACGTGCGAATAAGTGATTGTAACAAATATTAAAAACGAATATACAGTAATACACTTAAAGAATCAAATATTATTGGATAATGGTGTGCTTTTTTGATATGCTGATGACTGTTGAACTAGTGTACGGATATATGGATACGGGACCGGGACTATTGATTATATTATATTGATGATGCCCGACTAATCGACAGTTAGGTCAACTTCGCGATTACCCAGGAAGCAAGCGCAAAAAAAAACGTTTTCATGAGGTTAAAAGGCAGTAGGTATAGTGAAAGTGTAGTGTACATAACAGTGCAGTGTAGACAACACACTCAATAATTCAATAAAAAAAATCTCATTGCATTAGAGGTAGTGTAGAAAACTACAAAGATAAGATAAATTTTATATATAATATGTCATTATGAGTGGCTTGTATGCACTTTCTATTACGTGATGGTGATGATGCTGATGGGGAAAATCGGGATCATCGTCGTGACTCATTGCTGCTCCTGGTAATAAACTACTACTGCTGTACTGGTAGTTAGTAATACAGCAGTAAGTTGACACTATTACTATTAGCACCAAAAAGTAGGTAGGTAGGTACCTACAGGTACTTCCTTTTTCTTTCAGATTAAATTCAAATATATACGTCGTTTAACTGAAGATTAAGATTATCCCAATATAGTTACTTAATGTATACATACATTGTTGATATACTGTATGTGATTATTGTGTACGTCCTTAACGCCTACATCCAAGTTCCAAGACGTCAAACAAGTAAATATTGAGATCTACCCAAAACAAATCACACACAAATTGTCAACGTAAGTTACAGTTTGTCATTTGTCAACATAAATATTATCAGTGATATTCATAAGTTGGTTCTGGTTCTGTTTTCGAAGATTTAGCAGTTATCTTTATGATCCCTCTCTTAATTCCTCAATCAACGTATGAATTGTTCAAAATCAACCAAAAGGTCGGCATTCCAACTCCAACAAGGTAATAAAATTCATATCTTTACTTTGAGTTGTTGAAATTCTTGCTACTTGTCCACATATTTATTTTTATCAGTCAGTATTATCGTATTACATACTGATCACAACCTACGTTAATTACTTCTACAAAATTTACAATATTCTTTTTTCGCAATATTGTATATAAAATTCAAATCGCTGAATTCTATTCTACACTGAACATCCGAACAAAGAGGAATTTTCTCCGTAGTTATTTTAATTTGTTTTATAGCTTTGCTTTAGACCCGGGAGTTATAAGAATGCAGTATAAAAATATAAAATCATCTCCATTTGACTCAATTATATGGACCCGGGAGTTATTAGGGACCCCATGGAGTTATTTGGGATTCGGGAGCTATTAGAAGCTATACGGTTCTTTCATTTTTTTAAAAATTTGATGTTATACTGGAGTTTATTATGCAGTCAAATGGGAAGAAATGGCTTGTTTCACTATAACCTCCAGTAGATGCGTAATTCTTAACGAATCTCAAAAACGTGAGCTTGGAACAGAAACCTAAGAAACCTCATAAAATTATTTACAAAACAGCATATCATTTGTAATGGGAGTGAACTGGGTTCACAAGGCACAGTTTCATGAACATTGTTTATAGAATACATCGAATATACACATGTATGTACCACCCAAAATCCTATGGTCCATTCATGATGTCATGGATGCCCTAAGTGCAGGCATTTGTTTGTCTTTCTATGATAGACGTGACAATGACGATAAGAATAGTTGTATTGGGATAAGTTTCGATTTCGGTAATAGCTATATAATATCTATATCCCATAATATCCCACAGTAGAACTCATTTGGACTCATTTGTCGGAGTTACCGACACCGACATTGATATGAATCATAATAGTATATAACAAAGATGAATGCAGCTGGATTGATTTGCAGAATTACAATCAGAGAATCATAAATATTAGAATTATTTCAAGTAATTTTATATACCTACCTAATTGCAATGGTGTCAAATTAACTAAACGAATATTGCTCAGTTCAGGTTCAGATCCCAATCAGGGCCGGACGAAGGAATTGCTTTTAGGCAGCAATTTGTTTCCATACAAAACCAACTATTTTGATTTTATTGAAGGTTTTCTTTGGTAAAGCAAAATGTTGTATTTGCATGTTTAAAAAAAGTTTGAAATGTTCTTTTTACTTGATTCAGAAAAATGCAAAATGTACTATTTTTTACATGTTTTGAGAAAAGTGGAAAATGTTTTATTTACGTGTTTTGAGAAAAGTGCAAAATGTTCTATTTACATGTTTTGAGAAAAGTGTTAAATGTTTTATTTCCATGTCTTTGAAATGTTCAAAAATATTTATTTTGCATGTTTTTGAAAAGTCAAAACATTTTTTTTGCACGTTTTTGAAAATTGCAAAATGTTCCATTTACATGCTTTTTGAAAATTCAGGCAGCGGGGGGTGACGGCTGCCTGTGCTGGCCACTTTATCCGGCCCTGATCCCAATAATTTCATCCAACGACAATTGACACTGAGACTGGATTCACACAGACACGTTTACAAACAATAATTACGACATTATTACACATTTATGATTAAATATATCATACTGGGATTTTCAAATACCTATAGTACTATATATAATTTATATTAAAATAAATTCGCTTTATAAATAATAAGCGTTTAACAATTTATTAGCTGAATAATTATCTTGTACGTGACGTACACGGTAATACCATATACATATCACATACCCGACAGCCGATAGAGCTGATAGGCCAATCACTGTTTTGACTGTTTTATCTGCGGTATTATCAGCTTCTTTATAAACAAAATGATCCAGTCATCGCATCAGCTGCAATGGTCAGCTAACTATACGTCATACTAATTACGTATACACTAACAAAATAGGTAGAAACAATGCATACTATATAGTCCCACATGCATAACTATTTAAAATACACGACAGTACGACACAAGGCTGGACGCAAGTAAATTATCTTATCTTTTTGTAATATGATAACTAGAGATGAGGAAAATATTATTATTCGAGTTGATAACTATTGTTTTACCAGCACCAGTACGACCATCCTGAGTCTGAATACTTCCTAATAAATCCGACGACTGACGACTGCTGACTATACTGAGCTACACACGCATTACGACTTCAAGTGTCAAAAATCATTAATAGTTTATTGCTCGGTCCATGATAAAATAATAAGAATCGAAACAAGAGCACGTACGAGTCAGGAGTCATCAACAGTAGTAATAAAAATAATAAATCAGTAAATCACATCCCTTCAGAGTCAGACAAATCTGTGTGCGTCACAAAAAGGGAGACGATGATGTACATTGCATTAAGTACACCACTTGATTACTGTGGAAATTAAGGGTCTTGCTTATAGGGTATGGTACTAGTAGTGTGCGTGTACTAAAATTACATAGACAATTTACACAAAGAAACCAAAAGACAAAGAACCCGCCTGAGCAAGTCATTATTTACACTTGAAGTAAGAACGTTTTTCATTTGCCACCCGCACCCTTAAGGCTGGCTGTTGGCTTCCAGATTCCGTATCGAGGCAAAACGAAAGACGAGACTACAGATACGTTTTAGGTTCGGTCTGTTGTTGAGTTTGACTGCTGAGCTGACGGTGACTCACACTAAAATAGGATCCGAAATAAAAACAGCGTGCCTACGTACTTACTTACATACTTAAGTATTGTTGGTCTTCCATTCTCGGATCGTTTATTAATCTGGAAGTGGTTGACCGAAGGAGTTGCATCAAAGACTATCCTCTCATCTCTACTTAAAGTGGTGGAAGTGTAAATATAATATTGATTGTGCGTTGGCAATAACAATTTTATTTAATAATAATAATAATAATAATAATAATAATAATAATAATATTGGTTTCCGGGTAGAATCCTGGTGGATTTGAGATAAATCTCTTGTTTGCCCGGTATCACTTTATTTCACTCGGTGCTACTCGAATCGGTAGTGGTTTAATTCAATTCATTTTAAGTGTCGTGTGTATAACCTTTACCTACCAGTACCATCCACTTATTCATTCATATTTGCTAAACGTGTTTTGCAAAATAGGAAGGCTGCGGTTAGGCGATTTCATGAAATAAATTGTCAACTATATCAATTTGTATAGTATTTCCCAGTAAAGTTATTGTTTGTGTGTACTTTAAAGTTTTGAAGACTGGAAATAACAAATAAGGAAACTGCCAATAATTGACAGTCAATATTATCCACTGATCGGAAGGGAAGTTCAACCGCTGACCGCTTATCAGTTTCCCAATCATTATGGCAAACAACGGGACTAAAAAGGATTGGCGTAATTTTGAAAAGCGTCGGGAAGAGGCTTTAAAAGCTGGATACGGACAATCCCCTCCTACTGTGTATCCTTCAGCCATGGCTTCCAGTTCTAATTCTAACATAGGAGGAGGGTATGCTCGTCTGGAGGGGAACTCACCTAGAAATCATGGGGGTGCGGGCGGTACGGTTCCCGTGTCGTCCATCTATCCAGGCCAGATACCTGCTTCAGCCACAACAGGTCCATTCTCTTATACTCATGGGTATGTGTATGGGGCACAGCCTCCGCCTCCAACGCCTTGGACTCCACATGAGAATCCTAGTCCAGGTGGGGAATTCACCCGGGATGGGTACTCTAATAGTCATGGTGGTTCCCAACGACAAGACGTAAGTTTATTTCTATTATATTTTTGGTCACTAGTCCAAATAACAGATTTCAGTTCTATGAAAAGTTTGCTATACATATATGGTTTCAATGTTGAATTAAGCTAAATTATTGCATATCGTCGGTGAAGAACCAAAATGACCCATATCCATTTGTAGCTAAAAACAATATCCGCTATCTACAAAAATATTGAAACATGTCTTGAAAGCATTTAAATAGAACATTGAGCACTTTTGAAAAACATGTAAATAGAATATTCTACACTTTTCAAAAACATGCAAATAGACCATCTTACACTTTTCAAAAACATGTAATTATAACATTTTCCACCTTTTCAAAAACATGTAAATAGAACATTTTACGCTTTTCAAATCCTCGTAATTAACATTTTACGCATGTTTCGGATTTTGTTTTTATGAAATAGCTCATTTTGATTGTAGCTTAAATTGGATATGGGTAATTTTGGTTCTTCACACACGATATTCAACTGGCAGATGCATTGATGTAGTTCTCTTGTTCAAACTGCTTCCATCATTAAGTTTCTATAAACGGTACATTCCAATAAATTACGTATGGAAGTGTGCAATATAGATAGTTTTCTTAAAATAAATAATGAATGTAGCCAATTTATTCGAATGTCATTAATTTTGAAATTTTGGTGAATTATAGAAAGGAAAATTTATCACTGAGGAAGAATTTGAAGGGCCGCTGAAGAAGCGGAAATGTCGAGATGTTATTTGCTTGGCGTTATTTTCTGTGTTTTTGGGACTGATGGTGAGTGGGCAGAAGGACCTACGATATACAAATATGTATTAATTTGAGGGAATTATTGTTATGTTATTATATAGGCAATAGTTAATTAATTATGTAGCATGCGAAGATATGGCATCAATTTATTTAATAATGATGGTGCTCAGTTTCTATGCATGTTTGAATTTTACTTATGACTTAAGGAGTTAAATAGTGCGTATTTAATTAGCGATTGCGATCGTTTTGTATGGTGGTAGGCTGTAGTGGCTGGATACGCTCTATGGACTGGAGACTTCTCGAGAATAGTGCCAGGTGGAAGGGAAAGGACGTGCGTTGACTCTGGCTCTAATCCGGTTGACATACCACTGGCAGGGGGAGTAAAGAATTTTCCTAATTTCGATGATCCATTATTGACTCTAGGCACGAATGAGATTCGTAACATTACTGATTCTGATATCGACCAAGATTTCTTCGACGTAAGATTTTTTTTTTAAATGTTTACTTTATTATTATTGTATTTGTATGTCCTGTATGGATATAAGTGTGTACAATCTAATGTCGAAGATTAAATATACAAATCGTCGGCAAAGGATCAACTTTGATTATCTCCATTTCGGGCTAGAAACAAAATATTATAACCAACTCCATTCTGCACTAAAAGCAGTTTTGACCATCTCCAAGGGTTCCAATGTAAGGTCAATGGAGATGGTCACAGTTGCTCCCAAGGGCGGATCCAAGGGGGGGGGGGCTATGGTGCTTTAGCCCCCCCCCCTAGAAGCGAATTTTTTAACATTGCGAACATAGGAGCGGCCATTTTTCAAGATGGCTGCTCCTATCTTCTTAACATTGTAAGCCCCCTCCAGGAGGCCATTAGCCCCCTCCATATACAATTTCTGGATCCGCCCCTGGTTGCTCCCAGCTCAAAATGGAGATAATCAAACTGAATCCTTCTCCGACGATATGTGTTTAAAGTCGTATTTGCATAAGTTTAGTACTAAAAGTGATATTTAACAAATTTTACAGAAATTGGCATCTCAGTTCAAAGAAAACTGGCCAAACATCGTGTACATGTGCCTCATTTCTCTAGGTAACTTGAATTAATGTGTCTGTGTCCTATTGTAAAATAGTGACAAGTAATTTATGAACTTTAAAATTGATGATACCTGTAATTTTACAGTTTTGAGGATTATTCAAAATGAGTTAAAATTGTTTGTAATAATAATAATACCTATAAATTTTATTAACTGCAGCATGGTTTTGTACTAATATATATACTCTGATTTCATTTTGAATTATACTTCCTCCTATAGGTCTCTCTATTTTGATGACAGTACTCTTACGATTGTTCGCTGGCACTATCATCTGGATGGTCGTAGGACTGTTTATTGTATGCTCAGTCATTGGCTCGATTGTTTTATGGGTTGTTTACTCCCGTACTGACAATTTGGAGGATGGATCCTATTTTGACAAACATAGAAAGGGCATTCTTCTGACTCTTGCCATAATAGTGTCGATTATAACCGTATGTCTCATTCATATTACATTGTTAATGCCGAAATTATTTATGCGTTTTTTACATAATATTGTAAATCGTTTTTTTGCATATTTGTTTTTTTACATTAATTTACAGGTTCTAATCCTACTTGTTTTGCTTATCCTACGGAAACGCATTGCTTTAGTTGTTCGCCTATTCAAAGAAGCTGGCAAAGCAGTTCATGCAGTACCATTAGTTTTAATCCAACCAATCTGGGTAAATTGCTGTTATAAAAATGTGTTTAGCATTTTAATAATTTTATTGATAATACAGCATATTGAAATGTGTGTTTTCGAGTTGGATTAAATTTTAATAATGTGCACAAAATATTTGGCAATATTATGTATCAATGTTCTCTTTGGCTTTTTTTAGACCTTCATATGTCAGGGTATTGCCGGTGTTATCTGTGTTTCACTTGCAGTCCTTATCGAAACTTCGGAGGTGTTGGATGAGAGTACAGGCGAATGCAGAAAATCAAGTTTTGCTCAAGTGATTAAAATATTTCAATTTCTATTTTAAATTAGTTTTATTTGTTTTGTTACGAGATTACTTTCTCCATTAATAGTAAGGTTGAAGATGACAGCAGCTCGTTTTACCTCTAATTATAATAATCTTGTAACGCCACTCAGCTTTTTTTTTACTTTAAAATGTTTGTAATTTTTAAGTAGAAGTAGTCATTAACTGAATAAGTAGGTTCATGCTAATTTCCCAATTAAACCCCTAGGGAATTCAGTATACTTGCTGTGCTGCTTACTGAAATTAATATTTTATTTTATTCTTTTCAGGCAGGGCGGTATTTAAACGTCTTTGGCTATTTTTGGATGACCCAATTTATTATGGGCTGTCAGCACCTTGTCGTCGCCGGAGCCATTTCCCAGTGGTTTTTCACAAGGTTTGAATTTTTGTCTTTAAAACTTAATGAAAGAATGAAACAACAATTGCTGTAGACTTCAATAATATTATTATATCGTCTGTGAAGAACCAAAAATTATTTCCAATTTAAGCTAACATCAAAATGAGCTAATAATGTTATATAAATAAAATGTGGAACATGCGTAAAATGTTAATAAAGAGTTTTTAAAAAGTGCAAAATGTTTTATTTACATGTTTTTAAAAAGTGAAAAATGTTTTATTTACATGTTTTTGAAAAGTGTAAAATGTTCTATATGCATGTTTTTAAAAAGTGCAAAATGTTTTTTTACATGTTTTTGAAAAGTGCAAAATGTTTTATTTGCATGTTTTTGAAAAGTTTAAAATGTTCTATTAAGATATATTTGAAAAGTGGAAAATGTTTTATTTAAATGCTTTTAAGACATATTTTACTATATTTTTTTAGATAGTGGATATTTTTTGAAAGCTAAAAATGGATATGGGTCATTTTCGTTCTTCACCGACGACATGCGTATATTGCTTGGATGTTTTATAGATTTAGAAGTGCTTTAGTTCTCTGATACTAATGCTACGCTATCAAGTATGTTTTTGTTATGATGAACCGTGGTCACTACACCAATACGTCTAATTTCATTTCCAGAGATAAATCGAGATTGGGCACACCGCTTTTGACAAGTATCAAAAATTTGGTTCGTTATCATTTGGGCTCCATTGCTTTTGGATCTGCTATCATTGCTGTCGTGAAGTTTTTGCGTTATATTTTAAACCAAATAAAAAATCGGCTTAGTGGAGCCAGTAAAATTGTCGCAGTTCTGCTCTGCTGCTGCCAATGTTGCCTCTGGTGCCTAGACAGTTTTTTGACTTTCCTCAACCGCAATGCCTACATTGAAATAGGTTAGTTTAGTTTCTTAAATTTGTTATTATTTTTGAAATATTACGCAGGAGAGAAATAGCGCCTTCTTGCAATATTTAGCTACACTATAATTTATAAAAGGTTTATTTATGATATATTCCAATTTTGAATAACAAAAATTCTTGTTCTAACGTAAGTAAGTACCTGTTGTTTTTTTATTCCAGCAATTTACGGGTACGGATTTTGTCCTTCGGCTAAGCGTGCATTTAAAGTCATCACGAACAATGCTCTTCGTCTCGTTGCTATTAACTCAATAGGAGATTTTGTCCTGTTCCTTGCCAAACTCACCATAGTAGGAGTCACAGTCTTGTGTGGGTACTACATATTTGAGGTAATACTTTCTTTAGTTTTTATTTTTCATAATTATAAGCGTAAAACAAGTAGCAATGCTAACAATAAGAAAATTTTTAATATAATTCTTAAACTTTTATTGTTTCCCCTTATTTCTAGAGTACTATTGAAGCAAACCGAACGTTAGATTTTGAATGGGTATTGATTGTAGTAGGGGCCATTTTTGCCTACTATATTGCACATTGCTTCATCAGCATTTACGAGGTATGTAGCAATATTTTACATAATTTTTATGAAAATATACCAAATTAAATACAATAATTGTCAGAAGAAAAATGTGTAATTTAAAATGTAGATGGCGATCGACACCATTTTCATCTGCTTCTGCGAAGACTTTGAAATGAACGATGGGGGTAGCCGGCCATACTTCATGAGCAAAGGCCTTATGGTAAGTTGTCGGCAGAACTAAATGCAATTTTGTGCAGTTGCAGTTTAAGCCTGTAGCTTTGTGCAGGCGTGTACTGTAGTTGTAGGTCCTTAATAAAAATTGTATAATTAACTCATGTCATTTTTAAATTTTGCAGGAGTTTGTGAAGATCAGCAACAAGGTCGAGAAAAAGCAAAAAAAGGAAAAATAAATTCCGATGTTTTCTTTTTAATTTTCTTCTTGTTGCAAAACAACAGAACGTTATATTTATAACTACTGATTTTTCTAGTATAGTTAATTATTGCTGCGTTATTGCTTCAAAATGTTTGTTTTTGAATGCTTCTACGGTCGTAGATATATTTAACTTAATTGATTTTTGAGACGGTTGTCCTACATTATTCCTTTGATTTTATGTATTGTACTAAGGAATTTATTTAAGTTTATTTTTGCTGTCGCATTATTGTCTCTCTAATTTTTGTTGTTGCTGTTTGAGCATTGTTCAAAGTATTTTTTAAATAATGTTTGGATGATATTGTACGTGGTATTTTATTAATTCATTTTTTACTACTCTTGAAAATTTTACTATAACACTCACAACTTATATTTACACACATGCTTATTCACCCGCCCTACTATTTAACTACTACAATTATTTGCGGGGAAAAAACGTTTGAAAAAGAATGTATGATTTAATACTTTTTTAAACGATGAAAGTTGCAAACGATATCTTCGATTTTTGTTATTATTGTAATGTTTTTTTCTGGTAGGATGTATATTCTTAATTGAGTTTGAAATAATAGTAGATTGATATGTTTATTCATGTAATAAAAATATATTGCTTGCCTGTGCTGATTTTGTAAGTAAATTTCAAATGTAAAAATTATGCTGAGCGAACAGATGCTCCAATAGTTAGCGAGCTCAAAAAAGCAAGAAGAAGTTCTACTTATGATCATAATATTTTGTATTTATCAATATTGTGGAGCTCCTTTTGTTAAATGATTGAACGCAATAACATATATTGTATTTAACTATATTATGAATTGTTTACATATATAAGCGTATAAATATACATACATAAGCGTGCCTATGACTGAAATAAAAAATTACGGGTTCGTCTAACGTAAGTGTACACTATGAAAATAAAGCAATATATAGGTAGGTAGGTACATTTCTATTCCTAATAAAGAACTTGCCTGACATCTGCATCTGCAGCTCGTTTTACCTATAGTTAGTTCATACATTCTAAGTGTTTTTCTTGTGGGTTACATAATTTAATTCATATTTAAAGCCTAGAATCTACTTGAATGCTATGGGTTAAAAATCAATAAAACAATAATATTATTTGTAGTTTGTGTTTCTTAAACATGAAATAAAAATTTTTGAATACTTTTTGAGCCACGTTTTTATCACAAACGATTATTCCAACCTTGCGGGATGCCGAAACCGAAATTGCTGCAGTACTGAAGCGATTCAGCAAATAGTTCAATTCAAAAACGCTTTCAAAAACGTATGCTTCATTTACGGCTTAAATCTTGAAATAGAACATTTGCAGAAGTTGCCAGCAAAAACATACAGAGCAAAGGTCAACTCAGTGTATCATTACCCCTCGTCAATGAAGTCTACGGTCCTGTAGTTGCTGTTTTTGTTAGCTCAAAAACCGTCTGGAATGAACTAAATATTTAGTAGTCATTTAATGTAATATTGTCAATCTAAACTACTTAATGCCATATCGTCTATTGAGAACAAAAATAACCTATATCCAATTTACGCTAGAATTAATATGAGCCATGCCAAAAAAGGCAGTTAAATAAGATACATGCTTACAACGCTAATCGCAAGTTACTAAAACGTGCAAATTGTTCTATTTCAATGTTTTTGAAAAGTGCAAAATATTCTATTTACATGTTTTCGAAAATTGCAAAATATTCTATTTACATGATTTTTTAAAAGTTCAAAATGTTCTATTTACATGATTTTTGAAAAGTGCAAAATGTTCTATTCGCATGTTTTTCAAAGGATCAAAATGTTCTATTTACATATTTTTTGAAAAATGCACAAGGTTCTATTTACAGGCTTTCATGGTCACGTTATTTTAATTTTTTGTGTGGATAGTCCGATAGTACATTTTGTTTTCAACTAAAAATGGAAATGGGCCATTTTGGTTCTTCGCAGGCGATATTGCATTGATAAATTCAGCATGGAAATGCAGTAGGAAATAATTTGTTACAAAAAGAAAATTTCATGCAACGAAAAAACTACCATTAAGTATGTCAGCAATTAGTTTCTGCCGACTCCCGAATTTCGAATGCATCGACTACGACATCTGTGCAAATCTTCAAGAAAAGAAATTCTCTGCTCCGCCCAACTCTGAGATCCACAGTTGTGCCTCGAATGACTCTTTGAACTTAAACTTGAACTATAACTACAACAACAACAACAACTACTACAACTACCCGGCGGACAACAGGTATTATTGTGACAGTGATA
Organism: Dicyrtomina minuta; assembly: GCA_949802685.1. NCBI lineage: Eukaryota > Metazoa > Arthropoda > Collembola > Symphypleona > Dicyrtomidae > Dicyrtomina > Dicyrtomina minuta. Next base: position 39,294,375 of record OX461808.1, on the reverse strand, counting down.
GTGATTTTAAAAATGCAACAAGACAAAATGACCAACCAGAAAAACCTTCCCGAAATGAAACTATATCCAAAACCATGGGAAGGGAACATTATAAGGTCAAAGTGGAAGATAAGAATGCAATGTTTGATACACGAATCCCTGGGAAAAAATGTAAAAACATTTGTGTTCCCCTTCCGTGCCAGATTAGAAAAGAACATTTAGAATTCATTACTCGTGAAATTCCGGATCCATTATGGAATACAACGTACTGTTTAGAAAGGATAAAAGTAATAATTACTTCCCCCGAATTGGAAAGTATGTCAGAGAGAGTTGAAGAATTGTGGAAATTATATTTGAAAAAATCTCCAAATGGTGTATATCTTCGGGATATTCATGAATTGAGTAAAATTATACGATATTTGGATATGGAGTATTCTGGACTAAGCTATGCTTACCAATTCCTTGGTTTGATCTTTAAACACATGAAGAAAGGTATCCGGGTGAAGATTATGAGTGAAAATGATTGCAATGAAAAACTTCGACTAACTTTCGATGGATTTGGTAAGTTTACCGATTATTTTTTGTCTTTACTCTCACAACATTAACATCATAGCCATAGCGTCCGTCCAGAATCAAATCTTGAAAAGTACGAAATGCTGTACTTACAACTTACACTTTTTTGAAAAGTACAAAATCTTGTATTTACACGTATTTGAAAAGTTCAAAATGTTGTATTTAGACGTTTTTGAAAAGTACAAAATGCTGTATTTACACGTTTTTGAAAAGTACAAAATGCTGTATTTACACGTTTTTGAAAAGTACAAAAGTGCGTATCTTGAAAACTTAAAGCCGACTATTTAAATAGTGCGGTGAAGTATGTAAGAAATTTGATTATGTAAATCAAGTTTTATTTACGTTTTAACAGGGCGGGCTTTGAAGTATGGTCAGCCACAAGTGTGCCTTGGAATTTTGCAAACATTGGTTGACTGGCTGGATTACTTCAGTGACAGTTCTAAACCCGCTCATGAAAGCTTTAAACCAAAGTGTGAAACTATAAAATCTCAACGGATTTTGTGCACTAAGAAAGAATGGAGAGTGACGGATGCCGGACGTTTGTATGAGGAAGAAGTGCCATGTAGTAAGAGCAAGAAGGTCCCTTTCCAGGAACCTGAACTGGAAATAAGATGTGTTGCAAACTGCCAAGTTATAAGACAGAAGAAACCTGAAAAAATTGAACCCATGTTGTCGAAATCATCATTTTTTGGAGCTTTTGAATCCAGCATTTTACCTTCTATTTTGGAACAGTTTATGGCTACAACGGAATGTGACATCGCCTACTGCAAAACATTAGTTATTATTCGGAGACTTTGTGAAAATTCGTATTGCATTCGTAAGGGTTTTACAATGTTTTAATTTGTCATACTTGTTTATACTAATTTCAATTCACATTATAAATCGAATTCATTCGAAAAATGGACTAAAATTTGGAAACTGAATTGGAAACACTTATGTAAATTAGTGCCGTAATATTGTAAAACTATTGTAAGAAAAATATTGTATTGTATTGTAAATTACAATACAATTACAATACAAAATTACAATTCTAACTTTTGGAACCTTAATTAGACCCCTCATTAGGATTAAATTACTGACTTGATATTTACCATGATAACTATCATGTACATACACGATTTTTGCGTAAAACAAAGGCTCAGAACACACTCCAGAAAATTTTTGTATTGTATTGTAATTGTATTTACAATTAAAATTGTAAATATGGGCTAAAGCCCTTGTTTAATGGCAGCCTTAACAGCAATATTAAGCAATTTGATTTAGTTGAATGTATCATTAAATCTTATATAAATTTTTCCTGCGTAAACTTCATACAAAAAAATACTTTAAATTCAGGTAACATAACGTTAGTTAACATTGACGCAAAATTTTTAAAGTTTAATTTTAAAATTGCAAATTTAAATCTTTTTGCAATTAAAAAAATAGATGTACTAATTTTAAATTTTAAAGGAATGTTTTAGTTTTTAAAATGATGTATTGTATATGTTATTCTGTTGAGTAACTCAAAAGTCAATCAAATCGTGTAGATAGGTAGGAATAGGAGAATAATGAAAATTTGAATGTCCCGCTAAACCTAAAATGTCAAATTTCGACCGGTAACTCTCTGCAACTATGGACAAGTGATAGATCAAAATGACGGCAATTAGGAGTAGAATAATATGTATTATGATTAACGCGCAAATTATAAAAGCTTTAATTTAATATTGCAGATTTAAAGTTAATTATAATTAAAACAAATAGTAAATTAAATAATTTTCGATTTTTAAAGAATTTTGTATTTTTTATTTTTTACGAGCTTCAAAATGACATATCGCATGTCTAATTCGGTTGAGAATTGCCAAAGGTTGCTAAATTATGTAGATAGGTAGGAATAATGTAGATATGTAGAAATAACGGAATATTGAAAATTTGAATTTCCCGCCAAACCTAAAATGTCAAATTTCGACCGGTAACTCTCTTTAAATATGAAGAAGTGATATATCGAAATGACGAAAATGAGGAGAAGAACAATATATATTGCGATTGGTGCGCGAATTATGAAAGCTTTAATTTAAAATTGGACATTTAAAGTTAATTATGATTAAAACAAATAGTAAATTAAATAATTTTCGATTTTCAAAGAATTTATAATTTTTATTTTAAAAGAGCTTCAAAATGACATATCGCATGTCTAATTCGGTTGAGAATTGCCAAAGGTTGCTAAATTATGTAGATAGGTAGGAATAATTATAAAAATACAATTACAATTACAATTACAATTTACAATATTACGGCACTAATGTAAATCATATTATCGGTTCAAATTTATTTTGATATTTTAATTTGTATAGGTTCTTGTGTTATGAATTCTCCAATAGTGGACACGTGCTTAGCAAAGCTAAGTAATAGTGATCCAAAGAATGAAGTTTTAGCTCGTACTATTGAACTACTGTACTCACTATTAGCTTTCCCATCCGAAGATTTTAATGGAGTCAAAATATTTTCTTTTCCAAGTGAGGATTCGTTCAAGTAAGTAATAACTTTGAAATTATTAGGGTTAGAATTGTTTTTCGTAATTCAGATGTAAAGTGCATTTGTTTGCTCTTAATCGCATCATTTTATTTTCATTTTAGAATGGTTTTAATGAAGTATGTAATAATGTGCTTTACTAATTGAATCACTGGGCTGTTTTGTTTCGTTTCAGAATCTTAATTCATCGTTTCATGGTCCTATTAATATCGGATTCCAAAGTTCCGCATCCATTAAGAAATGACGTTGCCTTTGTAATTTATCTCCTCGCTCTAAACTGTCCACCTTTGAGATCAGCTTTTGCAAGGAGACTTCGTGGTATACTTGTTACTTTATTTTAACTTGTTTCATTTTTTCATATTTTTGTGAGCTTCAAAAAATCTATGTACAGAAAAAGTAATAAAATTTTCAATCCTTCTAACTATAGATTTTGCGTCAATACTAGCGAATAATATTTTAACCGATCTTAATTATGAAATACTATTGGACTCGACAATAGATGACTTCGAATTCATGCAATATCTCATATGGACTTTAGATTTGGTTATCCCCTCTTCACCGGACTACTTTCCAGTAAATTTTTGATCACTACGCTGTTATGTTCTAGACTACTTTTTAATATACAATTCATTGTGTGTACTTAAGAATTTTGCATTTTATTATTTCATTAAACTTACCAATTAATTGTATCCGTATTCTATTATATATAACTTATTTCGTCGATGCTTACCAGTATGCACTTAGTGAGTGGCCATTAACATTACTTGTTTCATATTGTTTTAGATTTTAGAGTCGTATCAACTCGTACCGGTCATGATAAGGATCATAATTGGCCCATGCGTTCTGATTGAAGAAGCCGGTGTTGACTCAACGAGTTCTGAGATGGTGATGCGTGCTGCATGGAAAGCTCTAATAACGTTTGCTAATTTGAAACCGCTTTTATTTCTGCAGTGTGAGGGAGCTGGAACGTAAGTACTGCGTCACACAAACAAAAGCAGCTAGCTCCGTAATAAATGGGCAATTTTAAATGGGAAGATAATTGGGAAGTTGCATCGTGGGGATAAAAGAAAATAACTACAAATAATGTTATTTTATTTTATCAAAGATTTTATAATTAAGTGCACTTGTCTTTATTTTTTTCACGAAAAGAATGCTTACAGTTCTAAAAATATTTGGAGCGTCTGGAAAAGCACCGTTGAATGTTGTAGAAGTATTTTTGGATGTTTTAAAAGCCATTTTAATTCGTGGGAATTCTGGCGATGATGAATATGATGAAATTATGCCATATTTTTGTAAAAGGGACGCCATTGAAATATTTTGTGGTCAGTTCTGTTTTGATTTTCACCAAAAACTTTATAAATTTAAAAATGAATCTGCCTTGCAATAGCATTGAATTTACATGTATTTTCAGTTTTTACAGACCTTTAAAAAAATATACAATTAATACATTCTTTTGTAGCGAATAAAAAATGCAAGAAAAGCATTTTTTGCAGGTTTTAGATTCAAACTTTTGCGTAATTAATTAAATAAATGTTCAATTACAATCTGTAGAAATTCTAGTGAGACTTACCTCCTCCAAGAATTTTAGTGTATCAATGGAACCTCTAATTTGTAAAACCCTTCTGTGCTGTGCTGAAATGGGAAAATATGATGATAAACAAAAGGATGTTTTTGCAAATAAAAACGGTGTCAAGGCCGTGATACGACTCATCCATCAACTTTTGTACTCACCAGCTCAAGTTCGACATATGACTCCTGTGTAAGTTCAAATAATCCTCTAATTTAAATTCTAGATTGAATTAGTAAACAATTGGTTTTGTTTTATTTAATATTCACTGCGCAGTACATAGTACACAGATGATATTTAAATGATATGCATAATATATTGTATCAGGCTTTCAGCATGGACTATCTATGAATAAATACAATTATTATAATATTAGTAGTACGAAATCCTAAATATCGTAAGTTTAGGCTGCGTACATAGTAAATTAATTCAAATCAATTCCTTAGAAACCTTCATCACGCGTGGTCAAATTACAGTTGTAATTATTTAAATTAATATATATAAGTGTATACAGCACCTAGATCCATATGCAGAGTTGGTACTTATACTATATTCTCTCAGATATTATTTCTTTAATTTTAATATGATACATAACTTTAATTGTATTGAGATTGTAATTCATACATCTATATAATAGTGTGATAGTTTTTCTAATTTTCTATATAATATTTTAGGTACTTACATTTATGAAGACAATCCTCTCTCAATATTAATAAAATACGATTTACATTCATGTCGTACCCATTTATTATTCTGTTAGGTTAGGTATTCTGTGGTTTGTGTTAAGTATGTATACTTTGACCACAACATCTGCAGTTATGATTTATGCATGTGATCTTTATGCGGATCATTTTTTGCATTAGAGAATTTAACCGTAAATTAATAAATCAGCAACTTGGCAACTGATTAATTATTAAAAAGAAATTGTATGAGTAACGCAGAAACAGCTCGATAATCGATCGATAATATTTTTACGTACTTAGCTAGGTACTTAATGTAATTTTTTAATCAGACTTGTATGTGTTCGCATGCATGTAAGTAGCTTCCAGTTATGTGATATACATCCATTATTTTGCATGTGACGCTTTTTCCGAATTTTAATTTTTAATGTGCAATAATCTTACAAATTACTTCGACTGTCTTTTTAATTTAATTATGATTCCAAAACATTAGTGTAAACTCTTATGCTTAGTATTTGTGAATCATCTTTTTTAAAAACGTAACTGTAACACCGTGTTTTAATAATGGTGAGTTTCTGTGCCTTATCCTTATGTGTGTATCTCTAAATTACAAGCGTGAATACGGGTGTGTAATATGCATGTAGGTACCTACTCAAGTATTCTCGTATATGTATAATGTACACACGCAAACTGATATGATATAGGTCGATACGGGTAAACGGACATTTTCCTCCCGGACTTTTTCCTCCCGGACATTCCCCCCCCCCCCGGACAATTTCCTCCCGGACATTATCCTTCCGGACATTTTCCTCCCAACTCGTAACCGTGGACATTTTCCTCCCAATATCAAAACAGCTTCACTGAAAGAAACTAGTGTATCTATCCACAAAATTTAAATACGTACTCGTAAAAGTTCTCATGAATGTGCAAAATTTCTAATCTGAAGTACGACGCAAGTTTAGTACCATTTCCTTAATAAATACTTATTCAATAAAATGCTAAACAATTAACCATTATTTCATAAAACAGAGGAAAAGATGCATTTTAGTTGTTCAGTTAGTTATAAATACATATTTTTTGGAATGTCTTCGAACGCATACATTTTCGAAAAACGATTTTCGTTTCCTTGACATAAGTGATTTTGATAGTGGGAGGAAAATGTCCTCGGTATGCTTTGGGAGGAAAATGTCCGGGAGGATAATGTCCTGGGGGAAAATGCCCGGGGGAGAAAATGTCCGGCAGGAAATTGTCCGGGAGGAAAATGTCCTACAACCGTCTATACGCTTTCAGAAAAAGTAAAAGCTTATGCATATGCACCTTCCTACTTAATGTGCTATAATAATAATTAATAATTAAATACTTTAAATATAATAGTGCCCAATGCGCCTATGTATCTCATATGATGGACTTAACGAGTCTGGTACAAATGCAGAAAAAGTAAATTAAGCGCGTAGCCAACGTAACGGTTGATTATAATTTTACTACTTGTATTTGTGTCTTTGTGTCTTGTGTATGAAACAAAAGACCTTGAGTTGCCTTGATTGTTGATGTTATTATATAGGATTGCTGTGGAAGTAAGTGTAGGACAAGATATTTATCTTTTAAGCAAGATTAAAAGTATCTATGTAACTAGCTATGTAAATATTGAATGGAGTTTAAATTAATGCAGTTAAAGTAAGTAACTATCAGTGCATTTTACATACAGTGTCTCCAAGAATTAGTGGCACCCCATTCACTCGCAATCTGAAACGGAATTTGTCTAGTGAAATTGTAACTACCCTAAAAGAGAATGATATTGACTATAACCTTATAAGTATTAAATCTAAAATTATCTGCAATAATGGTTACGGTGCAAAAATTCAGACGAAACTAACGCAGCGCTATTTCGCAGAGTAAAACCCGAAGCTTAATTTAATTTAACCTTTAGTAATAGCAAAATATTCCAGATTACATTCCAATACCGAAGGGTGCCAAGAATGTTTTAAGACACTGTATTTAATATGCACTTAAGTTAATACCTTACACATGTATAAACATAATATGGCAGAATATGTACACACAATTCAGATGAGTACTATTGTTATTCAACCGAGATATGCGAGATCTAATCAAAGTTGTGCTCGTCTTCGTATCGTAATCATAATTGTAATCCTCCGTGAGATGAGATTACTCCTCTGAATGCACACGAAGAAGAAATGCACTTTAAATTGCATCACTTACTTATAGTTACTTACATGTAGACAAATTGCTATTGTTAAATGGATAATTAACACGGGGGACTCAGAATCTGAATTGCAACCAACAGTCATCATCATCGCACCCTGCAAAAGATGAGCAAACACTTCAAATTAGTTAAGGAAAATCAATCTTGTTGATTGATGGCTTCATGTCACTCCGTCTTTGACGAATTAAAACAGGTCGCATGCTAATTTTCAAAAACAAAAACATGCTACCTAAAATATGACTATGTATATTGTCAAAATAAGCTTATTTAGTTCTATACTAGAAACTGCTTTTGAAAGTTTGAAGTGTATTTTGTTTGAATTTTAAATTTCAATTTGAAACGAAATGCAAAACATGCTAATTGAAATGCATGTTTTATAAAGTTTAAAGCCTGAGGATGTCAGAATGTAATGGCAGGTACTTAAATAACGATATTTACAATTTTGTGAAATTGTAAAGAATTTAAACTTTCTTAAAAAACTTAAGAAAATCGTCTACCTACTCGTACTTTAAACAGTTAATTTCTTGCTTTGTATTCTTTTAAAAATACGTGCTTCTAGATAGAACTTTTTGAGTTTATTTAACAAGATTTTTGACGTACAGCGTTTTTTGATTCTTCTTGTCCTGCTTTATCTTGTTGTATAAAGTGAAGACATTATTCTTACACATACTTTAAAAGTATACGTTTCCATGTAATTATCTACTTCTACCAGTTTGTCATGCCTAAAAATCGTAATCTGATATGTATAGATATATATCTTATTATTGTGTGTATACACAATTTCATTAATAATATAATTTTTTCTTGTGTTTGATTTTTTTGTGTAGATTGCACATAATGGTTGCAGACTGCATATGGCACTGTATAGCAGATTGTCCGACGGCACTAGAAACTTTCCTGCATAATGAAGGGATGTTCCGTCTTCTAGACTTACTGGAGGTACTACATTCTACTTTTTCTAAAAGTAACAATAATAATAATGCATTCTAATTCCATTTATTTGCCAGACCAAAGGACCAAACACATTACTACGGATCGACTACTTTTAAATTTTTTATACTATAATAACTACCTATACTAATATGTTTTTGTATATGATTGAGGCTACTAATATCATCATCAGTCTTCATTTTTGTTTTCTATTTTTGTAAGAAAATTAAATCCCCAAAACCATCATTTAACAAATCTTCTGTGAAGAACCAAAATGACCCATATCCAATTTAATATACAATCAAAATGAGCTATATCATAAAATTAAAATGAGAAACATGCGTAAAATGTTAAATAGGAGTTTTTGAAAAGCGTAAAATGTTTTACTTGCATGTTGTTGAAAAGGTACAAAATGTTCTAATTCCAAGTTTTTGAAAAGGTGCAAAAATTTCTAATTCCATGTTTTCAAGAAGGTGCAAAATGTGCCATGTGCTAATTCCATGTTTTTGAAAAGGTGCAAAATGTTCTAATTCCATGTGTTTGAAAAGGTGCAAAATGTGCTATGTGCTAATTCCATCTTTTTGAAAAGGTGCAAAATGTTGTATTTACATATTTTTGAAAAGTGCAAAATGATTTACTGAAATGCTCTCAAGACATATTTGAATATTTTTGTAGATTATTGATATTATTTTTAGCTAAAAATGGATATGGGTCATTTTGGTTCTTCAAAGACGATATTGCCTACAGGCAGTTTCCCTAGTTCATGCTTAATTTTTTTTATGTTATATATGCAGATTGCGGCAAGTCCCGCCGCTCAAGTTCATATGGCGGGGGTACTCGTGGAGCTCTCGGACTACTCCCGCTGTGCGGATCAAATGATATTTTGGAGACGTCGCATGAAGAACACAACAGCTCGTTTCGCTCATGACTCGGATTTCCAACTTCCCCCCACGAGGGGCTTGGAACAGATCTCCAAAACTGTTTCGGATACTATGGGGGATCTCGTCGAAGATACGGACCTCAGCCTGGCTGCAATGTTCTGTGAATTATGGAGGGAGGAAGAGAAGCGTCTAAATGTTTTGAGGACTTCCAATGGCGAAATCCGATGTAAGTACCTGCATAGTAATAGTAATAGTTTTGCAAAAACATTTAATTGAATTAATTGGATTTACATAAGTTTACAGGTGAAATAGTTGTTTTAATGATTTCTTCCTGATTTCTGTACGTACAGACATATATGTATGTTATTCGAATAACTGTACGACCAAGTGCGTTTCAAGTATTCCAAGTGTGTATGGCTGCGCGAGTATAGATATATGTAGGTAGGTGGTTATGAGTGATGAACATACATAGTGGACTTTGATCATATCAAACTTTTGCTTGGATTGATTGGTATGTTGTTTCTATGCCTGAACAGCCGTTGTTTTGTTGATTTTGATTTTGATCATGATTGGGATTTGGGATGATTGTTGTTGTCGGATATGGAGCTTCTATTTCCCCATGTGATGTAATCATTTCCTTCTTTTATGATGATTACGATTACGTCTTTTTTTTACTGTACATGTTATGATTTACTTGACTTTATTTCATAATCAAACCATCATCCTGAGAGAGTGATGATCTACAAACTACAAAGAAACACTGCATACTGACTGAGACATACTGAAAACTATTCAACTTTCAATTTGAATTTAATCGAGCGAATTATCGAATTATCGAATAAGGAATTCAAATTCGAATTCCAAGTCGAGCGAATTTACGAATTTACTTTTTATGCAGTTGTTCTTGTTCGTTTACGCTGTTTAGCACAGTTCCTTTTCTTCTTGTTTACTTACGACGTGTTGACTGACGTTGACATTATATGTATCTGTGGCATTAATTTATGTAATTGGATGTACCTTCTGATGGGCTCTATCTTGTTGCACCGGGGTAGTGGTCGGAAACTACATAGATATTCTGCACTTGTATTAATGTCAATAACGCCAATAATTTGGTTATGTTTTATTGTGTATGTCTACTGTGGCTTGTGGTGTGATAAGCCGCTTCTTGTTATTATTTCCCTTTCTCCGCCCTTCTTCCTCTTATCTTGGCTGCAGTCTTCATTTTTCTCGCTTTATGCCTTCATAAATTAATATACAGCATTGCGGTTTGATTATAGAGGTATATACTGTGTATTCAGTATATGCCTTACTCTAAACTTCGTTCAATTATAAGATTAAGATTAAAGCACCTAAGCAAACAAATTCCTATGCACGGTGTGACGTAGACGTAAAAATCTTTCGCTATGTACCGACGCCGATACTGAAGATGCATAATGATCAATCTTCTATTAATTATAACGTTTCAAATTGAACATTTTGCTTTTCCCCAGTAATGATACGTAGATAATTATTTTTATATCCGTATCTCATCATTTTGTGTTTAGTTTTGAGTTTAATTTGAGTGCAAATTAATTCTATGTTAAACATATAGTTTATATTTTTATAGGAGTGTGTGTGATTAAAAGCTCTATGTATATGGGCATGTATATACACCATGTTAACAGTTTCGGCAAATATCAGTAAGTCATTCATTAAATTTTCATCGATGAAGACCATTGCATTACAAGTTAGAAGTTTGAAGAGCGCGACGACGCTAAAGCGACGTTGCGTCGACATCTTAATCGCAAAACATGTAAGTGTATCCCATTAAAAATTCAGTAGGATTTTCCCCATTAACATAAATTCATCTCAAATCTCGATAGTTTACCTTTGTTCCTATAGGTATAGGTAGGAAAATAAATTTTAACTGTAAGGATGTGATGATATGGGATATGGTAGATTTAATATTATGCTTTTTAGTATTGCAATATTGTGAGTGAATGCAGTCACTTGATTGAAAATTTATGTCCCTATACTACTACATAGGTAGGTAGGTAGGCACGCTAATGCCTATAATTTGTGTGTCCTACCGGTACCGTTCTTATACATGTGCAGTGTAAACTTTAACTGAAATCCTAAGCTATACTTATCTAGTGTGTTAGTGCAGCTTAACACTAATAGATAATTAATATAAATTGATAATTATACCCATGCCAAGTTGCATACTGTCAGACTGAGGATCCCAAATGCGGATTCTTTTCATATCCCTAATGGTGTCTTTTATAGTGTTACAATGTGATAATGATAGTGATGATGGTAATAATATACATTAGCTTGATCTGTGTATAGTGTATCCACTATATCACTATATGCTTATTCGTACACTCGTATACTTATTTTGTATGTACCTAAATAGGATATTTAAATATGACGGTCGTCGCAGTAAGAAATAAATATGTCTTTTACACATTTTTAAGTAGTAGGTACTTACGAAATGTAGCTGTGAAGTAAAAGTTGTCACCATATTTAATTTATATAATCATTATCATTACCATCACGGGCTTAATTAGCATTTATTTGACTGTGTGATATCTTCGTTTTCGCATTTTGCTGCCTTTTTTTGTTGTTGTACATCCAGTGCCTTGCCTAGTGCACAGATGCGAGGGATATACAGGTACAAGAACTTGTTTTACTTGGGATCAATTAATCATTCCATATGTAATAAATCAAGGCATTAATGCGAATTCCAATGCGAATTGGAAAATTCGAATTCGAATTCGAGCAAATATGTAATGAATTTATTCAGAGATCTCGATCTCAGAGAGTCGAGTTTGTTTTTTAAAAATTCAGATCATCAGATGATTGAATATTAAATAATTATATGTAATTGAATATAATTAAAAGGTTTAAACGGCAGGTTTCTAAGTGGACCAACCAACTGTATGAAAACGAAATTAAAATTGAAATGGACAGCCAGGTCTACGGACACTGCAACTGCAAGGGACTGACATAATAATATTGAGCTCACTAGCATTAACCAACTAAAATGATGCTGAAAAATCAAACGAGAGAGCATTGCTTTTTATTAATTTGTACAAAATGCCGGATATTAGAGACGGCAGACGGAAGGATCTAATTAAATAGAATGTAATTGAGCCTAAACATCCTAATTAGTGTTTGTTTTTCATGCGCAGTTCGTTCTGTAAGTAGGCTTATGTAATGTGCATGTTACATATTCTTCCGTATCCTGATTATGCAATAATTTAGCAATTTTGATAATTGGCTCCTTGCCTGTCCAACCCAAATTTTGTTAAAGCCCGTCGGACAGGAATTTTGTAAATTATCAATATTTAGGTTATTGGGTAATTTGAAAAATTTGAGTCGGAAATTTGATAGAATGGAAATAATGTAGTTACGATTTTTTTCATCCTTTCGAAAACACCTACCTAGAACGTTTTGGAAATATTATGTAATTTGGAAATTTTGCAATAAATAAATAATGTATACTACAATATGTAGTGGGTACTCTAAAAACTTGTGTAGGTAGGCCATTTTGTGCTTTAAAAAAAATTGGTACATTTTGCACGTCGTCAGCAACTTTTTTAAATTTTTAGTAACCTTTGGGTCGGGTTGATATGATAGCATTATACAGATAACCATAGTAACTATTAGAAAACAAAAACTTGCAAACATCGTTTTACGTTCTACGAATTTCATTTTTATTCCACATGTATTACATACCTGGGTAAAAATGCACGTTTTAATGGAAAGTTTTTACACAAATGTAAGTAGTCAGTATCTTCAAGACGTTGTAGTTGCTTTGCATCGTTATCGTTAGTTTGAACATAGGTTTTTGATACACCAAATTTACACCTTCACTGATATCTCATCTTCCCCACTCTCGCAGTGACAATAACAAGCAAACAAGCGTGATTATGATATGATAATTAATGAGTCTCTTTGAATTCCTCAAGTCTTGTCATGCCCTCTTGGAGTAAAGTGCAACTACATACATACACATGCTCAATTTCCAATTTCAATTTCAATTATTCAACTTATGATCATTATGTAGTTTGTATTCATTATTATAGTTTTAAAGGGAACTTTCCCGTGTTAAGTGTAAAGTAAACTGTACATTTATTTGTATTTCAATTTGATTCAATTGGAAGAATGGGAAGTCCAAGGAAAGGGGAAGTATAAAACATTCAGTGATTCTAATTCGACAACTTGAATATAGTTTCATCTCATCTGGGTTTCTATGAGTATAATATAATTATCTTCATTGAAGAAGAAGCAAAATGGCTAATCTGCCTTGTAAATTATATTGTAATTTGGCCACTTTGCGTCTTCAGTAAAGACATTGTCTGTGAAGAACCAAAATGACGCATATCCATTTTTAGCTAAAACCAATATCAACTATCTACCAAAATATTTAAAATTGTCTCAAGAGCATTTAAATAGAACATTTGCCCTTTTTAAAACCATGGAATTAGAAAATTTTTCACCTTTTCGAAAAACATGTAAATACAACATTTTGCACTTTTCAAAAACATGGAATTAGAACATTTTGCACCTTTTCAAAAACATGGAATTAGAACATTTTGCAGCTTTTCAAAAACATGGAATTAGAACATTTTACTTTGTTGAAAAACTCCTAATTAACATTTTACGCATGTTTCTTATTTTGTTTTCATGACATAGCATATTTTGATTGTAGCTTAAATTGGGAATGAGTCATTTTGGTTCTTCCCAGACGATATAGTTAGGTAGGTAGGTGGATGTACTCACAGTAAAACTGCGGCTCTTTACGCAAATCTACGAATGATTACCTACGATTTACCTTTACACCATAAAGTGTGGAGCAAAACCAAAAGAGCTCCACGCTTACGATTACGTTTACGATTACAACGGGATTCTCCATGTGTACATACAGACACGAATGAAAAATGACTGAATGAAGAATGATGAATGAATTTCATCGTTTCTAATCTTTTATATTCTCTCTCTAAGTAAATGCGATACTCAGTGTATAATATATCACGTCTTCTCCCTTACGGCTACGACGACGACGGCTACGACGGCTAACAACTGTCTTCTGTCTTCGTCTCCCAAAAGTACAACTAAAGGACAAAGTCCCCGTTCAAAAGTTATGGACTGAAGAAACTGAAAGCTGAAATTGAAATTGAAATGAAAACCATTGAACCATTAGTTGTGTAGTTTTTTAATGTGACGCTAATGAGATCGAGATGAGAGCCCTTCTTCTTCTTCTTCTTCAGTCGTTATACGTACACGCCATTATGTAGCATAATATGTTAATGCATCAGTGTGCTTTTAAAACCCAATCTGAACCTTATGTTATCAACCAGTTAAGTAAAAGTGGCCGTAGAAATTTATACAGTAAAACAAATATTAATGTAAGAGTTACACAATTTACAAGATTCATATCGTCTGTGAAGAACCAAAATTACCCATATCCATTTGTAGCTAAAAACAATATCAACTATCTACAAAAATATTCAAATATGTCTTGAGAGCATTTAAATAAAACACGTTTGCACTTTTCAAAAAATATTAAATTAGCACATTTTGCACCTTTTCAAAAACATGGAATTAGAACATTTTGCACTTTTTCGAAAACATGGAATTAGAACATTTTGCACCTTATCAAAAACATGAAGTTAGAAAATTTTGCACCTTTCCAAAAACATGTAAATAGACCATTTTACGCTTTTCAAAAACTCCTAATTAACATTTTACGCATGTATCTCATTTTGTTTTTATGACGTAGCTCATTTTGATTCTAGCTTAAATTGGATATGGATCATTTTGGTTCTTCACAGACGATGTGGCTTGTCTATATGGAGTATGCAAAGGTCCGTAATTAGTTAATTAATTATTTGACTAATGATTCTGTTAGTAATAATATGTAAAAGTAAATTAGTATTTTAGTAACTTCAATAAATTAGGTTGATAGTTGAAATTACGTGGTAATTTTATTATTAATAAATTATTCTGTGTTGTAAAAGCAGGTTAGCATTAGTTTTTTGTCTCACGTGAGATTCGAATTCGATATTATTTTCAGAATATAAATACACCATTTTTTAAAACTATGCATAGTGAACTTCACTGTATGGCCATCTAATAACCAAAGAAATCTCAAGCCCTGCTGAGGCTGTAAGGCAATGTTATTTTTGTAACTCGAGAATTATTTTTAAGCGCACACGGTAGAAAATCTAGAACCAAAACCTAAATTCAAAGGATAAATAGACAGAAGAAATTAAAGTAATTAATGCAAATAAATAAGTATGTATAAATACACCTATCTATACTACTACTTTCCCGCCACAATATGTTTATTAGTTTTGAAAATTGTATTCTCCCTTTAAAGTTTAAAGAGTTTTCTCTTTGCTCTCAATACTCCACCAAATACTAGAACATCCCACAAATTCAATATTTAAAATTACAATAATTATTTAAATGAAATTTGAAGACCAAATTCCACACAAGTTAAAATAAATGTCACTCTAATAATCGTGAGAGAGTATAAATAAGTATACACAATTGTCCCATATTGCGCCCACGCCATGTAAGCGAAGTCATAGTCAAAGTGAACGGGAACTATTTGAAATTGAAATTGGAAATCAGTACGTATACGTCATCCGTCATCACATATTATACAGTACAAAAACAAAAACTTATACCGTTTAATTTTAAAAGGTAAAGTTTGTTTAGTTAATTTAATTTACAATGACTATTCCTTGTTAAAATTGAAGTATTTTCTGAAGGAGGTCGAGTGTTACTTTGACTACTTTATAAGGTATAAGCTTGTCAGCAAAAAGCTTGGTGAGAAAACTATATGCAAATGCGCCTATCTACCACCAGTATGTAACGTGTAGCTTGTAGTATCTGTAATCAGTAGTATGTCTTATTATGGAGGTAGGTGCTTAGTTAGTATTTTTATTTCAATTACATAAAGGCCTGTGTATAGGCAGTCAGGAAAGGATATTAATGTCAGCAGTGAGTTCTATTGTATGACAGACTGACAACTTGCTTATTCGGTTCATGACATATGATGGAACATTATGGAAATGGATGAAAGTTATATATTATGTCTTCCGTTTCGTCCCATCATGTCCCATTGTTTGTATTGACTCGAATTTTTCAAATTCAGATTTTAATCTACGTACCTACGTACTACCTATACATACCTTTGTAATTCAATACTATACTGTGCTTTATGAGATTTCATGAATATGCCTTGAGCATATAACAACATGTGACTTTTACTATACAGTTAGTTAGTTTTTTGTTTTATTACTTGGTTAATGAAATGGAAGGTATGCGCTTAGATGAAGCAGACAGTTGTCGTCGTCGTTAAATGAATGGATCTCGTACTCGTTTTCGATCTCGATCTTGATAACCACTGCTGTGTAAAATCGTTTAAAAACAAGACTATATAGATCTGTATCTATAAAGCATCTTGGTCTAACCTATATACTCACCGTAAGTCGAACTCGCATATCTACTTATGGTGAAGATGTGTTTGCTTGCTTTACTTTACATTATGTTTTATTATAAAGCTTTAATGCCCATGTGTAATTAATTGGTGATCGATACCTCGTATATAGTTATCATTATCGTTAGACCCATTATATGATTATGATCTAATCTGCATAACATAATAATATAGTTATGATGGCGATGGTGGTATGGTGAACTACTACATAATGTATGCCATAATATGCACTTTTCCTTCTGTTTTTCCATCCACTCAGATTATGTGGATTTTGATGAAGATAAAAATGTAAAAGAATTTTCAAGACTTTTTTAAACGCTTTAAATTGTGTCATTAATTTAATAACCTGTTATTATATGTATATATTTCTCTCTCGATTTTTTTTCAAATATTTAAATTCAAAAGTCCAAAAAGGATATTATATAGTATAATAATTACATAGTTTTTGATAGTAAGAGTATATAGTAAGAGTGTAGAAGGTATAGAATGTAGAAGTATAGGCATATAGGAGCGGAGAATATATACAACATTATATAGAAGAAGACTTGGGTGAACAATATATAATTTCAGTCAGTAATATACAGTTAATTAAATAATCATAAATTGGAATAATTTACAAGTACAAAAATATAGTAAATGAAATTATTACTATCACTATATACTAGATATATATGACTTGTGTGTGTGAGTTTTCTTCGGCTCAGCTGATAACAGTATATAGCGGTACCTTCCTTGGAGGAGGCAGGTGTGAGTGTGAGTGTATCTATAGTTAATATAACGTTCCCCTCGTCTATATACTATTAATCTATATATCCATATAGACTTGCTCTTTTATGTAAGAAGAAGAAAAGGAGATAATAATCATAATAATAATGTTATTATGTAAAAGATGGGGAAAAGTTTATAGAAATGAAGTGATAGGCACAAAGTAGAGCAAAAAACAAAGAGATAATAGGAAAGATCACAGTCACATTAAAAAACAGAGCTGCTTTCAAAAGTATAAAATTCAAAAAATGTTGATTTTGAATTTGAAAGTATAATAGAAAAGTAGTATAATATAGTTCAGTACAGTGAGAGAGAAGAAGTTTCAAGGCAGGAAGTAAATTGGTAATTACTTCCTTTAAGGGAGGAAATCGATATCGAAATCGGAAATGAATGAAAAATTGAAAAATGAAAATTTCAAGTATTTAGGGCATTCAAAAGACAAAGATAAGTAGATAAGAAATGAAAATGAAAATTAGAGTACAAGATCAGGAGAAGAAAAGTGAATAATAGAATAGAAAGAGACATGTGAAAAGTTGAAAAAAAAGAGGGGATAAATTTGAAAACATTTCTAAGGTAGAAGAAAAAAATAAAATGAAAAAATAAAATAAATCGTTTTGGGTTCGTTTTGATTTTCATATTTGATATTATATAATTATATATTCGATATCATCATCGCGTCACAGTACAAAAATATTATTCTCTTTTAAAATCATTCAAAAAGTTATTTTTTTTGTTTTATAGTGTATATACGTAGTTTCTTCTCACAAAAATCATTGGTCTTTTTGAGCGCGGTAGAATGACCATATTATTATGAAGAAACTTATAAGACTGATGTTGTTGCCTTTGGAATAATTCTTGGAGAGTAGGCTATTGAAGTGGTGGAAAGAATGATTGTTGATAAAATAATAAAGATAGTAGTTGTATTTTGGTATTGGTATAATAATTGTTGGCTTTGAGGCTGGTACATTTCTTCTTCTTGGAACTCGGTTCGTGGTAGTGATGGTAGTAGTTCCCTTCTCCTCCTCCTTTTTAGTTGGGTTGACCATACAGACCGGATGGTGCTTGGGCAGTGGGGGCAACTCCTTGGGAGCCTGACTGTTGTTCGGTTTGACCCTCTGGCTGTCCAGGAGAACCGCCTGGAGGTCCATAGATGGGCTTTTGAGTAGCACCCTCTGGGCTCTTGTAACGGATGAAGTAGACCTCGGGCTTGGATGGTTTGGTTGGGGCTTGAGTAGGGATGACGACTTGTTGAGTGGCATCGGGTTTCTTGAGAAGGACGTAGACGAGGGTCTTGGTCTCGGGTTGTGGGGGAAGTTGTGGGATATCTTGGGGTTCGGGGGAAGCTGGGGTGGGTGCCTTGATGAAGAGGATCTTGTAGTGCTTCTCCTGTGGTGGGGGTGGTTGGTAGGGACGGTTGGGGCGGGCCTCTGGAGTCTCTTCTGGAGCAACATGAACGTAGACGTGCTTGTGGATCACTGGGGGTTGAGCGGGTCCAGAGTAGTATGGGCCAACTGGGGTTTGTGGGATTTGAGCATAGCTGGATTGAGCTTGTTGTTGTTGTTGCTGTTGTTGGGGTTGTGGGGCGGGTTGGTATTGTTGTTGTTGCTGTTGGGGTTGTGGAGCAGGTTGATACTGCTGTTGTTGTTGTTGTTGTGGAGCAGGTTGGTATTGTTGTTGGGGTTGTTGTTGTTGCTGTTGGCTAGAGTATCCCTGTTGGGGTGCTTGTTGTTGGGGTGGGTTGTAGGATGGGCCACGGGAGGGTGGTCCGTATGACTGTGGGGGTGGTTGTGGGGGTGCGTTGGGACTTCCATACAAATTGGAGGGCACTTGTGGACGGGCGTTTTGATATTGTCCTGACACGAGCATCCCAAAGGACGCGAGAACCTGTACAGTAATTAATGGAAACATCATATTTAGCAAATATTCTTTTAAATGTCAAATGTACAATTCACTTGCTATTAACTGCAAAAAATAGTGCACAGTATATAGTAAATTACATTGTACTATATTTTAAAACCCCGTCGTCACTCACTCACTCACTAAGTCAGAGAAAAAATTCCTGCACTCAATTATTTAAATTAAACGGTTCTGTTTGTGTGTTAAATGTGACTTCATTTCCCTAATTTTATCGTTGACCGCAAAAGGTGGCTCAACTATTCGTCTCAAAACAAATTGTTTCTCTCTAATAATAATAATATGGTTGGAGGTAATGAGAGCTGATTTGGTTTAGGCTCAATTTGCAATTCAAACGAGGATGAAAGCGAAAGTAAAGCACACACACATATAAACACAAAAGAACTATTAACCACTAACGTCAACGTGATTGTAGCGACGCTTTAACGTTTTTTTTTGCTCCTTGTTTACTGTCTACGAAGACGAACTCTCTTTGCTAAACAGCCCCGCAGTAACAGAGACAGAGACAGATATACTGTATAATTATAAATGCGATTACTACTGCAGCAGAAACTGTGCTCAATTTTAAACTGTAAAAAATCTTCTTCTTCCCTGCGCTGCTGCTGCTGCTGCAGTTCTACCTACCTACACAGCTCACTATTTTAATTACGTGAACGAAATGTATAGAGACTGTATAGCATTTGTTTGAGCAATGCAAGTCACGGACACAACTAATCCCGTTACAAGTAAAATATGTTATGTACGCCTATACCCAAACGATATGTGTAATCAGTCTGACATGAATATTTCTTAAGCACAAAAAACTTATTAAAAAAAGAACAATTCCTCTGTGTGTGAGGAAACTACCAAGTGTGAAAATCGTAAAACCCGAGACTTGTATTCATAATTAAAACAATATGGAGATAAGGCTGTATTGTTGTTGATTAAGTAAAAAAGTTCAAACAAATTCAGATACTGTACAAAACAAAATATGGAAGTGGTAATCGTGTATAATATTTTGTGACAGACACAGCCACTGTAAATCAAGTAAATCCAAAAATCCCACAGTAGTCCCTACAGTCCTTTGTATGTGCTACTATATGAATTAGTTTCCGTTGTAAATTTTTGATATTTTTTAAAAGGAAAATTATCTTAAAAAATCGTTAGAAACATATTTTGTAGTATAAGGAGTCACAAACTATATATATTGCTATTGCTATTGCTGCTATTAGAACGGTTAAAGTTTTGAAAAAAACTTTCAAGCCGCTAACTGACTGACTGACTGAGTGAGTTGAGAAAGACAATTTTACAAAATTGTCGAGAGTAAAAAATAAAATTTCACTCACCAGAATAATCCTCATGCTGAAAAAATGTAAGTTACAAAATCCGCAGAAAATATTGAAAAATAAAAAAATATTTATTTGTTGTTGAGACTAGAAATTTTGTAATTTGGGAGACTGTGCTGTGAGATGCTCACTAGTCCAAGTCTGAATGGTCACTTGCTATTTTCGAGGTGGCCAGGGTGCCTTTTAAACTCTCGAAAGTCCGTCCATTCAACAATAACGTCCACAGTCCACGTCCAGTCCAGTCACTTCATTCCATGCCGCACCATACACTCACCCAACAAACACGAGACACAATAGACATGAGGCATACGACGTACTATACAGAGGCGGGGGACGTACGTACATATATGAGACTCATCACTTCATCTCGAGTCACTTTACAATTTACAATCTTCTCCTTACTTTGACTTGTACTTCTTCAGTAGGCTCAAGTAGCTATATAGCAAAATAGCACTACTACTATTACTACTATTATCGTGTACGTAGTACCTAATACCTAATAACCTACCTACCACTTTAATGGTACAGATTATACATAGACCGTCCACCGTAACCGTAGCACAACAATGTATATAGTAGGTACATACATATACAGAATATATAGAGGTGCATTACAATTTACAATATAGGTATTCTACATTTTTTTACACACACACACACACACACACATCCCATATCCACCACATTAGTACCATTAACATTAAGAGTAACGTTAGGATTTTAGCATGAGTTTGGTTCATTATTATTGCATTGCATATTGGTTGGGGCTTTGGGTTTGGGACGACAACGACGGCGACTGGGTAAAAGGAATTGGATGAAGAACGAAGAAGACGACGAAAAAAAATTATTGTAAACTCTTCATTTCTTTTCACTCTTGGTCACTTGGCTTTGGCTTGATGGCCCATAGAAAAGAGACAGATGTGTTCTGACTGACTGAGCCATTCACCCACTGGCACTTCATATATGTCATATTATATGCTTCACAGGTATATAGTATATAGCGGAGACATAATGGGAATGGGATGACTCATATACTTGGACAGACAAATACCTATACAAGTAGAATCTCCACAACTCATCTTTGATTCCTGTCATATCCAATATCCATAATATGATGCTTTCGTCTTCGTATGTATTTCGTCCTTACCTTTTTGCCAGTGCCAGTCCCAGTAGTAGGCTATAGTAGGGACGTTATAAGCTATATAAGATGTGTCGAATTAAAATTTCAAATTCAAACTCGATGAAAATCCAAATCCCAAAATGCCAAAGCACAAACTTAAGGAGGCAATTGGAGAAGACAAAAGGTCTCTCTCTGTCTCTGTCTGTCTGTGCATAGGAATGACTGATATTTTATTGTTTGTACAGGAGATACATAATAATATTATTATTATTCTGCGTATAATGTTATTCATGAATTTTTGATGATATTCCTTTGACTTCGATTATGATTATTATGAGTAGATAAATTATGATTATTGTTATGATTATTTATTTTTTATTTTTTTAGGGTTATCGTTATATATGTCTGTCCGTTTTATTGGACAGGTAGACAGATGTAGTATTTGTTTTTGCAATTTTTCTGATATATTATGGTATAGTTGTAGCTATAGTAAGCGGCAAATGACTAAATGACACGGCCACTTTAAAAAAGATAGACGGACAGACCGCGAGACCGAAGTCAAAGCCATTTAAGGCTATAGGAAAATTATTTACAGTAATAATATATTATAATGAAAATGAAAATCAATAACCAATGTCTCAAGTGGATCATTTAGAATAATTAGGATAGGGTTTCGTTTATTATGCATTCCAAGATATTAAGTTGCTCGTTATTTGGTTTAAAAATATTTATAGTATTAAAATTGCAAACCTTATGGGTACTAATGCACAGTGAGCTTCAATCATTGACTAAGCGTGATTATACTGTGAGTGTATTAAATAAAGGCAAATGGCTAATAATGCAGCGCTTCTGTAGATAGTATTAATTTATAAATGTATTCTTAACGAGCTTTATGCAGATATGTATACGCTTTAAGAATAGAAAATCATTGAAAATGAAAATTTGAAATTTAAATATTAATTTCAAATATTTAAACGATTGATTGTATAGTATCTTCAGCGAACGGAAAGTAGTGGGAGAATTTTGGAGAATGCAATAAATGCATAATATAGCTTATCCGTTACTATGTACTTAAGTACATGTTAAATTTTATATTAATGGCATGACCTTTGCTGCAGCTAAATCTGCAATAATCATAATCTACTTTGCACATTAGTATATGTATAGCAAATCAGTTGTAAGTATTATATAATAGGAGTATACCGGTACCGGTTTATTTCAATTCATGAATATTATTATGAATGATTACTAAATCGTCTGTGAAGAACCAAAATGACCCATATCCATTTTTAGCTAAAAACAATATCAACTATCTAAACAATATTGAAGCATGTCTTGAAAGCATTTAAATAGATCATTTTGCACTTTTCAAAAATGTGTAAATACAGAATTTTGCACATTTTCGAAAACATGGAATTGGAACATTTTGCACCTTTTCAAAAAAATGGAATTGGAACATTTTGAACCTTTTCAAAAACATGTAAATAGGACATTTTACATTGTTGAAAAACATGAAAATAGTACATTTTACGCTTTTCAAAAACTCCTAATTAACATTTTACTCACGTTTCTCATTTTGTTATTATGACATAGCTCATTTTGACTGTAGCATAAATTGGATATGGGTCATTTTGATCCTTCACAGACGATATGCATTCTAAATTACTTGCTAAAATGTCCCGCTAGTCTCCGTATGAGTTTTGTTGATTTGACATAAATAATTTAGCTTTGAATACGAGTCCATACGTGATTATAAATGATGGGCTGATGGATTTTTAGTTTATTTAGTTTACATTCCATTACATATATTCATTTCAGTAGGGTATGAATTTCGTAATATTAGAAATGATAATACTAAATGCTATAATGTGTAATTTTGTAACGTAATATATATTTGAAATTTCGAATATTATTATTATTATTGAATTATATTGATGAAATTGAAAGTGTGCCCCGATTACTACCGATTGCCTATATGTATATATGAAAATTTTACGTTTGTCCTTTGTCCTATGTAATCTTTGAGTAGTTCTATACTATCATTCTTAGTAGAGACTGAAAAAAAATCACTAATTGTTATTGCTTTAGTACACGTACATATTATTTGTTAAAAACGAAGAATTAATTGCGTATGTATTTGCTACAGTAGAGAGGGAACTTGGTCTTTGAACATTTAGAATATATTGGAATTATTGGAAGTCGTGACTTTGTTTTTTCTTTTGCTTATTCCTCGATTTCTCGATCCTCCCTTTCTGCTCTGCTCGCTTCTTCTTTCAGTTGTATAGATTTTGATATTTCGCATTAGTTTAATAGGGCAGTGCAAATATCAATGGCCCATCATCATCGTCATCGTATCGTCCTATGTGATGATGGTTACTGGTGATAAATAGAGAGTGTAAGAGTGATTTAATAGTTAACCGTGCAACTGGTTTTCCTATTTCTTTTTTGTTGCTTCTGTATTTTTCTGCAACCTGCAACTGTTGAATGGATCTGCAGTTTATGTTTATGTTTTTTTCCTTCCATTATTCCAGTTTTCGTTTTCATTAATAAAAGCTATACAGAAAACAGGAGAGTGACGTGACTTTTTATATTCTGTTATGTGTAGGTATAAGCGTTCGTATTCGTATTCGTGGTGATGTTTTAATAATAAATTTTGCTATACTATTACTATATGCGGTAGGAATACTATATATCCTTTAGTACACTTTCTATAAATTCTCCAATATTTACCAAAAAGCTACCTATTTTATAAGTATAAAATTAATATACTTGACATATAGTCGGTATCGGTAGTCGGCTTGTTTTTTAGATCGATTGATTATTTGATAATTTTTTATTTTTAATTCTTGACAGTGCGGTACCTTGATGATTTTGGTCAGGATCAGGAATGTGAATTTCGATTTTTGATTTTTTTTATATCGGATCATAATTTATTGACACTGTTGACTGTGATTGTTGTGATATATTGTCGTTTTTGCGTCCTTTACCATGTTATAAGAGCTGTCGTCCGTTGCCGTTGCCGTTGTAGCTTCTGTCCTGTCTGATAATTTTATTAATTTTCAATAAATGATTAATAATTCGAATTGGATCGTGCCAGTAATACTGATGTTTTGCTTTCCATATGTATTCAAAGTTTATATGGCACACTATAGTATATCATAAATGTTTAGATAGTATATAAAGCAATAATTTATAGCAGGACTAATTATTCAATGTAATTGGTATGTTTCTGATTGCGCTTTGATTTTGTTTCTTTGGGTTTGATCGATGTTGAATTGTTGATAGTTTTTCATTTTGTGTAGGTACAAGTAGTAAATAGTTTAATTTATTAATTTATGAAAACATTTCATATCGTGTGTGAAGAACCAAAACGACCCATATCCAATTTAATGTAGAATCAAAATGGGCTATGTCATAAAAACAAAATGAGAAACATAATCCTAACTAACTCCTAATTAATACAAAATGTTAATTAGGAGTTTTTGAAAACTGTAATATGTTTTATTTTCATGTTTTTAAAATGGTGCAAAAATGTCGAATTCCTTGTTTTTTTGAAAAGGTGCAAAATGTTCTAATTCCATGTTTTTGAAAAGGTGTAAAATGTTCTAATTCCATGTGTTTAAAAGGGTAAAAAAATGTCTAATTCCATGTTTTTAAAAAGGTGTAAAATGTTCTAATTCCATGTTTTTGAAAAGGTGTAAAATGTTCTATTTTCATGTTTTTCAATAATGTAAAATGTTCTAATTCCATGTTTTTGAAAAGGTGCAAAATATTGTATTTACACATTTTTGAAAAGTGCAAGATGCTCTAATTAAACGCTCTCAAAACATATTTGAATATTTTTGTAGATAGTTGATATTATTGTTTTTAGCTAAAAATGGTCATTTTGGTTCTTCACAGTCGATATACATATTTGACAATAATTATTGCGGAATTTTCTTTATTCTTATTAAAGTATTCGTTTATACAGTACTGAAGACATGTTGTGTAAATAAAAGTCTAAATCTGTAATTCTGTTATGCTAATATTGTCTGAAAACTGATGTTGGTAGGCATAGTAGGTACCTTATAAACAATATGTAGTATTGAAATTAAAACAGCACTAATTCGAATATGGCTAAAGCGGAAATAGAGAGAGGAACATCTTCAAAAGTATTTGAAATATACATATTGTGCGAAAGGTTTATATATAAATGGTGAAGACAGACGAAGAAGATGTTCATTCAAGTGAGTGATCTTACTCGATGCTCGTGACTCAGGGTCAAGTGAGATACTCACTGTGATTTTGAGGCTAAATCTGTAAATTATGGACAAAGTCAGAGAGAGGTGCTTATGCTTATAGAATCTATATGGAACAAAATATTATATAGTAATCCTACTCATATTTGTTTTTCTCATCATCACTGTATATTATGTGTATAGGTTACCGTAGTAGACCATAAATTGATAGGTGCAGTGACTTTTTCCTGTATATTTAATTGTTATTTCTACCTATTTTTTTGTATTATGTATTATGTGCTCTAGCATATACGCGTAACGTAACAAGTCAGCAGTCAGCCGTAGTTTGTTTTTGTTCCGTCCTGTTTGTTGTAATACTGCACTATTGTTGGAATTGGAAGTGGTGGCACACTGCAGTAGGTTGGGTTATTAAATCGTTTAGCTCCATTATCTCCTACCAATTACCTCAAATGGGATTTTTATTGACTGATTTACCTTGTCATTCTTTCGTCGCAGCTGGATATGACACGATTATGATTTTCTAGCAGTAAACTATTCACTTGAGTAAAGTACACGTAATACTAACTATACTTTAGTAGGTAAACTTTAAACAGCTTTACGACTTTGACTTCCATTTCCGTCGCTGACTGTGGATTATTAGGAAACGATTTTACTTTTTTTTTATAAAAGTAACAGGATAACATAGAAGAGATGCAGATAGTGCTAATCAATAGATTGTAGAATGACTAAATCAATTAATGAGAGAATCAACATGAGGAAAGGTAAACAAGTTTTCTTGGGCTTTGTAATTTGTATAGAAATATTGAGAATCTGGAAAGTTTTAAAGCGGGATAGACCAAAGCACACAAAAAGAGTTTTAAAAACTCTTCATTATTAATAAATACTACGTGTTTTATTATAAGTCTCCTGCTTTCAGATACCTTATCATTACATAATTATTATTTCTTACAAACTTGCATTTTGTAATGTTTTTAGGATATCGTCTATGAAGAACTAAAATGACCCATATCCATTTTGAGCTAAATACAATATCCGCTGTCTACAAAAATATAGTAAAATATGTCTTGAAAGCATTTAAATAGAACATTTTGCACTTTTGAAAAACATGGAAATAAAACATTTTGCAATTTTCAAAAACATGGTAGTAAAACATTTTGCACTCTTTAAAAACATGCATATAGAACATTTTACACTTTTCAAAAACATGCAAATAAAACGTTTTGTACTTTTCAAAACAATGCAAATAAAACATTTTGCACTCTTCAAAAACATGCAAATAAAACAGTTTGCATTCTTTAAAAACATGCAAATAGAACATTTTACACTTTTCAAAAACATGTAAGGAAGTGTTCACAAATGATGACCTCGATTGGGTAGGTAGGTGGGTCTGAAAAGTGACTCGCCCTATGCTTAACATGGGTGACGAGGGGTAGGTAGGTCAGAAAATTGGCCAAATGCGATGATATCATTTGTGAACGCTCCCTAAATAGAACACTTTACACTTTTAAAAAACTCTTAATTAACATTTTACGCATGTTTCGCATTTTGTTTATATGCCACAGAGCTTATTTTGATTCAAGCCTAATAAAATGGATATGGGTCATTTTGGTTCTTCACAGACGATATTCATCATTATGATAAATTATGATTTATTTTTAATAAAAAGATATATTGGATTACTGATATTTAGACATACAGTCATTGTGCAAAATAAATCCATATCATTAAGTTCAGCAAAAAAAACATTAAAAAGAAAAGTTTATAATATCCACATATTATAATTTAGCAATAAATATTTCAAATAATTTAATAACCATTTTTTTACTGTAATTTTCATTCAGTCATTAGTGTTAGACAGTCAGCAGAAGTTGTAAAAGTTCTGATTTATTAATAATTTTTAGGCTACTATATATGATACTTTGGTAATTACGTGAGAGAAAGAGAGATGTTTTTCCTTAAAATATTAGCTGTATAAATAGTAAATAGGCATTGTATTTTAGGAGTACTAAGAACTAAGGATACTTAAACCAAAAATGCAGTCTCGTCTCTCGTCCCATTGTCTAAAACTGACACGATATATAGATATAACATGGGCTTAAATAGGTGGAAATAATTATATAATTATATGAAACGTGCCCCTCAGAGCCATAATAATTGAAATGTATGACAGGAGAGGGGACGGATACACATGGGACATCGGCATCGGCATCGGACGTCGCTATAGGGCCATATAGAATGAAGATATTACAGATATTATTTTTAATATGTCTGTGAAAAAAGGAAAAGAAAGACAAACGTGAACTATTATATTCTAAAGTTCTATGTATAAACCTCTCGTATATATAAGTTTGGTTTGGTTTTAGTATTGGTGTGTGAACTGTGAAATTCTCTCTGTCCAATTACTGAATTCAATACAAAGCAGAATATAATACAATTCAATGCACTGAGCCTCGGCACTGACTGCTAGTGAGTATGTAATAGATTGCGAGCAGTATATGGAAATATGGAATGAAACTGCATTTTAGCAGATTGCATTTCTGTACATATAACAACCTGTAGCCGATGCCGATGCCGATGCCGTTGCCTTCTGCCATCTAAAAATTAATTTGTATTCGGCTGGTGACTACTACTGCAACTACGGTATGGTACGGTGTAGAATAAAGTACCTATATACAAACTATACAAAGCTTCCTACGTCCTACAGTCAAGTTGATAATGCATAGGTGTGATATTCCACGATTATTTTTATTTCTTGTATTTTACACTCCATTTGATCAAATACATATTACATAGTTGATAGTAGTATTATACATACGGCTCTTGTAACATAATTACCTGTATGTATTCTACATAATGTGATGAAAGTTACTGTTGATTTCGTTATTGGCGAGACGGCGAAACTTATTACTGTCTGTAACTTTTTTGCTTAAGTAGGTACCTAGGTACTTATTGCATTCAAAAATAAAAGCACAGAAAAAAAATCCTCTGCAGATTTTATATAAGTTTTTGTTTCTATATTAACTATGAAGGATGCAAAGTGCAGTTTTGGATTTGGATAAAATTCTTTTTGAATTACCTACGTGGTTCCTACCTACGTTTGTTTCTCAGAAACTTCTGGTTCTTGTTTTCACTCTTTCTACATCCCCATAATATTATGTCCATGTAGAAATACTGCACGAGTAGCAGTGAAATAAGAAAAAACGCGCGGAGGTACACAAATATAGCTGGTACTGGTTGTGTAATAATGTTGAATTTGAAGCTGCAAATAATATCAATTTTTGATTTTTTGCATGTCAAAAATGGTCTAAATACACGGCTAAAGCCAATGAGCCAACGACGCAATGTGACCGGGTAATTTTTATACCAGGAAATTACTTAGCCAGTATAGGGTATAGGCTGTAGGTGAAGTTTCTACTACGAAAATTGCCCAAAACATTGCGCTTGGGAAGCACTGCGCTATACAGAAATGAAGTATTTTTTAAGGAAATAATGTTAATAGCTTTCACGTGCCATATGTTTAATTATTGCCTTCGTAAAGTCTTAAATTAAGCTGAGGTAACGTTATTCTTCGAATCTCCTCGTATTTATATTTGTAATATTCGTACTGCTTTGTTTACAAGCCAAGGCACATTTTTGCATTTAATTTGTATGTAATGTAATTTGGAAGCTGAAAGGGACAGCTACTATAATCGTGTAATTCTTCTGCAAACGTAGAAACAGTGACCAGCCGACTTATATATACTGTAGTATGTAGTAGCCGGCTGTACGGAACGCATATAGATATCGTAAATATTATTATTATTATTATTATTTGGGGTTTTATTTCTTTGATTCATATTTTAACTTGTACATACACAAAAGAGACACATAAAAATGTTTAATCAATCTTGAAAACAGTACTAGTAAAGATAGGTAAAAATTTGCTTAACATTAACTTATATACCCAAATACTCCAAGTATGAGCGAACAATTATGAGCGAACAATTTTGTTGAGGAAAAATAAATAGTACATTACTAGGGCGGGATAAGGCGGCCAGAGCATGCAGCCCCTGCTGCTTGAATTTTCAAACAACACGTAAATGAAACATTTTGCAGTTTTTAAAAATATTTAAAACGAATAATTTTTTTGTACATTTCAAACAACATGGAAATAAAACATTTAACACTTTTCTCAAAACATGTGAATAGAAAATTTTGCACTTTTATAAAACATGTAAATAGAACATTTTGTACTTTTCTGAATCAAGTAAAAAGAACATTTTAAACTTTTCTAAGACATGTGTAAATACAACATTTTGCGTTACCAAAGAAAACCATCAATAAAATCAAAATGGTGATTTTTGTATGGAAACAAATTGCTACTTAAAAGCAATTCCTTCGTCCGGCCCTGTACACACAGCAGTCAAAATTACAAAACATAAATCATTTGTAAATATACATAGACTGCAGTAAAAGTGTAAAGTTTGCATGAGTGTGTTTGAACGTTAAAATGGCTAAAATAAAATGCATGAATAGATTTGGAGACTGACTGAAACTGCTGCAGCATGATGATGTAGGAGAATACTATCATGGAGCTTTCGTGTAAAGTTGGACAGAGTTTAGTTTTGGTAAAAGTCTCATAATTAAATAGTAGGATCTAAGCATTAATATTATTGTGTAGGTATTGAATTATAAGTTTGAAAAAGAGTGAGTATAGAAGTTGAAGAAGAAGAAGAAGGCTTACAAAATTGGATGTAGTATAGTGGCACGTATACGGATACGGCAGGCGGGTGTGTGTGCCTCTGAACGCGGACGGTGGACTGATTGACTGATAGATGGGTATTTATCATAATTTGGTAATCGTTTCTAATTAGATAAACGTTACTAACTCAACAATAATAGTAAAGATGAAATCCTCACTCACGAGATGCCGAGCGGCAAGAGAAGTGAGAGAGGGAGAGAGAGAAAAGGAGATGGGAATCCCATTGAATTCATTTGGAACAATTCATAAAACGTAAAAGGAACGTTCGAGAATTCGAATTCAAACAAAATTGTCCATAAGTATTCACACATGTTGCATATGATACAAAAATAGGAAAATGCAACAGGGAAACTTCTTATTTTTTTTTTCACTATTATTCCTTTAAATGTATATTACTAACACAATAATTACAATCTACGAGATATCAACAACAGCAACAACAATAACAACGATTATATTTCCCATCATCCAAGTGAGATAATATAATACAGTCCCGGTAAATCAGCTCAGCAACTTTTCTCCCTTTGCATTTATGTACACAGATATTTTTTTATCCGTTTTCTATTTTTAATTTTTTTGTTTTGCTCCTTGATATTGACGTCACAAAACTTTTTATTTTATGTACGTGCGTATTTTAAAGCTGTCAAAGTCAAAATTATGAAAATGGTAAATAGTGTATATTATTTTTTCCAAAAATACAATGGGTTTCTTTATTGCGGGTTTTCAACAATATTGAGGGCCCTATACTGCGCAGAAGTCTTATTAAGTATCATTTTTGTAGGAACTGAGGAATAGGAATTTTAAATTTTAAAAATTTAAATTTAGCCCTTTCCAGATTTTATTCTGAATTAAAATCAAAATATTTTTACTTTTTTTCATGAACTCTGCCAGCATGAATTTTTTGTGGATAAAATTTTTTTATATATAATTTATTTAAATTTTTTAAAATGGAAAATTATTTTTTTTAATATCCTTTGAAAAAATGTGTTTAAAAAAAAGTAAAAGTAAAATAATCTCAGCTTCTCCTTTACTGTTTGGTAGATACATTATGGGGTTTGTTGTCCCTTTTGCATGTGCTATTGTGTAATCTACTAAATTATGTATTATTTATTATTATTAATAATTCCCAGTAAGGAAGATCTAATAATTAGATTACAAATGAATATTTCATTTTCATTGCCCCAAACTGCTCTACTTACTTTTGATTTGATCACCACCAACAAAGACTCACAGACCAAAAGAAATCCAAATGTATTGCCGTTTTTGTTCAGTTTGATATTACGTTTAATTGAACTCCATGTCTGCCTACGTTAATGATAACCTGATCTCTAAGTATGAACATACCTACTGTGTTGTGCTTCCCTATGGGATACGAAAGAAAAGATCTCACTAGTCAGTCTTTTTTTTGTTCTTGGAATTCATTAATATTATTGTGTATTGTGTATGTGATTGTTATTATGCATTAGCGTGGTATAATTTATATGACTCATATTTTTTGATTTTTGATGTTGACTGACACGTAAATACCTGTAGGTGCCTATGTACTGTAACTACTAATTCAGTGAAGTGAAGAACATTAAAGAATAAAAATGCTACATATATTGTGTATAGGATACAGCATCCCTAAATTCTGACGTTATTTTAAATACTATTTTAGTTTTGACAGGCCATATCCGCCATTAAGATTCTCACTATAGTTAAAATCTATCGTTTGTTTCTCTTGTTGCTGTTGTGTTTTTTTTTCAATACAAGTTTCGACTTGGAGACGTGTAGGCTGTCTGCTGTCTCTACTCTGCTGTACTATACAAGTTGGTGGTGCTCTGTATATTTATGTTTGAAATTTGTAGTTGAAAAGCATACGAGAAAAATCTGTAAAGTACATCTTGTAGTATGTGTATGTGTGCTATATGGGCTGTGTGTGTGTGTGTGTGTAAATATGGACATGGACAGGGACAGGAAAACGACCACGACAACATGAAAGACAAGGAACGACAAGAAGTACAGAAGATAGAGAATAAGTTTGTTGGATGAGATGAGATGCGATGTGATGGGATGGAACTGATGGGAGAATGAAAATAGAAACTAACTTGACTTACTCTTTTGTAATTACTAATGCATTCTTTGACACAGTCGCATCGCATCACATCACACAACACAGTATGAGCGACGACGACGACGAAGACGACGAGGACGACGAAATGAATTGGAATATTGAGCGTAGAACATGGTAATGTCTACTTAATTATGTTATTTTTGTATTAATTAAATCTCAACGACTTCTTCAAACCAATGCAATATATGCAATGCAATATTCTTGAGATGTGTACTTGTAGTTGTAGGTAGTCAAGGAAAAGAAGAGCTTGTGCTCCGACTATATTCGCGCTCAGTCATAATCATTATTACAAGATTTTGCATTGTTTACAATAATGTACATGGAGGGGGAGACTGCTGACTGTAAAGCTTGGCTTTGTAATTGTAATTTCATTTGTGTGGTTGGTGGTAGCCATTTACAATTTCAAGGAAAAATAATGCATTTTTCACGTTTTTTTTCTAAAAACCATTAATATAATGTAGTCTCAAGTGTGGATTAATTTTTCAAAAACCTATTTTTATTTTAAACATTTTTCAAATAAACATACAAGTTTTTTATTAATTTTAAGTTTTGGGGAATGGAAATTTTTTGATTTTTTGACATGTTAGGTTGTGCAAAAAACAACTGTTTCAACATCTTAACGTTTACAAAAAATTTAATTATCAGAACATCATTAATTCAATACTTGTGCAAATTTTTTTTTTAATTTTAACTTTTTTTTTTAAAATAGGAGTTTCAAATATGTATAATATTTTTAATGCTTATTATTTTTTAAATTGAGAAATTTTGAAGTTTCTAAGTTTCATATTCGTCAAAATTCTTTTAAAATAACTTGGTCAACTTTTTAGAATATTTTTTTGTTAGATGGCAGGCTGGTGTGTTATTTATTTAAATATATTTTGCTTTATAAACTGGATTTTGTGTAGTGTGTATTTTACGTTTGTAAAAATTTGTCTCTCATCTTACTTTAATTATTATTTTCGCTTCATTCTTTACAAAATTGAAAAGCATTTATTTGTTCAAAAGTGTATTCTGCTTGATTTACTGTTTTATACGAAAACGGTTGTTTGTAAAAAAAAATAGGGACTCTCCCCCTTTCTCACTCACATCCTTCAGTTCCCCCTTTTGTCTTCGTTTTCTTCTTCCCCTTTCTTTGGTCTGGTCACTTCAAATGCAGACTTCCACACTGTCCATAAACACACAGAGACACATACACAGTGAAGTGTAGTCTAGTGTTGTGGTCAAATGGGGAAATAAAAACAAATGAATATTACATATAGTCATTAAATGGATACGTGTGAAGGTGCAAGGCGTGCTATCTCTCAGCTTAATTTTTTTGACAAGAGGAAAACACATGATAACATCGCTATAGACAATCTCTTTTCGTGTGTAAACAATTTTCATTTTCACCATTATTTTCAACATATATATAACGCTATTTGAATTCCGGAGATACATAGTACATTTTGCACCTTTTCCTCAATGGTATTTGGTACACATTCATTTTTTTCTGTCTGATCATCACAGTCACAGTAGTGGTACTTTGTATAATATAAAGATATATGAAAGTATATATTATTTTGCATTCCTATATAGACGCCCGCGTTTAGAATTAAAATTTGAAGAAAAAAAATTTGTGATCGGCTTCGGCTAACTTGAGTAGGTCACTAGTCCTAATTTATATGGAGGCACTTATGCTTATATGCCTATCTATATTCTATATCTATATGCATGACGTATGCACGGCTGGGCTACACGGCTACGGAACGGACTACGGACAAGAATGGTATGCCAAGAGCAAGACGACCATTCAACCAAAAGATGCACTGCTGAATTGTTATTATAATTGTTATTATTATTAATAAGTCTTTTAAGTATCTCCTAACTTGATTTCTAACTACTGCTATATTTAGCTAGTCACATTTAGCTACATATAATAGAGTAATGTTCTTCGTCTTACTGTCGGCATATAAATCATTCATTTCACTCAATCTTCATGACAGGAGAATAAGGTTGATAGGAATTAAAATTTGAAATCTCACACATGAGACTACGTGCCGTTTTGCTTTTACATTTCATTCTATTCATTCTCGCAACTATATTAACACCTCTCGTTATATTAGCAGACAGACTACAGGACCAGGACCAGACAGTAAAAAATATTGGGATTTCCTTAATAACAAAACTAAAATCAAATCTTCATTATTGTGACGTAAGTTCCTTATAATGTCACAATGCTGCAGTGACGTCCACGTATTAACGCAATAATAATGGACGAGTTATTTTATTTATGGGCGGAGCGGTATAATACTTGTGGTAGCGTAAAGGTCATGGCGTATGTGTGGGTGTAAACTGTCATTTAAAATTTTTCGAAAGTCGTTTTTTAAAATGTTTGTCACAAATTAATTTGTCAAAATTGAGATTTGATTTAAAATAAGGCCATTTGCAATTTTTCTGTAAGCTCATCATCACATTATCTAGTGTTCAAAATACTGTTTAAGTCAGCGGGCCAGCACCAGCAGCGATGTAAATCTTATAAATTATTAATATTAGTAATAATGTGCAATTGACTATACTTGCGTGCATTTATTAGTAATCAGTAATCAGTACGAATTGGCAGTCTGCCTTTGGGATATTCATGTTACGCCCTTGGCTCGCTCTGGTATATAGTTTTCTGAGTATATACATGTACGTATACGCTTTGGGCATATGGTGTACTGTCTGCCCTGTCAGATAGATAATACTAGAAGTATTTATATAGCAGTAGTGATTTTATTTGGTATTAATGCTAATTTACTTACCTGTACATAATTAAGCGAGTAATAAGGACTATCTTATAATCTTATAAGTTATAGCATGTGTTGAGTTATGAATGGACTATAGTTGTACAACCAAACCAACGAGAGGAGAGGTGTGTTATACAGTTATAAGCTATTTGCAGATAGATGTGGATTTCATTATAATATGTGAAATAAGCGAATAAAAAATTGAAAACAAGAATATACTGTTGCAAATTATATTCCATATTTCATTGGAAAAAGCTTATTAGGTTATGGTGACTTTGAGCTTAGTATACAAAAATCAGAAGAAACTAAGAAACTTTATCTTCCCGTCTCGTATCCAATGTACCGAACAATTTTGCTATAAATTCCAGCTTATAAAAGTAATAATATTCAATGACAATACATAGCGCCAAATTAATAAAAATTTAAGGCTGTCCAAAATTTTCCGCGAATTAAATTGTTATTTGTTAGAGTACTGATATCGTAAAGTCGAATATTAAAATGGCAATTATTAATAATTCCCAAACCCTGCGACAAGCATTACATAGATTTAAGCTTTACTTTAAAAATTCTGCTTTAGATCATTGTAGCTTGCGAGGTACCGGTACCGGTGCCGGTACCGGTACACCACGGAAAGCTTCATATATAATATATTTTGTACATCTGTGTAAGTAAGTTACACAGTGCAAATACGTGGGTAGCCATTTAAACTGACTGACAGCAGCAGTCGTATAAATCTTGATGCGACCTATATTGATAAGCCCTGCTAATTTACATTTTTACAAATTATTCATATAACTACTTATATTTTCATATTTTGGACATGTTTATGATTTTCCTATACATTTTTGTTACCCAACCAGTAAGTCTATTTGTACCTGGTACCTGGCACGCTGCTATTTTATTACGTCAGGAAATTAGACAAGTAAAAATCTATAGTGGTGATTATATGGGTACCAGGCTACGTATACTGTCTAAAAGGGAATTTGTAAATATTTACGAACAATAAGTTTTGGCATTTAAAATTAATTTATTTACATTCAGCACTTTCAACTTTAGTCGTATTAATAAAATTGCATTATGTACATCCCATTGTTCCAGCACGAAACGAAAGAAGGTGCAAATGTGTGTATATGCTTTTATAAAAATTACAGTAAATGGCCGAGTAAGCGCCATGTCTCAAATAAACGCCTGTCTGGCAGTCCAACTTTAATCAGCACCCGGGCGGGCGCTTATTCGAACATATACGGTATTTACATTGTTTATGGTTACAGCGTATAAAGCAAGCATGTTTACCTACTTAGGTAGGTATAGATGTATATTGAATTGTATTATTTTGCTTATTACTTTTATAGTTATTTGGCTTTGAAAACTTTAACTTTTTAACGATAACCATAAAGGCAAAGCTGAGCCTACTATAACGATTAATAGTGAGCCCATGCCCGTTAGTATAGTACTAAATTAAAATACCAAAAAATTAGAATCTACCAAATGTCAGTTTGCACAATAATCAGTACTAATTTAGTGCTTACTATGCAGCAAAGGGCCATTTTGGATTTGGTGGATTCTAAATTCTATTTTAATTTTAATTCGAGTAGTAAGTATTAGGCATTATGTACTGCAACTGCAGGTGATCACTGCTAATGCTACATGGTAAGTACTGTCTACCTATACAGACAGACAGACTGACTGGCTGACTGAAAGTAAAACTTGAGGAGATGGAAAATCATCAAATGAAAACGAACGAGCGCGCCGACAATAATTGTCGAAATGACGATATAATCACCATCATGCGTGAGACTGACGATTACAAAAAATACAAACAGAGATAGGATAGCTCAGTAGGAAAGAATCTCTGTAAAAAAAGTGGCTAATGGAGATTATAGGACGCAAGTTAAAAGTTGGGAGTGCAGCAGAAGTGTAAGTATGTACGTAGTTGTTGAATAGGGTTGACTTGACTGTAATGAGTCTTTTTAGTGGCTAATGACCGATCACTTTCAGTAATTAATTTCCAAATAGTGATTTTGCATTTTCTGACCATCTTCATATTCATATTTTAACTTCCATTTTAAGCCATACGTAGTTGATTGGTGGTAGCATGTAGCATGTGGCTTTTGACTATTTTATTTCTACGTCCTTACGTCCACTTTGTTGAAATGGTGAGTTTATATATATATATATAGTTTTAATTTAAATGATATACTTATATGGAATAATTATATAGCATTTTATGCTCTCCTAATATTTGTATTGCAATTTAAGCAGTTATACGTACACCTTTTTGGAATGAAGGTAATTATAATATGGCAAAAGTTGGTGCCGTGCCGATGCCGATGCCGACATCCGACATACGAATGTTAATACCGCACTGGGCGCTGACTGTATTGCTATAGAAGTTTACAAGTCTATCTGACGTACAGTCTTAATATCTGCATATAAGACCAGAGAGGTATTGTATTATTAATGAATATAGCTGATTATATTCGGACAGTTGTTGGTGTTTTGGCTTTATGTGAAGAATTAGAGAATTGAAAGGTCCGGCTCCGGCCGATACGGCCGCGACGCAGACTACCGGCATAATAGCATTCCGCATTCATACTATGCAGCGTTATTACCCTCGCTTGGATTTGTTTTTCAAGTTTTAATAATTTCACTTTTCCCTTTGGAAATTCTAAATACTTAAATAGAAATATGTAGAAAAGTATGCGCAAGATGTGTTTGTATGGTCGGTACGGCCGTAGCCGTAGTACAGCAAGATACTTGTATAGTTTGAGAAAAAGAGACATTATTTATTATTCGCTAAGTAGGACTTAAGAGCATGATGAGTTCTGCTGCTCAAGTCTCAATACTAAGACTTGTGAATGTCTCTGTTTTTAAAGGGTTGTTAAGTGTGTAGGAAAATTACATTTGAAATTACGAATCTGACCTGGCTTCCTAAATATCCTACCCATAAATCTACTGTGTGTGGATTTAATCGTATTCCTATAAATCTTGCCTTTTCAGAAAGATACAAGTTTACTTTCAGAAAATATTCGAAAGATACCGGGGCTTGCAGGGCCGGACAAAGGAATTGCTTTGAGGCAAGAATTTGTTTCCATAAAACAACCACTATTTTGATTGTATTGATGATTTTCTTTGGTAAAGCAAAATTTTGTATTTACATGTTTTAGAAATGTTCTTTTTACTTGGTTCAGAAAAGTGCAAAATGTTCTATTTACATGTTTTGAGAAAAGTGTTGAATGTTTTATTTACATGTTTTTGAAAAGTAAAAATATTTTTTTTGCATATTTTTGAAAACGGCAAAATGTTCTATTTACATGTTTTTTGAAAATTCAAGTAGCGGGGGATGCCTGTGCTGGCTACATTTTCCGGCCCTGCGGGTTTGCTTCTCCACCGAGGCGAGGGTATATCTCTCGGGTGGATAATTGATAATTCCTATCAAGATAAAATGAGGAATTCACAAAATATGAATTTTTTGAAGTGATTTAAGAAAACGAATACAGCTTTTACTTAAAATCGTGTGGTTTTTATGAGAAAAGTGGTATGTTGAACGCTTTGTGCAGCGCTATACTTATCAATTGAAAATGAATTTATTCCATAAAATTCGACTCTGCACAACTCATTAAATGACACATGAGTACAGTATTTTGTATTCCTATAATGGTAGACCCGTCTACTATTACACGCCCGTCATCTGTTATAGTAAATACGGTAGATGAATAAACGGATGGCACCTATAGCCTATATGTATGTAACGCTGCGCTACTGTGCATGATAATCAGGAAAAGTAATTTATTTTCCTGATCTTGATTTCTTTAATTTAAATGA
The DNA here is from genome assembly GCA_949802685.1 of Dicyrtomina minuta. Lineage (NCBI taxonomy): Eukaryota > Metazoa > Arthropoda > Collembola > Symphypleona > Dicyrtomidae > Dicyrtomina > Dicyrtomina minuta. Next base: position 39,254,732 of record OX461808.1, on the reverse strand, counting down.
GTTTTGGGAGCGCAATAATTATTCACGTTTACGAATGAATGTTTACGTGATGTCGAAATCGCTATTAGTATTTAGGTATTTTAGTTCGCACATATAGATTTTGCTCACAAAACCAAAACACTGCACTGCACTGATCATGCGATATTATGATTTCCCTCATGTTTCTAAATGATGATTTTATTGACACATGCCATTCTTCTACATAGGTATAGGTATGCACATGATGTTGGTGTACACTTTACATGTACTTTATTGTCGTCGTCTTTTTTTTAAAGCCTTTAACATAAAGTATGTACTAAAAATGCAACAATATGTGTCTAGTATGTAGTTGAACATGACACTTGTCTGACAGAGCACTAACAATAAGCATGCGGCTTATTGAGTTTCAATGAAATATTATTCCCATCTCTCCATAAAGCCCCCCATATATACCATTGCCATTCATAACATTTATGTTTCTGCACGACTCTTCCCGTTGTGTTCAAAGCAGCGTCCCTTGCTGTTGTTTATGTTTTGTTGTTGTATGGCCGGTGCTCACTTTCTGAATGATCTGCGAGAGATTTATGTGTGACTTGTACTTTTAACTTTTGTGTAAGGAACATGTATGTAAGTACATATAGGCGTATGGCATGATGGGACGGTGCATAAAAGCGTAATAAGCCCTTTTGGTCTCTATAGTCTATATGGTGATGGTGATGGTGATGCGACTATCATAATTTGCTTCTGCTGGTCTGCAGGTAGTGCACAGGGAGATTGCAATGGACAGAGACACAGCGGAAGACGTGTTAAAATTGTGTGTGAATTTGAATTAGACACCCGCATCCTTTATTCATAAGTGAAAAGGGAAAAAAAATGTATTTAGTACGTAAATAGTATATGGACTTGGTCATGGGGCATGTATGAGAATGTAATGTGAAATAGCGATACTATATGGAGAGAGAGAGAGAGAGAGAGAGAGAGATGGTTTATTAAAATATTAAAATAAAATATTATGAGGATCATGTTCAGCGCCTCTTTGTGCTAATTAAACCTTTTAAATAATATATGAGCTTTTTTTATTAGTATTAATTTAATTGGGAAAAGTTTGAGAAAGGTGTAAAAAGTAATGATGGAGAGATACGCGTTTGATATTTTTTGAAAATAGAAAAGACAGTTAATGATTAGTCTTGACTTCTGTATTCAGTAAACGGGACATAAATAAACTTAATTCACTTACCTAATTTATGAAATAGAAACTCTATGCCTATCCTGTAAAGCTGCAGTGGCTGTGTTGGATTTTGGATTGTTGTCCCTGAATTTTCACGTTTCCTTTTATGTGAAAGAATTCTTAGGCTTAGTAATAATGGTTCGAAAAGCATATACTTAATGCAAGAATAGTAAATTAAATTAAGGATTAAGGTACCTTTCTTCTTGAATGTCACATTGGTGTGTATTTACTTATGAGGTAGTTGTAGTATGTATTTTCCATTTTCCAAAAAAATCAAAACGTTTTTGAAAATTGCAGCATTTAATAATACGAGAATTAAATTACAATAATTTAAAAGAAGATTTTTTCTACCGGTTAACTATTTTGTAGTTACTTTGGTCAGTGTGAATAGGTATTATGTGTTTAGGGTATTGAGTGCTATTGTAGGGCAGACTATCTCTGACCTGAGCATGTTATATTATTGTCTATGAAGAACCAAAATGAACCATTTCCAATTTATGCTACAATTCAATGTCAAAAAATACAGTAAACAAAATATATGGTAACCATGCTAATCACGATTTTCTAAAATGAGCAAATTGTTTTATTTATTCCATTTACAAGTTTTTTAAAAGTGTAAAATGTTCTATTTACATATTTTTTAAAAGTGTAAAATGTTCTATTTACATATTTTTCAAAAGTGCAAAATGTTCTATTTACATATTTTTGAAAAATGCAAAATGTTCTATTTACATATTCTTCAAAAGTGCAAAATGTTCTATTTACATATTTTTGAAAAATGCAAGATGTTCTATTTAAGTATTTTTGAAAAGTGAAAAATATTCTATTTTCTTGTTTTTTGAAAAATGCTCAAGGTTCTATTTAATGCTTGCATGAACATATTTTAATTTTTTCTGTAGATAGTAGTGCATTAGTGCATTTTGTTTGAAACTAAAAATGGAAATGGGTCATTTTGATTCTTCACAGACGATATTTTTTTAAGCTTAAAAATCATATAAGTATATTTAAAGGGAAACAAAAAGCACATTTATTGTTGTTTTGTTACAGACGTTGTTCAACTTTGTTGGTTCACTTTTGCATCTCTGCTGATGCAGCCCGTCGTAGTTCATCAGCTCTTTTGTGGGAGTGATTTATTTTTTTAATAAAACATAAAAAAAAGTAAAATGTTAATGAATCAAGGCATACTAAGTTGTTGTGGTTCGTCGGGTCAGTTTAATATGGAGCATAAAAATAATAAAGAGATAAATAAATTGCATAAATTATTACTATTATGATGATGATGATCATCATAATAAAAAATAATGCATAGTACATAATAATTCTTAAATCTCCTTGTACTCAAATTTTTTTTATATGTTTTTGTAGTATGCATTAAATATAAAATAGAGAATTGAAGCGTTTAAATCTTCATATTGTCTTCTTTTCTTGCATATTTTATACAACCATTCTTTTCAACGCAAAATTTCAAACCAAGTGCAGGTACTGCGCTATAGACATGCAATGATGAAGACATAATATATTATTCTTTTTATTTTTCCTGTCTAATTTTATAGCTTGTACATAATTGACATGTGGAGATAATTATTATTCTAAATTCAAAATCCTAATGTAATGTTATGAGTGTCCCATACCTTTCCATTCCATTCCATTTGCGTTTCTTTTACTACTAAAATGATAGTGACAGCAGCCATATAGCGCGACAATCGCCAACAGGGATAATGATAACGATAGCAATCATAAACAGCATAACAAAAAAAAGTGCAATGGAATTCTATGACAAAATCTTGAGATGCGCTGAGCGATGAGAGCGATTGACAGATTTACTAATTGTGTTATGACATAACTAATAATTTGTTTTGTTGTATTTGCCTGAATGAACAAGTGTCATTATATTATTAATAATGTTCTCAGTCTGACTGTATGAGTCTCTGAGAGTCATCTGAATAATTTTACAAAATTAAAAATGACATCTGTTCGTCCTCAAGTTTTCTGTTTAGAATAGAGATGTAGAAAACTTGAAACTGACCATTAACAATATACTATATAGGTACTAACTACGTAAAATAATGTATTTCTAAAAGACATTGACTTCACTAGAAAAGTTAACAATTGGTTAGCCTTAAGGTTCTAGCTTTCATCTTTCACAGGGCCGGATATTGCGGCCAGGGCAGGCAGACCCCGCTGCCTGAATTTTCAAAAAACATGTAAATGGAAAATTTTGGAGTTTTCAAAAATATTTAAAAAGAATATTTTGACTTTTCAAGAATATGCAAAATAAAATTTGTTGTACATTTCAAAAACATAGAAATAAAACATTTTCCACTTTTCTCAAAACATGTAAATAGAGCATTTTGCACTTTTCTGAATCAAGTAAAAAGAACATTTTGCACTTTTCTGAATCAAGTAAAAAGAACATTTTGCACTTTTCTGCAACATGTAAATACAACATTTTTGCTTTACCAAAGAAAACCATCTATACAATCAAAATGGTGGTTTTTGTATAAAAACAAATTGCTGCATAAAAGTAATTTCTTCGTCCGGCCCTGATGTTTAACAGTGGTTAAATATAAACGCGAGATTCTTGAGACTAACGATTGTTAACATTTATAGTGAAATCAACGTCTAAAAGTCAGCTCGGCGCGAGTAGAATAAAAATATGGCATTGATTGGCGGCATTTTATAGAGACATCTGCTTGCTTTTTTTCTGGTTTTTAGTGTCGTACTTTCAAATCTGAATTATTACTGGAAACCATATACCTGTCAATTATTTTACCAAAATTACTTACAAAATATGTTATTACAACAAATCACAATGTATATTGTTTGCTTTTGTGATCAGTTACGTTATCATAACTGACCGCACGAATGAACGGATTTTATTAGTTATGCTTTCTTTTCTTTGTTAATGTTTTTAACATTATATAAGTACTGGCTTAATGACATTCCAATACTGAAAGTGATTTAGTTAATGCTTTAAATAAATTACGGTTTGAAGCTTTGAGGTTTCTTTTCGGGTTTGTGCATCAGAAATGAACGCATAATACTTATACAGTTTATTACAACGCCAACTGCATAATGCAGCCTGCATATTGCATTGTCCCATTAAAATCATGTCATCTTGTACCCTGTTGTTTGTTCCTTATTAAATTGGGTTGTAGGACACTTTCCTCCTGGACATTTTCCTCCCGGACATCTTCCTCCCGGGCATTTTCCTCCCGGACATTTTCCTCCCGGACTTGTTCCTCCCACACACAGACGGAGGACATTTTCCTCCCAGCATCGAAATTCATATGACCACAATAAACAAGCTCTTCTTTCCAGATAATGCATGAATTTGTAGAAATTTTCGAAAGTATGCAAAATTCATATTTTTAAGTACTAAAATCGATCTTTTCCCCATTTTGTATGAAATTATGAGTATCTAAATATTTATTAATCAAGTGTAAGGAACGTAATATGAACATCATTGCACAAATATGAAATATGAATTTGACATACTTTCGAGAATTTATACAAATGCATGAATTATCTGGAAAGAAGTACTCGTTTACTGTGGTTATATGAATTTTGATGCTGGGAGGAAAATGTCCTCCGTATGTGTTTGGGAGGAAGAAGTCCGGGAGGAAAAAGTTCGGGAGGAAAATGTCCAGGAAGAAAGTGTCCGTATACCATTAAATTGTTGTCAAGATGTCATCACTTCCCAACATTTCATGTTATGACAGAAAAGCTCGTGTGTGTAGTTTTTAACTTTTCCCATTCACTATTCACTATTCACTGTTCGACTCCTATTCGAATTCGAATTCAGTGATCTCTCAGTCTTGTATGTATAGTTGTGATCCAGGAATAATTTATGAATAATAATTTATTCCTACCTATCTACATTCCGATTACAGTTTAATGTATTTCCGAAAGTTGAATATATATCATAAATATAGCAATATAGAATGGTTTAGTTACTATACTTGTGTTGTGACAGTACTGACAGTTCATTGAAGGAAATTCTTGGTATAGCTGCCAGGCAGTGCCTGGATTTTCATGTTATGTCATACCGGTTTATGACATGACTGCGATTGACGATTTGGACGATTACCGATGGTGATTGGTGATGGTGGGAATACATTACGACTTGCAAGTTACTTACCGGTTTCTGTCATGACGACAACCACGACATTTCATGTTATGGACATTTTGACAGTGGCGACGTTGGACGTTGAGTTTGAGGCTGTCACAAGTCAGTGTTCTCCTAAATAAACTACAAGTTATTAAATATTATAATACTTTCAACTTTCCTGTATTAATTAATTAGTTGCTCATATAGTCTAAATTCTAAACGTGAGCCTGGAATTGATTACGCTGACAGTTATAACAGTCAAATTTGTAATAGTAAGCAGTCACAGCAGTTGATAGTTAGCAGTAGTTGTAATTACATAAGTAAATTAATTGTGTAATTATTATTACTGTCACAAACCGTAAGTAATTCAAAAAGGTGTGATTGTTAAAACAATAAAAAGTGCAAGTGCAACGTTGAATGTGCAACCGGTACCGGTACCGGGACAACTATCAACTTATCAACTGCTTAACTGCCAAAACTGCAAGTTTTTGACTCTTGTTTAATTTTGAGTTATTATTCTATAGCCAAATGTTTTGAATATAAAACTGTGCTTCTGTCTACTGACTAGTGAGGCCACTGACTGTTGACTGTTATGTTTTACAACGACCAACAAACCCAATCTCCAACTTTCGCATCATCACATCACTGACCTATGCTCTTTTAATGTAAAAACTTGGGTAAAATGCATAGGAAAAGATGAAAAAAGACTTCATACACGTAAGTCATTCAAGTAAATACATAGTATCTACTTATAACGTCATCTTAATGAAATTGTAATGGTTAATAGTCCATATCCGTAGTCCGTAGTAGCTACTCTTGGAAGTTAATAATGTAAATATTATGTTAATTTTTGAATACCGACATACCGATGCGATGCGGAATTTACAATAATAAAATCTATATAATAAGTCACGGTAGTGGAGCACATATCGAGGCGTAGCAGCCGAACCAATGGACTTAGAAAGGTGCAAGTGGTACCAAAAGACGCAGAATGACGCGAGGAACACAGAAAAATGTAGACATTTGGAATTATGTGAAAGCCTAGCCCAGGAACGGAGATGGTAGAAATTGAAATTTGAGAAATACAAGGAAAAAGGGGGTTTGCGGAGGGCCCTTCTTCATTTGAACGGGTTAACGCAGGAAAGAGTGAGAGGTACTAAAAGATGCAGAATGAACCAGGGAGTTCATATAAGGCGAGAAATTTAAAAAAATGTTGCCCAAAGACCACCCCAGCGCGAAGCGCTTGAAAGATAAAATGCAAAAAAAGAAGGGAGAATGGCGGGGGCAAAAACACAGACTCGCGGGGTGACAACAGACTAACCTTAAGTGTGTTAAGATAGAGAACACGATTACGCACATTTTGATACCTCACACGTTGAAGTAGGACGTGTATGACAAATTTGCGTGGAGGAAATATGTAACGTTAAACTTAAGAGAAAAAAACGCAACAAAATAAGGAAAAAAGGAGGCTCATCTTGGCCATGCGACTTTTAAGCGTCGTAACGCACAAATTACTGTATTCCCTATATTGGACCACGGGCTTGTAATATTACACGGGCTTGTATTAGTACACGTGTTTTGGAGCTCAAAATTTGGGTAGTGTGTGGGTCTGTAATAGTACACGGGCCTTTAGGTATTCCTTTAAGTCATGTGCTATAACAACAATACTTAAAGATCCGTATTTAACTATATACCTGTGTAATATTCAGCCCCTCTGACAATGAGTGTTGCCAACCCCAAGTTTGGGCGCGACCCGTCAAAGACTGGACTGTAAAAACTACGATAATGATACTGCCTGAAGACAACACCCTGATAGCAACTATTTTAGAGCCAGATGCATTTGACTGTGCAAAATGCAAAAACTGACTATGCTGCTCCAAGACTTAAGGTCGAAGTCTTTGTCCTTGCTTTTCAAAATTTGAAATAGTTTAAGGCGCAAAAAAAAATCACGTAATGAAAAAGCGGTATGACACGGCAAACTCTAAAGATGTTATAGTGCATCAAGTAAAATTTCAAGGATTCTATGAAGTCAAACTTGTTGGTGGTGCAGAAAGCTCATTGCGCATAGCATGTACTAAAAAGTCAATTCTATATGGGCAAACAATACATAGTGGAGTGGAAACAGTCTATTTACAACAGCCAGGTAGCAACATTCTAAAAGGAACTGCCTGATAGTAACTGCCTAGTGGCAAATGCCTTGCCGCAACTACCTGTTGGGAACTGCCTTACAGCAACTACCTGATGGCAACAAACTGAGAGCAAGTGTATTATGGCAACTGCCTTGTGGTAACCCCTTAAAAGGAACTGCGTAAAAGCATCTTTTATGTGGCTAATGTCTAATGGCCCCCGCCGAATGACATGTGCTACATAGCAACTTCCAGATGGCACCTCTGCCTAAAAACAACGTCTGTGGTGCAACAGCTGCTTGGCAACTGATTCGCTACGACTGTCTTATGCAAACTTTATGTCCACTAAAAAGTTGACACAAGGAAATTACCACAATCCGTGTACTACAGTGTTGTTGCCACAAGGCAGTTGCTCAAATAAAGTCGCTCAAAACGCTATTACCATGCCTCTAGACAGTTCACACACGCCAGTTGCACAAGCCAACTGCTGGCGAGGTAGTTACCACAAGGCAGATCCCACGGGCCACTTGCTGCAAGACTGAGGCCGCAAAGAGATTGCGGCAAAGAAGTTGCCAACACGCAGTTACCTCCAGAGAATTTACATATGGCAGTTGTTTTTTAACAAACCTGCACAACACCCTTTCCCTTGCGGCTCCTAGAATACGTCTAGAATGGGTCTTACTGGGCGATTGCCGTTAGGCAGCTACCACAACATAATGGCCCTAAGGTCGTTGCCCAAAGACAATTGCCACAGAGGTCCCACAAAGTAGTTGCCACTAGCCATCTGCCTCAAGGCAGTTGCCATAAAGCAGTTTTCAGAAGACAGTCACCGCAAAGCAGTTCAGCTTAGTGGGCTTAGTTGCTATAAAGCAGATTGCGCTGGAAGATTGCCTCAATCTAGTAGCAAAAATCAACTTTGGACTGTAATGTTGCGCCAAAATCTTTTGCCATAAGGATGTTGCATAAAATTCATTTGACAGCTTGTGGACAGCTTGTGGAATTCAGAGTGTTCACAAGCAGGTGCCAAAAAGCAATTCCATCAAAGCGATTCCAACAAGAAAATTACCACATAGTCATTACATAAAGGCCAGCCACAGAGACATTTCAGGTTGACAGATACTGCAAAACAGTTGGCTTTAGGACGTTGCAGTCCCCTGGAGACATTTAGTGCTACAAGACTGCCACAAGCCACATCTCCTAAAGCAGTTGCTTCGTGGCAAATTACAAAAGCGTGATGCCTTTAAGTATCTTAAAGGCTTTTCCACAATAAAGTTGCCTAAAAGACAATTACTGCGAGCTGGTTGCCCGCTGCTTGAGGTAGATGCTGCAAGGCAGTTGTGACAGCTGCTCACACAGCAGTTATTACAAAGCAATTGGAGGCCTGAAGCTAGGAAAGCGTTTAAACTGTCAGCAAGTATATTTTAAACAATGATATTTTGCAAAATGTAGAAAAGCAAAAACCTTAATCGCTAATTTGCTCAAAAATGTACGCTCTACAAGTTGTTCTCAATTTTCAGTTTTCAAATAAAATTAAATCCTATTTGAGTTAAATAAGTCAAGTGTAGTATTTCTTATTTCCATTTTGCGCTGAACTTGCACAACTTACATTTCTTAAAGTGATACTAGCACTACTGAGACGCTTAGTAATTTCGTAAAAAATCAAACTCCACTTCTTAAGTAGTGTACTATGCGATTCACCGTTTACACTACACTATGGCCAGGAGCAATTTGTTTTCTCTTAGAGGCTGTTGCAGGTAGCCTATCAGTGTAATTGTACAAGAAGAAGCCATGGGGACTGAATAAGCCGAGATAAAACAAATTCTGACAATTATTATCAAAACCATGAACAAGAATCATATGGAAGCAGGGAGAGATACCAAAACAATTCAGAAAAAATAAAGTCAGAAACACAAACGGTTGGAGAGAAGATCGGCGCGCTATATTTAAAAATTAAACAATTAAAATGGCAAAGGTGATTTTTCATAGAATTGTCAAATATCACAGATAGATTTAAAATCGGACAAATCTCACATATTCGTGTTTGGCGCAGAGCACAATGCGGTCCTTAAGTTACAGCAATTAAAGGTCTTGAGCATACAATGGAAATTAAGGACACGTGAATACCTTTAGATAAAAAAAATAACGACTAAAAACGATACACTATCCTAATCCAACTTGCGAATAAATACGTAGCGGTTGACGTTACGATATAAAGCAAAAGACTGATCCGCTACAACTGTCTTATGCAAGCTTTATGTCCACTAAACAGTTGACATAATAAAATGACTGCAATCCAGTTACACAGGGTTGTTGCCACAAGGCATTCCCAACGCAACCAATGTCCTAAACGTCGTTACCATAACTTGTTTGCCTCTAGACAGTTCACACACGCCAGTTGCACAAGCCAACTGCTCGCGAGGTAGTTACTACAAGGCAGATCACACGGGCCACTTGCCGCAAAGAGATTGCGGCTAGCAATCTTTGCCAACGAGCAGTTACATCTAGAGAGTTTAAATATGTCAGTTGTTTTTAAACACACCTGGACAACTCCCCCTCTCCTTTCACCTCGTCACTAGAATTTGTTTAAAATTGTGCTAACTTGGCGATTGCCGCTTTATTGTTGCCCTAAAACAATTGCAAACGTTCACACTGCACACGTTGATGTACGACGTGCATTTCTGTTTGGCGAGGAAATCAAATATTAAACCAATGAGAAGAGAAGCAAAAATATAAGAAACAAGAGAGCTCGTTGTTGCTAGCCCCAGGTTCAGAAACGAGCAACTTAAGGCCTGATTGTAGGAACAGCCCGATTGAAAATGTTTCGTGAAAATTGCCTAAAGCTGCGTGGACGTTCGTGCTATGCAGAAGTTGCTTGGGCGCACTTGCCTGATAATCACTGCTTTGAGAAACTGCTTTAACGTATTTGCTTGGTTAAATGAGCCAGTTGGCATATGCAAGATGCCGCTAGCCACATGACAACTGTGTAGCCGCAACTGTCTTTATGATGGTAACTACTTGGCAGCAACTGCCTTAAGGTATATTATGCCTGTTCGAAACTCCCTCTAAGCAACAGCATAATGGCAACTACTGAATATGGTATCGCCAGTATTCGTCGGTTCGTATTTAGTAGGTTTTTATTAGTGTTGGGTTTTGTAGTGTGGCCTTGTTTGCAGGCGACGGTTTTCGCAGATCTTGTGTCTGCCTTGTAGTAACTACTTGAAGGTAACTGCTAAATGCCAACTGTCAACTAGCATACGTTTGATGAATTTTGTCACATGACAGCTGCTACTATTAACAGTTGGCACTTACTGATTGCAACTGTCTTGGTGCAAATAGCCAGGTGGTCACACTTGCAAGGTGACATATTCAAGATGCAACTAGCTATATGGCAGTTGCCAAGCAGGCGTGCTTGGGTGAGCGGTTAGGACTGCAGACTGTAACGAAATTCACAGTCTCAGACCTGGCTTCAATCCTCGGTCACTGCTAATCGTTTACGGCTCGGTGTTGTACGGTAAACGTCACTGGATGGTTGATTGAAACCCAATCTCCTTCGGTGCTCCTTAGTGACCACTACTTACTGTAGGGGCCTAGGGAATGAGACTCCTTTACTGTGGAGGAGGGGACGGGGATAGGTGAAAGGGTACAAAGACCGAGACGATCTAACGCGGTAGCCTTCTATTTCCTCACCCACAGTGACTGGTTGAGTCTGGTTGTATGAACTTCGGTTAAATCGACCCAATGAATAAATTATTATTATTATTATATGGCAGTTGCCTGGTAGCAGCTGCGCTGCATGATGACATTCGTCTGGTAGCAACTGCCTGTAGCATCATTGACAAAGATGTTGCTACACTAGAGATTCCACACGAACTTTGGTTAAAGACTGTTGCCACTAGGCAAATGTGACCAAGCAGTTGACCCAGGGCAAGTTTGACAAGTTAGTTGCTACGAGATAGCTGCTGCAACGCAGTCGCCCGAAATGCAATTCCTACGGGCTGGTTGCTACTGACCAGTTGCCGTAATGCAGTCTCCAGAAGGCAGTTACCGCAGTGTATTTGCTGCAAAAAAGTTGCCGCTAAGCAGTTGCCCACGCAGCAGTGATTACAACACTGTTTCCCCAAGGCAGCTGACACAAGCCAGCTGCCTTTCTAGGCAGTCGGCACAATACAGTTTCCACTAAGCAGTTCCTAGAATTCCCGCGCGCCGTTCAAAAAGACAGACGTGGATAAAATAGTGCCTAAAAAGCAATTCTGAAAATTCTAATTTTCTACTCAAAAACCGAAAAGAAAAATAACAACCTCACCGGTAGAAGATGGCGAACCTACCAGGAAGCACCGGAACCGGTAAAGGTAAGTGTTATTTTTCATATTTTCGTAAATACTTTCCAATTTGTTAAAGTTGGAAATTCCGAATGTACAGAAACTTGGGTGCTAGCACTCCTTCGTGCTATTAGCGATGGCTGGCGGTCGCACAGAGGCAACAGGAGTGTCGCACAAACAGTTTCTGTACAGATGGAAATTAAACCAGCAACTCTGCTAACGGCGTATTCATGCGAGGAACTGGCTGACAGCCAAATATTCACTGAATGGCACCGACAGAGTTTGCTGCACATACGAAACATTATTTTTCCACAAAATCAACACACTACAACTTTTATTTTAAGTTGTAAGTTCGGTAGTTTTGCCAAAATTGATGTATTTTACACACTGCACACATATATTAGGAAAAGTACTTTTCACATAGTATGTGTACAGTTTGTATTACCTATTTATGAAAACATTACTGAAATAAAAATAAAACTATGGCACAACCACGTACAGCTAACACTGTCTTCTGTTGCAGACTTCGACAGTGCAGATGTACTTAGTCTTCTTACTAAAGAGGACATGGAGGTTGACGTGCCTGCAACCGTGGTTGCTCAACTTCTCCATGAAGACGATTTACACCCTGTTAATAACAGAAGCACACCCAACACCGAAGGTAAGGGGGAAACCTCAACCACCGGTGATGATGGTAAGGCTGCTGGAAAAAATGAGGGGAAAAACACCCAGCCCAAAAAGAAAAGGGACTGGAAAGCCGTTCGACTCCGAAGTAAGCAATTGAAATCTGAAAGAGCCGAACAAGTCAAACAAGCAATCGAGTCTGGAACTCCACTCCCGGAGTCAAAACCATCCGGTGGACAAAAGAGGTCTCTTGCTACTCCGTCACCAGGATCGAGCACAGGCACCACAGGGAGGGAGAGAAAGAAGAGCAGAGGAGATCCTTCTACCTCTGACACACCCTCAAACTTGAAATCAGGGGGGGAGGGGAGACCCGACCTACCGGGAAAAGCAGGGCAAAAGCCACCTTTGACTAAACCTGAAACCAAGGGAGAGAGAAAACCACCAATAAAGTATGTGTCAGTCGAAACGCCATGCACGGACTTTACGGTCATTGTCACCTTTGCGGGGGATAATAAAACCGACAAAGTCCCAGGACTGGCACTGGCGCACTACATAATTGCATTGTCAGCCCGAGAAGCAGAAAGGATTGCAGGACCAGAAGACATACTTCAGATCACCACTCCTTTTCTGTCTTCTAAAGGACAAATTAGAGTAGATTGCAACAATGCCTACTCAATGGACTGGGTCATCACCAACACGTATGACATAAAGTGGGAGGGGCCTAATGAAACGGACCTCACCTTTATTGGATGGAAGCATACGATGGCCCCAACACCCGTAGTGGTTAAAAGCAAAAGATTCAGAGTTTGGGTGGGAGGAGCCAAGGTTACATTTCCCAACTTTTGTAAAAAATTGAGAAGTCAGAACCCAATGCTCAACACCACACAATGGATCAACTATGCAGATATACCGAGCGAGATAGGTGGTGTCATTAAAGGGCACACAAAGATCATAGCTGTTGATCCTTTTACTGTCTCTTGCCTCGCGAACTGCAAACATCTACTTTACTATGGTATTGGACAAATCCGATTTATAGAGGTAGTCTCAGCATCTAAAGGTAGTGGGGGGAAGGAGGGGGAGAGCTCCAATGAGGGGGCTTAGAATCTAAGCGTGCCACGAACATCCGGGTTGGGTCACGTGGGAGGAGCCAAAGACATGACTCCGCCCCATGTTGACATAACCCGAATTAACATGCACCATGCGCGTGCAGCGGCTTCCTCACTCATAGGTTGTCGCGACGCCATGTTAGTGCGACAAGCACGTCTAACGCACCCCACTGGTGCTCACACCCCACCCCACTCCCACTCCTTTATATTTCTAATCCAAGAGCCTTACCACATTCATGGTGTGATACGAGGGCTCGGGAACAAAGACCAGCTATTTGTGGCTGACACAAATGACATACCGCGGTCATGTATATTAGCATCCAGAAATGTCAAAGCAACGGTATTGCTGCAATTCTGTGATAAAGATACAGTAGCAATACTAACTCATTGGGGGAAGCAAACTATAGTGTTTGCATCGGTCTATATGCCTGGTGACACACTGGATGTTCCGTCTGAACATATGAGAAAACTAGTATCCTACTGTGACACGCATAAGCTACCACTGGTGATTGGTGCTGATGCAAACGCACATCATTCAGTGTGGGGCAGCACGAACATAAATGAGAGGGGTGATAAACTGCTTGAGTTTCTACTAGCCAGTAACCTGGATGTGGAAAATCAGGGCATCAAACCTACATTTATAGTAAAAAATCGGGAAGAAGTTCTTGATATAACTATAACAAACAGCTATGCACAAAATCTTATTCGGCTATGGCATGTTTCTGACGAAGAGTCAAATTCAGACCACCGGTACATAAGATTTAAAGTCACAAGCGCTAAACCACCGCCAATTAAAGTGCGAAATGTAAGGAAAACAAACTGGGCAATCTTTCAAAACACACTGAGGGGCAAGTTAAAGGATGTAGATAGCAGCTGTGACCTCACACCTTTTGGTCTGGAGTATCAAGCTAACTGCATTACCTTGTTTTTACAGGAGAGTTTTCAGAAAGCCTGTCCAGAAACATATGTCACCTGGAGAAGCAAAGCAGCTCCGTGGTGGTCACCTGAACTAACAATTCTTCGCAAGAGAACTAGGGATCTCTTTCGGCAGGCCGGCTCTAAATCAGAAAGAGACCCCGCCAAATGGAAGGAATACTTAATATCAAGAAACAACTACAAAAATGTTTTGCGAAAAGCCCAGCGTATAGCATGGAGCAACTACTGTTCAGAGATTGAGAGTCTACCAGTAGCTGCACGGGTTAGCAAAGCACTTGGAAATGAAAAACGCAAGGTTCCTACTAGCCTTAAGATACCTGGTACGGATAATCTCACCCAGGACAAGGCTGAAATTCTAGATATTCTTCTAGCTCACCACTTTCCTAGTGATCCACAGCTGGTTATTCCAGCTATGGATTTTACTCCTATGAACGTGCCGGAGCTGGATATTATTATAACTCCAGAAAAGCTGAAATGGGCAGTGAACAGCTTTATGCCGTATAAGGCACCAGGCCCAGACGGTATAGCTCCGGCTGTACTACAGCACAGCTTACCTGTACTCACTGAACATCTGCAATTTCTATTTAAAGGATGCCTAACATTGGGCTACACACCGACAATTTGGCGTAATGCAAAGGTCGTATTCTTACCTAAACCAGGAAAGAAAGATTATAGCGAACCCACATCGTGGCGTCCGATCTCACTATCTAACTTCCTGTTAAAAACACTTGAGAGGTTAACGGATAGGCACATAAGGACTCCTAAATTAGAAGCCTTGTTGCGCTCCAATAACCAATTTGCTTACCTAAAAGGAGTATCTACCGAAGCTGCTCTACATAGGCTAGTCACACATGTAGAAAAAGCTTTGCAAAGGAAAGAGCTAGTCCTTGCTGTCTTTGCCGACATTGAAGGAGCATTTAGCAATCTATTATTCAGTGCTGTACAGCGAGCAATGGAGCGTCTGGAAATATCTCCCTTCCTCAGAAGGTGGATATTTCGCATGCTCTGCAATCGCCAAGTACACTCTAAACTGCAACAAGAAACTAGGACAAGGAGTGTAGAGAGAGGATGCCCACAGGGGGGTGTTCTTTTACCACTTCTTTGGAACCTAGTAATGGATGAGTTACTTGCCACTCTGAAGGCCAAAGTACCATCAATGCTATCCCAAGGTTTCGCAGACGATGCAGCCATGGTACAAAGCGGTCGAGACTTTAACGCCATTGTGAGCAGGATCCAAGCGGGTTTACGCCTGACGGATGCCTGGTGCTCTAATAATGGACTTAGGTTGAAGCCTGACAAGACCTATATAATGGATTTTACTAGAAACCCCCGTTTTAAAGGGAGACCTGTATACTATCAGGGTATCCTCTTACCCAAATCAGACACGGTTAAATACCTTGGTGTGATCCTGGATAAGAGGCTCACATGGATTCCACATTGTGAATCTATTGGGAAAAAAGCATCGACCACCCTTGCAAGATGCAAGCGGATGGTTGGGAAATCATGGGGACTTCAGCCTAGAGTCGTAAGTTGGATGTACACAGCAATGGTTCGTCCAGTCCTAGACTACGCAGTTGCTGTTTGGCATCCCGCTATTCGTACTCAAAAAGCTGTTAAAGTTCTCACAAAAGTTCAAAGACACGCTTGTCTTTTGATAACAGGGGCAATGCAGACCACACCCACGTCCGCAATCGAATGCTTGGTCGGACTGACTCCTTTGGATATACATCTAACTGGAATAGCAGTTCGTACAATGCATAGATTGAGAGCTAGGGGTCTGTGGCATGGCAACCCACAAGTACTTGACCATCGCAGTCACACACGCCTTTGGGATGAATGGGTCAACAATGAACCCATCCTCCAAATGGGCACTGACTGTAGCATCCTTACTCCAAAGGATAGTATCTACTACTTAGTAGAAAATCAACCCAGAAATGCCTGGGACAGTGATCTATCGGAGCTAGCACATGGGTATGTTTGCTTCACAGACGGATCCAGAAATGGGCCTCTCTCAGGAAGCGGTGTCCTCATTGAGCTGTGTCAATCCAACACCCGAGAAACACTGCATTCAAAATCCATCTACCTAGGCAAGTACGCTACTGTATTTCAGTGTGAGATCTTTGCAATCCTACACACGGCAAATTGGCTGTTGGGGATGGGCTGTGAAGGTCAAACAATACACATCTTTAGCGACAGTCTAAGTTCACTAAATGCGCTGGTAAAAGATACCACCGTGTCTACGCTAGTGCTTGCGTGTCACGAAAGTTTGAACCGTCTGGCCACATGCAACGTAGTTAGACTTTCATGGATTCCAAGTCACACTGGCTACCAAGGCAATGAAGAGGCAGATCGCCTTGCCAAAGCATCGTATGAGAACATTGCTCCCGCACAGGAGGCAATGCATTCTATTCCTATTGCAACATCTGTGGTTAACATGGCTATCCGCTCTAGAGGAAGGAAAGCACACACAGAGAGGTGGAATAAAACATCTACCTGCGCGCAGTCAAAGCGATGGATTGACAAACCTTGGTATGGAAATCACTCGCTCACAAGATTCTCGCGCACGCACTTAAAATGGCTGGTGGAAATACTCACTGGTCATGGAAGATTCCAGGCACACATGCACAGGATGAGACTAGCCAATTCACCTCTGTGTTCACATTGTGGACTAGAGCAGGAAACAGCACGTCACTTTCTAGCTGAGTGTCCGAGATATATCATGGTCAGGAATATTTATCTAGGTGCATGCATCTTGACAACTGATCAACTACTACTGGCTACACCAAGAGACTTGTTGTCCTATTCTATGGCAACAGGTCGTTTTGCGTAATGCCTAAATTAAAGCTATAGTATAAGGGTAGTCTGCAATGGGCCTATTAGTGGCCTGAGCGGCATTTTGCATAGTATTATACTATGCAAGATCCCTTCAAATACAACAAAGCAGTTCCTACAAGGCAGTTGCCTCAAGGCAGTGGCCGTAGGCAGATGGCACGATGCAGGGGCCTAAAATCAGATGTTGAATTGCCGAATGATGTTTACAGAACAGTTTCCACAAGGAATTTTCCGCGGGATAGTTTTACATACGGCGGTTGCCACAACGCGGTTGCAACTAGACAGTTTACACAAAACCGTTGGCATAAGTTCGTTGCCCACGAGGCACGAGGCAGGTGCGACAGGGAAGTTCTTTCTATGCCTCAAGCTATTTGCCCTAAGACCTTTGACGCACAGGCGACTATCACAAGGCAGTTCCCCACTGCAGTTACAACTAGACTGTTGCCAACAGCCTGTAGCTAATAAGCAGTGATGGCAACTGTGTCCTTCTCCTTCTCGCAGCCCCCCGTTCCGCGCTCCATCCGGTTTTAGTTCACACCCGTGTGGGTTGCACTAACTTACGCCTGCCAATTGCTCACATACTTGATTATTGCCAAATAATTATGTCTCCACTCATGCTTGGCATGTGCAATCGTGCTTTCTTCCACCCATCATTGTCTGCACCCCAACGTGACCCTGCCGTAGGCAGGGGGCCTAACTTCTAGTATAAACATGTGACATGGTACGTGCGGCTGTATAGTTAGTGTTTTTTTTAGCTGGTATTGTATTGGTACTTAAAATTTTCGCATTCGTAATCATTATATACTAAGCGTGATAATATGTAATACCTATATAACTACAAACTATATAAAAACTGACTAATTATTCATACTTTGTACTGATTAACATTACAGAACAGAACAGGAGGCTGCTATATAGATATACATGTACCTACACAAGGATAATAATAATGTTACTGATTGTTGTTGATGTGTAAATGTGCAATGCACCCAACAATCAGTAAATCAGTAAAACATCAGCTATCGCATATGGCATATCGCGCATCGTAGTGTAGTCCAGTCGCCAGACATCATTTAAAGCTACTTAATCTTATCTTACCTATGGCAGGATCGAGGATGAGCCATTGCCATCTCATTACCACATTTCGAGTCACGAAGTATTTACCTTTTTTTCTGTTATTTTGTTTAAAGTTTGAAATTGCTAATGTTGAATGTTATATGGTGATGACAGAGGATGTGATGACTAACAAATAAGCTTGTATGAAGTTTGATTTGGTAACGTCCACAGCTAATGCTAATCGGGACTTGATGATTTGTCGACGACTCTTGATTACGCAGAAATCTGAGAGCAAATTATCGAAATAAGAAAAACGAAAAATTCAACCATTTTCAATTTTAACTATAAAGTTTACTGTCTATCTCCTAACTGGTCTGGTGTAAAAGTGCCGACTACTGTACAATAGATAGTTAAGTAGTTGATAAAGCTGACTTGATGACAGTGCTATATGACACTGAATGCACTGTTTTTTAGCATTACTTTGACCAAGTCCTATTCGTTATTTTGTTTTGTCCTTTCTCATAAATATTGCGGTGAAAAGAATTGTACACAATATACAGTCCAAATGGGAGACAAAATATTGTAAAAGAGAATTTATTATGTAAGAATTAAAAATATGCGAATTATTATGTTAAATAATGTTTTCTGCGTGCGCTGAGTCGACGCTAATTGAGTTTCTACTTTTCAGTTTCTATTATTCTCCGTCTAATCGACTTTAATTTATTAATGAGCATAGTGCATATTGTATAGTGCTTATACTATTAAAGGCTAAAGGACTTACGATTACGATTAGTGTATATAGCTTGCGAGTTGGAGCTGGAAGTATAATATAAAGAATTACTACAATTACAGAGGCACACAGTTAATAAGTTTGGTTTTGATAGTTGCGCGTTTATTAAATATAGGTAGAGATATATGCATTTTTATTGAGGTTTTACTCGTGCATTCGTAATTACTATTTATTACTACTACTGTGTGTGTAATATCATTTTCTTCGAATATAAATTTTAATTGCAATTTTTTTTATTTAAATGTTATTTCAGTAAGAATTTTCCTATTTAATTTTGTGCAATTCATACCATACAGCGGTCTTTGTAAACGATAATTGTTGATGTTTTTAAGTAGCATAAAGCTATCTTAATGTACTTTATTGTGCAGCCAGGTTTTTTCAATATCTACAGTAGCTAAGCATAATTTATTAATTCAGAAACTTGGGATTCGATTAGTATTAAAAAAAGCCCCATACTTTTTTGGTATTATTTTTGTTTATAGTAACCCTAACGGATTTGTTAATCCTTTATAATTTGGTTGTTTTTTTCTGTATAATAATAGTAGAGTGGGGAATATGAATACAAACAATAATTATTTATTCTAATGCCGTTCTTTGGTTTCGTTTTCGTTGTCTTGCTCTTTGTGGTCCCTGCTGTTCTAAAAGCTTAATAACGTGAAAGGAAATATCGTCGATGTAGAATGAAGTTTGATCATCTCCTGTTGGGGCTAAAATGAATTATGATCATCTCCATTCTGCTTTAAAATTAATTTTGATCATCTCCATTTTTCATAAAACACGGCTAATGAGATATGCTAATGATTAGTTAATGGTTTAGTAATTTAATACTAAGTAAATTAAGGGTCACCCATAAATGACGTCATCAAAATATCCACATTTTAAGTCCCTATTACCCTCCTGTCATCAGAGTACCCGTTGGGTAAATGGCTATCTTTTGCATGCGATACCATGAATATCCAAGTAGGCTGCTTGCCCAATACCCATGACGTCATTTATGGGCGACCCCTTAATTTTTTAAACTTTCAATAACGATTTATTGATGAAATTTTCCCTGGTCTGACGAATGATGCACTAATTTACTAATTTGATTAAATTATTTCATCAATAAATCGTTATTGAAAGTTTAAAAAATTAAGGGGTCGCCCATAAATGACGTCACGGGTATGGTAAAGCAGCCTACTTGGATATTCATGGTATCGCATGCTAAAGATAGCTATTTACCCAACGGGTACTCTGATGACAGGAGGGTCATAGGGACTTAAAATGGGGATATTTTGATGACGTCATTTATGGGTTACCCCTAATTTACTTAGTTTTAAATTACTTAACCATTAAATAATCATTAACATATCTCATTTGGTGTATTTCACGAAAAATGGAGATGATCAAAACCAATTTGTAATCATAATGGAGATGATCATAATTAATTTTAGCTCCAAAGGGAGATGATCAAACTTCATTCTTCATCGACGATATCTTTGTTTTCGATGCCGTTCCTATGCCTGTCTTGTCGTACACCACTCACGCTGTTTATCCTCATGCTCATCCCAAGTGATCTTGATGATGATGTTAACATTTTTATGCGGATTAATTATTTTGTGTACGTCCACTTTTGTCGAGAAACAATTGGCATTGCATCGTCATCTGCTTAGGTACATTAATTTACACCTAATTTTATTATTATATGAATTTGTATGTCAGTCAGTTAACTGTTGTTGTCGTTGTGATTTCTTTCGTACTCATAAAGGTTAAAACTATGACGTTATAATATCAGTAACCTTAGTGGTCGTAATTTTTTTATTTGTAATATACAGTATGTCACAAAAATTTAGACGCACCACGCTTAGAAAAAATGTTAACAAGAATCTTGTACGATGGGGCTAGCAGGCTTAGATGTTAACTTTAATCGGTTTATTAGTAAATTTTAAAATATTTGAGAGCGGGGAAATCGGTTTATCAAGTGTAATAGCGCTGTATGTTACAAAACCCAACAAAAAATCTGTTGAAATCTACAGTAAACCTGTTAAAGCATTTATGTCACTGTATATGTATGCTAAACTAGTGGTCCATTGCTAAATGTGTTGCGTCAGTCCAGTGATTAAGGCTGGAAAGTACCTATGACGAAGGTTGCGGGTTCGAATCCAACTTTTGGTGTTATTTTTTAACCAGTAAAATAATTCAACAGGATTAGCTGTTGGGAGATCTAAAAGTGATTTCGGTAAGCCTAATATAACTACATTATCGGTAAATCTCTAACTGAAATTCCTGTT
This sequence comes from Dicyrtomina minuta, assembly GCA_949802685.1. Taxonomy (NCBI): domain Eukaryota; kingdom Metazoa; phylum Arthropoda; class Collembola; order Symphypleona; family Dicyrtomidae; genus Dicyrtomina; species Dicyrtomina minuta. The sequence goes on along the minus strand of OX461808.1, from coordinate 39,233,355 downwards.
GACCGCGGTTAACAGCTTTTATTGTGGATGTCGGAGTAACAGTGAAATCAGTTACAAATTAACAGTAAAGTAGTAAATTAACCAATGTTTTTCTTAGCGTGTATGCATTTTGGGGGTTTCTTCATCCATATTAGCATGGATCCTGCTTAGTGAGATAACGTTTGGAGACAGCCTGTATTAGTAGTGCAGATAGTGGTAAAATATGTTCCTCCAGTACCATTATAGCTATAAGTAATCATAACCAAAACGAACTTAAACTGAAGTATGACTTATACATCTTTATATTATTATTGATGGAGTTCGACCTCGCCGTTTATAGTACTGAAAGTACGCACTGTGCCATACTGCTGTGAATATTTGCATAAAATCGCGTATATTCCCACAGGAATTATTGCAATAACACTTTTCAAGTTTTTTGCCTGTCCATATTGTCCACTTGACTTTGGCTTTATGGTCATGTTAAAAAAGGAGCTGAGAACGAAAGTATGCACGGTACAAGCTTAAACTTGTACTAAAACGGTTGTACTGCAGCACACAGTACTTTTAAAAAAGTACTTTACCTATGCACTTTAATTTTATTTTGAAAGTGATTATTGAACAAAGGGCCATTGGCTATTATTTGACTAGGGCAAAAATTGTAATATTGTAAGTGCCCGTGAAGTTTGTGTGTCCTCCCCTGTCGTCTTGTGTGTCTCTATTTTCGATTTCAATTAGAAAATACTTAACGTTTAAAATATCAGGAGTCATCTATTATCTGTAAACTGTGTAATAAAATACATAATAATAATCGCAATAATCCCATTATATTGTAATTTGTATTATTTTTAAGGATTTGATTTAAATGGTCAATGACCATGGCCATGTTTAACCATATGAAGCGAGGAGGATTTGCATAGATTTGTCTGTTGTGACAGTAATTATTGTAAACGTAAATTACATTTAAATCTCTACAAGTATACCATATTTGCCTATTATGTATGTGTTAATTCATCTTCTTTTTTGACAATGTTATTTGCCGTTACTCTTCTATCTCCTACGACTATTAGCATTATGTATCTGTGAATTAAGATGAACTTGTAAAATATTTTACATGTGCCTACATTTCATTTTTTAAAATAATTTCTCAAGCTTCATGTTACTGGTTGTGTTAATTGTTAATCCTCAAAAACTCAAAACAAAAACAAAATGTTTTTCTCAAGATCACGACGACAAGGCGGCAATAAAATCAAAAAACAAAAACACCGTATACAGCGAGGCACTTTTGCTTCTTTTTTTTGGATAAATAATTAGTGCGAATATACAAGAAAATACTATGAAATAACACCATTTGTAATAATTCCATTGACTTGAGCTTCATACCTGTAGTAAAAACACTACAAGTATATGGTTTGTTTGTAGTCAGTATAATTGTCGCAAGCTCTCTAAAAATCTGACAAGTACAAAACGTTTGTGATTATGATTATTTTATTACGTTTAATCATTTTAAGTTTTCCTGCAAATTGTTACGAGTTTCAAGTCTGTTTGCTTACTCTGTATTGACAGAACGTAGTGGTCGACGTCGACGTGACATTGACCCAGCAAGTGTACACGATATTAAAATAAATATTATTACATTACCTACCTACAGTTATATTATTATTATTTTTCTGTATATTGTAACATACTATTGTTGAGTTGTATTTTGTACTGTATGGTCAAGTTAAAAAGTGCATCTGGAATCTAGGATGTAAGTACTTAGGTAGGTAAGGTAGGTACTTCCAAGTGGTGATGATGCTGTAGGTGAATAGGATGGATGCTCTTTGGATGTCCCACTGACTTCCATATTTTTAAGTATAGTTAGTATAGTATAGTTTAAGGTAGATAGGTAGTATAACGGTAATGCTGTGGTTGTGGTCTGTCAAGTAAAGCAAGGTAATGTAATCGCGTAATTCCCCAAAGTAATTGAATCATTCAACAATAACAGTTTCCAAGTTTGTTTCTACAAATTTTCTACAAGTTTCTTGGCAAAAGTATTATATAAGTGCCTACCTACCGTATAGGTACAGGTACAGCAGGTGAGATGCGGAGAGTTAATGGTCTTGCTCTTGGTCTTGAGATTCGTTAAAGTAAAACGATACAAATCGTTTCGTTGTATGTGTGTACAGATTATTTACTACATGTTGTAAAGTAGTTGTAATTTTGAATTAGACTAGATGATGATGACAATGATGATGCGTTGGAGATGGAAGTGTCAATTGTCATAAAAGGACCATCAACCTTCACGGCTTCGAAGTTTCAAGCAATTTAGTACTACAAAATTGTACAAAGTATATTTTAAGTTATCTACTACAAAATAAAGCCAGACTCCAAATCGAGATTACGCTAAAAAGTGCAACTTGTCACGAATCTCTCTGTTAAGTCATGGATGCTATATGGTTTTCAGTTGCAAATTGCAATGCGCTTTTCTATAGTTAATGTGATTATTTAGATTTTTTGTAATTTTCCTTTGCCTTTTTCGAAACCAAAAACAAATAGGTACATAATATACTTCTTTATAGGTATAGTCTTCCATCACACATGCTTAAATCTTGCTTTGTTTTTCATCTTCATTTCCCTAATTCTATAATTTATTCCTTCGACTTTGAAAAATAACAACAAACAAAAGAGTTATCAGATGTGATTTGGATGAGTGGCATTTACGTATTTACTTATTTATACTTTGTACATACACCTAAAGAGATATGACTCGGCGTCATGTTCTGTACATGTTCCTATAATCATATGTATTAATACGTATAATTTGGATTCTCACAGAATTGTATATGCAACTAAAAATCCAACCTATACTTACAGGATAGCTTATAGAATTGTTTGTAACTTGTGTACGGCAAATGTACCGGTAATGTAGTACATTACCGGTACATTTGCCGTACATTAATAATGTACTGATCAAGATCATAAGGAAATTGTGTAAATGTTAACTTATTCATATTTCTTCTTTTTTTAAAGTGTATAATGTCATTGACTGAAGTGCAGACAAAAAGTACCTTTCATAGATTTTAATCTTTTCTGCCTATAAAAAAATTATAAACGGAACGAATTTATGTAAATATTGTGGTCAAAATTAAGTATAATTAATTATGTGTAATATTATATTATTGTAATTTAAGCCGTGTATTCTAAAAATTCTAAAAAAGGAGTGCGCAGTAATGATCTTTATGTAGTCGTATAGGTATATACGGTATTCGTATATAATTATAACATTTTTTTATTTGTTTTTGTCTCTTGCTCTTGCTCTCTGCTGTGTCGAATCGCTTACGGAATTTTAATTGTATGTACAAGTTTTAAATGCTATAGTTTTAGTAGGAATTTGAAACAAGTGCATCTGTAAGAAAACTCTGTAATCTCTAATCTCTACTAAAATCTTTGTAAACTTATTTCTTACATAACTTTGTTGATGCGATGCACAGTACATTTTCTAATATGTATATTATTTGTTGTATTTTGGACATTTCAGATTTAGTGTTTACTATATGGATGTTTTGAATACTTTATTTGACATTCACTGTCATTTTATGGGTGTAGTAAAGTCGTAAGTTTGTTAGCAGAAAGGGACCGATGCTGAATGCCACGACACGACTCTATCAAGTATATTTATGAAAAATGGAATTAATAGTTATGTATGTGTATGTTAAAGTTACCTATGTTTTAAATTTCTTTTAAAATGTCATTTATTTCTTGGAGACTCGAGAGAATGTTGGTTCACTAATAAATAGAATATTCTATTTATTTGACTTTTATGTACTTCCCGAACATGTCGTCGTCCCTCGTATCCTGTTCTCTCGTCACTTGTATTTTTATTTTTTACTTCAAGTTGATGATATTCTATGTAATTCATTTACAATTCTTTATGAGCCAAAGCTTTATGTTTGTGCATCGTTCGTACCCCGTATGTCCTTCCCTGTCACTGCATTAAATAGAATGAAGGAAGAAAAAAGGATGAAGTGATGACGACGACGACACATTCGGCAGAACATCACATTTAACGGTTACGGTTACGATTACGACTTTTATTAACGATAACGACTATGTTTGACTCCAAAGCTAAACTAAATGAGGTGTAAAGTGAGTATTTAAATGGATTTTATTCCGTCGTATTCCTGTAATCGCAGTCATAATCGTAATCGTAATTTAAAGGGAATGTGAAGTTTTGCCTTTGGTTTTTTGTTGAATAGTAACAATAATAATAGGAATATTTACCCATTTATTGCATAATCAAACTGTATATTATGTAGGTACATGACTGCGCGTTAATTAATTGGATTATTTCATATGTGCCCTTCGCATTCGCTTGTATGAAGATCTGATTAAAAATTCCAAGTGATATATTCATTATGTAAAATGTACTTTAAAAGCGGTCGCCGTCGCCGTTATAATTTAGGTTAGGCAGTTTAAGCCACACTATCTACTTTTTGTACGAAATATATTTTTTTCGGGGTTGGTTGCCCCGTATTGTTGACACTAGAACTTGCAGTGTTTTACTTTTTATTTGTTTCGTATTACATATAAATATACCTACCTCAGTGGTAATATACATTTTAATTAAGTACCTATTTAGATGCTTCTTTAAATAAATGCATACTAAATTAATTGTGTGTATATTTACTGCATTAGAAATATTAGGCACCATACCATTTTTTGTTGGAATACGGATAATACTTGAAATGAAGTGATAAAAAATTAGTGATCCTTCAATTCGGAATTCTATATTGTTTTATGAAGTACCCAGGTGCCTAAGTGCGCACATCACATTGTTTTTATACATAGACGTTTAAAAGAATGTACCTAAAATGTAATTATAGGATTAGGAAAATGAATAAAGGTTAAAAATAATTGAAATCCTACTCGCTGACTGAGATGAAATGTTCATTTCAAAAATCAAATCTGATTGTCGTCGTCTCGACACTCTCGACGTTATTGAGTGTTTAATCCTTCATACTTCATACCTCCTTATTAATGTGCGAGATGAGGATGAGTCAACAAAGTTGGAAGAAAATTACTTTGTAAGTTAGCTCAGGTAACATTGCACACACACAGCATGAAAGAGAAGCTTATATCTCCACAGAATTATTATTTCAATTTCATTTCAGCTTCAACAAGTGAGGCATTAATAAATTTTCAAGTGTTTAATATGGCTCAGTCTGCTTAAGCTTGTATACAGAATTCAGCGTGACAGTTAGTGCAGTGAAATTGAAAGTCTTAAAGTTAAGTACCTCTGGCTTTGGCTATGGTTTGATTGTCTTGAAGGTGCAAGAACAGAAGTACGTAGTCAAAGCCCAAGCCAAATTTTAGTTTAGCCATCCAGTCCGGTCACTACTATTGCTACTGTTCACTCCATGCATAATTACCGTATGTGACCGATTGTGATCCCCCCGGAAACTATTAATAAATTTGATAATTTTCAGTTATATATGATTTAACTGTATATGTTAAAAAGGTGGACAGCTATCGAATGAAAACTTATTTGAGCCCTGCTGGGGATTAATCGATCCTATACGGTATAATTATACTCGAGAATCGAGCAGGGCCGGATAATGTGGCAAGCGCAGGCAACCCCCGCTGCATGCATTTTCAAAAAACATGTCAATGGAACATTTTTCACTTTTCAAAAATATGTAAAAAGAATATTTTGACTTTTCAAAAACATGCAAAATAAATTTTTTTGTACATTTCAAAAACATGGAAATAAAACATTTTCCACTTTTCTTAAACATGTAAATACAACATTTTGCTTTACAAAAGAAAGCCATCGATAAAATCAAAATGGTGGTTTTTATATGGAAACAAATTACTGCCTAAAACCAATTCAGGTCCTTCGTCCGGCCCTGGAATCGAGTAGTGTAATACCTCAAATTCTTAATGTATGCTACTTGCAATACTTGCATTAAAGCTTCTTATAAAGCTTTGGAGATGCACACGAGATTTGAATATTTGTTTAGATTGTGACTGTGATGAGTGATGACCGACCGATGAGGATCGCGATGACTAATAGATACATGATTATTTCGTCACAGTAATAATAATATCGACAATTATTTTGGTGATTTTATTTAAACAGTGTGAAGTATTAATGTTATTTTTCAGTGATGCGAATATAATTGCATAGATATATATTAGTGTAGGTATATAGGTATTTTTTTAATACCTACGCATTTGTATGCTACATATTATTATTCCTTGCTCGTATTTAAGTAATATGAAAACGATAAGCGAAGTGGACCAATAAGTTACTGTTAAAAGATTATTGCTGTAAGATTACATCGAAAATTGACATGGACTGTAGAAGTGTAGAGATCGCATGACAACGCGACGGGACGTGCCGTTTGGTGTCATACATAATTCTATATACATAGGTACTTATACTTGATCTGTGGAGTAACTTGTATTAGATTATGGTGAATGATTGAGAGTGTGATTTATACGAAAATTGATTTGTATCCTAAACGATCTGACGGCCAAGAAAGGTCCATAGTCCACAATATTGATTTGATAGGTCTTCAGTCTACAAGTCTACAACATACTGTAAAATACGTTTTCATTATATTGTGTACTGTTGACTGTACTATTAAGCTGGCTGCGTTTGCTTGGAGATACAGATATCGTATTGAGTATTGATGATATCCACATTCCACATCCATAAGGAAATGTTTGTGTTTTTTTTTATTTGTGAATTTCATTTCCGGCTATTTGATTTTCCCTGATAGTCTGTGATTATCAATATTATTGTGAATTAGCGAATTAGCTCTACACGTTTGTACTCACATTCCTTTAACACGGAGCCTAATAATCCAGACCTACAGACCTACTTACTAATACAGTCCGTCACCATTTAACTAATAAATTCCTGTATGTTACTCCCATTACACTCATTACAGATAGTTGGCTGAACAAAAATTACCCTCTTTAATATTAATTATGACTTTTAATATAAGAAATGGGCCAGGAGCTGGCTCTGAATTTCCGCCGATTATCCGTAATCAGTATTTAGTGAAAATTTTAATTCACAAAAAATTATCGATATTGCATAATGTTGTGTGCATCGGTAATCGATAATGACATGAAGATTAAGAGATTGAATATTGACATATTATGGCGAGTTTTGATTGATCTGATGAGCCGCAGGCCGCAGCTAGAGGACCGGTCCATCAGTTGCGGCAACTGTATGTACATACCTTAAGTACACTCATTCTTCATTAATGACTGACAATAATAATTGACTGGTTAAACGATTGAGTCTGAAACAACAGCGAATTTTCATGGCGTGTGTAGTTGTTTAATGTTTGATTTAATTTAGTTGGGTTTTGGGAATGTAATTAGACAAACGCACGCTATGAAAAATAAATAACAGTCGTTTATTAGTATTAGTCAAATGCACTGAAGGTTTGATTGCAGTTAGCATAGTTCTACAGTTTACCTTTGTCAGCTTGGTAAAAACTTTAATCTTTACCTACATACAAATTTACCAAATTAATTAGTTAAAAAAGAAACAGAAATTGACACGTACGTACGTACCTACGCCCTAGTGCGTGTGTCAGTGTGCTATATAATAGTAAATTAATATTTGCATTTGGACCCCAGAGCAAAAATCACTTCAAAACTTAAAACAAAGACAGCACAACACAACAGTACAATAGAGTCGTAGTCGTAATGAAATAATTGATAATTTTAATTATTGAAAAATTGATGTCATTATCTTATTTCTTGTATAGGATTTTTTGTCCCATATTCTGCAACCAACACTGCCTCCTAGGGAACCAGATGTGTTACCGCAGTCACCAGTTTCAGTATGTTGCTCATCGTCAGCGTGGACGTGAAAGTGTTAAATTTTTAATTATTCATGTACATCGATGACATTAGAAATTATATTTTAATTTACTATTAAGCTACTAAGCTACCTATGTGTTCGATGTAATTACATCGTTTTTCGTTTCTGCATAATATATATATTATACTCGTAGAAATAACGTATCTAAGCAGGTATATAAAAATCAGGGCCGGATAATGCGGTCAGCGCAGGCACCCCCCGCTGCTTGAATTTCCAAAAAACGTGTAAATGGAACATTTTGCAGTTTTCAAAAATATGCAAAAAGAATATTTTGACTTTTCAAAAACATGCAAAATAAAATGTTTTTGTGCATTTCAAAAACATGTAAATAAAACTTTTTAACACTTTTCAAAAAACATGTAAATAGAACATTGAGTACTTTTTCTAAAACATGTAAATACAACATTTTGCTTCATCAAAGAAAACCATCAATAAAATCAAAATGGTGGTTTTTGTATGGAAACAAATTGCTGCCTAAAACCAATTCCTTCGTCCGGCCCTGATAAAAAGGTTATATACCTAGGTAATATAATTAAATTAAAATTAATGTTTGATTATAATATGTGAATACATTATAAAATATAAGCAGTTGTAATTTTCGACTTGGAATTGAAATTCCAAATAACTTATACGTGGAAATTCAATTAGGGTGGAAAGTAAAGTGTCGTGAAGTGACTAATACCTGTAATTCCTCTAAGTTGCTCGCATATTTAATTTTTTTAATTTATTAAAAGTATTGAGTCATATGACTATATACTATATATATTCGTCTTCATTAAAATGATTTCTTTACGCTTCATTGGCCTGTAAGTATATGCCTATACACTATACCTCACTATGGCATGGTGTTGTGACTGACTTTCGGCTGTCGGCGGCTCTATATGACTAGTATTGTTGACTGGTTCTGGTTTCATTTTCATATGCGGATTGTCACAAAAAAACAAGACGTGTGTATCTGTCTTTCGTCTTGTGCTTAAATTACACACCTACCTACCTACATAATTCTTTGAACTGACACAATGTTATTCGGCAAAAATCTGTGGCCGGAGCCGGAATTTAATCACTAAATCACATGTGCATTACTGTTATGTGGTACATTAGGGAACACTACATTGTCATTTGTCATACAAAGACATATTGTTATAGAAATTTTTTTCCTGTGGATGTTAAGTATGTTTGGTAGGCAAAATTTAAATGTGGATATATAAATATAAATATACCTGTGCCGGCACCCGTACCGGTACCGGCAGAGGAGTCCACCTATAGGTACAAATTAATTATTATATTACAGTAGGGAAATTACAAAATAATGTTTTCCCTTTGCTGTACTGATGGGCATCCCAGTCATAATCTAACAATGTGTAATTTATAACGAAGCAGTGTCTCAATTCTCACTCCACCGCACCATCCGAAACTAATGACATAATAATAATGCAAAATGCTATATAGCATATGCGGCAATTGAAATTGAAACATTAAAGAAAGGAAAAGTGAAGAGAAACAGTTTTCAAAAAATAAAAGTAATTAACTTGTTTTTGTAGTTTGTACTTTCAGCCCATCAGAACATACCGTAAAGCTCCAAATAGAAACCCTAATAAATAAAACAGGAAGATAATGTAATGCAGACCCGTTGTTTTTTTAAATACCAATTTTTCAGCTGAATATAAAAGCATCGGTCGGAATCTAAAACATTCTTATCCTTGAGGTAGATACTCGGCTTGTATTATTAGAAACCCCCATTGTATTGTAACGCATAGTAAAGTGGTCGCACAGCCGGTCTCTTTTGGAGACCCGGCTTCTATTTGGAGGTTTACGGTACATACATATATATTATTGTTCTCGTTGTCGTTCTCGTTCATTATTGGAGTGGAGTTTGATTTTGTGGTATTCAACTGCATATTTACGTTAGTTAGATTTGTTACGGTGTTGTATGGTGGTAAAGAGAGGGGGAGATTGTGGAGTTGGTTGTTGCTTTGTAGCTAATAATTTAGTATTAATGAGGCTTGTGAGCATATGTCTTTGTCATTGTCTACGCATCTCTTAATCTCAATACAATGACGATTGCCATTAGTTTAGTTTAGTATGTCACTTGGGAGATTTATTCAAACTAGGTAGGTAGGTATTTTATTCCTTCTGATTGTGAGTTTTGAATAATATGCAAAAATTTACTAGAAACGTTTGCATATTCCTGGCAATTAGATGTTCCATATATTATATGTATTATATGAAAATGAAGCTACATCCCTGTATGTTATTACCGCTGACGGCGCTGTCATTACATTGTAGTTGAGGTGTTGATATATGCGTGGGGAGGGCTCAAAAAGAGCTATCTGCATACACGTAACTTTATTATTCTGCAATAATTCTGCAAATCCAAAAGTGCATAGTTTTGTAGGTACCCACCTGCCACGAACTTTAAAGTAACAAAGGTTATTAGGTTAAGACGATGCACGAGATAGCTCAAGTTTTTCAGTTTAATTTGAAACGCACTACACTACATTGTGCTCCCCAGCTGTAATAAATAACATATCGTCTGTGAAGAACCAAAATGACCCATATCCAATTCAAGCTGGAATAAAAATGTGCTTTGACATGAAAACAAGATGAGAAACATGCGTAAAATGCTAATTGAGAGTTTTTGAAAAGGGTAAAATGTTGTATTAGCATATTTTTTTAAAGTGGAAAATATTCTATTTAAATGCTTTCAAGACATGTTTAAATATTTTTGTAGATAGCGGATATTGTTTTTAGCTACAAATGGATATGGGTCATTTTGGTTCTTCACAGACGATATTATGCTGAACGTTTTGAAAACACAAGTTTTTGAAGCGTTTCTAGAATATTGCATTTACAAAATTAGTGCGTAATTAAAATATTTGACATTACTTTAGAAAAGATGTACTTAACAGTTTGTATTTTGTAGTAGGTAGTTTGAACTTTCTGAAAAACTCATATATACACAGAAATAATTATTGTATAGCAGATTTGTATGATTATTCTGTGGTATTTTGTAATAGTATTTATGCGTGTATATAAACGTCCCTACGTAATGTAATGTACATACATGTATAGTGGTTTTTGCATAGATTGGTAGGTAGGTATATGTAGTTATTTCAATTATTATTATGCATGTTACAGACAGAGATGCACACATGTAATCATCATAATATTAAATATTATGCTGTGCGTCGGGTTTTTTTTTGTCCCTAAAAAAATCATTATCATGCACGCATCCCTGGCCCTTTTATCTCTTTAGTAATAATTGGTCCTTGAATAATTGAATTTGTATTCTTTGTTCTCGTTTTTCTTGCTCCTTTTCAGTTTTCTCTCATTCAGTCTCGCAGTTTGAAAATTGAAAATTGGGTCATATAAAATATATTCATTGTGCCTTTTATTGTATATGTACCTAATTATTTAATTGTATTTGTACAGCACTGGAGTACCCTTTGCTGAGTGAATATGGACGAAATTACAAACGGAAAATAATTCCAAACCGTCCTTTGCCAGCCACAAGTCCCGGCGCGGCATGTCTCGACCTAATGATGACCATTCGTCCACGGATTTATCTTCTAGTTAAGAATATTACGGAGCAAACTAATACGGAAGCCACACTTTTCAGCGGCTTGGGCTTAATGAACCAGGTACGCGTGTGAAATATTGATGTCTCTAAATTTAATTATTTGTATCTTGTACGACATGTTAAGTACTAATATTTGTGTATTTAATAGTTGTTTTTATACCCTCTCAGATAACAATGCAGATAATAATTCATTTTTTGGACTTGAAAAGATCTGAAATTTGGTTTGAGATAGAGAATGAAATTCTGGCGGAGGAGCTCCAGCTCGTCAAGTCCGACCGAACAGCTATGAATTGTATGTTGAAGATCCATCGAAATAAAGTGGCAGCAGTGATGGATACACAACACTATTTAATTCAACGTGGAAAAGAACAGGTCAATACTGCTTATGTTTTGTACTAATGTTAGCTTCATCTTACTTGGTCAATTCATCTCAACTTATGTATTTTATAAAACGCATTTTTTGAAGTAGGCTACAAACTTAAATTATTTATATCATGTACTTTTTAAAATTATTATATTATCATTGATTTCGATTTGAATTATCTTTTTTTTTCTTTAGGCTGCTATGAACGAGAGAGAGGTTTACAATGTGATTCGAAACTGTCAACTTCAAGATCATTTAATGTCACTCCGCGAAGCTCAGTACTATGCTACCACCTCCGACTACTACCTCCTCATTGACAAGAAACTTTGGAACAAAACTGAAATTAATGACATCTTCTTTAGTGAAGTTCACAAGGCGAAGAGCGTCCAGTTGATTGTATGTTGTTGTAGATTTTGATGAATATACAACATATCGTCTGTGAAGAACCAAAATGATCCATTTCTATTTTTAGCTAAAAACAATATCAACTATCTACGAAAATATTAAAATATGTCCTGAAAGCATTTGAATAGAACATTTTACACTTTTTAAAAAGATAGAATTAGAACATTTTGTACTTTTCAAAAATATGTAAATAGAACATTTTACACTTTTTAAAAAGATGGAATTAGAACATTTTGCACTTTTTAAAAATATGTAAATAGAACATTTTACACTTTTTAAAAACATGGAATGAGAGCATTTTGCCCCTTTTCAAAAACATGAAATTAGATATTTTTACACCTTTTCAAAAACATGTAAATAGAACATTTTGCATTTTTTAAATGTATCTAAATAGAAAATTTTACGCTTTTCAAAAACATGTAAAACGAACATTTTAAATTTTTTAAATGTATGTAAACAGATCATTTTACGCTTTTCAATAACTCTTACTCTTAATTAACATTTATGCATGTTTCTGGTTTTGTTTTTATGACATAGCTCATTTTGATTCTATAGCTTCAATTGGATATAGGTCATTTTGGTTCTTCATTGACGGTATTATTGTAGTTAATGACATTCTGGTTGAATTTAAAACCAGTTTCACAATTTTTGTCAAATGCTTCAATATTATTAATTCTTACAACTGGATTTATTTTTGTGTCATATTAAATAGAGTAGTGACATGGTTCGTTCAGCACGGAAGGGTAAAAGTGGAAGTGGAGCAGCTTCTAGTTCGATTGAGAGAAGGGACTCAATGCCGGAATTGGGTGACTTTGGCTTCTCATTAGAATTGGATGATTATCCTGGTGGTTCTTTTGCAGGAGAGAGTCCGGGTGGAGGTGTCATAATGCCGACCGTTGTTCGATCTATTGAAGAGTCTCCCGCTTCAGCTGAAGATGGATTTTACCAAGTTTCACCCGCTGTCCTCTTCAAAGCCCTCACCAAAGTCCTCGCCCAACAGAGCATTTGGAAAGAGAGGAATGTGAACACGGAGCAGGAATGGCTCGTGGGGAGAAAATGGAATCCGGATTGGTATCCTAAAGCATTGGAGCACATGTAAATGAGGAATAATACATTTATGTGTCTGCATATATAGTGATAGTTCTAGCTAGTACTTATAATGCTTACAATATATCACTTTAACAATAATTATACTTTAAATATACATGATATACGTGCTATTGAAATCTAAAATTAATAATTATCGTACGTATTAAACCTACCTTGTATTGGTCAAAGTCAAATAATGAATTTGGAAAATACAATGCAAACTACTTAAGAACGTTGTTTACTTCTACAGTTTTTTTCGATTTAATTTTTAAAATATGTAAATAACAGTGGTTTATTATTAGAATTATATGCCGATGCGCTTAAGTACTTTAGTACTTAAGTACCTTATTGGCCCTTAGCCATGCCGTATCAATTTCAGGTCAGAGAAAAATTCAGGGAATGAGGGGTATTACTAAAAAACGTGCCATAATCTAAAATAGTTATTAGGGAAAACCAAGTAAATAATATTATTACATGAAGAAACTATTATTTTTACGGTAAGGAAATAAAATTAGCGCACTAATATATATATGTGTATTTTAGCATTATATATATGCTTGAACAGTAACAAAATGAACTAATAAGTAAAATATAAAGTAAATTAATCATGGTACGCTAGGTAAGTATTGTAGTTGCACAGATATTTTATGAATACATTATATTTATATTTTAACGCTGATATTTTTCCACAAATACCCTTTCCCTCTCCCTCCAATTTCTATTATTTTTGTAGTTTCCATAAAACGCATACCTACTCATACTTTTACAGATTTACTACAAATAGTTCGTAATGTGATAAACGTAGCTCATTTTTGACAACTACAACCTGAATTAATTTGTCATTATACAGTAAATCTAGCAATATATGATGACTTGCTATGCTACTTTATTGCTAAATAACACGAAGTACAAAATAAAAATAATCCTTGCAAATACATGCAATAATATTCCTCAAAAAAATTCTAGTACAGCAGTACACATTATATTTTTTATAGAAAATCATTTGACATTCTTTAATTTATCATTTTTGAGATTGGCAAGCCCCCTTATTTATAGTATAATCTTAGTATACAGTATGGCAAGTTTCAGGCTGTAATAAAATTATAGGTCCTGAAGCCAATATATACCCTAAGTACTAATACATAGTACATATTATCGTCTTTTTAAAAACCAAAATGACCCATATCCATTTTTAGCTAAAAACAATATCAACTATCTACAAAAATATTTAAATATGCCTTGAGAGCATTTAAATAGAACATTCTGAACTTTTCAAAAATATGTGGTACATAACTACAGCATTTTACACTTTTCAAACACAACATTTTGCACCTTTTCAAAAACATGTAAATAGGACATCTTACATTGTTGAAAAACATGAATATAGAACATTTTACGTTTTTAAAAAACTCCTAATTAACATTTTAGGCATGTTTCTCGTTTTGTTTTTTATGAGATAGCTCATTTTGATTCTTCACAGACGATATGTGTAGGTACTATACTTAAGTAAGTAATATGTAGTACTAAGGTGCGTAAATGTGATCACCCCTTAAATGTGATCAGTGGCCACTGTTCAAATATTACCGCCTTTAAAAATATGTGCAACTTATATTCATACAGCTTATAGTCTCAGCTACGATCACTAGTGATTTCAGCTTTTTTCCTCAAAAACTCTGGCTATGTAAAATTATGAAAGTTTTGAACACTTTTTTGAGTTTTTTCATGCCGATCACATTAAAGACCCTTCTTTTGCATTACCTTTAAATGTATTTAAACTAACTGATCACATTAAGGGCACTTGGGGCGTTGTAAGACTTTTCGAAATTGTTTCGTACAATGACCTGTATCTCTTGCAACTTTTAATTTTCGACACTGAGTATTTTTTTGTACATAAAGGATTAAAAGAGAAGTATAATGATAACTTCTTCTTCATTGTGCGTCGGCTGGGTAAAAAGTTACAGATTTTCAAAGTTGAAAAAAATAAACCCGATCACATTTACGCACTCTACTGCTATATGATAAAGTTGTGGTCGGGGCAGTCTGTAACAGATGTTTTAAGTAAGTACAGTAAGTACACTCAAAACGTGAACGATGGAAATGTTCATAAAAAACTTTAAAAATTGTGTCAAGCCATGGTATAGAAGTAGTTGTAAAAAACTCCATGTCGCCTATTTTTCAAATTTTGAAAGTATTTTATGAGAGATACCATTTAGATAATCAAACTTTGTAACGTTACACATTTAAAATTATGCAAATCCCCATATAAAATTCATAATATTATGTAAGATAAGATATACTACTCCTGTAATATTTTTAATTTATGTCATAATGCTAATACTGGTTGACTTTAAAAAATGGAAACAAAAATGTTGTGACTGCTTACTACTTATTTACCGAAGTAATTTCTTAAAGCAAATTAATCTTTTACATATAAATAATAAATATTTAATTATTACAAAATGAATTTGAAAGTGCCGAGCAACGGACGCACCATTTGCTCTATCTATGAGATGTCTGCAAAATCCCTCATCTCCATGTAGCAAAAATTCTACCAGTCTTCATCAAGTTTAAGCTTTGGCGCTTTTTTGTGTCTCTTAGCTTCGTATATTTCACACTGGGTGTCAGTACGGGGAATGACAGATATTTTCTACTCATTTCCACTCAATGGAATATAACACGGAATTTGAAGTGGAAGGAGTGGAAGGGAGTAAAACGCGGTTTTCGGTTTTCTCGAACGATGCAAAAAGTGTTGAGGGTAAAGAAAGAACTGGAAGCACGCTGCTGCTGCTTTCCGGCGGCGGATCACATAATGTTAAACCTGGTGAGTTTGAAATCAAAATTAAGGGTCATGCGTCAATAATTTAACCCACAATAATTATTGTCTTTCCTATTTCTCCTTCCCATGCACGCTTATTTTACTTAAGCTTAATGTGGCCTTTAATAATGGGGGCGCATAGATTCGTATATCCGCACCCACCAATCCCTAGTGTTGGAGCCGTTTTTGAGGGACGACCCCAAAAAGGTGTATTTCCTCGCGTTTCTCATTAAGTGCCGTAGTCACTCTGTAATGCTCTGCATGTATTTCTCATTGCATTACCATTATTCCATTTGCATTGAATTTGAATTCTGTCTCACTATAAACTTCGTACTTAGTTTATATTACGAATACAAAGGGAACTACTACTACAAAACTACATGTACAATTGTGGAAAAAATTACACCGCATTGCACATTGCTGGATTGCTCCTCGTTGGACTTTCAACAGAAAAATAATATAGACGGCAAGATATCTCTCTCGCTCTCAAATCCTATCCTATCGTATTTCATTCGTACCTTTTTGCCTTTGGTTTTTGGTTGATCAGATCACGACATCATATCTTCCTGCACAATTCAAAACTAAAGTCCCAGCTTAAGTCTAAACGTAACGTCGGGGTGGTGTGTGGTGACTTGATTTTCTCAGAAGATATTTTGGCGGAGAAAACCTATAAAAAAAGGGAGTTGGAAATTGGAAGGAAAGAAAAGACGTCAGTTAAGGATTTTGATTTTTGAACCTTACATCCATTTCGTTTTGGAACCTTCCTTGAGAGAGTTTTCATCTAAGTCAAGTTTTATCAATTCATCTAGAGAAAAAAATGTCTTCGAATAACACGTAAGCATGGATATTGTATTGATTTATTTTACTCTTCCCGTCGTGTAGTGTTCATTCTCATATTATTATCATGTCATTTTCGGGTAATATTATTACTTGTCACTAGTGGTATTATGGGTATGCAAGGGTAGAATTAAAGTAGGGGGAGAGATTACCGTCCCCTGACTGAAGATGAGACATGACCGTCCATACACGAGTAGTCGGCATTTCGATTTCGGTTGCGGCATCGAACGTGAGTTTGATTGGGACTGTTGTTTTCTTTCAAATCTCTTGCGTAAATGTTGCTAGGTTGATGATACAGTAGAAATGGATTGACCGCGTGTCTTCGCATGTCTTAACTTTTGACTTTCAGCTCAGACTGCAGTTATATTATGATTGTTTGTTGATTGTACCTCGCAGTGCCTCGCACAGAATTTTGTATGTTAATTAGTAGCGGAAGTTATTCCATGTCACCATTTATGAATGACGCTGTATGTACTGGCTATTAGGCTGCGGCATCAATGAATGGCTAAGTCAATAATCTAATCGTAAACTTAAATTTGCACGTACGTTAAATTAATTTTTGATTTTGTCTTTGTATGTGACAGATTAAATCATCCGAGCGTGACTTGGGCCCAACGTAATAATTGCGTTTTCCTCACCATTTGCCTAGAAGACGTTCGAGATCCCACCATTAAAGTTGAGCCCGGTACCATTTATTTCCGCGGATTTGGTGGACCAGATAAGAAGGAGTATGAGCTCAATATTGAGTTGTATGAAAACGTTCAACCAGACAACTCTTTGCATGTAGTTCGGGATCGAAATATTGAATTCTGTCTGAAGAAGGAGAAGGATGGACCTTACTGGCCCCGACTCACCAAGAATAAAGATAAGCACCATTGGCTCAAAGTTGACTTTAACAAGTGGAAAGATGAAGATGAGTCCGATGACGAAGGTGGTGCTCCAGGAGGACCTATGGGGGGTATGGGTGGAATGGGCGGCGGCGGTGGAGATAATGATTTTGAAGAGGTATTTGTTTTAAAATTTGAATACTGCATTTACAATACAGAATAAAAACAGAGTTAAAACTAATACATTTTATTAATTCAGATGATGAGACAAATGGGTGGACTTGGAGGAGCTGGTGGCATGGGTGGTTTAGGCGGAATGGGTGGCTTGGGAGGTATGGGCGGTATGGGTGGCCTAGATGGAAAACCTAATATGGATGATATCGGAGCTCCTGAAACAGACTCGGATGATGACAATGATCTCCCAGATCTTGAATAACACTAATAAGTAAGAACCAGTTTGACATACAAAATAATAATAACATTACAAAGAAAACTACAATAAAGAAAACACTGCAACTACTACTACCCCCTTCCCTTTTCATTACCAACGTCTGCTTGAAAACATCCCATTTCCAAAATTCAATCCAAACCTCAATAATAATAATATCTATTATTGTTTAGTATCAACGATGCAATAGTAATAATAAATTTAAACATTGTTATTCTATCAAGTATGAAAAAGAAGAAACATCGTCTGCTAGAATTACGACTGCGAGGAGAAAAACGACAGGTGACAACAGATATCACTTACAGAAGAAACAGATTCAACGAGCCAACAACATATTTGACATTTGAGGAAAAAAGCAAAAGAAAATTTTACACAGAATTTTGTTGTAATCGTAAAAAATATAGTAATAATAATTCGTAATCGTAAGACGTATTTAACTATATAACGTAACCGTATACCATAAAAACACACCTGCGTGATCAAAAACTAATGTCTACTGATTAAGATTGAATTCGTAAAAAATAAGAGATGATGTAAAAGCCGTTGCGTTGGGATGAATATTATATTTGTCATTAATTATTTGATACGGAAATTTTAAAGCTACTTATTATAATATTATTGGTACCGGTATTTGACTATTATTAATAATAATAATTGGTATTGATGATTCCCTATTTAGTTGATTAGATGTAGTATTGTTGTTTAGTAATGAAATACGTGATTCGACGGTCGAATTTATATCCTTTGTATTTGATAGAAAAAAAGAAACAGTAATTATTGTATAAACCACATCCAGTGTATTGATTCGTATTCGTAAAATTTGTATTTAGTTCCTTCCAACAACATTCTTCAGTTGTTTTGTTATCGTTCGTTGTTGGTCTCTCCCGACTTTTTTACTTGATTATATATTATTGTATATCTCTGTAATTGTCAAGAGTTGTTTCCCGATGGATGAAGCTATGCTGCAGTACATTATATTCCCATATATAATTTCGTACAATAAATTGCAATTTAAGTGTTTAATTATTATCTTTTAAATTACTTGCCTTAGTACTGTAATTATTATTGTAGTAATATTATTAAATGACATCAGTAGTTGTTCTCGTTACTTTCGTTATTACTTGCTCATTAATATTACTATCTTATATCAAAGAGAGAGAGAGAGTGCAATGTATCGTGTAAAGCTACTCACATACAAGCAGCAACGTATTCTTACTGTTTTCCTTTGTAGCTTCTTAATTACTTTAAACTTTAATGATTACTTTATACAATAATAATTATTGTGTTATTTCCTTGTTTACGTTTATCATCGTTGTCCTCATTTTGATTTTGCCATTTATTAATTCAGTATCTTCTTTAGTATCTCAGTTACAACTTACCAGCAACCTTTACAGTTTGTCAGTTACTTAAACTTAACTTACGTGTATGAAGGAATTATTTTATTGAAATAAGTAATAATTATTATTTGTCAGCTAATTAATATTATACGGAAAACACTTACTAACATAGCATATTGTATGATGATTATCTTGTGATTATTTTGGCTCTTGAAATTATTCAATTATTGAATTTACTGTATTGTAATAAAATAACAGGATGTGAAATGTGAAGCGAAAATACAAAAATACGTTTGGATTCCAATTATAAAAAAAATATATATAAATCAGAAATTCTAAAAATTGGCATTTTATTTGCATGAAACTCACTACTAAAGTAAGTCAATTGGAAATCAATGCCTGTCAAATATATTTTTACATGATACACACTTGCACAGTTGAGGCATCCAAAACTCAAAACGCATAAACTCATATGTAAAAATGCATAAGTAACTGCGGTTGGTTTAAATATAATGCAAGCAGATCGTTGGTTTTACATTATGCTTGTATGATATTAAATAATTATGAATTACAGCCTCGTGAAAAATACTGAAGATGATTCCGATTATATTAGATATCGCCTGTGAAGAATCAAAATGACCCATATCCATTTTTAACTAAATACGAAACGTGCTATCTAAGTAAGTACAAACGATATAATGAATATTGTGTATAGGTATGTAAAAATAGAACATTTTATCATTTTACACTTTTCAAAAACGTGTAATTAGAACATTTTGGACTTTTCAAAAACGTGTAAATGCAACATATTGTACTTCTTAAAAACTCGTAATTAACATTTTACGTATCCAATTAATTTAGTGTTTTTTACTAAGTAGCTCATTTTAATTCTAGCGTGAATTGGATATGGATCATTTTGGTTCTTCACAGACGATGACGATATGTAAATATGCCAAATATATTAACCTATAAATGTCAGTGTGGGATAAGATTCAATATTGAGAAGTTAAACACCTGTAAGTGCAAAAACCAAAGTTCAATTCGGCTAACATCACCAATTCATAATCCAAGTTCAAAACTTTTGTTGTGCTAATCGTAAGTATAAGCCGTGTAAAATTTTAAAATTGCTTTTTACTAAATGATAAATTCGTTCCGCCAGATTCCCCGTACTGACTTTGACAGTCAGTACAGATGGAAGTTTTGTATTATTTTAGGCTCCAGTATTACCTTTGCATAGTTGTTGAAACGTTTTTAAGTAATCATCAGTAAGCAATAGGCAGATACTGAGGTGGGTATGTAATTTTTAGGTATTTAAAGTATTTTATTTAATTATAATTTATTTATTTAAATAGTACATAATATTTTCCATTGTATTGTATTTAGTTGTAATAATTAATTAATAATTATAATTATTGATGATAACACGTGGTATCTTTCCTTTCCTTTTATTTTCATGTCGTCAGAACCAGAATAATAATAATATTTTCTAGCTTCCAATGCAATGTTCTGAATCCCAAACGTCTTCTTCAGTTTTTGGTTCGTAATAAATAATAATAGTACTTACTAATAACTTGTTAAATGTTATTATTAATATAATATTGTAATAATAATTAATAATGTGTGTGTGTGTGGTAATTTTATTATACTACATCCTTTTGGTTTTTTTAACATCCTACTAACATCAAAAGGTAATTAGGTAGTAAAATTCTAAAAGCCTAATTAATATTAGTGCATTGGGTACTATATTTATAGTAGGATGTTTCTTTTTCCATATTTTTAGTTTTCCACTGCTATTATAGAGACAGAGAGTATAAGTTCCTTTCATTTTACAACCATTGACCTGACCTGGACCTGACCCTACCCTTAATCTGAGTTTTCCGCTTTTTCCGAAGGCGACTCAGCGTGTAAAGAAAAACTTTTTCCAACTTTTCAATTTTCCCCCTTCCATCTTCCTTACTTGAAAGGTGTTCGTATTTCGTGAGTAATTCGTTCTGCAATATAATATATATGATAATATATTATTTTATGTTGTCCCTCAATCAGAATTTAATTCAAAATTCGAAAATTGAATATTAGTTTAATATTATGTTATTTAATAATAATTGTATTGTATGTCGTAGTCGTAATACATTGTGTTTTGTTTGTATATTATTTCATTTCTCAAAGTGCAAACTCACTCTATAATATAATACTAACATTATAATTACAATATATACGTAATAGGTAATATAATAAATACTTGACCTTGACATGACCTTCCTTTGCTTTGACCTCAATTCAAAAAGTTTACCCTATCTCCTTATATTATAATTACAATATTAGTACATGTTATACATACATAGTTTTTTCAAAATCTGAAAACGAATTATATATATAATAATAATTATATGAACGATCTTAATCTTTTAAAGCTCACACGCACAAACATTTAAATAAATTATTTATTATGTAATTTATTATATAACAGCAGCGTAGTAATAATAGTAAATATTTTATATTTTATCCCGTATTTTATTTTTTAGATTTACTTAAATGTAATTATTTATAGAACTATTGAACTATATGTAGATTAGAACCGAGCGACAATTACGTACACTTTACTGTATTATGGTTTGGATTGGTTTTCACTGGATTGGATTTTTTTTAATGTATTGAACGGAATCGAAAAACAAAGAAGACCAAGAAATATTTTCATAGTTAACTATTTCTTGATCCGCTGTTTATCATATTACTTCATTCATCATACATGTATATTTTCATTATCGTTTTCGTATTTTTTTTTCAAATATTTCAAAATTGAACTTGAAATTTTTTTGACCTTTTTTTCCATTTTTAAAATAGTTTTACAATTTTTAAGAATTTTTTGTCGTTTTTTTTCTTACACTTTTTTTTCACCGTCATATACGGAAGTCAGCTTTATTTTTCTTTGTGTGGTTTTCATCAATAATGTTTATATTATTCGTTACAGTTTCTTATTTTTTATGTTTCAATATTATTTACAGATGATAATTATAAAGTTGCTTTTTTAAATGTTTTTTTTTTAAATATTATTTTCTTTCATTGTATAATAGTTGCAGCCTTGTTGTAGGTATTTTGTTTACATTTTCATAGGTTTATTTTTTCTCTTATGTTTTGAAAAAAAAACAAATTATCGGTAAAGGTAACATTCTTCTCCCAGTGTATTTTAAAAAGTGTTTAATAATATTTATGATGTATGTACTGGACTGGTAAATTATTTTTGGGTTGGATAGTTAAAAAAACGTTTACGTAGGTACTTAATATAGGTTTGATCTTTTAACTATCGCATCGTAGTGTACGGTAAAAATCGATGACGACACATCAATATCAAATTGTCCTCGAAGCGACTGACGATATCTTTAAAATGGCTGCTTGTGTGACTATCCCATATGTTGTGTTGGGGGAAGGGGGGGGGGGGCGCTGGAGACTAAACGGAAAATACGGCCTTTATAATGTATAATAATATTATTTATGTAATTTAGTAATATTCTGCGTAATATAGTAAATTACCGATTTTGATTCACACTTGATAAATAGTAATTTGTAAAATGGTGTAATATGTAATTCAATTACACGTCTGGAATAATAATTTAATTTAATACAGAGAACGAAACCACTCAACAGCACAGTAGAGTAATTACTATGTGTAAGTATTAATAATAATAATAGCTTATATAAATTCATTATATTAATTCAAAATTCAATATTCAATTCATATAGTTTCAAAGGTATGCAGAGATATAATATGAAGCATCAATACATTACAGACGACAGTAGATAAGTTAGAAGTTAAGATGTACATAAATTACGTAATATTATAATATTGTATCGTAGTCCGTATAGTCATTAATACTATTGACTAAAAATACATGCATATTATCATAATTATTATTACAGAGTTCATTTTATATTATTTTATAGAGGTCGCGTATTTCTTTTTAAACAATGAAATTCAAATTCGATTTAAATTCCTTCTTTTTTTATATAGTAATTTGGGAAAAGTTGAGAAATTTCGATTTGGAAATCATCGATCATCATCAATCACCACATCATTATTATGAAATCATGCACTAAACAAAATTTTACTTTTGATTTTCTTGGTTTTGATTTCTTCAGTCAGTCCCATCACCGTAATCACGTTTGCCAATATTGAGACGGTCTGGTGCAGATGTTGTATTAAAACCAAGGATTCGAGCATCCACTTTTTGCATTTTACCTTTTTTACCCTTTTTTCCTTTCGCCTGAAAAATCATGTAAATGTAATATACCTAAATTAAGTAATGAACAACGAGCTTCACTTGACAGTCAGATGATGGTGTTTGGTTGTCAAAATGTGTATACACGTACAATAAAATATGACAGATAATAATTTTCAGTCTTTGCTATAGGTTTTCACATACCTTGACTTCCTGAAAATCATTATTACTATGATGACTGGGATTCACAGACGAAGCGGGACGACCAACATTGTCACCATCAAAACCTCGCAAACTACTTGTCCCAATCACATCCACCTCAGCTTTCTTCCCACCATTCTTCCAACGAGAACGACGTTCCAAGAATTCACGACTAAATTCTCGAGCATCCCGTCCATCCCCTAAGTAAGACCTAACATAGTCACCGACATCATACGGAGATTCCACTTCCTTCAAAAATGCTACAAATGTTGGAATATCCACAGATCCACCTAGGCCCTCCACAGTCCCGAAACACCAACGGGTAAATTCATCCTAGATTTGATCATAAAGTTGTAATGTCTATTTTGTAACCTCATGTATACAATACAACTCCATAACTTCGTATACTCGCCTCTTTTTTATTTATTATTTACCTGTTGTACAGGATTGCTACGCTGTTGATTTTGAGTATGCTGCTGTTGTTGTTGCTGCTGTTGTTGCTGATGCTGTTGCAGTATTTGCTTCTGTGGGGGTTGGGACAATTGATCTTGGAACAATTTAAGTAATGTATCTTCCGCTTCCTTATTTCTTTTTGAAGATGCACTATTAACACTGTTACTTCCACTCGTGTTCATGGATGAGGACTGGGAAGAGGATAAGCGTGGGGTTGTATTATTGCTCATACCAGAGGCAGGACTGGGACCACCCGAGAAACTGTTTGGATTATTTCCTGAAGGAGATGCGGATTTACTTTGCTTCCCATTATTTCCACTTGTTGTACTATTTAATGATGGCTCGTCCCAAACGCCGCCTGTTGAAAAAAACAATAAAATGAAAAAGCTGATTTTTCCTGAACAATGGTTTAACAAGCCACAACCACCAATGAAGTATCCTCAACAAAAACCACTGCCTACATATCATACATGTTACATAGTCCCTTACTTAATTGTTTTATCCGTACTCCGTACATATTATTATTATTTGGTTATTATTCCAACAGTAAAATCAAAGTAGTTTTACTTACCATTAGTTTTATTGGTAGGATTTGGAGCATTCAAAGAAGCACGATTTGCCCATGTTAAACTAGAATTCCAAGCCTGATGTTGTGAGTGATGATGGTGATGTAAAGCTTGGTCATGGCGTTCCTTTTCCTGTTGCTGCAACGATTGAGAAGATCACCACACGGGCATTAGTGATTCGTATTTAAATGAATCATAAAACATTTTAACACACCAAAAGTTTTTATAAAAAAAGACAGCCATTCCCTACGTGCGAAAACTTATACCTCAATACTATTAACATAAAGAAAACGCGATTTAACACACAAATAATAAAATAAAATGGCTGGAGCAAAGACTGCATACTATGCTTCACAACTTTCGACAGTTCTTATTACGATCTCTCAAAAATAGCTTCACACTGTTATTGTTGTTTAAAGTTATTTTGAAAATTTCAAGAAATGAAGATAATGGATGATCGAATATATTTAGAAAAAATCACTTACGACTTATCTTTCCTGTTTATACTACATAAAACAAACAATATAATATGTGATAGTTCAAAAGATATTATTTTTGTACCAATAATACTACCTTGTTAAGTTTTGCCTCTTCTTCCGCCTGTATTTCTGTAAGACTCTTAATAGGGACTTTTTGGGGAGCAGCGGACTGAGCCCATTTTAAGCTGAGCCCACCTTTCTGAGAATGTAATTGTTGTTGACGTTGTTGCTCTTGCTGTTGTTGTAACTGTTTCTTGATCATTTGCTGACGCATCATTTCTTCCTGCTGTTGGAGCAATGCTTCTTCTTGTTGAATTTCAATGAGGGACCGTGGGGGTGGGGCTTGCTGCTGTTGTTGTTTACTCGAATTATTCTGAGATTGCTGTTGCTGTTGTTGCCAAGCAAGCCTTTCCTGTTGTTCCTTCTCCCGTTCTCTTTGTTGAAGCTGCTGTTGTTGCGCTTGCTGCTGTTGGTGTTGTTGTTGCTGTTGCATTAGTTTAGCTTGAAGTTCCTGAGCTTGCCTTTGCATTTCTCTCTGCTGCTCCCGCTCGCGCTCCAACCGTTTTTGTTGCTCCAGTTGACGTTGTTGCTGTTCTAAACGCTGTTGCTCCGCGGCTCTCTGCTGTTGCTCCAGCCGTTGTTGTTGTTCTATTTGTTGTTGCTGTAACCTTTGTTGCTCTAAACGCTGTTGCTCCATTTGTTGCTGCTGTTGTTGTTGGAGCCTCTGCTGTTGGAGCAACTCATTCTGACGGGCCATTTCTTTCTGACGAGCTAATTCCTGAGCCGCTTGTTGTTGTTTCATGAGCTCTTCTTGTTGCTTCTGCTGCTGAAGCATGTATTGCTCCTGCAAAAAAAGGAACAATGGCGTTCATTCTTCAATCTTTGATATGTTATAAGTACATCAAATTTTAAATTTCGAAAACTTAAAAATACTGCCAGTTCAATTGTGAAAAAGTCGTAAATTGAACGTTTTACTATTTTTTAAACCTCATAAGAAGATGTTACTGTTGAAATGTCGTAATAGGCATAAATTCTGAATCATAAGCAAATCAATCAAACATTTTACTCGTTTTGAAATGCAGCAATTAGATTATTTCGATAAGTATAGCTTCTACAAAAAGTCGGAACAGGCGATTATTGGGTTGATTTAAAGTTGCAGTACACCAAACATTTTGAATAGTAGTCACAGTTACAAGCTCATTGTTGCATGTAAATAATTGTAAAAATACGCTTACGAAACAGAATTTGGATTTACAGCTCATTTTAAATAAACTAATCTGAGAGCGAAATCAGTCTGCAAGTCATCAACTAATCATGACAAAATTATGAAAACATTATGGGCAGTTTAAAATGGGTCAACATACTTCCATTTGTTTTCTCTTCTTTTCCTCTTCAATCTCTTTGAGTCGTCTCGCTTCTTCGAGTCGTTTTTGAGCTTCTTGGTCTGCAGCCTCCTCTTCCTCACGCTTTCGTTTTAATTCATCCTCCTTCTCACGCCGCACCCTCAAAATTTCTTCTTCTTGCTAGAAATTTTACAACGATGACAATGATATTAGGAACAAAAATTTATAAGACATACGGCAACAATTCTGTTACTACTATCGTCTGCAGTTGCTTTACCCACAGAAGTACCGCTTTGTGATTATTGTAATGAGTCAATGAGTAATGTAAGTTGCCCAGGCATACATTTATACTCTCTCATACCATTTTACGCTGTTGAAGTTTGAGCAAGTGATCCCTGTATTCCCACAATGGAGTATTAGTATGTGGCATCCACGGCATTCCTTGCTGCTGCTGCTGTGGTTGCTGTGGAGGTTGTTGAAGATTAATTCCTCCAGGGTGCTGCGGTTGTTGTTGTTGATGAGGCAAAGGTTGCCCCCAGTTACTAGGATTGTTAGGATTCTCCATTTTATTGCCTGCAGAGGGTTTCCGCTGTTGCTGTTGTTGGTTAGGGACCTGAGATTGAGATTGCTGGTGAGTTTGTTGCTGAGTATTTGCCATACTTGTCAACTGTTGAACTAATGACTGAATGGGGTCTGACGGTGGAATGGGTGATTTATTGCGAATGTCCATCTGTTTTTACGGCCACACAAGCAACAATATTAAATTTTACAACCTCCACATACATAATAAAGAAATACAATTATCCTCATAATAAATATACAGTCTCGAGCTTAGATTTCATAGCATTAATTAACGTAGCACGTAATATTGGTTAAAAGGATCCACTTACAGCAGGATTAACGTTAGCCTGTTGCATTAACGAATTAACGTAGTCCGCATTAGGATTCTTTGTAGGAATTTGGGGAATTTCCGCCGTTGGCTGCTTCATCTATATTTATACAGTAAGTAAGGTTTTATTTATTAAGTAAAAGGTCCACTGGCCCACATACAAAGTGTAGTGCGAACAAAAACGAAGACGTAGGTAAGTAACTAAACAACTTTTAAATTAAATGATTTTTATAGACATATATAAACCGACACAGATTTTCCCTAGGCTGACTGAAAACCACAAATTTAATACCTGCATCTGTCGTTGGAAAGCGGCCTGGATTGCCTCCATCGTGTTGTTGCCATCAACACTCACTCCCCCACCTTTCACAAGGTTGTGTAAGATAAGTTCTTGAGCCGTCAGTCGTCGTTCCGGTGGAATTTGTGAGTTACTACTTGGTCCTTGCACTTGACCTGGCTGTTGCCATCCATCCACTTCTTTTCCTCGACCAAGATTATGAGACATGCTGACAGACAAATACGAAATATTTTACAAATTATGTTAAGCTACAATTCTCACTAATGGCAGCCCGCAGCCGTTCTCCAATTCACATTAAAAGCAAAGCCGATCTTCATTTTGTGACCAAAGTAGTGTATTATTTGATTTTTTAGAACAATATGCAGTGTAAGAAACACCTACTTCCTTATTTAGCCAAACAAATTACACATTTAAATACATTCAAAAATGGAGATCGGCAATTTGACTGCTCCAGTAGCAATATACAAGTTTATAAATTTTACGAAACCCGTTTCATGATTGCGCTCATTAGCATGACTATAGGACACATAATAGTGTGTGTAAAATTTACTTAAACGAAAACTACGCTCTGTAGAAAATTTATAAGTGTATTATTGTTTTAAAAATGTCATATGACATACTTGATCAAAAACTGTTGGGGATGAATGTGCTGCTGGGACTGATGAACGTGTTGTTGTTGCTGATGTTGTTGTTGCTGCTGTTGCTGCTGCTGGAGATGCTGTTGTTGCTCTCTAGCCATATTCTGTTGAATAAGGAGCTGCTGCTGTTGTTGTTGCTGCTGCTGTCTTTGATGGAGCTGGGTCTGAAGATTATTCACATCTGGATGATGATCTAAGGCACTTGTTAAACCCTCCTATATTGTCAATACAATTAATAATTGTAGTATAATCACAACACAATTCACACAATATAAAGAACGAGCTAAAATCACCACTATATAGCTTCTAGTTGCAGGAACAAAACAAATTACTACCTAGTATGCACATTTCTAGTTTCTAGCATGACTTTTAGTACCAAAAATTATTTATGAATTGTTTTTTTCTCTTTTAGTCATTAACTTTGTATTATTTCAATTACCGTGATTGGAGGTGGTGGATTAGTTTCAGGATGAGGAAGAAAGGGATTGCGCTTGTACAATTTACACATATCAGCCAAACTAATAAAAGTAGAATCACACTCTCGGCGAAGAAGAAGACCACCGGAGAAGTAGCCTTGTGCATACCATTGAGCCATTTCATGAGTTGCAAATGGTCCTTGAACACTTCCTTGAGGATCACGGTATAACCAAGTATCCATTGAACTCGGTGTTACCACTGGGACTGGGGGGTTATTTGTTGGGACTGAGCTGTGAGGAGGTTGTTGTTGCTGTTGTTGTATTTGCTGCTGTTGTTGCTGCTGCTGATTTACACCTATGTTAACACTGACTCCTTGTCCTACTGATACAGGAATGCTTCCTAAAAATAACCAACAAAAAATAACATAATAATAATGGTAAAATAAAATAAAGTAATAAATCAATAATTAATGACACCCTGATACCAATAACACTATAAAACACTTTACTAAATGAATCAAGTTAATGCCTTCATTAGCTTATTAGTAGGCTTGTTATTGAAGGCAAATAGGCGATATATCTAAATCATACCTTGCTGTGATTTGTTTGGGTTATTGTTAGGAGGAATTGTAGGGACGGTAGGTAAACTTGAACTAAGACCAGCTGGTGACGATCGTGAGCCGCCCGACCCATCCTCCTCTATCAATTTGGCTACTAAATTGTCCGCTTCTTCTGTCATGCTACAAAAACAAAAATAAACCGTAAAAAAATGAAATAATATTACCAGCAGCACCACTACCATTGTACTATTGTAGTGAAAAGTACCTATATAATAATATCAAATATTGATAAATCCACTTTAGCCCAAAGGTACATTTTTTTAATCTTTCTGAAAATGCTGAATGACAGTTAGTAAAATATAAAATATACATACTACATACGCACATCATTCATTATACGTAAAGCCCACTCTCGCACACTAATCAAAATATTTGTATGCACCGTTTGTATATGCCTACCCCTGAAAAGTATGTAATGGCTGATGAGGTTGAAACTTAACGCTTTACTCACACATAATGAAATAAAAAATAAATAAATTAAACCAAAATAAAAGGAGTTTCAAAAAACGTATTATACCTATCCCTTTCTTCACATTATTTACCTACTCCCTTATCATTTTTCTTAATCCTAAAGAATCAAAATCAGCCTTATTTTTTGGACCTGCTAATCCACAATAAACCTACACTTCATTCCTTTTACTTACATACAACATTTAAAGCCACTGAAATTACATCCATTTGAATGCGTATATATTCTTATGAAAGTATAAAAAAGGTATTGCATTCATTACAACTGGGAATATAATATGTACCTAACTACTCCTGAATTCAACTATCAACTATGTACCCAGTCAGTCATCAGTACTCAACTATATAATCAATCGATCAAACGATGCGATGTGATGACTGTTGTCTGTACCATTATAGATAACTTTAATCAATAAATAAATAATAAAATATATAAAAAAAATAGTTCTTAGCCATTCAATCAATCGTTCTCAAGGAATCAAGGTTGTATTTAGTAAGAGAGACACATGCGATGATAATTTTATTTGTCGTACCATTTACGACTAGCACTATGCAAGCATCATGTGTCAAGTCTCCTCAAAGTACCCCGTTAAAATCAGGACTAACAATCAAATATCTCACATTTCCTGCCTGCGTATTTTACCCCAATAACTTTTGGTGCCGAGTTCTTATTTATTTAAATCCAACCGAACACTCCACATTGTTGACCTACCACACAACTGTCGTACCAGTTTCAACTCAAACAATATTAAAAAAACCTGTTGTTTGTGACAATATTTTTATGTTTGATACTCCAGAAAAAATGAATGATAAATTATCTGCATGGATTTTAGGTCAGTGTGTTTCTTATTTAATATTACTTATCATAATCATGCATGTCATGTAGCCGTCCAAGTTCTTTTCTAGAATGCCTTACCATGCTTGGTTTTGCTGTTGCTGATAATGATGTTGTTGGTAAGGATAGGGATAAACTGGATAATAGTAAGTGTAAGACATCCCTCCAGTATTTCTACTATCAGCTACTTATTAGTTAATAGCAATAGCAATGAACTGCAGATCTCACTTCTTGCTTTTAAAAACTGCTAGTCAAAAGTCCGACTGAAGTTACAGTATTTATCACAACCAACCACAACATGCAATTCTAAAATCCACAGCCAGTCAGTCAGTTAAAAATCCGAAGGAAGTAAAAGTAAATAGGTAGTCAACAAAATTCATCACACAGCACAGCACAGCACACAGGTAATATATTTAGGTAATAGGGCAATAATAGTAAAATTCAATAGTAGATGGTAGACGTTGATGTTGGTAATATAGCTAGTCATACTTTGAAAGGACTCGTTTAATTGTACAATAAAGGAAGCTCACGAGGCCGACTTTCCTTCGTAAATTCGTATTCGTACTTTCTTCGCCTATTAACAAAGCGTGTCGTGTCGATGTGTCGAAGTTGAGAAGTGAGGCACTACCTGAACTAAGCTGAGTAGAACAGACCAGAGACCAGAGAAATGAAGTAATCTTTCTTTTTTTTATTATTAAACTAGTACTTACAAACTATAATCCAATAGTCACCTCAATAGTCAACACTGATCTTTTGAAAGTAACTACTTTAACTACGTTTACAACACTTTCGTAGTGGCAGTAGTGGTGCGAATGCAATGAGCGTACCTCTAATTTCTATCTATTCAAGATACGTCTTTGAGAGAGAAATGGAACTTTCAATTAAAAAAAAGTAATAGTGTATTCAAATTCAAAGTTGGTTTAATTTAAACTTTCCCACCATCCATGCCTGCTACACATTTGTCACTTTTCTGCAGGCTCCTCGACTCCACTCCACTTTTCTCGTATAAACTTCCTAACTTCCCATACAGCACTTCTCACTTCCCTTTCTTTCCACTAAAACTTCTATATGGATTCGTCTTCTTCACCACGTACTATTTAGTACGTAGGTGAGGTAGCGTACAACATCCTTTTCGCTAAAAATCTTAAGTCTAAAAACCTAAACTCTGAATATACGAACATACGGTACACCTATATGACATAGAAAGCCACCACGGAACATTCCATAAATTACGTGACTAATTTATTTAAGGAGAGTTGATGGATGGAGCCAAACTTAAACCATGCATGGAATTACAAGCGTCGACATTTACGTATAATATTATTAATACCGTAAAACGTACATTTCCAACCAGTATGGGATGTGCTCAAACTGTCTATATTTGCCCAGACGTTATTTATGAACAACCCCAGACATCCAAAACGTATAACGATGCGCTATAAACAAAACCTCCTCCTCCTCCGTCTGCCTGCCCGTTTCGGCGTTTACCGTATTAACCGTAACCGTACCGTGGCCGGTGGCCACAGCATAGCCCAGCCATGGTTTACGCAACATAGTATTTTACACGACTTTTTATTTGGGAGGCACAGACAAGCTCCTTTATAAATCGAAACCGAAACCGAAACTGCGATCCGTTCCATGAGTTTTCGTACGAGCATTATTGGCACCGAGATCAGTTCCATGAGTTGTAGTACGAGCATTATTGGCAATAGTAGTAAAGCCCCGTAAAAACCAAAGTCTTAAATGGTTCTATATACCAAAAATATTATACCCTGTCATCGTCGTGGGATCTAAACAAAAGGAGTCCTGCAGTTTGGACCGGACTCCAGTACTCAGTACTCCAGGCAGATCTTTGCAATATTCTTATTGCATAGCAACACAATCTAATGGGAGCCATGCATTCCCAAAATGATTCCAGAGTTCCTACTCCTGCAACATACTACGTACCTTATACTACCCGGCATTCGCATCACCATGCAGTAAGTTATAGTATTAGGTGCAGGACCAGAGGCAGGACTGACTGACTAGTGAGAAATATGTAATGAGGAAATAGGGACCACAAACTAAAATTAAAAGCCATTACAATATACACCATCCATACCATCTAGAAAGAACCAACGAGGCTCACTACTACTATGACAGTACAGTAACAAACTAGTCCGGCAGTCAGTCAGAACAGAACTGCAAAGTGCAGAAACAGCCATAGGAGTCTGATGACGAGGAAAAAAATCCACGATGCATCGGAAACATTTCAACTGGGATAATTAAGTATGTACGAAGTCATCCGCAATCCGTGCCTCCGAATAATGGCATGAAATGAAACAGAAGCATCATGCACACACATATTCCTTTAATAGATCTGTACAAGTTATCTGTATCTGTAGTAGGCATAAAGCAAAGCCCTTTTACAAGTTGTTTACTACAATACATAAGTGAATAAGTAATAAGTGTACCTAGGTAGGTGCCTATTTGTATGTATAGATTTCCAGTTTGTACAACAGCGCACTAATATAATAGTGGCTGCCGAAGAGCTGACTAGTGAGACGAGGATTTGGAGTGACTGCTGAGACAGGATGACGATGAGTGTGAGAGATGTTATTGGAACTGGGTTATTGAGCTCCGCTCCGTGGTTCATCTTCGTTCACCCTTTATTAAACACTAGACTGGCTAGACTGTGACTAGTCGTATATACAACTACAGGCTCATTCTACGACCTAAGTTAGGTATCTATCGCCAATACAACATCTCAATGTCTTTTCTAATTTCTACTGTACTTAATACAACTAGTTAGTTGTTTTTACAGATATAGATTACATATTTTCCCAACGCATCCACTACATTATTAGAATTTGAATGCTCAAAAAGGTGATGTGCCTAGGAAGATTATACAATATACAAATATTGTATACATAACTGATACGAAATGCTCCTTGCTTACACTAAAATGTAACGGTGGCGACTTAAGCATGAACCAAACTGGGCCACTGCGGCTTAAACCACTTAAATAAATATATGCAAATTATTGCATTCATTTTTTTTCGCATGCATGTACGTAATTTGATCTATGTAGTAGGAAAGGCACTGCAATTTAAATCATACAACGAAATGAAGTCGTTTCAACTAATAACCGGTAGTGACTTCTTTAGGCATTGACGGCATTGTGCATGTATTATTACCAGTTTCAGTTTCATCGATACTAATATATAGTAGTAAACTAGTAAAATAAGTATTGATTCCTGTGCTCTTAATAAAAGCAGCGATATCCGCGAAAATAATTACCTATATCTAAATTACCTAAGTTAAGCACAATAATAATGTTATGCATATAAACCAACAGAGAAAAACCGACTTATCGACAAATCGTTAATGGTAATGCTGATGCCCGAAATTGCTGAAACGAGTGTCACTTGAAGGATCACAGATTTTTAACTAGTAAAATAATGCGTGTCTACAATGTAAATACTAATTATATATTATATCACTAGAAGAGTGGCACTGTTGGTTCAATTTTATGACATAGGTACGTAAATAAAATGCAAATCTTTTTTTTAAATTAAGCATTACCTTCTGTACTGCTCATCCTCGACGGATTTGCTACTGTGAAGTGAAACGAGATTTTGGGTGGTAGATGTCATAGATTTGGAAGCTCTGATTTCTACGTGTTGTTGTTGGTGCTGATGCGGGTGTTGCTGCTGATGTTGGAGATGATGGATTTGATGTTGCTGGTGACTCGCATTCGTAACGAGTCTTTCTGTGGAAATCAAAGCACTCAGGGGGCCCAGTGCGGAGGAGAGTGCCATGGACGAGGACGACGAATGAGAATGTGGATGCTGCTGTTGCTGTTGAGGATGAATAGGAATTTGGCGATCAGCTTGTTGTTGTTGTAGTTGTTGCTGGAGTATCTGTGGATGTTTCTGAGTCTGAACTACCTGTTGTAGCTGAGGGGGAATATTAATATTTGAAGAAATGGGGTCATGCTGTTGCTTTTGTTGCTGCTGCTGTTGTTGGAGATGGTGATGTTTATTAGATTGTGATAATGGTCCACCCACAAGACCCATTATTGCAGCTTGCTGATGTAGTAGGGACTGTTGTTGGGACTGTGTTGGGGGGAGGGGAGTAACAACAGATTGAATATGCGATGGTGGTAGTGGCTGTTGCTGCTGCTGTTGAGGTGACGAGGAATAAAACTTTTCGGGTGAAAATAATGGTTCGTGCCGATACGACGAGGAGGAGGAGGAGGAAATTGATGAGGGTGGCGGAGGAGGAGATGATGAGCGTAATTCATTCTCAGAAATAGGCTCCACTTCTTCCTTCACCGAGGGAGGAATCACAGCTTTAATATCGTTTCTCTCAGGGGTTCGCTTTTGTACTGGAAATTAAATCAAAATAAATTTTATAAGAATGTTACTACGCTGACCACACAGACATGTTTACAAGTAGAAGCAAAAATGTGTCATGATTGCGAAAAAGCTGGACGCAGGACTTCATTCCGTCATGCTTTGTTTTTAGTATTTTTTTAGCTTTATATATACCTCTTTCACTTTGAGATCCTTGGGGAGGCTCGGATTCAACTCTTGACTTCCCGTCGCTACTTTCACGTTTATCATAATTGCTGTTGTTTTTGTTCCCAGCAGCACTATTAATGCTATTATTACTATGTCGATCTTCACCGTGAAACGCTCCACTCGAGTCAAATGTTCCACTTTCTTCACATGGATTGTCTTTTGCCCTATTCAAATCCAAAACAGAAAAAATGACATTAATGAATATTATATAATTTAAATTAATTCATATAGTACTTTACGATTGCAAATTAAAATACACTATGAATACACAAATAGGTATTAGATGAATGAACTGAAAACAAGCGATTGAGTAATCGCTATCTTTGATTTGAATTCGGGAGAATCAAAATAAACACACAAAACAAGTTTGACTTTATAAACTGTGAACAACATATCCTCTTTTCAACTCACCATTCAGGAATGGAGTCATGACCACCGTCCTCACTCCAGCTTTTATGGAGTCGTCGTTGAGCGGAACCGGAAGATGAGCGTGGACTTTCCTCCTCATCTTCCCGTCTCCAACGGGTTTTATTTGTTCTCCATCCCGAGTCATCTTCGTCGTGGCGTGGTCGACTACTTCCACCTGCGCTCCCACTTCCGCTTCCCCCGCCAACACCACCATTCCCGCCGCCGCCGCCTCCTCCTCCTCCACCACTGGTACTGCTATAACTTTCGCGATTTCTCCAGCTACCACCCCGGGGTGCTCCTTCATCCGTTGGTGAAGGTCCCGGGCCGCTCATTACACCATTCCGCTCAGTCCAAACTCTCTCGTGCGCGCTCTGTTTACAAATTTAGAAAACAACATAAAATATAGATTGCATTCAATTCAGTCACAAGCAACGGCAGCAACTTGTCATATTATGTTTTGGTTGTGGTATTGCCTCATTGAAAATATTTGTAAATCAGTACTTTAGAATAATAGAAACATTATCGTTCAAAAAGGAAAATTTATTTGAGGGGGAGAATACCCACCTGGGAACGTTCAAATGCCCTCGGTCTATTAAAAGGTCGATCTTCTTCCTCATGTGGTCTGGCATAGTAGCTTCCACTCCCAGTAGTGCCTCCGCCCCGTCCACGTCCACGACCTCTCTCAACGCCAGTCCCTCTTCCACGAGAAGAATACCCACCACGTCCAACAGGAACAGGACCCACTCCACCACCGCCCTGTCTTGAAGACTCCGGTTGTGCGATATGCCAAATACGCTGTACACAAAATGCAAGCAAATTATATTATACTATATTTAAAGCATCTTATAGACGCCATCGCTCGTTAAATATCCGTGACTATTAAAATTGTAGTCTCCTAAACTGAAATATTCACTTCTGAAGATTAAATTGCCCATCTCCAATTGTCACTCATAGCAAAATTGTCGATCTCCATATATTTTAACGTATTTAACTGTGTATAATTTTTTTCAGCAAAATAAGCTAGTAGGTATTTTTGATTGCACTAACTGTGCTGGAAAACGAAATCATACACGATTTAAGTCAAAAAATGGAGATTAGCAATTTTGTTTCTTCAGTAGCGATATAATATGTTCTGGAGAGATTAAAATTTTAACACTCTTTTACTTCACAACAATAATTCTTACAATTTCATCTTCGGAAGCTTGTGAGAACGCCATAGGAGGTTGCATTTTTTCAACAAAAAGAGTACCAAATGTGGGTAAGTAGAGTGGAGGAGGCAGGTTTTTGTCGTAGAGAGCCAACATTTCCTCCCGACTATACTTGTGTTCCGATGCTTTAAATTTATTGGGATTCGAGAGATTACTCGGCGGTGTAGTTCCTCTTCCTTCTTTCTGCTGCTGCTGCTGTTGTAGTTGTTGTTGCGATGACGTAGAAGTAGAAATACTATGATATTGTGACAAGGACGATGACGAAGAGGATGAATGCTGCTGCTGATGATGATGATACTGATGATGTTGAGATGAGGACGAGGATGAATTCAAAACGGACGAGAAAGGACCACCATGTGAAGCACCACCCATTGAACTATTACTCACACTTCGATCACCCCCAAGTCCACTTAATCCCCCACCCCCACCTCCACCCCCAGATCCTGTGCTCCATCCTCCAGGACCTCCTCCCCCTCCCCCACCATGACTGTTCCCACCACTGTTTCCTCCAATACCTCCCCCTCCACTTCCTCCACCTCCACCACCACCAGCTCCAGTCCCCGTGTCAGATGAGAGAGCACGGAGCCAGTCTGGTCCAAATTTTAAAGAAGCATCTCCAATCTTTGTTTGCATCGGCATTGGCGACATGCTGTAAATAAAAGTGTACAAAAAACACAATTACTTCAAAAAACCGTTTGCATTTCCTTTTATATCACTCATTTTTTTAAACAGTTTTGCTATGTATTCTTTTTAGCTCATAAAAATAAATAATTACTTAATTTTAGCCCAGCCTCTCAGTGTCTTAATTCTTACTATATACAAAAGCTTAAAGAAAAGGTTAAATTCTTTATCCGTAGTGTTGACACACACTGAGGCTCTTATAAGGCTTTAAATATTTACTTAGGGGTACATTTAAGATAACTGAATGTAGATTAACAGTAGTGTCAACAGTCAGTGTATTTTCTGTTATCAAAAGGAATACTTTTTGTAAATTTTTACAACTCAATTTAATCAATACAAAACTATCAATGGGGTAACAGCATAGATAGGCGAGGAAACAATTGACCGACAAACCAGCTCACTCACGAGATACACATCGAATCTGACTGAGATAAGATTACAAATTACAAACAAAAAAGAAGCATGAAGCACGCTTTGCATGGAATATCATAAATAATCATAATATATTTTGGAGCCCTGTCTTCTGCTAATGATTTGGTACAGCAGATAGTTATTGTATGAACAAAGAATACAAACACGGATAGTTATTGTTGTGAAACCATTTTTTATCTCATGCTACTACTCCGTTCTGTTTATAAAATGTTTGAATAGGGTTTGTGTAATCGTTATTAATCGTATTTTTTAATCCTTTAGCAGTTTTTAGTCTTTTCGTAAACATAACAACAATGTTGTCAGCCATGAAGTTACTATTTTGATATTCCTATCCTAATTTTTATTTAAATATATTATACAGTCCTAGAATTGGGGCACGAAAACATAAAAATAAAAACTATAACTTCCGCCACTTAAAAACGAATTTTCTCACCTGCCTTAACTATGTGTGACGAATGTCAATGATGCAATTTGTTACTACACTAATTAAATGTCTGCTTCCAATTTAAAAGTAATAGTAGGGATATCAGGTATGATGGAGGTATATATCCCGAAGTCTACTAATATGTAGTAAATAAACGCTAGTATGTATCAATGTTCGTAGCAAAGGTCTCATGAGTTTCAATGACTTATATGTTTAGTTTCATGGTTTCATCAAAATATTTGTAAGACGTCTATAACTACCAACTACCCCACTACACTGTGTGTGATGATTCCGATTCGTATTTTGATCAAAAATGTCTGGAAAGGCCTGAAAAGCTCTAGAATAAATGCAGCCCATTGAAAACATTTCTAATTACCAAAGCATCGACAAAGTTGCCAATTCGCCAGATATTAAAATATAATGTAGTATACATACACTATCTATTAAAATCACCAATAAGTTGTTGAGTGCAATATTTTAGAGCCATAATCAGAATCAATTTAACGTTTGATAACAAACATTCCTTACAGCCTTTTACACTAACAATATTTTTAAGATACATATAACATTTTGAAATGTCGCATTAGACATAATTTATACTCCATTATTGAAATTAATCGTTTGCAATAACATGCATCCTTTCCAACATCACTCTATGTTCTTGACTCGTACAGCTGCCATAAAACCGCAGACAATCAAATAACAGCCTGCTTAATAATTTTTTAAATGTTGTTACTGAAAAATTATATTTACGTTTAAGCATAATATCTATATCTGCTGTAATCGTAATTATGTATGCACAGTCAGTGGACATATTTTGGCGAACAAAAGTTGCGGTTTGTGAAGACTGTTATTTACAGTACGTACATCCTAAAAACATGTCTCAGAAGTAGGTCCCTCCTTAACATTGTCTTAATCGAAGGATCGTACTTTGCTCGACTTCTATTTTTTAAACAAGCCGTCAGTTGTTTGCCAAAAACTCTACACTGCAACTCCCTACGAGCACAGACCATGTGGAACCGGAACCAGATTAACACTCATGACTCAAGTAACAGTTACACCAAACAAAATTAAAAACTGAACAACAACGTGTGACAAAAAACTATGAGGCGAGAAATTTCTTGCCTTTTAGGTTTTCCAATCCAAAGGGTTGGAAAAATAATTTAAAAAAAAACCCAATCATCATAATGACTAATACTGTCTTTTTACATCATACAATGATGCTCGTAAAAACTTGATGAGTCATTCATAGAACTGTAATTAGCCTATAAATTCCTTTCATTCCGGAACAATTTGGAAAAGGAGACTTGGTTGGATGGAGTTGTAACATATTTTACGTATAAGTATTATGACACACAAAGATTATTTTTATTTTCCATATCCTCCTTATAAAATACTGTGGTACTGGTTGATAGCGTTAATAAATGAAAAATAATTATTAACTAGTGACTAGGCATATTTTGTGTGAACTATTTTCAAATACCTTTTACTTGGCATAGTTATTTCACCAGCTGATCTGTTCAAATATTACTTGAAACCCCACGTCGACGTGTTGTTTGCTTATGATGTTGATTCTTGTCTTGTTCTTTGATGTTTTTAAAGTTTTACTCTGCTGACAACGACACCTGATTGTGACAATTTATGCTGCAAATGGTAATCTATGATGATGAATGATATTATTTTCCTTCTTTATTTTCTTCTTTTTATTTTTGAGTGGCTGTAATTTGAATATCTTTGATTGTTTCTTTGATAAATTAAAGGTTACTATGCTTTGTATTTATTCACTGTATTTTAGTGTAATTTTTTTTATTAATTACAAAACTATCCTTTTTCCTCGTTTCACTTGACACACAAACACACAGAAAAATGTACGACAATAAACCAAGAAAACTCGGAGTCGAATTCGAATTTCAATCGTTTGTCGATTGACGATTGTCGATATTCGATATGGTTTTTTACGGAATCGAAGTCGAACTTTGGATTCCTTAAAAAGTTAAAGTTTGAACGCTAGGTATCGTTTAGTATTAACAACTCCACGTTGGAATTTAGATCTCATTTAGATCTCGAACACATACACGCACAATAAATTTCCCCGTTCACCTTTATTATTTCTTACAACCGTAATAAATCTTCTACACTTTCAACTTTCCTGGAACTGCTGAAGTCTGCTCTCTGGCCTGGCTCGGGCTCTGAGTGAGAATGATGACTGTGGACCCTTATGGTCAATGGTTAGGTATTGGACTCGTAGTCCCACAATACAATAATGATAAAGAAAAATGAGCAAACAGGACAGGATTCGTCTTGCTCTGACTCGAAGAAGTCGACGGCGAATTTGATTTCTTTGCTGGTGGCTTTCTACTTGAACTTCCAACTTGCATACAATCTGAGAGAACAATACAAAATCAACACACTTAAGAAGTTTTATAAATAAACAATAAACGTTGAACGTGGAACTTCAAATTGGATTATTAATCCAACTGTAATAATTGGTACTGGGACTTGTATAATACTGAATACGGAACGTGTACGACTACGACTGAATAATTATATGCAGTTGATCGTAGATTATGGTACTTTTAATAACTTAAACAAAACAACGCTGAGCGTTAAGTACATGTAATGTAGGAACATTAATGTCCAACGTTATATTTTATGCTAATACCTATACTGTAACAAGAGCAGTATATTATATTGTTACATTATAATATGATATTGCTCCGACTGACTGCGTACTTACTGTCTGTCTGCATGCTTTCATACATGTTTTTAGATTAGAAAGGTTTAATAAATCTGTGATAAAGGATTACATCCCCACAATATTTAAATATAGGAAATTTATATACGAAACGAATACAATCCACACGACTATAGATTTGTTTTGGTTATCCTTATTATATTCAACTCACAATGAACATTTCTTCAGTTAGGATTTAAATATTTAAATAAAAATACATATCAATTGTACTCAATAATAATTATAAATTACAACAACGGGCTGGCAACTGGCTGGACACCGACGGGACGGCGGGGACGGTTGGTTATATTATAATATACGGTTACGGTTTGTATAGGTATGTGTGAAATGGATAGTCAGTAAAAATGGTATTAAATGTCTTGTTAATTACCTTGATAAAATCACTGTCTCAATAACGTGTGTAGATTTTTCGGGACTACTCAAATTTTAGTAAATTCTCTTTATTTTTTATTAGTTTGATTGTAAATTCTATCATTGAAAAACAAAATGTTGTTGAATGTGGCTGTACGTACGCTGTAGTAATATGAGGATGATGTTGAATGTTGCTCAGGATTCAGGATTGAGAGGATGCTGAGAGAGATGACGAGAAATTAGAGTTTTTCCTTTTTGCCTGTACATTTGCTATATTTTAATATAATACACTTCTCTATCCAAATATGGCAGGCCTTGAAAACCCGGAGGCAACTACAACTGCCTTCCAACTGGCCCCCCACTATTTTCTACGAGTCTATTTTGTCCCACTAAAAGCGACCACTACAAAGGCACTTGGAATAGCACATTGGCTACCTTTGAGCGCAACATAATAGAACGAATTTGTCCCAAAAGAAAAGGGCTCATTTTAGGCGGACTACAGGCGCTGCCCGCGACTTTCTTCTGAAATGCCTTCGTGAAATTTCTGTACTAGATTGAAAGGACGGCCTCCCAAGGCGGGGACTCGTCCTTCTAGCGGGTATTATTCTAGCCTCATCCTTTAAGTATATTTTCGGGGGCTTTTCACTTTTTACGCGAGTGTCATGTAAACAGATGAAACACGTTGTGAGGCCGACGTTGGCCATGGCATGTGGAAGGAACGAACCCCTTATGTCGTTCTGTGCAGTCAGTTTTAGCTCAGTGCAGCAATGCTCCTTCTTGTCTTTGTACTTCATTTATTAGCTCGCTGCTGCTGGTGCTGGTGTAAGGGGCTGTCAGTAAATAACGTCGAAGTATTGGTGGGGCTGCCTGTGTGGAGTCTTTTCTGAGGTAGTGGGTCTTATTCTCTCATTCTGGTGTAACGTTAATTATGCGTGATTTCTGCTATAATTCATTGTATGTGTAGCTATTTATTTCTGGGCCCGAGGCCGTTTTCCGTGTCGTGCTATGCTTATGC
This sequence comes from Dicyrtomina minuta, assembly GCA_949802685.1. NCBI lineage: Eukaryota > Metazoa > Arthropoda > Collembola > Symphypleona > Dicyrtomidae > Dicyrtomina > Dicyrtomina minuta. Next base: position 39,190,530 of record OX461808.1, on the reverse strand, counting down.
TATACCGATACATTTAAAAGCATTGAATTTGAATTGAACCAACGTTAAACGCAGTCTGGAAGCATCCAAACATAGCTTCATGAGAACTTCTGGGCATATTCGGACCCGTGACGTGTATTGAAAAAATTCTACTAAAAGGATTAGTACCTAAAGCGTTTAACCCACCACCACCAACCACCCCCACCCATAAATGTGACGGCGTAATATTATTTGCTAGCTTTGTTGGTGAACACTGTCACTGCTGACTGCTACCGCCACAGACACTGAATCAACCTTTTTAGTATAGTTTGCACTGTGCTTTAGCTTAAATATTGTATTGCGTGAACTTTTTTCATCAACGAGCTAGTAAAAAAAGCATTTTATTAGGTTCAGGGAAGTTTTAGCATCTACACAGCATGGAACACTTACAATACGCTCTCCAACTTTCCACGTTGTTTTGTATCAGTAATAAAAGTGTGCTGCAATTTTATAATTTAAAGGGACAACTTCAATGAAATGCATAAAAAACCGATGTTTTTTCTTTTCTTAATCTTATTAAGGAGACTTCCTTTTTGTAGTTGAGTAAATCGGTATTCGTATAGAATATCTCATGAGGTGATGACATAGAAAAGAGCGAGGTAAGGGGCCTTGCTTCAAAGTCCAAGTTCCAACGTTGCAAGGCCGATTTTGCGGATGCGTGCAAAAAAGGAATATCAACAATGCACATCAACTTTATTAGCGGTCTTCTTAAGCTTTAATTCCGGAGTCGCCCGAGAGTGGAATCTAAACAAGACAGGAAGGTAGAGAAAGTGGCTTACTATAGTTAGAGCCCGACCCGAGTCCGAGTGGATGAAATTAAAGACAAACTTTAATAATTATATTGACTGACTATATCTTGCTTTTGAAATGATGTTGCTGATTGCCGGAGCCGGATGCATAATTAAGTATTCAATAAAAAATAATTGAACGAGCCGAGCATATGTCCTTTCACTCCAGTTTTAGGAAGCGAATTAATTTATTACATAATAGGTAAGTAATTAATGTATAAAAAGCAGTTGTGCCGTGCCGGTGCCGGAGCCGAAGTGCGGGATGAGGCATGAGGATGAGGAATGAGGAGATGAGATTAACTTTTGAATGGAAGATTGCAAGTGTTTTTTAAACATGAGCATCTAAGGCGGGAAATCCATTGATTTGAACTTAAGACGATAATTCAGCTCAGCACTCACAAGCAAACCTCTTACTATGATTCCTCGGGATCTGGAAAAGCATAGCCAGAAACGTTTCCTTGGACCTTAGAATGAACGAATAGTGTGATAACTCGAGTGCATTTTGCGCGGTGCTTTAGCAGCAGCCCGCCAAAGTTCAAAAAAACCGAATTTTTCAAAGTTTGGCACGCTGTAGCTTCTACAGTTTTTGTCTGATTTCAATGAAACTTGCTGTTTTGTGATGTTTAGACTATTATCTAAAAAGTAATTTCTGGAAATTTTGAAATTCGAATTTTTAATTTTTTATCAAAAAATCTTAATTAAAATATGGGCCTCAAAAGTATGACATTTTATTAATTTTTCGAAAAAATAAAAAAAATCGAATTTCAAAATTTCCAGAAATTACTTTTTAGATAATAGTCTAAACATCACAAAACAGCAAGTTTCATTGAAATCAGACAAAAACTGTAGAAGCTACAGCGTGCTAAACTTTGAAAAATTCGGTTTTTTTGAACTTTGGCGGGCTGCTGCTAAAGCACCGCGCAAAATGCACTCGAGTTATCACACTATTCGTTCATTCTAAGGTCCAAGGAAACGTTTCTGGCTATGCTTTTCCAGATCCCGAGGAATCATAGTAAGAGGTTTACTTGTCAGTACTACTCAGTAGTCAGTACAGTATAATAAAAACGCTGTCGGCCGGCCGGATGTCGGGTAGTGGGATTCGGATTTTTGAATGTATTTTAGTGTCCTCACTTCAGTTTCGAGGTTTTGCCTGTGTCAATTTTGGTTCTTGTGAGCGGTGTGCTCAGTTACCAGCGCACTAGGTCTAGGTAATTATTTCATTGTTTTTAACTTTATATACGTCACATTTCCCTTACTGCTTACCTAGTATGTAGTAAGCTTATTCAACTTATTCCTACCTATTGTTGAATTTGACTGTAAGTAATTATCAATTATAACTGTTTTAGTACTGTTTAATTCGCCCAACAAATGTCAGTAGTGCCGGTTCACCGGTTGCCGTTGTAGTAAATTAATGAAGTAATTGGTAATGTTTTCGGTGTTTCACTTTTGTCATTTGTTCTATTATAGGACGATTATCTAAGGAATTATTGGCTGTTGGCTTTGGTCTGGTTAGTCATCATTCATTAAAATCATCAAAAAATGCCGACGTGGGCACAGATTCAATCTCAGCTTCGGTCCCCAGCTAATCCAGTTGTATTTTTTGACATCAGTATAGGCACGATGGTAAGTTACTACAAAATGAAAGTACTAAACATTTAAATTATACTTACTTCAATCTGTTACCGTTATTGATTGTCTTACTTTGTACTTACTTTTGGTGAAATTCAGGAACCTCGATGTTCGTAATGGCTAAGTAGTTAAGGATAAGCTATTCATTTATGTCGTATATATAACAAAGTTAAGTCAGTAGCTATATAATGAATTATTATCGTTAAGCCGAACAGTATTGTGTTATCGTTGTGCTGTTCAGCAGTTTGCATAAGTGTAATTTGATATTTAGTGCGTAAAAAGTAAACATTGTAACAAGTAACCACTTGTATTTTCATTGATTGACTTTAGGAAGTAGGAAGAATAACAATGGAGCTGTTCGGGGATGTCGTTCCAAAAAGTGCTGAAAATTTTCGTCAATTGTGTACGGGTGAATTTAAGCGAGATAGTTTACCCACGGGATACAAAGGCGCTACTTTTCATCGTGTTATTAAAGATTTTATGATACAGGGAGGTGACTTTCTTAATGTTAGCTGAAGACTCGTAATTTATCACACTTTCTTTATTTATATTATTATGATTTATTATAGACGTAGAATAAATAGATTTATTTTATTTTTTGGAGTGTTGTGTATCTTGATACTACTATTATTTTATTAAGGACTTCTAGTTAAAATTAAACTAAATATTCATTTATCTATACATGTAACGTTTGCTACAAAGTGGTTTTTTATTGCTTGATTTTGTAGAACGATGGGACAGGATGCTTAAGTATCTACGGGCCAACTTTTGACGATGAAAATTTTAACTTAACTCATGATGGACCTTACCTTCTATCAATGGTAGAAACACCTTGCCAAATAAAATATAGTAGTTGTAGAGGTTTTCTTTGATGCCATTTATCAGCGTAACAAAATATATTATTTAAAGTTATACAAAAATGTACAACGTTAAACTCACTTGCATTTTTTTTTGTTCTAAGAGCATGTTGCAAGAATGCGCCACATCCTAATAAGTGGTTAATAATTTTGAAGCAGTACCTTACACACAGTGATTATTTGTTTATTTTCAGGCCAACAGTGGTAAAGATACAAATGGTTGCCAATTTTTCATTACTTGTGCAAAATGTGAATTCTTGGATGGGAAACATGTAGTTTTTGGCCGAGTTATTGATGGAAATTTAGTGATCCGAAAAATTGAAAATGTTCCTACTGGTCCAAATAACAAGCCGAAAATTACTGTTACTATAACTCAGTGTGGGCAGCTTTAGCTTTGCTACTCAGCGTAGCTAAGTTGTGACTTGAAAAATGTTCTTCTAAATCTAGACAACGTAATCAGATAGATATCCAATATAATTATGTTTATTATAAAGTTATGATTAAACTATGTATTACCTATACTGTACCTATGTATAAATTTACAATTTTCTGTTTTTTGGTAACACATGTGTCTGCTTTCAAGTCTATTTTGTACTCAATAAATACACTGCAGTAAGTTATTTGTATATTTATTAAATTATACCTTGTAGCACAAAACCGCTATCAAATATTATTCATTATATCCTAGAATTAATGAAATTACCAATTAGGTAGTTTTCATTCTTTTGTTGCTCACATAGATCTGACATTATGAATTTTTTACACAGCCACTTTGAGCTATTTCTTCAGTAATAATCATTATTTACCTACGTAACTTCAGTAGCAGTATATTCATGCATGATATATAACGATAACTTTATTCAAAAGAACAAACTTAACAACTGACCTCCATCGAGGCTAGCCTAAATAGACTCAGTATACGATACAAAAATTTGTTAAATATTAAAATATAGCTTTGTAAGTAATTTATTTAAGTATTTATTGTAAGTATTTGGCACGTCGTGTCGTTAAAACCAAATTCGTCAGTCAAATTAATCATTTTATAAAGATAAAGATAATTAATAATAATAACATCTAAATTATTGTCATGCCACTTGGTACTCTGCTATTTCTAAAATTGCTACAAGATATTGTGGTTCTAGGAATAATTGTTTACTTTAATTTGTAAACTAACATAAAATTAGACACGTATTCTACGGATTACGGATTAAAGTTAAATAGTACTGATCTGGAATGCATAATATTTATTACTTGGTCCTCCACGTCCCACCCCCGAGTCAGAGTCAAATCAATATCAAATAGTGGATTGGATAGATTTAAAAAATCGAAGCTCACACTCACGAGAATACTCACGATCAGAAATTTTGGCTCTGTTGACTCTTCTGTTCCCTGTTCAGAATTTGGACTTTGGACTCGTCAGTCACTGGCCGACTGGCCACTTTAATTTTTTGCAAATTTTAAAACCCACAAAAATATTTCTTGGCGAATAATCGTCAGAACGTAGAAGCACTGAACAGAAAGTCAATACAGGTGAACTGGTGCATGATGGCGAGGACCAGGGCAACTACCTGGCCATGGGACGACCTTCGCGGTCATCAATTATGGCGACCTATACTAATGGTTAGTTTTGTTGAATAAATACATACCTAATATTATACTTTGGTACCTGACACATATTATATGTCATTGCATATTGCATAAGTAGTATGTATTTCTGTATTGAGTATTGCCAAATTATTGCATATTGTATCTGATTGCAAAAAAGCTAAACGTGTAAGTAATTTGAATTTCAAATATTATATTGGGATTATTTTTTTTAAATTTTAGCTCTCTCACATTCTTCTTGTGGCTCTGGTAATGTCTGCCACGAGAGATGACCGAATGTGGAACCAACGAGTGGATGGTCAGATCCCCTTTCCCCCCGTCCATCACATTTACAATTGTTCCTTCTACAGCTACTCCCAATGCTGCCATCGCTCCCAACAAAAAGTTCTGGCTAATCTCTACAAAGAGGCTCAAGTACATCGTCATAGTCTCCGCTACATTGATGTCATGCTGTACATTTCAACACTTACCGTCAGTCTCATTGTCTTCAGTTGCCTCATGGAACTCAGCATTTTAAAAAAACTAGATGTCAACAAATATTTGGTAAACTTTTTCATTGGCTTTTCCCTCACGTATCATTTTATTTTTTTACATTTTTTTACTTTGTAAGGTCAAAGGTATACTCACAGAAGGTATATTACAAATGTCAGTGCACGTACGCTGTGAAATAGACTGTGCTTATATAATAACCTTTTTCCTTCCATGCAGCATCATCTCGTGAACAAAATCAGCCTCGTCTCCTACATAATTTGCATGTTTCTTTTAAGTCATGGAGTCATTGAAATGACTCCCACAGATCCCAATAAAGCTGAGCTTTGTGGGGAATTTCGTGGGAAACGTGTTCCAGAAGTAGTGGAAGTCATGAGTAATTGCTATATGAAGTTAGGAGCTTGTCGTAATAAGGATACTCTATCCCTTGTATTGGTAAGAATGGATCTATCAACTATTTTTTTATTTTGGTTGTACATTATCATAAATTTTCCAAGTCGAATTCGAAAATTAATAATTATTCACCTATATTGTGTCACACAGAGTTTTGTTCGAAAGAAATTCGAAAAACTTTTCATAAAAATGTTAAATTTTAACCAAAAGCGTGGCACATTATAATTATGGTTATAACTTGTACTGTTGAATTTTTAGGTTTTCATGATACTCTATCCTTTCCTGTGCATATTCTGCTACTTCATCGCTGGCACCCTCTCCTCCCTGTTTGACTGGGACCACCGGGACAGCACTCACGGTCCAAAGCAGCCCATTTCCTTTAGAAAGACCAAAATGAAAATGATGCGGATTGGCAATGATGGGAAAAATGATAATTTAATAGTGAATCAACCTCGTAATAATGACACGACCATATGGATGACCCCTGGAACTTGTACAATCGGGACCATTAGCAGCAATAATCCACGAACTGATCTCCGGAACCTCCTTCGACAACTGGATACTAATCCATCCTGTCGCTCCAACGAAGGCTACTTGACTCGCCTAGCTCTCAGTTTCAAGAACTATGTTCGTAGTGGCTATACACCCGCCATGCTTCCCACTCCGCAAAATTCCGCTGGGTCTGGCTTAGGCTCTTTGGCTTCGGTTTATCTTGCAGGCTCATCAGGTACAGGTGTTTCTAAAATAATCACAAGTCAAACCAATGGTCACATTAAACTGGATGAAAATGCTTATAAAGTCTGTGAAATTGCTAATGCGAAAAACGGTGTACCAAACTCAAATACTTGCCCTGAATATGACGTCCCTAAATTACATGGTATTGGGACGTCTAACTCAAACTGTAAGACGAGGAATGTCGACTTAGACCACGGGAAGGACCTTCCACCCAGCTACAATGAGATCCACCAAGAAGACTCCAGCTACCGCTGTTCGCTCCACAATAGTAGATTTTAATAAATTACCGTTCTTTAGGACATTTGTTTGGGGCCATTTCCGTGACCATTTAATTGTATATTGACTGACGACCCTGACGATCCGAACCGGTGAACAATGTGAAAAAGAACAAAATAAGATATTATAATCACAAATACGTAATACAAAGCAACTTCGCATCAGTACAGTATTGAGTATAGTTCAGTATAGCTTGCATAGCATAGCATAGTGTCTATCAGTATCATATCAATTTGAACATGATGCAGTAGGTAAATTGTTTCTCACAAAAGTAGAAAAGAAATTCCTACCTATCTTTATCTTATCATGTTTATAAAAAGGTCTATACTTAATCCTTAACTTTTTCCATAAAACTAAAATATTCGTAACATTTCTTCTACGGTAAGTGCAAATATGTATAATAAATTCGGAAGAACACATTCATAATTAAGAAACTCTTGAATTCATCTTGTAATTTCAAAATTATGAAGTCCAAAAATCAAAGCAATAAAATGTACGAGTAATCTATGAATGTAATTAAAATTAAAGACGAAAGAAATAATAGTAAAATAGTTTAAATAAAGGTCATTAAGTTAGTAAGTTGTTCATATGGGCAATAGAATGAATGCAATATAAGGTAATGTATTATGCTTATAAAAAAAAACAATATCCTGCACTGTATAGTACAGTAATAAATATTTTATACAACAATAATATTTAATAACATAATCCAAATAAATGATTTTGTGAAGTGCTTTAATGATGTACTAGCAGGTTAGCAACCCGATGGGTTGCGTTAAAAAATTTAATAGATCTTTTTCACTTTTAGTTGTTATAGTAAATAAGGTTGTGGTCAAATCGACTTTTGGGTTGCCCAGTATAATAGGGCCATCCATATATTAAGTTTCAGGTTTCATGGGGTGGAGAGAGTTTTGGCCAATGACGCTTTTAAAAGGCAGAGAGGAGGAAAGGGGGGGAGGGTGCTCATGCGTCTGACGTTTCAGTCAATTGTTTGTGAATTTTAAATTTTTTGTTTCGGCAAATCAAAGTAGATACGGCATAGATAAAATTTAACATGTAGTACATATTTTATTTTTTCGAGAAAAAGTGAAAACATGTAGGAAAAATAAATTGTTTAAATTCTTTTATGAAGAGTTGAATCGTTTATGCGGGGGGGGGGGGGGGGCGTTGAGAAATCACAGTGTAGTGACGATTGGATGGGGGGAGGGGTTTTGGCACAAAAACCTGAAACTTAATATATGGATGGCCTCTGAAGGTTGAAATAAAGGCACTACTGGGTTGGACTGCGCAAGTTTTGACCTCATACTTGCCCGGGGTAAGCTTTAACCTCAACTTTGAAAGGGTTCAGATTTTCTCATAGACGTGGTAGGAGTAGGTTTTAACCAGAGCCTTGTCCGGGGTTAAAGTATGGAATCGGACTTGCTCGGGGTAAGTACACATCAGTGACTTGCTCAGGTAACGCAATAGTGAAAGACTTTGATCAGAGGCTGGCACGGGAAAAGTTAAACCCTAGCGTTGGCTGGCTTAAGCTTTTACCACAGACTTGCCCCAAATTAATAATTTGCCTTACCGGTCGCATTCTATTATATTTGTTGAGCTCACAGGCTTTCTCGGGATAAGTTTTTCCCAGAGATTTGCCCGTTTTGCGCTATGGTCACGAACGTGCCCAGGGTAATCTTCAAGCGCAACCTTGCCCTGGCTAAGCTTTGATTAAATGGGCCATCCTTATATTACGTTTGCCCTTTTTGTGCAAAACCTTCTCCCCCCTCTCCAATCGTCACTACACCGTCATTTCTCAGTACCCATCTCTCCTCACTATAAACGGTTTAACTTTTTAAATAGTTGTTCAAAGAATTTATTATATTTTCTAAAGGCTTATATATGCATTTTTCCGAAAAGTGAATATTTACATACCACATATTACATTTCCACATATCAATAATGTATCTGCTTTAATTCGCCGTAATAAAAATTTAAAATTTACAAAACTTGCCTGAACCCCCCACCCCCCTGCTGATTCAACGCGTCATTAGCCTGAGCCCCCTCCCCCACCCCGATGAAACCTAAAACGTAATGCATGGATGGCCCCAAAGGCTTAACCGGGGCATGGTTTTGCCACAGGCGCGATCCAGGTATGTTTGGATCAGAAACTTAACCTGATTACGCTACGGTCACCGACATATCTGGGATCAGTTTTGATTTCAGGTTAGCCCGGAATTAAGGCTTTAAATTAATTCGGGTTAAATAAATCGTATTAGTCGTTTTCACGTTTTTACGCAAAAGGTAAGTAAAACCTGATCCTGCGTCTTTTGTGCAATGTAAAATTCACCATACTTTGTTGAATATAATATTTTACTTCCGGCTGCTGCATGTAAAATTTTATTGGATCACAGGCTTGGAAGGTAAAAGACTTTACGAAAACCTTGGCTTGCAGACGCGTCAAATGGTACCATGAAAAGTGCAAATGGTTGAAAACTGAAGCGCACACGTAGTGGCTTTTAACAGGTGCCATCCCAAGACCAATCATTATACGGACTTTTAATTAAGAGATTTAAAAAATAAATTATTACTGCTAGGGAATTAATATTACGAAGCTTAGTTTTGACTTGAGTGCAGGTGCAGTAAAGCAGAGTAAAGAGTAGACATGGATACGATGCAGTTGTAAGTTATACAATAGGAAACTTTTGCTAAACAAAATTAAAATTAATTTAATTTAATTTCCAAGTTCCAATTTATTTTATCGGCTTGCACTTTTTTTTCTCAATTTTTTATGGCGATCAAGTTAGAGTTATTTGCAATTACTAATCTAGCTCTGTGCCAATCAAGACCCTGGAATTTTTAAACATTCGAATTTACAGGCTGTGATTGGTGCAGAGCTAAAACTTTAAAACGGGAATAATTCAAAAAAGTGTCAAAACACTAAATTTTCCGAGACAATACCGGCCTCCGCTTGGCCAAGGGCTATCTAATGACACCCCAATAAGGGGTAAATTCCTAAAACTGTAGGAGGAGTACACTGCATAAGCTGGCAACCCCCCGTAACACTGCACGCGTTAATTAAGAGATCTATCCACTGCGTTTAACTTTACTTGGTGATGCTATGCTATGGATTATTTTCCGAGTTTACCCAATTAATCATGCAATCAGCATGCAAACAGCTTCATTTAATTTCATACAATAATTATAGCTCTAATTTATAACTGGCTGCCACAAAATTTTGAAAGGAATTGGACGTGTCATCTTCAAAAGGCTTGAAAATTAACACGTTATAAATTTGGTATTTAAAGATGCTAACCAACAACATGTATATACATGTAAATACTGCCAGTGCAAATTCGTCATGTCATTTTCGTATAAAAATTACTCTACTTTCTAGCTCATCTTCATACACTATAAAAACTGACTGATTTTTACAGTTCATGTTAAGATATAGTGGTGCAAAAGGTTCTAACAAACAATGTAGTACAGCTATAGATTAGATTGCAATTTTTCCGTCTCCAACAAAAGCAACAATGACAATGACAATCGAATTTTGGGAAGCAACCAAACCAACTAAGCATTCAAACGTAGCATCTGTTATCTATCTATCTATCTACATAATATAATATATTATATGTATTATGTACTTATAAAAAAACTAATGTTGTGCTTTGCTCTGTATATAGTGGATGAAAGGTATTATGTATGCCTATATAACTTTAACTTTAAGTTGATGCTGATACGCCATACTCCATACATTGAACTTTAACCACATACTTTTTGTTTGACAACTTCATTGCTTGTATAGCATCTCTTCTCTTCATCTCTTTCTCTGCCAACATCTCTGCCCTTCCTGCATTATATGGGTAGGTGTAGTATCTTTCTGTCATTCTTTATCTTTTGAACCATATGTCAATGAATGCCCAAAAGGTGCTATCTACATTCTCTACAACCAAAAAATGTGTTCGATTTTCCAATGCGAATGTTTTTATTTGAAGTTTGAAATTGAAAAATACATATTTTTTTGCATTTTTTAGATTTTTTTGGGAGCTGCAAAATATCGTCTTTGAAGAATCAAAATTACCCAGACCCAATTTAAGCTAGAATCAAATCGAGCTATGTCATAAAAACAAAATAAGAAACATGCGTAAAATGTTAATTAGGAGTTTTTGAAAAGTGCAAAATGTTCTATTTTCATGCTTTTGAAAAGTTCAAAATGTTTTATTTGTATGTTTTTGAAAAGTGCAAAATGTTTCATTTGTATGTTTTCGAAAAGTGCAAAATGTTTCATTTGCATGTTTTTGAAAAGTGCAAAATGTTCTATTTAAATGATTTCAAGACATATTTAAATATTTTTGTTGATGCGTAAAAAGTTAATTCAGAGTTTTCAAAAAGTGTAAAATGTTCTATTTACGTGTTTTTGAAAAAAAATCAATAATATTCTATTTACATGTTTTTGAAAAGTGTCAAATGTTCTATTTACATATTTTGTAAAAGTGCAAAATGTTTTATTTAAAAGCTCTCAAGACATATTTCAATATTTTTGTAGATAGTGGATATTGTTTTTAGTTGCAAATGGATATGGGATATTTTGGTTCTTCACAGACGATATGAGTTTTTTAAATTATATTTTGGTCATTGAACTAAAATACCTGTAGACTATATAGATTGCGAGGTTTACAATTTTCAAAAATTCAAATTCATACATATAGTTGCATACCATATTATGTTATGTCCAAAAATCCAAAATTCAAGTCATACTAATAATGTTAATTACACCATCATAAATTATAGTAACTAATCGTAAGAAACGCCGTTTCGTGCCGAGGATTCATATAACTAACTAATATAATGAAAAATGTTTAACACTTAATTTATTACTTAACACCTAGGTACGTTACTATGTAACAGTAATATACTGCTTGCCCTGGACACAACAAAGGAACTTATATTCTATTTTGCATTTTTCAATCGTACATCAATATAACGTTTGTGTTATTATTCTTGTTTTAAATAATGTATATGCAGGTTATTAGATCTCAATGCAATACAATACAATGCAATGGCCGTGTAGCAGATTAAAGATAATCATTTTTCGTCTACTTAACCGCTATTTTCATAGCTGTGCACACAATTACATTCACTAAATTCGGAGGTACCTATCTACCTACCTCCTTTTATTAAGCACTACATATGTAACTAAATACCTACTTAATGGTTGCATAACCTATTATGGTTTACATGTTACATTTATTTCCTTTTTCACGGTTTGGTTCCGGTTCAAATATTTGAATCATGCTATGAGAGCTGTAATAGCAGCGAGTAAGTACATGACATTGGGCTTTTTGTAAAGCAAACTTAACCATATAACGGAACGAAAGTACCAACCAAAGGAATCCAAAACCAAAGTCAGTCCATTGCAATTTGCAATTGCAAGATTATAATATGGCCCTACCATGTAAGTACACAAAATACATTGAATTTTGGGTCTTAAAACTATACAGGTGTGTTTTTGCATAGGTAAACTATGAAGAGTTTTTTGACAAAACGGGTTAAGTCCATCAAAGCCAATTTTACAGGAACAACTAATAATGGATAAAAAGATGACAGGATTATTTTTTTGAACTCATTTTTTCTCTACAGATACTGTAACTGACGAAGCACAAGTACAAGCAGTTTCATAAATCTATAGACTGACTCTGGAATTTTTTAGACAATATTCAAAAATTTTAATTTGTGGAATTTTTCCGTTATGCCTCAAAATCAAGAACTTAACATGGAGGAAAAAGTCCGTGAGATGAAATTTTAATCGTTTTGAGTGAAGCCAAACTTTTTTTTTAACTTTTAAACTTTTTCTTGCATAAAATAATTTCCGCACGGCAATTGTCTTAATACAAACTACGAAAACACTCAAAAACCAAATTTAAATTAGAAATGCATGTTTTAGGTGGATTTCTCCCATTTTGTCAAAAATCATTTAATCGACTTTTCCCACTTTGTTAAAAGATGAAACGTTGGCTATTTAAAAAAAATCCTTTGGTTGACACGGAAATGTATCTAGTTGAATAGTACGCGTAACGCAAGTAATCTCATTTTTGAAAAAAATATGGACCCGTTTTACAAAACAACTCTTCATAAATTTACCTAGATATACGCAGTTTACACTGAAAACAGTAACCTGCATATAGCTATACGTAGACTGTTGACTAAGGAAAGCTTATACATTAATCTTGACTCCACTATTTTCTGTTGTAACTATATGGGGATTGGGGAGGAAGAGGAAGGCAGATAAAATATATGTAATGTATTTTATCTAAATCTTTAAAGTGAAATAGGGGGAAAACACAGAATCAGAATTCAGAACCATAGCCGCAGCTGACAATTTGCAGGACGGAGGATGAGACTTAAGATTGAGTATATAGTGGGAAGACTGAAAATAGTTGTTGGACGTGACGAATGACGAAGAGGACAATAGCACTGCTGCCGTTGCCACTACGACTACAATCACAATCAAAATTACAAGCTTACACGTGCGTGTATACACCTTCAAACTTCAAGTTTATAATCTACAATACGACATATTATATTATAATATAAAATAATTTTCCTTGTAGTTTGTCATTGCATTGTTGTGAATTATTTTCCACGAAGACGATTTTACATTTTAAGTCACTAAATTAATAAATTACTAACTTTAAGGGATTAAGCCAGCAAATGGCAGATACACAACCCATATAAGTTGATAGTGAATTATTTTTTAAGTCCATTATCACGAAAATATCTAAAGCCAAAAATACTCATGCGGTCTCAGTACTCCGTATAAAGACATAAACCTGCCTATTTATATTATGTGCCTCTTATACTACTATATCTATATCAGTAGTTTCAGTTAAGGAATATACACAGAAAAAAGAAGAAGGAGATCGCGATGAGATGCGAAGCGTAGCAAGAAGCTTTGTTATGTCACTTTTTACTGCTGTCATCCATCGCCGAACTAATTTGTTCATCTCGACTCAAATCAGACGCACAACACATCAGTCTAAAAGTGCCAAGCGAAGGAATCACACACAGGATACATTTACATACAAACCAAGTGGAACTTCAGTAGTGTTTTGGTTCCAATAATATATACGCACAAAAGTACAATAAAAAATCTGCATGGTGAATTCGAAATTAGTTTTTGATTTGTATTTTGTTAATCATAGTCTGTCTCTGTGGATTGACCTCTTTTGCTCTCGCTCGGCCTATCTCGATCTGTGTAGTAATTTTTGATGAACACTGAGCAAGAAAAATTGTGAAAATAATAATATTATGGAGATTTACACTAAGGAAAAATATCAGGACCACTTTAAATATTATCACAAGAAAATCAGAGCAAGTATTTTTGGGAAATTGTGGCTGTTTTTACGAGCTAATTTATGGTAATGTTAATACTGATAAAATTGTGATTTTGATAGTGCTTTTCTTCTTATACGAAACCAAATCTGTATTTTTTCCCTTCACTATAGATAGTATATTTTGCAGTTTTAAAACGTGCAATATTAACCGTATATCAGGGCCGGACGAAGGAATTGCTTTTTGGCAGCAATTTGTTTCCATACGAAAACCACCAAAATTTTAATTTTATTAATGATTTTCATCGGTAAAGCAAAAATGTTGTATTTACATGTTTTAGAAATGTTTACAATGTTCTTTTTACTTGATTCAGAAAAGTGCAAAATGTTCTATTTACATGTTTTGAGAAAAGTGGAAAATGTTATGTTTGCATGTTTTTGAAATGTAAAAAATGTTCCGTTTACATATTTTTGAAAATCCAGGCACAGAAAATTAAGGCCGCATTATCCGATCCTATGGTAAATATTTGCCCGAAAAGAGTTTAGTGCTCCGGTTTCTAATTTTTAGTAAAGCTTTCTTGCAGAATTTACAATCCAATTAATTACTTTAATCGTTCTTACCATTTCTTCCATGCTTATTTATACATAAGCTCTTTACGTACTTTTCACAAGTTGTCTTTCTTTCTTTTTCTTTTTTTTTTGTAGTGGTTATGATTTTAGTAATTTGTAAATTAATTAATTAATTTTGAATTTTATGCGTGTTGTACAGGTATATTCCAATATTTGTAATACTGCTCTGTATAAAAATATCCTTGATATCCCGGCTCATGACAGCAGTGACGAAGGGAAATGGGAGCGGAGGACACAGTAGTGCGGATCAAATTATAACAAATCAAATTTTAAAAATAGTTCACGAGAATATGAAACAGAATAATGAAGAGTACTTGCAGAAACGTAGTAGCGAGAGTTCAGCTCGTTCAGCTCGTTCCACAATAACAAAAATAAGAACAAAAAGTCAAATCGGAGCTGGAAATAGTGGATGGGATTCTGAGCTGAGGAAAGTGCATCAGCCCCTTAAAGAAGAAGATTGGAAATTACTAGCAAATATTGACAATGCTTTGATCGAACCCTCGGCAACAAACAGGTATATATCTATTGTTATAGTCTGTTAAATAATTTTACCTAACTTTAATGGTAGTGTTTTAGTTGCGTCAACATTTCAAAATGAGTAATATACAAATTGTTTAAAATCAAAAAAAAAACTGCGTATACAGTAAAAAGTAAATAACATGCATTACGACTGATAAATATGGTGCGACATTAAAAATGGCATGTACTATACCGACTGTGAAGAATCAAAGTGACCCAAATCCATTTTTAGCTAAATACCAAATTCACTATCTACAAACAAAAATTAGTATAATAATATGATAATATGATCATAAAAGCTTGCAAATAGAAAATTCTGAACCTTTTAAAACGTGTAAATAGAACATTTTACAATTTTTTAAATTGATGTAAATAGAACATTTTAGAGTTTTTAAAAGTGATGTAAATAGAACATTTTACAGTTTTTAAAAAGATGCAAATAGAACATTTTACAGTTTTTAAAATTGATGTAAATAGAACATTTTAAACATTTTAAAAAGATGTAAATAGAACATTCTACAGTTTTTGAAAAGATTAAAATAGAAAATTTTACACATTTTAAAAAGATGTAAATAGAACATTCTACAGTTTTGGAAAAGATGTAGGGTGAGGGTGCCTAATTGTGGCTGGCAGATTAAATTCGTATTAGTTGATTACTTTGGAAACTCAAAGTTCCAGAATCAGTAGATGGAAAGCCAAACTTTACAAACAAAAATGCCATCTTGTTATAAATCTACTCGTATCTGATATACACCCGGTGGCCACAATTAGGACACCGGCCACAATTAGGCACACTCACCCTAAATAGAACATTTTACGCTTTTCAAAAAGACGTAATTAAAAAATTTCTCACTTTTCTAAACCTGAACTATTTACTTACCAATATCTTTTAAAGTATACTTTTCAAAATAGATTAATTTAGTTTTAGCTTAAATTGGAAATAGATCATTTTGATTCTTCACTGACGATAATGTGTGAATACACTTTTATAGAACTGACCGGGACAGTATCTGGTTGATCATGAATCATGTTCCAAGAGGGGGCGGTGAATATTTAAGTGGCTTGCTTGAAGATCTCGAAGAAGAAAATGGATTTAAACACCTTCAGCACGAGTATAGGACGCCATGGCCCAGGTAACCGAAAGTGCAAATATTATTATCTGTATTTGATTTAGTTTTATTTCACAGTGCCGCTCGTAAATTATATTATGTCTTCTTTGGAAACATAAAAAGTGTTCAATTATATTACATTGAATTTTGAATAATAGCAATTAAATTTTTTTCAAATGAACAAAATTTTCTCAATTTGTCTACAAAATATGCCAAATAGGATTGAACGCTACCGATTTATTACACACACAATGTTTTCAAACCTACCGATAACTTCTAATGTATTACAAATTACTAAATTTTCACAGATTTTTACTGGAGGAGGAGCAGATGAGCTTAGTGAACTGGTTTGAGTATCAACACTTACCCCGAAGCTACGATCGCCATTTTTACTTTGTTAATTTTACTAAATACCACAAGTGCGTTAATTATTACAAGATTAATAACTGTTATTTTCATTACATAAGAAATTCTACATATGATTATTTCATTTTGCTGAATTCATTACTACATAGTTGAAAACTAAAATTAATTTGATTACAAATTATAAAGGTATGTATTTGAAAACCCCATTTACATCAATATTGTTCAAGATCCCGTCTCTCGGCTTCAGGCCAATTTTAACTGGAAAAGAGCGGACAAAAGGAGGGCAGCACAAGAAGTTGAGCGTCTAAATGAAATCAAAGCTGGCAGTGGTATAATATATAATAATCACTACATTAATAATTATATTAGTATTGCTAAATATGACCAGTGAAACTTTTGAAAACTTGCACGTTTGTCCA
Organism: Dicyrtomina minuta; assembly: GCA_949802685.1. Classification (NCBI taxonomy): domain Eukaryota; kingdom Metazoa; phylum Arthropoda; class Collembola; order Symphypleona; family Dicyrtomidae; genus Dicyrtomina; species Dicyrtomina minuta. The sequence continues at coordinate 39,173,384 of OX461808.1, read as the reverse complement.
TACATGCCAAAGTTAAAAATCATAGCCAGGGTTCACATTTTATTTCTTTATATAAAATAGAACACGCCTTTAAATACGTTGCACAAATCATAATTTTGAAAAAATATTTAATTTCCTACATAGGTAAGGAATGGCTTTCAAAAAACTTTGCTAACTGCGTTCTATCGTCTGACCCGGAGTGTTCCTATGAAGCGGGAAGCCAAGATTTTACAATGTCAATTCCATTTTTCTGTGGCCAGTTTAATTCTTGTGTGTGAGTATTTGGACTTAAAATCAAAGTCTACGTTATGTGAAACAACAACTACGAGTAGTTAATGGAAAAGTTTTGCCATTTCACAATGTGTTATTGCGAGATTACATTTTTCGATTTCTCTGATTGGCCTGTAATCTTCCTATTGCCTGAACATCATTACTTGCAAGCATAATGTATTACATCGTAAGCAACCCTTTTATTATTTTCAGTATCATCAATAACCACTGGGCTTTACAAACAGCGAAATTCAATATTGAGAAATACTACTCGGTGGTTGGCACTTTGGAAAAATTGGAAAAAACGCTCAGTGTCCTGGAAAACTACATCCCACGATTCTTCGCTGGAGCAACCTTATACAGTAATTACTAATAAGCTGATTTTGCACCATACAACTAAATATCTCTGGTGCCTTAATAATGCCTTAAAATATTTTGTAAAAATGTGATATAGTTAAACATTGCCAATTTTTTGGGTCAGTAAATTAATGGTCCCCTTTTTATTAGCACCCGGTCTTTATTTACTGCATATACGTGCTTCTATTCTCATATCTTTGATTAGCAGTAACTTACATTATGATGAATTTTATTTTAATTAAAATACAGGCCCAGAAAATCTTGTAAAAGAAGCACCTGTACATTCCTCAGTGCGTCAAATTTTGGAACGTAAAATACCCATGGAATTTCAACTGTACAACTTTATTCAACAGCGCCTGGAAAAACAGTTGGAATTCATATCTACTATTAAAACAAATAAGAAAAGTAAGGATTTGAAATAATTAGAAGGTTGTAAAAGTGATTAATTAAATAAACTAGTCTGCATAATTCCCCACACACCATGCTTACATGCATTAATAATATATATATATATATAGATAATTCTAATAAAACGATAAACGATATATGACTGTACATAGTGGTAATGCTAAACTACTATTCTGACTATACTATTGTTATTTGTAAGCTATTTATATTTTCTATCGCCCTTATTCTGTACGTTTTAATTAATAAAAAATATATTTTACGCACAAAGATTTTATGTATACTGTTATTTTCCATCACGAAAAATTATAATATACAAACTTTAGTATAGAACAACTTATAAAGGCCTCGGCGGCGTTGGTCTCTTTGGGACCGAACCCCTGTCATATAATAATAGTAATAATAATAGTATAGAACAACGCCAATTTTCCACCTGCCTACGCTGCACAGCAAGACTTCATGTAAACGTATAGAACAGCGTCCATATGTATATTTACTTCACCGAGATTTGAGCATAAATATCAACTAGGTGGTTCCTACTACGTGTTTTTTCCTAGGTCGAGAACTTTAAGAATATCGAATTTTTGTATACTTGTATTTATCGTCAAAATAATTGTAAAACTAAATTCTACAAAGGTGTCTTGTACAAGTACAATTCGGTAGGTATTTAGCTAACTACTGTAAGTACTTACGATTAGTAAGTACCACCTTTCAGTAGTCCAGTAGTACTTACGTCTTACGTTCAGGCAAAGGTAGAAAATTACAAATCGCACGTTGCCCCTTTTAACACCTTGTAATATTAAGAAACGTCCCGTGCTACGATCCCATATAAGTAGTAGGCGGTCTTCCACTCATGACGTTAAGAAAAAATAAAATTCTGTACCTGGTCCCTCCCATAGTTTAGCACTTATTAGGCAGTATACCGTCATACGAAGTTTGTCATAATATCCTCCTCCCTCCCTCCCTCCCCTAAATCTAAACTTTACTGATGGACGCCTCCTAGATAAATATGTAGGTAGGTATTGTCTGGATACAAATTAGTGATATTTGGGAAGGTGGGCCCATGCGTTTATTGTACCCGCCCATCCCTGCACCAATACATGAAGGGGATGGGCGGGTACAATAAATGTATGGGCCCACCTTCCCAAATATCACTAATTTGTATCCAGACAAAAGGTACCTAGGTACCTACGGAGGTACGAATTTTAGTGTCCACATTACGTTTGTATTTTGTATCTCTGTCTTACCAAGACAAGAGAAAACGTCCGTAACCACCCAGGCTGTGTGCAACGGGGCAGTGTGATAATAATATAATGTCACTGTACTTCAAGTTAGTGTACTAAAAAAAGTAGGTAGGCAACTACCTAGGTAAGTACTTACAATAATAAAAATAGCTACGAAAACGAAACTTCTACGCAGTTAACTTTCCACAACCAAGCAGAAAGAAATCCAGCAGGAGTTTACTTACGGGCAACTAGAACCTCCGAGATTGTGCTGGAATTTGCACGCACAATCCGTCCGTGGTAATCCGCCGGGAGAGAATGTTTATAAATAGTGATCACGCCGTAAGTTTTCTCACTTGATCTGTACTTCTTGGAGTGTAAACTGTGTTGAAGTTGTAGTGTCATTCAAAGTACTAATACTGTGATATAAATAATTATTCCAACGATTCACTTTTGAAAGCGATCGTAATAATAAATCGTAAAGTATCGGTAGAGAGCAGTATACTGAGAAAGTGTTGACTTGTTGACGTGTACTGGTGAGTTAATCTTACTACTGGAAATACTTTAATTATTAAATTAAAAATCTTCAACAACAATAAGAATGCCTACGCTTGCTCGACACCTTCAAGAAGGGATCCATCTCCATGGGTCGAGGCATCCACAGCACTGGGAAAACTTCTGGAAGAGACTTGCGGATAGCTGCTATAAGGTGTCAAAGGTGGACTACCCCTACGCTGAATTGGGACGATCTGCGGCTCAATTTGGTCTCATTACTTACATACTTGGATTGATTGGAGGTTCTACAGTTAGCCTGGGTAAGTATAGTTATATTATACTGATTATTATACAACTATTTGCTTTCAAACCTTTACTGTTATTTTCCACTACAATACTTTTCACCTGGGTTATAATACGGCAATAACTAAACATTGGGTGGTACACTTATTGTGTTTCAAACTTTCAATATTTTTTTTACGAGCTGTCTTGAAAAGTATTTATTAAATTTGAATTGAATACAGTGAAATGTAGTTTGTGATCGTAAAATGTTGCTTTTATTTAAATCCCTTCGTACGTACCTAGTTTCAGTATTTTTGGTGTCTAAAAATCGTAATTTGATCCTGACCTGCTCAACCATTGTCTTTTTAGATGCTTTTCTAATTTACAGTGAGATCCCAAGACGAAGTGAAAAATAAACTCTGGATTTTGCCGTCATTACCCCGACAGTATGAACGAGAGTGGTGGAAGCATATTCGCATACCCGATTTCGAAGAATCCGGATCCGGGGAATCGAAGCTTTAAAACGACTGAATTTATACTTAAGTCAACTGAAAATGACACCGTTATAGTCAGAATGGTATAGTCATCGTAGAATAGCAGTAGCAGTTGGCTTATTTATAATTGATGAACTTATAGACTGATTTCATATTATACTTGTTTACATTTTTAAAAAAATCAGTTCGAGTCTTTATAATGTATTATATACTTGATTGCAGTTGCAACTTGCACTTGCAGGTAACTACCGCATTTATAATCATTACTATTAGTATTATAGCGTGAAAGTTAAATACCTGCTTTAACTTAACAATTTTTAATAAAATTGTTATTGTATTCGTTAAGTAATACTTGTGACCTATGCATTAATTTTGCAGAGATTTAGTGTAGTTCGTATTTAGTTCATCGGTCATTAGTGTTGTGATAATATATTTGATTAACTTAATTGTTAACCGTAGCACTTTTTTAATAGTCTCCCAGGCAGGCGAAGGTTGAAAAGATGATTCCTGTAAATTAACTTTTATTATATGAATTTATATACGTACTTTCATAACCAACACTATTCAACTGTAATGTTCGCTGGTTATACGCTACACATAGGGAGAGGCTCGGTAGTCGGCTGAGTATTAATTGTTCGTTGATAATGTATTGATTTAGTGATGTTGTATATTTTTTAATCCGATTCATATCGGCATCGGAGCGAGAATCTAAGTCTATTTTGATTGTGATGAGAATCAAAGTTATAAATGAGATTAATGTTGAATTTGTACTGATTTTCAAACTAGATAATTGTGTTTAAAATCTAGCTATTGTTTGTAATTAGTTAGTTTTTGAATAATATTATAACTTTTAAACTGCACTTCAATAAAAATGTACTTCCAAATGAAAAAATATTCAGATCACAAAAAAATCGAATTACATTGTTTACCTCTGGATCTTGAGTTTTATTGTCATACTATTCACTACTATCGATATCATATAATTAAAAATTGTATTATTTAAAAAGGGGAATATAAGAACGGATCTGACTACAGATTTTTGCACCAATATCAGTCATGATGACAACGACGACAAGCTACCGCTGTAAGCTAAAGCTAATGACTGATGCATGGTGTGCTAATTATGTAGCATTTGGACTAACCATTATAAAGCACGCTTAATTAACATACCCTCACTTATCCGAATTTCTGTTATCTTGGTGGAATATCTCGAAGATGAAAAAGCATTATAATTGAAGTATCTCCAGGACGAGTACAAATCACCGTGGTCTATGTAATGAATAGTGAGTCACTAGAAATAAAGTGAAAACGTAAATTATCTTGGATTGTAAAATAAAGTTTTCTACATTATTTTCAGTCTTTATAAAAGGTGTAAAGCATTTGAATTATTTGTTTGTGAGATGTCCGAAGCAAACAAACTCGTAAAAAAGAATGCAGAAGATGCAAAATGTTATGATTTACGACTGATATGAATTTTTTTTTTTGGGGGGGGGGGCGTTTTGTTCAATAATGTGTTGGTAAACGAAGGCTTTCAACTTAATATAGTTAGTAGATAATCTCCTTATTAGGTCCCTCAACACAAACATTACCTACGCAATCCAAATGATAAAACCATGTCTATACAGTTTACAGACATAATATCAGGATATATCTTCAGGAAAATATAAATTATCACATTGTGCCCCAGTGCATTGCGTTGTTGGATGTATCGTCATCGTCTCGTCTCTTATAATTACTTACCAGTTAGTAGCCTGCCTGACTGGTAAGTTACATTGAATTCTCCTTTCTGCTCAACTAGTTACCGGGGGGATTACCGATTACCGTGCCCGCTCTCCATGCACGGGAATGCATGCGGTGCAAACCACTTCCGCATCCCCTATACCCAGGTTATGTAGGTATAAAAAATTTGTTTGTATAAAAAGGCGTATATATTATCAGACCATTAACTTCTACGCAGCAGACTTTTCAGAATGCAGTAGAAATTAAAACCGACAGTACAGAACAGAAGAGGGGGATCTGGAACCACCGAGAACTTCCCTATATCAGATTTTGCATGCACAATCCGCCGGCAGTTCTGCGTATATAAGCAGTGCGTACTGCGTATGTTTTCTCACTTTATCTGAAATTCTTGGAACAGAAACACTTAAAGTTACCCAATATAAGCAAATCCACGACGTAATTTTCCATTGTAACATTGTAACAAATACTCCGGTTTTATAGTAACTTCTGATATTAAGAAAACGGAAAACTATCGGAAATAAGTGGGTTACTGAAAACTGACAAGAGAATAAATCTGACTCGTAAAAGTCTGTAAAAATACTAAAAATGCCTATAATTGCACGACATACTCAAAAAGTGATCTATCATGGATTCAGGCATCCGCACTGGGAAAATTTGTGGAAGAGGGTTGCGGATAGCTCCATCAAACTGTCAAAAGTGGACTATGTTGACCTTGGAAGATCTGCTGCTCAGTATGGTCTGATTACTTACATGCTTGGGTTGATTGGAGTTTCTGCAATTGGTTTGGGTACGTCTATAAATTATAAATTGTTATCCTAAAATTACCTCGTTATTCATTCCTATAATCAGATTTTTGGTTTCTTGTCTTTACGAACTGGCTTAAAAATTATTTATGTAAGTTCAGTGCAGTGATGATTGGTAAAGTGGGCGCATGGAAATCTTACATTGTTAGGTATTTTAACAAGTTAGCGATGCAACTATGTGCGTGTGTGAAAATCTGAGTTGGAGTATGACCCTTGGTCTTATTTTTTTCTGATTTACAGTGAGATCACAAAATCAAGTGAGAGACAAACTTCGGAGTTTGCCGTCATTGTCCCCGGAACAGGAAAGGGAGTGGTGGAAGTATATTCGTTTGCCCGAATGAAGAAGCTATACCTCCTAGTACGTTTTGATTTTTCAGAACGGAAGCTAATAAAAGCCGAAGCTGAATAAAACTGACTGGATTTATTATTAGTCTGCTGTTAAATAAAACATTTTAGGTATGTAAGTATATGTAGAAGTATGAGATAGCAGATGTGAATTATAACTATTTATAGAGACTGACTACTGACTTAGTTCTGAATTTTGCCATTATATACTTTGTTTGTACATTAATATGTGTATAACATTATGTAGTATGTAAGTAGTTAATTGTTGGTGGATGTAACTACCTAATATTAACTTTGTAGGTAGCACTTATGATCTAGTAATTATTGTATTACGCGCATTTATGTCAACGATCGTTACAAACGTTGTGATATTCTTACCTTGGTTACTATTAAAATTGGTTGCCAGGTTATGTACTGATGTAGTCACATCTACAATCTAGAATTGGAGGCGAGGATGAAGCAACTTTTTATTGTATCTTATAGATATACCTATAGTACATAAATTATAAACTAAAAGCTTGCTGATTAGTCACAGCACGATAGCGAACGGTTCGGCTTCGGTTGTTCGGTAGTCAGTTCGATTCGTTTTCGGTAGATTCATCAAATAATTGATTTTTTGATGATAGTATTGTTGATTGTTATTGTTGCGAATCCAGTCAAGATGGTAAAATTATGTAATTTAATAAGACAAATAAAAACATGTCTGTATCTAACATGCAAAACTTGAGTGCTAGCTATTTACGCATCATTATAATTTAATAATTCAGTTTTATTTTCATACTTTTCGATATGTATTATCATCGTCACAGAGGTGTTTATAAATTAATTCAATTTACATTCTTTAAAATGTACCAAAAAAATTGCAAATATGACCGAGGTTATTTTATATTTTTCATATACTTATCATTAGGTACAACAATTTCACAAATTCAAAAAGGGTCAATTTTCATTGGCTCTTTTTATAATTTTTCTAACGATTCAGTCAACAAAGGGGCATAAAGCATCGTACCTCAATGCACAAGGTACATATTGGGTTCAGTTTATAATTCTGAACACAGGTTTTGCGTCCGGCAGATGCATTTAGTAATTATGTACCGAGTCAGTAGATATTAGATTTATATGCATCTCTGTCTACGAAGAATTGCTCTCTTTGTTTCTATAATAAAATTATGGATAATATCAATTCCATATCTCTAACTGTAACAACACCACAGCTCTGCCTATTATAGTGCGTATTGCGTCTGAACTATTACGAACGCAATTCAGTTGGCATACCCGGCATAGGGTTTCCTGTAACATACATATAGTTGGCCTACGACGCAATAAAATTTAACCTACAGGGTATAAGTGCGTACCTACGTATTATATCCTGTCTATATATAGTTGCGTAGTCCCTGCATTGGCATTGACTTTAACTCCGACATAAGGAAAAATACGGCAGACAGGATCTACACAGAACGAACGAGAAGCTTCTGGGAGTTACTGGAGAATGTATGTACATTGATGTTAAATCCAAATCCAAATCAAAAAACTGGCTGACATAGGGGTAGTTGGTTGAGTGTTCTTGAAGAAGACGGATCTGAATAAGACGCTGAAATTGAAAGCCTTTCGGAGCACAAGTTATATTTCGGCATAAACAGTAACTTAAGAAATAAAACAGTAAAATTATTAGTATACTTACTGTGAAGTATACAGTTGTGAAATTTAAGCTCTAAAACTTAACATTTTTTGAATTATTAATCTTACAAAGTTACCATTTACAACATGATTACGAAAACAATTACGGACAAAGTCTTCGATTGGGGCTCGAGGCTGAAGAAGGCAGACAGGAAAAATCTGTTCCTGGGAACTACACTCGTCATCTTGGGCGTGGGTGGTATCACTTGGTCGCTTGCAAATGGTAAACTACAATTCCTCGGATTCTTTCTTTTTTAAATATTACATTATAATAACCAAAATTACGTAAATAAATATTTTAATACGAATTAAAAAAAATTGATGTGATACTAATGATGGCGAGTGATCAAAAGTGTTTAAAATATAATTACCGAATATTACGTAATTATAATTATGTCTACATTTTTTGACAGCTGCTAAACGTGCAGTTCGTATTTTTTGAATAATATGAAAAAGAAGAAAGTTGCCTCCTCTATTAGAAAGGCATGTGATTTTTTATAAAATTGCAATTTGTAAATTGGACAAACCTTAGCTTTTTTTATTACTGAAAAGTAATTTGTAAGACAGCAACCGTATGCACCCTATATGCATCCGTATGTACGCTCTTTAGTAATGCGAAATAATACGAAATTAATTCAATTTTTCATTATTTTTCTCGTTACAGACCATCAGAGAGAGGTGATGAGGAACAAATTTCGTAGAATGGTGACATCCTCCAAACCAGAAGATGGCCATTAGAGAACCACAATATCGCCAGTTGTCAACAACAATCGCGATTTCGTTCGTTCGACAGTGTGAGGACTCGACCGGGACATTTTCTGAATACCACCCATGCAACATTTGAAATTTAAAACATCATAATTATGTGTTCATTCGTGTCTACTCCAACTCACTATTGACTGCTACCCCCTAAAGTCTGAAAATTATGCTAAAAGTAGAAATAATCATTAGCGTTTTAGGTATAAAAGAAGGTCATAGTACCACTAAACATAGGATTTAAGATTAGCTTATTTAAACTCCACTGTCAGTAGGAACTAGATCTGTACACTACTGTTGACTGTAAAAAACTATTCCATGTTTTTGGTGTTTTACCAGGTAAAAGTACTTAGGTACATTATCTAATTGTAAGTTAGCTGTGTGTGCAGGTTTTTATAGCCTTGTTATTAGCAGCCTAGCTATATAGACTGTCATTTTTCTCTTTAATTTAACCGTTGCATGTCGTTATTTTTAGTATATCAAAAATTTTAGTCTTTAAGAAAAGAGCACGATATTTATACAACTATTTTGTAAGCAGAATAATGACTGGACTGAAACATAATATAGCTAATAGTAATAAGGTTTTTGCTAATACAATTGTTACTATTACTATTACGGATAAACAGTGAAAGTTGATGTTACGTAAAAGTGTAATAATAGTTTAGAATATTAATTAGCCGACATAGAGTGTGAAATGTTTGAAAACCAACCGTAGAAACGAGATGGGGTAAAGCAAAAATGTAATTTTTTCAACAGTAAATTGAACACGTAATTCACATTTATGTGAATTCATAATTTGGTTATTTGGAGCATAAGATGTAATAAATATTAGAATGGAGAAATAAAATACATAATAATATTTATTGTGTTCGTGTTCGTGTAGAGGGGTTTTATCAACACTATTATTTTTATTGATACATGAAGGGCTGTACGATCATATACCATAACGATAGCGATACAATAGTAAATTGTTTGCTTATGTATTTCATAACATGTAAACACCATAGCATAGCCACGTAATCCTAAATAAGTTTTAACAGACCATTTCTTTAAATCGAGCATAGCATTTCGTACTATTGCGTATTGTGCGTGTGGTATGTAGATACGTATAAAAAAATGCGTAGTACTGTTTACTTCCAGAACCGTCAAGGGGAAAGGACTCACGCACAATGCACACTGCAAGGAAGAGGGAAGAATTTTCCTGGTGGAAACAGTAGATTCGAGACGATCATCATGATCAACACGTAGCTCTATGCATTCAAGTTCACACACCAAAATACGTGGCACATATATATCCAACCACCTAAGTAATTACGCTATATATATAGGAGCCTACCCCCTACATCTGGTTCTGGTGTTTGTTGACAGTCATTTGTTGTGTTCTGTGGAAGTGAGGGAGGTTGTCTGTACTGTGATAAAGACAGAAGTTTGTAATAGGATCATCCAATATTTTGTATTTAATTCCATAACGTGTAATACTTGATAGACAAAAGTACATAATTGAAAACTGACTAGTGAGCTTCAGCAGTATAAAGTGTGAGTTGGTGTTGGTAATTTACTATTAATTTAATAATTACAAAATTTTGATTGTGTTACTTTACTTGTAGCAGCCATAAATATAAAAATAAAAGTATGGAAGGGATTTTAAAGTTTGCACTATTCGTGGCAGCTTTAATAACAGCGCATAGGGTTCACAAGGAGTATAATGTAGACGTTACCAAAGGTAAGGAGGGTGCGTTGGTATTAATTTTAAGTGTGTAGCATAACATGACATAGGTACTGAATTTCGAATTTGCTCTGAAATAGTTATTAAGTTATTAGGAATTACCTATTCATAAAGCTTTTTAAATTGAAATAGGTATTCGCCATGTTATTAGTATTCTGGTTTTATCCAAGTTTTTTCATGACAGTACTAATTGTTAAAAACAGGACTGACAAGTTAAGCTGTACTTAGTGCTTACGGTGTGGTGGCGGATATACTTTTACACATTGTATAGTTGATTAAATAAATATATTACTTTTATTTCTTGGCTAATCATATTATGTTTCTTTATGTATAGTGCGCACGCAGGACATAAAAAAGAAACTACCTATAAGGGAAAGTGACAACTGGAAAAATAAAAAACAAAAGAAGTTAGAAATTATCACACGACAGCAGTCTGCTTGAAAGGGTGCTTTCAATTTAAATAAAATTTCGTCTAGAAGAAAGAAATTACGAAGAAATTCCATAGTTGATTAGACTGAGTGTAAGCGTGATCGTGTGTTACCGTACAAACTATTTTATTTTTGGACGTCTTTTTTATTCTGAAATGTCGATTGGACAACAGTTCGTAAAAGCAACGCTCCTAGCAGTCTCTGCTGTGGCTCTCACATGGGCAACTCTTGATGCAGGTATGTAATTTATATAATAATTTATAATAATTGCGTACGATATAATATTATATAGAAATTAAATTAATAACCACCTTGTGTGTTCCTGGATTGCTTAATATCATTGTGCTGGAATACAATAAAATTCGTCCAGGCTAGCACATAAATTTTTAGAATTCTTTCAGTGGCCAGATAAAAAGATTTATTTATAGTTTTTTAAAAAATTTCTGATTTTTGTGTATTAAAGACAAAGCAATGAAGGGGACGGGAAAGGATATGTGGAACATTGAGCATGCCGTACCAGAGAAACCATCAGTCTCAGGGATAGGGTCAGCTGAGAAAAAATGTACCAAAAACTCATAAAGTCAAAGATACTGACTGAGAGCGCGACCTGTGAACTCCAACTCACTAACTGCAGCTGGTTCCATTCTGACATTTCGGTACTCTGATGATTCCGAAAGAGGTGGACAATTTGTGTATAAAAATCCAATTTACTTTACTCAAATAATTACTTGCCATTTAAATTATTCGCGAAACTAGGCTTTTCTGATATACATGACTGACACTGTTAAATATAAACTGTGTGATACTGCTACTGTTCTTTGTAATTTTATATTGGTACCAATTCGGTCTGAATTTTTCCAGAGGAGTATAATATTAATAATATACCTTACAGGAAAAAGTAAATTTTAATATGCATGATGAACTTTAATAAATTTAGTAATAAATACAACAATACTAAAATTCCTCTTTTATGCCATTCATTTAAAACTCAATGATTTCATTATGTAATTAATTGTACATTCGCAAGAGATATGAGTAGGTGAACACGAAAACAATTAATTACCACTTGCAATACATTCAAACTAATCACAAGGCATATAAGTAAGCGATAAGAATGTGCGATAATTCGGCGATTATGTTAAAACAGGGCGCAGCAGGGGATTAATGGAATTAATTAAGTTGGCTTGTAGTGCAATTTAATTTGAGGCTAAAATGCCACTAATAATAAAAAATGGACAGTTAAAAAAAATATACACAGTAGAGTTCGAATTTTAAAGTAGCCCCGAGAATAGGAACGAAGGATAATACTTGACAAACTTTAGCCTATAATATTTCTTTAGAGTCTCAATCAATTCAGCGCTAAATGCAATCAAAGAAATGCCAACTCCAAAAGCATAAGCGGCTGAGCAAAATACAAAGTTTTCCATGTCCAGCGGCTTCAAGCTACTGTCCATCAATTCGTTGGTCACCTTCATCAACTTGTCATAGTCTACTGTGCCATTTTGAGTGGACATCCATTTTCTCCCCACTCTATTGACTTGACTATAAACGTCTTCTTGCCACTTCCGAACATGACCAGTATCCCGAACGAACCCAATAGCATCATTTATCTCAGTATAATACTTGGAGCCCTTCTGCAGAACAGCACTGAGCGGAAGGCTAAATGCTGGTTGTGAGCGAAGTAGGACTTCGAAATTAGGGTTAAGTGTTAGATTTTTGACAATGAAATTCGTTCCGAGAAATCCCCAACCAATGCAGGCCGTGTTACTCCTGAACGCTGCAGCTTTGAAACATTCGACAAAAACCTTTTCAGGCTGAATCTTCTCTTTGATTTTTAAATACGTCGGAGATTTCGTTGACTTAAAAAAGGAGTCCCCAGCATCTCCAGGGAAGTACATCAATTTAACCTGATAGTCCTCTCGTACGGATAGTTGAGGGAATGTTAGTGGGACCGGCTCTATCTCAGGGAAGGTCAAGTATGAGATTAAGTTGCTGTTGTAAGAAATACCAATGTTGATAGAGTATATTGTGAAGATGACCATGATATAGCGGGCCCTTCGCGGAATATTCTGGCCAATTTGAAGGAGGGCAAAGAACGGAAAAGCAACGGAGTGGTACCACGGGTCACTGACCCTATGATCGTCGGGATGATCTTCTCGTTTCGTGACCAGATTCAAGTAGAAAATGGGAATTGATCCAAAGAAAGAGAGTGCAATCACAGCCCATACAGTGTGATCAAACGGGTAGAAAATCGCCTCCCACTTCACACTCGTTTTTGGGTGAGACGTGAAGAAAATGTAGTCGATGGTGTAGTACACAGTTGTAAAGTCGACATGGGAATGTCTGCTCATTGTATCGCCTAAGCAAAGGAGCAGGTCTCTTCGATTTTCCACAAGATCACCCATGAACCCAAGCCACGTTCCATTTGGGAGTTGCCGTAGGGAATTATACTTGAAGTTGAGGTCAAAGGTGAAGTTATGTAATTTTGAGATTTCCTCTAAAAACCGGTAGGACTCGCCCATGTTTTTGACGGGCTTATTATCTTTGTCAAACATGATGTGGGGCTCTTCAGGGAACATTGACACTGATAAATGTTGACTGTTGAACTGGGACCATTTCTTGGGTGGCGGCGGGACTTGGTTTAGTATTTGGATTTCCGTTTTCTCGCGACCGCTGGTTTTGTCCCACAAAATATTGCCGTCCTCGTCTTTGTGGTCGACGTGGGTATTCACATACTTACCATGTCCACCACTTATAAACTTTTTGGTGTTGTCATGGTAGACTGACCCGATCCCAATTTTAAACTTTAACCGTTGTATTTCGGGTTCTTGTAAAACCCTTAGAATTTCATTTACACTCCCGCCGAGAAAAATAAATCTGGATGTTCGGGGCTTAGCATTTGAAATGGCATTGTCTGATTTTTGTGGAAACACAGAAATAATATGATGGCAGTAAATGGAATGTTTATGGAAGTGTGGTTGTGATCCTGCAGGATTTTCTTTCGGATTGAATTGCTGCGAAATGTGCAGTTGATTTGTACGCTCAATGTTATTTAGAAAGTACTCCAGTTTAAACTGATGATACTCGAGGGCGTCACCGTATATTTTTAAAGAGCAAAAATCAGAGGGAGATTCGATTTTCACTTGTTCCAAAAATGTCTGTGTTAAAATCTTAAACAGAATATTTTCCAGTTTTCGTTGTTCTTGAGCTCTACTATCCGCATCCGTAGCTATAGTATGAAATTCGTATCCGAAAACGAGTGCGGGTAAGCTGGCTGCTGAGATTAACATAACATACAAAATAAACGTGAATTTTAGTGAGTTATGAAAAATAAACGCTGAGTAGGGTCTTGCAGTTTCCATTATATCCACACAATTTTAAGAGCCTACAATCAGTGTCGTTTTCACATATAATATTTCTGATACTGTTTGCCTTTTTACTGTCACTGTCTGTATATTTCGTAATGTCAATGGATGGGCATTATTTTAGGTAAGGATGAGGCCATTCTTTTTTCATGTATTAAATATTGATATTTAATCCTAATCACAGCATTGCTAAACTAGTTCTTTTATTCGTTAGTTGTGTTAGCATACATACCTACGTTAGCATGCTCTCTACGTAATAATAGTCTGGGTCCCACCTTTGCAAAATATAACTTTTGCAAACTTGTAGTTGCTTCATTTCATGGAAAACAGGTACAGCACTACCCACTATGATTGATTTGGCTGATTTCGATCGCGGTAATTAATATATTGGCTAAAAAAAGTCTTAATTATAGTGTAGACAGTGTAGAGACTAGATTTCTTAATAAGTGAATATGTCCACATTGTTTACCACTGATATTTTTGGTAGACAAGCCATCAATAACTGTCTTTATTCTTTCTTGTGAAGTAATGATTTGTAGATAACTACAAACTAAGAAATATTAGGTAAATTGTTTTGTTTGCTTTTTCGGGGAAACAAGTTCTAAATGTGATACGTATAATAATTGGGAAAGAAAGATGTACACTCACGTTTATGCTAGCCATGCATGGCAATTATGGTGTGTTAATAATACATTTTAATGTTGTAATAAATATTTCCTTTTACTAACAATACTAATTGTCAGTATAACTACTATGTATGACCTTGTCCTTATAGTTAGGCGCTATAAGAATACACGATGAACTTGTACTTTGTCATTCGCTACTCAGTTGTGAAAGGCAATTTCTTCGACCTAGAGCCGGACTAATTCGCAGAGAAAGGGAAATATATTACGCTGCAGTGAATTGGCAGTAATTGGAGGACATTAGGCTATTGGCAGTAGATGGTTTTGAATCAATTGGCAGTAGATACAAAGCGGTAAAAGCTTGCTTAGGCATGTTGCTGTCGGAAACCACAAATGCTGTCTGAAATACGGAGACCTTAAGACCCTCAAACTATTATGCAAACTCATTATAATTGACATTTGAATGATTGCAATGCATAACTTAGGCAAAACATATTCTGTGAAAATAGGTAGAAATTAGAAAGTTTTTTTACTACTGCCAATTGCCAGAAAAAAAAGTGATTTTATAAAAATTACAACATTTGCCTTCACTGACAATAAGTCTTTTCATAGTAACTGCCAGCTTACTACCTATAGCCTTTTTCATTCTGCTCATTGCTTTTATGCCGTAATAATTATGCATAGGTGGGTGTTTGTTTTATATTGTGAACTAGGTATACACAGTTTTGAAATAATAATAAAGCCATCACGCTCTAACTTGTTACAGTAATTTCAGCTATAGTCGTCATAATAAAGAACTGCTGTCAATCCAATCAGCAGTACAATCAGGGTACACAATAAGTGTCTGGCACTTATACTTATATGCTGTAATAGAAATGACTTCATGAAATGTAAACACATCATTGAGGTTTTATTGCATGAATTAAAGGATCGATTTTTTACTTAAAATTCTGAAAGATATGCCAGATGGAATGTAATTTAAAGTAATATGAGAGTCAATTCATTAAATTGTGCTAGCTTAACGAAGAGTGCTTTTGTTTCTGCCATTTTACCAATTTTATTATTTTAAATGATTACTACCTATTCACATAATTTAGTACATTGTTGAAATACTAGGCCGATTTTGACGCGCAGTAGCTTATTCTAAAGCCCTTGAAAAAAGACATACAACACTTTTTATACGGTTTTTTCGAGAAAAAAATCGGTTTTTTCACAAAATTTTGCAAACTGTTAAAATATCTCGCTGAACTCGAACATAATTAGATTCTGCTAATCATTACCTTTCAATTGATGTATCATTTAAGCCCATACTCATTGATTCACCGGTCTAAAAACCGAATTTTCGGTTTCGACTAGATTTTTTGCGGGAACTTCAAATTGTCTCCAATCACTGTTATCCCATGGCGGGCCGGACACAAATAACGCCATCCATGTAGAGAGTATGTCACATTGAAAAAAACACTACATGTTAGACATAGCTGTTTAAGCAATGCTTACGAGGGTGACAACGAGGGTGGGTCGAAAATTATGTAAATTTGAGTGCCACCATTAGTGTTCGGCCCGAAATCGGTCTATGATGTAGGCTGTCTGCACTTAAAGACTTAAAGCTGAGGTTCACACATTGGTTTACGATGGAAGGTGGGTCGCTATATCGCGCCAGGTATTTTCATGACGAAATATAATTATATTATTACATTACATATTACATGACATGACATAATATTACTACTGTCATTTTACTAATGCTGACAGACAGAATAACCAATTGTCATAAAAGTTCTTTTATTACCGCCAATGTTAAAGGTTGCTGAGCTCGGAAACAGACAATATTAGTTCTAATTCAAAAAGAATGTTGCTCAGGTTTATATTCTAATTTAGTAGTAGAATATAATTTTGTTCAAGCTCACGAGGAAATGGTCACATCCTATAAGTTCAAATTTCCACCTCGTATTTTAAAAAAAAAGCATGTCAAAAAAGTAAGAATGACTTAAGAACGTGTGTCGAATGGGCATCATTTCTCGCTAAAGATTTTTTTGAAAACCCTAAATTGCCGATGTTAATTATATGGAAGTCATAATTAAATGTACTATTTTGCATTTACTGTTCCTGCGCGTCATTACATTCATACGGTGACATTGCTATAAACATTAACAGCTGTCTTTAACATTACATGTCATAAATATCCAAATAAACTAACTCAATCCACCTGTGACATCATTTATGGACGATCCTTAACCATGCGCTTAATAAAGCACGAGCAACTTCAAATAGTTTCACAGCACCTATTTTTGGTATTTTATAAAAATAGGGATAATCAGATCTGCTTCCAGTGCACTAGAAGCAGATCTGATTAGCAATATGGAGATAGTCAGTTTTGATTTTAGCATGAAATGGGAATAGTCAGATTTGATCTTTCGCCGACGATGTATGGAATGAAATTAAGTCTTATATGAATATAAGGACACGCAGGAACAGCTAAAATGCAAACTAATACATTTAATTATGGCGTCGATATAATTAACGTGGGTAATTTAATGTTTTCAAAAACTCTTTTAGCGAGCAAAGATGCCCATTCGACACAGGTTCTTAAGCCATTCTTACTTTTTTGACATGCTCTTTTAAAAAAAAATATGAGGTGGGAATTTAAACTTATAGGTAGCAACCATTTCCTCGTCAGTGGTATTGCAACTGCTTTTGAATGTTTAAGGAAAAACGGGTTCTAATCGAAAAATCGCCATAAAAGTGTCGTGTGGGCTGAAAGTGAAAAAAGAATATTACGAATTTTTTTATTTTCAAGTACTTCAAAATGGTATATTTTTTCGTCAAAATCGGTCGAGTATTTCAAAACGGTTTCAGATTATGTAAAATTGGTCTAGTATTTCAAAAGCGTACTAAATTACGTAAATAGGCATAAATAATTAATGCTATACATTAATCGTAGAAGAAAAACAATTACAAAAGCATATAACACTATATACTACATATTACTGCTCTGTGTTTCTGTTAAGGCTGCCCTTAAACAAGGGGCGAAGCCCCTTGTTTTTAACTTTATAATTTTGTACGGAGTCAGCAGTATATTTTAACTAGCAACAAACAGCATATTATAAACAACGTATGTGCGCAAAGTATTAACCACAGAAAATATTGTTTCGTTAATCTTTTTAAATGATTTTGCTAACTAGAGATATTTAAAAAATTAAAAATTAGAAAGATGTTTGCTAAAACTTAGCTGACAAATTTCAATAATGTTACTTGTAGTGTGTTCATAGTTATTTAGAATTTCAAATTAGTCCCAGGATTAGAACTGAAGAGTATAGTACCTTGTACTTGCACATCTCCTTATACTCTCGATTAAAAATAAAACATAAATGTATTATGCCATCGCAGTGAAATTCTCATCCAGAAAATCATAGCCGACGCAGCCAGTATTACAGGGTCAAAAGAGTTTCCCGTTGGATCTTCTCCTTCAGAGAGAAAGACAACTTTATTAAAATAAACTTGACACTGTCGTCCAACGACGATAGCCCAAAGGACTCAGTATACGTTTCACAATTTTGTTATAAACGGATTATGTTTGCATGATAAAATAATAACAATATTTTTCCTAAATTAATCATTTGGCACACAAGAATATAAATGGTGTACACAGATTTGAGCTGATTTCTTTAAAACTGAGATAACTATGTCTTCAATCAGGGTACTAGGTAGACACTGTGATTTCGTAAAGTTGAGAAAAAATTTGGAAATAGTACCACGCGCTCCAATGTACAGCCCAATCACTTGGATTTCAGTAAGCCCTAATTTTTGCTTAAAATAAGGAATGCATGGATCATAAATCCCTTTTTTCTCTTGATGAACAGCTTCAGCTTGATTTACATCATTCTGCTCCATTCGCACGGTTGGATCAAGTATAAATCCTTGCTTTGATGTTAAGTTGTACGCAATAATGTCCACTCGCCTTGAACCATCTCCAGTGCATTCAACTTCCTGAAGAACTTTAAACCCCAATTGTTGCATAGCTTCAGCAACTAACCGGCGAACTGCATGATGGCGATTATTACGAATAAGCTCTCCACGAGGGCACCTTCCAAGGATATGTCCTATCGTTTCAATCTCTTTACAGCCATGTCGGCAATAAAGGGATCCTTGGTCGGGTCGAGGGATAGCATTTATAGGTAGTACATTTCCAATCATTTTAATTGCAGTGATCCATTCGGATGTGGAAAGTCCATTTTTCGAATGAATCCATTTATTGGCATACGGACATTCTTGAAATTGAATAACACCTTGCCCTTTTTGTGGCAGCTTACACCAGGTATCATATTCCAAACTTCTTAAATATTCACGAATGAACTTACTTTTCTTTCCCTTGCAGTCAAATAAAGATTCCCGTACATCCAGTGGGACATCAAGAAAATCCAAACATTCTGATTTTTCAATCTCAAAATTTTTTACCTCGTGAAGTAACACATGAGCTGATGATGTAAGAATTTCCAGTGCATTAAAGTTTTGGATACCTGCCTCCCATCTAGCACGAATCAATCCTATACCCTTTACTTTTGAGCTGGAGTACAGCATGCTGGTGGGTGTGCTGATTGGAATGCTGAGAATTTCTTTCACTGAGCTACGAATAATTTTATCAATGGCCTCCAGGAATTTTGGAGATAACTTTGAAAGTGGGGCATTTTGAAACTGGTAAATTAAAGTAGGCCACAGATAATCTTTAAGGACTTTTAACTTCTGGTCAGGTCTAAGCATAGGGGTTGATGTCAATTTTTCAATTTTGTCATTAAACTTCTTTAAAACTTTATTTTCATCAACGACGATGCAATCATTGAAGGTGACTCCTAGGTACTTTATAGTATCCTCTGGTCCAATACAATTAATGTAGTCATCAGGTCCGACTTGAAGGGGGTCCTCACACAACTTTCCTTTTACAAGGCTGATAGCAACAATTTTCACAGGATTCATACGGAGACCAATGGCATCTAACGATTCGGCAGCCTGTTGGTAAAGTTCAATGGATGCATGCCTTGAATCTCCGAATAGCCCCGTGTCATCAGCGAACTCTCCATTAGATACATTTTTATGTAGAGGGTGCAGGCAAAAGCCAAATTTATCAGTGACTTCTTTTTCACTTAGGTCTTGTATCATGGGGTCAATTGAGACATTAAACAGAAATGGAGAAATTGGACTTCCTTGCATCACCCCTCGCTCAAATCTAATGGGATTTGATTTTCCTTCAACTGTGGTAATGCGAGTATAATTATTACTGGCCAAACTGCAAACAAGATTTTTAAGTAGAGATGGCGCTGGTTTTGACTGAATTTGATTAAAAACGTGCGCATGCCCTATACTATCAAATGCCTGAGTAATATCTCCAAATATAATGGTACAGTCAGTTAAATAGAGCGGTGAGGTTGTTGTCTTAAAGAAGACATCTCTTCCGACTCCTGGCCAATATAATTATCATTTTGACTTGATAATCCTGTCGTAGAGGAAGTTCAGGGAGTGGGGGCGGGACTTTGTTTAGTATTTGAATTTATGTTTTCTCGCGCCCGCTGCTTTTATCTCAAATTATGTTTCCTATAACCTTCTTGCCTTTTAGGCCTAATAGGTCATGCACACAGAGTTTTCATGTTCATCATGCGCTAGTCCGATTGCAATCTTAAACTTTAACCGTTGAATTTCAGGCTGTTGAAAAATGCTAAGAATCTCGTTTTTCGTTGGCATTCCTGCCAAAAAACGTGTCGGGATAAAAGAGACTTAGAATTTTAAATAGATTTTTAGGCCTTTTGGGGCAACAGGGATATAACGTTGGGAAATTCAATTATATAGAAGTATATTTATTAGTATTTTAGCGTAAGCTTAGAGATTCGTTCCATATCAATGCTGCTCCAATCTTGTTTTGTTTTTTTCCTAATTGAATTACTTTTACTTCCTAGTCTGCTCAGATTGCCACAGATACTGTGTTGGTCGTTGTGATTTGTTTCAGTCCTCATATAGAACTACGTAATGAATCTAATAATTAATTATTATGATAGTAACTAGATTATATATCTACGACGGATATTTTTGCAGATACTTGATACCATAAGCATAATACACATATGACATTTTCTTTCTTCAGGGATGACTGTATTTGTAGATTAGCCTTGAGTTGTGTACACACTCTTTTTTGGGAAATAATTTGGCGTGTCATTATAATTGGGATTGGGAAAGGATTTATAGTAAGTAAATTGTTATTAGATTATGTATTATTGAGTTGGTGAATATACTTCTTCACATGAATAACGAGGATAAGCGTAGGTATAGACAAAAGTTTTGCAATTATATTATATCCAGGCCCGGCGCTACACGTAACCCGGCCCTGGTTCATGTTGATTTTTTCGGGCCTTCTACTTTTTTAGTTTTTAAGCCGCCATTTTGTTTTATAAAAGGCCTTGTTTTGCTAGGCGTCGCTTTTACACTAAAATAAAATCCTCAGTAAAAAACTTGGCAAAAAGATTACAACCGCCAAAAATTTGAGTTTCGTTTCAGATCAAAGTGCAAAATTTCGAGAGTTAAAATCTAAAACGCACTGGTCTCGATGTGTATCGTTTAAATTACGGAATTACTAGAAGTTTTTTAATGTAGCTAGATGTTTAGATATAAAAATAAGCAGTACTTTTTATAAAAATTTAACATTGAGGCCGAGCCCGGCCCCTAACAGAGCCCGGCCCTGGTTTTCTGATCCACTTTGAACCATCCGTCCCGCCGGGCCTGATTTTATCACCAAAGTTAAACGAAAGAAAGAAGACGTCTAGATAAGGTGAAAAGATTGGTTTGCGGTCAACATTCTAATCTTAAATCTACGTAGGTTGACTATTATTTGCCAATGCAGTATGTTATAGTAGTTATAGAGCATACGTTTTTGTTTAAGGGTCGTCCATAAATGACGTCACAAAAAGTTTTGCTCTTTAAGAACACACCTACTCTCATTATAACAGCCCAACTGTAACAAGGCGTGTCATAAATACCAGCCAAGACCCACTCACGTTAAGTGTGACATCATTTATAGACAACCCATATAAATATTATAATGTTAATGTTTAAATTTTTAGCCATTGATTTTATCATTAGCCATTGGTAATCTAATCAATGTGCCAACCTTTTACTGACTGAACTCAGCGTTAACGTTCAAATTTTCAGATTCTCGTTTTCCACTATTAACAAGTGTTTAATGTTCCAGCTGATATTGCTGTTAAGCTTTTATAAATGGAGGTATTTTCTGAAAAAACAATAATTAATTATTGCAACAAAAAGTAAATTTTTTGTGACGTCATTTATGGACGACCCCTGAACAAAAACGTCTCCTTCATAGATGCTATACATTCGTACATATAGTTTTTGTGCCTTCTTTTAATGGTATTTCGAGTAAAATGGAGATAGTCATTTTCGCTTTTAGCAAAACATGGTAATAGTCAGTTTCGCTTTTAGCACCAAAAGGAGATAGTCAGATTTGCTTCTTCGCTGACGATATTACTTTTAAAAATATCCAAATAGAACATTATACAATTTTCAATACTATGTAAATAGAACATTGTACAATTTTCAAAACTATGTAAATAGAACATTTAACAATTTTCAAAAACATGTAAATAGAACATTTTACACTTTTCAAAAAGCGTGTGATTAGAGCATTTTACACTTTTAAAAACATGTAAATAGAAAAATTTATATTCTTTTCAAAAATTCTTAAAATTAAAATTTTACGCATGTTTCTAATTTTGTTTTACTGACATAGCTCATTTTGATTCTAATTTAAATTGGAAATGTGTCATTTTGGTTCTTCACACACGATATGCAACTACATCAAAAATATTACTTTTACCGCAATTCCATACTGTGGAATAGAATTTCCCAACTTCCCCCTTTTTACCCTGTACAAGCAAGAGTTCTGGTGGTTGGAACAGCGGACCGGCGGTATCTGGGTCCGAAATACTGTCAGATCCTCTTCCTCTACCGCGACTGGTCCTACCGGCGGTATCTGGGTCCGAAGTACTGTCAGATCCTCTTCCTCTACCGCGACTGGCCCTACCGGCGGTATCTGGGTCCGAAGTACTGTCAGATCCTTTTCCTATACCGCGACTGGCCCTACCGGCGGTTTTGGTCCGTCTGCGAGAGGATCTCCCTCGTCCGGCTTGTGCCCGGGACTTTGCTGCCTGTTCCAATTCCCTCCTACCGCACCGCTTGAGCAGCTCCGCCTCCCTGAGTCTAGCAACGCCGGTCTGACTCCTCAACAACCGGCGGCTGGGTTCGGGTTCCGTGATGGAGCGTTAGGATGCACAAGTAGTATGTCCGGTATGCCGGTGCCGGTATGACTCCTCGCCACTAGCACCCAGAACCAACTAATGACCGTACTGGTTCCGGTACCCGCGATATGTACAACACACTACTTAATAATGCAGGCTTCTATCAGGCCTTAATGTTCCACGAAATAAATGTTAATGTGCACAAATAATTCGAGGGATATTAAATATGATCTCCGAGTTTAATAGACACAGTTCTCAACCTCAATTAATGCACAATAAATTAATGTTCTCGGACGATCTCTTAACCACTTGTTATCACAAATATGATAGAAATATTAACAGAATAATAATAAATAAAGAAATAGAAAACTATCGTATACTTAACCATACAAAATAAACATGGCGGCAGGACTCCACTCTATACTAGCTTTTAACAGAAGTACCACCTTCTACACTCGAGCAGTTCTAGATTGGAAGTGGTGTGCTGAGCCCTTCTCTTCCTCAGCTCAGCCTGCTCTCATACGACGGCCACGTCACCATCCTATTTCTAACCGTCGTCCTACTTCTGCTATACACACTAGCCCGCTCCTCCGCCTATACCTGCATCTTTCTCCCTGCTATAGACTGCGGAAAGTTTTCGACTCGACCGACGCTGTCGTCTGGTTGTCGCTCCCAACTCCTTTATCGTATTACCTCCACTGCTATTAATAAATGGCCCAAATACATAAAAGTCCTGATTCTACTTCACACTATCCCCCCACACCCGCTTCGACTGGGTAGTACTCTTTTAGCATCGAAGCATGCTCCTGGAGTGCGTTACTGTTGAAGCGGAGTGTAAATACAAAAAAGAACCCCGGCCTGCAGTAGAATACCGCTGCATCTATGCTATTTCTACTTCACACTGGACCTGACCCGCCGCTGGACCAGCCTTCCCTAGTACCAACTTGTCCAAGTCCCCATTACCGCCGGTACCACATTACAGTATCTCGGCCCTAACTCCTTCGTGCAGCCCCGACCCTCGTTACCTGTCCCCGCATATACACATACTTGTCATAATTCATAATAAAAAAAATATACACTCATAGCATTAGGTCTTTATACCGCCGGCCTGCACTCCGGTATTCACCCAATTACATTTACAACTTCACAATGCCATACCACCGCCGACTCACATCTCGGCCTTCTCATCCTTTAAGCTTATACATAATTACATCACATCATTATACTACTGAACCGCAGCTCAGCATCATAAATAAAACAATGACAGAGTCAAAACATACAAATTAAAAAAATAAAATAAATCCTTTAACACCGCCAAACCGCAGCTCGACCCTTTAAACATACATAAAAAAACTCTTTTATCGTCAAGAGAAAAACCCTAACCGCCGCTGAGCGTTAATATAACACTAATGCACATAGTGCTAAAGCTTAACCTAAGGTATATAATAAAAAAATAGTACCAAAAATTATACACTCTTCGGTTCCTACATGAACCCCCCGCTTCTTCAGATCCTTCTAACCCCGGCGCCGGACCGCACTCCGGTATTCACATTTACAACATCATAATACCGTAACACCGCCGACTCGCAGATCGGCAACCCCATCCTTATACATACACATAACATTACACCAAATCATAATACCCTCGAACCGCAGCTCGACATCATAAAAATATTTTACAAAGTCAAACATAAAAATTTAAAACTAAAACTTAAAAATCATAATACCGCCGACCCGCAGTTCGACCAACTTATACACATCTATATAAAAAAACTCTTCCATCGTCAAGAGAAAAAAAAACCTTCACTCATAACCGCCGCTTGGCCTAAAACTAACAGAATGCACAAAGTGCTAAAACTTAACCTATGGTATAAACATAGTACAAAAATATAATTTCGGTCCCCTCACGGACCTCCTGATTTCTTCACTTGCCTTCCTTCTTCCAACTCTGCGGCGGCGTATCCCCTTCAACTTCAGTCCCGATGACTTCCTCGGTCTCCGCTATCACCGGGTCCTGATCGCCGGGACTTGCCTTCTCATCCGCGGTTCCTTCATCATCCGTCGAGAACGCCGTCTTCGACCGAAACCGGTCCAAGTTGTACAGCTGCGTTCCCAACAATCCTGAAATGCCAGCTTTCATTGACTCGCTGGCATCTCCCATGCATCCTGAATGCAGTTCTTATGGTTTGTTATCCCTCTAGGACCCGGGTCAATAGGGTCTGCTGCAAAAATACTTAAACAAACCACCGCATTTATCTCCTCCTAGGCAGCGCATGTAGCCGCCTAAAGCTAACATGCCCCTACAACCGGCTAACGTGCGCAACCCAGTTTCCGGTGCTCTCGTCTCCACTTTGCGTGCATGGGGCCACGTTGAAGCGTAGCCAAAGTTTATAGCGTGTGGCACCGGCCGACCCGGTGCTTTTTGATGTCATGCACACGGTTACATTAGAGCGTAACCGCAATCAATATAAATACCGGCGCCGGCTGACCCAGCGCCTTTAACTTAACCATTATTATCAATACCGGCGCCGGCCAACCCGGCGCCTTCAACGTAACTATTTGTGGCGGTGGTTCCGGTCTCCCGGTCCCATCACCGTGTTTCCCCACTAAGTCCAATCCTGAATCCACCGATTCCACACTCATCTCCGATAGCCTTCTGCCATCACCCTCTCTCGTATCGGTGCCTACTAAGATGGCTTCTGCAAATGCTTAACGTTTAAGCGCGTACCCCACTTTGTTTACCCACAGAAGGTTTCAAACTGTGACCGGCGATCGCACCAATGATCGCCGGTATATTAATGGACACTGAGTTGCTCCCTTGTCAAGGTCTTGGCCCCGCAACGCCTCACTCCGAGCGGCCGCAACTCAGGCTGAGTTTTGGTGTTTATACACGCGGGACTCTACCGGTGTTCTAACCTGATGTAATAACAACTGCCTACGGGGCTTTCTCAATATCTGGATTTGGGATTGGCGTTTGAGCCCAAAACCGGCCCAAGATATGCGGCTACGTACCTCATCTTGCTGTTCAGACTAGAATTCTACCATCACCATCCCCCCGTAGCATCTCTGGTGATCAATTCTAGCCATACGCGCCTACCTCACTCTTTCCATCTCACTTCGCGTTCCTTTACCCGGCGGTCTGCCGCCCTCGGTACCGTGACATTCTTCAGCTCAACGTTAAAAAAATGTTGACACCTAATGCAATATGCGCCGGTGAAGTTCTCGGCGGCTGTTTATTTGAAATCCGATGCTGGCCAACTGCCTCATGGAAGGTTGTGGCCCCATCACCCGCGGTCAGTACGAACGCGCTTCAATCCCCCCTACTTTTCACGTCTAACCACTACTCTAACCAATTGTAATGTCCTCCAGACCGCAGTCTGGGTTAAGCTTGTTTACACTCCCACAGCTCTGAGTCTCCGCTACACCACTAAACTCCACTTACTCTAACTTAAAGCTCTTACCCTAGACTAGCACTTCTACGTGGTCTCCGGGTCTCTGTCTCTGCTTTGGCTTGCGCCTCCTACCCTAGACTAGCACTCACTGTGGTCTCCGGGTCCCTGTCTCTACTTCGGCTTGCGCCTCCAACCCTAAACTAGCACTTCTACGTGGTCTCCGGGTCCCTGTCTCTACTCTGGCTTGCGCCTTCTGCCCTAGACTAGCACTCACTGTGGTCTCCGGGTCTACTACGCTTGGCTTGCGCTCCACGTCTACAGGATAGTCAGTACCTAGACTTACGTAGATTTTACGGTCCTACGGTGGCTGCTTCCTGGGAAAAATTTGATAGTCCACGCTTCTGCTTGCGCTCCACGTCTACACGATGGCCTACACCTAAACTAACGTAGATTTTACGGTTTTCCGGTGCCTGCCTCATGGGAAATTGATTTTGTCCTGAGCTTGCGCTCCCTTATAACATCCTTATCCCTAACCTAGCGTAGATTTTACGGGTCTCCGAGTCTGGATGCCTGGTATACTGATGAATGTCCCTAAACTCGCACTTAAGGTCTCCGGGAACTGGTTTTTGCTGATCTTTACATCTCTCACAGCTTCGAGCTATCCCCTAAACTGACATCGCAACGATGGTCTTACGGGGTGTGGAGTTTAACTCCTGCTGGTTTATGCGCTCCCACAGCTTTGAGCCCGACTTCCACTACCGTGAAGGTTCGAGACCTTCACCCAAAGGCTTAGATCCTACCTTCTATGCTTGCCCCTACGGTGGTGATCGGGACAAGCGTGCGGCGCAGTTTAACGTCGTACACGCCATAGGACGTGAGAAAGGATCAGGTATGTGCCTGCCAAGACAACCTATCCTTTCCACCTAACCTAAACACACTTTTTTTTTGATTTTATAAAAAAATTTTATACTTTTTTTTCCCTGCTGATTTTATGTTTTATATAAATTGCACACCATGCATTTCCAAAATTTGAAGATTGAAGAAAAGTAAAATATAAAGAAGATTGTGAATTGTGATTGTTTAATCGCCGCCTCCCATGTCTTCTTCGGACATGGCGTAGTTAATTCCCCACCGATCTGGTTGCGTATGGACTCTGGTTGGATACCGCCTCGGTGGTGGTGGGTCGTCGATATCCACTTCATACTCATCAGACAGATCTAAAGGACCCATGCCTCCTGACCAACCCGTGTTCCGGTTAGTCGCGTCTGTCGTGGGTGTTTGTCTTCTCTGATTTACATCAGAGACTGGTAAGGACTCGGTATTCACTACTTGTGGTATTGTAGCATCGGGTATTAACGAGTCTGTCTCTCTTTCGGTGTCCAGTACCGCCGCCTCCGCGCTTACCGGATCTCTATCGCCGCTTGGGTCTCGTATCACATTCTCTTGTGTATGATATGGTAACATTAGAGAAGTATGGAAACGGGATGGGACACTATTTGGTTTGTCCGGGTCCTGGATGCTGTATGACCAGTCCGAATGGACTTCAACTATTTTCCATGGCCCTGTATACCGCGGCCCAAGTGACTTTGCGTACTTTTCCTCCTTTGAGGACAATTTCTTATTCCTAATCTTAACCAAGTCGCCGACTTCGTACACTACGTCTCTTTTGTTTCGATCAAAGTATTTTTTCTGTTGGATTTGCGCCTCCTTTAGGTTATACCGAGCCTGATCCCTGATAAACGTAACGTCTTTGATGAGCCTTTGACCGAATTCTTCCTCTGAAATACCCAATGTCTCTACCAGCTGCATTTTGCGGTCTACTGGTAACATAATCTCCCTTCCTAGGTTCAACTGACACGGCGAATATCTGGAAGACTTTGACTTAGAGGTATTTAATGCTACCATATAATCGCCGAGTTGTTTCGCCCAGTTGGTCTGAGTCTCTAAGCAAAAAGCCCTTAAAATACTCTTGATATCCCGATTCGCTCTCTCCGACTGGTTTGGATTTGGGTGATACGGCGCTACATGCACGCAAGTTGCTCCCCATTGCCGCAGCTGATCATTCCAAACATCGCCCGAAAAGTATGAAGCGTTGTCCGAGACGATCCGCTTCGGTGTACCAAAAGTATTAAACACCTTATTCAAAAACCGAAGAACCTTTACCGACGATACTGATGTCAGCGGTTCCATACTCACCCATTTCGAGAATTCATCCACACATACTACTATCAACTTAAACCCGGCGCTTGCGGTCAACTCGCCTACGATATCCACGTGAACACACTCAAAAACATTGTTGCGGTATGAGTGTATCCCCATCTTACCCGGTTGCGCCTGATTCGAAGCTTTTACTAACTGACATACCTCACATGTTTTCACGTATGCCTCTACTGTCTTAAGCATGTTGTAAAACCAGAACCTTTTGCGAATCCTGTCATATGTGCGCTCTACCCCCTGATGCCCTGCCATGGTATGATCATGAAAATGCGATATGACATCTCGCTCTATGGACTGCGGTATTACTGGCACTATACGCTTCCTGGTTAAAACTGAATCCGGATCTAAAAAGTTCGACTGAATGAGAGGATGCGCCCATTTAATGTGTTTACCTTTTTTCATAAGCATTGATGGTGACACCCTCACCGTATTGACTGATCGGCCTGTTCTCTCTTCCTCTTCCAGCCTCTGCTCCCAGAGCTTATCCACCTGATTACTATAGAACCCACCTTCTGGTGTACCTGTCTTCAGGATCGACCTGAACGCCGCTGGTTCCTTACATGGAACATACCTGCACAACACTCCGTCTACTACCACGTAGTCGTAGCGGTACCGAGATCGATCCCCGACTCTGCTGGGGCTCTTTGTGATGGTGGATAGTGCCTCGCACTCTCTCTGCAAGCCCCGAAGCATGTCCTTGTCCAGCGAGTCCATATCGACTTCTACGTCGGACCTTGGGTTCGTAATCGTCGCGAAGCACATGTCGAGTTGATTTGGGTCGTCGTCGTACTTAGGATCTGGTAGTGCACCTCGCGAGAATAGATCAGCGAGCTTATTATCTCCGCCACTCACATATTTGACATCATTCACTATGTCACCCAGCTCGATTGCCCATCGGACAATGTGCCTGTTGTACAAGTGATCATTCATCGCCGCATGTTTTAGATGCGTCAACGCTTGGTTGTCACATCTAAAAATGACATTCTTTTGGTATCGCGTGAAAGGGTCGAATACGCGATTTGCAAACCTGATCGCCAAGCACTCTTTCTCTCGCGCGTCGTACTTACGTTCGGCCGCATTCAGCAACTTGCTTCGACATTCGATGACTCGGAAACGGGATTTTCCCAAAATCTCACAATAATAGTCCTGCGCTAAAATCGCTCCCAACCCAACGTCACTTGCGTCGGTATATACATATAAAGGATGATCGTAATTAATAGTATTGAGAGTGATTTCTTTCGCTATTTCCTCTTTAATCGCATCGAATGCCGACTGCTGTTTCCTTCCCCAACTAAATGGTAGATTCGGATCTGCCTCCGCTTTTAATTTAAGAAAAATTGGTTCCAACCGGGTGGCATAGTGCGGTATAAAGCGCATATACCAACCGATTGCCCCCAAGAACCGTTGCACATCTTTCTTTGTTTTCGGTGTTGGAAAGTGTCAGATTGCTTCGACTTTCTTTGGGCATTTCTTAATACCGAACCGGGTAACAATATGGCCTAAAAACTCAACCTCCGGTAAATCAAATTCGCACTTTGCCCAATTCACCGTTAGGTTAAAATTGTGCAAAGTCTTGAACACGTATTCCAAATGATCCTTGTGCAACTGTTCGGTTTCACTAAAAATAAAAATATCATCCAAATAAACATGCAGAAATTCCCCCACAAATTTACCAAATAGCGTGTTCATGAGCTCTTGAAAGATCATCGGGGCATTCTTCAACCCCATCGGCATAACGCACCACTCGTACGATGCGTTCTGAGTTTTGAATGCGGTATATTTCCTTGAACTTTCGGTAATTGGTATCTGCCAAAATCCTGATTTCAAGTCTATCTTAGACATGTATCGGTTTGGTGGTAGATGCTCCAAGATCTGGTGAATTATAGGCATTGGGTTTTAGGTTTTAGGTGTGTGGCTGTTCAACTCCTTATAGTTCACTACCAGGCGCTTGTCACCGTTTGGTTTCGGAACTATGAGCAGTGGAGACGAATACGGTGATGTTGACCGCCGTATCTTACCCTGCTCTACCAAATCCTGTAGCGTCTCGTCCACCCACTTTGATACCGCCGGTGGCCGACGTGGTGGTTTGCACTGTATGATCGGGCAATCCGCCGGTATTCCCAGATCATGTATCACCGCATTAGTAATACCTGATGTACCGTCGCTTCGTACTACCCGATCATATTTCTCGACTAAAGTCTCAACGAACGCCTGAATTGGTGTTAATTTCTCCCATACCCGGTCATACCTGTCTGGGGTCGATGCTAATGACAAGTCGCAAACATCTTTCGCGGTCTTAATTGACATGCAGCGGACAAAATACCCCTGTTTGCGCTTTTTCTCTTCCTCTGTGGGATCCTCCCACCGCATCTCACCCTCGACGTCGTTAAAACTTAAGCCGACCTTCCAACGGAATTTATTCCCGATGAAGATGGGACACATCAGCCCTTCTTGTACTAGAAAGTCCTCTCGGAACCACCGACCTGCAATCTTAAAATCCAATGTCACGACACCGCCGGCTGTGACTACCGTACCATCAAAACCTGACATTTGCACCGTCGACTCTCTGATAGTCAGACCCAGCCTGACACATTCTTTTTTGGAGATGGCGAGCGCCGTGCATCCCGAATCTATTAAAGCGAAATATGGAAATAGCTTTTGCTTATGTTTAATATTAACTAAGGCATAAGGGGCTTTGTTTAGTTTGTGTAATCGACACGGGTCCCCTTGGCTGTCCGTGTCTGTACCCAGTTTAAAGAGGCATGCGTATCTTTCGGCAATTCTGAAGGAATGAACTTCGCCTCCTGGCCGCTGACAATCTGCTGAATCTCATCCTCTTCTGGGCTTTGCCGCGGCTCCGGCTGTTCAGTCCGCTTCGTGCTCCCTTCTTTGTTTTTCGCTGCCCGCATCATATAAAGCAGATGTCTCTCATCCGGCTCTTCTTGCTGCATTGGTGTATCCAACAGCCCTTGCATGTTTTCCGGTTCCCTGAAACCCGGCGGGTCTTCCTCTGGATCGTCGACCGGCTTTTCCGCACACACATTTGCTAATATGCGCATCGCCATAATCCTGGCCTTCTGAGACCGGCAGTCCTCGGTATTGTGTGTCGCCTTACTGCACAACTGACACCACTTTCCGGTCTTACGGTCTCCTTGCCTTTCCTTAGGTTGGGTGTCAGCGCTTCTTCGTGGACTATTTGATCTGCTTCCCTGAGGTTCTTCTCTTCTAGGCGAAGCCGACCGTCGGTGTTGATTCCGGTTTCCGCTTCCGCTGCGGTCTCTGTTGTTCACTTCCCGACCGGCGCTTCCACTCTGCTGTTGGTCTCTCGATTCCCACTGAGATCAGTTTCCGCCTTGTGCCGGATATCTATCCCGATTTCTTCCTCGGTCGTTCTGGCCCCACGGTCTATGTCGCTCTTTCTCTCTTTCAACTTCTAACTGGCCCCTATGGAACTCTTCAACCTGCTTGATGAAGTCGTTAAGTTTCATCGGTACCTTGGTTCCGGGTGCGAATGCGCCATACAGGGAGCAATGCATATTCTTTCTGAGTCGATTCATTATTTCGGCCTGCTCCCACGGGTGCGGTTCTCTGATGCTCTTGATGAGTGTATAATACTCCGACGCCCATTGCCGTATCGGTTCGTCTGCCTGTTGCTTCCAGTTGACTATTCTATTCAGCAGTGCTTGTGCACTCGACCTTTCGTATGCGTGTAAAAACTCTTTCCTTAAAGCGTCCCAAGTGTGTGCCACGTCCAACAGTGTAGCTTTCAGCCACGCCGCCTCCGCCGGTGTGGTAAGACATTGTTGGAAGATCTGGATGTATGCTCGACGTTGTGTGCCTCGGATCTCCAAATGCGATTCAAAAGCTTCGATATAAGCTGTGGCTATGTCCGACTTTGGATTGAACTTCGGTGGTATAATGTCCAACCCGGTCGGTGCCATCATGCCTGCTATGATCTGATTATTCGCCCTCTGTAGCTCCTGGGCTTCCGCGGTGTTCTGCGTCTGTTGATCGAGCAATTCCAACAACTGGTTTGCCAAGTCTGCCGAGGTAGGCGCCGGTCCTGCACCTCCCGATGTGTTTCCGCCTCCAAATTGCAATTGCGGACCCGGTGCTTGGACCGCCGGTGTCGTCTTCTGTCCAAATTGCAGCTGTCTTCCACCGCCGCCTACCGCCATCTGTAACAAGTTCCCTTGTGGTGGTGGTATTGGTATCGCCGCTCCGCTCTGTCCTGCAAGCACCGCCAACTGCTTGGTGATGGCCGAGTAGTTGTTTTGTACCGTCCGCACCTGCAACGCCATCGCCTGCATGTCTCTTGACATCTGCATGACATAGTCATGTGTCGACTTCTGTTTCAGAATTGTGGATTCGGGCTTTGCTGAGCCCATCACTTTGCTTGCTTCCTGGAGTTTTCTGCTTTCCCCGTCGCATAGGTCTAACATTCCGAAGAAAGCTAACAATCCGTCTTTTTCGGCTTGCAACATCAACTCGTGAGCCCCGGCAAACCTTCCTGCTACATCACTTGGTGTCATGGGCTCCGGTGTCTCTTTCTTATACAGCTGCCACTGATATATAAACCACCGCTTCTGGACTGTCAACAAGTCGTATCCTTCTGGCATCGACGCCTCTGTGCGTAACAGGTCCTTAGATAGGAGTTCCGCTTCTCTTCCAGCCCATGTGGTGCCCGCAGATTCTGCTTTCAATATCGGCTTCATCTTGCTTCTCTCCGGTCGTCTTCGTTTGCCTTGGTGACGTGATCGATCTCCCTACCTCCTTACGCTGGGACAGACCGATACGGAACTTTTTTAGCCTCACCTCTAAACCTAGTTCGGGTATCCGGCGGTGCTGTGACCCCACGGCTCTACCGCCGCCTCTCGACAAGTGCTCTACCGCAGCCTCTATGGACAAACTGGACCGTCCAGCCGCGAAGCTCCGGTGTGCCTATCCACCACTGCAAAGCTGAGATCTCTACCGTATGAGGATGTCACGCTGCTATGAAATGCGTTTTTACCTTAACTTTTATGCTCCTACTCGTTCTTGCCGCCGCCTCCCAGAAAAATACTCTGATCGAAAACCCACGGCCGTTCTCGTTTCTCGTTTTTACGCTGCCGCCTACTAACCTATACGCGCTATATGCTAACAAGCGTAAGAAAAACAGCGAATAGGAACTGGTGGTTCTCACCTTATTTCGATGTTTTCGGTTCTTGTACCAGACGAATGTTTGGTGTCCGGCACGGTCGCCAGTGTGGAATAGAATTTCCCAACTTCTCCCTTTTTACCCTGTACAAGCAAGAGTTCTGGTGGTTGGAACAGCGGACCGGCGGTATCTGGGTCCGAAATACTGTCAGATCCTCTTCCTCTACCGCGACTGGTCCTACCGGCGGTATCTAGGTCCGAAGTACTGTCAGATCCTCTTCCTCTACCGCGACTGGCCCTACCGGCGGTATCTGGGTCCGAAGTACTGTCAGATCCTTTTCCTATACCGCGACTGGCCCTACCGGCGGTTTTGGTCCGTCTGCGAGAGGATCTCCCTCGTCCGGCTTGTGCCCGGGACTTTGCTGCCTGTTCCAATTCCCTCCTACCGCACCGCTTGAGCAGCTCCGCCTCCCTGAGTCTAGCAACGCCGGTCTGACTCCTCAACAACCGGCGGCTGGGTTCGGGTTCCGTGATGGAGCGTTAGGATGCACAAGTAGTATGTCCGGTATGCCGGTGCCGGTATGACTCCTCGCCACTAGCACCCAGAACCAACTAATGACCGTACTGGTTCCGGTACCCGCGATATGTACAACACACTACTTAATAATGCAGGCTTCTATCAGGCCTTAATGTTCCACGAAATAAATGTTAATGTGCACAAATAATTCGAGGGATATTAAATATGATCTCCGAGTTTAATAGACACAGTTCTCAACCTCAATTAATGCACAATAAATTAATGTTCTCGGACGATCTCTTAACCACTTGTTATCACAAATATGATAGAAATATTAACAGAATAATAATAAATAAAGAAATAGAAAACTATCGTATACTTAACCATACAAAATAAACATGGCGGCAGGACTCCACTCTATACTAGCTTTTAACAGAAGTACCACCTTCTACACTCGAGCAGTTCTAGATTGGAAGTGGTGTGCTGAGCCCTTCTCTTCCTCAGCTCAGCCTGCTCTCATACGACGGCCACGTCACCATCCTATTTCTAACCGTCGTCCTACTTCTGCTATACACACTAGCCCGCTCCTCCGCCTATACCTGCATCTTTCTCCCTGCTATAGACTGCGGAAAGTTTTCGACTCGACCGACGCTGTCGTCTGGTTGTCGCTCCCAACTCCTTTATCGTATTCCCTCCACTGCTATTAATAAATGGCCCAAATACATAAAAGTCCTGATTCTACTTCACAATACTAAATAAATTCTTGCTGCTATCGCCTTGACCCTTTAAACGTTTCCGAATTCCCCTAACAACGGATGTAGAAACAGTACTAACTTGACCTCTAAAGTACCTTCGCATCTTCTCCATTAGTTCAAAAAGAAAAATGCTCAATGCGATTCCAATTCCTGAACAGTAGGATGCATTGCAAAAACCAAAGTTTTGGATCCCTAAGGGTTTTACACTACTCCCCATCAATTCCTGAATCACCCTAGTAACCCTTTCATGATCGACTGTCCCATTTTGACTTGACATCCACTGCCGTCCCATTCTTTTGACTTGGCTAAAGACTTCCTCTTGCCACTTCGTCCCATGTCCTGTGTCCCGAACGAATCCAATAGCCTCATTCAGTTCTGACAAATATTTAGAGCCCTTCTGCACTACCACATTGAGTGTGAGACTAAAGGCGGGCTCTGAGCGGAGAAGGACTTCAAAAGAAGGGCTCAACGTTACATTTTTCCCGATGAAAATGCTGCCAAGAAAGTCCCATGCAATACAAGCCGTATTAGTGTCGAAGGTCGCAGATTTAATACATTGAATAAAATTCTTTTCTAGTTGGATTCTGTCCTTGATTTGTAAATAGACGAGGGATTTCGTCCCCTTGAAAAAGATGTCTCCAGCGTCTCCTTGGATGTACATGAGCTTGACTTGGTAGTCATTTCTTTGAGATAGTTGAGGGAAGGTTAAGGGGACGTGCTCCACGTCTGGGAACGTTAAAAACGAGATTAAATTACTATTGTAACATATCCCGATGACGCAGGAGTAGAGTGTAAAAATGACCATGAAATAGCGTGCCCTCCTTGGAACATCCTGACCAATCTGGAGAAGGGCAAAGAATGGGAAGGCCAGAGCATGATACCAAGGGTCACTCACCCTATGGTCATCCGGATGATCTTCTCTTTTTGTGACCAAGTCAAGGTAAAATAGGGGGACGGAGCCAAGGAATGAAATTCCAATAAAGGACCACACAACTAAGTCAAAAGGATAGAAAATGGCCTCCCATTTAACACTTGATTTTGGATGAGATGTAAAAAAAATGAGGTCTATCATAATGTAGAACGTTGTAAAGTCCGCATAGGGATGCCGTTGGAAAATGTCCCCCATGCAGAATACAATGTCCCTTTTACGATCAACGATGTCACCCATGAATCCAAGCCATGTTCCATTCGGTAATTGTTTTAAAGATTTGTACGTGTGGTGAAGGTCAAAGGTGAAGTTGTACAGTTTTGAAATTTCAACTAGAAATCTATATGATAGTCCCATATTTGGTATGGGTTTCTTGTCCGGGCCAATCATAATGTGGGGTTGCAAAGCAAACATTCCAACGGATAAATGTTGACCGTTAAACTGGGACCATTTTCTTGGTGGTGGCGGAAGTTGGTTTAGTATTTTCGTTTCAAATTTATCACGCCCACTGCTCTTGTCCCACACGATATGGCCGTTAGTTTTATTAGTGAAGATATTCTTGATTTTTCCGCCATTATTAAATTTAAAATTTTGCTTACCAATTTTGAGCCCTATTTTGTGTTTCATTCGTTGAATTTCAGGTTTTTTAAAAAACTGTAGAATTTCGGTTATTTTACTGCCGATAAAAATGTAACGTGATGTAAAGGGGCTCCACTGCGGATTTAAATTAAAATTGGAGTTGGTAGATGTAATTTTAGGTAGCACTATTACAATGTGATGGCAGTAAATGGAGTGTTTATGCAAGTGCTCAAACTCGCTTGGATTATTTTCTTTGGAAATTATTTCTTGTGTGATGTACAGTTGACTTGAACGTTTAATTGTTTTTGAAATCAGTTCATACTCAATTTCGTGTGAGTCACAATATATTTTTAATGAGCAGTAACTATGAGTGTGGGAAGATTTAAGATTTTGCTGGGGCAGGAAATATTGTGTTAGTATTTTTAACAGGATTGTTTGTAGCTTCAGTTGTTCTTGTTCTTCCTCATTTTGATCCGCGCTAATAATGTTTTCGTTTCCATTCACGTTTAAAGAAAAACTCGTGATTGAGATTAGCAAATAAAAACATAGTTGTAATTTTGTTAGTGGGAAATCAGACGGTGAAGAGAAACAATAGTTGTGATTCATCGTGGATTCCATTTGACGTGCAATTTGGTTTCATGAAGCAGGTAAAATAACTGTTAAGTATAATATTATCAGCACACCAAAAGTCTACATCTGACAGTGCCCGCTGTGCCGCACCTATAGCATATGTTCGATCGTTGTTTATAGATTTTGGGGCGTTTAATTATGTAATTCTAGGGTGGGGGGGGGCTAGTTTGTTAAGAAATATGATGGTGCAATCCTGTTTGCACAACGGTACTAATGTACTTATATTTGGTTTCCTTCATTGTGAAAGTGAAATAATGTTATTTCTGGTCATTGATTTGAATTGATAGAGTTTGACTTGTGCTCGTTGAATATAGAGTTTATACAGTATACTGCATCGACATTAGCGATCGTCCATAATTGACGTCAAGTGTAGGTTCAATGGATCTTTTTCGATATTGAGGACATCCCATGTTGGAGAGATAGCCATTTACGCACTTATATGATCTTAGAAATGGGAATATTTGGGTGACATTACTTATGGATAACCCTTGATACATATTAAGTAAGACGTATTATTGGTAGACGTGCACATGTAAGCATATTCTATTGAATAATGCATTAAACCATGCTTAAAAGATTAATTGACTAAAACATTGGGGAAATGTTTTTTGGCCAGTAGATGTAATCTAACTGTCATTGGCAAACTGACTTTAGCTTGTCTTTCTACAAATTACGGAAATATTATCGATAGGGTCAAACTAACTGGCAACAAAGAATTTTTCACAGACGACACATCTGTGACAAATAGCTAGCTGTCAGTTGAAATCATGTTTAGACATTATTAAGTTGAAGTAGTAACTTTTTTGAATAACATTGCTACGAAATATAACTTTAGGAGAAGTTTTTACTTCGCAACCATTTTACAGTCCAGTCACATGACACAGAAATAAAACAATAAAGTATCATCCTAAGTAATATTTAATTGTAGTACACATTGTCGTAACGCAGGTATGTGCTTCAGGTAATAATTATATGGGTTTAGGTATTGTTATGCTATAATTCCTAAAAACATTTCGCAATCACCTATTTTTGTAAGTTCTGAAGTAGTTTCTTTGTTTCTACGGTTTGTTGTTTGTCTGACTAGTCAGATTGGTATTAGTTTCGGGAAATACACAATACAGGATGATTTGCGATAGTGTTTACATTAAGTTCAAGTTACATTCTCACTTACGAGTTAAAAGTATCCAAATAGTTTTCCACAAGAAAACAAGAACAGAATAGTATGACCTGCGTTCATAATAATAAATATGCAGGTAGGTAGTTACTTTTGTTTAACCTGCTTATGCCTTTCATTTAAAACTCAATGATTTTATTATGTTCTTAATTCTACATTCCCTACAGACATAAGTAGGTGAACGCGAAAACAAGCAACTAACACCTACAATACATTCAAACTCATCATAAGGTACATAAGCGATAAGCATCTGCGATAATTCGGCGATTATACTAACACAGGGCTCAGCAGGGGTTTACTGGAATTAACTAATCGTAAGTAAGGCTTTTAGTGAATGGGCCTTTAAGTGCAGTTTAATTTAAGGCGAGCTAACAAAATGTCACTATTTTTTCATGCTATAGCAGGTTTACAATTTTGCCGAATGCATAACGAATATATTTGATTTACTAATAAAGAAGGGACAGTAAAAATTAAAAAAGATATTAAAAAATATAAGTAGTTACATAGTAGAGTTCGAATTTTAAACTAGCCCCGTGAATAGGATGGAAGAATAATACTCGAACAACTTTTGCCTATATATTTTTTTTAGATTCTCAATTAATTCAGCGCTAAATGCAATCAAAGAAATGCCAACTCCAAAAGCATAAGCGGCTGAGCAAAATACAAAGTTTTCCATGTCCAGCGGCTTCAAGCTACTGTCCATCAATTCGTTGGTCACCTTCATCAACTTGTCATAGTCTACTGTGCCATTTTGAGTGGACATCCATTTTCTCCCCACTCTACTGACTTGACTATAAACGTCTCCTTGCCATTTCCGAACATGACCAGTATCCCGAACGAACCCAATAGCATCATTTATCTCAGTAAAATACTTGGAGCCCTTCTGCAGAACAGCACTGAGCGGAAGGCTAAATGCTGGTTGTGAGCGAAGTAGGACTGCGACATTAGGGTTAAGTGTTAGATTTTTGGCCATAAAATTCGTTCCCAAAAACCCATAACCAACGCAGGCCGTGGAGCTCTTGAACGCTGCAGCTTTGAAACATTCAACAAAAACCTTTTCGAGCTGAATTTTCTCCTTGATTTTCAAATACGTCGGAGATTTTGTTGACTTGAAAAATAAGTCCCCAGCATCTCCAGGCCAGTACATCATTTTTACTTGATAGTCCTCTCGTACGGATAGTTGGGGGAATGTTAGGGGGACTGGCTCCGTCTCGGGGAAGGTCAAGTATGTGATTAAGTTGCTATTGTAGGAAATCCCAATGTTGATTGAGTATATTGTGAAGATGAACATGATATAGCGGGCCCTTCGTGGAATATTCTGGCCAATTTGAAGAAGAGCAAAGAACGGAAAAGCAACGGAGTGGTACCACGGGTCACTGACCCTATGATCGTCGGGATGGTCTTCTCGTTTCGTGACCAGATTTAAGTAGAAAATGGGAACTGATCCAAAGAAAGAGAGTGCAATCACAGCCCAGACCGTTTGATCAAACGGGTAGAAGATCGCCTCCCACTTCACTTTCGTTTTCGGGTGGGACGTGTAGAAAACGTACTCGATGTTGTAGTACACAGTTGCAAAGTCCACATAGGAATGTCTTCCGAGTGTTTCGCCTAATAGAAGGAGCAGGTCTCTCCGATTTTCCACAAGATCACCCATGAACCCCAGCCACGTTCCATTTGGGAGTTGCCTCAGGGAATTATACTTGAAGTTGAGGTCAAAGGTGAAGTTATGCAATTTTGAAATTTCCTCTAAAAACCGGTAGGACTCGCCCATGTTTTTCACTGGCTTATTATCTTTGTCAAACATGATATGGGGCTCTTCAGGGAATATAGATACTGATAAATGTTGACTGTTGAACTGGGACCATTTCTTTGGAGGAGGCGGGACTTGGTTTAGTATTTGGATTTCCGTTTTCTCGCGACCGCTGGTTTTGTCCCATAAAATATTGCCATCCTGGTCTTTGTGTTCGACGTGGATTTTCACATACTTACTATGTCCGCCACTTTTAAAATTTACTCTTCCTTTGGCGTTGTCATGGTAGACTGACCCGATCCCAATTTTAAACTTTAACCGTTGAATTTCGGGTTCTTGTAAAACCCTTAGAATTTCATTTACACTCCCGCCGAGAAAAATAAATCTGGATGTTCGGGGCTTAGCATTTGAAATGGCATTTTCTGTTGGGTGTGGAAACACAGAAATAATATGATGGCAGTAAATGGAATGTTTATGGAAGTGTGGTTGTGATTCTACTGATGATTTTTCTGCAGAGTTTTCTTTCGGATTAAATTGCTGCGAAATGTACAGTTGATTTGTACGCTCAATGTTGTTCAGAAAGTACTCCAATTTAAACTGCTGATACTCATGGGCGTCACCATATATTTTTAAAGAGCAAAAATCAGAGGGAGATTCAATTTTTACTTGTTCCAAAAATGTCTGGGTTAGAATCTTAAACAGAATATTTTCCAGTTTTCGTTGTTCTTGTTCTTGAGCCCTACTCTCCGTCGTGTCTCTAGCCGTAGTTCGAATTTCGTATCCTAAGACGAGTACTTGCAAGCTGGCTGCTGAGATTAACATAATATACAAAATAAATGTGAATTTTAGTGAGTTATGAAAGCCAAATGCTGTGTAAGATCGTGCAATTTCCATTGTATTTACAACGAGCCTACAAACAGTTATGTCTTCTCTCCCGTATAAATTTCTGAAACTGTTTTTATTTTTACTGTGTGACAACTTTTAATGTTTAACTGTACTGTGAGACTGTGTCTGTATAATATTTCGTAATTTTACTCTGTATATTTCGTAATGTCAATGGATGGACATTATTTTTTGGTAACGATGAGGGCATTCTTTTTTATATATTATGTATTGATATTTCATCTTAACCACAAAATTGCAACTAGTTCTTTTACTCGTTAGTTGTGTTAGCATACATACTTGCATTAACATGGTCTACGTAACAATAGTATGGTGGTCCCACCTGAATATGTGCACATTCACATTGTTTACCAATGATATTTTTGGTAGCTAAGCCTTCATAATTGTTTTTATTCTTTCTTGTGAAGTAACGTTTTGTAGATAAGACAGATTAGGTAAACTGTTTGTTTGTTTTCTTTTTCGGGAAAATAAGTTCCAAATGTAATACGTATAACAATTGGGAAAGAATGATGCTATTTCTGAATTTCGAATGTTGTAATAATTGCTTAGTAACAATACTAATTGTCCGTATTGTTCCTATGTGTATGCCCTTATAGTAATGTGACGCTATCAGAATAGACGATGAACTTGAACTTTATCGTTCGCTACAAAGCTGTGAAACAAGGCAAGTTCTTCGTTCTAGAGCTGACAGCTGGACTAATTCAGGGAAAGCGTAATAATTATGCATAGGTAGGTACCGTATTTCCTCTGATAGTACGCCCCGCGTACTATTCAAACTCGAGCCTCGACCCCCCGCGTATAATTAGAGACCCGCGCATTAATAGAGACCCGCGCACTGGCGTTTAATAGTGTGTTAAATAGACCCGCGTACTATCCAAACTGAGGCGGCTACCCCCCGCGTACTATTAGAGACCCGCGCATTATTAGAGACCCGCGTACTATTAGAGGAAATACGGTACTTGCTTTCTATTTTGAACCACCCAGTTTCGAAATAATAATTAAGCCATCACGTTCTCACTTGTTATAGCTATTTCAGCTATGGTTTGTCATAATAAAGAACTGCTGTCAATCCAATCAGGAGTACAATCAGGGGATACGGAATCAGTTTCTTGCAAAAAGCTCGGCGTTTGAATTAGCCTACCTACTACCTATCGCCTACCTGTCCTATTTTTTTTGGAAAAAATGTCTATGCCTATCGCCTATCTTTTTTCCACAAATTTTTGTGTTAAAAACTTCAGTAGAAATTTTTGTTTAAGTTGATCTAAACCTGTTCTCTGTAAGTAGTACTGATTCCATGTATCGGGAAGCTATATAGCCAGTAAGATATATAAATGAAATTTGAAGTTGGGTTTTTTGCAATCTGATACTGTTGAACTTGACCACAAAGTTTCCATTGTGTCAAAAATCGAAGACCAAGGAAATAATTTTGCATCACCGTTTACTTTATTATATATTTATACCATGCATATATATATATATACAATCTCTATGGATCAGAATTATACACTGACTTACGATATTACGTAATTGGCATGCATTTGGGATTTGTTTTTCTTGGAAATTCAGTTATTTAGAAATATGTTTTTGTTCTATTAATTAATAATAATACTTAATCGAACTACATTATTGCTCAGACATTTCTTCACATCAGTGCTGTTCTAATCTTGTTTTGATTTTGCCCTAATTGGATTATTTCTTAGTCTGCACAGATTGCCACAGATATTGTGCTGGTCGTTGTGATTGGTTTCAATCTAATATGGAACTACGTAACGTAATGATTCTAATATAATATGATGGTAAATGGATTTGGCAGCTTTTTATATCTGCCAAATATAAAAAGTGGTCGTTGTGTATCACTATAATTGGGAAACGATTAATAGTTAGTAAATTTTTTTAGGTTATTTTATTATGTATTATTGATTTAGGTAAGTATTCTTGTTCACATAGATATAGGCTCGTATGCTCGTTGTGTAAGCGTAGGTAGACCAAAGTTTTGCAATTATATTATATCATCAAAGTTACGAAAGAAAGCAGGCGTCTAGATAAGGTGAAAAGATTGGTTTGCGGTCAATATTTTAATCTAAGTAAGTAAGTAATTGTTTTATTGCCAATATTCTCACAGCAACAGAATGCTGATTTTCGGGAATGGACAGAGATCTACGTACCTAGGTAAGTTGGTTATTATTTGAGCTACAGCAAATAACGTATTGAAGAAATATTATGCAACTTGCTTATGTATTCGCAACAATATTTATATATTTATTACATACAATTATACATTCTTTTTACGGTATTTAATTCCACATGAATGTGTTTTTGCATATGCGCTTTTTTACACTATTATTTTGAATTTAATTGGCACATAATTAGTAATTTTTTAAGGAGGTAAAATAAAATAACCGCTAACCGATAATGGCAGTGTGTATAAACTTAATTTTGTAAATTTTGATTTTTAATTATGTAGATTATATGATATAAAAAATGTGTCTAAACTATATTATTGCAGATATTTTTTGCTCTACAGTAATTAATTGCAAGCAAAGGTACCGGGTAATTTTTGTTACAACATAATATTATATCAATTTAGCATTTAACTACATAAAGTATCCAACTTGAGTTGCTGCTTGAGGACGGCGGAGCGGAATAATTCCACAATAAATACAACAGACGAAATCAGAACACCAACAGTCCAAGCAGCCGAGCAAAACACAAAGTTCTCCAAGGTCAAAGATGTCACACCACTCGTCATTATGTTACTTGTTACCTTGAGTAACTTTTTGTAGGTTACCGTTTCTTTCTGACTGACCCTCCACTCTCTTCCAGCACTTGCAACATGCCTGAAAGTATCCAGCTGCCATTTTAGAATGTGTCCAGTGTCCCGAACAAAGCCAACCGCCTCATTGAGCTTTTCCAAATATTTTGAGCCTTTTTGAAGTGCTAGATTCATGATTAAACTCAAAGCAGACTCGGACTGATGGAGGAAAGGTGGAATGGGTTTTTGCGAGTGTGAATTTAGCGTTAAATTCTCTGCGAAAATGCTCCAGCCGATAAAATCCCAACTGATGCAAACAGTGTTGGAGTCAAATGAGGCGGATTCAAAGCACTTGACGAGATCGTTTTCTGACTGAATTCTTTCGTTAATATTCATAAAGATGGGTGACTTGGACACCACGAAGAAATTGTGACTTGACCCTCCTGCTACTGTTTTCATTTTGATTTTGTAATCATTTCGTTTCGACAGCTCTAAGAATGTCACGGGGACACGACTCTCTTCAGGGAAGGTGAGAAAGGAGATGAAATTGCTATTGTAGCAAATTCCGATGAGCATCGAGTAGACTGTAAATACGACCATGAGGTAGCGCACTCTATGGGGAACTTCCTGCGCACCTTGGAGAAGCGCGAATATTGGAAATGCAAAGGCATGGTAAGATGGGTCGGGGTCGGGGTTGGTGACGCTGAGTTTGGAATGTAAATTTG
Source organism: Dicyrtomina minuta (assembly GCA_949802685.1). Classification (NCBI taxonomy): domain Eukaryota; kingdom Metazoa; phylum Arthropoda; class Collembola; order Symphypleona; family Dicyrtomidae; genus Dicyrtomina; species Dicyrtomina minuta. Next base: position 39,128,664 of record OX461808.1, on the reverse strand, counting down.
GAAAGTTTTCCCGCGTCAGTAAGGTCAAATTCAAATAAAATAGTGGAACAGCACAGAGCAGGGACAGAACGATGAGCGCCCATACAAGCGGCTGAAACGGATAGAAAATAGCCTCCCACTTAATATTAGTTTTGGGGCGGGATGTGAAGAAAACTAGATCCGTAGTGAGATAGTATGATGTAAAATCTGTGTATGGATGACGCTCATACGTATGACTTATAAAGACAATGTCCTTCCTAAATTCAACAAGGTCACCCATATGACCTTGCCACGTCCCATTTGGTAGCTGATTTATAGGGACAATTCGAGCATCCAGGTCGAATGTGAAGTTGTATTTGATGGAGAGCTCAGTGAGTAATTTGGATACTATTCCCATATTTTTAATTGGTTTCTTGTCCGGTCCTAAAAGAACCTGTGGAGGAATCCCGAGGAGACCAGCAGACAAATGTTGGCCGTTTAATTCCGATGAATCGTGTCGTTTTCTTTTTAGGGGGACATAAGTGGTTTGGGTCATGTCTACAATTTCAGATTTTCCTCCGCTTGGTCCAGGCCCAGCATTTTTCGTCAAAAGTAGAAACAATGTGCTCTCATTTTCTGTATCGTTATTACCAATATCAGCACCGATTCCGATGCCCACTTTATATTTTAACCTCTGAATTTGAGGCTGTTCAAAAAATTCTTGCATGTCTTGAATGATTCTATATGGACTGATAATGAGAAATAAAAAACGTGTGGTATGCGGCATCCTCTGCATTGGGTCATCAGTAATTGTCGAAAAACTTTGCTCAAGATTGTTGCTCGACAAAATGTACAAAACTTGTTGACAATTTCTGGAATATTGCAGAAAATTGTGTACTGAAAATAATGGCTTAGTTAAAATTTCGTTTTCCCCTGTATTAATTTGAAGTGGTAGGTACATTTTGTCCTTATTTGTTTGCTCTGAAATACCCCTTAGTAGGAACTCAAAGTCTGTTGTTACTAACAATTTTGCTTCGTCGAAAATCTCAAGAAAGCAATATTCCTCTTGGTAAGACGAATATAAGATTTCAGCGTCCGCTGTTTTCTGTCTGCTAGGCAGAAAGTTTTCCGTTATAGTTATAATTCCATGCAAAATACTTTGCAGCTTTAATTGTAGCTCATTATTTATTCCGTCGTCGTCACCGTTAGCATTAACTTCAAAAGAATTTAGGCTGATTAAAAAAATTAACTTTAATATAAGTGAAATACTAGTAGTCTGTGATCGTAGGATTTTAGAAAGATACATGTTTGAAAAAACTTGCTAGTAAAAATATAAGTAAAAAAAATGCAATATTTTATACTGACCGACTAAAATTAGTTTTACTCTCAAAGATTATCGCAACTGGCTAGTGAGTTAGATGATTATTTTTGTGAGCCATCGTCATTCTCAGACTGTAGACACAAACAAGGTTTTGGTTGCAACGTAGCATGCAATAAGGATGTGGAGTGGAAACCCATTATATTACTAACAAAAGGTATTTTATATTTTCAGTCTAGTCTTTTATTTTATTAAGTTGGCTTTTTTATGCTGTTAGAATTCTGAATCATGCACTCTATACATTTTATGTAATTACACAGTAGGGTGAATATAGAAAATTGAAACGAACAATAAGTACATGGAATAGAAATTGAAAAGAGTTGAAAATTTTTAAATAACAGGCATAACATAAAAGGAAGCACTCACATGTCTCTGTAAACTTTGCTTGCATTTGTATGAATGGGGTCGTTTCCTAAAACGTTATGAACAAAAGAAGTAGACACACGTATGCAAATAGTTTTGCGTATGTGCTTTGATTATCTAAATCGAGTGCCTTAAGGCTTAAATAATGTTTATAAGTGATGTTATATTAGCTTAGGGTGCCCGCACCCACTTATTTTAACCGTAGAAAAACACTTCCTTTTTGAATTTTTATTTGTAAAAAATTCTTCTGAAACATAATATTATGCCATTGTTCAGTATATTTATTGTTACTTGGTTTGATGATTCATATCGTCTGTCAAGAACCAAAATGATCTATATCCATTTGTAGCTAAAAGCAATATCCACAATCTACAAAAATACTGAGATATATCTTGTAAGCATTTATACAGAACATTTGGAACTTTTTAAAAACATGAAAATAGAAAATTTGACACTTTTCAAAAACATGTAAATAGAAAATGTGACACTTTTCAAAAACATGTAAATAGAACATTTGACACTTTTCAAAAGCATGTAAATCGAGCATTTTACACTTTTCAAAAACATGAAAATAGAACATTTGACACTTTTCAAACACATGTAAATAGAGCATTTGAAACTTTTCAAAAACATGTAAATAGAGCATTTGAAACTTTTCAAAAACATGTAAATAGAGCATTTGACACTTTTCAAAAACATGTAAATAGAATATTTTGCACTTTTCAAACACATGTAAATAGAGCATTTGACACTTTTCAAAAACATGTAAATAGAACATTTTATACTTATTAAAACATGTAAATAGAATATTTTGCACTTTTCAAAAATATTTAAATAGAACATTTGACACTTTTCAAACACATGTAAATAGAAAATTTTACACTTTTCAAACACATCCAAATAGAACATTTCACACTTCAAAAATGGTTCTTCACAGACGATATACTTTTTTTCCTAAATTAATATGCTTACTTAGGCTTCCTCATGTCGTCAAAAATGTTTTAGTAACTTAATTATAAATGTAGTTTTGATTCCTGTTTACAATCGAAAATTTGAATGTGGAGTCGGCATATATTTTAATTATATTATTGTCGGTAATATTCAGACAAATAACTTTATAGATCCTTCAATTTAAATATATGGAGTACAGAGAATATTTTATTATGGTCATTATTAAGAGCCATTTCAACCAGTGGCCGCGGAAGCACGGGGGACAAGGGAAACATTTCCCCCTCCCTGAAAATTTTAATTCCTAATGTTAATAAATAGGTACATACTTTAGTATGTACCTATGCTTCACATAGGCTTGTCCCCCCTTGGAATATTGACCTTCCGCAGCCACTGATTTCAACAATTAATTATCAGTGTGTCTGGAATTTTTAAGTACTCCATCTTATTATTAGTTATTACTAGTGAAACAAGCACAAGCACTGCTGTCTCAAAAAATTAACCCTGTATTTAAAAACATTCCCCATGTGCATTTATTAATGATTTGATAATTTTAAGCGTCGATATGATTACCTTATACATATTGTTTGCTGCTAAACGTGCATTTATAATCAATTCAAATATAAATGTACTTGTGTGTAATGTGTTTTCAAAACTTCATCGCTACTTCAGTATTTTAATTTTGTAGTCGTAATACCATTTCCTAACTATATTATTAGTGGCTAAACGATGCAAAATGCACTCGAGTTACTTTTAGATCTGTACTATTTAAAAGTCGTTTGATTTCCTAGAATGGGTCATGTCGAAATCGTAGAGTTACATGCAAAAGCGCTCGCAAGTCAGTGGTCAAAAACGCAATAGTTTCTTTTTCATCCCAGTTTTCAACTTACACGTTAGCTTGACCTTCATCGAGTTAAGAATGAATTCATTTGGAAGATACCCTTTTTGTCTTTTCCTATTTATTTGGCGTGGCCTAACTATGATTAGATGAGGTTAGGTGCTTGAAATGAGATGAGGTAAGGAGGAAAAGACAAGTTAACTTTGAGTACTTTAATGAGATTAAAATAAGACACACACAATAGGGAAGTACACGCTTGCGGTGACTCTGGAGCTGGTGCGGAAGGCTCGCTAAAGTAGGTGATGCTCGTCTCGTTCTCCGTTACACTGAATGATACAGTTAAAATTAGTTTACAATACATTTTGTAGTAGCCCCACCAGCGCCAGAAGCCAACCACGGTAACAGTACACATTAATCATACATACCGAATACTGACAGAGTACGCAGTATTCAACACCTAGTTTCCATTGACAAGCTAGTCGTTTTTGTACAAGAAAATAATTTGTGATTGAATCTGCAATAAATACATGCATAACATGACATACAAGAAGTTTTAGCTTATTATAATGACTTACATTTAGACCATGATTTCACTAGCAACTTTAACAACTGTTAGCTAACAATTGCCAAGTTATCAATGGTTAACTTTGCGATTTCACGAGTAGTTACCAATTGTTAAACTTTCAATGGTTAGTGCGATTTCACTACATAAATTAACAACTGTTAGTCACAGTGCCCGCTAAATTTCAAAAGTTTGAAGTTTAACAATTGTTTAGCGTGATTTCACTACAAAAGTTAACTATTGTTAGTTTTAGAACCCGGGAAATTTCAAATTGTAAAGTTTAACAATTGTTAGTGCGATTTCACAGGTTAAGTTATCAATAGTTAACGTTAACGCTAATTATCGATTTTAACAATTGATAAAACTTAATCATTGTTAAGAGTTTAGCAATTGTTAGTTCACATTTCACATAAAAATGAGTGACTGGCTAACTATTGTTAGAGTTAACAATTGTTAAAGTCGCTAGTGAAATCAAGGTCTTACCGTACATAATACCGACATAATATAGGATTTACATGAACGTAATCGCTTTGTACTTAATTTGTACATGTTTACTACAGAGTACTTGCAGATGCAAGCATTTCAGTTTTTAAATTAAAATGTCAAAGACAGTTTTTCAAGCACCAGGTTATATTATGCCCTCAGTTCCATTTTATTGTACCCACATACATAGTAATATGTAGCATTATCTAATACATTTAATACTTTTAAGAAGTAAATAAACATCATGCAGGGCTTGTAGAATAAATTAAAGTTTTCTGATTAATAATAATAATAATAATAATAATAAATGTTTCCCGGGAAGAATCCTGAAGGATTTGAGACAAGTCTCTTGAAAACCCGGTTGTCACTATTTAATCACTTTTGAAGCTTGAGTCACTCGGAGATTTTGCCAAAACTCCACTCTTTAAACTTATCTAACTTATTTTTAAACGAGTTCACTGAATATAAATCTGATTTGTCACTTTTCACGTCACTTGGAAGATTATTCCATTCTGTTACTACCCGTTGGGTAAAGAAATGCTGTCTAAAGTTGGTAATCACTGGTTTTTTCTTTAAAAACGGAGCATGTCGGCTCTGCATGTCGATTTCGAAAAAAGCAGAGGGGTCAATATCATATTTGTTGTTAATTAATTTGAACGTCTCAATCAAATCTCCTCGTTTTCTTCTGTCCTCAAGTGAAAGAATTCGAAGCTCCTTCAATCTCTCCTCGTAAGGCAAATTCTTAAGTGACGGTAGAAGCCTGGTGGCTAACTTCTGAACTTTTTCGATCTCATCCCTGTCGCTTTTTAAAATCGGGCACCAAATACTGTTGCAGTATTCGAGTAATGGGCGAATAAATGTTACAATAGGCGTACGAAGTCCGTACTTGTCTAAATGTTTAAAGGTTCTATTAATTTGTAAGCACATAGATTTGGCTTTTCTTATAGCCTGTTGACAATGTTGGGAAGACTTTAACTCGTTGTAAATATAAACCCCCAAATCTCTTTCGCAAGTTGAGCTTTGCAACTCAGCATTGTTACAAGAGTATGAAGGATTTTCACTTCTCTTCACACTGAAATGAACAATATGGGTTTTCCCAATATTCATCTCCATGTGGTTCTGGTTACACCATGCAACTAAGTTATCTATATCCTTCTGGAGAGCATGAAAGTCGCTATCTGTTTTCCTGGCTCTATAAATTTTTGAGTCATCTGCATACTGCTTGAGAGAGCTTTTAATTACTTCATTCATCTCGTCAACGTAAAGAAGGAACAGAATTGGCCCTAGTACTGTTCCTTGTGGAACCCCACTGATGACCTTTGTCCTTTTGGACATTTCTCTATTCACTACCACTTGATATGTCCTGTCAGTTAAGAAGCAGTGCAGCCATTTAATAAGATATGGATCAAGGTGATAACGCTTTTCTAACTTCTTGAGTAGCTGCTTATGAGGGACCTTATCAAAAGCCTTAGAGAAATCAATATATACGCAGTCAACTGTATTTCCTTCATCCACAAGTTTAGTTACATCTTCAAAAAACTCCAGCAGGTTAGTAAAGCACGACTTTCTTGGAAGAAAACCGTGCTGCTGCTTTGCAAATTCGCACTTGTGAAAAATCTGCTCTCGAATAAATTGCTCTAACAGTTTGCAGCAAATGGATGTTAAACTGATCGGCCGATAGTTTTTTGGATCGCACTTTGACCCAGCCTTGTGGATGCATGTAACATTTGCACTTTTCCAGTCCACAGGAAGTTCCGAAAGGTCAACTGAGGCTTGGAAGATAATTGAAAGTGGAAAACACAAGACGCTAGCACATTATTTCAAAATTCTAGGATGAATTCCATCGGGTCCGGGGGACTTGTAGGGGTTAAGTTGGGCTAGCTTCTTGAACACATCTAAGGACTTAATTTGCAATTCACACGGGCTGGAAAATTCTTCTGGGCATTGAACATCATCATTATCACTACATTCACTTAAACTAGCACTTTCATGTACAAATACCCTTTCAAATTCCGCCGCTAATGTGTCAGCTGTTTCCGCATACGACGTGGTCACTTCACCATTGTGTTTGGTTAACAGTGGGATTGGAATGCGGTTTTTTTTAACACTACAATACCTATAGAAGGCCTTGGGATTCTGTTTCGCACTTTCGCATAACTTTCTCTCAGCTGCTATTCTGTTTTGCAATCTCATGTTTGATTCTTGATTTCGGAGTTTCCTATATGCAAGCCAAGTTTTGTACTTTTGAGACTGAGAAGAGTTAAGGTACCTGTAGAAGGCATGCTTTTTCTTGCGCATTATTTTTTGCAGCCGCGCCGGTATTTTACTTGATGACTGTGGGGTAGAACACGGAATAATCTTTTTGACAGATGCAAGAACTTTAGATTTAAAAAATTCCCACATTAAGTCTACATTGGGCTTTCCTGAGAGTTCGTCCCAGTTAACCCGACCCAAATCCTCACGCATGCCGTCATAGTTACCTTTACCATAGTTTAAACTAATGGAATTGCTATTAGAAGAGCACTCTGGCAGCAGTTGGACACTACACTTAATCACCACATGATCACTTTTTCCTAGTGGGGGCAGAGATTGGATGTCAGTTACAAGTTGACTTTTTGATATAAAAAGGTCCAATGAGCTTTCTTGAGTTCCTCTAGTTCGAGTGATAAAATTCACATGTTGCTCAAGATAGTGGTTATCCAGAATATTTAGGAACGCTTTTGCAGCGCTTCCATTGTTGGCTGTTAGAGAATTAGTATGCCAGTGGAGTTCAGGATAATTAAAATCCCCGACAATAAGACAGTGTTTATGCTTTACTGTGAATTCGATGATTAGTTCTCTTAGTTTTATTTCATCAGGGTTGTTTTCTGATTTGTCAGTCTGAGGGGGCTTATATACACACAGTCACACAGTAAAGCTAGATGTTTACTCCTAAAATTGCAAGAAACACTTAAACATTCAATGGGTGAATTCAGTACAACCTCGGTGGCACAAATGTCTGATCTACAATAGACTACTACTCCTCCACCTTTGCCAGTTGTTCTGTCTTTTCGAAACAACGTGTAGTTAGGTATTAATATTTGTTTATCGTCATATGTTGAATTTAAATGAGTTTCCGTTATACAGATTAATATAGGCGCGGAGTTATGAGCTACTTCATTAAACTCCTTAAGCTTGTTGGGAAGAGAGCAAGCATTAGTATAGATGATATGAAGATCAGGCAACGGTTCGTGTGGTTGTCATGAGGGCGGTATTGTTCCTTCGTCGTTTGAGTTGTCGTAATCAGATTTTTTTGATTTTCTAATTTCCTTAAGTTGCTGCCGTTGTAGCATTGTCAAGTCCTTTACGATATGCACATTACCAGTCTTTAACTTATCTATCCGTCTTTTGTCTTTGTAGCATCTTAAAAAGTTTTGGGCTGCTTCTTTGTTTTTAAATTTTACAATTATTGGCCTAATCTTGTTCAAAACCTCAGGGCCAATTCTGCTCACACTGACTATGGATTTCGCATTAATAGTGGATACAGTTGAACACAGTACCTGAACCGCATTACGGTCTGAATCCTTGCGTAAATTTTGGGACGTCATAGTGGATTTTTCTAAATGAAATATAATAAGGTTTTTCCGTCGGTCCATGCGATCGTTAATTTCATACAGAAGACTATGATCGTTGGGCTGCGATGTCCGCGGGGGCAGGTGGCTCTGTGATGTAAACGGGGGCTGTGTAAACGGGGGCTGAGTAACCGGGGGCGGTATATGCAAGGGCTGTGGATCATGAGGAGCATGTGGTGGTTGGTTAACATGAACTGGCTCGGTATTGGTGTTAGACGATGTTGATTCTAAAGTTGTACTAATTTCCGTACGGGTAGACAGTGTGTTAGTGGCTACCTTTTCCAGTTCTTTTTTCGTACGGGAACTACGCTTCTTGTTTAGCGTGATTTCCTCGTTTAACGCAGTTTTCAGCTCTAAGATCATTTTCTCGAGTTTGCCTACTTGTTCCTTTATATCTGTATTACTCCGAGTATTTTGTATACAATGCGTACACAAAATAACTACATTATCAATTGCCTGCTTATATGCTTTCTGTTGCTGCTTTGTAATACCCAGACATTTGTAGTGCAACCAAACTTTACATATCTCGCACTGTCCACCGTCGTTATCATTACTATCGTCAACTACCAGATCATTACAAAAAGGACAAGGAATTAATATTTGCTTATCTGTAGCTGATTTGCCTATCTTGGTTGGCTTCTTGCTTGAGCACTGGGATGGTTGTGGCTTTAACGACATTTTCTTTTTGGTGTTTTATTTATTTTTTTATTTAGACAAAACTTTTAAAATTAAATTTAATGGAATTAAATGACGCTTTTCGAAAACCAGAAACACCTACACTTGCACGTTTCACTGTTATTACACTTGGTCGAAATCCGGTCTCAATCGGTCAACTATTTCCACTAAAATTTATTATATTTCGGGACACTGTTTTGGCGGCACGTCCGTCACACTCAGCTTCAAACTCTCTCGGATTGACGCTGTGTCAGAATCCTACGCAGATTAAGGACGTATGACATAGGTACCTTATATTTTACAAATACAGATATCGTAAGGTGTAGAAGCACGTATGTTAGTGGTACAAGTTTAGTGGAGGAAAAAAAAAGCACACCTAAATCGGCTAAAGCTATCAAGGCCGCTAATAAGTAACGACGCGTTAGTGGAATTAAACGTAATTTTTTATGTTGAACCAAACTATATTACTAAACATATTGGTGCAGCAACAGCAGCTCGCATCCCAACATTTAATTTGTACCACATGAAAACGGATTGATAAAAAGGCAGTGTCTAATTATGTGCTCCGAATGATTAAATTGATTCCCCATTCCCCAGTGTGCACTTAGGTACTTATGTCTACTTATAAACGATGTAGTAGTAGTGTAGTTAAGTGTAGTGAAATAAATCCAGTAGGTTTTAAATTAAAATTAGTTACTAATATTTGAGTCTCCTTTTCTTTATTCATGAATGAATGATTACTAGAGCATCAATCCTAAGTTCTTGAATGCTGTTCTATTGAACTTCTGGACGTGTATTTATAATTAATTCAAATGGTTGAGGTGCCAAAACCATTTCGAACTTGGCATCCAAAGAGGGAACGTTCTCAGTGGAGGAAACACTAAAATGTTGAAAGAAACTTGTTGCTATCAAAAACAAGTTGTCTTTCGCATGAGCTTCACCAATGCAATTCCTTTTTCCAAAACTAAATGGGAGGTAATTCGGGTGCTTCTTAAGTTTCCCATTTTGATCAAGATCAAGAAACCGTTCTGGAATAAATTCATTTGGATTTTCCCATACACTTGCATCGTTTTGAATTCCATAGATATTAGACAGGACCATAGTATTCTTTGGAATCGTGTGACGTGTAGCCATGGAATTCCAAATCTTGCAATGTTCAGATGTTCGATGCTGAATTCCTAAAGGAGCTGTAGGCGTTATTCGGAGTGATTCGTAGTACATATAGTAGTTAGCACTTGCACATACAAGGGTTGTCGTTTTAAAATTAAATTACAAACGTTCTTACCATTCATTGCAATTACCGCATTTTCTCTAATTAGTCTAATATTCAAACTCGAGCTTCTAACCCCCGGGTACAATTAAATACCCGCGCACTATTCAACATTGAAAACAACAGAACAAGTTGCAGTTTTAACACAATGATTCAGCTGAATTTACGAGTGTTTTAGACCATGCCCCCTTGTATTATTCGAGAAAATACGGTATTTATGAGCACTTGACAAGAAAAACACAAAGTGAAGAGTGTGAAGACACGAGGCCACTTATATTTCGTAGTTTCACGCTTGTATAACTTGCATTTTAGTGTAAGGCACATAGTAATGTTCTCTGTAATGCCCACACAGCACAGCTGCCAAACCACGTACTAACAAATATATAAGTAAGTAGTTAAATAATATAAAGTAATGGGATAATGGGAATAATATAGCATTACAAAAACGCTTTTTTTCATACATTTCAAAATGATACTGGACAACAGTCGGCTTGCAGAATAAATTAGTGTTTTTATTTGTTTGAAGCTGTTTTACCATCCTCCAGTTGCGGTTGTAGGTGGAAACATACTGAATGCACCGAGACAGAATTATCCCTTTAAGTAAAAAATCTTATCGTTGGTAAAAAAAAAAGTTCCACGCAGATATTTAATTACCACTCACAAGCGCAACATGAAAAATACTTACTCTATTAGCAACATTACAACTATATGCAATAGTAATTGACGCTATGATGATGGAAATTAAAAATTCTAAATTAAATTGAGTAGCTGGTCCACTTATGTACATGTTCTATAGTGAAATGTTTTATTTAAAATAAGATATAATCGAGAATTAAAATGAGACAGTGACTTCCGATTCATGAGAATGCTACTAAAAACTGATATACTTGATACTGATAATAACTGATATTATTCTAAATTTATTTATGTAAATTGCCCACGCTTTTGACGCCTCACATCTTTACTATATCTATTGCATTTATGTATCTACCTAGGTACGTAATTTTAGCATGCAATTAACTAACTGTCATCAATCTAAATCATATCGTCCAGGTACATGCATGTTTTAGTGCAGCGTACAGAATATTTCATTTTTTACTTAACTTTGGTGCGAGAGATTAATTAATACGGAGCTCAATCCAGTCATGCCTTTCAAATTAACATAATTAACAAGTAGAATTTAGTTTTGGTAGTAAAAAAATAAAATAAATTGTTTAATATACTTTTTGACTGACTATTTTTAAGTCTGCAATAAAATACTGCATTCGCACAACGATGCCAAAGGAAATAAATAAACAATAGAGAGAAAGATAACTTTATTAAAAAGAACAAACAGGGAATGCAGGGATCATAAATATTCTTTTTCTCTTATAAAACTATTAACTACTTGTACTGAACCCCAAACACGACTGTAAATTACTATATCGGGAATTTCTGGCCGTACCTACTCTGTTGATGTATATATGTAAGAAAAGAAGATTAGGATTTAGGATTTTATCAATTCGAGCTTTTCGACTTTTCGAGCTAAATTAGCTAACGCAGCTACAAAATAGGAAATCAAGTCTATAACGTAAGTCAGACTCTACAGTCAATTACATAATATAATATTAAATTCAAATTAGTTAATAGTGCGTCAATACGACTGCATTTATTCATGAGTGAATGATTACTAAAGCACCAATGTGAGTAAGTAACTTTCATGCTACATATTCTACTGAACTACTGAACGGGTATTTATACATAATTCAAATGGATGAGGTGCCAAAACCATTTCTAATTTGGTATCCAAAGTGGGTACGTTCTCAGTGCAGGACACACTAAATTTCTGAAAGAAACTTGTTCCAATCAAAAACAAGTTGTCTTTCGCATGAGCCTCCCCCACGCAACTTCTTTTCCCAAAACTAAACGGGAGGAAATCCGAGTGCTTCTTAAGTTTCCCATTTTGATCAAGGAATCGTTCTGGAATAAATTCCTCTGGTTTTTCCCAAATATTTTCGTTGCGTTGAACTCCATATATATTAGCCAAGATCATTGTATTCCGTGGAAGTTTGTAGCCATGGAATTCCACATCTTGCAAAGTACGATGGCCGAGTGCGAGTGGAAGAGTAGGAGTTATTCGGAGCAATTCATAAACAACAGCTTCACTGTAAGGCATTTTATTTCGGTCAATCAGAGATGGGACGCGGGAGTCTCCAACGACCTCATCGATCTCAGCTTGAAGCGTCTTTTGAATTTTCGGATTTCTTACCATGTGAATCAGAAGCCAGTCCAATGATTTGGTTGTTGTATCCAATGCTGCCATAAATAAATCGCCCGTTGTCATTGGTTGATGATTACCTACATTGAAAGAAACAGTGCTATGAAATACTTAGATAGATGTGCTAGAGCTATTTAATTACAGATTGAAGCCGACCATAAAAAATCACACACATCGCATCCTATTCACACCGTAAAATTTAATGGGTAAAATTACCTGCATGATAAAAAGTTGATTTAGGATCTATTGTGTCGGCAATTTTATCCAAGTAAACACCAGTAAAATCCTTTGGGGATCCTGATTCGTGAGTTATCTTGTAATCGTTTATCTGTTTGACCATGTAGCAGTAAACTTCTCTCCATGCGGCCAAACTTTTATTGTAACCAAGAAAGCCCATCCAATTAGGTAGCCAAGTGACAAACAGTCCCAACTGAGTCCCTACATTACCCACGTCAGTAATTCTGTTAGGATAATATACAATATGTTTCTTTAAAAAAATCAATGCTATATTAAATTGTACATGTAAACCTTTCTATTTTTTCAGCGTTATACCTTTCAATTAAAGCAGTGAATTCAGTAATCGTTGGATCCTTTTCATCGAATCGCTGACCCATAATTAAGTCCCAAAATGAATTTATAACAGGAAATTGGAAAAAATTATTCATATGAGTATGCTTTCCTGTCTGGGATTGTAATTTTTTCAAAAACTTGGAAATTTCTTCTTGGATTCTAACTTCCATGGAGCTGGAGCCAAAGCCAAAGTCTTTCAAGTTGGAAAGTACGAACCGGCGCTGATGACTAGTGTTTGGTCCATCCCCGCATAGCAGTCCTGTATTCAGATTTTACAATTTGTAGGAAGAATTTCTATTAATAATATGCTTAATAATAATGGTGTAAAATTTTAAAATCTTATTATTACTATAAGATTCCCTACCTTTTCTGTCACCAGCTTCCACAAATAACTTCAGCAGCGGACGCCCAGAAAATTCCTCTTTCACAAAAGCTTCTTTAATCAGTTTCGAGTCATTTAATACTACTGTTCTGCAATGTAAAATGGTGACATTAAATTGTTACACAAATATTTTGAAACACATCTTTGAAGTATTTGCTTAATTTATTATAAATTCATTAAATTAGAAAACAATTTCGGATCTTAATAAGGTATTTCGTATTAATTTAATTTATTTACATGTACTTACGGAAAATTGCCAAGTCGAAGGAAAAGTATCGGGCCATAGGTTTTTGACCATTCCATGAACTTCATGGGTGGGTTTCCCCTTAAAAGTGGTAGATGTCCTAATATAGGAAGGCCCCATGGTCCTGTAAAAATATGTCGTTGATATATTTAGGTGCCGTATACCCTATAATAGTACGCCCCGCGTACTATCCTTTGGACCTCTCAGACCCGCGTAGTATTACAGACCGGCGTACTGCCGTTTAATAGCGTGTTAAATTGACCCGCGTAGTATTCAAACGGAGACCTCTTAGACCCGCGTAGTATTACAGACCCGCGCATTATTATATGATATACGGTACATATATTTAATTGTGAAGATATCATTTTACACATCTGTTTTTAATGTTATCCGGCCCCATATATGTACGTAACAATAATGGATAGTTGGAAATATAATATGAAAATGTAATTAATATTACCTGGTGGGTAGGATTTACATTTATTTTTGTATTTAAGTAATGCCCGAGCAATTATGAGAATTATAAACGCTATCAAAATTTCGGTAATCATTATAATAATTTTGAACGATGTAGAGAGGGGGAAAAGGAAAAAATTGCTTCACTGATACTAAAACTATTTTGTTAGATACATGTACTGCACTTATAGTGTTAATAAGCCAGTGACAATTCTTTTATTTTGATTTTTCTGCTCCACTGCTCAAAAGCCAAACTTCCAACTCCAACTGAGAAAGAGACCCGAGTACACAATGTTTCATGGATAAATATAATTATAGGTAATTATGGTATTATCACATTTCAGCTGCGCAAAATTGTCTACCTTACCTTCTAATCGTAATTGTACAAAAATTGATTCTTTTTCTTTCAAGTTGCCTACTTGGATTAACCTTCGAGGTGATCATGCTATTTAAAATATCCTCGACCCTTACTTTGCTTCGCTCTACAAACTAACGTAAGTATAGGTTAGCATTTTTTGCACTGCCCAAAAAACTCCAGTGAATTGTACACTTGCAGTTTACTCATACGATAAGCTATAAACGTTCAAAAATCACACTTGTCTATATACGTAATAGTTTTGTATTTAATTATTACTGAGTACTTGAACAGTCACATGCAAGAATTACAATTTTAAGGAGCAACACATACACGTCATAACAATCATTAATATTTATTGAGCTGATTTTGTGAGAAATATTTTAAATAAATTAAGGAATAAACTTGGAGTAATAACTATGCACACATTTTAAAGTACTTACCGTGTATTTCCTAACAGTACAGTTCACCATCTATTAATCACCTTTCAATACGATGCACAACCTTCAATTTACAAAATCTTAGAGAAATTAGGTAGATATAAAGGTAATTTTGCCTCACAAATCCCACGAAAACGTTTTACTAAACCCATTTAGCTTGTTTTTCCCAGAATTGAAAAAAAGTAATTCAAAGTAATATCAAAGAGGAAATCCATGACAGTCAGAATTGGAGAATCTACGCTTGGAAAGATCAGAAACTATAGTGCCAGGAAAAATAAGAACTATTAGATTTCATCATTCGCCATCGGTGATGGATTTTCTTTGAAAGTCGCGGCTAAATGGTACAAAAATTTTGTTTTTGTGCCTAATGGGGTTAAGGTGAACTCTGCATTCTGCATAGAAAAGTGCGACATCTTGGAAAACGTCATTTGCACCCTTAAAATAATCAAAATATTTTTTACCAAGACTAGTCGTTCCAGCAGGACTAGGACTCAGCCTCAGCTTATCGGCCAAAATCGTGCATAACTGAGCCTCAAAAACAAAATTCTGTACTTCATCAGCAGCCCCGAAAGACCACATCATCCCCGGACTTGAACCCGCTGGAATATCTAGTGTTAATCCATATTTGACACAGTTTTCAACGCTACCCGCCGCAAAAATTTGAAGTCACAGGAGTCACCCCATGAACCACATTACTCTAGTTTAAGATTAAGATTTGGACAATTAATAAGATATTGATTCAGCCAATCACGTCACATTTTTTAAGTACACGATTTAATACACTTTTAAGCACAAAAACCTGCATACTTTTTTACATTTTTTTAATCACAACATTTGAATATAAAATTATTTCAGTTAATTTCCGGTTTTTATAGCTTTAACTTCAATATTAATGAGAAAATACTGGCACGAAAATTTCGTATAGCAACCGACCGGTGCGGCGGTATCATAAATATAAATATTTGGAATAAACTGGGTGATGCTGCATAGCAACCTAGAAACCTTCAGCATTTATGATCAATCTGCCCGTCATAAAGCAGTTAACGAGAAGCAAGTGCACGTACCTACTTAAGTACCAAGCAAAATGGTTACAAAACCACAAACAAGTGCAATCTTAACATATGTATCACACTGTAATAATACGTGATACTAGATATGTAAATATAATAATCGTAAATTTCTTGAACAATACAATAAACTGGTAATTTGTCTGCATGACATTTGCCATGTCTACTAAATTATAATATAAACAACAAACAATGACTTGCTGCGAGCTTAGTGAGCTATACTTCCTAGCTGTAAGAAATCCAATCGGCTTTATCCAGGAAATCCGCTACAAGTCCAACATTTTCAAAAACAATAGTAGCCAGTTTAAGATCAGTTTCAGCAAAGTTTCGGCTGTTCGATAGCAACTTTTGCAAATCTCTGCAAACCTGGGCCGTATCGGAACTACGTCCATCTTGTGTAAACGACAGAACCTGATAAAACCGCTTGTTGTGTGTTGACTATTTATATTATACAAAAACATGTAATTACTGCCAAAAACTGCTTATACTGTTTATAAAATAAACAAAAATCGGTATTGCGAATTTAGGTGTACTAGCTAATTAAAGATCGCGCATATAATATTTATGTACAATTTAAAAACTAAATAACTTACGCGCTGTGCCAGAAAATACGACCATTGTTTTAGAAAATTCAGGAAATCACCAGATAATATCCCAAACAAAGTGGGATCAGTGACTCGGCAGGAGAGAAGTAAGTTCAGGGTATACTGCAACCATGGATCGAGAAGAAATGAATCCACTAAAGTAGATGAGGACTTCTTTGCGTCGTGTCTTTGAGCGAATCCAAACAATTCAAGCAGCGTTTTCCACAACGTCGCTTCACAGTCTGGAGTACAAGCCTAGAATTATTGTAAGATAAAAGTAATATATTTATTTTAAATTACTTTAACACCAACAACGCTACCAACAGTGTATTATAAATCAGGGAAGTGGTAACTAGCTCCAACTATTACCTTCTGAATGAGACCAAGGATGTAAAATTGGAAATCAGCAAGTGTCGCCTTCAACTGCTTATCATCTGTAGATAATTCTTCCACCTTTAAAAATACATAACCCATAAATCAATTAGTTTACGATTATTACATAAGTCGCACGGAACAATATTGCCACGCAATAGAAAACAATTTAGTGGGATGGGGGGGGGGAGGGAGGGAAGGAGGAGGAGGGGATTCATGAAAACATAAATTTGATGGTCAATTAACGTGCCAAAACAAGAGAAGACTGAAGGTCGGCTTGCAATAATGACATCAGAAATACTAAATGGGATGAATCGATCAAGGCATATTGCATCAACGGAAGCAAGCTTCCTAGCCTAAATCTTATTGGACAACTCTGTAATTCATTCATAGAAATATACAACACCTTATAAATTTTGTAAATGTCCAAAAGGAAAAGATACTTGTCAATGAACACGATGTTTACAATTTTCGATACCAAAAAAAAACTTTTTAATTAATTTAATTTTACCTGGGGCCAATCAACGTAGTGTGATTTATCCTGGGACATGACTGTCAAAATTTTACAGACACGCAGCTTAGAATTCCAGTCCTTCGAATTAAAAGATAGCTGCTGTTCCAACAAAGCCATGAAATATGTGTCGCGAATAAAGCGCTCGGCTGGATATTAAAATGACAAATGTATAATAAATGACTTAATAAATTCCACGACCCACAATCAACAAAGATGGCAATATTATTTAAGTGAACTGATCAGGACAAGGGGCCGATAAAGTACCTATTATAAATGTTACATTATTTTGTAAAATAGTGCTTGGGAGGCGGAAAAAACAAAACGGCATACGAATGAACACATTTATCAGGTGTATCACTTGTCTGGTCGCAGAATAGGGTAAGCTTACTCAAGTAGTGCTTTCCAACGCTCTGGACTTGCATGCGACACAAAAATTCCAATCCAACATTGAGGAAACTTGGCTCATTCCGAGCAACGCACAAAATCTTCATAAACCCATACAAAAACCTGGAAGTCAACTCAATTACTTGGCCAGCGTCCTGAGACTGGATTTTGAGATATAGTTGAATGAGGAATGTGAAAATTTTCATTTTAGATCTCAAATTTTTGTTTTTATTAGTACTAGACGAATAATCATCCATGGAAGGAAAAAACTGGGAATGATAATGAGCGTTGAATGATGTAGCTGGTGCAAGCGGAATTTCCATTTCAACCAGTAGCTTGTTAATGAACGAAGATATTGAGTCAAATACTTGATCATAGCTTATCCCAACGAGCTGTAAAATCTTACTATCATTTTCACATAGAATGTCTATTACTTGAGAGGAAATAGCTGGAGTAGAATGGACAATAAGATCCTTATTAAAAATAAAGCACAAATATGAATTAATTACACGAGCAAGTTTATGTAGTAGATCTAATCTACAGGCTTTGCAAATAACTGAGATCAATTAAGTCAATAAATAAAATACAAAAACGAACTCTTTGGCTTATAATTTCCATATAAACTTTACAAACCATGAGGGCTACCCGTATCGCTTGGGTATTGGCCGTATCAGCCTGAATCAGAAATTCTTCAAATTCCTTTGGGCATGCACCAACCCATGCTTCTAATTGCGTTCTCATTTGACCTATATTCAGAATGCCCAACATACAGTTAACGGTAGGGGCCGAAAACGTGAAAATTTCTTTCCAATCAAAATTTTCTTCGGATTTCGAACTTATGGTACAAAAAATATCGGAAATATTATTCTGCGCGACGAGAGACATTCCAGAAGAAGATGCAATCCTAAATGCCATTTTAGAGTAAAAAATCAACTCATCCAAGTGAATTTGACTTCTAACTGCTGCAAGATTGTCTAAGAATTTATAGAATCCAATTTGAAATGCATCATTTCCAATCCTGAAGAACTTAAAATCGTCACTAAAAGGCAATAACCACACATAAAAATAGCATTGACATTTTCCTGAGCTTTAACACAAATTTTGCACTTTATGATAATACTGCATACATATTATACCTTTAAGCAGATATCGTCGGTGAAGAAGTATTTTTGCCTAAGCCCAGTTCAAACTTAAAAGCATTATTGCATAAGTCCATACGTTGTACAAAAGCATTTTCCCCAATTCCATGCAAATCTGTCGTGTTCAAATCAGCAGTCAGTGCATTTTAACTGATTTTGATGTCGGTTGTTTGCAAAACAAAAAGATGTTACATGTGCTAACTGAATTCCCCGCTCTCCAACATGTAAATATACCAATTTGTATCCACCACATGTACCAATTTGTACCAATATCTCCAACACAAAAAATATGTAAATATACCAATTTGATGATTTTAGAAACTCGGGATTAGCATTGTAACCATGTAATCCTATTTACTGTATTTTGTTGACATAGCTCATTTTAATTCCAGCATAAATTGTAAATAGGTCATTTTGGTTCTTCATAGACGGTATGGACTTAAGCAATAGTGTTTTTAGCTTTGGACTGGACGTAGACAAAACTGATTCTTCACCGACGATATAGATTATCTCTTAGCACGAAAGGATTTGTTTCTGACTTACGGAGCAAATAGATCGAAGAAGTAATAGAATAACAAAATTTCTTGATGAAAAGATGATATCAGCTCCTCATTAATTTTCAAAGGTTCCCCACATTTGAAGCTCCATTCATCAATGATTAAAGGCAATTCTTCAAACGTCTTGTACCATTTTCCCACAAAGAGTTTCTTCTCATTATCCCCTAGATTCAAAATATTGAGCCAATACTAAAATAAATGACAAAGAAAAATAAAGGATTGAGAATTGAAACGTTGTGAAGAAAATGGAGAATGGAGATTGGAAATATCAGTAACCTGAACCACGAATACGACCAAACGAATCAAAATGGTCCCAAACAATTCCACCTAATAACTCTGACACACGTTTATTCCACAGTTCGGCAATAGTGACATGTTTTCTGAAACGAGGAAGGAAGTTAGACAAAACAGGTAGGTAGTTGAAATTACGTATAAACGAATAAAAACTGTAAAAAACTGCAATGCACTCAGTCAGTACTTGAGTGATTTAATCCTTCAGAGATTCTCTAAATATATACTTAAATACTTACACGAATCGAAAATCACTGCGTATCATAAGATAAACGTGCCAAACAACACCGGCTTCTTCGTTGGCGCGACCAACTGGTCCCAGCAAACTCGATCTAGGCTCAGCAGCAACAGAAACCGTGTCAAGTGTTCCCTCTAAGTCATTACAGTATTTCCTAGCTTTAAAGAATTTTTCAAGGGGGAACGATGCTAGTAAAGTCATGAGAACCTTAACCTGCGAGATGTCTTCATCTTGTGAATCACAATATTCAACGAAATTCTAACCATAGCAAATGCAGTAGTAATGTAATGAGCACATTTATATGAACTAAAACACCGAAACTAAAAAGTAAATAATAGTTAAAAATTAAATAATGACACATGCACTGACCCTAAGGGCACAAACAAAGCCGTCCTTTAATAATACTTGCAAATAAAAGTTAGTCGCAGCACTTCCGTCAACAGGATTTTCAGCAGGCTGGGTCTCGTTAAGATCTTGACTGACAACTAGCGGATAAAGTAAGGACAAAAATATCCACAGAAATTTGCTAGTTAAAGACCCTGATTCCACTACTTCTTGCTCACATATTTGTATCCATTCATCAACTTTTTTCTCCATTCTAGGAATGAGTAGGGGATCCGTACAGAACTCGAACATTTTGCTACAGACAACCCGTTGACTTAAATTTGATGACTCGGGTAGAGCTTCATACAAACGAATTATTTGCTGTTGAGTTTTTTGCGAAAGAAGTTTCCTATTTGATGCCAACAAAATACAATATTTTATTGCCCCTAAATATCAAGTACATACAAAGTACGACACATTGATATTAAAATTGATTTACGCAGTTCTCTTAAATAACTTACACTGCCTTTATGGTGAACAAGCAAAGCTTAACGAGACGATGGACAATGGATTCTAAATCTGACCGAGAGTAACTCATACAAATTATGCACACCCGGAGACTACTTTCAAGAACGACAGGCAAGGACGATGTATTCAAAGCCTCAGGACAAAGTTGCTCAAGAAATAGGATCATTGCACTAAACAAAATATCCGAATAAATATTATATTACAATCCATAAAACTTATTATTCAAACTATAGATTGACAACATCCAAACTACTATAGTATATAAAGATTAAAAAAATTCTCACTCAAATAAAGGTATATTCGTTGTATCCATCATTTTGCTGACAAAGTACGGTAATTCCACTCTCATGAAAATCGATGGAATGCAATCAAAAATATCAGTGGATGTGGTTACTGAAGAGTATGACAACTCCATGAGAGATTGCTGTCGATATTGTTTGAAGGTGAACATTAGATGATTTAAAATTCTCAGCAGAGGTAGCTGAACAGAAACCAGACCCATGAGAAGTGTTTTCTTCAACGCATTACCCACATCTGGTTCCATTCGTAAAGCCAATAATATTGCACGGTCGTAGGAGAAAGCATTTTCTAAAAATGCCAATAATTCCAAGCATAAAGGCTCGTCCGTTGAGGAGTGAAGGGTTCGAAAGACATTTCTAAGTAATTTCTCCAAGTGAATGGCGAACAAGGAAAATCCATCTTGAGTCTTGTAAATTAAAGACAGTATACCATATATCACCACTTTGACCGAATCTTCCAGAGTATCCTCAGTTGTCAAATGCACACATTCTACTACAATGTCTTGTCCAGTCGTTTTCATTATCCTGCAGCATTGTTCATCTCTTAAAACGTCTCGTAGAAATCTGAAGGAGCTCAAATTAAATCCTTGCCTACACATGGCTATCAAAGTTTTCATCAAGCCACCTTTCAACTCACTTCCACTTTTTTTGCAAACTTGAGAAATGACTTCAGACAAATGTGAGTCCAGCAGGTCAGTTTCATTTAACTTTAAAAGCTCAAGAGTTGTTTGGGTGATAGCGAGGATGTTACTTTCATATTCAAACCAACAAGAATTGGAATGTTCACTCATAACTGACCCAATCACTCGGTACTGTTGTACAATTTCCCGAATGTCACTTCTCGTACTCTCAAGACGACGATCCTTGTTTTTAGTCTGGAGTGTTAGCCGCTGTAAATCCAAGCAATGGCACATGATGCAAGCCTTGTGTCTCCCCACAATTTTTGCTCTAGGGTTGTGATGACAAGCCATCACTACTGTGTAGTTCGGATCCATTCCTATTGTTGGATTCTGTTAATTATAAAATGAAAGGAATTTTGAAATCACCACAACCACACATAAACGCCGACTTTCCCTGGTTTTTGGTTACAAGGTATGCAATAATAAATTGCTAATGGCCATAAATTCTCTGCTGCCATGATATCATTGCGTTGTAACTCATTGTATTTTACTGTAATTGTTTTGTTTTAACCAAGGAGGATATTGAGACCCGCGAGCTATGTCCAACTATGATCCCACGAATCAGTATGTGGGGCTGACTGTGGACAATCCTGAATAGTAAATAATTAGTATTAAAATTTAAATTCCTGAAGTTTTTACTTTAAATACAAAGAAATTAATTTTAAACACAAGGTATTTACTTTAAACTGCCCAGTAGTGAGTAGTTCAGTCCGGGAAAGTGCTCTCAAGATATTTTCGTCGGCTAGGTCGCAGTCCACCCGACGAAAATTCGGGTGGCGGGTCAGTTGCAAAATTCGAGAGTCAGGTAGGTTGCAGAAAACTGACAGTTAATTGCAGAATTTTTGGTCGAGTAAGTTGCACTTGTACCCGACGGTATACGGACATTTTCCTCAGGGGACATTATCCCCCCAGGACATTATCCCCCCAGGACATAATCTCCCCAGGACATAATCTCCCCAGGACATTATCCCCCCAGGACATTTTCCTCCCAAATCGTACAGAGGACATTTTCCTCCCAGCATCCAAAACACATGCCAAAATGAGCGAGTATTCCTTTACGAAAAATTTGTGTATTCATAGATTTTCTCCATAATATGCAAAAATCTTAAGTTGGTAGTTAGGAACCAAAATTTTCCTTTTCCCATTTTGTTGTGATGTAAAGATTAAGCAAATATTTATTAATTAAAGGCAACGAATTTCATGTCAGTAATATTGCAAAAATCTTGTAGTCTGACCTCAATGCAAACAATGCTTAGTTAAAAACCAATATAGAATCTACAATAATTATTACCAGAAATTCGTTTTCAATAGGTTATACGTATATAGTAAAACTTGTGCTGAGTTTAGGTACCTACTGAAGTAAATAATTAAAATGGACATTAATAATCATATGTTGCGGTAAACTTTCACACTCAGAAATTAATGTACTGCATTATTACTTCTATTATTAAAACAAAATACTGAATTCTAATGTTTAAATATAAAATTGAAATATGAACTATATAAAAATGTTTAAATAATCATAAAAATCGTATCAGCATATGGTAACGAAATAATATTCTGTAGGTAAATATAACTTAAGCTAGGTAATACGAAACATGTCATAGTAAAAAAAAGATACACGGCTAAGCAGAGTAAAACTAAGCAGAAAATCTTAAAGGAATACTCGCTTATTTTGGTATGTGTTTTGGATGCTGGGATGAAAATGTCCTCTGTACGATTTGGGAGGAAAATGTCCTGGGGGATAATGTCCTGGGAGGATAATGTCCGGGGGGGATTATGTCCTGGGGGGATAATGTCCATGAGGAAAATGTCCTACAACCCCCGACGACCATCGGGTAGATTTTCTCGAATTTCGTCGGCCCAGGGGCGTCGGAACCTATTTTCGCAAGGGGGGGGCAAACACTAGGGTCAATTTTTACCATGGGTGGCAGGCCTATGCTTTAACATGGGGCATCCGTTTTCCAGGGGGAGCACTCTGCCCCCCCCCCCGGTTCCGACGCCACTGCGTCGGCCTGATTAATCAGGATAAGAAATTCGGAATTTGAACTAAACTATGAACGCTATTAATAATGTTTTAGCATTCACACGAACAAAATATTTATGACGAAGGTATTGAAAACAGTTTTTATAGATTACTGTTTATTCTTAGGCTTCTTATTAACTCTTAATTTTATTCACTTATTCTCCTCTCGAGGTTATTTTAATGCCACCGGCGAATTTCCAATATTTCCTATATTTTTCATGGGCATGAATTACCGCCTGGGGGCATTACTTATTAAACGAACCCTACAAAATTAAGATGTTAATATCAGTAATCCACATAAATTTGAATTATTTTGATTTTGTTATAATAAATCGATAAAAATTGAGGTGACTAAGATTCAAAAAATGATTAGTCAACAAGATGGAAATTATTATTGCTTTATTCCCCTTTCTACTTCGATGTAGGTAATCGACAAATAGCGATTAATTATGAATTAAGATTTCAGATTTCAATCTTGTAATTTATGAAGCTCCCCAGCCGGTGGTATCCCGGTATCCTCGAACATTATACCATGTAAAAGTATACAATTCGAGCGTACTTACTCCCGTTTGGGAGCATTTCAATTCACAAATTTTTGGGAGTATTTTGCTCCTGTATGAGAACACTCTCCCTGACTGCAGTTAGAAAACATAAGTATTCTCTATCCTTTCAAACAAGCGGGCCAATCAGGGAACTGATGGGCGAAGTGGCGAAGCTAACTTTTCCGCTTCAATGCAAAATGTAAAAGTAAATTTTCAACCGTAGTTGAAATACACCAAAGTATTTAAACCTAAATATTGTCCACTAATTGTTAATAATAACTGTTAAAAAATTAATCGTGAAAACTTACTTACAAAATGTTCTATGGACTGGACCCCAAATAGACAGAACGAAAAACAGTAAGTTATTTATTTGGAAACCTGTATTCTAACATCGCCGGAAATCACCAGCCAACGAGAAAACCTGAAAACTGAACAAGAAGAAATGAGAAAACGACGAACTGACTAGTACTAGTGACACAATTGACGATTGCAACATGATTGCAACCCTTTGACAGATTCCCGCCATTGCAGTTGAAATAGTGCTGTCTTCATTTTACATAGGTTTTCTAGACTGAGGGATCGTCCATAAATAATTCATGATCTAGGTGGGTGGGTTTTTAAAATCTCTTCAGTTAAGACAATGCTAAATTTTTTGTCATTCTATTGTTAGGGTGGGTGGGTTTATCCAGAAAATGCCAGATCATCGATGACATTATTTAAATACGATCCCTAAGAAGTTCAGTTTTGCAGTGAGTCAAACCCAAGGGCAAACCAGAACAGAATCAGTTAAACTTCGAATACTTCAAGTACCTAACATACCAGCAATCGTAGGGCATCTACTTAATAGGTATTCTATATCTGTGGCCCCAACCGCGGTTGGTATGCCGAAGGGCTGGGGTTCAAATCTAATTTTTGGTATTATTTTTTAATTAATAAAATCGTTCAACAGGATTAGTGTTGCGTGATCCAACACCGTTCTGGTACTCAGTCTAACAGGATACACTGCACATCACTAACTATAGTCCTGTTGACCGCGTTTAACAGGATTCACTGTGGATGTCCGAGTAACAAGAAAGCAGTTACAAATTAACAGTAAAGTAGTCAATTCACTCCTATTTTTCTAAGCGTGTAGAGCCGTACATATTATAATGATATGTAAAACCTAAATTGAGGTATTCATTCATAGCTTCATCATAATTTTCCACCTAAACTATGTAAATATTATAAATAATACTAAACACTCAAACTTTAACATTGCGTAGAACTCCTGTGTACTGTACATACGTCATTGTTTTTTATTTATTTAGCTGTCATACGTTTTATTTTTGGTCTGATAATTGTACGGTTACAGGTGGTAAATTGAAAAATACAAAAATACCTCAAGTTTCATTAAATATTATCTGCTACATAATATATTCATAATACCCAGAAACAGAGTTAGAGAGGCATATATATATATTATGTACGGAGGGAACACGCCAACAAATGGGGCAAGGAAATAACTGGGAAAAATACACAATGCGCAATTCACTGTTTTCACTTCTTTTTCTTATTTCCGTCTTGCTGACGGGCAGCTTTCACTTGGCGAAATATAAGATATAGATAGATATACCTGTATATCTACTGAATCTACTCTGTTACCCGCTTCTTATGAATTTTTCCGTACTCTTCTTTTCTTCATGCAGCACAAGTCGTCACAACACACTAATCGCGATAAGTAAGTTTAGCTGTTTAACTTTAATTTGTGGGTTTACCTTTTGGGTGTTTTACTTGAAGGTTTCTTGTCCATTTCAATTTAACACATCATTATTTATTGCAACAGTTTTGTTTGAATTTTGCAACAGATTTATAATTATTATTATGATTTCAAGAGAATTTAGAAACAAAATATATAATAAATAAAACCGGTATTTTCATATTACATATTCAGCTTATACTTATTATTTTTATTTGTGATTATGTAATAATAATTATTGTTGAGTTGTTGCAATCGGCTATCGGCTCTTGCAGTGCAGTCTTATAATTTAAATTCACAGATTCCGTTAAGGGAGGGAGAAAGCAACATAAAAATGCAGTCGGTTCCAACCTCATCTGAGAGTTCTTCGGTAGAGAAGCCCTTGACAAAGAAACAGCTTGAAAGATTAAATCGCCAGGAGAAAAAGTGTCAAGCTAAAGAAATGGTAAGCCACACCTAATACCTTACATTCAATCTTGAAAATCAAATTTGGATCTGTGAGCTGACTATAATTCTGAGTTTATTGGTGTTTTTTTACTGTTTTTACTATAGCCTCTAAGACTAAGAAGTTTGTAAATATTATTCCAGACATTTTGAGCATCTAATAATATGGTGTACTAACATTGCTAAGATTAAAACATTTTTTAATTTTAATTTTAGCAATACACTCAAGAAGTTGGGGCTGCAACTTTAGTAGCATTGGACGACCAACGAGGTGATTTTCAAATTCCACGCTCATCCTTTATAGTCTTTGACCTGAATTGACCTTAGCCACAGGCATGACTTATAGGTAATTAATTAGTTCGCATTGTCTATACTTTTAGAGAAACTGGGAAATATTGAGAAGGGTATGGATAAAATCAATGACGGTATGAAGGAAGCGGATAAGTTATTGTCAGCTTTGGAACAAAACCAGTCAAATTCTGACACTTCCTGTTTCATCACCTGATAGATAATGCTCATTCGTGCAGCATACCGCGTACTTATATCAACCTTTTGACGAGTCCTACATTTATTAAAGTTGTTATTTGTATAAATTATAATGCATTTAATTAATGTCGTGAACGATTATTATTACACTGAATACATATAAGATGGTTACGTAATTTACGGATTTTTGTATGTTTACAATTTTTTATTGTTTTGTAACTTTGCTGAGCAATTAATATATTTATAAGTGATATTCAACAATTTTGTGATTTTTAGGCTTCCCACTTTCTACGTCAACTAACGTTAATACATATAAATACTTTTTTATTTACAAATAAAATATTTACTTCCGGTTATGACTATTGCAGTTGTGCATATCAGTGACTGAATGCAGTTTAATCTCTATATTACTTTTATAATCTAACAGGGCCGGACGAAGGAATTCCTTTCGGGTAGCAATCTGTTTCCGTACAAAAACCACTATTTTAATTTTATTGATGGTTTCCTTTGGAGAAGCAAAATGTTGTATTTGCATCTTTTAGAAAAGTTTAAAATGTTCTTTTTACTTGACTCAGAAAATTCCAAAATTTTCTATTGACATGTTTTGAGAAAAGTGTTAAATGTTTTATTCGCGTGTTTTTAAAATGTGCAAAAACATTTATTTTGCATGTTTTTGAAAAGTCAAAATTTTCTTTTTACATATTTTTTAAAACTGCAAAATGTTCCATTTACATGTTTTTTGAAAATTTAAGCAGCGGGGGCTGCCTGCGCTGGCCGCATTATCCGGCCCTGCAATCGACCACCAATGTAATGTATTTTACACGAGGTATTAGTAACATTTGTAACATTTTATTACTTTCTTACTTTTGTTACATTTTGTGCATCAACATTTTAACATATTGATGCTTCCATATAAGTATGTACGTTTACATTCTAAATTCTAGCATTTGCCTTCATTTTCCACTTTTATATTTAATCTTGAATAAACTGCAAATAAAGATACACATGGAAGTCAAAACACCAATAGTCCATGCAGAAAAGCAAAAGATAAAATGCTGCAATCCAATAGGCATGTAACTCACATCCATCATGTCATTAGTTATTCTGGATAGTTTCTCAAAGGCCTCGGTCCCTTTCTGACTTGACATCCAATCTCGTCCCCTCCTTTTGATTTCCTGGAAAGCATCCTTCTGACCCTTGAGTCCATGACCCGTATCTCGTAGTCTGCTCATGGCTCTGCTCACCTCTTCCAAATACTTGGAACCCTTTTGAACAGCTACACTGTGCCATATGCTGAAGGAGGGCTGAGACGGGAGGAGGGATTCAAACTCGGTACTAATGTAGTGTCAAATACGCCCCAATTAAACTCCTCCCTATAAAGTCAAATGTGAGGCAGGCTACGTTCTGATCAAAAAGTGCGGATTCCATACACTTTGTATTTTTTTCATATTGGACTTTCTCCCGGGGACTAATGTACACGGGGGACTTGGACTGCGTGTAGAAATTGTAACCAGCGTCCCCTGGGTAAATCTCGGCTTTTATTTGGTATTCCGGGCGTTGGGACAGCTCATAAAATGTCCGAGGGACCCGTTCTTCGTGGGGAAGGGTGAGATATGAGATGAGGTTGCAATTGTAACAAGTTCCAACTACGAGGGAGTACATTGCAAACAGAAAAAGAAAATTAGGTCAGTTTGGTGATGGACGAGTTCACCCATAAATCCGAGCCAGGTCCCATTCGGTAGCTGATGCAAGGGGGGAACTTTTACATCCAGGTCATAGGTGAAGTTGTACGCTTGGGAGAGGTGGGTCAGTAGCCTCTGGCCAAAACCCATATTATTCGGTATTGGTTTCTTATCGCTTCCAATCATTATAAAGTAGGGTATTCCAAACATGCCAACGATTAAATGCTGCCCGTTCAAAGGTGCCAAAGGAGACGATAACGATCTAGGCGGAAGATAGTTTATAACTTCAAATTCCATTTTACTATAGTCACGGTTGTTCCAAAACTTCCAAACAGCAGCAGTAGAACTACTATCATTTTTTACAGTAGTAGTATCACTAATATTCCAGTTCCAGTTCCAGTACACACCAATTTTGTATTTTAAGCGCTGAATTTCATGCTTTTCAAATGCCTTCATTATTTCTGTGAGGTCACTGCTGACAAAAACGTACTGCGTTGGTGTTGAGTGCGGTGAATTACTATCAGGAGTAGCAGTACTGGTACTCCAAGGCTATTTTAGCGTAATTATAGCCATTTAGGATTTGAACAATGTTAAGACAGTGTGCTGAGTATTTTGGTGTTTGAGGATCCTTGTGACTTATTATTACTGGCATATATCTTGTAATATTTTTTTTACATTTAACAGAGCTTGGTATATAAAGTGTGTGTGTCTGTTCTAGAGTGTCTGTTAAAATCCCAAATTCGAATTCTAATTTTAGCATGGTGTGGGCACTACTTTCATACAACCACTGAACGGAGCAAAACTGGTTTGCCGATGAAGGGTTTCGTCTTCGGCCAATGAACATAAAGGGTTTAGTAATGTATTACCCTGTACAGGTAGAGATAGAGAATTGGTGATGCTCACTACTTGTGAGTTGAAAATTAGGAAGGGACAATACAGAGGAATTATGAATTTGACCATGATTAATAGTCCTGACGAGATGGTCATTGGGATTTTGATAGTTGAGATAGATCTATTATTGAATACAAGAATGGAGCAATACTACTTTCTTCTTTTTACTAAACAACTTTGAGCGGTGACGACTGGTAAACGACAAGGCGTCGTGTAGAAAGCACAAAATCGAAAATGGCTTTCTTGGTTCTATTTTTATTTTTAAATGGAAAAAAGACGATTTCACAGAAGTCGAAGAAAAAATTAGTATTTGTATTTATTATGCGCACGTGGTTTTTTCCACCTGCTTCGGCTTTACACATACATAAAGTAAAGCCGTTTCATAATATTTGTGTAATATTATGTAAGTACTGCTTTACAGTTGGCATTGCTTGAATTTCTTATATATTATTATCAACGTATAATATAAACTTGGTCTTCACCTTGAACTCGAGCCTTTTCATACTTGCTACGCTTATTGTAAGAAAGCTAATTTTAAAAGTTACACTTTACTTACATTTAGAAGCTACTACAAGTATTAATAATATTGAGTTTGGTCTTGGCTGTCTACTTTATAGTAGTACTAATTGAGTTTCTTCTATTACCTGTCTGTATTGACACGACTGAGCACTGAGCACGGGTTTCAGTTCGCAATTATTATATTGCAAATATTAATATGAATTATAAATGGCCGTGTGAATTTGGTGAGTTCCTTTAAGGATTGAACACAATGCTATTCCCGCAAATAAATGTGGTGCCCGTCATCAGCACCAATCAATGTGCCAACAACAATAAATAAAATATACATAGTAGGAAAGTAGGATGTAAAGAGCTTTTGTGCCATGTTTTTGTTATTGCTAGTCTCACATACTGAATTTTGAAAATGTATTGATACTTTGATACCTTTTAATCGACTTACCTTGCCCTTGCCCCACTGATTGCTATAATGCTAAGCTGAGCTATGCTGTTGCTATATAGAGAAGTTTTCTCTTACTGAACTCATGGATGCCTGGTAATTGGCAGTTACATGGGAGAGGGGGATTGACAATTTGAATTATGGCTTAGAAGTCTGTGTTATGAAGCAATTGACAATGGAGTGCTTTTATGTGTACTACAATAGATACAATTTTAATTTTATTTTGAAGACATTTAAGAATAAGAAATCTGTATGTATTACATTTTATTTGTGTTTGTAGAATTAAATAGAATGAGTATTACGGGAAGGAAATTATACCAAAAACAAATAAAAACGATATCGAGAAATCATGAAAGTGTTTTATCACAACCATTATCATAACTTATCTCCCTATATATGAATGTTTTAAGTTCAAATAACTTCAATTTACATTTTTTGTAGCGGGGTGTACTGAATTCGTGATGCGCTTTTGTTCCCAGTGAGTATTTTATAGAGTTCAACTACATATAGCACATTAATACATTAATTGAAGCATGTACCTATGTGTCTGAATTTATTGGTCTTATTTAAAACACATAGGCATAATAACGCATGGTAAATAATTACTAAATATAGGTACGATTTAAATAAACAATATGTAGATACATAAGAAGGAGCATACTCGTATTTTTGATTACACGTCGTCCGTTTGTCTGCAGTATCATCAGCAAAAACGGCAACTATATATACCTACCTATGTACTAGTAGCTATACTTTCTCGGTTCGATATTTCTGTGGAGTGTGGAGTTTAGGTGAAGTATAGTATTTCCATGCGCAGACTGCAGCTGTAAAACTTTCTCTTTCTCTTTTGCACTTTCTTACTCGGCACAGGACGAGTCCTATTACGATATCTACTCGATTCGATCAGCCGCTCTTATATGATTTCATGCTATTTGTATATCCTTCTCCGCCACAACAATAATCAGAGAAACGACTTCCAGATACTTTCATTTCGACTCTGGGGATTATTTTGTGGTGGTTACTGTCTTTCCACATTTTGATTTTTTAAAATTGTATTTCGAAGTGTATTCGAAGAAGGAATAATCCCCAATTTTATAATCTTTCAGCTTGTGTTGCTTTGGGATATTTCGGATTAATTCTAGAAGCAATAGCGAATAAAATTTTAACAATGTCACGTAATAATCGGGCCTCATCCGAAAAATCTCTGCCAGAGACACCTGACAGATTACCACTAACTATGACGCAGCTGGATCGCTTAAATCGTAAACAAAAAAAATTAGAAGAAAAGGAATTGGTAATGTGTTTTAATAGATATATCAATTACTATAAATACTAAACTTTGCTTCTAGTTAAAATAATATAATTTTTAATTATTTCATAGTTACTTTTTTGGGGATTTGGAACTTTGGGAGAAAATTTATTTACAAATGAACCCTGTGTGTGAATAATTAATGATTTTGTGTACATATATTTGAAATTTTAGTACTATGCTGGTGAAGTAGGAGCTGCAACATGTGTTGTATTGAACGAGCAAAGAGGTTAAAAAACACAAAAATTATAAATTACTAAGTTGACCTGGAGGGATGACCAGTCTTGAGCTTATTTAAACTACATATTTAAATAAACTTCTATTTTCAGAGCAACTACAAACTATAGAAAAGGAAGAATGGACACAAATGGATGAGGTGGAGAGACTTCTGACAGAATTAGAAATGTCGACGTGTTACTATGTATTCTGTCACTGTTGTGGATTTTGTCAGGACCTACCGTCACCATGTAATAAGAATAAGTAAGGAGTTTTGGCTTTCTGTATTCGTCTTTATAAAAATCAGAGTTGCACCCATATATACATTTCTAAAGTTTTTAATTGAAGCAAAAATCAACATAACTTTTGATATGCTATAATTTAAAATTATTTAAAACTATGACGGCATTATACAGGAAATCGACAAAGGATGATGGGAAATCATGGAAAAATATAGAAGGAGAAAATATTGTGAGTAGTCAGCCCAAAATCACGCTGCCCCCCGGTGCACCAAGGTACCTGTCCTATGCTGAGCCGATTAGAAAGTAAGTTTACGTTGAAGCCTTCGAAATCCCGTTTACAATTTTTGTACATGTGTACCTACTACATTATCAAACTATATGCCATGTTTGCATTAGTGTGTAAACTTATTTAATATTCGAATAATTACATACTATGTATGTAGAGTCACAAGGACTGCAAGCGAAGATGAAACAGAACAGAATACGAAGCATATATCGGACGCACACGGAAACATTCGAAATATGGCACTGGATCAGAATGGTGTCATTGGAGAGCAAAATCATCAAATTGACAGAATTGCTGATAAAGTATGTACATAAAAAATCAACAAAATTAATAGCCCACGTCACTAAAAAAAATTAAAGTAATTATTGCAATAATTACTGCAATAATTATGCAGTAATTATGCAGTAATTGCATTAAATTAGCAAATAAATATCGTCTGTGAAGAACCAAAATGACACATATCCATTTGTGGCTAAAAACAATATCCACTATCTACAAAAATATTGAAACATGTTTTGAAAGCACTTAAATAGAGTATTTTGCACTTGTAAAAAATATGTTAATAGAACATTTTGCTTCTTTCTAAACCATGTAAATAGAATATTTTAAACTTTTCAAAAACATGTAAATAGAACATTTCACACATGTTTCTCATTTTGTTTTATTGACATAGCACAATTTGATTCTAGCTTAAATTGGATATGGGTCATTTTGGTTCTTCACAGACGATATTAATTATTACTTATTTACATTTTTCGTTTAAAGGTGGAGCAAACCGGAGTGCGAATTGACAGCGCGAATAAAAGGCTTGGGAAACTTCTCCATGCGCCATGGTATAGTCAAAAGTCATAAAACACGAGTGGCTGAAATTTTGTATATATATACGTATACAAGTTTCTTCATTACTGTTCTACTGAATACTACATCTATGAAAATTAAGTAAACTTGTATGAATATTGCAATTAATTACTTTTGTCCCTACTTATACAAACAGTATACTTTTTGTATATTATGTATAATATTACAAACATTTTCATACTTTTGAAATGATTCCCTTTTGCGCCGTTTAAATAACAGCTAATTAATTTTTAAACTAAATCATTTTAAATATGATTAAGTATTCAAGAGTAAGATTATTCAGTGCTTTCTGTGAGTATTGTGAATAACAACCATTGTTGAATTGTGTGAACGTAAACGTGAGGCCTTTTAGTAATTTACTATTGTTCATAAAATTTTAAAACCTTGAAAAATAAGTATTAATGCGCGGCTTTAGTTTATTAATTAAAGAACGCAGTAGTGGTCCCACGTATTTTCAGTATTTTTCTATACCCTATGCCCTATATTCTATATATTACATATTATGTATATCTATTTGAATTGTTGTAAAGGAGCAACTTAAATAATTTAAAAAATATTAAATGTGGGTATATAGCAAAATATTATGATAAAAAAATGAGGTCATTACAAGTATTATTATTAATTGAAGTTGTATACAGTTGAACTGTTCTACGAGTGAATGAAAAATTCTAACCTCCAAACAAAAACAATGGCAACTTTGTGCTATAGTTTTAAAAAATGTATCACACTGCAGTGTATACTATGAACTGTTACCTAAGTTGACGATATAAATATAATAAAATACAGATGCGAGATATAACTGTCGAAAAATTTCATTATTTTAATTTAGACATTCATGGATTGGTATTAAACTGTATGCTATGCTGTAAATCCGTAACCGGTTAAACCGTTCACGGGTTTGAGCCCACTACATCCATTTATTTTGTCTGTTTTGAATAAAATAAGAACCACTGCAGCCGCATCTATTGAATTCTTGGCGTATGAATGCCAAAGGTGGAAGATTTAAGTCCTTGATTCGGCGGCGGCTTCAGTTTCTGTTTGTATTGTATTGTTCCAGTCGATAAGGCGAGTCGGAGAGTCGGACGCTTATGAATATATCTAATTACCTAATAACTGGTTACTTAAAGATATTTATAATTAAGGTTTTCAGGTTCTTTAAATCTCACCTTAAGAATTGACACTACTTATCACTGAAAACTTTCTGACTATATTGACGTGGGATTTATTTTTCATTTTCGTGCATTGACCACTTCCTTTGCCATAGGGTTGGTATAAAGTGTAAAAGCAAAAACTTGAGAATAGTTGAATTAAAAACAGTACGAGTCAACGAGTGACGAGTGTCCTATTACATAAGTTGTGACTTGATTTAAATTTTCAGTCAGCTTCAATTAATAGTTGTTGTATTTTGTGCTTGTACTGGTGACTGGCATTAAATTAAAACTAAAGGAGAATTGAACAATCTACCATTGTCTCTGAATTTATCCATAATAAAGAGTAGTTCAAGTTATTATAGAGAAAAATGTTAGCCGCACTTCAAGAACGTGTTGTTTCCTTGGAACGTGAATTGTCCGCTGTAAAATCACAACTACAGCGGGATTATAAATGGAAAAGCTACATGGAAAGTTTGATATTAGAATTCTTTGGTAAGCTATTAATGATTTTAATTTATGGTTAATTTTAATTCTTGATTCTTATTTGTGGGAAATCAGATTCTATAGTAGATGTTGGCAATATTAAATATGCGTAAATGATCAAATTTAATCATACTGATCGTTTAAGTATTTGGATGTTTTCGAGTATTTGACAGTTGGGAGTTTGACTATAGGTATACGACCACGGAACAAGGATAATTTATAGTATTCTTTATTTCTTAATATTTGAATACTGTTGACTGTACAAAATATATTAGGGTTGGTTAAGGTGAGTAATTGTGATCGGTCAGTGGGTAAATGTGATCGCTGTAATTTGTAGTTTTTAATACGCACAGGAAAATTGACATTATTACCGGTAATAAAGGAATTTCTTGCATCAAATAATAGGGTTCGTTCCTCTATAATGCAAGATATGGTTCCATTATCCGTGCTGATGTTTTCCTGTTAAAAACTTGGGCGATCACAATTACCCGACGATTACGATTAGGTACCTCCACCCAATTTGTTGAATTGACTTCAGGCTTCCATGCTGTGTGAGCATAAAATAATTATATTCATATAGTTACATTATAAGGTAAAAATATCGGTAAAGTCCTAATTGACCATTGTCTTCTCGAGCTATTTACTTTTGACTTTCAACTTTACGACATTGACCTGACTACTTAACTGTCGAAGACGTGGAGCAGTTCGAGAATTTTGAAAAAGATTCAAATAATACTATGTAGGGTAAGGGCTTCTAACTGTGGTAGCTTTTTGGAAAACTTTCAGTTTTTCAATCTGTAATACCAAGTTAATAAAATTTTGAAAGGAATAGCACTATACACTTGACACACATACCGTACTGAATACTGTACCCAATTCTTATCAAATTCTACCGCCGCATCATTAAGCTACAGGTGTTTAAAATATACGACCTAGATGGAGTGGGAAATTTGCTAGGTCCGGTAACTGTGGTAAGCAGGGTTCTAACTGTGGTAGTATTATTTTTGCTAAAATTAACAAATATTATGGTACGAAAAAAATGTAAATAAGCTTTATTTTGCTTTTTATGAAATAATTAAATAAATTGGCACCTTCATTATTAGTTTAGCAAAGTTATGAACACCCACCGTTTAATGCAATTTCAGTCCAAAAAACACAAGTTAAAAATCAATTAACATGTAAATAACGCATATTAAGCCGGAACAGATTTTATCACACTAGGTTCTTTAAATCACATTTAATGAATAAAATAAAAATAATAGTGTGTACTAAAACTACTAACCAAATACAAGCTAATTAATTAAATGAATGTTGTTAATGATCCACTTTGCACAGAAAAAATGACATCGTTAAGGTCTACGTTTGTGTATGGCTTACTTAGTTACTTTTGTCACTTTATTTCTTTTTTCCCATTTTCACAATTTATGGCATGCTAAACAAATGAAAACAAACTGAAATATTATCACTTATATTTTTTAAACATACTTGCTCCATTTTCACAAAATTTCCAATGAGTTTAGCATGGTTTTCACACTACCACATTTAGAAGCCCTGACATTACCACATTTAGACGACCGCTTGGAAATGACTAAAAATAAAAAATAAATTCACCAATTCAAAGATTAAATTTGTATTTCCTCCTAATTGTAATTACCTTATGCCAAACAACCCCAACTATCTTTCCACAATCGGTTTCAATACGAATGGTTTTGTATCAGTAGTTAGAGGGACTTAAAGAAAATGAAAATAAATTTTCCTTACTAATAAAATTGACACAACAACTTTAGTGATTTTCTTCTCCCACAAGTTTTCGATTATCGCGGGGAGCATCAGCCAGAACGTACTCAATGAGTAGTTGAGTGAACTGAAACGAATTTCGGACAACGGCTGTCGTTCGTTGCTTTATGGTTTTCCATTACCACAGTTACCTGACTACCACAGATACCCTACCTTACCCTATATTTTACTTATCAGTTACACTTACAACTAGCTTAAATTTTCGATCTTTTTTGCCACCTTCGGACCCGCTACTAGTCTGTTTTAAAGAAAAACTGGAATTAAAAACTTTAAAAAAAGCTATCTGCTAAGCAGGATTTTGTGTAGTAAGAACTTTTAGCAAATAGTCGCATAGTGATCGTCGAGAACCGTTGAACGAAAATTTTCGCTGCAGTCATGAACAGTATACCGCTTAACAGAACACAAGGAGTGAAATTGTTTTTAACGAATTGATCATATTGTAACTCGTTGTCAGTATCTATTGTTCAGCCATAAGCCTTAGTGGCTTTAAAATCACGAAATCTGCAAAAATTGACGAACCTTTCTAGTGTTTTGCAATATATTTTAGATAATTCATTCAGAAATCAGGCAACATACGTGTACATAAGAAACCAGAAAAAGTTTATGCTATAACTACGTCTACTATATATAATGAAATTATATTTTTGCACTTTACAGGGCGTGATGTGAGTCGTGAAATGCAACAAAAGTACGGGGGTGCAAACGACGAATCTGAATTTTTACGACGAAAAAATGTCCCAGTGCCAAAGACATTTTTGGGCAGCAGAATAGAAGATATTATTCTGCCTGGAAACCGATCTTACGGTAACGGAAAAGAACCAAATGACAATGTAAAAAGAACTCGCTATGAATCAGATTACCAAAACCAAGCCCAGTCTTCCCCTGCAAATTTACAGTACACGTCTTTAAGCTCTGATGGAGGAAATAGGATGGATGGTAATTTTACATCCGGTGGTTGGGCTGACACCAGCCAAGGAATGCAGTCCAACTGGAACTCGGGAAATAATCAAAATTCTTTTAACTCAACTGGAAATTCATCTGATCAAGGTAGATACAATACAAACCGAAATTTGGGAAATTCGACTGCAGTCTCATCTGAACCGAGAAGACGCGAACAATATCGGCAGACGGATTTTCCAAGCGTAAAAGCAACACCACTGATGCATGCAAATGATATGTCTATGAAACAATTTTCGAACACTTCAAATAGTCAGAATTATGATTATGAGTTTGAACCGCGTGCTAGACGTCCCGCTGTCGGATCTGATGTAGTTGTACGTGACCGGTCTGGAGAATATGATGGAGGCTCCTTTTACCCCTCTTCTGGGAGATCTCAAACTGCACATGTTACTTCGGGCAGTAGTCACTACATTCCACCCCTTATGCAGGCTGATTCCTTCCCTCCACCGGTTGTTAAGCGGGCAAGGCCGTCTGGTGCCCGTGGGTCAACTCCTATAAATTCTCAAAGTAACAGGCAACAACAGAGCAATAATTTTGCAGAGAGTGCAAATAGTCGCGAAGATCGAAGATTAGCAAAAAGGTTGATTCATCAACAGAGAATGTTTGACAAGTATGGATTTAGAAGTGGTCCAGAGCTACACGCGGCTATTGAGGCTGAGAAAAGAGCAGAGGGGGACTATTCATTTACAATGACAGAAAGTGTAGCATCCGAAAACTCAGCTGCAGAGGGTGGGAATTTTCCACTGGGTCGTAGAAGGCCACACCGAGGTGGGAGAAACAGGGGACGGAGAGGAAGGAATTTTCCGTCTACGGGGGCAACGACGGAGACGACGAATGAAGCTGAGGACAACGATACTGAATCTGCTGATAATGTGAAATCCCTGGTTGATGTTGATTATAGTGACGATATTAATATGGAGTCATTTCCTGGAAATGGTCCTCAAGATTCTGCAGCAGGTGAATCGAATGATTAAAATCTAAAGCCGGAATACTCAAACTATGTAAAAGGAGAGGATTATTTGGAAATGAAATTTATAGCTTGTGAAACTTAACATATATAAATCCAGCGTGGGAAGTCACTTTTCATTTAAATTGCTGCGTTCAAATAAGCTACTGTGTGTGAGTATCGTTGTAACTTTGAAACTTTTGAAGTGGTACGTAAACTTGTATCAATTGACAGGTTCAATTCCAGTCAGGAATCATTAAACGTAGTTATGCTACAAAAATGAAAGTTGTTGTATATTAGTATTTCCATCATTTGTCATGGGAATAGAATCTGCATTAACCGTAGAAATAACATACCTATAAAGATGACGGGCTGCTAGCTTAGCTATACTAATATACTAACATTAACTACATTTTAGGAAAAATTTAATGACAAATTTCGAAAATCATGTTGTATAGCTAACACATAATATATATATTCAGTAATTTCGTATGAATTTAGAGTGCTTAAGTCAAGAAAATCATATTTAAGTTGAGTTTAAACGTAATTGATGTGTTGCTTAACTGGGATATGTATTTGTTTTTAAAACTGTCTCAAAATTCAAGCGATTGTCATGATTCAGATTCAATTAAGAAATTTAAATACTTTTAAACTCAGTTTCGATCACTTTTTATAAGATCTTATTTTACCCATTTTAAATCCATATGAAATTACTTTCTTTTACAGAGTTTCAAGCAACTTATGTATTCTTTAATTTCTATTTTATCCGTACATGTCAAAATAAAATTAAGATCTTGTTAGTTGTTATGTGTAAATTAATTAGAATTAGAACTATATTTGATCAGGTTAGTGACTCTCCATAGACGTAGTACTCAAATAATGTTTTCCATGGTGAGAATTAAAATGAGTTAATTTCTTTAAATCATTAAGCTTTGTTACGTTGATTGTTGTGTTTACTAACCATACCATATGGCTTCCGTAGTCTAGTAGTTAAATAGTAATTTTTGTAGGCCTTTGTGACAAATATTCATTGGTAATTAATTTGCCAGTGGGATGGTAGTATTAAGGTATTTGTAATTTATTCGATTATTATCGATTTGGTTTGAACAAACAATTTTATTAGATAACATGTCATATTAATGCATGCCTGAAAATTAGTTAAGAGTAAATTTGTCATTGATTATAGTGATTGATCTTGTGTAAGTGTAGTGTAGATAATTGTTATACACAACATGCAATTCGTAGACATTACTTACTTACCTTAATTACTTAAATCCTTTATATAGCATTACTTTAACTTTAAGTAAAACAAAAATGTCAAACCCACATTTTTATTTGAACATTTTTTTTAAACCAACAACATTATTTTATAATCACGTGTCTTTTTGAAACGGCAAAATATTTTCTATTTTATTGCATGTAAAAAAAACTATTAGTGAAAGTCCAAACTATTCTAATGACTTAACGGCAGGTGTAAATGTAACCTAAATTTACCATTATTACTTAACTAATTGGCTTCATGGAATAGTAGTTAACGTCTTTGTAAACCGGCAAAACATCTAGTACTATTATAGTCTTAACTCATGTTTTTAAATAAAAATAAAAATTTGACCTGTTGAATAATATACATTCAATTGCATCAACTGAAACTGGTCATGGTCCGATCAAACAATGTATGAATTTTGTATATTTATTAATTGCGAGTAATTAAATTAATTTTAAACATGGGATGGCAATCAAGATATATGAGATTTGACGGCTGTAACTTCCTTTTATAAATTATGTCTTAAAGTTAGTGGTAGCTTTTTTAATATGGATATTACTTACATTTTTGAAAGTAGTAATGTTATTATCTTAATGATGTAAAATAAACAAATTATGGTAATAGCTTTGACAGTTCATGTGCATTTTGAAGATGGGGCAGAGCCACTGATATGTGATGATCATGAACATTTGCTCCGCATACAATTCCCACAATCAAAGGTCAAAGGTCTCACACTTAATACATTATTTGTAGCGTATCGCAGATATAGGTTTATTAGTATTTTTGCATTTACATTTTCCATTCACATCCACTGTAAATAAAATAGTGTCGGCAAGTTTCTCTACGTACGGGACGGAAAATAAATCCGTCATTTATTAGATTTAGTTATTAGATGCAGTTTTAACCGCCAAAGCTGATCCTTTCCAAGTATGCGAAATATACTTGAATTAAATCACAGACATATTGAAAATTATATTAATAATAGTAATTAAAAAATGTGTACTGCAATTAATTCATAAATATCAGTAATGCTACAGTAATTATCCTTTTATTTAAAAGCGTATAGTATTTCTGTCATTCGTAGTCGCCTTCTTCTTTTCCCCCGCTTCTTGATGCTGGTTGAGGGTGAAAAGGTGATGGCCCATGAAATCGAAATCATGTTTATGTCTTCAATCTTTTCATAAGTCAAAATAAAATTTTGCCCATGTTTTTTCACTTCTGTTTTTCAAGCATAAGAACTTTTTAAAGCATTCTATAATTCTATTATACTAATGCTTACTCTATTCTCAGGATTCCCCAAAGTTTAAAATGTTCTATCTACATAATTATCTAATTGCAAATATTCTGAAAACTACGTACAGAAGAAATTTCATTAAATGACGTACAAAAATTTCAGTTATGTACATTAGCTTTCCGTTTCAAAAAATTGTGATTAAAAACATGAATTAAATATATAGATGGGTAGGTACATGATTATATCGCCTGTGAAGAACCAAAATGACCCATATCCAATTTTAGCTAAAAGCAATATCAAATATCTACACAAATTTTCAAATATGTCTTGAGAGCATTTAAATAGAACATTTTGCACTTTTCAAAAATATTTAAATACAACATTTTACACTTTTTAAACACATGAAATTAAAAAATTTTGCACCTTTTCAAAACATGGAATTAATGATTTTTGCACCTTTTCAAAAACATGTAAATAGGACATTTTACATTGTTGAAAAACATGAAAACAGAACATTTTACGTTTTTCAAAAACTCGTAATAATTAACATTGTTCGCGTTCGCATGTTTCTCATTTTGTTTTTATGACATAGCTCATTTTTATTGTTGCTTAAATTGGATATGGGTCATTTTCGTTCTTCACAGACGATATGTATATCCATCCATCTAAAAATAAAAATAAACTTGTGCTACTTACTTACAGCAAATAAGAAGGAAAATCCGTGTTATTTTGTTATATTGCTATATGTATATCGATCAAGCAAACAGCTTCTTGCAAGCCCCTCTCATATGAAACCGAAACGGGATCATCAATTCTCGGATTATATTCTCCACAGCGATCGAGTGCATTCTGTAATACTTCTATTAAGGAGCTCATCAAGGCACACAGCACGGGACACAAGCCCACTCTCGTAAAGCATCCCTCACAGATTAAATGACCATTAAAACACTTACCTACGTTACATACTGGAGGATCAAGATTCAAGATCAGTCGACTGAGCACGCTGGACAAATATATATTTGGAATTCGTAGTGGCACTGGAATTAGAACGCTCTACTGACATCGTTTTTGAAATAAATGTCTTGCAGGTTCCAAAGAAATTCACTTTCAGGCTTTATTTCGGGCTCATCGGCCTCGGACATGATATAATTTAAAGAAACCACAATTTAAAAAAAAATATTTAGCAAAATAAATTCAAATTTAAAATACATGTCGCTCGAAAGTCTAACTTTCTTAATGATTTGGAAGCATATTCATGTACCGGAAATGTTCGAATAAGCTCAGAGCCGGACGAAGGAATTGATTTTACGCAGCAATTTTTTTCCATTTACAAAAACCACCATTTTTATTTTATTGATAGTACATTAATTGTAT
The DNA here is from genome assembly GCA_949802685.1 of Dicyrtomina minuta. Lineage (NCBI taxonomy): Eukaryota > Metazoa > Arthropoda > Collembola > Symphypleona > Dicyrtomidae > Dicyrtomina > Dicyrtomina minuta. The sequence continues at coordinate 39,086,016 of OX461808.1, read as the reverse complement.
TGGACCAGAGGATACTATAAAGTACCTAGTAGTCACCTTCAATGATTGCATCGTCGTTGATGAAAATAAAGTTTTAAAGAAGTTTAATGACAAAATTGAAAAATTGACATCAACCCCTATGCTTAGACCTGACCAGATTATCTGTGGCCTACTTTAATGTACCAGTTTCAAAATTAACGCCCCACTTTCAAAGTTATCTCCAAAATTCCTGGAGGCCATCGAAAAAATTATTCGTAGCTCAGTGAAAGAAATTCTCAGCATTCCAATCAGCACACCCACCAGCATGCTGTACTCCAGCTCAAAAGTAAAGGGTATAGGATTGATTCGTGCTAGATGGGAGGCAGGTATCCAAAATTTTAATGCATTGGAAATTCTGACATCATCAGCTCATGTGTTACTTCACGAAGTAAAAAATTTTGAGATTAAGGAGGTTCGGTTCTGCCTGTGACTTATGATTTTCCTCAAAGTGAAAGCAAAAAGAGGAGGTGCATCCATTCCCGCCAGAGAAAGGAGTGATTTTGTTGAGTCAGAGTTACTCAAAAACCAAAATTTGAGTAACGCTCTGACTCAAGTATTGAGCAGCACTGCGCATGACCGTAAGTGCTTGAAGTGCTCGTCACATGCTTGCCGCCTTTTGGGAGTCACAGAGTTAAGTAAATTTGGAACTGAAACTCATCTTTTTTACTTAACTCATGAGTCAGGGATTTTGAGTAAATGAGTAATATCTTAAGTCAGACCCTGAAAACCGAACTTGTCTATTGAAAAATCTGAATGTTTGGATTTTCTTGATGTCCCACTGGATGTACGGGAATCTTTATTTGACTGCAAGGGAAAGAAAAGTAAGTTCATTCGTGAATATTTAAGAAGTTTGGAATATGATACCTGGTGTAAGCTGCCACAAAAAGGGCAAGGTGTTATTCAATTTCAAGAATGTCCGTATGCCAATAAATGGATTCATTCGAAAAATGGACTTTCCACATCCGAATGGATCACTGCAATTAAAATGATTGGAAATGTACTACCTATAAATGCTATCCCTCGACCCGACCAAGGATCCCTTTATTGCCGACATGGCTGTAAAGAGATTGAAACGATAGGACATATCCTTGGAAGGTGCCCTCGTGGAGAGCTTATTCGTAATAATCGCCATCATGCAGTTCGCCGGTTAGTTGCTGAAGCTATGCAACAATTGGGGTTTAAAGTTCTTCAGGAAGTTGAATGCACTGGAGATGGTTCAAGGCGAGTGGACATTATTGCGTACAACTTAACATCAAAGCAAGGATTTATACTTGATCCAACCGTGCGAATGGAGCAGAATGATGTAAATCAAGCTGAAGCTGTTCATCAAGAGAAAAAAGGGATTTATGATCCATGCATTCCTTATTTTAAGCAAAAATTAGGGCTTACTGAAATCAAAGTGATTGGGTTGTACATTGGAGCGCGTGGAACTATTTCAAAATTTTTTCTCAACTTTACGAAATCACAGTGTCTACCTAGTACCCTGATTGAAGACATAGTTATCTCAGTTTTAAAGAAATCAGCTCAAATCTGTGTAGCATACACCATTTATATTCTTGTGTACCAAATGATTAATTTAGGAAAAATATTGTTATTATTTTATCATGCAAACATAAAACAAAAATTATTATTAAAAACATTATAACAAAAATGTGAAACGTATACTGAGTCCTTTGGGCTATCGTCGTTGGACGACAGTGTCAAGTTTATTTTAATAAAGTTGTCTTTCTCTCTAAAGCAAAATGTTGGATTTACATGTTTTTAGAAAAGTTTAAAATGTTCTTTTTTACTTAATTCAGAAAAGTGCAACATGTTTGTTTTACATGTTTTGTAAAAATTGTTAAATGTTTTATTTTTGCATGTTTTTGAAATGTACAAAATAATTTATTTGCATGTCTTTGAAAAGTGAAAATATTCTGTTTACATATTTTTAAAAAGTGCAAAATGTTCCATTAACATGTTTTTTGAAAATTTAAGCAGCGGGGGCTGCCTGCGCTGACCGCTTTATCCGGCCCTGAATAAGCTCCCGTGTGCCCTAATTAAATTTTTTGAACCTCCATTCTAGCCCGGCGAGGCGACTATTCGAGCCCCTGTTCATATTTGCTCCCGGCGCTTATTTATTTGTTGGTTGAGGGTATTAATAAAAAACTTTTTGTTACGTTATTATTATGTAGGGCTATATAGTTTTTATTATTAAGTATTAAATTCGTCAAAGTAAAGTACAAACAAAAGCTTAAACTATTATCAGTCAGCCGGCTTCGGCTTTATGGATTAGGGGAGCGCTTGCTCTGTCCTAGTCCTAGATAATCCTCGGCGGATTCATTGTTGGATCTGTGGAGGGAACCTGAGCAACAAGCTGTAAGTAATTGTGTGTGGGAAGCGGTAGTTAGATGGGCAGGTGTAAATTGTAAATACATACTTTACAAAACACATCTATCCACTTTCTAATTTCTGCTTTTTCTGTATTAGAAAAAAAAGTGAGAGAAAGCAGAAATACAATAATAGGGATTTAGGTACACTGGCGAAGACAGTAAAAAAACTGGGTATATAGGTAAGCTATGGGAGACGTGGCAGGAAATGAGAGGGGGACGGCCGTTTTTTTATACGGACTCCGGCCCCGGTACTTGGGTGGTTGTGGTTTAGACGATAGTCTAATGGGCTGACGTGACCGACAGACCGACTACGGATTACGGATTTGAGGAAATAGATACAATTTCATGGCATCGGGTTTTCGTTGATTACTTTATAGGTAGGTACCTATATAGCAGCAGGTCAGCAGTTTAGTCTATAATGGTGACGTAAGTTATTCTATACAAAACCCAATGACAATAAAACCGCAAATTGAGTCTTGAATCAATCTGATACTTTTATTTGAGGAGAGACAAGCTCCATGCCTTTTTTTATATCTTTATTGGTTTAGTGACAATCTTTTAAGTGAGTGACTAGTGCGTTAATACTCCTGGCTGTGGGATTCAGCGAGCGCAGTGAAAATTGAAATTTCTTGAAATATTGACAGAATTACAGAGGGCTGTAAGCGTTGACAGTCTTAAATATATGTAAATTCTATTCTGTTTAATTTACTATTAACGACGAGGTATTTCCTTGCGTGTTGAAATTATTGCCTGTGAAAGGAGTTTTTTAATTATTACCTCTACGTATAAACTGTGTGCATATTTATAAAGCCCAAGTAGAAACATGCCAGTTCCACCACCTGTTGTAGCTGAGCCCACTCCTGGTCCTGGTATGACGGAGGTAGATAAATTAAAACAAAAACAAAAAACTATAACGAATGAGGTAAGTACGTTTCATATATTATCTGTACACGTTAAGTTTTCATGTAATGCAGTGACGGAATAATGACAAATTGATGATAATTATACTTTTATTAATGTTATGCTTTTATCAATTCGGAATTTTTGAAAAATGTATATCGTCTATCAAGAACCAAAATGACCCATCTTGATTTCTTTGTAGCTAAAAATAAATTCCACAAATTTCACTATCTACAAAAAACTTGAAAGCTTTTAAATGTAACATTATACACACCTTTCAAAAACAAGTAAATGGAATATTTTGCACTTTTCAAAAAACATTAGAAATAGAACATTTTGCAATTTTCAAAAGCAAGTAAATGGAACATTTTGCACTTTTCAAAAACAAGTAAATAGAGTATTTTGAACGTTTCAAAAAGCATATAAGTAGAACATTTTGCACTTTTCAAAAAAACATGTAAACAGAACATTTTGCACTTTCAAAAACAAGTAAATGGAACACTTTGCACTTTTCAAAAACAAGTAAATAGAATATTTTGAACGTTTCAAAAAGCATATAAATAGAACATTTTGCAATTTTCAAAAAAACATGTAAACAGAACATTTTGCACTTTTGAAAAACAACTCAATAAAAAATATTACACTGTTTAAAGAACAAGTACAGGAACATTTCACACCTTTCCAACAACTCGTTATTAACACAGATTCATCACATCTTTTTCATTTAGTTTTTTTATGACAAAACTCATTTTGATTCTAGCTTAAATTGGAAACGGGTCATTTCATTTCTTCACAGTCGATTTATATATATAAATATATATATATATATAAATATATATATATTTATATATATTTATTATTACAAATCAAAAACCTAAAATCTATGATAAAGCAGGTTTGTTTTTATAAATGCAAATTTACTGATAAAGTAGATTTTTCAAAAATGACAAATATATTGTATTAAAAATGTGAGATTACTAGAATAATGATGTTTCAAAACCGTCGAATTACAAGAAAACAGATACTTAGCTACTGACTACTGATAATATAATCTGAATCAATGAGTTTCTAGTTACTGTCAAAATACATTTTCTAAAACTTATGTCAGTAATTCCCTAAATAATATATATGTACATTAAAATTTTACATGTATCAATATATTAGCCAACAATTACTACTATTATGACATATTAGTATTATATTAAGGTAGTATTGTACGAAATTTCAAACCCGATTAACTCATATTTAAATACATGTATAAAATAGATTAGTGAAATTATAGTGTGTTTTGTATATTTTATTATGTAGGTACCTAGATATTCTAAACTTCAAAATACATAGTGTAGAATAATTGAAATTATATGTCATGTGCTGTTTTTTAAAATTTTAGTCACTGACTAGTACACAAATGATGGTGCAGCTCTTGGACCAGGTAAGCAAAATATTGTGTGCAAATATAAATAAATATGTGCAAATACATATTACTTAGGTACATGCATATATTTATTGATTTTTTTATATAACTAACGATAAGTTTAAAGACCGAACTAAAGGATTTTTTGTTGGTTTCTTTAACTAGACAAAAGGTGTGGGAATTAAAACATTAATAGCACTGGACGAGCAAGGAGGTAAGCCTAATGGATTAAAATACATTAATTATGCAATTCATATAAGTACGGACCGGTAGTCATTATTAATTAAGAAAGTAAAAAATGGTTTTGTAAAAGGTGTTATAAAGTTCTTGGTTTTATGAGATCCAGTTCTGGTTCCGATCAGTTCCACCCTATGAACTGGTTAGTCAATCAGTGCCATAGTGCCAGTTAGCTTTTAGTTCAACTTATAAAACTTCCACATTCTATATGTTCCAAAATGGCGCCATTTAAGAAACATTTTGCGCGATTTAAAAAAAAACATAGAGTTAGTAGAACTTCTGAATAATAGTAATTCGCTAATTCGCTCTAAATTGGGATAAATAAAAATATAATACTCACTTTGATTTTACCTCTGGCCAATACAACACTTTTTGGCGGTATTTAAAAAGAATTGTTTTAAAAATTGTTTTTGAAAAAACAACCCAGTTCCTAGCTGTGAACTTGAACATAATTAAATTCTACTAATCATTGCCGTTTGAATGGTGTATCACTTAGGTATATATGTACATTTGCAGTGAGTAACACGTTGTAAATTTAAAATTTAGATTTGGCGGGAAATTCAAATCCGCCAAATTTTTTAATTCTTTTAAATAATCAGAATGATGGTAAATTATGTGTAAAATTCAGAAGTTCCCATCAGCTCTAGTTCTCAAGTTACTCCTATTTTATATCTTTCTTTACTGCTACTGCGTTTACGGTACAAATGTCAAGAGCTTTGTAGCACTAAATACGTACCTACCTACATAACATTACGCTATTAACTATAGACGTAACACTATGTATAAAGTATAAACGACACAGGCAAAGGGTCGGTTATGGCCTATATATTGAAATTGTATATTGTTTGGCTTGAGCCAAACCACTCACTTTTAGATATATCGTCTGTGAAGAACCAAAATGACCCATATCCATTTGTAGCTAAAAACAATATCCACTATCTACAAAAATATTGAAATATGTCTTGAAATCATTCAAATAGAACATTTTGCACTTTTCAAAAACACGTAAATAGAACATTTTGAGCTTTTCAAAAACATGCAAATAGAAAATTTTGCACTTTTCAAAAACATGTAAATCGTGGGCGAAGTATCACATCCGCTTCCTTCCATTTTTCGCTGGAACTAAATCTGCTTCCTTCCATTTTACCTTAAAAACAAATCCGCTTCCTTCCAATTTTGATTTAAATAAGTTTTTTTGTTGACCAATTCATAATTACATGTATATAAAAAGTTCAAATTGCTCTAACTGCATCAAATTCTAAAACGCAAAACGTTCTAACTACATGGATTTTAAAACTGCAAATGGTTCTAACAACATGATTTACAAAAATCAAAATCCACTGAATACATGATGTTAGTCACAAACTGTTCTAACGACATGATTTCAAATGCAATTTGTTCTAACCTTCTAACTATACATAGGCTCAAGTTGCAAGCTAATCTAACCAGGTACATGATTTAAAAAAATACATAATGTTATAACTACATTGTATTAAAATGCAAAATGTTATAACTACATTGTATTAAGTTGCAAAATGTTATAACTACATTGTATTAAGCTGCAAAATGTTATAACTACATTGTATTAAGTTGCAAAATGGTATAACTACATTGTATTAGGTTGCAAAATGTTACAACTACATTGTATTAAGTTGCAAACTGTTCTAACTACATAATTTTAAAAATTGCAAAACATTCCAACTACGTGATTTAAGAGCGCAATTTGCTCTAAGTAAATGGTTTTAAAAAGTTCAAAATGTTCTAACTACATGATTTTGGAAGGAAAACTGTTCTAACTAGATGATTTTAAAAAGAACAAAATGTTTTAATCGCATGTTTTGAAAATTTTAAATTGTTTTAGTTACAAAATATTACAAATGCAAAATGATCTAAATACAACGTTTGAGAATTGCAAAAAGCTATTACTACGTGTAATACTCAAAACCACGTAATAAGAACATTTGCACTTTTAAAATTTAGGTATTTATATTAGTGTGCAACTTGCAATTAGAATCATGTAGCTAAACCATTTTGCAATTTTTTTATGATGTAGTTAGATAAGTTTGCTACTTAATACCATGTAGTTAGATTAATTTTCAACATAAAACCGTGCAGTTAGAACAGTTTGTTACTAATATCATGTAACTGTTATTTAGTATATTTTGATTTTGTTTTAAATTAGGTAGTTAGAACCTTTTGCAGTTTTAAAATCCATGTTGTTAGAACGCTTTGCGGTTTAGGTTATTCTGCAATTAAAACATTTTGCGCCTTTTAAAAGCATGTAGTTAGAACAGTTTGCCACTCAAAATCATGTAGTTAGAACATTTTGAAATTTTTAAAACCATGTAGTTAGAGCAGATTGAGCTTTTCAATCACGTAGTTAGAATGTTTTGCACTTTTTAAAATTATGTAGTTAGATTAGTTTGCAACTTAATACATTGTAGTTGTAACATTTTTTAACCTAATACAATGTAGTTATAACATTTTGCAACTTAATACAATGTAGTTATAACATTTTGCAGCTTAATACAATGTAGTTATAACATTCAAACCAAAATTGGAAGGAAGCGGATTTGTTTTTAAGGTAAAATGGAAGGAAGCGGATTTTGTTCCAGCCAAAAGTGGTAGGAAGCGAATTTGATACTTCGCCCACGAAATAAAACATTTTGCACTTTTTAAAAACTTGTAAATAGAACATTTTACACGTTTCAAAAACTCTTATTTAACATTTTACGCATATTTCTCATTTTGTTTTTATGACATATAGCGCATTTTGGTTCTTCACAGACGATATGCATCTAGATAAATAGCCTATCTAGATATTAGCTAGTTAGTATTATGTATATAGCATGATTTATGATCTGTTGTAATATTAGAGCAACTCGCACTTATTGAGCAGAATGTGACAACAATCAATGAAGAAATGAGTGTGGTACGGAGGACGCTACTAGGATTAAAAAATTCAATATTTTGGTACATATTTTGCGAGTGCTGTGGCTTGTGTGAACTTCCATGGAGCAAGTAAGTCAGCCAACTTTCCTTTGCAGTACAACTATTATTTATTTTTCACTGCTTCCTATTTATTCGATTTAAATTGCAAACTTACGATTTGCATATTAAGTATGTACATTGAACTCTGAGCTATATTAAAATAATTACATTAAAATTTCAAAATAATATGTGTCATTGATTTCTACTACCTATTTATATAATTTTTGATTGGAAATAATTGATTAAAATTCCCTTATTTTCAACAGAAAATCCACCAAGGAAAATGATAAAGTCTGGAAAAGTAATGACGATGGGAAAGTAGTGACTAATCAGCCCCATCGACAGGGAGGGCGACGTGTGATCCCACCTAGTGGATACATTCCAAGGTATAAACCAAAAAAATAAGGCATTTAAAATTTTTATAAGTTTTAGAACGAAAGGAAAGCACGAATAATTTTAGAAAATAACTATTAAACTAAAGGCCAAAATTTCCCCAAACTAAAAAACTGCACCAAATCAACATGTTGTGGACTTCATAAATTGCTTTAATAATGTTGTGCAATATGCAGGTTAGAAAACCCAAAATATTTTAAATTTGGCAAAAATACGAAATTTTGGTTTTCGTGTATTATAATTGTACTATGTATGTAGGTACATACATAGAGACATTAGTCGCACCCGAAGAACTCGTACCCACTAATGTCGTACCAGCGCAATTTGCACCTTATGGAGATGATAGCAGTTATTGTACTATTTTTTTTTTGCGTGTAAGTATTTTTTTTTTTTCATTTTTATTAGAATCATCGATTATTGAATTTAAACTTGAAACGCTTATATAGCGAACAGTTATAGAATAGTGTAGAGTATAGATGGATATAGCTTGTACTTAATATATACTGTAATTAGTTGACAAAAGTTACACAATACAGATTTTTCCATCCAGTAATGACCATCAAGATACTAATGTTAGCATAAAGCATGAACAAAATATATTGTGAAAGCATTTGTACAAATATGGATACAATTGTTGCAGAATTCGGATGCTTTTGTTATAAAATTCGGATGCTTTTGATTACAAAATTCGGATGCTTTTGTTGCAAAATTCAGATGCTTTTTGTTTACAAAATTCGGATGTTTATTGTTGTAGAATTCAGAAGCGTTTGTTACACAAATTGGATGCGAAAAGTTACTGAGTGTCTTCATCTTTTTGTTTCTCAGACGTTGATAATCTGTGATTCCCTTCCACGTAGGAAAACTCCGGCTACGGTTACAGAAAGACGCCACTCTTTCCAGTGTAATCCTACGGTTAGGTACTGAAGGTGCTGGTTGTACCAGTTGTTCTTGAAGTTTTGTAATATTCTTCATTTCGCCATTGTTTAGTGCAAATAGTTTGATCGAAGTTGGTGTCCTGGCATTTTTACAGAGGCTATTATATACTATTTCTAATACTAAAGTTTTGGTAATCGTATATCTATTATTCCATTCTCAATTTTGAACAGAAAATCCAGTTTTTTCCAATATAATGTAAAAACTGTCACATGAAATACACCCCTTAATTTTGCTTTGTGATATTCAAAATACAAAAGTTGAAAAAGTTTTTGTTTAAACCCATCAACAATATTTGAGTTATATTTAAAATTATTGTACTCATGACTTAAAGTCTCAAATATTAATTCGTAACATATGAACACTAAATGATTTATACTTGAAAACTTTCCTAGAACACCGTCATATTTAATCTTATCTGACCACATTATATCCGTTTTTTGGATTAGAAGCTTGGTATAAAGCCATAGCGGAGTAAAAAAAACACAGGTGACGAAATGACTTGCTCGTACTTTATCTTTTTTGCACAGCGGGCACTTATCTTCATCAATAAGATTTATTTTTACAGCAATCTTGGGAGTGCATAGTGCTTCATGCCATATTCTCCATACAATTTCTTTCTATCTATTATTGACGCAATATTTCAGTATTTCCCACCTTTTTGATGCTGACTTTAAAAGATCATCAGAGTTAATATCAAAATGAGATGTTATCGTACTATTCAAAATGGCATATTACAATGCATTGCAAATAGTTACAAAGTTAAATATTTTCTGATTCACAGAATAACAAACGACGCTTCGGAAGACCAAATGGAACAGAATTTAGAGCAAGTGTCTGCGATGATTGGAACTATTCGAAATATTGCATGCGACATTGGCGGTGAGATCACTTCACAAAATCAACAGCTGGATCAAATCAATGGAAAAGTACGCCCAATTTATTATACTCTAGTATGTAAAGGAAAAATGGATCTCCGTTAGATTTTGCCTAAATTAACACAAGACACTTTTCTGAAAGATAATAATTTGACCCCAAAATGTTGGGTCAAAGGTATAGAATCACTTTTTTCTCTCATAAAATAATCGAAAACGGTGTAGAATTTTCTGTTGATTAACGTTGTGGTCATTGTTTTGGCAACAAAATAATTTTTGACCATATTATAGGGTCAAAATTAAAAATAACCCCAAAATAGGGTTAAAAATTAGCCTCATTCCAAAACAAAGACCACGAAATTAATCAGCAGGAAATTCTACACCGTTGACGATTATTTTATGAAAGATAAAAGTGACTTTATATTTTACCTTTGACCCAAAATTTTGGGGCCAAATTCTTATCTTTCGGAAAGTTGTACAGCATCAGCTTTACTGCATTATATGTTAATTTAGGCAAAATCTAACAGGAATCCATTTTTCCACACAAACTGTGCCTAGTCCTTTATTTATTCTGAATATTCAAATTTAAATTTCGAATCCGTGAAAACTGCGGCAAAGAAATTAAACGCTCAAGTATTAATGTGAACCTTAATCTATAGTACAAAATTGATTGTATGTATTTTTGTTTCTACGAATTAAGGTGGCCTACGACCAAATGGAAGTGGAGAGTGCAACAAAGACCACTGAGAAGCTAGTGGGTCATCATCGTTGATGAATAGTAAAGGTGACCGAAAAGCAGAAAAAGCAAAACAACACGATTTGATATGCGGTCGCCGACTTTTGTAACGTTTGGTGATCTACTACTAAATAGGAAAACGTCGAAAAAAATACTTTTTTAACAAAAACAGCAGAAAAGGCATAAAATGAGCAAAATCGACATTTAGTATTATAGGTTAGTATAATAGTTCTATAGGTAAAATGCACTTTTTGAATCTAAACGAATTCTAGTGAGCTTGAAGACTATATTTTTTATGGACTGAAAAAACAGAGAATAATTTAGCATAATGCAACTTTTAAAAAAGCATAAAATGAACGACGCAAAAATTCATTTTTGCGGTTTACAATCGCGTTATTCATGAACATATGGTGCCCAACTTCGATAAATAATTTATTTAGGTTATTTAAAGACAACAAAAATATATATATATTCGTTTTAAATTTTGAATAAATTGGTACAAATTAAATAAATTGGCAAATTAAATAAATTGGTAAATTAAATAAATTGAATTGGCATTATTTAAAGCGATATATAGTCAAATAAATATAGTTGGCGATTTTAACTTTGTAACGGTAATAAATAAATATTATGTTAGTATATAAACTCAAACTTATAGTCGATTGCTCGATTGAAGTATATTTCTTCTTCCAATTAAATTGTATTGTCTTTTCCTTCAATTTCGTTAGGCATAATTAGTGGTTGTGATTGTACTTTTGCGGAGGATACAGATAATACAAAACTAATGAAAAGGCTTAGGTCTAGAAAATACGTTCAATTCGTTAAGAATATCGTTTCCGTCTTTTAAAGTATAATCATTAAATCATAAATATGTGGGCGCGGAAATATTTTACAAGTTTTAAAATTTCTTACTCCCATAATACTGTCATTGAACACGTGCTTTATTTCAAGATCTAGTAGTTTAATCTAGTAACAAATTAATTGACGAACTAAAAGGCTTGTTCCTACGTTAGTAGTAGTCGGTAGTTGCACTTGCTTTGTTATTGTTATACCCGTCAAACTCTTACCTGCGGGCTTCCCTTGGAACCATCCCCACAACGTAATATCGAAACTACTAAGAAAGCCAGCAAGGATGTCAGAATTACAAGAAATTAAAAATAAACAAAACGCTGTCACGCATTCCGTAAAAAACCGTTTCATTTTTTGAAAATTATTCCTATTGAATTAAAAATAAAACTATCAACTACCGTAAGGAAGGAACCTTAATTCTATAGTCTTGTATGTTTTCAGTCCCTTGAGAGTACCAAAAATATGGTGAGAATGGCAAAAGAAGTAAGAAATATTAAGAAACTGTGTAAATATTGCCTGATGATCGTGATACTAATTTATAAAAATGCATTGTCGAATTTTCAAAAATATTTCAAAATTAACTTGACTTACAATTATTAGATCGAAGAAATCGCAGTAAATACCACTGGGGCATTAGGCAAACAAAGGGGTGAGTTTATAATATATGCTTATTAATATATTTTAATTTAATTATGTATCACAAATTGGCAGGGAAAGTTCAATAAAGTTAAAGTTCGGTTCGGGTATTAGTCGCACCCGTTAAAGTCGCACCCACATTACTCACCCCCGTGGTACTCGCACCCGTCCTACTTTATGAGACTAATGATCTGGAGCGACTTGCAAGGGGGCGACTAATACCCAGGTGCGAGCAAGACGGGTGCAAGTAATGTATGGGTACGAGTTTAGAGAGTGCGGTTTATTTTCACCGTTTCAATAATTTAGATCAACTGATGAATGGTATTGAAGATGGAATGGACACAACTAGCAGCAATGCAAAGCAGGCGAATAGGCATTTGAGGAAAATGGAAAAACCATATTTATGGTTCATATGCTGTGAGTGCTGTGGGAACTGTGAGCTGCCATACTTTAGGTATGTAATTTCGAAATTTGATTAAATTTCTTAGAGAAGGGGGTTATTAGTTTAATATAGAGATTTAAATTGCAAACAAATTGAACCCTTAATATTGTGTATAGAACATCGACGTCCACGTCAGTTCAAAAGTCAGGCAGTAAAAAAGTGGGAAGCAATTCCCAGAATACCAGTGACACTGGGGACCACAAGGTTGCTGATAGGCAACCACAAGGAAATGACGATCGTTCCAAACTGTTGTCTCAAGCTGGAGCTGGTGGAGGTGGGCGACATTATAATTACTGAAACCTACGTTATTTATATGCTTCATATATTTATTAGTAAAACTATGAAGTATTTACCAAAATCTGTGAGCATAACATACTTGTAAAGCCATTAGTTAATGTTGTATGGGCTGAGTTCAAATTGACAAAATCATTAAATTAATTGCTGACATTGATTGTTGATATTATTTCTATGCCTACTGTAGTCATTTGTCATTCATTCATATTTATTTCTACTGCAAGTAAATTTGATAGTATATAGATTGAGCAATTCCTGTTTAAAATAAAGTGTGTTTTCCTCAAGTTATTTTGGCATAAGAGCAAGGGCCGGATAAAGCGGCGAGTACAGGCAGCCCTCTCTGGTTGAATTTTCAAAAAACATGTAAGTAAATAGTACATTTTGGACTTTTCAAAAACATGCAAATGAATGTTTTTGTACATTTCAAAAACTTGGAAATAAAACATTTTGCACTTTTCTCAAAACATGTAAATAGAACATTTCGCACTTTTCTGAATCAAGTAAAAAGAACATTTTACACTTTTCTAAAACATGCAAATGAATGTTTTTGTACATTTCAAAAACATGGAAATAAAACATTTAACACTTTTCTCAAAACATGTAACTACAACATTTTGGAATTTTCTGAGTCAAGTAAAAAGAATATTTTTCACTTTTTCAAAACATGCAAATACAACTTTTTGCTTCACCAAAGAAAACCATCAATATAGTCAAAATGGTGGTTTTTGTATGGAAAAAAATTGCTGCCTAAAGCCTAAAAGCAATTCCTTCGTCCGGCCCTGCATAAGAGGGGTGTTGCATCTATTTGTACATAATATTTAGTACTAAAACTATAAGCCACAAACCCGGCGTTGTTCCACGAAATCAACTATAACTCATATTTTTTACGCTCTAACGATAAATAAGTTCACCGTGACCGTGAAGTCAGTGCTACATATTTTCTTTACAATGTGGGATTGACATCATTTGCAGGATAAAACAGCAGTTTTTGTTCTCATTATATTTGCATTCTACTGATTTTTTGTATAGGTTAAACATTTTCATAAATATCTCTAAAAAATAATAAACAAAGAAGGATCTCGGGCATATATACGAGTAAAATTGAATGTCACAACCACCACCGAAGCCAGTGAGGATGTCTCAATTACAAGATATCCGAAATCAACAAAATGCCGTCACGGATGAGGTAAAAAAGAGTCTCATATTTTTTGAAAATTGCTGTCAATTTAAATCAGGCAAAAACAGAAACTAATCTAAAAAACTAGTAAAAAACTAAACAAAGCAATTTATTTTATCTTATGTTTTCAGTCCCTTCAAAGTACTAGAAGAATTGTGGCACTCCTTGACACGGTATTAAATAAATTCTAATCTCTTAATTAACGCGTGCAGTGTTACGGGGGGTTGCCAGCTTATGCAGTGTACTCCTCCTACAGTTTTAGGAATTTACCCCTTATTGGGGTGTCATTAGATAGCCCTTGGCCAAGCGGATGCCGGTATTGTCTCGGAAAATTTAGTGTTTTGACACTTTTTTGAATTATTCCCGTTTTAACTTTTTAGCTCTGCACCAATCACAGCCTGAAATTCGAATTTTTAAAAATTCTAGGGTCCTGATTGGTACAGAGCTAGATTATTAATTGCAAATACCTCTAACTTGAACGCCATAATTTGAGAAAAAAATTGCAAGCCGATAAAATAAAAATTGGAACGTGGCCAGAAAATTATTAATCTAATTTTATTATTTTGTTTAACGAAAGTTTCCTATTGTATAACTTACAACTGCATCGTATCCATGTCTACTCTTTACTCTGCTTTACTGCACCTGCACTCAAGTCAAAACTAAGCTTCGTAATATTAATTCCCTAGCAGTAATAATTTATTTTTTTAATCTCTTAATTAAAAGTCCGTATAATGATTGGTCTTGGGATGGCACCTGTTAAAAGCCACTACGTGTGCGCTTCAGTTTTCAACCATTTGCACTTTTCACGGTACCATTTGACGCGTCTGCAAGCCAAGGTTTTCGTAAAGTCTTTTACCTTCCAAGCCTGTGATCCAATAAAATTGTACATGCAGCAGCCGGAAGTAAAATATTATATTCAACAAAATATGGTGAATTTTACATTGCACAAAAGACGCACGATTAGGTTTTACTTACCCTTTGCGTAAAAACGTGAAAACGACTAATACGATTTATTTAACCCGAATTAATTTAAAGCCTTAATTCCGGGCTAACCTGAAATCAAAACTGATTCCAGATATGTCGGTGACCGTAGCGTAATCACTGATTACTAATCAGGTTAAGTTTCTGATCCAAACATACCTGGATCGCGCCTGTGGCAAAACCATGCCCCGGTTAAGCCTTTGGGGCCATCCATGCATTACGTTTTAGGTTTCATGGGGGTGGGGGAGGGGGCTCAGGCTAATGACGCGTTGAATCAGCAGGGGGGTGGGGGGTTCAGGCAATTTTTGTTAATTTTAAATTTTTATTACGGCGAATTAAAGCAGATACATTATTGATATGTGGAAATGTAATATGTGGTATGTAAATATTCAGTTTTCGGGAAAATTCATATATAAGCCTTTAGAAAATATAATAAATTCTTTGAACAACTATTTCAAAAGTTAAACCGTTTATAGTGAGGAGAGATGGGTACTGAGAAATGACGGTGTAGTGACGATTGGAGAGGGGGGAGAAGGTTTTGCACAAAAAGGGCAAACGTAATACATGGATGGCCCATTTAATCAAAGCTTAGCCAGGGCAAGGTTGCGCTTGAAGATTACCCTGGGCACGTCCGTGACCATAGCGCAAAACGGGCAAATCTCTGGGAAAA
The DNA here is from genome assembly GCA_949802685.1 of Dicyrtomina minuta. Taxonomy (NCBI): domain Eukaryota; kingdom Metazoa; phylum Arthropoda; class Collembola; order Symphypleona; family Dicyrtomidae; genus Dicyrtomina; species Dicyrtomina minuta. The sequence continues at coordinate 39,070,098 of OX461808.1, read as the reverse complement.
ACTCATCCCGAGAAAGCCTGTGAGCTCAACAAATATAATAGAATGCGACCGGTGAGGCAAATTATTAATTTTGGGCAAGTCTGTGGTAAATGCTTAAGCCAGCCAACGCTAGGGTTTAACTTTTCCCGTGCCAGCCTCTGATCAAAGTCTTTCACTATTGCGTTACCTGAGCAAGTCACTGATCAGTACTTACCCCGAGCAAGTCCGATTCCATACTTTAACCCCGGACAAGGCTCTGGTTAAAACCTACTCCTACCACGTCTATGAGAAAATCTGAACCCTTTCAAAGTTGAGGTTAAAGCTTACCCCGGGCAAGTATTAGGTCAAAACTTGCGCGGTCCAACCCAGTAGTGCCTTTATTTCAACCTTCAGGGGCCATCCATACATTAAGTTTCAGGTTTTTGTGCAAAAACCCCTTCCCCCATCCAATCGTCACTACACTGTGATTTCTCAACCCCCCCCCCCGCCCCGCATAAACGATTCAACTCTTTATAAAAAAATTTAAACAATTTATTTTTCCCAGATGTTTTCACTTTTTCTCGAAAAAATAAAATATGTACTACATGTTAAATTGTATCTATACCGTATCTACTTTGATTTGCCGAAACAAAAAATTTAAAATTCACAAACAATTGACTGAAACGTCAGACGCATGAGCACCCCCCCCCCCTTTCCTCCTCTCTGCCTTTTAAAAGCGTCATTGGCCAAAACTCTCTCCACCCCATGAAACCTGAAACTTAATATATGGATGGCCCTATTATACTGGGCAACCCAAAAGTCGATTTGACCACAACCTTATTTACTATAACAACTAAAAGTGAAAAATGTCTACTAAATTTTTTAACGCAACCCATCGGGTTGCTAACCTGCTAGTTAAAATTAATTGTTGTAAATTTATTATTTAATTCTTGGAAATTCTTTTTAGGAATCATCATTAATTTGTATGAGATATTCTTAATAAGTTTCAAAATTTGTGCAAACTTGTAGACGGAAACCATTGGAACTAAAACGTTAGAAGAGTTAGACGGACAAGGACGTGGGTTGCTAAATAGTCTAAATACGCCGTTATTATATAAACAAATCCAGCTATATACATAACTAAACAATAAAATCATTTCTGCACAGAAAATGTCTGAAAAACATGAGATAAAAATGGTATAAAATTTTTATAAATTATTTGCTCCTTGAATTATTTTTTGAAATTTATAGGGAAACTGAATAATATTGAAAATCGGTTAGGAACAATTAATAACGATGTAAAGCAGGCAAATCGAATTTTGGAAAAAATGGAAAACTCTTGTTTTTGGTACATATGCTGTGAGTGCTGTGGCAATTGTGTCCTTCCATGCTACAGGTAATTTTGAATTTTGATATCTGTATTATTTTTTTTTGTTGAATAAAGTTGTTAGTTGTCTTTTTATCTACATTGCAGCATTAACTTACAAAGGAATGACGCGACATGCTTCACCCAGATTTCACAGAGACAGATTTAAAAAAATCGGACTAATTTTCAATAGCACAGATCCAAAGTAACTCGAGAACATTTTTGATTGTTCGGTCACACAACAGCAGCCAAGGCCAAAGTTTAAAAAAATTCAAATGTTAAAACTTTGCCGTTTGCCGCCCTATAACTTTTACAGTTTTCATCCTTTTTTGATAAAATTTGAGTTTTACTTATCCTTAGGCTATATTCTTAAAACTTTTTATAATCTTCAGGATTTTTGAAAATTACAAAATTTACACTTTAAAAAAAATCAAGAAATCTATATATTTGAGGTGCATTAAAACCAATTTTTTTTGGTCGCGTCATTCCCTTGTTAGTAGAGATAAAAATTGCAATCATAATAATTATTCCAGAACGTCGACATCAATGGATGGTGGGAATGGAAATAACTTGGAAAATAATTCCACGAATGTTAACAATCGCAAAGTTGTGGGTAGACAACCGAAAGGAAGTGACAATCGCTCAGAACTGCTGTCTGGAGGTGGGGCAAGTGGGAGATATGTTGAGAGGTGAGCTTCTTAATATTTATTATATTATGCTTCATAATTTGGTATCACTACGGATGCTGCGGTTTACAGGTTTATTATGTGATAACAGTAACAACACCTACTACACGATCTTATATGGTAAACAAGCCAATTTAAAAACTGAATTGAATTTTTCCAAAACTGAATTTATTGTAATAATAAAAAAATCCTTCTTTTGAAAAATACAATACCTATCAAACACACGCAGAATTACAGGTGACGCACGAGAAGATGAAATGGATGACAACTTAGATCAAGCATCCAAGTTGCTCGCCAATATCCGGAACATAGCAATCGACCAAGGAAATGAAATTGCGAGACAAAATGAGCAGATTGACCGAATTAACAAATCGGTATTTGAATTAATTCTTTTTTGATTTTACCATAAATAATAGTACATAATGCATGTGAGTTTGGCTATGCTTAATTAATTTTCGACTCATTTCTCCATCTTTACATAGGCTGAAATAAACGTGATAGTAGTGGACGAAGCTAACAAGAGGGGACAAAAACTTCTTAAATAATTTTTTAAAAAAACACTCAAGAAATATTGAATATTATTGGACTGTAGGAATTTTTAATAATTATATTTTACGAATAATAAAGACTAGAATTACATGGAATTGATGTTGAAATCCACAACCCTCACAAAGGTTGATTAATAAATTTAACTTCGTAATAAATTATTAATACTCTACCGTTTCTTTACCTCCCACCGAACAGTGACCAATCCGATATTTATTAACATTACATTTTGGTCATGTTGCTTCTTCGATTCATGGTATATCGTAAACGGTGAATATTCAATTTAAGCTAGAATTAAAATGAGCTATCTCCTAACGCTAAATTAGATGGATAACAAAAATGCTACTTGCGAGTTTTTAAAAATTGCAAAATACTTTATTTTCTTGTTTCTGAAAAATTCCTGAAAAGTTTTTCAAAAGTGCAAAACGTTCCGCTAACATGTTTTTCAAAATTGTAAAGTTTCTATTTACACATTTCTGTAATGTGGAAAATGTTACATTTAAAAGTTTAAAAAAAAAGTAAAATTTTCTATTTGCACCTTTTTGAAAAATGCAAAATGTTTCATGTAAGAGTTTTAAAAAAGTGCAAAAAGTTCTATTTGCATGTTTAAAAAAGTGCAAAGTTTTCTATTAAAATGTTTTAAAAAAGTGCAAAATGTCCTATTTACATGTTTTAAAAAAGTGCAAAATGTCCTATTTACATGTTTTAAAAAATTGCAAAATGTCCTATTTACATGTTTTAAAAAAGTGCAAAATGTCCTATTTACATGTTTTAAAAAACTGCAAAATGTCCTATTTACATGTTCTAAAAAAGTGCAAAATGTCCTATTTACATGTTTTAAAAAAGTGCAAAATGTCCTATTTACATGTTTTAAAAAAATTATAAAATGTTCTATTTACATTTTTTTAAAGTGCAAGAAGTTCAATTTACATGTTTTTGAAAAGTATATAACGGGCTCTATTTACACGCTTTCAGAATCGTGATATTATAATTTGTGTTTTTAAATAGCGTACATTGTTCAACTTTGTTGTAAGCTAAAAGTTAACATATGCCATTAATTAAATTTTTCACAGACGATATACATATAAAACGGTATCACATTAACCCTTGGTACTTTAGGTAGTTACCTATAGTATTTGCATTTTATCCTTATTATTGAATTCCATAAAAGACGAAAGATGAAAGATCACATTTCTTATAATTCACCCGCCAAACTGTAGAGAGTGCTGCCCGTCCTCGTTCTTCCTCCGTTTTACCGGTTAATTTATTTCTTGTGCTTGTTGCAAATCAGTGCCTTTTTCATGGAGCGTAGACAGAATATATTGAATCTCTGGATTTGTATACATAATTCTGTATCATCTGGGTCTCTGGTCACGTCTCTCTTTGGTCTATATAGTTCTCTCATTACGCTTGTAAATTACCTACACATATATGTATGTATTATCAAACACAGTTTATATAAATACACATGCCTTTGTGTATAATTTAAGTATCGGTATCGATTTGAACTCATACATGTTTAGCTAGCTAAGCTAAAACCTACTGTAGAACTGTCGACTGGCGGAGTCGGACTGTAGGACTGTAGGGTTGTAGTTATCTGTATTTTCCATTATTTTATTTTCATTAAATTTATCCAAACTAACGTACCTACTAAAGTGCCTACTAATACGTACCTATTAACGTACTACACTATACGCTATACTGCATCACTGCATGCCCTATTAAACCTTCTATTTAAATGTATGGTTACGTTCTATCGATTCCCATTTCTACACACACATCAGTATTTCAATTTTATTACTTTATTTTTCCAGCCCATCTTTTATTTATACTATACTGACCAACATACATAGGTGGAAAACAGACCACAATAATACCTTAACTATAACCAGGACCGGATAATGCAGCCAGCGCAGGCAGCACCCGGCGCTTGAATTTTCAAAAAACATGTAATTTGAATACTTGGCAGTTTTCAAAAACATGAAAATGGAACATTTTGCACTTTTCAAAAACATGCAAATGGAATATTTTGCACTTTTCAAAAACATGCAAATAAATTTTTTTGCACATTTCAAAAACATGGAAATAAAGAATTTTCCACTTTTCTCAAAACATGTGAATACAAAATTTTACACTTTTCTAAATCAAGTAAAAAGAACATTTTAAACTTCTAAAAAAACATGTAAATACAACATTTTGCTTTACCAAAGAAAACCATCAATAAAATTAAAATGGTCGTTTTTGTATATGGAAATAAATTCTTGCCTAAAACCAGTTCCTTTGTCCGGCCCTGACTATAAACTACAACCATACAATATACCTACCTAAAGCAGGTGCATAAAAAGTGCTCCAGGTGAACGGTTATTGTATCACGAATTAATGAGAGCGTGTCTCCTCTAAATTAACAAGTAATTTCAATTACACTTATATAATTGAAATTAACACAGTATATTATGAAAGTACCTACCTACCGTCGTATGTAGGTACATATACCACTATTCACAATAAAGCACATGATATTATTTGCTTTCTCCCTCCTGCCATGTCAGTATCAATCTCTTTTCGAATAAAACTCAAGAGAAACTCACAAGATTATACACACTGACTCTCCCATCATATTCACGCTGCACACTAATGGGATCGTCCTCAAATGACGTCATCGAAAATTTACATTTTTAGGACCCTATGATGACCCCTGTTTTGTCAGCTTAACAATTTCATAAATATCAGTAGCTAACTCTAACATGGGATGTCATGGGTGGCCGTGTAGACACATTTGCCCTCCTGGTGACGTCATTTGTGTACGATCCCTAAGGCTACAACGGAACGGGCACGGTTGCACACATTAAGTCCATTATATGTATTTCCAACAAATCCAAATCCAGACGAAAATCTGAAATTTTTAAGTGTATATTACTGACTATACGGCATACGGACTACCGTCTACTTACACGCCATAGCATCATGAATGATCCGCCATAGAATTTCTTTCCTATGACCTTGATAAAAATCCATATCCTTGCCTATATCCATCATCCATACTCTACATATATATGTAGACAAAGCAATACTTTTACTATTGTTAATAATAATATTAGCAGGATAGTGGTGTTGGTTTCTGTTGTAAGTTGTGGTCTGGTCTGGTCCTGGTCCTTGCATTGCATTGCATTGCCGTGCTGTTCCCATTCTAATAATATTACGTGTTTCGACTCTTTTCGCTCTGAAAACTAAAAACCGAAACCGAAGACGAAGACGAGAAAATTCGACTCAAATCTTCAAGTCAAATATTCTACATTGTACATTGAGTTTCAGTTTCAGTCTCAGATTTTCCTGATGCTCCTGCCTGCTGCCGCTATGCCTCCGATTCCGACTGTGAGATCTAGATGCTGATGCTATAGAATAAGAGACGCGATGGTTATTTCTTCCCCGTGCCCGTGAACTACTTTATTTTTTATACAGCCTCATCTTCAATAGTTCTATACTACAAATATGTATTCCTCGTTTTTCGTTTTTTATATTCGTCTTTATAGATTTCGTGTCTGTGTCTGTGTGTCTCTTGTTAGAAGTTAGAATTTGGGAGGGAAATTTTAGCCAACGCCGAAGGGAAAGCCAAAGCCAATGTCGATAAGGATTTCGATCCAAAAGCTGAAACCGAGACCGAGAACCGAGACGGAAACCAAAATCTAAAATCCTAAAACCCAAGTCCAAATCTAAATGGCCAACACAACTGGCAGTTGCATCCCAATTTGACTTTCACTTTCTCTATCTGTGCATATACTGTATGTATATGGGGCTCATAGGACTACTCATAGCTTTTATGTCTGCCCATGAAATACTGGCACATTTCATCGTGGTCCTCATGGTATGGTAGTGTGTGCCTCCCCCCTTTTTTTCCTTATTTATTACACTGTGGACCTATGCTGCTGGACGGACTCTGTTATTATGTACCTACCTATGTTATATTGCTCATTCCTTGTTTTTTTTGCTACTGGAAAATGAAGGATTAAAATTGGAAAATGCTTGTATGTAGCAAGCTAATGCCGAAAGAGATTTAAAACGGGACGGCCGATTGACTATAGAATCATTATAGTTGAAAATTAAATTGTCCAAATCAGACCAGTCCAGTGCACTGGCTATATAGTATGATTTCATCACTCATATAGACTGCAGGGCCGAACGAACAAATTTCTTTGAGGCAGGAATTTGTTTCCATACAAAAACCACTATTTTGATTTTATTGATGGTTTTCTTTGGTAAAGCAAAATGTTGTATTTACATGTTTTAGAAAATTTTATGATATTCTTTTGACTTGATTCATAAAAGTGCAAAATTTTCTATTTACATGTTTTGAGAAAAGTGCAAAATGGTTTATTGACATGTTTTTGAAATGTACAAAAACTTTAATTTGCATGTTTTTGCAAAGTCCAAAATGTTCATTTTAAACATTTTTTAGAACTTCAAAATGTTCCATTTACATGTTTTGAGAAAAGTGGAAAATGTTTTATTTCCATGTTTTTGAAATGTACAAAAAAATTTATTCCCATGTTTTTGAAAAGTCTCAATATTCTTTTCTACATATTTTTGAAACTACAAAATGTTCAATTTCCATATTTTTTGAAAACCCTACGCTGGCCGCATTATCTGGCCCTGTATATAGATTGATATAGCATATAAATTGATGAAAATCATGATTCAATAATGCAGATATATGCATTGGATTCCTTTCCTGTCGTCCGCCCTGTCATTTTTACTGTTAGACAATTTAATCTGGTAGAGTTTTACAAAATTTGAATGTCTAGAAGTCTAGAGGTCTAGACGCTAAGATCTCATTCAGAAGAGACGAGCAGCAAGAAGGATGCTTGGAGACAGGGAGATTGGCAGGTTAAGAAAGCTACAACTTTTTAAAAGAGTAATAAACTTTAAAGTATAATGGTAAAATTTGAACATTCCGTCGTCATTCTGTGATGTACAGACGACATGGGAGAAGTCCGTTCGCGAAAAGGCGAAATTTGAAGTACACTATAAAAAAGGAGCTTTTTGGAAGGAAGTACGGCAACTAATTTGCGTTCGAAAGCAGGCATAATGTTATATAGTATACCATATAATTTTCTTTAAAAGATCATTTATAGCAAAAGGCAGATTGGCTTTAAAATATATTGCAAACTTTTGAATAGGCGTTTTAACGAGCTAAATGAATTATTTTAAATATGATATTCCTGAGTATTTTGAAGCGTCAGATTTAATTAGTATTATTTTACAGTGTACATTGACTGGGACCGGAACCAGAGAGACGGAGACTCGAGAATCAGTTCTGGTTCTGGGAATGTCAATAATCGTTTCCAGTAAATTTGCCAAATGACACATTAAATGGAGAAGGGAGGGAATGTAATTGAAATTGAAAATGAATCCAATGCCAAAGCCTCAACCAATCCTAAGTAAGCCAACAACTTGTATTATAAGCATATAATGCATTTATATGTACCTAGGTATATTTGATTCCGTATATCCCTCTGGTGTAGCTCAAGATGCAAATTATTCTATGTACATTTTTGAACGGGAGGGAAATAAAATAAGTTATTTTAAAATAATTTTTATAATAATTTAATTAAAGGATTTTCAACAAAAAAAGTCGTGTAATTACAATATTACAAAAGATTTCTATATTTTAAACATTTCAAAACTCTTCAGCTACCAAATAACATAGTATTCGTTCCTTATTATTATACCTAATCTTCTCCCCATTAGAAAGTGCATTGAACCCCCTAGATTGCTAAACTAAAATATACATCGTCCACAGAATGCACTTCTTAATTCTTTCTGACCGTAAAAGTTTTAAATAAAAAAAACTGAAAACACCTGGTCGCTATATTTCTGCCTTCTTCCTATCTATCAAACAACCAAATACATACGTTTTAAGAAGAAGGGAATGAACCTTTTAAAATCCACCACACCCTACCTACCTAGCCTTGCAAATAATTTCACCAAAACTTCGATTCGATTCCTACAAGTGTACAATAAAATTAAGACCTCATACTCTATGCAATTACGTGTTGATTAACCACAACCCGGGCGCCAGCGAAGCCGAAACTAAAACCGAAACCGAATCGAAACCAGAAGCATATAGCTCAAGCTGTATAAATAAATAAGCAAAAGAAAAAACACATGCAAAGTACTAGGACTAAATATAGTATTATGTTACCCAAGCACGTACCCCTTTAACCCTGTGAACATCACTGGAAAGTTACACTCCTTGTAACAAATGTAGATGGGCTCTTTTACATGTTAATCTTCCGATTCATCATCTATAAAATCTGGACGCTGTACACTATATACACACATATAGAAGGTACCCGAGTGCCAGCGCCAGGCCCGTTGCCGGAGACGGAACCGGCACCGGTGCCAGATGCTATGCTATGCCAATGCCAAGATAGAGCGAAGCAAACGAAATAAAAACGGAGAAAGCAAAAAAGAAAGTCGGACGGAGTGAAATAGGAAGATACCAGTAGGACCGAGGAGTCTGCGGGGGCTCAACTCTGTGTGGTGATGGCTCCGCTGCGACGCTCCAAAACTCCAAAAACTAGGGGATCTGTGCACATTGAGAAAGAAAAGGAACTTTCACTGCGTCTCCAGTCTACTTTCTCCCGTCTACAATGCCAATGCCACTCTCTCTATGCTATGGACTATGAGACTATGAGCCCTTGCAATTCTTCAACCTCAGACGACGTCGCTCTCCCATCCACACAGCTCCATAGAAATAACGACGGGAGCCACCGAATTTCTCTCTCTCTCTCTCTCTCCTCGTCCTCGCCTGCTCTACTTACTCGGAGAGTTAACCTTATTTCGTCCTTTCTCCTATAAAATACTCAATAGCGGACTCAGACGAAGCACAAACACGGCGGAGGCAGAGAGCAGAACCAACATCATCACCCACCCATAGCAAAGCAAGCCAACCAGCCCATGCACTCCCATCATCATCATCAACATCAGTAGCAGTATCAGGAGCAGCACACGCTCACATTCATAGAGGTAAAAGGTACTCTTCTCTGCCAAAACCGAGCCAACCCCGTCTCTGGCCAATCTCCTCCAAATTCCTATTCCTAGTACAATCAAGTAAAATCTCTCCCGTCTTTCTCCTTTTCTCGGTCTTTGGTCCATCCTCCGATTCCACTCATAATTATTTCACTCCCTCTCCGTCATTATTATTATTATTATTGTTGTTGTTATTGTACATATTATACAGGTCTTTCTATTTTTTCCAACAGCTTATATACCTTCCTATACCCCCCCCCCCAACCATATAATTAATTCTATTTCATGTCCGTGTACTTTGAGGTCATCTTTTTGGTGGTTTGTGTGTAGTTTGGATGTCGTAAAAAAAGAAACTAAAGTACAGCCTATATCCAGTAGTGTAGGGTGTACAGTCTATATACTACCCATATAGCCATAGCCATATAGCCATACCGATACCGATAGGAAGGGAGTGAGAGAGGGATAGACGAGGAGCCTGGTGTACAGCCGAGACCGCCGAGAAAACGCAAACGACACGGAATAGAACGACAACGACGTAGAACAGACGTCAACGAGGGGAGAAAGTAAAAAGAGAAAGTTTTTATCGTCAGTGGTTTCGAAAAGTCCTTCACACTCACACACTCGTCCGTACCTCCTCGTTCCGTCTCGATCTCTGTGTGGATTCGATTTTCGATTTCGATTTTAAAAAAGGATTTTGCGTCAATTATTTTTGTCGATTTATTTCTACGGATTTTAAGAATAATTTAATTAATTTGTGTTCGAAGCTATACAATCAATTGAAGACTTATATATCAAAGGAAAGTTTAATAGGGGATAAGACTACTACTGCTACCGCTACTACAAGAAGAAGGAAAATTGGATTGAAATTTGAGAGAGTTTCCGATTGTTCGCCCTTTTAATTCCCTGTTGTTGTGTGGTGAGTTGAGTTTAAGTTTGGAAAAGCTCCGAGAGCTTTGGGTTTGGTTTGGGTTGGTTTTAGTTTCGAATGGTTTTGGTTGTCGCTTCTCGTTTCCTTTTGTAAGTTTGGATTTCGATTTTTTCGTTGGGGTTTCGCCCTTTCCTTTACGTACGTACGTTTGTACGTTTAGTTTCGTTTAAGTTCGCTGCTTGGCTCTCTCTTTTCCTATATGGATGGTGATGCATGCAAACTTTCCCTAGAAACGGGGAAAAAAACATAAAAAGTAAAGGAAACTACCTACCTACCTACACCTGAATCTGGCCTGTTCTGGCCTGTTCTAGGTAGTAATCAAAGTGAGTGAAAGTGGGTCAACAGAGTGTAGCAGTCGATGTTGAAATCGAATGAAATAGGATAAAGGGGAAAGTTTAGATTGCCATTTTTTTTAACGTTTCTGGTTAATGCTTAGATTATTACAAACGTATTTATTTGTGCAGCAGCAGCTTTTGTGAAATATCTATGCTGAGAGTTGTGAGAGTGATTTTAAATTTTCATAGCTTTTATAGTATAACAAATCTATAAGCGTCAGTTGTATATATAGTAATATAGTGGGAATTCTGATTTTTGTGCAATTTAACTGGTAATGGTTACATTAAATATTACGGTTAATTTTTTTAATAACTATTTGGAACTTAAGGGTAATTGTATATGTCGGAGAAAGTGCTTTCACTCTCGATAAATTATTTAGATTTATTTTATTTTTATTGTATAAGTATCATACACGTTTTTTTTTGTATTACACAATTTAATCAATTCAATTTTATTTTTATATATAGCTAACTAAAAAGAAAAACCCGTCAAAATGCCACCACCACCACCCCTTCCTGAGGAGCCTCCAATGACGGAGTTGGAGCTCCTAAAATTTAAACAGAATAAAGTCACAGATAATGTAAGTATATTATATTGTATTTTTATAGAATTTTAATTTAAAAAAAAATCAAAAATCAAATAATTAATTTAATAAATCTTATATATTTTTTTAAATGATATATTTAGTCGCTGGATAGTACACGGCGAATGCTGCAACTCTGTGATGAGGTAATTTCTTTAACATTTCTAAAACAAATATAAACATATTAAAATACATATATACATGCATATAATTAATGCGTATATGCTACTACGCCCTATAATGCATTCACAATTCAAAAATTGTGTTGTCTACTTTTATTAGTATTTATTTTAATACATGCAATTTGTATATTTTAAATGTTAAATGTTTTTGAAATTAATTCACTTTACTACTTGCTGTAGACAAAAGAAGCAGGAATAAAAACTTTGGTTGCATTGGATGATCAAGGAGGTAAGAAATTTTGACTAATTAAACCCCCTTTAAAAAACGACTGTTTCAAAATTTTAAATTTGGCCTTAAAATAATAAACGAAAAATTCGCTATCCTTAAATGCATCACCCATTTGTTTTTAAATGCAAAAACCTACAAGAAAAATTCCCCTTATTATTATACGTGCAATACCTAATATTTTACGATCCTGCACAGTGCTTAAAGCAAAATATTTTAATTTTTAAACAAACCTCAGAGACATTTTTTATTATTTTTATAATGGGCAATTTGACTGCCTCAAGATTGAGTAGAACAGATAAGAAAAAAAAATTAAACAATTTGAATATTTAAGGAAAATTGTGTTGAAACTTTCACTGTGTTTAAAAGTCTCTCCCTGTGGCGTCGCATGTCTGTGTGGAGTCTCTCCCTCGTGTGTAATTATTCAAAATTTTAGAAATTCCCAGTCCCCATATACATAACCTATAACAACATACAACATAAATCCACACAGTGGACATTAAAGATGCATAGGTTTTTTTTATTATTTTATTTATATCTCTATATTTCTATTATCAGTAGGCACCTACCTACCTACCTACCTACCAACCTATACTGTTACTTTCTTCTGTGTGTATTTTCAGAGCAACTCGAGAATGTTGAGAAGGGTTTGACAAAAATCAATGAAGATATGAAGGAGGCAGACAAGTTGTTGTCAGGATTAGAAAAGTCAATATTTTGGTATGTATTCTGTGAGTGTTGTGGGACTTGTGAGCTTCCATGTAATAAGTAAGGGACTTTGTTCTCTCCTTCTTCTTCTTCTTCACACACAAACAAATATTCTATTTCCCGCTTTCTAAAATTTGATTTTTATTTTACCTTTTAAAACACAAAAATTTGAACGAACGAATTTTATTGAATGTATTTTTTATTCGTATTAATATTATAGTGGCATGCTTTTTTTCTTGGAAAAATAAATTTGAAATGGCCTGTTTTCAAATTTTAAGTAATTAATTTTTTGGTTTTTCGAAATTTACGTTTAATCCTTCTTCATTTTATTATATACTAATTACTGTCTTTTTACTTTCTACTTGTAATACTACTACATTACTGAATAATAGACGGACTGAACTTTTTTTTACTAAAACTTAAAATATGCTTTTTTGGAATAGAAAATCGACAAAGGAAGATGACAAAGCGTGGAAGAATAATGACGATGGGAAAATTGTGAGTAATCAGCCACAGAGGAAAGTGGACGGACCTCAGCTCATGGCCTATGGTGGCTACATTGGAAAGTAAGTATAGCGTTCGAAATATGTGGAAAGCACTGCAACATAGTTTTTTAAAATAAGAAAAATGTGATTAATTCAACGTTTTTTAAAATTTAGAATTACAAACGACGCTCGAGAGGATGAAATGGAACAAAATATGGAGCAAGTGTCCGCCATGATTGGAAACATCCGGAACATGGCTTGCGATATGGGCGGGGAGATTGAGTCACAAAATCAGCAATTGGACAGGTTGCATCTTAAGGTATGTTGAATGGGTTTTTTATGATGTAATTTTTGAAATATTTTGCCTAGTATTTTAAAAAAATAAGGGCCGGATAATTCGGCCAGCGCAGGCAACCCCCGCTGCCTGAATTTTCAAAAAACATTTAAATGGAAAATTTTGCAGTTTTCAAAAATATGCAAAAAAAAATATTTTGACTTTTCAAAAATATGGAAATAAAACATTTTCCACTTTTCTCAAAACATGTAAATACAACATTTTGCACTTTTCTGAGTCAAATAAAAACAACTTTTTAAACTTTTTTAAAACATGCAAATACAAAATTTTGCTGTACTAAAGAAAACCATCAATAAAATAAAAATGGTGGATTTTGTATGAAAACAAATTTCTGCCTAAAATTAATTCCTTCGTCCGGCCCTGAAAGACATTTTGTACGTTTTGTTAATTAACAACAGAGAAAATTTTTAAAATTACGCTATTATTTTTTTCCTTCTATCCTTTCAGACGGAATCCAACGAAGAACGACTGAAGGGAGCAAATGAGAGAGCCCGTCATCTTCTCAAATAAATTTTGAAATTTCCCCATAATAATAATAATATGGCGAAATTACAAAAATTATAAGCGCATAATATATAGGGCTATAAAACAAGAATAAAAACAAACAAGCTCTTTCACATTATACCGTTTACCTCACTTTAAAAAACAAAATCGAAAGCGAAATCGAAATTGAAAAAAAAACGAATCAAAAATCCACTCACCAAAAACTAAAAGCAACGTTAAAAATAAAAACCAACACACAACACAAAACAATTAACATTCATCCTGATCAGGAACCAGGATTTTTAAAAAGTTTAAAAAAAATTTAAACACCTTAAAATTATATATACATATTATCAGATTTAAAAAAGGCGATATAAAAACTATATGAACTAACCTACCTATATACCTAATTAAAAACCTAAACATATGTATATGTATCTCAAATCACAGATTGAAAACCTGAAATTAAATTGAAATTAAATATATATAAATATTTAAATTACTTACCTAGGTACATATATAGTACTTATAGCTCATAATCAAAAGAAAAAAAATCAAAAGCTTGACAAAATCAAAAATAACAATAAAATATCAGTACAGATTGTAACCTGAAGAAAAAATTGAACATTTCAAAAATTCCCTCAAAAATACTAAATAATAAATTAATTAATAATGTTAAATAATTAATAAAAAAAACACAACATAATAATTAATAATTACAACTATACACACACAATATAATGCAATAATAAAAATAATTGCTTTAAATCCTTAGACAAATGTATAGGCAATCTACTATATAATAAATACTTAAAATACTAATAACTAAACGTACAATTAACGTACATATACACTCAAAATATGAAAAAATCTGTAGATCAGAAATATAGAGGCAGTAAACTATAATTACTATATAAACTATATTAAATAAAAAAAATATAACATATTATAAAAAAAATTAAATCCTATAATCTACACTATACACACACGAAAAATGTAAACGATTATGACATTACGATTACAGACATCTTTAATCAGTAACAAAAAGCAAGCAAAAAAAACATTCAAATTTACAGATTCAAAAATGATGCAATAGATTTGCATGAATTTTAGAAGCTAGTATTCGTAGAATCTAGAAAATCAATAAATCAATAATAATTTTATTCGCTATACAACAACTACAACTACTACAACAACAACAACAAAAAAACCAAGTATGTAACAAAAAACTGTATAAGTACTTTGCAAACTGGCAAGCAAAAAAAAATTAATAATTGCAAAACTTTCAATAGTATTATAACCTTTTATTGAGAGCTAACATAAAAAAAGTATATAAATATATTTAATTAATTAGTTATATTTGCAAAAAAAAGAATTATATTATTACTGTGGCAGTATCAGTAAATTGTGAATTAATTAATTAGTTAATTAATTAAAGTAAAATTTAGTTTAGTAAAACATCCTATATACCTTCATTATACTCTAACAAAAATTGACAAGTTGATAATCGATACAAAAAACTACCTACCTACCTTCCTACCTACATTACAAAAATTACAATCCAAATGTATATGATATGCAAATGCAATTCAAAAAAAGCAAAAATGCAAAGAAAATCATTTTAAAAAATCCAGTAAATAAATTACCAGAAACCAGTATAAATACTTAAAACAATCAGATATTAGATCACACACTATATAATTACATTATGTACTTACACACACGTTACAAACACAGAGAAAATATAGGAAAATATACCAGAGAGAGAGAGGGAATATAACTATGATTAGAAATTTATGAAATCATTTTAGTGGTACAAAAAAAAAGTATATTTCAAATATCATTATTAAAACATAAATTTAAAAAAATGGAAACAAAAGAACTACATGTATACTTATACACAACAACAGACTTACAGATATTTCTTCAATTTTTGCTGTCCACACCAAAAAGTCCACAAAAAAAAACGAAAAGAAAGAAGAAGTCAGGTGAACAAGTCAGATGAATAATACACAACAAGCAGTGAGAAATAGTTTTTAAAAATATTATTAACCACAGAACATAGAAGTTTAATATAGTAGAACCTTTTTTTGTTTTTGGACGTGTATAAAAATACATAATATAAATTATATTTGTAATTATTATGTAATGTACAACTTGACCCCTGCCAAAAATAACAATCCATCATATATGATCACACACACTTAAGTACATACAGAATTATTGTAGTGTTTTTAATAGACAAACAAAAAAAGTCAGATATAATTACAACAGAGAAATATACAGAGAGTTAAAAAAATTATATAATGGGATTATATTATAACTATGTAATGAAGGTAAAACTATACGCATATATTATTAAAATTAAATTATTATAAATTATACTATGTAATATTATAGATGTTTTTCTAGAGGAGAGGATTTTGTGTATAGGGCGGTGGTAGAATATATATTAAATTATTACATATATTTAAATTCAGTTAGCTTGATGCTGAATGTATATAAACAAAAAACTGGATTTATAATTTAAAGCACAAAAAAACAACAATATATTGATTATATTAAAAAAAGCAAATTTACATAATAAAGAAATAATGAAGAGATGATATTACATTACATTATATTACAGTAATTTTGTCTGTATATTATAAAATATAATTATATTTTAAACATTAGTTATGTACACACGTGAGTACGTTGACGTTGGACGTCGGACGTTGTCAAGCGTGGGAGATATAACGAGAAGGATAATACGATACCAGTACTAGTACCGGTACGAGTACCAGGAAAATGTAAAAGTATGATTACATAATAAATATTAAAGAAATAAAAAGCAATAATATATATAAATAAATACAACCATTTTGATTATCTTTAACTTTTATGATGAAAAGTTTTTTGGGAAAACGGGTCAAGTCCGCATCAAAGCAAATTTTACAGACAACGAATAATGAATAAAAGGTGACAGGTTTATTTTTTCCAACTCAATTTTTTTCTACAGGTACTGTTACTGACGAAGTGTCATTACAAGCAGTTTCAAAAATCTATAGACTGACTCTGGAATTTTTTAGAAAATTTTGCAAAATTTTAATTTGTAGACTTGATCCGTTTTGCCTCAAAATTAATAACTTAACATGGAGTGAAAAAGTCCGTGGGATTGTTGAGTCCGACGATTTTTTCAATGGTTTGAACACATGGAACTAGAAAATTTTGCACCTTTTAAAAAACATGGAATTCGAACATTTTGCAGCTTTTCAAAAACATGGAATTAGAACATTTTGCACCTTTTCAAAAATATGGAATTATAACATTTTGCACCTTTTCAAAAACATGGAATTAGAAAATTTTCCACCTTTTTGAAAACATGGAATTAGAACATTTTTCACTTTTCAAAAACATGGAATTAGAACATTTTGCACCTTTTCAAAAACATGTAAATAGAATATTTTCAGTTTATCCAAAACTCATAATTAACATTTTACTCATGTTTCTCATTTTGTTTTCATGACATAGCTCATTTTGATTGTAGGTTAAATTTGGATATGGGTCATTTTGGTTCTTCACTGACGATATTTTGTTGGTGGGTTATGGTAGGCAATTTGAAAGACTAGTGAAATTTACTATAAGTCAAAATGACCAAATTGCAATGTTATATAATAAATTTAGATTGGCCATTTTACTTCTTCGCATGATTCAGTACGCTCCTCCGGCTCCGTATTGATTTGTATTTTACTGTGAACATTTTCATTTATTCCTTTGAGAGTTTACACACACTTGAAAGCTTCTCATAATAATATGAGGTTGTACTTATTACGATTAGTTCTGACTATGACTGAACACGGATCGGATCGGATCGGGTAGAATCCGGATCGGATCGGTTATTTGTCGGTTCGGATGAATGCCTAATCCGATCCGAAGGCATTTTATCGGTTTCAGTTCGGTTCGGATGGGGACAGCTAATTTTTCGGATCGGGTCGGATGAGGAAAAAAAATATTTTGGTTAGGGCCGGATGAAGAAAAAATTATTTCGGATTGGTTCGGATGAGGAAATAAACTAAGATAGGTGTAGAAATTGCTATTTACTTTTTATGAATATTAAAATCATGGTGGAAAACAGAAAATGCAACTCATCTGATGGATTGACTTTCTTTTTCTCGTTCTGTAGAATGTAGACATTTATTTTTTTTACATTAAACTTCTGTTGCATGTTTTGATTGTTTTGTTTGCGTTTTTATGTCAATATCCGTTAAATCAAAAAATATTAAAACAAAACAAAACATAGATTAGTGTAACTAGATTTAACTTGTTGAACACTAGAGTACACAAAAGAAAGTTGGCAAATGATTTTGTAACTTACCACAATAAAAATAATGTTTTAAGCAAGTTTGTGTAACGCTAAAGTATATTCAATATTTGTAGTAGGTACCTAAGTTGGAAATAAAATTGTTGGCTTTTTAAATACGTTGAGATTTAAATTGAGTTTGTTGTTCGGATATAGGGTAATCCGATATGTTCGGATTCGGATATGGTCTCATCCGATCCGATCGAATTCGGATCGGTTTCGGATTCACTGATTTGCTTATCGGTTTCGGATCGAGTTTTGCATTTCCATCCGACTGTTTTCGGTTCGGTTCGGGTTTCGGATCGGATTTACCAAAATCCGATCCGTGTTCAGTCTTAGTTCTGACCTTGTTTTTTTTTACTGATGCAATCGAGCATTTGGAGACATATACAATATATGGCTTGAGAAAACGTTCTTTCATCTTCATCTAATAAATTGTGTGCACCGGCACCGCCTTTAAAAAGCCATTAACTCGAGTAATTTCATTGAAGTGACGAGGGGCAAGTGACAAAAGGGAGGCGT
The DNA here is from genome assembly GCA_949802685.1 of Dicyrtomina minuta. Taxonomy (NCBI): domain Eukaryota; kingdom Metazoa; phylum Arthropoda; class Collembola; order Symphypleona; family Dicyrtomidae; genus Dicyrtomina; species Dicyrtomina minuta. The sequence goes on along the minus strand of OX461808.1, from coordinate 39,051,363 downwards.
TACACCTTTCACCAGTCACATTTTATTCCCTTTGAAAATTGGAATTGGATTACGAACAAACCCTTAGAGAGTGGGATAAAAAATTAATAAAAATCAATTTTTGATATATGAAAACACACGTGAATGGCGTATATCCCCATATATGACCATTTCTGCTATTTTTTCTCTCATATAATGTAAACTGTCGTTGTCGTTATGTTGTTGTTGACGTCGACGTTGATGCTATGTACTTATTTATTCCGTGTGCTGCTATATACGGTTGCTGTATGATTTGCTTTGGATTTGGATTTGGATTTGGTAGGAAGGTTGGAAGACCAAATTGAAATTGATTTTTCTATCGCATATAGACACAATCAAGGTGTGAAAACTGGCCAAACTCGTGATGCCAATAATTGCAAGTACTATAGTAATGCCTGCAGTCGCAGTCTGCTTCAGGTATCTTGTTTGTCTGTGTATGATGGGAATGGGAACGGGACGAACGTACGAATTTACGAACTCGCTCTTAAAGTCAGTAAAGTCCACAACAAAAACGGAATTACATACATTACAGGATAATAGCTAATAATATTTTGCGTGTCAGGAGTCATACAGAGAGAGAAACATGGGAATGGGAGTAAGTGTTAAAACATCAAAGAAATTCTCTTATCTTCCCCTTTGTCTCTTTCTCTTATGAAGCAAACCAAAAGCCAAAAGCTAATACTTTGTATGCTATATCTATATATGATCTATAAACTTAAAATACACACGCTATATCTGCCTTTGTGTATGTCTGCATGTAATGAATGACGATGCTTCAAACTTCACTGGCCTATTTAGGTGAATTAAACTTGCGTTTTTGAAAGTGCTAATTAGGCTTTCGTTTTGACGGCCCCTTTACAGAGCATTTTGAAATTTAAAAATACTGTAGTGTTGTCAGACACAAAACTGTAAAACTGTACTGTGCAGAAACTCGTCACTGTGGGTAGAGTCAGGAATCTGTAAAACTCCATATTATTGATATTTGTACGTTCTATAAAGTGCAAAATATACTCATGATATTTGCAGATTTTTTTCGATCAAATAACTTGAGAGTTCCCCTTATAATTTCTTTAAAATTGAGAGCATAAGGTATTTATTTGTTTTTAAAATTATGTATATGTTATTTGCAGATTTTTTCAGAAGCATAGCTATTTAATTACGCATTTTTTTAAATTGCAAAAGTAGTTATTTTTAAACCTTTTTTAAAATGAAAAAAATCGTTAGTTACACCTTTTTTTAAATAAAAAAAATCGCTATTTACACCTTTTTTAACATGCAAAAAGACGTTAGTTGCACCTTTTTTAAATTCAAAACATCGTTAGTTACAACTTTTGAAAATGGAAAACATCGCTAGTTACCACTTTTAAAATTGCAAAACATCGTTAGTTACACCCTTTTTGAAATGCAAGTAAAAACTTTAATCGTACATTTTAAGCATGCAAAAAGCATTAGTGACACCTTTGTAAATGCAAAAAACAAACATTATTACCACCTTTTTTAGAATGTGTAAAACACGACATTTACAACCTCTTTAAATATGGCAAGATATAATATTTTAACAACTGTCTGTATTGAACAAAATTCACTATACAGATATTTAGCTCCCTGAAAACTATTTTACAGGATATCGTTTTACTTTATTTTCCAAGTTTACACTACAACATCTAAATTTTCTTAAACCCCTTTAACTGAACTCCAAAATACAAATTTGAAACGTTACGTTTTTGTCATATTTACATAGTTACATAACACCTTTGCTTACACTACAAGTCAGAAAAGTAGCATGTTTTTCCACTTAAATTGCCAACATCCCTAATGTAAGTTTTTCGATACTTCATTTAGAAAACGAAAAAGTTGGTGGGAAATACAAAGAGAAGGAAGGGAAAGTGGGAAAGCAAACAGATCAGATCAGGCGACGACCATGACCAAATAAATGGGAATACTGTTGGAGCTGTGCGGGGAAATAAGGAGAAAGCACAAAGCACACACATAAGAAAAATTGATTCTTCTCTCAACGTGAACGTCCCAACAACAAAGTCCATTCGCTGATAGTGACAACATAAAAAAAATAAAACTATATAATCTGAAGAAAGAAAGGGAATTCCAGTTTCAATGCTCACACCAAACCTCACCAAATCAACACTATTACAAGTACAAGCACAAGCACAAACACAAAAGCTCTCTCAAAAAACACGATTAGCAAACAAGACAAAAAAACAAGAAAATGTTAACGGCCAAGAAATAAAGAAAACGGTTCAGTGCTCGTGCCCGTGCTCGTACCGTACGAGGTTTGACGAAGTATAACGTTAAACAGTACACTTTTGGCAGCATATCATCTTTATTACTATATAGCTGGCATATTTCATGAATATATGTATATGTTTATTGAGCTACTAGCTTCTGACAACTGGACACGGTAAACGCTCACTCACCGGACAGTTGCTCTTCATGCTTCGATTTCGAACAAATGTTGTAATTGAAGTTGAGTTCGAATTGCAACACATCCTTTTTAAACCGTCAGAACAAAATACAGCCAAATAATCCTACGCTCAAATTCCTATAGAAATTTACCTTATCCAGACCTAGACAGCTCTCATCGTCATCCTGCTCTGATCGCCTTTAATCCTTTCATTTAAAATTCGAGCGTCGACTGTTGAGCACGAACAACTATATGAGATAACATGTGAACTTTCACTTTGAGTGCATGGCAACAGATAAAGCTGAAAAGTCAAAAATTTCTTTTTGTGTAGTAAAAAGCCTTTTTATTTTTTATCGTTAGTTTCCAACGCAATGATAAATTTCAATATTTTAAAATATGTACATACAACCTAAAATCAACTTCTAACTGCAGCGTAATAAATCGTTTTTAACCGTATAATTCAAAGTAAAATCTGTGCACTCAGCACTTACCCGCCCCAGTACAGGGGCGGATAATACGCCCGCCCACTGCTTGATTTTGAAAAAACATGTAAATAGAACATTTTGCAGTTTTTCAAAAATATGTAAAACGAACATTTAGACTTTTCAAAAGCACGCAAATAAAAGTTTTTGCACCTTTCAAAAACATGCAAATAAAACATTTCCCACTTTTCTTAAAACATGTAAATAGAACATTGGTCCCTTTTCTGAATCAAGTAAAAAGAACATTTTGCAATTTTCTAAAACATTTAAATACACTGTTTTGCTTTACCAAAGAAACCCATCAATAAAATCCAAACTTTGGTTTTTATACGGAAACAAATTCCTGCCTAAAACCAATTCCTCCGTCCGGCTCTACCCATGTATTTCCTTTTCTAATCATATTCAAAGCTCAACAACATGCTGCTTTCTTTCCTTTGCTTTGGCCATTCACAGTAATTGCTGATTCTATCAGTAAAAATTTCAACTGCAGTTACACACAAAAAATGCACCGCTATTCCATATAAAATAAGTAGCGATGATAGTTCCAAAAACATTCTTAAAAAATCTTAAAAATCTATCTTTGAAAATAAAAAGGTGGGAACACAATGTTGAAGGCGGGAGTGCAGATGCAGGGCGTACATATAATATTTTGCACTTTACATCTTTTTGCCTCAAGGACAAGGACAAAAGCACATCAGAGATCTGAACATCTTTCTGAGATCCGCTGAACATCTGAGCATCTGAACATCTCATATGCAATTTTCTTTGTGTTGAATGGAGAATGAGAGCGGGAGCGCTATCCACTACCCTTGCACGCTCACTCCTGTCTCTCGGTCTCCGTCTCGGTACATCCTTTCTCTCTCTCTCTAATATCTTATACATAGCGAGAGAAAATTTCCGTCCATGGAATTGATGGGGCTATAAAAGATAAAGTTATCTCTCACTCAAAAACTCCCTCACATTCTATTCCAATTGCGAATTCAGACTCTTGGCTTCAGCTGTCTCCTACTTCATAGGAACTCCAGACATACTAGACACACCGAGAGTTTTACTTTCTGCATTCCCTGCTATGCGATCTGCGATGACTCGCCCCTGAACTACTTACAAGAGTTACATTACATTTACCAGAGGCAAGCCCGTATCTGTTCTATATACACTATTACTACCCATGCTCTTTTTGTTTTCAAACGGCAATTCAAACCAAATCCGAACCAGGACCGGGATCGGGATCGGAACCAAGCAAAACTGTAGCACCAGCGAGAGCAGATCTAGAGCTACAGAAAAGAACGGGACCAGGAGCGGGAGTATGAATACGAATTTTATTTCGACAACGGTGACGGTGTCGGCGACGGCCACGGCGACGACGTAGACTTGGTCTTGGACTTTGCCGCATTGCACTCACTTTCTTTCCGGGTACGTTTCTACTTCTTTCTACAGAGCCTATCCTCTATCAGCTCAAGGTGCAGTGCCCTGACTCCCTATATATAGTCTGACAGTGAACAGTGAGCCGATGCACCATGGAATTGGCGCTGGAACTATGGTACCCGGACTGACACTGGCCATGGCCCTGATATCTGTACTGCCACACATAAGGAACTGAAACTAAAACTAAGCCGACGATACTGTATAGTATCCAAACGGTGGCCGTGTATCTACACAGTGCTACAGTATAGCACTGGTTTTGTTGGCCCTGATGCAGGAAGAACAAGAGGCTGTGGAAAGGAAGAGATCCCAAGAGAAAGTTGATGGTACTGTATTAACTTACACGGGCACAAATTCAAAAGAAAGTTGAAACCAAAAGTACTGAATACTGATAAATACACAGAAAAAAAGCGAGCGAATAGAAATCAACGCGTGGGTCTGGGTGAAAGTAGGCTAGGGAAAGTGTGAGAAAAGAGAAAGTGTACAGTATATGTGGTATATTGCTAATGTAATTACATAGTATAGTATATCGCCGTTGTAAGAATGACAATGGGAAACCAGGGTAGACAGCGTTGACGCTATATATAGTCTAAATTCAAAATATGTAATCTAATTACTGTAAACTACTAAATAGCATAATAAATTATGTTGTAAGGAAAATTTCCAAAAACATTTTTAATTAAGACTTTTTGTTAATTAAAAGTGTACAAAATACATTTGATTTATCCCCGTACAGTTTTTGATACAACATATACATTGTTTTAATTTCCTAAAGTTGCAATTAATTGCAACACGCAGTTTATACATTGCAAGAGCTAATGTAAAATATTGCAGGTATGGTGTACAATAACGTTATAGAAATTTTTAAAATAATACCTTGAAGATATAGTGCGAAAACATGCTACCTGCAAACATAAATTTAAAATTTAAATTGCACAATTTACGTCAGATAATTTAAAGAGAAAAATACCCTATTTAAATTGATAGTATTTAATCCTTAAAATTACTTTCACCTTCACCTACATAATAAAGTGTCAGATAGTGTATCATGATTTTAAGAAAAAAGGATGACGCACTGCCTCCCATTATATATATGGTCTATATGTTATAGTGTTATAGTCACATATTATATAGAAGGAAGGGGAAAGCATAAAACTTTCACTTTAATTCTTGGAAACCTGAATTGTTACTTCTTAAGAAACTGCAGTCATGTACATACGTGCCTTTACTTACTAAGCGAAAAAAAGCGGCAGAAAAAATTAAAAATCAGAGAGAGAGAGAGAGAGAAAGTAATTCAAAGTCCCATCTCCCATCCCATCATCATTCCCCATTACTATTTATATGTATTACCGCACTTCCCTCCCACTTCATTCTCCCTATGATACTGTACTCATCCCCCTTTATATAGAGTTTAAGTGAAAGCATTATGTATATACCCATACCATGCAAACCTACACTCATCGAGCCGGTACCGTTTCAGATGCCGGTGAAGCGAGAGAAATAAAATGAACGTGGGGAAAATGGGGAAATGTAAAATAAATATTAGCTTTTTATATGCACACACGATACATACAGGGAGACAAATGCGGGAAGCGGGACGGATGAGAGAACGAGGTGGCGTCTGACGAAAGAAAGAATGAAAGAAAGGAAGGAGGACGACGTCAACATTATAAAGCAGAAAATAAATCCAAATGATAATAATAATAATATTAAAATAAAATACTTCACTCCGACTACAGAAGCAAAAGAGGATACCTCTTGGCTTGCATATGGTATGGTACAAGAGGTGAATAAACTATTTTGCATTTTACAAGGGTAATGTACATACATAGGCTATGGGTTTTGAAATGCTTTGATACTTTAATGCTTTTATTACTCTGTCCAAGTACTTTAGCTTGAGCCCATATAATGTAATTTGTGCAGTAATTGGAAAGCATTATTAAAGTGAAATGTTAGGTGCATAACGCGTACGTATTGTGTATATACAGACATACAGAGGTGCCTTTGTAATATAATGTAGGTACCTTTGTGATACATGTATCGTGAGTGAAGAATCAAAACGATTTATTTCCAATTTACGCTGGGATTAAAATGAGCTGTTTAAAAAACGCTAAATGAGAATGATTTGATACCTACAACGTTAACTATTTGGGGTATTTAAAAAGTGTAAAACATTTCATCTACATGTTTTCGAAAAGTGCAAAATGGTCGATTTACAAGATTGTTGAAAAGTGCAAACTTTTCTATTTACAAGATTTTTGAAAAGTGCAAACTTTTCTATTTACAAGATTGTTGAAAACTGCAAAATTATCGACTTGAATGTTTTTGGAAAGTGCGAAATGTTCGATTCACATGTTTTCAAAACTGCAAAGTGCTCTGTTTACATGTTTTAGAAAAATGTGCAACATGCACTAATCGCGTGTTTTTGAAACGTGCAAAATTTCCTATTTACAAGTTTTTGAAAATTTGAAAATGTACCGTTTATATGCTTTCGGTATCATGATATTTTTGATTTCTTTGTATAAATAGTGCATTTTGATTCTATCGAAAAATGGAAATGGGTCATTTAGATTCTTCACAGACGATATACATACGAAAGCATAGGACGTTGATATATTACGTAGGCCAGCCTCGGCTTCAAGTCGCTCGGCTGTCGGTATTTCTAATTGTAGTTATTCAACGCAGTAGTTTTGTATTTGTACGTGGGTTACTTTCTCCAAGCTTTCTTCACTTTTGAAAGATCGACCTTGAAGTGACTGGAATAAAAATTTCTTTGGGGTTTAATAGCTTCTATATATGTGTTATAGGCATGTATAATTTACACATATATATAGGGCTTACAATACATGGAATATAGTATATAGTCGTATAGTATATAGTTATGGTATATAGGCGTAATTATAAGATATGCTGTTATAAACGCAAAGTGAGGGAGACTGAATAAGACTGACCCTCGTCGATTTGATTTGATCCGCTGGTCCTGCCTTTTTTAACGATGAGCTTACAATACAGTACCGACAGTTATTTTGCTTTTCCATGTTATATAGCTATAGGCCCGCACCTTTAATAATCGTGACCGTGGAGTAAATGTAGCCGTTGCAAAACCCTTATAGGCATGGTCCATTAATGATGTCATCGATGATAAGCCTTTTCATGATAGACTCACCCACCCTAATAGAAACCATAGAATGACAACTTTTTTAACATGGCCTTAAATGGAGAGGTTTGTAGGACCCACCCACCCACCTAGTAGGTGACATCTTGTATGGATCATGCCTTATGTTGCTTAACTAAAAGTAAAAATAATACTATGAAGAAATGCATATACCTTTTGTTATGTCGAAGAATATGAAAACACGTGGCATGGGTGATGGCTTTGTTATTTTGTTATTAACTTTTGTTACGCAAGCAATGAGCTTATTATTAGCATGGTGTTTTGAATTTACGTAAGTACAAAGGGACGAGGAGAGGAAACTATGCTCTGATGCATATGGATTTTTCCGGTACGAGTTCCGGCACTGTAATACTCTCATTTCCTGTACCTAATAAGTTGTCATATTGTTCTTTTTGACTAGTTCAGAGTAGCTCTATGTTTTGAAATTTAAAAGGATGTATAAAATGTCAAAGTCAAATCGTAAGCAATTCTATTCTACAATAGTGATAAGACCACTACAAACTCGTGGAATTTTTCCAGATGGAAATACCTTCTTAAAACTTTTGACACGTGCATTAAATAAGTTTCGCTTGGTTTTGGTTTTGAAAACAATGAGTAATATTTTCTGAATAGTCCCAAAAAATGCATATACCTACTTATAAAGTAACATAGTCTTGTAGTATCAAAAATCGTAAAACTTAGATTTCTACAAAAATTTCAGACATTTTGGATATTAAATGTATCGCTACTATTGTTTTGTTTGAAAATCTTATGAAAATCAGATTTTGCATCTATGTAGACTTCAATCGCGTTTTGTAAGCATTAGGACTTTGGGCTATCATTATATTTTTCGGAATTTTTTAAATAATAGATTTTTATCGATTTTACATTAAGATAAATGTGTGGATATTTCGGTAAATCTATAAGCATGCAAGTGGAAACTTAGGTTATACTTAACATAAAAATCAAATTTAATATTTCACAACATCTAAACGAAACGCTGAAATACGGATATAGAAATTTTCACCCCGTCAAATAATGTTTTAACAACAAGTATCTTTTAAAAGTTGCAATAGAATAGCACATATTATGTCATGGTATTCACTGATATTTCTAAAAGATGTGGAGAATAGAGAGTTAGGTAATTCAAATTGTTTCTACAAGTTACACAACCCCGAATGTATTAATGAAGTTTTACACATTTTAGGCATGTTATATGTTGAGTTCCGCCTTCCGGCGAGTCGGCGAGCTATGCAGTTCCAGTGCAGATAATCTAACAACGATAAAGGAAGATAAATAGAGAATACAGATAAGAATGCACGTTTCACGTAATATGAAGAGTTTTTTGGAAAAACGTATCAAGTCCTGCATATTTTTCAAAAATATGATTATTTGCGTTACGTGTGCTATTCGACTACATACATTATACTGTGTTAAATGGTCAAAGTCCAACTGAAGTAATTTTTTAAAATAACCGCCAAAATTTTGTTTTTAGGCAAAATGGGCATAAAATATGCTAAAATATGCATTTCGAATTTAAATTCCGTTTTTGAGTATTTTCGTAGTTTGTACAAGACAAATTCCCGTGCCTAAATTTTTTTAAGCAAGAAAAAGATTACAAGTTAAAAAAAAGTTTGGTTTCACTTAAAACGATTAAAATGTCATCTCACGGACTTTTTCCTCCCTGTTAGGTTATTGATTTTAAGGCAAAACGGAAAAGGTCCACAAATTAAAATTTTGCAAAATTTTCTAAAAAATTCCAGAGTCAGACTTTAGGTTTATAAAACTGCTTGTAATAGTGCTTCGTCAGTTACAGCATCCGTAGAAAAAATTGAGTTCAAAAAAATAATTCTGTAGCCTTTTATTAATTATTCGTTTTTCCTGTGTAAAATTTGATTTGAAGGACTTAGCCCGTTTTGCCAGTAAACTCTTCATATACTACAAGTAAAAATAATATTTGTGGAGCTCGAAATACAGAAACAATGGAGTTTGAAAACTGTGTGCATCATGTGTGAAAAGTGTAGAAAGTAGAAAATGCATGATGAAAAGTATTCAAATGATGGCTCAAAATTTCTTTCCTTTGATTTACTATACAAAATGTAAAACTCAAGTCTACTACTTACAATCATCAACATCAGCAGTCCTCCAGGTTTCATAACGTCCACTGCGCGTCAAAGGAAAATTGACGAAGCATAAAATTCTTTGAATTTGATTCGATATACACTACCACCACTACCACTCCCTTCTTTTAGTACTCCTCGCTTATTTTCTACTCGCATATTTTCGCCATTTATTTCATTTTCATTCTGCACCCCCAGCCCTCAAGGTTATATCCTATCCTATATATTCTATCCCGCTCCATTTCCATCACAATTGCAACCTCTCGAACGAAACCGATACCAAAACCGAAACCAAAACCGAATTTGAATTCTTTTACATTTACCATGCGCTTGGAATTTTATAGAAAAACCATAAAGCGAAAGAAAATATACAGAAAGAATACGGTAAGAAAAATGACTGGAAGGCTGGTGCATATATTATGTCCATTTTTTCTTTTCACGTTCATATTGATTGGTGGGCATTAAACATGTATAAGTATTTGGTGGGACATTAAATAAATGTATAAGCAACCTCTCCATCATCATTACCAATGTTTCCTGTCATTATTTAAGTCCGAGCCAAAAGCTTATTCATTTATTACCAACTCGGAATAGCTTCGGCTTCTTTCCGTATATTAATGTGGCACCGGCACCGAAATTTTGAGCTCGTCGGTTGGGTCTTTTGGTTCTTTATTTGATGATTCTTAGCCTTATTCTGCTGCGCTATAAGTTGTGCTTGTAGTCAGGGTCAGGGCCGGAGCCGGATAATGCGGCCAGCGCAGGCAGCCCCCGCTTCTCGAATGTTCAAAAAATGTGTAAATGAAACATTTTGCAGTTTTGGAAAAGTTGTAAAAAGAATATTTTGACTTTTTAAAACATGCAAATAAATTTTTTTTGTGCATTTCAAAAACATGCAAATAAAACATTTTGCACTTTTCAAAAACATGCAAATACATTTTTTTTGTAAATTTCAAAAACACGGAAATAGAACATTTAACACTTTTCTCAAAACATGTAAATACAAGGTTTTGCACTTTTCTGAATCAAGTAAAAAGAACATTTTGCACTTTTATAAAACATGCAAATACAACATTTTGTTTTACCAAAAAAAAAACATCAATAAAATCAAAACGGTGGGTTTTTGTATGGAAACAAAAACAGATTGCCTAAAAGCAATTCCTTCGTTCGGCCCTGCTTGTAGTCTTGTAGGTATGTACTTGTAAGTAGTAAATTGTGAAGAGCTTGAATTCAAAAGACGGATTCGGATTCCCGTCTCTCGCTCGCCATTCATATCGTCCAGCCTTCATCATTCATGCCATGTTTTATATTTAATGTCAGTCCACTTAATGTCAGTCCATTCTGCATTAGTAGTGGCACTATTCACTGGTACTGGTAGTGAGACTTGTAGTAGGAAGCTTGAATAACTATCATAAGAAATTCCAATGCATGTAATGCTAAAAGCACGTTTTATCGTCGTTGAAGGTTGAAGTATAGAGAAAACAAGGAAAGTTTAGTTTGGTTTTCGTGTTCAGATAATGGAGCGTTCAACGTGGAAATGAAATGAACCTTAAAGATTATAGTACGCGTTAGACTTTTACTTGCATGATTTTTACTAAAGTTCAAAAACAGACGATTTACAATTTTTTTAAATAGCAAAAAACATTATAGAAATTTAGTTTTAATTTTTTTAAATTGCAAAATTCAAAATAGACTATTTAAGATATTTTGAAAATTTAACGGAACCGGAAACCTGAACCAGAACCGGACCCGGATGCTGGATACTTTTAGATAGCATGTTTTTGAATTAAAAATTGGTTTTATAAAAACATGTCTCTGGGCATTTACAATAAAGGGCTGCACTGATTCTTACACAACGATGCTGATGTGACATACCCATCATATTATAATCATATAAGACATCACCAATTATGTAGACTTGTATATGATCTACTTAAAATCACAAATCAGTATATAACGAACTTTACGGCATACTTAAATAGCTGTAGAAAATAATAGATAGTCGATAGTATTATAGTATAGTAGGTTTTAGTTTTTCCTAACAGATATTTCATCTTTAAGCTTACGGCAGAGTGCAGTTATTTCGCTATTGTCAAACTCAGGACTCAGGACGCAGACACACGATATTCCAATTTCCAAAATTCATGGCTATCACTGTCACCCAAAAGCAATATCACCATAGTGATTTATATTCGTTCAAATGTCCAACATAGGGACTGTTTTAATAGGTTAATTCACTTGTTTAAATATTCCATAGAAAATAAACAGTCACTTGCAGGGTCGGACGAAGGAATTTCTTTGAGGCAGGAATTTGTTTCCATACAAAAACCACCATTTTGATTTTATTGATGGTTTTTTTTTGATAAAGCAAAATTTTGTATTTACATGTTTAAGAAATGTTTAAAATGTTCTCTTTACTTGATTCTGAAAAGTGTACAATGCTCTGTTTACATGTTTTAAAAAAGTGTAAAATGTTCTATCCACTTGATTCTGAAATGTGCGAATTTTCTATTTATGTACATGTTTGTTGAAACGTGTTAAATGTTTTATTTGCATGTTTCAGAAATGTATAAAAAAATTCATTTCCATGTTTTTGAAAAGTGCAAAAATGCAAAATATTCCATTTACACATTTTTTTTTAAATGTTTTGTTTACATGTTTTTCAAAATTGTAAAATGTTTTATTTGCATGTTTTTGAAAAGTGTAAAATGTTTTATTTACATGTTTTTCAAAATTGTACAATGTTATATTTGCATATTTTTGAACACTGCAAAATGTTCCATTTACATGTTGTTTGAAAATTCAAGCAGCGAGAGCTACCTGCCAACCTGCCTATGCTGGCGACATTACCCGGCCCTGATCACTTGTATCGAACGAAGCCTCGAATGTCTTTCCAACGGCCAACATTAAGAGCATTTAGCAGCAGATCACAAGCGTTCAACATACAGTCAGAGTAGCTAACGTAAAAGTGACGCACTAAAATAAGTAAAAAGTTTACCGTTTTTATCCGACGCCGACAACAAACTTTCCTTTTAAAAAATTTAAAACACACAAGTGATAAGTTTCATAACAGATAATTTTTCACTTAATAGCAACGAGTAAAAGCATTTTTTACAAAAACTCTAAATTCGCTAGGATATAGGCTATAAAAAATAAATCTATGAAAAATAGTACAAAATATTCAAAGAATAGCATTAAAAATTCCTTTTATAAAGTATAGAAAGTTATCAAAGTGCATCTCAAATCAAAGTCTCTTACTTACGATTAGCATACCTTATCGTTAGCATATATTTTGCATGGTCACCATAGTATCAGTTTGTTACTACATGAAGCATAATTTCTACAGTATAAAAGTTATCCGTTCAGCATACACAAGTTTCCGTTTGTTTATCAAAACATTTTATTTTGGCAGCCCATAAATAAAAGAAAGGAGACAACCTCCCTGATTTACTTTGAACTTTGATGTGATTACCTATCAGCGTATCCTTCAACTGCATGTATCAAAATAACTAAAAGTACCCACTGTACCCAGTGTAAGATATCAGTATATTTCTGCAGCAAAACTTTCCTATTGCATCACATTTCATCATACGGAGTTAGCTGACAGAAACTCTCATGAACTTCTGCTACTGCTAAACTCATGGTAATCCCTCAGGACGCCCAAAAGTTTTTCCAAAAATAGTCTCTGTCTGTGAGTATATAAAAATCATGATTTTCACGTCCTCATGTCCTATAATGTATATACCGTATTTCCTAAAATAGTAAAAATCCATATGAATGGAGACTCGGTGAATGCACAGCTTTGAACGAAGGAAAGAAGATAGTATAGAATAGAAGGCCACCGAATTAGATAGTGCGGCTGTTAAAGATTGCGATTAAACTTTGTAGTATTTAAAGTATTTGGGAAAATCCCAGGTTCAGTATTATTGGCCAACCCCGCGACTGCGCCTGTGAGTCATCATCTCTCAAACACAGAAGCTGATACTGACCACTAAACCCCACGTAGTTACGTCAAGTATACCGACACAGCGTGAGAATGAGTGGAGACTTGTAGTAGGTAGGAGAGTAAGGTCTGCTTGACTATATTGCAACTATACCTAAGTACGAACCCGGCTTGGCGGGTCAGTGGTCTAACTACTGAACTGCTGAGTCGGGGAGTCTGCCCCACACATGGATTGTGGTTCAAGTAGAGATAGGACTTGGGAGCAGTCGGAGTGGATCAGTTTGGGGTGGGGAGTTGTGTAAGTGGAGAGGTATGTACATGTGCTCATCCGTTGCCTTCATGGCACGAGACGGAGGTAGTGTACATTTAAAGCAGAGTAAACTCAGCAGCCTTTCCATGTGCTACAGCATACACTTCCTCCCACTTTCAAGACTGATCGGCCGATTCTCCTGCAGGTGGTCTCTCTCGTTCCGCTCTCTCATATAGTGCAGGGGTCAGATGGGTGTGTGGTGGCTGATGACTTCTAGTCGGGGATTGGTACTCTCAGGCTATTAGGATAATTCAGTCCACCAGCTTCCTCCGCAAGGGAAATATTGCAATACATGCAGAGATGCAGGATAATATATCACCGCAAGGAGTACGTCTGGGTCACGACTATATCCATAGACTACATAATAATTACATACTGGTTGTAGATTCGATGAGCACATCCACATGGTGTGCTCAAGAATCATATACATCCGTACAATAATATCGGTGCTGATATATCCTAGTAAGGATGAAAGGCAATACCGTACAATAATAATAATAATAATACTATACCTAAGTACGGGGAGGCAACTGCTGGTCTGCTAGACACACATTTCATACGACCGTCTATGTTTTCATACACATATGAACTGTCGTATATTACTTCCCCTTAGTTGTTCAGCTATATGTGTGTTAATAGACCTCTATAGTCCTATAGTGTACTATTTACATTCTTGTCTCACAGACCCGTATAATATTATGGGCCCGCGTACTATTGTAAGAAATACGGTACGTAGGAGGCACGCTGTGGATCTGGCAGTCAAACTCGCGTCTTCTTCTTTTGCTCACTTGACTCTAACGATGTCGATGTCGATGTTGTATGGACTTGTGCCTTTTACCTTTTATTTTTATTTTCTATCCTTTCTTTTTATACACTTTAGGCTACGGCTACGCTATGGTTATGTTTACACTCAAAGCCTTCAGCCCTTTGGGATTGTCCGTAAATGACGTAATCAAAAATCATAATCTTTATGACCTCCCTCCCCCCCCCCGACTGTCATCAGCTCAACTACTATCTAAATGGCTATCTTAAACATGGGATGTCATCTCCAGCCAAGTATAGGGCCGGATAATGCGGTCAGCGCAGGCAGCCCCCGCTGCTTGGATTTTCAAAAAACATGTGAATGGAAACTTTTTGCAGTTTTCAAAAATATATATAAAAAGAATATTTCGACGTTTCAAAAACAAGCAAATTAAAGTTTTTTGTACATTTCTAAAACACGGAAATAAAACATTTTCCACTTTTCTCAAAACATGTAAAACGAACATTTTGCTCTTTTCAAAAACATGCAAATTAAACATTTTGCCCTTTTAAAAAACATGCAAATAAAACATTTTGCA
This sequence comes from Dicyrtomina minuta, assembly GCA_949802685.1. NCBI lineage: Eukaryota > Metazoa > Arthropoda > Collembola > Symphypleona > Dicyrtomidae > Dicyrtomina > Dicyrtomina minuta. Next base: position 39,036,158 of record OX461808.1, on the reverse strand, counting down.
CATTTCAAAAACATGTAAATAAAACATTTTGCACATTTACATGCAAAAAGCATTTTGCACTTTTAAAGAACATGTAAATAGAACATGGAGCACTTTTCTGAATCAAGTAAAAAGAAAATTTTAAACTTCTCTAAAACATTTAGTAAAATACAACATTTTGCTTTACCAAAAGAAAACCACCAATAATATCAAAAATAGTGGTTTTTGTAAAGGAAAAACATTTCTGCCTAAAAGCCATTCCTTCGTCCAGCCCTGCCAAGTAGACCCACAGTGACTCTACTGATGACTTTATTTATGGACGATCCCTTTCAACGTGGCTGTTTTTCTTTTTACTTTCTTTGATACTTTCTCTTAAGTTACCCACCTTTCGCCTTTTGCAAGGAGCTATGGCTTTTGATAATACAGTGGATTCTGGACTACTGCCTACACTACAACTTTTGTGTTTACTCATCCACGTAGCTAACATAGATATATGAACTATGAAATTCACTCAAGAATTTATGGCCGTTGAGTATCTAGCCAAAAGGAAAGGTAAAGCATAGGAGGCCGTTGCCTTGTGCAGTGTAGCATAGATAGTTCTATACTGATTCTGCAATGTATCTACCTAAAGTGTGAGATAGAAGACAGGGACAAGAAAGAGCGTTGCATTGAGAAAGTAAGTGAAAGCACCAAAGGGAAAGTATCAAAGGAAATACAGGCAGTACATTGAACGAGAGGACCGGGTTTTGGGAGTTTCGTTGGACATGAGACGGCTTACACGGTAATAAATGGACTTCCCTCGCCCATTTATAATGCAGAGCCCCTTTGCCCCTTTTGTAGTCGTAGCAATAGTAGTAGCAGTAGTAGTGCCTATAATGTCCACATTCCACTCCCTAAATATGTAACGAGACGAGACTCTCCACAGACGTTTAATGAAGTGCAAAGGGAGTTATCTACATTTTCTGTACATTACTCTAGATTAGGGAGCGAAATCGAAATCCACCGCATTAAAACGTTATGTGTGGTACAATATTTTTTGTTGTTGAAAATGTAAGCGTGAGTACTTACTGATACCGAAATGAGATATGCAGTGGGTGATGAAGGATTATATGGCTTACGTAATTCCATAGTGGAGCTATATAGGCCTTAATGTTCCCTCACCAACGATAACGATAAATATATCAGTAACGATATGATACATGTTGTTTTTTTTTACTCCCAGACTCTCATACGGTTTCGTTGAAAATTGGAAAGGCTCGCAGGGTTTTAATGATCGATTGATAATATGCTTTTGTGTTTAAATAAATTGAAAAAGGATGCTGCTTCAGAAAGAATGTGTGGAGGGAGTTTAAAACGGGAAAAGGCGTTTATATTCTACACTACCTACATTTCATTGGGATCGGTGTATAAAGGGTAAAAAATATGACACAGTAGCAATACCAATTTATTTAAATAAGGTATTTTGTATAACTATTGAAGAGTTCACATAATATCGTCTGTGAATAAACAAAATGACCCATATCCAATTTAAACTAGAATCAAAATGAGCTATGTTGTAAAAACAAAATCAGAAACATGCGTAAAATGTTAAGTAGGAGTTTTTAAAAAGCGTAAAATGTTCGATTTTCATGTTTTCGAAAAGGTGCCAAATGTTTTAATTCCATGTGTTTGTAAAGGTGCAAAATTTTCTAATTCCACGTTTTTGAAAATTTGCAAAACTTTATTATTCCATGTTTTTGAAAAGGTGCAAAATGTTTTAATTCCATGTGTTTGAAAAGTGCAAATAATTCTATTTAAATTATCTCAAAGCATATTTGAATATTTTAGTAGATAGTTGGTATTGTTTTTTAACTAAACATGGATATTGGTCATTTTGGTTCTTAACAGACGATATATAGCCTGTATAAATTTAGTTCGTAATTGTAATTCAAATGCTTTTAAAAATTTCAAATTTTTGTCTAAATATATATTATGTTTTTGAAATATTAAAAATATTCTAATTAAATATTGTTTTGAAAAGTATAAAATATTTTAATTTAATAATTTTGAGAAAAACATACGTAATTATTATGACACATTATAACTCTGCAAAAGGTGAGCAAAAAAGATATTTTTGAAACAAGCAAAAATTTTTACTTAAGTGCAAATGCGCTTTTAAGATTCTACACAATATAGCATCGTGTACGCCGTGCGCTATCTGTGCGGTTTAAAGTTTCAGCTGCAATGTAAAACATGGCAAAAAAACAAATGTTTATATCTTACAGCTGCATATACCTAGTACAAAGAGATTTTTTTCTCAGATTTCTCCAAAAACAAAAACAAAATGTAGATAGAATAGTTTACGCCCTCATAGAAACGAAGATATAAATAAATACATGGTATAAATATCTTTGACTATACTGATAGGTTTAGTCTGATATTTGCATATAGTGCTTTCTCTGCATAGTAGTTCTAGTATATCCTAATATCCTTGTTATATCCGCGAATCCAGTTGGAGCGTTTTATATTATGCCAGCCCTGCTGAAATTCATGTTTAATTATACATACATACATGTGTGTAATCTCATAGTGCAGAAATCGTCCCGTATAAATTTTAGCTTGCAGTTTTTATTTTGTATATAGTCTGTCTGGTATATAGTAACATGAGATAATAGCGAGATATTTGTATGAATACATACTTCCAACATATGTCTATACCCAAATCCATCCTTATAGTGTCGGTTCTAATTTAAATGCAAATTTCTGGGTTCATCGTATTGTGTGTGTGTTAAATGTCCTTGTCTTTTGGAAGTGTGCATGACTTAAGACGAGAAGCACACCGTGGAGACGGGGCACTAAAAAAAGGTATGTACGAATATAACAGGAGGAAAAATTGCATTTCATTTTTCATGGCAACTTATTTGAAATTTTAAATTCCAACCCCCAGCCATCAAGTCCTACCAAATCTTGTGAGGGATCGTCCATAAATGACATCAAGGTCACTGACGCGGTCACATATGACTACTAATCAGGGCCGGACGAAGGAATTACTTTTAGGCAGCAATTTGTGTTCATATAAAAACCACCATTTTGATTTTATTAATGGTTTTCTTTGGTAAAGCAAAATGTTGTATTTGATTGTTTTATAAAAGTGTTAAATGTTCTTTTTACTTGATTCAGAAAATTGCAGAATGTTCTATTTACATGTTTTTAGAAAAGTGGAAAATGTTTTATTTGCATGATTTTAAAATGAAGAAAAACTTTAATTTGCATGCTTTTGAAAGTCAAAATATTCTTTTTTACATATTTTTGAAAACTGCAGAATGTTCTATTTACATGTTTTTATGAAAACTTAAGCAGCGGGGGGAGGGGGGGGGGGCAGCCTGTGCTGCCACATTACCCGGCCCTGCTACTGATGACGTCTCATGATAAAGATATATTTACGTAATGGCTAAGCTGATGACAGGGGTGGGGGGGGGGTGTCATAGGGTCCTATAAATGAGAATATATGTCTAGGGCGTCATTTATGAACGATCCTTTATTAAAAGTACCAACTTGGGGTTGGTACATAGAGCATATTATATCATGTACATAAAACATAACTCAAACCCAAACGGTGTTTAAGGCACAGAGAAGACAGTTATTATTATTGGTAACTTTGTTGAGTGTTTGAACCCATGGGATTTTAAGCATAAACATCTATGAACATTACCTACATAAATATTCTATTATGTAGTTTGTACAATCAAGCTGCGTGCAAAATGTAAAGACAATATAGAGGCATAGGCAAGTTTAAATTTACATTATAGTTATCATTTACGATAAACTGATAAATTATAAACAAATCTTGTCATAATATGTATAATCATATAATAATTAGGTCACATTTTGGTTTTATTTCAAGCCTATAATAAAGTAACTTCTTTCCTATGAGTGACCAGACCACGTGGTTCTTTTTAGGTCTGAAAGTCTGAGAGGTATTAATTAAAACCGTACACTGATCTATTAGCACACACTTGTATGGCTTTGCAAACACGGGCCTACGCTACGATAGTTGATAGTACGCGGGTCACGCTTAGAAAAATACGGGTGAATTTACTACTTTACTGTTAATTTGTAACTGATTTTACTGTTACTCCGACATCCACAGTAAAAGCTGTTAACTGCGGCCAACAGGAATTTTAGTTAGAAATTTACCGATAATGCAGTAATATTAGACTTACTGAAATCACTGTTAGATCACCCAACAGCTAATCCTGTTGAATGTTTTTATTCATTCAAAAATAAACAAAAGTTGAATTCGAACCCGCAACCTTTGTAATATCATCGGCACCTTCCAGCCTTAACCACTAGGCTGACGCAACACATTTAGTAATGGACCACAAGTTTAGGATACATATACAGTGACATAAATACTTTAACAGGTTTACTGTAGATTTCTACAGACTTGTTGTTGGGTTTTGTAACATACAGCGTTGTTAAACGTGACTAACCGATTTCCCCACTCTCTTTTTTTTAAATTTGACTGATACACCTGTTAAATCCAACATCCCATGGCACAAGATTCCTGCTAAGATCTTTTTTAAGCGTGTATATATTTATGACAGAGAAAAAGTCACATTTTAGTAAACGTAAACATTTTGCCCGGGTTATCAAGTAAAACATGAAAGAAATTTTTTAAATACCTGTATTGTAATGGATTTGCAAAAAAATAATCACAATGTTAATAAATGACTTTCTCTAGCCTCAAATATTGTGTTTTGTAATTTGTTTATCACACCCCCCCCCCCCCCCACATCCCTTTTAGATCACTTTTTATCCTGAGCCGGACAAAGAAATCGCTTTGAGGCAGCAATTTTTTCCATACAAAACCCACCATTTTAATTTTATTGACGGTTTTTTTGGTAAGCAAAATGTAGTATTTACATATTTTCGAAAATTTTAAAATGTTGTGTTTACTTGATTCAGAAAATTGCAAAATTTTCTATTTAGATGTTTGAGAAAAGTGGAAAATGTTTTATTTGCATATTTTTTAAATGTACAAAAACAAATTATTTACATATTTTTGAAAAGTCAAAATATTCTTTTTATATATTTTTGAAAACTGCGAAATGTTCCATTTACACGGCTGCCTGCGCTGGCCGCATTATCCGGCCTTGTTTTTATCATTGTGGTAAATGGGATACATACCCTACTTATGCATGAGCACAGCATTTGAATTATTTGCATTATTCTTGATTGTTATTATACACTTCAAATACTACTTATACCAATACCATAGGCGTGTTTTTATTATTCTTGGTGTTTTTCAGTTTTGCCTCTGGTCAAGTTTTACAATTCCAATTTACTACAAAATTAGTTACAAAATGTGCAAAGCAGGAATCGTGAGACACGAAAAGAGACCGTAGACCTGCGGAATTGCCTCAAGCATATTTCATAACTAATGCACTATTTATACAGGCACATTGCATTAGCGCTAAAGCACTAGTAGCCAAGCGACAACAAGGAAAACAAGGGGTAACTTATAAATAGAAACAACTTTCTATAAAACATGGAGGCAGTTACAAGTATCAGTACAGCTGTAAATGTTACGTAATACGTAGCGTTACTTACGTGATTGAATCACGGCAACGCGCCGACAACGACATCGACAACGAGAACGACAACACGACGACGAGACTTTCATCTCAATAATGAAATACGTGTACACGCTACGCTACTGTCTCTCGAGACAATCTGTGTGACAAGCTTTTTGGTCGATTACTGTTACTTACTGTTTTACTATATGAGATAGAATTGTAGTAGTTTCATTTTTCATTGGATTCCCCGCACCACTCTGTTTCTGTTTCTATTGCAAAACTGCTACTGTATATGACCCCTATAGGCCATCATCATTTGCCCTCATTCCATGATATTATGGAATTGATATATATTTTCTAACGTATTAATCCGGACCCAGTCATTACGCCGGTCCGGTCAAAGTAATTTTGTCCATAGATAGTCACGATAATTACTGCAATCAGTAAAAGAAACTTTGGTCAAAGTTTATACTGTCGCTTTCCCCGTCGTTGTCGTTATTGCATCCATGTGCTTTCATGTTTTTCGGGTTTCGTATATGTATGTAGGTAGGTACCTAGTTTGTTTTTGTGCTAATGACTGTGCTGTGACGCTAATAACGCGTTTTGGTAGATATGGCGCTTTGGATTTGGGTCAATGTCATTGCTTACCAGTAGTGAGTCTATAGTAGAAAACGTATGGTGAATTCTTGCAATGTTAATTCCCATAAGGGATTCTTGCATTATGTATATGACATGTAAAGTCCCATAAGGGATTCTTGCATTATGTATATCGCATGTAAGGTCCCATAAGGGATTCTTGCATTATGTATATCGCATGTAAGGTCCCATAAGGGATTCTTGCATTATGTATAGAGTGTGTAAGGACTTCTCACCTAGGTTTTCGCTCCAATACTTTCCCGCCTAACTTTTCCCTTCATGCTTAAAAATAATTTAAACAGTAGCTGGGTGTGGAAAGCTCGATTTGAGTCTCACATGATCACGCTCCAACGTCCAGACACTCGCTGAATCAAATAATTCAGGACTTGCTATATTTCATATCGTAGTACACAAATAAGTATATGGCATATAATGTACCATAACATATTCTTGAAGTGTGTAAATAGTATGTAAATTTCCATAGGTGAATTTAAAATTAGGTAAATACCATATAAAGTAAATGTATAAGTTAATAATCCTCCACGTAAGTGTTTTCAGCTATTTCTATTCTTCTAAAAAGGTTCATTGACAGAGTCTTACAATTGCTGACTAAGAATAGAATAAAAACTGGTGTATATAAGGTAGCATCAGCATATCAAGAGTAGTTCAAAAAGTAGACAGAAGTAAGCAACATTATCATGAACACTTCAGATAGTTCCGACAGTTCAGATGGAGAAGAAAATTTCCAAGGTAATTTTGTTATGCTTGCAAGAGCGTTTCAGTTAAGTCGAAGTCCACTTGTAAGAAATGGAGCACGAATCCTGCAAGATGCAGTAGAAGAATACATTGAAATTCTTGGACGAAGTATGAGGAAAGAGTCAGACCGACTTGCTACATTTCGAACTAGCAACCAATGGCCTGACAAAAAACCCTCACCAGAAAAATTAGCTGCTGCTGGATTATTTTTCACCGGAGTTTTAGATTACGTAAGTAAATATATTTTTTGTTAAAATTTTGAAAAAACAAAAATATTGAAAAAACAGGAAACGACAATAAAAAAGGAAATTAAATTATAGTTTTTTTGTTTTTGTTTTCTGTAGTGTGGCTGCTTTTGCTGTAATCAGTCTTTTTTTGATTGGGAAGAAAATGATGAACCATGGCTTGAACACATTAAACACTCACGTCAATGTGAATTTATAAATTTTAAACGAAACAGGAATGTGAAGTTATCAACTACAAATCTTGATGAGTGGAAGAACCGTGCTTTTCCTCGAACTACGTTTTTTCACCCTGAAGTAAAGACACAAATCATGACAATACAAAGCCAGGACAAAGTTTTGTTTTCTGCTTTTCGGGGTCCTTATAGTGACAAGCATGGATGTCCTGAAGCTAGAAAACAGTCATTTCTCAAGTACAAGTGGGATGAGAAAAATGCACCAAAAATATCAACCATGGTAGACGCTGGGTT